>CM022392.1:95204341-96537044 GCA_011833715.1 Carcinoscorpius rotundicauda | reverse complement strand
AACTCCTAATATCTTTTTTTTTTTTTTTGCTATTATCCTTCACTCTTGAGACGATTAATTACCACGAGGTTAATTTATGTTGATCTGAATTAATAGCTTGTTTATTTCAAGCTCATCAAATATTAATATGGTATAAATATCAGTAACAAATGAAGTAAAAAATTACAAATAATAAGTTAAAAGTGTTAATAAAAACTAACACTAAAGAGTCAACACAGATAACGATAGCGAGGAGCCACGAAAAACGGGTATATATTCATTTAGAATAAGATATTAGTGTTACCACAGAATGCTACCTCAAAATAGTAAATAACAAAGGAGAATCACAATCAATGAAGTAATATTATTAACAAATGTTTATACATTATAGAGATATTGAAATGATATTACATTGTAACTATAAGTTTTAACTGACAGGAAAAAAGTTCTCAAAATTGCTGTTAAAAGTTGCGAACAAGAAAGAAATTATACTACCACATGAAACTACACGCAACATTACCATTAAAGTAAAATAACATTATTTCTAGAGTCACGACCAATAATGCAAGAGGAACGTCATGTTGTTGACCAGCTGTTCAGAAACAATTGTCATACGAATTATCAACAGTAAGAATACAAAGGAAATATGTTTTTCACATAGAGAAAAACCCAACAACAATTGGTTAAGACTGTAAAGCATAGCAAAAACTCGTGCGAGCACCATTCAACCAATTCCTTCGACAGTTGGCAGGATTCAATTATCTCCCAATGCACCATGTAAAGAACATCACACAATCTACCTTGTAATCACTCATTTCAAACGTAAACTGTAAAGAACGGCTTCAGTGTTGCTTAAAGGACAAATTGTTGATTGTAGTTGACTGGAACTTGTGACCCAGTATGATGAGTTAGTTGTGTTTTACCATCTTCCTATAAGTAGGATAGGCTTAATATATGAAAAATCACACTACTCGACCAATGAGCTGCAGTTAGACAATACACTTTCCAGCGTCATGTAAAGTGCATGCTAATTTGCCAAGCTACTGTTATAGGGAAAAGTGATCGTGGCTGATATGAGTATACGATTCTAATAAAGTAGTCATTTCGGTGTAT
Organism: Carcinoscorpius rotundicauda; assembly: GCA_011833715.1. NCBI lineage: Eukaryota > Metazoa > Arthropoda > Merostomata > Xiphosura > Limulidae > Carcinoscorpius > Carcinoscorpius rotundicauda. Next base: position 96,535,952 of record CM022392.1, on the reverse strand, counting down.
ATTGCCACAGGCTGCAATTAACTATAATAAATGATGGTGTAAACAGCCTAATGTGCTGTGCTGAAGGGCTAAGCAACATTTTGTAGCCACACTGATGTTGGGTATTGGAACTTCTTTGTCAGGACAAAGACAATCGCACTTTTTGTCCTCTTTTACGTGCCTATAGAAAAAGTACAGCAGTTTTCTGAAAAGCTTAGACATATTCTATGATTAGATTTCTTTATTGATTTATATTGATTTATCGAAAAGTACAAATTTGCATTTACTTTATCCCACTTTGAAATATCATATATAAACAAGATTTAAATAGAAAATTAAGTTAAATGCGTCTCCACTTAAAATATAGCAAAGCTTTAAAAGCTCATCACAAGCCTGTAGTCAGACAAATTCCATTACAAAACCAAGAAGATAATACAGCTTTGATGTGAATTCACACAGCGTCAATATCAGACAGTATATGCATAATTTTGAAAGCTCCTGTATGAACTCAAAGTCAAAATAGAGTTCTATATTTAAAGTACCAGCACAAGGTGCTGATCAGATTACTATGAAGTCCTCAGTATAAAATCAATCCCAGAGTTTCAAGCTGTATATACAGCTTACAGAGATGCCTGTGATTAAACAACCTCATTCTTTTAAGAATAAGCTTATCATAAACCTACACTAACAAATTCTTCTTGAAAATCATAATTTTAAGGGCTATATATTTATATATATATAAAACAACATTTTGCACATCAGAAATAAGAAATGAAGATATTGACTGTTATTTTAAGCCGAAAGGGAAACATTACTCTTATTACAGTAACTATTTTAACATATTATTCAGTTCTTTGGTGATCGCATTTTTTATTTATTTTTCGTAATTTCGAACAATAGAGGCCTACAAAGTCTTACGAAGTTTGTAAATGCATTGTATCTCCTATAATTAAGTTTATTTTTTAATTTATTTTTTTAATGAAAAAGCTGTTTATACTGTGCCGCATATAATTAAGTTTGCTGAAAACACTAGTTGAGTTTTTTATGAAGCTGGCGTGTGTTGTTATATTGCAGGCATGTATGTACACAATTTAGTTTCCAATTTTATTAACAAGAAATGAAAGAAGATGTTCTGATTAGATTGATCCTAAATAGACAAGGAATGTGAACCAGATCATTAGCTTCAAATAAATCTTCAATCTTGTTTTCTAAGGACCGATCTCTACGAGTTCAGCTGTAGTGTGATAAATGGACTCTGAAGGATTATTACATCCTGGTTGGTGAATCTACATCAATCTAATTAATTTATCTTTTCTTACATGCCGTCTATATCTGCATCTCATGTAACTCTCTATTACTTGTAAACCCTTAGAAGGTGACAATGATCACAGAGTGTGATTTCAATTCTGTTGGTTCAGGCCAATTAATCTTGATTCAGTTTGCCATCTTGCAATCTCAAAGGCTTTGATTCTATAGCTTCTAGAGCAGGCAATTATGCGTTAGCTAGACTGTCGTACGTACACTGGTTCAAGTACAAACAGATTCGTTCATTAAAATAAAACCTTCCCTGATACCGTGTTCATAAGGTTACTCAAGAGAAAGATGCAAAAATATATATATATATATATAACACTGGCTGTTTATAATAAATGTGTATTAATATACTTTATCAATAACCAAATGAACTATGAATAAATTGGTTTACTGTTTCTTGAAATATAAACAAACTTATTCCAACACAAGGAATATGGCCAAAAACCTATTCTATTTTTCACATAAGTGTATTTTTTTACGGTGGTGATTCTAACCTGTACAAGAACAATTAGGTATATTAATCCATTGACGTGTCAATGCAGATGCAAACCACAGCATCAAGAAAAACATGTATAGTACTTAATGCGATACAAGGGCTAAACAGCTAGGTCAGAGACCCATGGTTCAAACATAGCCATTCCTAACTTATTATTACTGACCAAAGGGTTGAGCTTGTCGGCAGTATACATCGCTGAAATAACTATTCTTAAATGAATAGTAGGATTGACTCTTATCTTTAGAATTCCACAATAGAAAAAAAATGCGAACTGTGTTCAATGGAACTAGAATCTAGAAACTAGAATTCGGGACTAGAATCTAGGACCTTTCGATCCGTTGTCATATACTACTAGTTATTAGTTCGCAAACAATCCATTTTGGATATAACCGTTTTACGGTGAATTCTATATCATTTCGCTTTCTTTGTCGCAAGGGTAAATATATGGTTGAAGAAATATATATCACAGTCTTTTATAGAATAAAAACGATATTTGTATAGCACGATTAACAAACAACGCACAACCAAAGAATATACCACTTCAAAATGAATTCTGATACAGTATTCCAAGTGAATCTGGAAAGACACTCTTATCTGCAAGGTGAAGATCATGGTTACAAAAGTGAGCCCTCTTACCTAAAGACTGTTTTGTTCGTTTGTTTGTTTTTGAATTTCGCGCAAAGCTACTCGAGGGCTATCTGCGCTAGCCGTCCATAATTTAGCAGTGTAAGACTAAAGGGAAGGCACCTAGTCATCATCACCCGCCGCCAACTCTTTAGCTACTCTTTTACCGACGAATAGTGGGATTGACTGTGACATTATAACGCCCCTATGGCTGAAAAGGGCATATTTTAGTGCGACCGGGATTCTAACTCGCGACCCTCGAATTACGAGTCGAACGCCTTAACAAGCTTGGCGATGCCGGGCCCTTACCTAAAAAACCAAAGCAATACAAGTAGGATGTATCTCTTAATTTCTTAATATTTAAAAATTTAATAATGACGATGGTTCATGAGTCACCAGGAACATCTTGAAATCAACTGCTGTTTTTACAAAAATGTAGTAAAATAAATAGTAAATCACAGAAATTCCACCCAGCCTAATCCTTCCATGTTAACTCCAATAGGAATTTGTGGTTTTCTTAAGTTTGAATGTGATCTACGCACAGTGAAAGGAGTGTAGACGATTAACCTCCTTTGTTCGCAGGTGTCTGCTTCAATAGAAATTGCGATGTTACTCATTCTAACGCATACAATAAATGATCATAACTTTAAATCGCTCTAAAAAGACAATATCATATAACAACTCAAACATATACTTTATACAACAATTTACATTTTCAATAAATGTTTACAACGCAATAACAGTTTTAACAGTCTGACCTTATACAACAAAATAATTTATATATAGGTATAAACAATAGTCATAAGGTTAAGCATTACTGAGGAAGAAGGAAGTGTTTCCAAGTACAGCACAAGACTTAAAACTCCATTCTTTATAAATGTGCAATTAATCCTCAATATAATATTCTTTAGATATAGTTTTTCAGGTTGGTATCCTCACAGATATTTTTATAGTTTCAGTTGTATACCTATTTTAACGTCGAGTGCTTTATCAGTTATCCGTATAGTTTCATTCCTTTTCATCCCATTACTTGCTATGCATATTTAGATTTAAACATAATTCAAAGTTTCTACATATAACTCTTCCACAGTTTTATGAAAGTGTATAGATATTTAAAAAAAAAATTCTAGAGTACAGAATTTGAACGAGACATACTAGATTCAGAGAAAGATATAAATTCACTCTTTACCTAAAGCATTAGATGCTTACAAATGGGAACGTAGCAAGAGAAACACAACTTTAAATTAGTGTTTCTCAAACTGTGGGTCACAAAAGATATAGGGATGGATCACATAAAAAGACATGGTGAAACAGAAATATATATTTACTTTAAAGTTATAAGAATAAGACTAATAGATTTTACTGAATAGTATTAGCATATTAACTAAGTCTCTCCTACAATTATGCACGGGTCCCAGACATCTACCTGCCTTGCTACTCAGGCGGGTTACGAGTCAGGAAAGTTTAAGAAACCTCTGTTTTAGAACATTTAGTAGCATTTAACTGATACCTGAGGCATACAGTAGAAAGGTAGTGGTAGGATGGAATATATACATATAGATAATGAATGGGGCAGATAATTAGTAACTCTACTGAAGAAGCTGGTGGGGAGCAGCTAGGAATGCAACAAAAAAATTACAATTTTTTTCTCACAGGAATACATTAACCCTATCTCATATATATAGTGATACGAAACTGAAATTAGTTTGTCAAATATTAGGCAAGGTGGATGAATATTTTACCACACGCAGAAACCAAAGATTATTGACTCTGTCAGGGAAGTGTAAAAGTAACGAGTTCAAAATATTTGGTATATGGAGTGTATATACATCACATATTCACATAAGTCATTACAAACAACTGTAGAAGTAAAGAGATTCACATAAGTCATTACAAACAACTGTATAAATCAAGATGCGAACAAATATTTTTAGCAGGATTTAAACATGGCAAATGTAAACATTTTACTAGCGTATGCCAACAAGAAAAGTATTGATTGTTTGAGAAATTAGCCAAGACACACACACAATATTGTAATGTTCATGTTCTTAAAACAAACAAACAAACATGGCTGCTTAATTGACTTAAATTTGTAAATCGTGGATCAGACGGAAAAGTAGCACAATCTTAGAATAAATCAGTATACAGGTTATGTTACACAAAGAGGGATTAGCGCAGAGCAAGTGGAGTTAAATATGAAATCATTAACTAGAGTGCAATTAGTTTAAGGGAGAAGCTATTGTAGACGTGTTTGTGATAAATGATATTCTATATCCAGTTTTACTCGCCATCACATATAGACTAAAAGAGTAGAGCAAGAACAATGAGAAATGAAGGTGCTTTAGCCAAAGGGGTTTTAAACGTAGAGATAAAAGATGAAATTTTGAAAATAAACCTCAGTTACAAGGGATGCTGGAACAAAATAATGAATTTCTAAATATCGTAGGGGAAGGTAAGGCAAATGAATTTTCAAAAACATCAATTAGGAGATGGAACTTTAATAATTACAGGACAAAGAATACCGAACCATAAACGATGCTTTGAAGAGATAATAATATACTGAAAAACACCAGAGCTAGCAAAATGTCTGAAGTTTCGTGGTAAGGGCATTGCCCAAAACCCACTCTTAAAGTTCGTTGCAGGGTTTCAGGCAAAGAGACAAAAAAGGTAATCTTTGCATAGCTGCCATTAACTGTAACTTGACAAAATAGAGGGAAGACAACGAGACAACGGCACCCGCTTTGACTGTAGGGTTACCGTTTCTTTTATAATGCATCCACAGCTCAAAGTGAGAAAAACTTTTTACGATGACGGACCACGAGTCATAAATCTCAGATTCACAGTCCGTAAATACTAAATACAAGAACATACCTACCCGGAATCTTAAATGTTTCCCAATTGAAACTCAACAATACCTGTTGTCTTGACTAATCAAGATGAAAGAAACCAACAGATAAGTGTTCCATTTTAGTCTTGTGCTCCATGAATATTCTTCTAATGTACATTGGACACACAGAGATCACAAGGATTCAAACTTTCTCTCACAGTTTTTGCCAAACTCTTATCAGATAAAGTTGGCTGTTATGTTTGTTGAACTTTCTGGAACAGGTGATTTGCGGCTGAAATTTATATTAACTGACATACCAGTTTTACAAAGGACTGATTGTATCTTCCTCCCGTGACTTATCGATAAGATTGAGGACTTATAACATTAAAATTGAAGGTTAGATCACTCCAGTGAAAATATAATAGATAGCCCATTATGTAACTTTATATTCAGTAACAAAATAAATAAAGAAAGGAACCGAAGATTTTGTTTCAATGAAAAAATATGCTAAACGAGGCCTTATTTGCAGTACCGAAGCATACAGATACTAATCTAATGCCTTTTTAAGGTAGTTGCAAGATCTGCTGTAATAGCTGGAGGTTTTATTAAACCAACTTCTTAATATGAAATTTTTATAATGTTCTAGTTGACATGAATGAAGTTAAGGAAAATAAAGCAAGTCTAAGTCAGTTCGCCTATACTGCTAAAAGTGGAGTCTAAAAGAATATTATGGGAAAAAAGAAAGTTTCTTATACAGTATCAGTTGTACTTTTATCAGTTGAACAAATTAAACGACATATAAAACACCATGCATTTAGAAGGCATATTAAAATAAAGAATTATATAATCTAACAAGCCATATGTACTTATTTCAACAGTTCTTCATATGACATATTTATGTCCTTCTAAAAAGCAAATAAAGACATAAAAGTATGGACTTAGTCGAGCAGCCAAATGGATTAACTTAGTTGTTCAAAGATCAGAAATAAAGTAGGGCAAATAATTGGAATGCAGAATTGACTGACTTAATTATCTTTAAAACAACACAAGTCTTTGTTTTTGTTTGTTTTTTTAATTTCGCGCAAAGCTAAACGAGGGCTATCGGCGCTAACCGCCCTTAATATAGCAATGTAAGCTGGTGGGAAAGCAGCTAGTCATCACCATCCACCGTCAACACTTGGACTATTTTTTTATTAACAAATAGCGAGATTGATCGTCACATTATAATGCTGAAATGGCGAGCGTGTTTGGTGTCACAGGAATTCAAATCCACGATCTTCATCTAACGAGTCGAACCACCTGGCCAAGTTGTGCCTGACGTGGAAATAACTTTGATATGTAATGTCGAAGATAATGAGACATCAACAAATATGTAGCATGTTATACAACAGATATATCTGAAAATACGATAGACAAGAAAGTTGTTTCCATAACGGAATTATAAGGCTCGATACATGTATAACACTGAAGAAACCGATGTGTAATACACTAAAAAACCAACTTATTATAGGAAAAATGACATCGAAGTGTGACATAGTAGGAAAGTGTAGTATCACGGAATACACGACGTGAAATTGTGTAATCACGGGAAAAAATGACGTTGAGATGTCATCAACTTGGGAACTGGCTATTTTACCACAGAAATGGATCACATGAACATTCCACATATAAGGAATGTGGCGTTACGAAAGAGCGTAGCAAGGGCATGTGACATGAGGAAACTGTATCGTTAGGAAAGCGTAAGAATTAGTAAAACCTGTATATTTAGTGACAACTGTGCGGCTCAGCATGTCGGAAGAAGCCAATAAAGGATACTGACAAATCTTCTGCACTTCCGGTTAGAGGGTAGGAAACAGAGAGTAGTATTGAAGCCCAACTCAGTTCATGTTTTGGGCTGGTTATCCTAGCTAGCTGTATGTCAAGTCTTTATAAAAATAAAAAAAAACAAATATTTAAAGCAGGAAATATACAATGCGATCCATGGTTTTACATCAAACACTGTACACATTTCGGTTAAAAATGGGCGCCAAGTTTTATTTCTAAGATAAATTCTGAAATTTTGAGGTTATAAGTTACGCGGCGGAAGTTCTTTCTTTACAAATAAAAAGGAATTTTTAATATGATTGCCTCTTTTATTTATTTGTGAACTTTTCTATAACTATTTCACTAAAATGATTTTATTTACTTTCGAAATGGTTTTGTCTTATATTCTCGATAGCAGTTTTATTTGTTAAACGACCCTAATTATTTTATTCTCAATAAAATTGTTGTTGTTTTTTCTTGATCAGCGCAGTATTACACAATGGGTTAGTTGCGCTATATCCACCGAGGCTCAACGAAATTATTTACGCTTTTTGTTATCAATAGTTTTGTAATTAGTTTCAGTTTCTGGTTGTTGTCAAATATATTTATCCATGTTTAAATTGACCCGTCATGGCCAGGCGGTTAAGGCACTCGACTCGTAATCTGAGGATCGCGGGTTCGAATCTCTGTCACATCAAACATGCTCGCCCTTTTAGCCGTGGAAGCGTTATAATGTGACGGTCAATCCCAGTATTTGTTAATAAAAGAGTAGCCGAAGAGATGGCGGTGGTGGTGATGACTAGCTGCCTTCCCTCTAGTCATACACTGCTAAAGTAGGGACGGCTAGCGCAGATAACCCTCATGTAGCTTTGCGTGAAAATCCAAAATCAAACTGAAAGTTATTTTAGTATAGTGCATGTTAAATTACACACATGTGACAGAAAATATTTAAGGAAAGTCTCCCGGTGGGACAACGGTAACTCTACGGACTTAGCAAAGCTAAATTCCGGTATTCAATTACCCGCGATGAACACAACAGATAGCCTCCAAATGACTTTGCTATAAAACAAAATTACATCAAAACATATTAACAAAATGAAAAATACAAAACATGTGAATGTAAAAAGGTGTAGAACTACATGTATTATAATTAATAGAGATAAAAGAACATTCATAACACAGATGAAAAAATTAACTTATGCGACATTTCTTCTCTTTATGTCAGTTTTACTCAGAGGAATTAAAATGTTGTTTGGGAATGCAATGCAAAGTCTTTTTTCTATCAAAAAACTCAGAGGGCTGATAACGCTAAACATCGAGTTTCGATACTTGCAGTGGGCACAACACAAATAGCTCATTGAGTAGCATTGCGCTTAAGAATTAAATAAATATCAAGTGTCCTTTTATCGCTGCGGTCAGTTAGTTTTCTTCCAGTTTCACCTAAATAAAATTGTACTCTTGTACTTGATATCGTACAGTATTCTTTTGACATGTTTTCTTTCGGATAATTTCTTCCATCTATATTCTTTATTTCTTTGTGCGTGTGTGTTTTTGTATAATTAACGAGTTGATGTTAGAGTTATGTTTTTTAGATTAAGCGTTTCTATGTTCTGGCAAAATTGTTGCTTACTTAAAAGTGATAATAATTGTAACTAAATTTTGTGTTTTTCCCCCTACTGATTTGTTTGTTTGAATTTCGCGCAAAGCTACTCGAGGGCAGATGCGCTAGCAGCCCCTAATATAGCAGTGTAAGGCAGCTAGTCGTCACCAACCACCGCCAAATCTTGGGCTACTCTTTTACCAACGAATAGTGAGTTTGACCGGCACATTATATGCCCCACAGCTGAAAGGGCGACCATGTTTGGTGTGACCCTCGGATTACGAATCAAACGCCTTAACCCACCTGGCCATGCAAAGCCACATCAGGCTATTTGCTGAGTCCACCAAGGGGAATCGAACCTCTAATTTTAGCGTTCTAAATCCATAGACTTACTGCTATACCAGCGAGGTATAAGAGGAAATAAAACAGTTAAACTCTATATATTTAGAAAATAAGACCGCTTTATTCATCTGGATGTACAATAAATCACGTAAAACTACATTAATACGTTGTTGTAATATCTTCGCTCTGTCTTCGAGTTAAGCAATAGAAGAATATACATTATTAAAGTAAAGGATTTTAAAGAAATCATTTTGTTCGTTATTAATATTTACTCTGTTGTTTTATTTACAATGCACTCTCCTTCAGACTGAAAATATATCTTGTGCACTACCAACAAAACGTTTTATCTAAGTATTATAACTGTTATTGTCTTCCTCCTTATTAAACTCCTATCTCTCTTTAGTGTTAACATATGTGATAGATTATAAAAATTGGCTACTATTATTGCTCAAAGCTTAAATAATAATACATGTTTTTATGCGTATGTAGAAGTAAGAATACTGCAGAAAATTCGTAGTGCGAAATATAATGTCTCAAGTTTGTTACAGAACCGAAAATTTTGTATTTGTTTTTTAATGATTTTTGATTTAGACAAAACTAAAACATTGATTTGACGCGTTTAATTAAAGTTTGTTTGTGCAAGTGGAATACGCATATTTGTCTACAATCTAATTAAAACATGAAACCAAAAAGGCAAATATATTTATATATGACATATTATCACTAGCTACTAGAGTAATTCTTTAGAAAAAATTCGTTGAAAACAGACTCTACTAAAAACAAAAATCATATAATGTTCTATAATAGCTGCAAATATTAAGGTATAATCGTTTTATTCTAAGAATGATTTTACTCGGTTCGTTATTTCTGGATATTATGTCACGTAATTGAAATGCTGAGTCTCAGATCTGGCTATTCAACAAAAGCAAATGAAGTTTGACTTAAAAATAAAAATTAAAATGAAAAAACAAAAGGTAATTTTGTGACTTGCAGTACATGCACCGTCTACAGACTTTTAAAGACAAGATTTCTTTGAAACATTCCGCTTCGTTTTTAATTTTACCTTAATCTAATAATAAAACATTGCCTTGAGGCAATGCCAACAATACCGTTCCAAACAACTCAATCAAGACACAAAATTCAATAATATCACTATCACAGTGCAGTGAGTCATTAACTATTGTTTAACATTGTTCGTTCGCTGGGCGGGATTCTTTTACATCATTTGCTGAAAACAAGGCCAAGTTCAATCCATTTAACGATAACAAGTTATATTATTCCTTCTTTAACGTTTCCACCAGCTGCCTTCACAGTCGTGATTGATTTGTATGCCAAAGTTTACAAATGAAGTTAAAATGGAAATACCTCGCTAATGATTCTAAATTAATGTAAAAATAAATTTACTTGTACAATTTCATAGCTGATCGATCGAGTAGCAAAGTTTACACTAAAACTGACACTGATTCAAATACATACAATGGTATATTTCTGTGCTTTTTCTACTAGAAACCTGGTTTCGATATCCACGGTAGGCAAAGCACTGATAGGGTATTGAAACTTTAATTAAAATAAAGTATAAAACAACGTTTCGACCTCCTTAGTTTGCAAGTCTCTTTACTAATCTGAAGATGACCTAAAAAGTCGAAACGTTGTTTTGTATTAATTAAAGTTTTAATACCTATACCAGTTATTTTTAGAATATGCCTTTCACTTCAAATAGGTTCCTAGTCATCGTGAAAGCACCGATAGCTGTTTATGTCGTTTTGTAATTAATAAGAAACATTAACAAATTTACTAAAAACCTAAATACCCCATTGAACTGAACAGACTGACCAAAAGAAAAATAATACAAAGTTCACCCATTCTCTTATGCGTAATCTATTCTTGACGTACAATTTTGAACTTTTTAGGTATTCCAGACTACTTCGATAAACATTTCAATTTTCATATCATGTGCCTCCAGCTAATATCTAAGTTATACTGGTAACAATATAGCTTACAACACTGATGAAATTTGTTTAGTTTCAAAAATGTAATATTTCTCCCAGAACTAAAACAACAACGGTATACGATATGAAGAAACTCTCGTCAAATATAAACTGATACTAGGAATTAACGTAATATTTCATTGTAGTGAATATCTTATGTACAACTTTTGTTCCTACTTTATATAAATAAAATAGTGATTATTGTTAGTTTTTATTTATTTTGTTTACACAGCTATTTTCACATTTGTTTCTTCAAATACAGATTGAATACAGCCTTCTTAAACATAATTTGTGTTCTATAAATCACAGTTTCCTTATATGTCGTTGTGCCTACAAATGATTCTCAAGTAAAATAAATAATTAAACCAAATTCAATATCAACAGAACATGAACGCATCAGTTATACTGAACAGGAATATTTCAGAGTTGGTGGTTCAGTTTGTCATATGGTATGGTTGAAAGGCCTTGTCAGCACTGGATATGACATATGTTATATTTGTTGATTTTGTTTTTAATTTTGCGCAAAGCTACACTGGGGCTATGTGAGCTAGTGGTCCTTAACTTAGCTGTGTAAGACTAGAGGAAAGGCAGATAGACATCACCACCCACTGCCAACTCTTTTATCAACGAATGGTGGGATTGACCGTAACATGATAATGCCCCCATGGCTGAAAGGGCGAGCATGTTTGATGCGACGGGAATTCGAACCCGTGACCCTCAGATTAAGATTCAGATGCCTGAACCATCTGGCCATGCCGGATCAGATGTTATGTAGTTGATGTATTATAAAATATTATTTTACGCTTATAAGTTCTAATTTATACTCTACTTAAGAAATAAAAAGATCAGACTTCCGATTTGCCCATTCTTATGACCAAATAAAATATTAAATATAAATAATCGGCATAAAAATTTATAAAAAAATAAATAAAGAATACTGTACAATTAATCCATACCCTAAAAGTCTGATTTATAAATGACTTAACTCAAGATATTTATAAGCACGATTTAATTAGGTTAAACCCTTAATAACCTTGGTACATTAAATAGTATCTAGACCTCTACCATGTCCCAGCCAGCCTGATGAGTTCTGGTACTGGACAAAAGACCTCGTTGACGTTGATATTGGATACGACAACTGCAATGTTGTTGACATATTATAACATTTTTCCTTGTTTTCACCCCAAGTGCTCTACATTATACAGAACTCCTAAATTAGCGTGGACAGAGGATATCAGCGGTTGATATAGTGAGGCGTATTTCACTAGCAAAGTATAGAAACTGTATCTAGAACACAGGTTTCAGTGAGCAGGGAAGTTATGAAAAAGATGGTTGGTTTATTGAAGCCTTATCTGGCTACTCTTGATCTAATGTACGATACAAACTGTGACACACAAAACTCTCACCTCTTCATGAAAGTTATATGGATAAATTTAGGTATATAATTTTGAACAGATATAGGTGGATAAAATATACGAATACAGAGCATTACTTACATATATCTATTAAGTTACAAACCAAGAATATAGCAGTTGAGAGACAAAAAGATTGAATAAGCTACCGGCATATACGTAACTATAAGATACTGACATATTGGAAGACCAAACTGAGCAGTTAATAAAGGAAAAAAAACGCATCGGAAAAAAGAAAGAGGGAAGACAGAACAACCGGTTTATCTCTGACAATAAACTGTTGTTTATATTACAGAGGTGCAACAAATACACTAGATTGTTGTTAACAAACATATTCATCTGTCACGATTCAGTACAATCGTCAATCCTTCTCTTTCGATGTCACGATGTGCCCACGTTTTTAATCATGAGTTTAGTGAAAATGTATTGGAAGAAGTATAGGAGATAAAATCAGTTTGAAATAAAATCATATCTTACTGAGAAGATCTGTTTTGCATACTAGATGCTCAAAGGATCTCGCTTCATTCTATAAATATTGTCAAACATTTTACGACAACAGGACCAAAACAAATCAGTATATATATTTATCATACACTGGAAGAAAAACATGTAAGTTACTGCATCTCAAATTGTTAATTTCAATACTGAATTCCTACACTAGCAAACATTATGAAGTGCAAAACAAATTATGACGGTGTCATTATAAAATTATAAAAAGGGAAAATTCTGATAAATAGAATATTGAAAACTACAGTTAGAACAAATATCTGCTACTTGGTACACATTTTCCGTCAAATATTCTCTGATTTCTAATATAAAGTCACGTACATTTTCATAAAGTGTTTGCTTATTCCTTATGCAAAGTTAGGTTTAGTTTGTAAACTGTTCGCTATTTTTCGCTAATTTAATCAGGTAGATATTCATAAAGTTTCGCTAATTTCTGAGGTAAAACTATGTAATATTTATAAATTGTTTTGTAGCAATTTCTATAACAAAATCAGATACGTATTAGATACTAAACACTTTTCAGAAATTTCTGTCACGTAAAGCATAGATGATCTTATACTGTTTGGCGACTTTTATTATTAATCATTTTTATTGAACATTACGTACACAACTACAAACTGTTCGGGAAATTTGACCATAAACCTTCATACACACACAAGTGTATAATATCACTGGTGTTTCTATCGTAAGATCAAACACACGTACTCACGTTGTTCACTGATTTACCATGTAAAATCAACAGTAATTACAGTTTGGAAGCTATGTCTAATGTACTATGTCATTGTTACATAGCTTTCTCATTTTCACTCTTGCATCTCCGTATATCAGCACAATGTGTATGAAGAAACCTTAAAGTTTTCGTGACATGCGGTGCCGTGAGACTATTCGACGAGAAAAGCATTATGAATATATGAAGCACTGGGTAAGAATACAAAATGCAAGACTTTTCAGTTAAAAAAAAAGTAACTTAGAAAAATGTGAAATATCCTATAAATAAATCTTATTACGTATTTTTTTAAAACTGATTTACTTATGAGGATTTATCATTATGTACTTCTACGAAGTTAAAAGAAGGAAACAGACAGATGTGATGAACAGGTATACATTTAACATTCTTCAGAGATAAACACTAAAAGTTCCCGTGATCTATAATGGTTCAAGCGATCTTTTAATAAAATAGTTATGTGAAGAAATATTAGGAAGATGAATTCATTGACATCTTGTAAAATACTTTTGTAAACGAAAGCACATTTTCATGTTAGTGACATGTGAGAATTGTAAGTTTTCTTTACAATACGTTACAAGTTACATCACTGAATTTAGAATAGTTACGTTTCCCGTAAGCTGCATAAAATAAGAGATTCACACATACCATACATCCGGTTCTCGGGCTGAGATCGCTCGTGGCCTGAAACGATGAAAATAAAAACAACAGTTAATGTAGCCTTCACCTTAAATCAAAAGTATCATTAAAATTTGAGAGTCGAACAGTAAAACAACATGAGCTATTTAATCTGAGAGAGCGTATCTTCAACGATGAACATTCAGATATATAAAACTTTTTGTTTGCTCAACTTGCTAAGTTCACGCACTCGCGCAAATTTTATCATGGCGACGGAATACGTAGATATTTACTCAATAAATACAATGGTACAGAACATTTAAGATAAGATACTCCTCTAATGTGATGTGGCTTAGAAAAATGAATAATGTAGTATGAAGGTGTTAAAGTGAAATAAACAAAAAACGCGTAATGCATTTAGGCCATTATAAGCATGACGAAATCAAGAAGTTTCATAAAGATAGAACCAGAAAACATTGAAATATATGCTGCTGAGTTCTCTTCACTGGTTTGTTGAGAGTTTAGCTAAACTACTATAATGAGGGGGAGGAAGACGTTATTTTGTTAGTCAGTAAGTGAAACTATAAATCATTGAAAGAAGAAGAACAGTTTGATAAAAACAAGACTTACGGACTTAATTCTTGTCATTGTAATCCTTCAGCAGAAATAGAATACTCATAAACTGGACAAAGAATTTACCTTTGCTAAACGTGATTATTTCTTACATTGTTGGCAGTATTTAAGTTTTACATTTCATGGAAGGTTGTTTGGATAAATTTTGTGTGATGTTCGAAGTCTATCACGATAGTTTTTTTTTCATTTTGGTAACCAATAGGCTAGTATTGAAGTATATTATTCATTATAAATGACTATATAAATGTGTATGTGCGTTCTTTCTTACAGCAAAGCCTCATCGAGCTATCTGCTGAGTCCACCTAGAGAAATCGAACCCCTGATTTTAGTGTTATAACTCCGTAGACTTACCGCTGTACCAGCGTGGGACAACTGTATAAATAAATATGTTACTTGCCCAGATTATTTGTGACTTATAATGCAGCAAGACATATAATACAAGGTATTATGGAAGATTAGAGTATTCTAATATCACGAACGTAGTATTCACCTCGTGAAGGTGTACAATATCGTACTGATGAAAGACAAATAGCATCAGAAAATACGATTTTGTTGCAGGCACTTATTTTTCTTTATTTATGCTTAAAATAAACAGGTAAATTTTAACGAATATTTATTACTGGTAATATTAACCATAATGAAACAAAGAGATAGAGAGGTCATTCCAGTTTCTTGTACCATGTTTTACCGGCATCTTGTTGCTATACGTCAGGCAAGAAATAGAGTTGGTCGTTAGTTTAGGGAAACAAGTGTTAATTATACGTCATGCCACCAACTCTCTATCGTTAAACATAACCTATTCATTACATATTTACATATTGAAGTTCACGCTGGCCATAAACAAAGTTGTAGCCTCCCCTCAATGATATAAAGGACGATTACTGTCTTAGCAGAGACCTCTCTATGTTTGGAGTGCCTAGGAAAATTGAAAACATTAGTTTGTTCACAACTGAAAATTGCTCCTTTTTAGCATTAATCTACCCTCGGATTACGAGTCAAGTGCCTTAACTACTTAGCCATGCCGGGCCTGGTGACACTTGTAAGTTAGCAAACACATTGTCATGCTCAAACTGTCCACTGTACTAATGTATTTTGTGAAGAAAACAGATGAATGAATCAGAGGTGTGAAGATGTATACGGAGCAAACGACGAACTTCGTTTAACCAAAGAAAGAATGGCTCAAACAAAGACTATTATTCAAAGGTTTCAAGATTTTATTAAATGTATTTCAGTTAAAGTAATCGATGGAGCCACATATATGTACGTAAAAAATCCGTGTTTTTTGTTTATTTAATTTATATGTATCGTCATGTATTTTTTCCTAATGAGATATTACTATGAGTGTTGTACATAAAAGCTGTGTAATCAATTAGTTACAAAATATAGGAACAGCATAATTTCATAACTATTTTAATCTCTATAAATTGCGGGTTTTAGTTATTTTTGTTAAATATGCGTGCAGTCAGTTGTGAATTTTTATTCTTTTTCATATACAGGTAACTGGATTTAAATACTTAAATCGTTAACTCATACCCACATTTGTTTTACGTAGTTATTTAAATGAAACTAGTGACATGAATGTTCATATAAATTTGCTGTATGTTGATATTATAATGCTCGTATTAAGTATGATTTGTAAGCTAAACACTGTGGCTTGTTGTTGTTGTTCCCACTCTCTACTGCACGTGGCTTGAAATAAACCGTTACTTATTTTTGAGTTTCTGAAAATTCTCGGTTTGCTTTAATTTCTGTGCTTAAAAATCAAGTTATGATTACTATTTAATTCGTATTTACTGATCTTTATAAGGTATCCCTGGGTTTAATTGGGCTGATTCGTGTTCCCGAAATCTGTTTCCATTGATTTCGTTATTTTTCTTAAGTAACATGAAAAATATGATATGGTACAACTTTTTACGATTATGTACTCTACGAGGTGTCATTTGATATTGTACATTATCTTGTTCGACGTACGAGTTTCTGCTCAAAACTTTGTTTATTTTCTTTTACTGTGTTTCTCTAAGGTTCGTTTTGTTGTCATGGTACTAGTTTATTTTATTACTGATTTTTATCACTTTGCTCTTATGTATGTAACTATCAGCTAAGTTGTGTTTCGTGTAGTGTAATTTCTTTTGTATAAGCAAGTTTCTAATCTGCCTCACTGCTTTGTATTTTATTACTTCTAGCAGATGCCTGTTAAAACAATTCAAAGATTTTTCTAAAAATATTAATGAATAAACATAAAATGTGTAGTCAACCCGATGTTTCGAATTGGAGTTTATACACAATACGATTGTCTGGTGGGCCATTTACAGCCGTCTTTTGTCATTTCACTCAATAGGGAAAGTACATCGCGTTTGTTCCTAAGCAAAGGAGACTGATTGCAATGTGCTGTCGACCCAAATGTTTGGGTTTCGATCCAATGGGTGCATCCAGAACAATGAAGAGCTTAGGTTCGCTAAGTACAGTAGCTGCAAGGGTCTTTTCGCTGGTTGTTAACTAACCTCGTAATTTTTTGAACCAAAAAAAAGAAAAGACCATAACCGAAATAAGCATTTTTCAAGAATTGTCATTTCTTTAAGGTGTGTCAAAAGGAAGATATTCAAATAAATCTAGATCGATTTATTCTACCTGGAACAAGAAAAGTATTAATGTACGTAATATCGACATGATAATAGTTATATACATATATAAACTACAGACCAACAAATATTTGATCAAGCACGTTTCTCTTCTTATGCGTTTTTTCTGTTGATGCTCTTACTTTAAAGATATTTCTTTCAATCAGTGAAAGGAGTAGTTGTTAATGTTTTTCGTGAAATTCCCTCACAAAAGCTATAAATGAGGTTTCGACACCCATGGTGGGCAGAACAAAGGTAGCCCATTATGTAGCTTTGTGCTTAACTTCAGAACAAACAAACCTACATTTCCTCAGATTAACCGTTTAGTACATGCAGAGACTGACGGGTCGATGTTGATATGAAATTTTTGAAATTTCGAAACATGAATACATTCATGTAGTTTATTTTTGAAAAGAAATATTTTGATATATAATTTGTTTTCTACAATTAAAAATTAAGGAGATAGAGAATGTGATAGCGAGACGTGCTATAATTTCGCCGAAATATGGCCGCCACCCACCTGGAAGGGTCACTGGTTTTAGCCAATTGCACCACGGTACAACATTGTGTTATTTGTCTGTCAGTCAATAGACACTAAATTAACGCCCCATAAGGTACGCTTAACGTTGTAGTTTATAACGTAATGATTATGTACTCTATAGGTTACAACACAGAATGACATAGAAAATTCAAAAGCAAGAAATAAAAATAATTTTTACCATTCAAGCAGAACACTTTCGTGGATTCTGTGGAAGTACATCTAGTATGCATATATAGATTGCAATTGATTACAAAGTTACTTTATGTTTCTGTATAAAGCTTCTGAAATGTATTAAGTATTATCACTATTTACTTATTTATTATTGTATTCAGCTGTAATAATAAAATTAATTGTAATATACATATATATTGTATTATAATGTAAATTATCTAATAATCCTGGATATCATACTGTATTGGAACTTGGGGCTTTAGCTTTACATTGTGACTTTCGGTTCTGTATAGTTTAGTACAGTAACATACCTTGTTCTGTCTCAGAAAATGGAATGTCACTTTCAGTATGACGTATTATTATTTGATCTTTAATTGCAACGCTATTTCACCGTAAAGATTTGATGCTATTTAGTAAAGTGTTTCTGAATTTCATTAAAAGATATTCTGCAACGTTTTTTATTAGTATTATAGAATTTCTTAAACTATTATTTTCTTCCTATATATTTATTAAACTTCACGATGCATAAATGTTTTGAAATTTGTTACTGGGAACCAAAGAATCTTATGGATGTCTGAAAATCAATACAAGAGTTGTAGGTTTAATGGTAGATATTAATCGTAGCTATTTTAACCCTAGCTTTCATCAGTTTTCACTCTTTTCACACTCTTTGAAGCGATATTTCCTGTAAAATGAATGAGTAAGAAGGTGATTTAATTGTCAGCTCCTCTGAATATTATTGTAATAAACTACTGTGTTTGTGCTTGTGTTGGTCAGTTCTTAAAGAGTTATCATTGTTTACTGACATCTGACAATTAGCATGTTCATTCTGAAGTTTACTTTCTATTGTCTACTTAAGTTCAGTTCTCTCGTATGTTAATGTCAGTTTTATTCAGTCCAGTTCTTAATTATTTCTAATCGTTCGTTCTACTACTGTTCAACATCAGTTTTTTCAACAATACATATTTTAGTGTTTTTGTTGAATATGCCAAGCAGTCTGCTTGTCCCACACACTTTTCAAATTAATTTATGTTGACTAAATCTTTCGTACCTCTCTTTATTTAAGGATTCTCACCACCTGTGTTCCCTTTATTTTTTAATCTGAGTACCACATTTTAAAGTTTATGGTGTAACCACCTGACAGTATCATGTTGTCTAGCCTGCTCAGTTAATTAACGAATCTTGAAAGCAACTGAGTCAACATGTATAACGCCTCTGGCTAATGAAATTAGACACCAAAATTTACTATAAAAGTTATAATTAAGCTTAATGATGGTATCTTGTCATTTAGCTTGTTTAAGAAACATTTATAAACAAGTCTGACAAGTGTCATTTCTAATTTAAAGCAGCTGGAACACAGAGTGATATTTAATAAGATTTTAAATTTGAAAGAGCAATAAAGTTACTACAGCTCACAAAAAATATTTTTTTTCACGACAAGAAGAAAGATGCAGTAACAGATGAAAGTTCCACAGCCAGCTGCTTTTGAGTAAAACACGTGTTGGTTTTGTCAGCAGGGGAATGTACAGGATATACGCTATTTGAACAACACTATTTGCCAGATATTCAGTTCATGAAATTCACGTGCTTGCTATTAGGCTTCTATAACATGTGTGGAAGCGCCGAGTCACACCATAAAAATATCCGTTAGACAATTAAAAAACAAAATAAGAATTTAAGAGTACGTTTATTACATTGTATGACCAATTAAAATTAACGTGAAATTGTTAGTTGGTCTTTAACTTCGATAAAACATAACAAAACTAATCTGAATATTTCGACTGTAAAAACACTCTTCCTAATAATTTCAAAACTTAGAAAATTAACCTTAAAACACATTTTGGAGAATGCTTCTTTCCCTAAGTTAACCACAAACATACTGATGTAAAACACTGGTGTAAACGAAAGAAATATACAAATAAAATTCTCACTGGAAAACAGTATAGTTAAGAAGATACTATCAATATTTCTGCTGAAACTTGTAAATAAAAACATATACAAAAAGTGACACTTCTACCGGAAAACAAAGAAACTAATGTTAATATTAACCATAATAATCCAGCAGGAAAACAGCGGTTAACTACTTAACCTCAACTTGTGTAGTGAAACACTGAATAACTAGTCACTAATCAATGAAAAAAAAATCACTTTCTTTAATTATTAAGTAATGTATATATAAATATATAAAAATTATACTTTGACTTTATCCCATACACAATCTGCGTGCTGTCTACAAAGTGACAGAATTAAATCCCGGATTATAATATTGTAAATACTTAAACATCCCAATGACCCAACAGGGACTTATTGATAATAAACAAAAATTAAATATAAATATTAATTTAATTTATAATTATTAATGTACCAAGTTCCAGTTTAATTCGAATGTCACTTTAAATCAACAAATGAAATGAAATGCAGTGTTCTAATAAAGAAGTCATGTCGTGGAAAACCTCTTGTGGTGGAATGGGTAGAAAAGCAAAATTGGCATCTGTAAATAATTTTTAAAGAAGTCCTTTTATTTCTTTAAATAAGTTTTTCTGACCATTATGATCAAATACTACGCTTTCAAGTATTTAAAATTACTTAAAGGCTAATTATATTGGATCTCTGTCATGGTCATTTAATATGACACTTATATTTTTATTTCATCTAATTTAAAACTAATCCAGTTACGATTTGAGTATACAATTTTGTTTGTATAAATCAAGCGACAAATTTCTAAATAAAGTAACTGAGGCTAGGCATTGTAACAATATTTAAAAAATGAATTTTCAAATATATGACTATTTTGTGTTTTTCCGTGCAAACAACACGAGAACTATCTACTCTAGTCTTCCCTAATTTAGCAGTGTAAGACTAGAGGGAAGGCGACAATCATCACTACCCACCACCAATTCTTTGACTACTTTTTTTTCCAACAAATAGTGGAATTGACTATCACATTATATCGTCCCCACGGGTGAAAAGGCGAGCAGGTTTGGTGCGAATGAGGATTAAAACCTGAGACCCTTAGATTATGAGTCGAGTACCTTAACCACCTGGTCATGCTGGGTCTACGTAATTTATAAAACCAGATCTTGTTATGTTTTTAAATCTTTCGCGGTTCTAATTTAGGTACTTTTATAAACAAGTGATGTTATGTTAGAGAAAAACATTTTTTTTCTTTAGGTTCAAAAATATAAGACATTACAATACTTGTCGCACCACACATTGGGACGTACTATACTTGTGAAAATAAAATGATTTCATGTTTGTAAAAAACTTCAAAATAGTAGTTAAAGGTCATCTCTGAAATAGAATAAAAAATTTGAACCGAAAAATACAGGTACAAGTAGCAGAGAAAAACTGACCACTCTTTAAAGGTAAGGACTTCATAAATGTTTACAACTAACAATTGGAAATACTAACAACCTTTACCACTCGGTCAATAACAGTGTTAAAAATATCACTTAAAATGAGATGACACTGGTTCATTAAAGTGCTTCAGGCCAACCATTCATTTGTAATCTCACAGTGTTCACTTAAAAGAGATACGCTAACAAATCACAATAATCGGAAATTCCTGAAAAATGTTTATATATGGTGAAATTAGAAACGAACACAATGTTTTAGTGAACAAAACACTGTGTCTTTATAAATACAATAGCACAGTTTGTTGTATGTTTTTGTAACTACTTCGCAAGATGTGAGGTTTCATTAGGTCCTTGCAAAGACGGATACAAAGCTTCAGTTCTGTATTTTAAAGTTTTTATGGGGAATTTTTTACCACTACTTCCCTTCCTTCAGATGGATCTTCACTACATGTGGTACGAAGGTTCACTAGGCCTATGGATACAAATGTGCAATTTTTATGGGCGTGTTTGCGTTGTTTACAATTACATATAACGGAAACAACTTTTTACGTCCTAAAATAACTTTCCATTAATAATGAATTAACATCACTTTTATTTAGGAGAATGATACACCAGCTAGTTATAAATGTACCAAAATTCCGGATAAAAAGAAGATTAGAACACATTGTACTTTCTGGTAAACTATAAAAATGTTATTGCACGACCTGAATAGAACGTGAAGAAAGGAAGCAAAAATTGCATCACAGTTGAATTACTTATTTTTAGTAGATATCAGTTCGAGCACAAATTTCGTTTCTTGAATAATTTTCTCAATATCTGCCAAATCTGGCCTTACCATGAACAGTTTACCTGTTGACACTGATGTTTTCATTGCTCTGTGCAAACTTTTGGTCATTGCATTTAAACACAAGTGCCCATGACAATCTATTTCAAATCTAGGCAATGAAACCTCTATTTTCTTACATTCTTTATTACAAATGAGGTGGAATGGACATTGATAAATATGTGACTGCAAGCGGTGATTGGAATGGAGGGCTGGTAATCAGCAGTGGGAAAGCTGATGATAGAGAGGTTACTGATTCTGTTTTTTTTAGTCATTAGATTGTTTGTTTGTTTTGGAATTTCTCACAAAGCTACTCGAAGGCTATCTGTGCTATCCATCCCTAATTTAGCAGTGTAAGACTAGAGGGAAGGCAGCTAGTCATCACCACCCATCGCAAACTCTTGGGCTATTCTTTTACCAAAGAATAATGGGATGGATTGACCGTCATATTATAACGCCCCCACGGCTGGAAGGACGAGCATGTTTGGCGCGATGCGGACGCGAACCCGCGACCCTCGAATTATGGTCGCACGCCTTACACGCTTAGCCATGCCAGGCCATAGTCATTAGAACAAATGCCTCGATATTGGATTGTAATCCCATTAGAAGCATTTATGAACTTTGCCTTTATGTTTTGTTTTTCTACACCTCTTATTAAAATACAGCGAACCAACAATTGCGTTAAGTATGGACTAAAATTAATCTTTTTGTGAAAAAAAAGCCACAATAACTTCGTCTACTACCACAGGAATTTGTGCACTTTCCAGATGGAAAACAGGATCAGGTAAAATCCATACTAGTAGCTAAAATGCAAGCAAATGATTTTAGATGATAAAGAGCTGAACCGTCTTGAGTGTTAACTAATTTATTTTAATGGGGACAGTATAAAACTGCCACACAATATATGTCATATTCAATAACTGGCAGTAAATCTATCAGTGGTAAACACAGGGGTTCTTTGAACTGCTGGAGGAAGTTGCTCATAGAACAATAAATCTATCAGTCATAAACACAGAAATGTTTGGAGGATGTTGTTCAGAGACAGTATTGTGTTTAATATTAAGAAATTTGTCAATAGAAGTTATTATATTAAAATTAAAATGAATTAGTTCCCACATGGGCTTGAATGATACATTTATGAAAAATGTGTATAAAAGGAATTAATAAATGACTATATACATATCTAACACTCAAAGTCCTTTAAAACAGTGATTCTACATGTAGTATTGAAGCCTTCTTGAGGAAACTGTATATAAAAACGAGATCTATGAAAGCAAATCAGATGTTTATGGATCTCTACATGATAAAACCATATTAGGTATTGGAAAGGAGATTTTATGGCTGACAAAAATCAAATAATACAGGTAACTAGTCATAGCAATCGTACTATAATTGGAACGAAATTTGAAATGCTTCTCAAGTTTCGAAAAGAGGTGACGAAAGTCCAATGCTACAAGGCAGAACATCTCTTCCTTTGCATCTTAATGAAAAAAACACTTTAAGAAGACCTACTATATTATCCAACAGACGTATTATTGATTAAATACCTACGTTAATGTTGTGCCAGTGGAATATCAATGGTTGTTACGGTGAGTATAGCATATTGGATTGTCAAATTACACTATTACAAAAGTTTTATTTTTTCTTGTTCTTGGGCAGAACAATTATTGTCCAATTGCTTATGTCTACAATAAATGGAAAAGACCTATTTTTCTCTTCAAACTTTGTTTTTGTGACCTGGGAGCGAATAACAAAAACATGGTGGAAGAATATATTTGAGGGGTGATACGTGAAAGTGATAGAGATTAGAGCCATAAATCTCGAAAAACTACTCATTTCTAAACATTTTTGTATAACTTTAGTATAAATACATGTAAATCTTGATTCGTATGTTTTATTCTGACCTAATGTACATGAAAATGTGCAAATTTGCCTGTTTTTATAAAGAAAATAAGTTAATCTCTAATAAATTTCATTATCCATGTCACAAAAGCAAAGTTTAAAGGAAATAATGACCATTTTCTGCACTTTTACAACATAAGCAATTAAGAAATAACACTTACTATCTAGGAACAAAATTTATGTTACACAGTGACATCAATAACTAAATACTACTGTAACCAGATACTAATTAACAACTAGTCTTATCTAGAGTTTCGGCTGCTTATTTACTAATCTTCAGAAAAATCGTGCAGACTATTCCTGTCTAGTACATAAGTGAACCACGTTTCTATCAAGAAGACTCAGGATTAAAACCCTCGTGATCACCAACACATAAAGAGTCCATTGTAGGGCTTTTCAGAAGACAGCGGCGTAAGAGCAGTAAAACTATAAATTGAATCTTGTTAGTAAATAATATCTAGTGAACACCATTAAGATAAGTGTGCACACTTGCATATCAAATTTCAAAATGTAATTTGGTTCTATATTTAAGAGTAGATATTTTGTCATGTTGTTATATTTATTTTGTATAATTCACAAAGAAAAGTGAAAATCATGCGTTCAAATGTATTGTTTCTCGTGTGACTTTCTTTCACTTTCTCATATTGTATTAGTACAACATCTGGGTCACACCTATTTTATGACATCACAGCATGTGGTATGAAGACAATTATTAAAAAATACCTTAAAAGTAGAAAGTATCTCTAAACACGAAAACCAAATATTGGAAAGAAATGTGGAATGTTAAGTAAGAAAGTACCAGAGAATAGTCACGTGCAGATAATTCACAGTCATTCAACCACACATCAACTTTATCACCACAGTTAAATTTGTAATAGTGGAATCAGTCATACTCTGACCAATATCATTAATGTGAGTCACACATGACTCCCAGAACAGAAATACTGCATGATATAAAAATCAAAGTTTTGTATGGTTAAGGGCAATTCATGAGTAAATTTGTGAAACGATTCCACGTTTCACTGTGATCCCTAATAAAAAATCTGAAAAAGATAAATGAAACTGATACTCTTAATAATATAAGTGGTCAAGGTAGAAACTCTTCAAAATAAATTTCAAGTATTTTAGGGTATGTTATTTATAAGAAATATGACTTTATTTTAAATATAAGTTGAGTGTTTACCCCGAGAACTGTAAAATACATATTAAGATGAAGTAACGTCGATTGATGTGTAGATGATATAAAACCACTGCTGAGATCAGGTAACTTCACTAAAAGGTTCAACTTAGCATCAGAGCAGAAACATTAGAAAAGAAGAGCTGCATGTAGTTGTTATTTACAGAAAAATCCAAATTTGAATTGTTTGACAACAGTCAATGAGAGTGTTCGATGGGGGAGAAAAGGATATCATTGTCTATCTTCAGTAAAATCATGATGGTGGATGTGTACAACCCTAAGGCTCATCTCAATAAATTCTGTTGTTAATTTATAGAAAATTGATAACACCTTGACAGATGACAAAGTACAGGTTGATTTCGATCAATTATGTTGTTCTCTCATAAAAAAGCTTATCGGATAAGAATTCATCATCCAGTTAGACATTGATCCAAACCATACAATAGATGTGATTACATTATATCTTGACAGTAAGTGGCTGATGAAACACTCACAACCATAGTTTGGCCTGAACAAAGTACTAACATAAATATTGTTTAAGGCGTATAGGCTTAAAAAAAACTGAGATGGTGAAAAGGCAACCAAACAACTTAGTTGAGTCATGAAGAATAATTACACAATGTTACGCATAGTACCATTATTAAATTCACTGTCAAGTACTCAATATCCGTGGTTTGTGATTGTTTAAGTGCGATGTTTAAGTGTTCCCACAATTATTTCCATCAGTGTTTTAGTTATGGTTTGGTTTTGGTTTATTTTGAATTTCGCACAAAACTACACGAGGGCTATCTGCGCAAGCCGTCACTAATTTTGTAGTTATTCTGGGGTTACTCTTTTACCAACGAATAGTGGGATTGAATGTCACATAATAACGCCCCCATGGCTAAAAGGACGAGCATATTTGGCGTGAGAGGATTTGAATCCGCGACCCACAGATTACGAGACGAGTGCCTTAACTACCTGGCCATGCCAGGCCCTTTATTTAAGATAACCATATTACACAAAATTAATAAATTCACTTAAAACATCTCCACTATTTTTTACAAGAAGATTTTATTACTTACAGCAATTGCTAAAAAAAAGTTTAAATATAGAGAAACTCTTTACAAGATATGTTTAGGTCTATGAGTAGTAGTAGCTTTATTTAGCTGTAGAAGAGTTGTCTGCAATAGTTGTTCTAAATTTCCGAACTTACAGACTAGAGATGAGGTAGCTAGCTAGTCAACAGTACCTCCAGCTAGTTCTTGGCCTACTCTAATCGAATAGTGGGATTTGACCGTTGCTCTTATAACCTATGCATGACTTTAAAGTGCGGCAACATGGCGCCATTCATGGACACTCGGATCCACATTCTAGCACGCTAAACATTACGTTGGCAAATCATGCTAAGAGCCAATCTTGATAACCAAAGCTCTCGCACATTCTTAAATAATTTAGAAAAGTAATATTGTTTTTTCATGTTGCTAACACAGTTAACAAGCTACCGTCATAGCATCTACCATATCCTGTGTATTAAACCTCAACGTGATTTTACCTCTTTTTACGATCCCTTGAGAAGCAGTTGTAAGTATACAATTCTCCTGCACGCATCCTAATTTTTCATGACTTTTTTTTATCATTACTCTCTGTTAGTGTCTTGCAGTATATTTGAAGCTAACATTAATGTTATTAAGTAACGTGCCTTTCTACAAGCAAAAAATAGGAGGTGATGTGGGAACTGCGCCAAACGCCAGCGGTAAAGAAATGTGATCACGTGGTCCTAAACACTGGGATAGACACTCCAAGGGTCTAAGAGTATTTTTTTTTTTATGTTGACTGGCGTCAGCAGAAATTCTTGGCGAGCCAACACCCAATTACTTTTCATCTTTTCGCTACATGCCATAAGCGGCCTTTTAAATAAACTTTAGTAGTATTTTTCTACCTTTTTTGTCATGGTGGATAGATTGCTGCAATAAGTAAACCATTAGTTATAGACAGGGATGTTTATGTGGAGTTCTTATTCTAAAGATAGGTTATTAAGTGGTTGATGGGGATTCTTTTTACCTTGTTTAAGTTCCGACCATTTTTATTACACAACAACATAATTATAACGGTTCACTAAAAAGCGCTGATGGTAGGTAGGCTTAACGCACCCTCAACAGTTGTATTTCAGCAGCCAAGTGACCAACTAGGTTCACATTAAAATTGGACAACAACAAAATCCTTTTAAAACGTTATTCTACTACATGGCTAATTAGGTTTAAATACACAATATGTTCTAACTTTTATTTTCAAAATACGGCAATTCTGTTTAAAAAACAAAATGAAAACGACAAGAACCATAAACAAATATGAAGAAATCATCTCTACGTAAGAAAAACTACCGATAAGTAATAGTTTTATACGATTCAAGTAAACCCATGGAATCATCTTATAAATTCAACAATAAAACAGTCCGGCTAATAAGCGTCAGCTACATACTTGGTTTGGTTTGTTTTGAATTTCGCGCAAAGCTACACGAGAGCTATCTGCGCAAGCTGTCTTTAATTTAGCAGTGTAAAAAGAGAGGGAATCAGCTAGTCATCACCATCAACTCTTGGGCTACTCTTTTACCAACGAGTAGTACGACTGACCATCACATTACAACGGTCCCACAGCTGAAAGGGCGAGTATGTTTGGTGTGACGAGGATCAAATCCACGACCCTCGAATTGCTAGTCGAGTGCCTTAACCATCTGGCCATGCATACAACCTGCAAAGATTTGTACCTTGAGGTAAATTTTGCTAGTTGAAAGAGACATCATTCACTTTGAAACATTAAATGATTAATTATGATCCAACATAGAACTCAGCGTGGTAAATGGATTGAATGAAATACTCTTAAAATTACAACACTCAAACAGATAGCACATTATCTTCACACGGAATTTCAAATCAATGTTTATTTATCGTGACCGTTTACAGAGTATAGGTAGCAATACAACAATAACAGAAACAATACAGATAAAAACTCATCGACGTAAAATACATGTAGGATTACTAAGTTCTCACACTGAATATTCTTAGCAAAATTTAGTAAATTACAAGAAACTACATTTAAAAAGTGTTGAAATATCTACCTTCTATATGAAAGAATACTATATGAAATAATATACTCTCATATTCTAAAAGAACATAAACAACACTATATAACTACTCAGGTGTGTTTTTATAATGATCTTTCAGTAATGAGTTATACTTTATACAGGTTATATTATATTGTGTAAAAATATAGGAAAACAACATGCCTTACAATTATAGTTAACTACAAAATAATAAACGATACAAAGTGGAACTTGGTGGTTTGGAAAACTTTGTTTTCTCAGCTTTTTTTTTCGTATCAAGAAATAAACAATCATGCAAAGGATATCAATAACATTGACTTTATCCAATAAAAATATCCATACTGACACATAAGATATGACTGATATCCTCTTAGTGTCAAAATATCTGACAAACTTCCTTTAAGACATAACTGTAAAAGAGGTCAGGTTGTTGGTTTTAAGTAAATCTCAGTTTGTTTTTTAAATTTCACACAAAGCTACTCGAGGGCTATCTGTGCTAGCCGTCCCTAATTTAGCAGTGTAAGACTAGAGGGAAGGCAGCTAGTCATCACCACCCACCGCGAACTCTAGGGCTACTCTTTTACCAACGAATAGTGGGATTGACCGAACTTTATTACGCCCCCACGGTTGGGAGGCGCTACGGAGATGCGAATTCGTGACCCTCAAATTACGAGTCGCACGCCTTAACACGCTTAGCCATGCCAAGCCAAGTAAATCTCAGAGTATATGCATATTTCCATCCTATTTATTTCTATAATATGAGCATTCTGTGTTAAATTATAAGAACATAATCTTACGTACGTGATTCTACATAATAAAATACATATTATTACGTCATGGTTTACCAAAGTATTATACACTACTGGCCAAAATCTTAAGGCTAATGAACATAAAGAAAAATATGCATTTTGAGTTGTTAGACTCAACCACTTATTTGAGTTGAGCTTCGAAAGACAAAAATAAGAAAAGGGAAAATAAAAATAAAAAACTGTTTTCAGCATTTAATGGGGAAAATCTGAACACTATGAAATTAGCATAAATACTAGCTGGTCAAAAGATTAAGACCATACTGGAAAGAAGTCCTAAACAGGATAGAAAATGCCCAACAAGAGATCTCAGTAGTTAGTTGCACAGCCGTCATTGTGAATAACGTCAAACATTCGCTTTGGTATGGTCGATATAAGCATTTGCAGAAGGCTGGCTGGAATGTTATTTCAAGTGGTAAAGATAGTTTCATGAAGATCATGCACTGTTTGGAATTGACGTCTATTTCTATCAAATTCCCTTGCCATCCACCCCTAAACATTTTCAAAAGCGTTCAGTTCGGGCGAACACGCTGGATTGTCCAAAAGAATCACGTTATTCGCCACGAAATGTCCTTTGTCCTGTGGACATTGTGGATTGCAGCGTTATCCTGCTAAAAGATTCAACTATTTCCACACAAGCGAGGGCCTTCAGTCAATAAGGATGCTCTCTCCAACAGGCCAATGTAGCCAGCTGCTGTTTGATGCTCCTGTATAACCTGAAGCTTCATTGTTCCATGAATAAAGAAAGCACCCCAGATCATGATGGAACCTCCTCCACTGTGTCGTGTAGAAAATGTCTCTGGTTGGATATCCTTATCGTGCCAGTATCGTTGGAAGCCATCTAAACCATTCAGGTTAAATATTTCTCATCAGAGAACAAAACCTTCGTCCATTTTTCAACTTCCCATGTTTGGTGCTTTTCAGCAAAGTTTAACCCAGCTGTTTCGTGGTGCGGAAGGAAGCGTAGCCTTTGAAGACGTTTACAGTTTTTAAAGCCTTTCTCACGTAGATGCCGTTTTATTTTTTTTTAGTTGCATCATGCGTCCGTAAGGGCTTTAATCAGGTCCGACGATCGGTTGGTGTCTTGCCGGACAACCCGTCGAAAACTCCTGCTCAACGCTGGCAAAATTTTCTTAGGCCGACCATTTGAAATTTTCGTTCCGTATCCTTCAGGGTCTTTTAAGAAATTTGCAACAGCAATTTTAATACGCCCAATCTCACCAGCGATGGCAAACTGAGAGAGACTTTGCTTTTGGAGCTCGACAATTCTACCACGTTCAAACTCTGTCAAGTTTTAAGACTTTGCCATGTTATTACCCAATGTAAGACAGAATATATTAGTGGGAGGTGATGAAAACGCTAATGCTTGAATACAAATGACTAAATTTCGTTTCATGTTTACCGATTTTGACCAGCTAGTATTTAGGCTAATTCCATAGCGTTCACATTTTCC
This sequence comes from Carcinoscorpius rotundicauda, assembly GCA_011833715.1. NCBI lineage: Eukaryota > Metazoa > Arthropoda > Merostomata > Xiphosura > Limulidae > Carcinoscorpius > Carcinoscorpius rotundicauda. Next base: position 96,505,156 of record CM022392.1, on the reverse strand, counting down.
CTATTAAATGCTAAAAAAAAGGTTTTTATTTTTATTTTCCCGTTTCTTATTTTAATCTTTCGAAGCTCTACTCAAATAAGTGGTTGAGACTAACAACGCAAAATGCATATTTTTTTTTCTTTATGTTCATTGGCCTTAAGATTTTGGCCAGTAGTGTATGTCCTCATGGTCAGGTTGGCTGCAACATTATATATTCTCACGAACTGGCCTGCAACAATAATACATTCGTTCACTTGTCCATTTGTATCAATGGTACATAATTTCACGTATTTGTTGTTCCAATGATACACATCATTCCGTTATGGCATATTATACCAATACATTTCTCATATATTAGTTTCTAAAAATTAATGTATTCCTTAATATGTTTTTCATGCTCTTATAAATGACTTTTAATCATGACGAAGTTCGTAAATTTTACATGTAATTATATTATTTATGAAGAAGTCGTTGTGTTACTATTTTCATATGTTTCAGTTATTTTCTATTAATTCCAGGCTGATAGAGAAGGAAAGAACTAACGTTAAATATTAAATGTATGAAATAAAATTAGTGAGTTTCATTGAAATGAAAAGCTAGCGCGTGCAGGTAACGTCAACAAAATTTGTGTATGTGTAGTTCCGCCATTAAACTTTCAACATTCTTCAATAAAGAAACTTATCACATAATATAATGATATGTTCACTGCTAGCATACAAAAACTGCTCGCTTATTTGTCGCGCAAAGCTACATGAGGGCTATCTGCGCTAGCTGTCCTTAATTTAGCAATGTAAAAATAGAGGGAAGTCAGCTAGTCATCACAACCCACCGCCAAATCTTAGGCTACTCTTTTACCAACGAATAGTGCGATTGACCATTACATTACAACGCTCCCACAGCTGAAAGGGCGAGAATGTTTGATGTGACGTGGATTCGAACCCACGACCCTCGAAATGCGAGCGCCATAACCACCTGGCCTTACAAAAACTGTCACTAAAGAAACAGGGGCTCAGTTTGATTTCGACTTGCAATACAAAATTTTTGTTGCCTAAAGTTCTTATATTTTGCATGTTTAAGCGCTACAAACACGCGTATTCTATTTCAAATGATTTTTAATAGATAAGCATTTACCACTTTCAAAAGCAAAACTAATCATCATTTCCCACAGACTACTGTTTAATTTTAGAGCTACAAGAAGTTTATCCTTCTCAAACACCACTTTCAAACTACCGTAAACTTCATGTAATGCTGTTTTCAAGTGTCGCTCTGCTGAGACTGTTTACTGGCTGCTTACTTAACCTTAGGCATCACTTCTGCCAAGCACAACTGTTCTTTCAGCACATTCTTCAGAAAGACAGCAGTGAAGTGAAAAGTTTTTTCTCGTCTTTAGATAGGTTATTTTTGGATCCATTTACAAAGAAAGAAGAAAAAATGATCGACAGTGATGAGTTACTTGATATGGAACATTTCCTCTAGAAATCCCTACGCCTTACTGGCTTCCATTTTGAGTACTGCCAAGTGTTATAGAAATTACGAATGGTGCACTTGAATCCAGGCAAACACACATATAATATAAACACATAAAATCTCAAACTAACATAAGGAGGACAGATAAGGCCAGAACTACACCCAAGCTGAGAGTGGGGACAGTAAAATACGGATTAATAGAAATATGACGTACACAATGATGAAAGTACACCATTTAATTTGTTTTTGCAAGCCCAACATACATTTGAAAACAATTTAAAAGATTGTAGCTGCCGCGATCCAAAACACCCCAAATGAGTATCATTTATAGTCTTTAGCTTGTTATGCAATGAAACAGGATATTTTCAACGAAATAAACTGATCAGAAAAACAAATCAGGAAAGTAAATAAAAGTCATGCCACCATCAAATGCAAAATATTATTAAATATTAGGAGCACATGTGTAACAGAACTAAGTATTCATATGCCACTCTTTTATTTTGCCAGAAACAAATATATGTTTTGGTATTTATGTAATTTAAAAGTGGATTGCAAATTTCTTTTAGTAAGTGTTTTGTTTGTTTTTTTTAATTTTTTCGGCTACTCTTTTAACAATGAATAACGGGATTCACCATCACGTTATAACGCCCCCACGGCTGAAAGGACAAGCATGTTTGAGGTGACTGGGATTCGAACCCGTAACCCTCGGACTACGAGTCGCACTCCCTTAACCCACCTGGCCATGCCGGGCTTTTCATAAGTGAAATTTGCAAATGAAAGGTAATTCTGGTAAATTATGTATTCCCAAACTCTTGTGGGTCGGCCTGGCATGGCCAAGCGCGTAAGGCGTGCGACTCGTAATCCGAGAGTCGCGGGTTCGCGCCCGCATCGCTCCAAACACGCTCGCCCTCCCAGCCGTGGGGGCGTTATAATGTGACGGTCAATCCCACTATTCGTTGGTAAAAGAGTAGCCCAAGAGTTGGCGGTGGGTGGTGATGACTAGCTGTCTTCCGTCTAGTCTTACACTGCTAAATTAGGGACGGCTAGCACAGATAGCCCTCGAGTAGCTTTGTGCGAAATTCCAAAACAAACAAACAAACAAATATTGTGGGTCCTACTTCATGTATTGTTCTCATTCTTATTCTATGATTTTATGTGTATCACATCCCTTGGTTTTGAATGGCAATTGAGATTTAAACTAACTATGGTATTGTGTTATGCTCACGGTCATTTTGCGATAAGCATATCCGATTAACCTAACAAGGAAAACTAAAAGCACCAAGGCGCAAAACTTAATATCATGAATATATTTACATGGCAAGACAATGAAGCAGAAATATCTACAACTGAGAAAATGTTGCTCATATTTAATTAAATATCATATATAGCTGTATCGAAAAAAAAACTCTTGTTGGAAATTGTAAGAAAAGTAAAAATTACGACGTTTCTTTTAACCGATTTCTTTCGTTGGTGAAAGAGTAGCCCAAGATAGCCCTCGAGTAGCTTTGCGCAAAATTCAAAACAAATCAATTAATTGATATCTAGGCAACTTTACGTAGTGAACATACACCATATCCTTTGCTGTTTTAGCACCAAAACAACCATATAAGTTTTCAGAATTTATGGTCAATATTAGAGTGATCTGAAGATTTTGGTTATAAAGTTAGCACAGAAACTAGCGTCACTAATCCTAATGAAGTTGTTATAACGAAACATTTGCCGAACTGAAACAAAGATGTTATTATTATCTGGAAAGTTAGTTAGTTTGAATTAAGCACAAAGCTACACAATGGGCTATCTGTGCTCTGCCCACCACGGGTATCGAAACCCGGATTTTAGCGTGTAAGTCCGCAGACATATCGCTGAGCCACTGGGGGGCATCTGGAAAGAAAAAGGTAGTTTGTATCGTGCTATTATCGCGACCATAAGTAGTATATGATGTTTCTTGTCTCCTTCTATTATGCAAACGAGCAGTAATGAAAATTTCGGTAAATTTCTACCCAATTAATTCCTACTAGAAAGTTTTCAAGAAAACTGAGCTAAGCGGAACTTAAGTGTACAACTCGTAATCTGAGGGTCGCGAGTTCGAATCGACATTGCCCCAAACATGCTCAATCTTTCAGCCAAGGGGGCGTTATAATGTTATGGTCAATCCCACTATTCGTTGGTAAAAGAGTAGCTCAAAAGTTGGCGATGGGTGATGATGACTAGCTGCTTTCCCTCTAGTCTTACACTGCTAAATTATGGACGGCTAGCGCAAATAGCCCATGAGTAGCTTTGTGCGAAATTCAAAATAAACAAACTTTTATCCTATGAAAAGGTATGCTGCATTAATATCTGTAGTTCACTATTAGAAGTAGTGATCACAGTTGTTTACTGAAACTTCCCACTCTCCTAAAATATAACAATTTTAAAGTTATACTTATTGAAATAAAGTTGCACAGTAACTTTATACAGTTTTCAGTTAGAAAGTGTGCCATGAAGCATCAAGATTTTAATTACATAATTCATAGACCTACAAATTTAAACTTCGTAAAAGTTTTGTTTTAATAACAAATTTTCCATAATTCGGCTATACATATTTAGAAATTAATATTGTTTTCTATTACGTACAGATTTTATACAAATTGGGAAGAAAAACAAACTTTATTATCTATTGCGAAGAATAAATAATTCTGAAAAGGAAAAATAATACTAAAGTATACGTACAAACAAATATTAGCCAGAAATGATACGCCATGTGGCCTGTTAACCGTTTGTATACCAGCGGTGTTTCTCATAGGTTCTACAAGGATGGATAAAACTCTCACTTCGCAATTGGTCTACAGAAATCTATAGCCAGTAATTATCAACACTTTATTCGTAACAAAATGTTACTCGATTTCAATGAAAATGATTCACTCATGTAAAAGTACATATGAGAATTTGTGAAAACTCTATGCGTGATGGAAAAAAATGAATATCGTTTTCGGATTAAGCGTACAGGAATTACTGTAAAACATGTAAAAACTGCAAGACGTTAAAACCATCACAGACCTGTAAATACAAAAAAACAACTTAAAATAAGAAACAATGACGAAACTGATAAACTATTATTAAGTTTTTGAACATAATGCAAAATTCATAATCATGGATTAACTGTACAAAATGATTAACAAACTGAGAAAAAAGACTCGAGTCAGAAGTTTTAGTATACTTTTGTTTTTTTTTATCAGGTACTAGCGAAACGATTCTTAAACGAATTCAGAAAAACGTTTTTACTATATTATCACCAAATTCATTTGACAACTGTGTTGTATTTGCAGTATTTTACTATAAATTTATAAGTACATTAACTTCAGAAAGTGGATAATACAGTTATTCATTATTTAATCATTACGTGACATAAGCTTTAACACGTACAGAGAAGTTACTAACACTTCGATGAAATATTTATGGGACGTACGTACTTCACAGGAACGTGAGTGCACGCTGAATACGTCAGCTGAGACACCAGATATCTGAACGTTGATATCGTACAGAAATATCCGATGTTTATTGTAGTTTTCTTTTCTTTTTCGTAACTGATAATATGTCTATCTCGTCATCAAGTGTGTTCCCTACAATACAGTCCAACAGTACTTCATGGCAATTTCAGTACTGTAACTGAGGACATGCTTGGGTTACTACATTAACATACAACTAGCTATGATGGAACATATGTTTTGACACCTCTAGTTCACTTCTATTGTATGCCAAACATGTAACAAAGCCTTCTTTAGATGGCTGAGCGTCTTTTAGAGAACATCTTAATACATCAACGTACACTTTATGAAAGCTATTCCAATATTTATAACTAACTCTTTCTACACGGTGAATAACAATAACGCTTTGTATTAATAATATAGTATTTTAAAAATACATGAACAAAAATAGTCCTTTACAATTATTTTATGTATAGAAATACTTTACAGTGTAATATATACTGTACAAGTAGTAACGGTGTCTAAATGTAATACATTTTCTGGTGAACGAGCGGATAACAATATAACTTTATATTCCATCATTGCATAAAACACTATGGTATAACAATAGCGACATTTTCATATGCTATCAACAGGAACAGCACCTCCACGTAATACACAGATAATATGAATCTAACGTAACAACAATGTCTTCACACACACAAAATTTTGCTGATATACCAATCAGAAAAATAAATTATTTTTACTATTACATAAAACGATAAGAAATTAATCATTACGTACGTATTTTATTACTGATTTCAATGAAATACCAGAAAGAGCAAACAAGTACACACGTTTACTGTTCACCTTGAGAGTTCGAAAAACATTATAGAACACATTGAACCACAATGAGAATATAAATAATTTTATGCGAAGTTTAATACAAAATGTGTTTTTTATTTAAATGTCTGTTTCTGAATGCAGAGAAATAACTGTAATATCTTTATTATGTTTAAAAATTTAGATATCTTCTCCAAACGTTTTTAGTTTCTCATTTACAACTATTGGATTTCAGTTAAGTAAAGCAAAGCACGTGCACCACTCTGTTTTATATCTCTACCGTACGTGCAACATATATAAGGTCATCCCATTAGCAATGTCCAAAAATTTAATACAGAAAGTGCATCACCATTTCTGTCATTGTAGAAAGCTTTAATAACTAAAATATGAAGTAGGACATGTATAGAAATGTTCAGACATACAAAAGAAGTTAACCCAACTACACTTTTTAAGATCATAAATCAAATAAATCTTTATGAAGATGGATGTGTGTGAGGAGCACATTTGGTACATAATGCTTTATTAGTTTGTAAAAGACAATAGTGCAACAGAAATTACACGAAACAATCAAGGTGTTTATGGTGCGGAGTCTCTTAACGAAAGAAAATGTCGAGGTGGTTTCGGAAGTTCAGATTAGGTGACTACAACTTAAGTGATGCTCCACGTTCAGGTCGTCCTGTTGAGTTTAATGATGGCTTGCTGCTGACTGCACTTGATAAAAATTGTGCTGTAACAGTTTATCTAAAACAGATTGGAAAAGTGTCAAAACTTGGAAAATAGGTGCCCATAATTTGACAGAAGCTAACCTTAAAGAGCAAGGTTGGACATTTGTATTTCTCTGCACTCTCGTGAACGTAAATCAGCTTTTTTGGACAGGTTAGTTATTAGAGATGAAAAGTGGATATCTTATAAAAATGTTAAGCGCTGCAGACAATGGCTCAGTGCAGGTAAACTGGCTAAAGCACAGCCCAAAATGGACCTCCACCCCAGGAAAGTCTTGTTAGGCATTTGGTAGGATAGTGTTGGTGTGATCCACTTTGAGTTGCTGTCACTCAATGTAACAATTACATCGGACTTCTATTGTCAACAGTTAGAGTGCTTGAATGTTGCACTGAAAGAAAAGAGATCCGCTTTGATCAGTCGTAAAAGTGTTGTGTTACACCAGGAAAATGCACAGCCCCAATCAGCAAGGATCACATCTGTAAACATGGAAAAACTAGACTGGGAAAAACTTCCACATCCTCCTTATTCTCCAGTCATTGTCCCATCTGATTATCATCTATTCCGAAATTTGTTGAACTATCTTGATGGAAAAGAGCTTGGAACATATGAAGTTATCAAAACTACCCTCTCCACATTCTTTTCCTTCAATCCCCCAAAATTTTAAAGAAGTGACATTCAGAAGCTTATAAAATGTTGGCAGGAAGTAATTAATAATAATGTAAAATACGTTATTGATTAACTAACATTAAAAGCGTTTAAAATATTTTCTTTTTTTCTGAACCGAAAATCGTACATTACTTAATGGATGACCTGGTAGTTGTTTACTGAATACATAAATCACTTGTAATAACTTACATAGAAAGGAGACAGATGCCTTTTCTGAGGATCTGTAACAAATATGAACCATCTTATTTATGAATGATTCAAGTCTAATGGATGATATGCGATATAACACGAAAACATTGTATATTATTGGTTTTCTGTTTGTTTGTTTTTTCACTTATCAGGAAAGATGTATTAGTAGCATTGTTGCTAGAAGTCTGGCCAATTAGCGTCAACATATCACCAACATTTTTGTTGTTACTTCCAGTGCTAGCAGAACTCTGCAGCTATAGGTATAAGGATACCGACATCACATACCATCGATGTCTTTTCAGCTTCACTCTCCCCCAACACACACACACATACACACGTGATTAAAACTTATAGCTTAAAATTTCCAATGAATCAATGGTGTTTGGGTATTTTTATGCCCTGGAGAGTCAGGTTCTCTTTGACCTCTTCCTCCTCCCTGAACTTATTTTCTTTGACTGTTTGTATATATATATATATTTTATTTGGTCCTTCTCAGGGCAATGTTCATGTATATGGCTCTTATACAATTTTAATTTTTTATATTATTCACAGTATGTCAAGATAGCTGGTGGCAATTTTTTTTTTTAAATACATGAATACGTAAACTATAAATATTAATATTTCAAGTTTATATACATATATATTTTAACGTTTTTAATTTATTTATCTTTGTATTTAAAATATATGTTAATTGGGGAGAGATATTTAGGACTTTCTTCATCATGTATGAGGTGCTTGTCTAGTTCGCATAGTAATTCATTTTTCATCCAGTTTTTATTAAAGTACCTGATTGTAATATGTGGGAGTCTATCTGGTATGGTTGGTATGTTCGGGTATTTGTGAATGAATTTAGATGATATTGATCTTGGGACTCTCTTAAATTTTCAGTCGATGTCGGTAGTTTGGTTTGTATTTTCGCGCAAAGCTACACGAGGGGCTGGCTACCTACGCTAGTTTTCCCTAATTTAAAAAGTGAAAGACTGGATGAAAAGCAGCTACTCGTCACCACCCACCGCCATCTCTTGGGCTACTCTTTGACCAACAAATAGTCACATTATAATGCCCTCACGACAGAAAGGGCGATTTTTTTTTCTAATTTCGCGCAAAGCTACTCAAGCGCTATTTGCGCTAGCTGTCCTAATTTAGCAGTGTAAGACCTACCGCCAACTCTTGAGCTACTCTTTTACCAACGAATAGTGGGTTTGACCATCACTTTATAACGCTCCCACGGCTGAAAGGGCGAGCATATTTGATGGGACAAGGATTCTAACCTGCTGAGATTGCGAGTCAAGCGCCCAGGTTTCGACGTCGGTACAATACTGAACCAAAATTTCGAAAATTAATAAATATTAGTGGTAGCTATCGCATAATGATATTTTTTCATTGGTAATTCTTTTCTGCAAAATATATTGCATTTTATAAATCACAGGATTTTCTAATGATATTTTGGTTCAATTTCACATCATGTAAATCATTAACGTTTAGAGGAACAAAATTATGTGTTTCCTTCTCTTGTCACATAAATAGTGATGGCTGTCCAAAAAAATAAAATTTACAGCCTAGCATACAATCTCATTCATTGGCTGGCGTTGCAAAATTTGGCAAGAAAAAAAAAAGACATTGAATCATATTCACAAGAGCTAATAAATATCAACGTACCTCCACGAAGCATAAAACATAATTTTATTTGCTAAGACAAATGTATATATATACACACACAAAACAAAACCAAAATATCACGAGTGAAACTAAAAACTAGAGCTGTCATTCAAAACAAAGTTTAAAATTAGTGTTTATCGAAACAAATGTAAAAAATAAACAAATGAATAAATTTAGTTGTGAGTGACAATTCTAGTTTCGAGATTCATTCTTATGGTTGGATTTACTGTCGTATATTTGTTTTGATAATGATGTTTGTTAAAGTTGAATGTACCTTTAGGAATTTGCATGGCTTAATACTGTTAAAGCTGTGTTGTGAAACTCTCGTCTATTCACTGAAGTTGTAGATTTTAATCAACAATATATATGCGTACGTAAAAACTAGTGTATCTTCAGTATTGTTGTGCTGGTCCAAATTTCTAGAAACTCTTCTCACGCTTACAAATGTAACCAACACAACCAGGTAAGAGACAGTATATATTACTGGTTTGCTTTAGTTGGTATACTATAAACCTCGGAAGCTATAACTGATTAATTAACAATGATTAGTTGGGAACTTCAGATATTTGACCAAGAACGTTTATAAATTTCGAACATTACAAATTATTTAACTCTTATGAATTCATATCGAAACTTAGTATTTTTACAAGGACATTATACATATGTAGCAGTGAAAAATTCAAAATGTGATAAGCAAAGAACGCCGAGTTAGCTAGTTCCGTGTGAAGTAAATTATACCTTCATCAACTCGAAATTAATTCGCTTATCGTGAATTCTCAATAAAACATCAAGGAAGTTCCAGATAGAAGATTCAATATTGTTTGTAAGTTTGTAAAACTTTTGTACATAGATCATTATTTGCAATTACCGTTACTGTAAATTGTATTATTGTTTGTATATTAAAATACATTTGTATTAAAAAGAAATAACGTGTATTAATCTTGTTGGCAAATGTGATAAAATGGACGCATCTCGACATTTAATTAACTTCTAAATTTAAATTACAATTTAAATTATTAAAGTATTAATAATACTATAAATATTATAGTATTAAGCTATTTGAAACTGTAATATATAATACTTTTGACAATTAATTTTGTTTTGTATAATTGTTCACCATTGTTATATGGAGCTGAATGTATCGCCTATATCTAGTTGACATAATTTTTAATATTAGTATACTTTTATTAGGCCTGACATGGCCTGGTGTATTGAGCACACGCGCTTTCAGCAGTAGGAATGTTATAAAGTGTCGGTTCTTCCCATAATTTCTTAGTAAAATAGTAGATTTAGAGTTGGTAGTGGGTGTTGTTGACTAACTGTCTTTTCTCTAGTTTATCACTGATGATAAACGATAATCAAACTAAATCAAATAACTAGTTTTATTGAAACAAATGTATATATATATATATATATACACTAATAAGCATATTGATTACAGATAGGTAGACAGCGTGATAACGAATAACGAATTAACCCAGCAACAGGTGAGGGGATGAACAGGTAGAAAGGACTATGGCAACAAGACAACCAAAGTAAACAGTTAAACAGACTGACAGGAGATATGCAGAACAACACTTCCTTTCACCATAAAAAATATAAATATTTCTCCTTGATAAACGAAGCACTTGAAGAAAAAAAAATGCCTTACCTTTATGTCAAGTGAAGCATGCTTGGGTTGGGTAATAAGGTCAAAGTTTTTCTCTTGGTTGATTCTCTGGTCTTCATTGTCAGCTGAACAATAAACCTGACAAAGACCAGCCATATTTTAAACTTATAACCATTAATATTCTCCCATACAAACATAAGTAACCAGAACTAGTGTTATTCTCAACTAAAACTTCTAGTAATCACAAAAAGCCGCACAAACGAAAAACTAAAAAAGAATAGTGCAAGATGACATCTAAACTTTCTTTCTTGCAACAGTAATCTACAATGTAAGATAGTGTAATGAAATAATACACACAATATAAATTTCTTTACATTAAAACAACCCTGAAAAGTTAGAAATTCAAAAATGCTATTTAAACATGATAAGCTAATATTACTAAATCAACATGTTTCAAACCACATTACCGTCAATTAGCGCAACACATTGCTACATTGAAGATATAAATAGTTACGCATATGTATAATGATTGTAACACATTTAATCCCCATTTATTATCAGATTGCGTTCCCTTCCCCACGGGTGTTAACATGTAACTAGATAAAGGTTTTCGCCCACAGCTGTAGGAATAAGTACCGAAACATTTCGGTAGTAACGCCCTTTTTCAATACATGTCTGTAGAAATCATTTAAAAATCTTAAAACAGGAAATAGCTGGGCTGGGTTTTCCATTCGTTCATCCACAAAACACGTTTCTGAGACGAAATTGCACTGTTGTTATTGAGCAACTCTTATCAATATTATCAAGTTAAATCCCACGTGGTGATATTTATCTTTGTCCGTGCGACCAAAAGATCAAACCCGCCGGTATCTGGTACGGAGCTACTGATAACATTAGCTGTACACTTCTAGAGCTATTGACGTATACGTGATCAAATACTAAATCGCTGTTTTTTCAACTTTATGAAAATTAATTAGCTTAACCAGTTACTCTTGTATCATACATTTTTTTTGTGACACAAATGTATGCAGTACATTGTACACAGTCCAGATACGGATATATAATGAAGTTGAAGTGCCTAGCAGTGATCCGACGATTCTGCTTTATGTGTCTCAACAAGTAAAAAGTTCACCTCAACACGTAGTGGTTAGTTAACATTCTAGGCTCGGCATGGCCAGGTAGCTTAAGGCGTTCGACTAGTAATCTGAGGGTTGCGGGTTCGAATAACCGTTACACCAAACATGTTCGCCCTTCAGCTGTTGGGGCGTTATAACGTTACGATCGATCCCACTATTCGTTGGTAAAAGAGTAGCCCAAGAGTTGACGGTGGGTTGTGATGATTAGCTGCTTTCCCTTTAGTCTTACACTGCAAAATTAGGGACGGTTAGCACAGATAGCCTTCGTGTAGCTTTGCGCGAAATTTTTTGCGCGAAAAAACATTAACATAAAAACTTAAATGTTGTAACATTAAAAAATTTGGCCAACATAAGAAACAGAGACAAAAACTTAAATGACTGCGTTTTCACGAACAAAAATTTGTAATGTTACACGTGGGTTAAGCTAACAATTTTAAACCTGACACAAGTTTTTGCACGCCCTTGCTCCTGGTAAGTTAAGCCAGAATAAAAAAGTAAAGATGGAAATACATTACCCAATCAACAGAGGCGTAACAAGTCACTGGTACATGGGGCCGTGCCTAGATTCTATTTGATAGTTCCCTAAATACCCAGTGGTGTCTTGAAAAATCAAAATACAAAACAATGAACGATATCATAGTGAAACGTCGAAAACTCCAGCGCCTACTGACCCGAGCCCTGAACCTTTTAAACACATAGGGATGCCACTGCCAATCAAACATTCTAGGTTTCATAATTATCATAAACGAACCTTATTAAAACATCATGCATGTGGAATATGCTATTAGTTTGTACAGACATAATTACAGTTTCCTGAATTATTCTACGACACGGAATCCAGTCTTTCAATAAGGAATGTGTTATTGTCCCAAGTAACCCAATCTGGTTCTTTCAGACTTGTTTCTGTCCCACGTAACCCAATCTGGTTCTTTCAGATTTGTTTCTGTGTAACAAAGCTTTAATAGTTTTCTGTCGTTATTTTAAACTTACTGTTACCTAAGGTTCTTCAGTGAATCTGTAGAAATCCATGATGGTGAATGTTTTGATGTTACGTTTCCCAGTAATAAATTGATTCATTTTTCAAGTCAGACATGTAACAATGATATATTGATATTTCTGTCAACTAGAGGGCAGTTTGCAATAAACATGCTGCTGGTAAAACGCCAATAATTTTTTTTTTCAAATACAACTCTATGAAGAATAAAGATAATAAATAGATAATGCAATAACAAAACATTGTATGTTATCTTTATCTAGCTACAGATCGATTACAATAATATTGTGTTGTACATTGAAGATAAGGTCTACAACAACATACACTTTAATAAAAGTAATGCATATTTCAGAAATAAGGGATGATCATAACAACAAAAACAATGTTATATAATTTCCATTAAATAACAAATACCAATCAAAATTATTATGCAATGTAAAGAAAACAATATAAATGACATTTGTTATTTATATATAACACTTAACAATACTATAAATTACGTATTACTTACATCATTGATTATAACGATAGTGTTATCATTCCAATTACTGTTTGTTCATTCACTTTTTCCGTACAATAAACAAAACAGCGAGATCAGAGAATCCTAAGGTTAACAGAAAGCCGTAAAAAATTTGATCTGCAGAAAAAAAAGACGGCATCTAGTTGGTATTGCCCGTCGTGTGAAGCGGCTACCCTAAACCAATTAGTAAAAGTGATTGCCATTATATAATATGTTTTATGATTGCGGCTACAAGTTGATCATAAGAATATACTTGCTATAATTCCTTTGCTCCTACATATGAGGTATCGATAATTTTTGTTGTCTTTCAAAATTTGTGGTGCATACTGGAGGGATTTATGTATTTTTTAACAATTAAGAAAATATACCTTTACACTCCAGACAAACATAAAATAATATATTTTTATTTAAACCAACGTTCCGCCTTTGCGGCTTCTTAGAATTCACATACATAACTATTTGGTATTAGCATATTTGTTAAATGACAAAAATACTTCTATTTCTCGTTTCTCGTGTCTGTTGTAACGTGCGTCTAACAATGTATAAAATATTATTATTGTTTAATTATTGTTATAATATTACAATATAGTTATAATACTAACTTCGTAGCTATAGAAACACGTGACACACATTAACTAAATAAAGTATCAAATAAAATAAAGCATACAAGGCTTACTATCAGCGTTAAAAACAAACTGTAAGACAGTGATACTCTTGAGAACGTAAGTGTTAAGCCGAAAATAATGGTGTTAAGTGTATTGTTACAGAGTGTTTTATGAATGGTTGTTTAGTTACATGTATCAACCACTGCCTCTGTTTTTTGTTTTTATTTTCTTCGTTAATAAGTATAGCCTGAATATATTTCCTCTCTAATTATAGTAGCAATAGCACGACCTAACATGCTTTAGAACTCAACAAAAATGGTAAAACCACAATCATGACTGTTTAAGAGCTCAGTTCCAATTATAGAATGCACGAGTAGTTTTATATACAAACACTGGGTAGTTTCAAAGATAACTTTATATTCAGTAAATTTCAAGATGCTACGTTTGTATGATTTAAAACAAAGCTCTGTGCTAAACGTTGTGAAATAGCTGAACCCAACATATATATAAACGTACGAAAGCAAATAGTCGTCGACTAGAAGACGTTTAGGATGAGAACCTCTAACTTACACTGAGACGTGCCAAAGATTCTCAAATAAATATAGAATCATCCAAGCAGTATTACCTTTTCCTAACTGCAAAAGATTCAATTGGCCAAGTCTCGGGTTCGAGTCCCGGTCACACCAAACATGCTCGCCCTTACAGGCGAGGGAGCGTAATAATGTGAGGGTCAATCCCACTATTCGTTGGTGAAAGAGTAGCCTAAGAGTTGGCGGTGGGTGGTTATGACTATCTGCCTTCTCTCTAGTCTTTCCCTGCGAAATTAGGGACGGTTAACGCAGATAGTCTTCGTGCAGCTTTGCGCGAAATTCAAACCAAACCAAAATCATTTGGCACAACATACATTTTCGGCAGAGATGAAAATAAATTACTGTCGCGGTTTCCCCATAAAGAGCACTAAAATGTTTACAAGAAAAAGAATTACAAAAACGTTCTCTGTGTAGACATCTAGCCACAGATTTCTTCCATATGATCGATGATCGTATGAGAAACAACCAGCCCTTCCAGCAAATCTTTTTATATTAATATCACTAACAAAACAGATTCCATGAATTCCCTAGAAACTGTACAATTGAGAAAATGTTACAACATTAGATGTCTACGTGCCTCAAATGCGTTTTTTAGGTGCATTTACTATTTATGACAATACGTACAATACAATTAAATTATCTTATGTAAAAATATAAATCATAATACATATACAACACCTACGCATGCATTTTAAACATATAAAATTTTGTTACATAAGAGCTAATACAAGGTATACCTCTCTGATTGTTTGTTCTTTGAATTTCGCGCAAAGCTACATGAGGATTATCTACACTAGCCGTCCCTAATTTAGCAGTGTAAGACTAGAAGGATGGCAGCTAGTCCTCATCACCCACCACCAACTTTTAGGCTACTCTTTTACCAACACATAATGGAATTGACCACAACATTATAACGCTCCCACGGCTGAAAGGGCAAGCATGTTTGATGGGTATATCTTTTGAACGGTTAAGACGATTTTTTACAGTTGCAGTTAAACTGCAATACCTTACAAAGTCATCAAAAAGTCTCTGCTGCATTATTAAGCTGTTAAACTACATTTGTTATAATGTTAAACTGCCTGATATCATGTAGTTTGAGGTATCTTCATGCTTCAATAATATTATATATTAGTTTGGAGTAACGTGTAAAAGAAACAGAGATAAACACTGACGACACGTTATCAATGACGAAAAAAACCAAGTTTAAGAAAGACAATTTGCGTAAACAAAGCAACATGATAGAAAAAAAACCCTGAAAAAACGTTGTCTTGTATAATAAATAAGCATATAGTGTAAAAACGTGTAGCACGTGAACTTTAGAACGAGCACATCCTTACGCCTCCTGCAGAGTCAGATTCCACATCAACCAAGGTCGTAACCCTAATATTGTTCCTTTTATCTTAGCTCTCCAACAGGTTGGTAATAACAGGGAAGCCTGTAGAAGGATGAATTGGCGTTGAATAGACAGATGAGCAAGGGGTTGTTTCCTTATTTTCATCACCACCGGCTGCTTTATTAAGCATGTTATATCGATATCTACTTGTACTTCTTATTGTTAAGCACAATTCTGTGTCACTATTACTTCTTAGCCTTCTACCAGTTTCATCACTAATTTTCTTGTTACGATGCTGATGTCATACATCACGTGTTTACAAGTTTTGGTGCCACTTACGTTCAAACTACTTAGATTTGGTTTGTAAAATTCATAAAACATGATTTTTTCCCTTATAAATGGGAACTAATGCTAATAATAAAACGTTCCAGTTTAAGCGATCTCCGAAATTATTGTGTAGTTTGCCCAGTCTTTTTAAAATTTTACAAGTTGGTGTTATCTTGAAACATTAAATTAATATTTCTACCCTTATGCAATAAAATATATTAGCAAACTATTTATCTCTTTAAGTGCTCAATATACTTCGAAATATTTTCTGGACTCGTATTTGAGGTTGACAGTATACTAATCACTAAAAACACTTATTTTATAATAAAGCAACATAAACACAACTTGGTAAACTTAACATTCCAGTTTTATCATACTTGACGATTAACAACAATAGATTGTAAACATCTATGATTAGTTGACACCATGTTTATAAAGACTTTTATTTCTACATCAGGATAATACGCGGAACAATAATAATATATCCATCTAACACGAATAACGCTAAACAATTGGCTTCCGCACTATACCCACCACGATATATCAAACCCTGAATTTTAGCGTTTTACGCCCATTATCTCACCATTTATCCACCGACAAGCGTTGAATTGTTAACAATTAAAACGGTGTCTTAATAAGAAGGAAACGTCAACGATTCATTATAGATTCATCAGGATGTTGAGGAGACACCAAATACAAACGATACCTCTATCATGGGCAACACTTCGTAGTAACGGTATTGTCACTAATGGACACGCCACTATTAATACTTTAAACTAGGAGACAAGGAGAAGGATAAACGATGGCTACATTATGAGAAATGCTAAAAATTAATGTATTTCTATCAGAGAAAAGCATCAGTGATTAGGTGTACCTCCACATAAGCACGATGGGATAAGTTATATTTCTACTAAGGGAAATATCACACTTTTATTTGTTTACTTCAAATACGTTAAAATTCTAGAACCACGAGCAAGAAATACGGTAGACATTGAGCGAAATCTTGTGAAACTCTTCTAACGATGTTTTATTTGTTGATCGAAATAGTTTGTATACTTTCAACCAGCAGGAAGTATCGTGTCCATAAAACGAAATATTTTTCATATTTCTAAAATAATGTGCCAGTAGCAACTGTATTTAAGTATTTGTTATTTTTATACGCTACAACAAAGGTAAACAAAACTTGTAACAATGGTGTTTTGACTTCGAAAAGATGTACTGTTCAAACGTTCAGAACAATCCATAGCATTATTTTAGTATCAAGCATAATTCTAAGAAGACTTGAGCATAAGCAAGCACTAAATCGGTGTATAAAAAGTACGTTTAATACACTAAAACATTTAGTTTCATTTTAGAACACTACATACCTTTTTCTAACATATTTTTAAAATGTTTTTGAAACATCTACCGACTTGATAAATACATGGTAACACAGCTGTTCGATTTAACAAGAGTATATTAAGATTTTAAAGTTTTGATTTGTTTACGTTAGGAAGAGTGCATACAAAACCTTCTTAACAAATGTAACAAGACAGGAAGCTCATATCATGCACAAGTAAGTTATGTGTATTTGTCTCTACGTTAACAACTCACTTCCATTATTTTCAACAAGATTACCAGCTTGCTATATGCTATTGATCAGAGCATTTTACAACCATCATATTCTCCGATATGGTTGCCGGAGAATCCTGGGCCTTAGCTGCCGTAAACTCGGCGTCAAGCGCTTCGTGGCCGTCTCCGTATACAAATGGACTACTTAGCCAAGCCATTATGGGAACAAAAGATCGCTGCTGGCACGTCGCTCGAATAAGCAACGTTTTCAGATGGATTCTCTGATAACCTTTTCTCTCGCAAATCACAAACATTACCCCTAGTTGTGTTTGCCAATAAAGAACAGACTTTCAGTCGCAGTAAACCCCATTATTTAGGAGGTACCTATTTCTTGGTCGCCAAGACAACTACGGATGAGAGGCCTGCGTGTAGCATACAGAACTAAAGCTCAGTATGTAACGTTTCAAACTGAAAGTTATTCTGTAAACTACTACTAATTATTGCAAGCAAAGGGTCGTCGGTTCCTTTTTTCTAACTCATGCTAAAGTCACGACGACTGGCTAAGTTAACCTGTAATTACCCATACATGGAGTACACGTGAATAAATAAATAAATGCATAAAAATAAGTATCTATTAACCAGGTGTTACCAGACATAGAACGTAATACACGCACGATAATATATAAATTCACTTTATTAAATTTTCACAGAAAAATAATAATAAAAAACCCTCGCTCATGCAATATTATCATATGTACACAAAGTAAAGGAAGTTAATAGTTGCCCTGATTGACATTTAACGAACATTCCAACAGCCTAGTTGTGCTGAGCTTAACTAAAGCTATTTCTAACCCGAGTTTCTACACACGTATTTATTCCATTACGTCAGCACACTTTAGCTCTTGTTCACAGCACTTGGCAACCAGCTGTTACTGACGAATGAGGTTGAAAGTACAACCTTATTAGTCAGCGAGATCAGGTTGGACCCAAATAAACTTTAGGAAATTAGTTCCTCTTCCTCTGAGCTAAGGTAGATAACAAGGTTGACCTGTGAATTTGAACTAACCACCGCACTGTTTCCAATAACTTTAAACTACTTGCAGAAGATGGCGCTGCCTACATTTTCTGTAACTCGATCGTCACATCTGTTTTTAATTCTTCTGTGTTCTAGTTGAAATTATTATTACCAATGGTTCCAATTAAAAGAAATTTTAATATTACAGTAGTCCAAAATTTGGCAGTCGATATTACTGACTAGTTCTTTCCTTTCTAGGCTATAAGTTCGAAAGTAGAACGGCTACCGCAAATCTCTTGTTTGTTTGTTTGATTTTGAATTTCGCGCAAAGCTATACGAGGGCTATCTACGTTAGCTGTCCCTAATTTAGCAGTGTAAGACGAGAGGGAAAGCAACTAGACATAGCCACCCACCGCCAACTTTTGGGCTACTCTTTTACCAACGAATAGTATGATTGACTGTCAAATTACAACGCCTCCACGGAAGAAAAGACAAGTATTTTTGGTGTAATGGAAATTCGAACCTGCGACCTTAAGACTGAAAGTCGAGTGTCCTAATCATCTGATCATGTCGGGCATCAAATCCCTTCAATAGCTTTGCAGGAATATTGAAAACAACCATGTTACTATAGATAGTAATAAATACAATATTAATTATCTTGTTTCAGATAGTCATTAACATTCATATTAGACCTAGTGCAGCTTGTTCCCATGCCACGAATGCGCAAAAGAACGAAATAACACACTGGAAAATACCATACATAAACCGAGAAGAATGGCTTATGTTTAAATTTATCACGGTGGTTTCCTTCTGATCGCCCACCAGTGGCTCAGCGGTATGTCTGCGGACTTACACGCTAAAATCCGGGTTTCGATACCCGTGGTGGGCAGAGCACAGATAGCCCATTGTGTAGCTTTGTGCTTAATTCAAAACAACAACAACAATCCTTCTGATCTTGTTCCCCGCTGAGTAAGCGTTAAGTCTACGGATTTACAACGCTAAAATCAGGGTTCGATTACCCTCGGTGGACTCAGCAAATTGTTCAATGTGGCCTTGCTACAAGAAGATGAGAAAAGACAAACACACCTTATCTTATGAAAAAGCTACAATAGAACTGTGTACACATATGAGTATTTTGGAAATCATCAATACATTTTATTAAAAACGTTTCTGCGTTGTTTTTACCATAATTTCCATATTTAAATACTTATATCATCAGATTAACGGCGCCGTTTCTTTCAGCGCAACGTCACATATTGAGCTACACGTACCTGGTTGTCAGAAAGAATCTCACCCTAGACTTTAATATTGAAAATCCGTAAATTCACCGAGACAACCAGTAGTACAGCATTTTATCAAAATGTTTATCATAAACGTTATATTACGTTGTTCGATGACGCACGCTTTTGCTAAAATGGTATATGTTTATATTTACTTCTTGTCTTGCATAATTCAGCCTAACAGCTGTGCTAAAATGTCTATATTTACATTTAATTTTCCAAGGAAACAGAACCAGGTGGTTAAGGCAAGATACTCGTAATTTGTGGGTCGCGATTTCAAATTCCCGTCGCATCAAAGATGCTCACTCTTTCAGCCGTGGGAGCGTCACAATCTTACGGTCAATCTCACTATTCATTAGTAAAAGAGTAGCCTACCAGTTGGCGGTGGATGGTGATGACTAGCTGCTTTCTCTCTAGTCTTACACTGCTAAATTAAAGACGGCTAGGGAGGATAGCCCTCGTGTAGCTTTGTTGCGAAATTCAAACAAACAAACGAACTATGGCAACATAAATTTATTAAAGGTTCGATGATTTCATGTTATACTGTAAAGGACACTAGTCTTACTTAATTTATATTTAACCCAACAGAATTACAACTGGGGTCCATGACCTCATCGGTTTTCGAAACGCACTTTTCTAAACTATTTATGTGCCAAATTGTTTGTGGGTCTGTGACTTTCTTAGTCAAAGGGTCAGTCCTTAATAATATGCAAGGCAAATAATAATAATTAACAAGCAAAAAATCCCATCAATATTATAATTAATTACACTAATTTCTGCTTATATCCCCTGCCTATATTGCATAAAACATGAGTTATTTTGCTAATTTATGGTTAGTTTTTGTTGGTTTGTTTTAAACCGACAGTAGCAAGGGATATAAAAACAAGACTAACAAATACTCAATGTGATGTAATAATGAGTCAACTGGTATCGATCAGTGATCTGCGGGTTAAGCTTCGTCATGAATAATATTGTTCAGTGTAATACTGACTTATTAAAATACTAAACGTTCGTTTCAATATTTCTATATTACACCGCTTGTCAGACAGAGCTACTTCTTATCGAAATAATTATATTATAGTAGGTTTAATTAGGGTATCTAATACAAGAAATATTTATTTAAAAAAAAAGACAAATCATAGATAATGATGGATTTGCCAGTGCTCAATGTTTCAAGTTTGTTTGTTTTGAATTTTAGTAAAAGATACACGAGGGCTATCTGCACTCGGCGTTCCTAAGTAAGTGGTGAAAAAATAGAGAGAAGAAAACTAGTCATCACCACCTCCCGCCACTTTTTGGCTACTCTTTTACCAACGAATAGTGGGATTCACAGTCATATTATAATGCCCCGCGGGCCTAATATGACGATCGTGTTTAATGTGAGAAGAATCGAACCCGCAACCCTCAAAGTCTGAATTGATGAACGACAAGTAATACTCTTCATTGTGTGATGTCCACCAGCGGCATAGGAGTATGTCTGCGGACTTACACCGCTAAATTCCGGGCTTCGATACCCGTGGTGGGCAGAGCATAGATAACCCATTGTGGAACTTTGTGCTTTAAAATAAACAACTATGATATTATGCGATAGTTTTTGCGAAAGAAAATTCATTAACAGTAATAACAACAATAACGATGAGTACTGGTTGGTACTTCTTAATTTTAAGTTTCGGGTTGTGATTTTATGATATTTATATTTTATTTTTATTGTTTCTATTGTTATAGCTACGAAAAACTTGCTGTGTTTCTTAGTATTTAAGTTTCTCGTTAATTCATTAAATCCACCGTGAGATCAAATTATTTTAGTATTAGCTGGAAGAAACAGTAGAAAACCCGTCGGAGTTTCAAACTTTGTGTTCTCCTTCAAAATAATTCACACGGTAGTTTAGTATGAAACTAAACACACTAAAATGTACCTATATTTTCCCGACAAACACTGTGGACAACCACGTGCTTCACCAACGACCTTATTTCCGGTATCTTATGATCTAATCTCATTCACGTGGTCCACTGTTCAAAAAGGTAAACAAAGGATTTTAGAGGGCACGTGGTTGGTTCTCTGTTCAAACAGTGTAGCCTAATGTACATTTTCTAATCTACCATTTCAGCCATGTGTGCTGTCCATTGTTCACAATGATCTGACTTCCGGTGATTAACGTGTTTGATGGATGGCTAATACTGCATAACAACAGACACTGATTATTACAATAATCGATATACAACAGTACAGAGTTATTATCAACAACAGTACTGGATGCACAATAGGGGGAAGGGTTAGTATAGTGAACACTATTCGACAATGCTTAAAGCGTGGAATTTAACAAATTATAACATCATTGTTTAACATTAGATCCAATAAGTGTTGTTGTTGTTGTTTAGAATTAAGCACAGAGCTGCACAATGGGCTATCTGTGCTCTGCCCACCACGGGTATCGAAACCCGGATTTTAGCGTGCAAGTCCGCAGACATACCGCTGAGCCACTGGGGGGCTCCAATAAGTGAAAAGGAAGATAGAAACACGATACCAAAATAATAAAAAAACAGTGTAAATTAATACACTAAACTAAATACAGTAGCCTTTGAAGAATAAATACTTTGCATTCTGAACAATAAGTAGTACTTTAAAAAGAAAAGATTTGTTTCTTTGTTGTTAATTTCGCGCAAAGCAACACGAGGGCTATCTGCGCTAGCCGTTCCTAATTTAGCAGTGTAAGACTAGAGGGAAGGTAGCTAGTCATCACCACCCACCGCCAACGCTTGGGCTACTCTTTTATCAACGAATAGTGGGACTGACCGTCACATTATAATACCCTCACGGCTGAAAGGGCGGGCATATATTGTTGACGGGGATTCAAACCCGGGACCCTGAGATTATAAGTCGAGCGTCCTAACCAACTGGCCAAAAATAAAAGGAAACCTTGTTTGTTCTGATATAAAGTTTAGTATCCAATGTCATTGTTGTTTATACAGACATGAATGTGACTACAGATGTAAAAATTTAATTCCTCTGCTCACCTTTCCTCATAGGCAAAATATTCAGTTAACTATTTCGTTTTCCTGATAAAGATCCAAAGATATTTAAATCTTGCAGGTTATCATACATCATAACAGACTTTGATTGTCCAAGAAATGATACTACACTTATGTTGGTAACCTTGGTCATTTTTATCTGTACACAACAAAGACTTATCAGTCATCAGTATAAATACACAGAGAAGTTAACAACAAGTTAACCTCGGTGAGACCGAAGTTGGCCAACCACTCATTACAGGGTGTTAAACAGTTCCATCATACGTGTTATTATACGCTGTTGAAAACCGGTTTGTCTAGGTTCTTCCCGCAATGTCGCCCCTCAACCTGAATATTTCTTGGAACACTATATCTTCTTGTATCCCATCCCATCAATCTCAGACAGAAAGATGAGGCCACTGAGGTCCGAGTTAGAGATAGTCTTGTTTTATAGGTGCGTCTTGTTATATATTATTTTACAGCTTGTTCTATCTTCCGTTTGTCACAAACCTTTGTGCCCCATGAACTACACACTCGACAGTTAGCGATTTGCAACATTCAAGATTGTTTTAAAGAGAAAATTAACATGTACGTTATCTGCCTATCAGAGTAGTTTATCATCACAAAATACGTTTTTTTTACTCAAGATATATAACAGCCCTAAACCTTAAACTACGTCTGAAGAAACTACATAAAGACATTTCACAAAATAACACCACAGATATGCTACTATCCCATGTTAATATTTCCACTACAAGAATCAGAATAGATTGGATCGCATTTGCGATGTTTCAGTACATGTCTTTACACTTACAATAGTGATGCGATATATAAAGAATCTGAAACCCTATGTATTTATATAACTTTTTAGTACAGTTCCATAACACACATGGGTGGTGAAATATATTTGAATTTGGAAAGAAGTAGGCACTGGCAACTGACAGTGCCTTATTTGGTTAATTAACTGTCACTATTGAACTTAAAACTAAAACGGTAACTCTCTATATAGTCATATTCAAGTCTCTATTCTCCATTCAAAGGGACACTTTCCTAATGGGCAAAAGTAGGGCCATGTGTTCCCCGGTTCCACCACCTATAATAACACAAGTATATATATATGTAAGGGAACTGTTTACTTTATTTCTTTCCAACCTTGGGCAAAACTATTAAAAGCGACGTTTGCAAGGCTAAAAGAATATCACATTATCTTGGAACATTATCTCTGCGTGTGACCAACAAAACAATAACTTAGTCATATCATATGATCTATGTGAAAAATACATTTAAATACACAAACATACTTACTAAACTCAGTCACAGATATTTGATTTTTAAATTAATGTAATAGCAACAGTTTTTACTAGCAATATCTTCATGAAAATAGTTGTTCGTTGATAATTTATCAGTCAAATATCTTTTATCAGTTACCATATTTAAGCGCCAATTCCTACTGAGGCAACACCGACTTTGATCTCATGTCACTTCTTGTCTAAGAATTATAAGTAACAAAATCTTCAAAGTATAAATACATATAAATGTCTTCAAAGTATAAGTACATATAAATGTCTTCAAACTATAAGTACATATAAATGTCTTCAAAGTATAAGTACATATAAATGTCTTCAAACTATAAGTACATATAAATGTCTTCAAAGTATAAGTGCATATAAATGTCTTCAAACTATAAGTACATATAAATGTCTTCAAACTATAAGTACATATAAATGTCTTCAAACTATAAGTACATATAAATGTCTTCCCAAGTTTTCGTACCCATTTTCAGAAGTTAAAAATTAACGTTCGTAAAGGACAGCAGTATGTCTCCGGATTTACAACGCTAAAATGAGGGGTTCGATTCCCCTCGGCGAGCTGAACTGATATGGCTTTGCTATACGAAAAACATACAAATATACATGCATGTAAAGGATGCAAGAAGACGTTTTATTTTTAATCAACGAAAAATTTACCAAATATAACACAAGTAATAGAAAATGAGAAAATTATTTCTTTCGTAGTGAAGTCAACCGGTGGCCAATAGTTTCACGAACTCACAACACTAAATTCCGATAGCGCAATGCGTATGTATTATCATGTTAAAATAATCCACGGACATATCCAATATTAATCTATATTTAGGTTATGAGCTTCGAAAGCGCCATCTATTGCATGGTTATAAAACTTTCTCGCTGCATTACACAAAATTACATAAAACATTTGATATTTAACACATGATATTCAGTGATCCAAAATTCCCTTTACTAACAAAATAAGCATACAATACTCTACACTTACTTAAACATATGTTAGCAAGGTATTATCCTGAAGTGGAATTTGTATGCTTTCCAAATAAACTTACATTACACTAGATAAGCTCAACTATTAAATTCCTTTTATCCAATAATCAAGATGGAACAAGATTGAATAAACAGTCCTTTGTTTGTATTGCAAATCAAAACAAAGTAATAGCTAAACAAACTACTTTGGCAAAATAGTTGCGAAATATTTGAATATATGAAGATAAAGACCCTGATTAATTAGTATCATAGAGCACATTTCTATAGAAGAGTTTGTTTGTTTGTTTTTTGGAATTTCGCACAAAGCTACTCGAGGGCTATCTGTGCTAGCCGTCCCTAATTTTGCAGTGTAAGACTAGAGGGAAGGCAGCTAGTCATCACCACCCACCGCCAACTCTTGGGCTACTCTTTTACAAACGAATAGTGGGATTGACATTATACACCCCCACGGCTGGGAGGGCGAGCATATTTAGCGCGACGCGGGCGCGAACCCGCGACCCTCGGATTACGAGTGCACGCCTTAACGCGCTCGGCCATGCCAGGCCCTATAGAAGAGAAATGTATTAAATTAGAAATCTAACTAAACATGTTTATGTAGTCCGAAACCCTGAAAAAAACTGTTTACCCAAATAATAGTTTCCCATAAAATGTAACAAAAATTTTATTTTTATTTGTAACTAAGATGAATCCAACAGTTCACAGTGTTGTCAAAATATGAAATAAGTGCAATATATGGTTGACTTAGGAATTATTTTTGATGAAGCAATTTATGTAAAGTCCATTTATTCCAATGCCATATCAAAATGTACTGTGTTATAACAGGCCACTAAAAACCTATTAACATATTATATGACATTTTGTTCCAAGCGCTAACAAAAAAAAAACATAAACGACACGCTGTACGACAACATAATTAATTGGCATCTTTAAATCAAACTTCCAATTCACTCTCTAAGTCAAATACAAGTCGTTTATCCTCACTATTTGATGTGCCGCAAAATGGTACAAAACGGTGACTAGAAACAGAGCTCTACAGTGAAACAACCACATTTATCAATTATCGATTGAAAGTAAACGACACAAATGGTTGTGTGGCCCACCTGTAACTCAGTGTTGTGTCCCAACTGGATCTCAAGGGTACATTATAACATCCAAGATTTATTATTACAATGTCCATTATTACTGTTGTACAGGGTGGTTAGGATTTAACATTGAGAATTACCCGAAGTCCCCTTTTCTCCAACACAGAACAACTGAAATACATTTAAAAAGATGAAAATGTTTACAAAAGTGAGTATCCCTCATTTTTAGTACTTGAAAACACAACAACCAGACATCAAATAAGGTAAGGATCTGTAAACTTACAGCACAAATATCAGAAATGGTAAAACAAATTGTATGATGTACAATTTGTTCGTAATGTTGTGCTTCACCAAACATTTATATTCTATATTAACTAGTAACTCACGTGTTTAAATTAAACAAACACTGTTTGGTTTTACAGTCTGGTTTATTAACTTCTCATTCACACGTTTAAATAAAAACACTGTTTAGCTTTACAATCTGGTTTATTGACTTCTCATTCACATATTTAAGTAAAACAAACACTGTTTGGCTTTAGAGTCTGGTTTATTAACTCCTCATTTACGTGTTTATATAAAACAAATGTTATTAGTTTTCACAAACTGATGCAGTAGCTGTCAATTCAGGTAGCTAAATCAACTTCAACTTTCGTCACTAGCTAAAATAAATTATGCTTGTTTTCATAAATGACATCTTAACTTGCATTTATCGTAGTGAGTTTAATAACCATTCATTATCCTCTTCGTAAATATGAAGTAGTAGTAATTACCAGTTGACATAGCAAAATAAAACACAGTTAACGTTAATTGTGTTATAGAATTTAAAGCAGTAACGAATAGTTTAAGTGAATCAATAAATATCCGTGGTCTTCATGGCCTGGTCCGTAATTACATTGTAATTCAATCAAATCAAGTTAAAATAGTAGTACAAAGTAATTGTAATCGAAATGTTAAACACGTTAAAGGTGCAAGTGTGCGCGTGTGTATACATATATATGTATATAACCTGGAAACAGTTATAAGCCCTTGTTAATGAATAAAAACAAAAACACACAAGCAAAGCGAGATGAGATTTCAGTTTCCGCAGGTTCATAAAATGTATTAAAATGCAATGAGTTTTAGTTTCATTCTGAAGCAGTTATCAAACTAAAATCTGCCAAGTTTATCAACTATAAGTGTGAAAACTTCCTATTAAATTTAAACACACAATAAAAAACACGTCCAAATAAACCAGCAATTGTACTTGTATTTTCTGTAGAGAAGATCAGATAAGTAAAATAAGTTACCAATAATATCACGTCCGAAATCCCTTAAGTGACATCTTTTTAGCGCCCTCTATGCTTTTAATTTCTTTCAGCAGAAAGATGCCAGAAACTGATAAGCCGAGCTTCAAGTTTTCCTTAGCGCTGCTGTGTAGGAGACATTCCTCACTACCAGACGGCTAATCCGTTCCGTTATGCTCTACTGCGGCCGCCTGAGATTCTTATGATAAATATGCTGTAGTGTCAAACACGATATGGAGGGAGGGAAATAATCCAATCTCTTTCTTTTCCACTACTTTAACTAGAAAAAGTAACACCTTTTAGTGAACTAATATAGGCACAAGAAACAAAAATTTGGTTTTCCGGTTATTTTTATCACAGCAAACTTAGCCCTGTAGGTTTAGCTGGTACCAACACCTTAAGTTCCTTTGTTAATCCTAAGATATAACTACAACTCCGTGTATCTGACTAAAGACACCACGACAAATAATGTATCTAACAATTATCTCATGTGATAATAATGCAAAGAAATAACAATAATAAAAGCTCAGTTTTTATACGGCAAAAATGTATGATATAGTGAAAGTATATGAGAGTTGTTTACTGTTATTTTAACAACATTAATTACAACATATAAACGAGTACGCACCAGCAGAGACATTCCTCAGATTAAATAACACATATATATGTATATATACTAACTGAACATAAGTAAATTTTGTGGCAATCATCGGCCTTCAATAACTAATTAATAACGAAACAGTATTTGTATTAGCCAAATAAACTTAATATTTAATGGCTATTTGTAAATTAATACAAACTAACATATTATCAAATGAACTATTTGTAGCAACAAATGCGTGGACAAAACCAACCGTAACACATACCGAAAGGTAATTATTAAAAAATCCACTATACATAAAATTGGTTACGACATCGAACAATACAAAAGATAGAAGAACACTAGGTGTAATAATTACTATTATAAATATCAAATATAACAATTAAAACAATACTAATTACAAAACCGCTCATAGAAATATTAGTGTTTTTTTATTGATAGCTACGTCACTTTTTATCTTGTTTAAGACGTTTTGGGGCTTCATTCTGTGGCCTTTTGAAGAAATCAGTACAGAAACAAATAATGTTTGTACCAGCCATTTGTTCAATTATATTGATCCAATACGAATTCAGAAACAAATAAACTGACTGTAATAACAACTAAAAATTCTATTAAAAGAAATAGTGATTCAAAAAAAATAACTGATTTAAAGATCTATTAAATAAACAACATTAAATATACAATAACAGTAACTGCAGTTACAAGCAGAGATGTTATTAATGACACTTGTAGATCTAGTTGTGTTTATGAAACAGAAGCAGTATTGGCTTGGTTTGTTTTGAATTTTGCTAAAGCTACACGATGGCTATCTGCGCTAGCCGTCCCTAATTTAGCAGTGTAGGAGTAGAGGGAAGGCAGCTAGTCATTACTACCCACTGCTAACTCTTGGGCTACTCTTTTACAAACGAATAGTGGTATTAACCATCCCATTATAACGCCACAACGGTTGAAAGGGCGAGCATGTTTGATGTGATTGGAACTCGAACCCACGACTCTCAGATTACGAATCGAGTGCCTTAACCATCTGGCCATGCCAGGCCTGAAGCATTATCGTACAAACAAGTTTGTAAACACCAAATAATTCGTACAGCAGTATTTTAATAAGAAATAGTTGAGCAACGCTAACTCTAACAACTAGTGATTAAATGACATTTGTTAAAACAACTCATCAAAATACATTAGAAAAGTATGACAATATGAACAATGTGGCTTTATCACTTATTACAGGCGATAAAGTTACAAAAAAATAAATACTTCCTTTATTTGATTGATGCTGACAACTGATAGACGATTATTTAACAAAACTCTCAAAATAAATCAAGAAATATTTTTCAGAATACATAGTGGAGAACATTATATTAAACCGATTTTAAATATTTAAATCAACAATAAAAAACTGATACGAGTTGCTTCCACAACATATCCTTTCAGCTGTCGAACATATCAAGCAGTCATAAAATGAAATGGATATTCATACTTTACAATGCAAGACCAAACCGGTCAAACAGCCGAGTACAACACTTATGGATTTATTTACAATCAGGTTGTCTAGACGGGTACTGGGAAACAGTCTTCTTCGTACGCTACATGGCTTGTGGAAAGCCTACAATGAGGAATGGTATATTTTGTACATGATTGGACGCAGCGACTTCGACTATAACAATGTGGTGAGGCTTCAAAGTCGTTTTAATATAACGTAATTAACCTCTGCAGACACGAAACACGCTATATTTATATTTGAAGATTGCAGTGCGAAATAAAAAATAACATTTTTAAGCTGCTGTTTTCAAATGTTAATTAACGAAGTCGTCTCCCATATTTGATTTTTTTTTTAAATTCTTCAGTACCACTTTAAGGAAATTTATAGGTTCAACCTATATTTGTAGCACAGGTGTTTACAACAAGAATCGAGTAAACGTTAACCGGAACCAGCTTTGTTAGTATTGCTACGTGTGGTAGACTTTCAACATACTTTTGTTAATGGTAAACTGTGCTGTGAACACCTGGGAAAGTTTTAAACAGTAAATTTAACTACGGGTGGCGTATGTAACAACAAAACAACAATAATAAATATGCATCCTCTAAATTAGTCCTACGAGAGCGATACAATTGCGATATTTCTTTGTATGCAATAAAAATGGTGGAGCAATACAGCGTAAGGTTTTTCACGATCCATCATTAGATATTATTTTATGAATGGAACATTAACCAGAAACAGATTATTAAAACATCAACTAAGACTAAATGCGTATAGTACAAAAAACAGTCGAAAATATTATAATACATTGTTTATCAGTTTTAATTTCGATACTTTATTATAAGTGTCAGCTATCTCAATACCTCTCATTAATGTAAAATAAAACGTTTCATGTATTCTCGACAATTAAAATGATATTGTACTAATGGTGCAATATTCTTCTCAAATCTGTTCTGGTCAAACTTCTTCAGCTATCAGATAATTCATTCTAAACTCGATGACGTTGTAGAAGTTACTGCTACAAAAAACCTGATTCAGCCAGCTTTCCGAAAATTAACAATACACTTAATTCTACCTATTGACATCAGTTTCATTACATTGATAATCAATTTATAGTTGTTTATTTTGTCACTAGATGCCGCCGACATTCAGAGATTACTAACGGTTTTTTTCGAGGAGTGGTCGTTTTCACGAATAAATCGATTTATAACACCGACTCCAATCTAGATTTCCGTGCTTTCGGTAGATAGGCTATAATTACCCTAAAGATTTGGATGGTAGGTGCTCCTTTACAACTGGGGGATTGACGGTAATTAGAATTTCTATGACCCACGATAAAAAAAACATGTCGCGAAACATTTGTGGTGTGAATATGTCTTATGCACTGACCTTGAATATTTTACTAATTTTTACGGTATGGTCTTCATTATATTTCATTTGTTAATTATATGTATTATTTTGTTCACTGTCTTGTCCATTTGATAGTTTAAATCTTTACTTTAAAACCGAATTTAACTATGTAACATATTTATTACCATAACGTCTTATAATCTAATGACAATTGACAGTGTATAGCCCGTCTTAAATTTAATCTGCATAGCAATATTTGGTAATAAAAATATCTTCGCACTAAACTGGGGCGAAAAACTTATAACTAAAATAGGCTTAAGATATGTAATTAAATGCCCCCAGTGATACGATGATAAATACATCTACGGTCTGTAACGAATTTAGTATTATATATTTATTTTAATATCGATATTTGTTTCAGTTAAACATGTATTTAGAAACGCACGTACCTTACACTGTTAAATGTGTTTTGCGCAAACCCCACCTATTTCTAAAATTTGTAGAAAATTCTCGGGTGTAAGAATTAACAATATATGCTTTACCTACGCACGAGCGTATTGCTGAGCCAAAAGAAATTTCTAGAACTTCACCTTAACATTCGAAAACCGATGCGTCGAGAGATAATGTATATTGTTGCTTTTCTACAGTCGGTGAACTATAAACCTTGGAAGCTAAAATTGTGATTGACGCTTATTAATCGAAAAACTGCAGATATTTGACCAGCAATGTTTATAGAGTTCGAAAACTGTAAACCGTTTAACTTCAGCGGTGAAAACAAAAAACTCACCTGTGATCATTTAAGAGATAGCTAGCTATCCGAAAAGTAAACTTGAAATTAACTAACCCATCGCGAATCGTCGATACAGTATTCAGTATCAGACTAGACAGAATACTCAGTAGTGTTTATAAGTCTATATTGTATATACATAATTATTTGTAATAACTGTTATTATAAATTGTATCAGTGTTTGTATATTAAAACATAAATTCGTGTTAAGAAAGAAAACTGTCTTTATCAATCTTGTTAGTAAACATAATAAATCTGATACATCTTCATATTCAATTAACTTCTAAATTTTAATCTCGAGCTATTAGAAATTGTAATGTGTAACATAATAAACTGAAGGCTCGTTCAAGATAAATTATAATACGTGACAGGACTTATAATGCTAGAAACCGTTTTGGGCAAAACACAGGTAGCCCTCTGTGTTGCTTCGTGCTTAACGTCAAACAAAATTCCACTAAATACTAATTACAAATACATATATTAGTTAAAGTATATGTAAGGCATGTATACTATTTTCTTTGATAATACTTACTGGATGTGAAAGCGTTAGATATTTTAGTTTGAA
This sequence comes from Carcinoscorpius rotundicauda, assembly GCA_011833715.1. Taxonomy (NCBI): domain Eukaryota; kingdom Metazoa; phylum Arthropoda; class Merostomata; order Xiphosura; family Limulidae; genus Carcinoscorpius; species Carcinoscorpius rotundicauda. The sequence goes on along the minus strand of CM022392.1, from coordinate 96,472,779 downwards.
TGTCGTTTCTCAACGAACAAAGGCCCCCAGTGGCTCAGCGGTATGTCTGCGGACTTACACGCTAAAATCCGGGTTTCGATACCCGTGGTGGGCAGAGCACAGATAGCCCATTGTGTAGCTTTGTGCTTAATTCAAAACAACAACAACAACAACGAACAAAGAATATTGCTAAGAACTACAGATCTCAAATATTTGTGACTTTTGACATTCATTGCAAGTTAGTTTATTTTTTATTACTACATATGAAATCTCGATGTGAATGAAACGTAAATACAAGACGTAACTGGTGGTCAACTTCAAACACTCATTTCAAAGAAAAGGCATCAAATGGAGTATAGTAAAAAGTCTGCAAGAGATATATATTCCAACACATGACAGAAAGAACACCACTGGGTAACATTATTTACAATAGGATAGGTTGACGAGAACTGATAGTGGTCGAAACTGCACTTCTTAGACACGGTATCAGTTTTTTCACTCTTTGTGAGCTTATGTGTTTCATAGGATATCTTTAAAAAAAACTTCCTTTTTTTAAGGCGCTACATAAATAAATAAACCAGTTCTTCCACCAACCGCTTTCTGCTCAAGTTGTAAACAGAATATATTAGAGAAAAAACAAAATTAAGCTCGCTTCTTTCGTAGAATTAAAAAAAATAACTCAAGTATTTACGAGAGCATGTTACTTATGCCTATTATTTTGCAAATCGCAGATCAAAGCAATCGAATCAGGATTTGTTTGTCAGTAAGTACATAGCTGTATTATAATGTTCTCTTGTTGTTGTTTGTAATTAAGTGCAAAACTACCTAAAAAAGGTTATCTGTGTTATGACCACTACGGGAATCGAAACTAGGTTTTTAGCGTCGCAAGTTCGCAGACACACCGCTGTGCCGCTGGGGACTAGTGTTCTGCACACTGTGGGTATCGAAACCCAATGTTTAGCGTTTTAAGCCCTTATGCTTACCGCTGGAAACAGGGGATCCCGGATATGGAACAAAACCAGTTTCCGAAGTATATTTTAGGTGACGTGACCATATATAATTACTAAACTATAATTTAGAAAATCGGTCTTCAAATTGCGAAATCACGAAAATCGAAGCCCTGCATGGCCAAGTGGTTAAGGCGTTCGACTCGTAATCCTGCGATTGCAGATTCGAAACCCTGTCACATCAAACATGTTCGCCCTTCCAGTCGTGGTGGCGTTATAATGTTACGGTCAGTCCCACTGTTCGTTAGTAAAAGAGTAGCCCAAGAGCTAACGGTGGGTGGTGATGACTAATTGCCTTCCCTCTGGTCTTACACTGCTAAATTAGGGACGACTAGCGTAAACAGCCCTCGTGCATTTGTGCGCAAAATTAAAAAAACAAACAATCAAGATATGCAGAGACTGAGGGGTCAATGTTGATTTGAAATTTTAGAAATTGCAAAACAAATATTTCTTTAAAGTTACTGACATCAACATAAGTCCTATATTATGCTTTACTTTTTAACGTTTTAATATTTTTATTTTTAATTTAATCTAATTCCTTTATAGTGTGAAGTTTTTTTAAAAAATCACGGAGATAACACGTACTTTTGAAATCAGTGATACTTTGATTCAAATGGAATCAAAATAGTGTTATTGATGTTTATCTGAGGACTAACGAAGTTAAAATTCTGGGTTCGAATCCCCACGGTGAACACAGGATAGCCCAGTTTGGTTTGCTTTAAAATAAACAAACAAAAGAGATTGTATCTCATACAATTCTAACTTTTTTTCTCCAGTGGGACTTATAAAACGTGTACTTGTTGGACATATCCTTTATACCAGATTTAATATCTGTTTTACTATAAAAGAAAATCCTCTCTTTCTCAGCTTTACTTTCTTTAGTATTAGCCAAGCAATAAAGAATTAGGTATTTCTTTACTTTTTTAACGTTGTTTGTTGGTATTAGAACCTTTAAGTGCAGAGAGAGGGGAAAAGTGAGACAATTGAAACATTTGTTTTTAAATGATTACTCTTACGCACTTTATGTAATTGAGAAACGCCTTACTAAGTCACGAGTAATTTATGTTGAAGAAGTCAAAACGAAATATTAAAGTTATGTTGAAACAGTCATAAAGTATTAGTATTACGAGTTATGTTGAAACAGTCATAAAGTATTACAATTTATGTTGAAAAAGTCAATACAAAGTATTACTTCTCTAAGTATGCACACTTTTCCCCAACACAAAACAATATTAATGTTGAAGACCTAAAAGAGATCTTCGATATTTGCAAAGTACGTTTTGAAGAAGTCAATCTAAGTCCTTTCAGACGGCCTGACATGGCCAGGTAGGTTAAGGTGTTCGACTCGTCATCTGAGGGTAGCGGGTTCGAATTCCCGTCACACCAAGCATTTCAGCTCGTCCTTTCAGCCGTGAGGGAGTTATAATGTGACGGTCAATCCCACTATTTGTCAGTAAAAGAGAAGCCCAAGAGTTGGCGGTGGGTAGCGATGACTAGCTACCTTCCCTTTCGTTTTACACTGCTAAATTAGGGACGGCTAGCGCAAATAGCCCTTATGTAGCTTTGTGCGAAATTCAAAAACAAATAAGTGCTTTTGTGGAAAACAGACGGAACTTTTTAACTGAAGATTTATTTTTCAATATTAAAATCGATGAAAATGAAATATTCATGTAGAAAAACTGATATTTTTAAAGAAGTAATTTATTAACATAAGTAGCATGTCTGAAATCACGAAATAATTCCATTATCTGGTACTAATTCTTTCAATTGCATTTACTTCTACGGCGATATATATTATTCTACTTTAATTATCAGAGAAAATTTTACCGTTGACTAAAGCGCAGGTTCACCTCGTTTATTCTGGAGTCCTGTCACGTTACCTCTGACAGAGCGTATCATAGGCAGAGTTGTGCCGTCCCTAATTTCGAATTATCGATCACAGGGATGGCAAACGACCAGAGAATAACACTTATTTTTATATATGTTATTTGATTATTTATTACAATAACGTGTACAATGTGATTATATATTATCCAATATAATATAACCATATAAATTTTTACTATTTAATTTTCGAATAATTATATTTCGATTCATAATCTTTTTTCATTCTGTTTACTGATATGTTTAAAGCTGCACGTGTTTTACCCAATACGAGAAGCTGTTTTTAGTGTTAGAAGCTCTCAGACTTACTACTGTTTGTTTGTTTTTTTAAATTTCGCGCAAAACTACACGTGGGCTATCTGCGCTAGCTGTCCCTAATTTAACAGTATAACACTATAGGGAAAATAGCTAGTCATTACCACCCACCGCCAACTCTCGGGCTACTCTTTTACCAACGAGTATTGATATTGACCGTCACATTATAACGCCCCCCCACGGCTGAAAGGGTGAGCATGTTTGGTGTGATGGGTATTCGAATCCGCGACCCTCGAATTATGAGTCGAGTAGCTTAACCACCTGGCCATGCCGGGGCCTTGTGACTGTAAACAGATCTTGTTCCTATTTGTTTTCTTTATTCTGTGTTTATTTTAGTTTTACATAATTTGTTCCCGTTATATGATTACTTCTTTTACTTTTCACGGTTATTATCTTTTACTCAATCTACACTTTTTAACTTAACATATATTTTATCTTTAATTTATCATGTAATGCATTTTTGACCATGATTAACTTTTCACTCATTTTAAACTTACTTTACCTTTTATTTTACCTCTATATATGGATGTATATTTTCTATATATGGATGTATATTTACGTGTATCTATGACCGAAGCTTTAATGTCTCTTTCATTTATATTTAACTGGTTTATTTTTGTCTTGTTAAAATCCGACTTCTCACTTATTTATATCTTCACAGACACCACAGTTATTCCGAGTTTCACATGCTCAAAATTTATTTTTATTCTCTGATTTGACGTATTTTTTACCATTCCCAGATTTCATTTATATCATCCTAGCTTTTTTTGCGTTTGTATTCTTATCTTCCAATACATTTTTCTAAATCTTTTTTCATAGTCGCAGATAATGCTGTAATAGTTTTCGAGGTTATACGTCAGTTTTTTTGCACACACGTATTATGTTTCTCGCGCTACTTGTATAAAATCTGACACGTGTATATGCGTAAGGATACAGATTAGGTATTTGTAGATTCTATATATCAAAACTGCTCTCACACTATAAGATATTGGATAAGAAATATCTCATAGAACATTTATCTTCTTTTTTGCTCTTCCTTCTTGAAAACACGTGGCAGGATAACCTCAAAATTTATTTAAGAGAAAAAGACGTGTGTGAGACCAAAAAAAGCTAACTCAGCAGTAGCCAAAACAACAAGAATCTTCGTTTTGTTGTTGAAGAAATCTTCTCTGAATTGATTAAAAAAACGCAAGAGCAAAAGTGCTCTTAGCATTAATTATACAACACTTTTTTATCCGTTTGTTTTTAAACCTGTATTTTGAATTTCGTGCTTTAAATATAAATAGTTTTATAACTTAGCATTCCGGTACGGTTATCGAGAAGAAAACGGAGATTACAAGAGCTAAAAAAATTTGTACGCTGTTGAATGTAAATTTGCTACATAACTGTTCGGGATTTAACACGGTAGTTAATTCGTGTCTATCTGTCTGATTAATTGCCTGTATGTCAGGTAGCTTACATCTGCGGAGTGCAAAAGAAGCATTGCATTGCTGTAGCTCACTGTTTTTTAAGCGAACCTAGACCGGTTCTAACATTTTACTTTCCTTTTAAGTCTTTAAGTAGGCTGAATTCGTCAACACTTTTTTCGTATGCAAAGTTTTTTTTTTGCATATCCCCCCCACTGTGTGTTATGTATAATCAACACAGACGCATAGTAAGGCGATTTTTTTGTATTAGAGCAACTGTTATCTATTATCATTTTAAAACCTGAAGGGAAAAATGCTTTAAGCAGCGAAGTGATGAGTTAAGACAAACTGTTTGTTTGTTTTTTCTTTTTAGGCACGAATGCTTTGAATGAATAAAGTGGCCCACATTTCCAAACATTTATATTGGTCTTTGTAAAATGCAAAACGAAACGGTGAAGTAGAAGTATCCATCTATGCGAATACGTGTTTACATCTTACAACAGGAAATATTTAAACATGTTTAAAAGGGTGGTAGAACTCCTTAGTGAATTAGTTATTAAAGGATTCAAATGAAAAGTTCAGGATTCACAGAACGAACGATCAACAAAAGAATGTTTTACAAGAATAACACATGTCGCTAAAGGTCTGAAAATACATGCTCGGTAGTGACGCGCACATGCATTAGTAACACCAGAAAGATCACTCTAGCGTACACGTAGCACGAGTAAACTGAAATCCAGTGATAATAAATTTTCCAAATTGTGAGCGAGGACGGCTGGTGAATATGAAAGCAGACATGTATGTTAATAAACGGTAAACAATTTAGTAAGTTTATATTTTTAAAATCATTTTCCATTATGGTTTTATGAGTTAAAATTTTAAACAATTAAATTTTCCATTACGTTTTTATGAGTTAACATTTTAAACAATTAAATATTCCATTATGTTTTTATGAGTTAACATTTTAGACAATTAAATATTACATTAAATTTTTATGAGTTAATATTTTAGACAATTAAATTTTCCATTATGTTTCTATGAGTTAACATTTTAAACAATTAAATTTTCCATTATGTTTTATAAGTTAACATTTTAAACAATTAAATTTTCCATTATGTTTTTATGAGTTAACATTTTAAACAATTAAATTTTCCATTATGTTTTCATGAGTTAACATTTTAGACAATTAAATTTTCCATTACATTTTTATGAGTTAACATTTTAAACAATTAAATTTTCCATTACATTTTTATGAGTTAATATTTTAAACGATTAAATTTTCCATTATGTTTATATGAATTAACATTTTAAACAATTAAATATTCCGTTATGTTTTTATGAGTTAACATTTTAAACAATTAAGTTTTCCATTGAATTTTTATGAGTTAACATTTTAGACGATTAAATTTTCCATTATGTTTCTTTGAGTTAACATTTTAGACAATTAAATTTTCCATTATGTTTATATGAATTAACATTTTAAACAATTAAATTTTCCATTATGTTTTTATGAGTTAACATTTTAAACAATTAAGTTTTCCATTAAATTTTTATGAGTTAACATTTTAGACAATTAAATTTTCCATTATGTTTCTTTGAGTTAACATTTTAAACAATTAAATTTTCCATTATGTTTTTATGGGTTAACATTTTAGACAATTAAATTTTCCATTATGTTTCTATGAGTTAACATTTTAAACAATTAAATTTTCCATTATGTTTTTATGAGTTAACATTTTAAACAATTAAATTTTCCATTACATTTTTATGAGTTAACATTTTAAACAATTAAATTTTCCATTATATTTTTATGAGTTAACATTTTAGACAATTAAATTTTCCATTATATTTTTATGAGTTAACATTTTAGACAATTAAATTTTCCATTATGTTTTTATAAGTTATGTAAGCTGTCCAACACTTCATTACTTTATTCAAATTTACATAAGTTTGTTTCAATAGTATATCTATTTTGAAAAGCTCGGCAAATGTATAATCTAAATTCACAGAAAATTAGAAATTATTTCAATATACGCACAAAAAGATCCCATGTAAGTTCCACACTCTTAAGGCTTTATTTGTGCTTCCACTACCTACAGTATTATATCAGAAATATTTTGAAATGAGTGTCTTTTTTTTTTCTAGTGTCACGTGAGTTGTTATGAATAAGTCTATAGAGTCCATAGTCATATTGATGAAATATATAATAGCATAATCAACTAAACCGCTATATCAAGTGAAAGGAAATTTATAGTCGTCACTTCTAGCTCTAGATAAATAAACAACGTGAAAGAAATCTTTATTAGTTTCTTATATATTATCAATTAAGCATTTATATAACTTCCTTTCTGGATAACGATATACACAGAAACTATTCAAGTGTGAGTGTGCGCATACACACATCTGTGTGCATAAGCACGTGTAGAGTTACATGAAGTTCAACAATATATGAAACACTAAGCAATACATATGTATTTTAATATTTAAATAATATATTAATTTCAGTATGTAGCCTTACAATAAGGAGGGCGCTCATAAAATAAACTAATGAAGTAGTTTTTATATTTAGTAATACATCATTTTTGTATAACTAATGGAAAGGGCATAAGCTGGGTTATTTAAAACTTATACCAATAACTATTATGGTGTATGTGGTGATACAACAACACCAGTATTTAGACTTATGTTACTGGGATATAAAATTAGTATTAACTGACAACAGACGGTGAATTTGTAACTGAACTAGGTACATTGTGAGTTTGAGCATTTGGGTTTCATCTTTTAAATATTTATTATCTATTGTTTTAATACTGGTCTCTCACTCACGATTTGATGGATAGCTGAAGAGACGAGAGTATACCCAATGCTGTTTTGGGAATATTACAGCACATATTCCCCTGGGTTTTAGTGTAATTTATACCTGACATATAATTCCATCTTCCTTTGTCAAGGGGTTATTTAGTTGTAAATATCTGTCTCTTTGTTCTAATAATTACTGGTGCTCTAAGTTATAGTTTTTAGCTCTACAAAATCTATATTGTACGCACAATTTTTTTTTAAATTTTTTAGCTACAGACTAATTTAATTGTCTAAAATGTTAACCCATAAAAACATAATGGAATATTTAATTGTTTAAAATGTTAATTCATATAAACATAATGGAAAATTTAATTGTTTAAAATATTAACTCATAAAAATGTAATGGAAAATTTAATTGTTTAAAATGTTAACTCATAAAAATGTAATGGAAAATTTAATTGTCTAAAATGTTAACTCATGAAAACATAATGGAAAATTTAATTGTTTAAAATGTTAACTCATAAAAACATAATGGAAAATTTAATTGTTTAAAATGTTAACTTATAAAACATAATGGAAAATTTAATTGTTTAAAATGTTAACTCATAGAAACATAATGGAAAATTTAATTGTCTAAAATATTAACTCATAAAAATTTAATGTAATATTTAATTGTCTAAAATGTTAACTCATAAAAACATAATGGAATATTTAATTGTTTAAAATGTTAACTCATAAAAACGTAATGGAAAATTTAATTGTTTAAAATTTTAACTCATAAAACCATAATGGAAAATGATTTTAAAAATATAAACTTACTAAATTGTTTACCGTTTATTAACATACATGTCTGCTTTCATATTCACCAGCCGTCCTCGCTCACAATTTGGAAAATTTATTATCACTGGATTTCAGTTTACTCGTGCTACGTGTACGCTAGAGTGATCTTTCTGGTGTTACTAATGCATGTGCGCGTCACTACTGAGCATGTATTTTCAGACCTTTAGCGACATGTGTTATTCTTGTAAAACATTCTTTTGTTGATCGTTCGTTCTGTGAATCCTGAACTTTTCATTTGAATCCTTTAATAACTAATTCACTAAGGAGTTCTACCACCCTTTTAAACATGTTTAAATATTTCCTGTTGTAAGATGTAAACACGTATTCGCATAGATGGATACTTCTACTTCACCGTTTCGTTTTGCATTTTACAAAGACCAATATAAATGTTTGGAAATGTGGGCCACTTTATTCATTCAAAGCATTCGTGCCTAAAAAGAAAAAACAAACAAACAGTTTGTCTTAACTCATCACTTCGCTGCTTAAAGCATTTTTCCCTTCAGGTTTTAAAATGATAATAGATAACAGTTGCTCTAATACAAAAAAATCGCCTTACTATGCGTCTGTGTTGATTATACATAACACACAGTGGGGGGGATATGCAAAAAAAAAACTTTGCATACGAAAAAAGTGTTGACGAATTCAGCCTACTTAAAGACTTAAAAGGAAAGTAAAATGTTAGAACCGGTCTAGGTTCGCTTAAAAAACAGTGAGCTACAGCAATGCAATGCTTCTTTTGCACTCCGCAGATGTAAGCTACCTGACATACAGGCAATTAATCAGACAGATAGACACGAATTAACTACCGTGTTAAATCCCGAACAGTTATGTAGCAAATTTACATTCAACAGCGTACAAATTTTTTTAGCTCTTGTAATCTCCGTTTTCTTCTCGATAACCGTACCGGAATGCTAAGTTATAAAACTATTTATATTTAAAGCACGAAATTCAAAATACAGGTTTAAAAACAAACGGATAAAAAAGTGTTGTATAATTAATGCTAAGAGCACTTTTGCTCTTGCGTTTTTTTAATCAATTCAGAGAAGATTTCTTCAACAACAAAACGAAGATTCTTGTTGTTTTGGCTACTGCTGAGTTAGCTTTTTTTGGTCTCACACACGTCTTTTTCTCTTAAATAAATTTTGAGGTTATCCTGCCACGTGTTTTCAAGAAGGAAGAGCAAAAAAGAAGATAAATGTTCTATGAGATATTTCTTATCCAATATCTTATAGTGTGAGAGCAATTTTGATATATAGAATCTACAAATACCTAATCTGTATCCTTACGCATATACACGTGTCAGATTTTATACAAGTAGCGCGAGAAACATAATACGTGTGTGCAAAAAAACTGACGTATAACCTCGAAAACTATTACAGCATTATCTGCGACTATGAAAAAAGATTTAGAAAAATGTATTGGAAGATAAGAATACAAACGCAAAAAAAGCTAGGATGATATAAATGAAATCTGGGAATGGTAAAAAATACGTCAAATCAGAGAATAAAAATAAATTTTGAGCATGTGAAACTCGGAATAACTGTGGTGTCTGTGAAGATATAAATAAGTGAGAAGTCGGATTTTAACAAGACAAAAATAAACCAGTTAAATATAAATGAAAGAGACATTAAAGCTTCGGTCATAGATACACGTAAATATACATCCATATATAGAAAATATATATCCATATATAGAGGTAAAATAAAAGGTAAAGTAAGTTTAAAATGAGTGAAAAGTTAATCATGGTCAAAAATGCATTACATGATAAATTAAAGATAAAATATATGTTAAGTTATATATGAAACACTAAGCAATACATATGTATTTTAATATTTAAATAATATATTAATTTCAGTATGTAGCCTTACAATAAGGAGGGCGCTCATAAAATAAACTAATGAAGTAGTTTTTATATTTAGTAATACATCATTTTTGTATAACTAATGGAAAGGGCATAAGCTGGGTTATTTAAAACTTATACCAATAACTATTATGGTGTATGTGGTGATACAACAACACCAGTATTTAGACTTATGTTACTGGGATATAAAATTAGTATTAACTGACAACAGACGGTGAATTTGTAACTGAACTAGGTACATTGTGAGTTTGAGCATTTGGGTTTCATCTTTTAAATATTTATTATCTATTGTTTTAATACTGGTCTCTCACTCACGATTTGATGGATAGCTGAAGAGACGAGAGTATACCCAATGCTGTTTTGGGAATATTACAGCACATATTCCCCTGGGTTTTAGTGTAATTTATACCTGACATATAATTCCATCTTCCTTTGTCAAGGGGTTATTTAGTTGTAAATATCTGTCTCTTTGTTCTAATAATTACTGGTGCTCTAAGTTATAGTTTTTAGCTCTACAAAATCTATATTGTACGCACAATTTTTTTTTAAATTTTTTAGCTACAGACTAATAGAGAAGGCATCTAGTCGACAGCACCCACTGCTAATTCTTAGGTTATTCTTGTTTGACCGAATATTGACTGTCACTCTTATAGCACACCCAGAATCCAGAAGGCGGATTGAGTTTTTACAGCAAACCATCATCTTTGGGATACACAATGTGTACAAGCTAGCCACGAAGCCACGCACGGCCCTGCTGTTTTCATAATGAAATAACATGTTTCTCATATTTAGGAAAATTTCATGAGAAATTTTCGTTTGATGAATGGTAAGCATTACTTTAGAGTGAGACTGACGATGTAACGAAACATATACTTTTAATCAATGATAAAATATTGTGCTTGTACTTACTCTAGCATCTGTGTTCAAATAGTTACTTGGTTCGTTACTGTTCACACTGATGTTTTCATTTACACAGTCGTTTCTGGGTTTGGAAATTTCTGTCAGTTGCTTCTTCTTTTCATTTTCAAGATTTACTGCCATGTTCTATAAAGCAAAGTTCAAATTATATTAAAGTTTGTCACATTTCACTAAAATTTGTGAAAGGAAGAGTTTTGACAGCTATTAATTACATTCATTATATTCTGAATGTTCTAAAATATCAATTAATGTTTTTGACTAATCTTATGAAATATTAATTACGGCTAGATGTTAATAAATAGTAGTTCAGTTAATTCACCAAAATGAAAGACATTTTAAGTTGAAAACAAACATTGACAGTTTTATGTGACACATTGCGAAGCGTTGTGTAAAAGTCACTCTTTCTCTACCCCTCCGTGACTCTCAACGATAGCAACCAAGTTTTCATATTCGTTGTGAGCAGATAGCCTATTGTGTCGCTTTGTGCTTAATTAAAAAAAAAACATAATCCGTTGCTAACGAACTATTGATAAAATATAGAGGTTTTTTATTTATACCAATAAAGTAACTTGCTTTTATTATATTGAAAACGGAAATACTTCATTCTTAACTAAGTTTTCAAAAATAATTTATTAAAATCTGCAGAAAAGGTATTTTAATAGTAGTAAAAAAATGATACGGTCGATGAACCAGGGCTGTTTCTACGATACACAGGTGTAAGTGAAAATTGGCAGATTTGATCATATTCGCTTACACACACAAGGGCTAATGTACAAACATTTCAGCTTTACTGAGAGTAAGTTTTTTATTGTGGGTAAAGAGTGGCACAGTGGATTAAATGCTAAATTGCAAATCCGCGGATCCATAGTTTCCATCTCGTTGCCAAAAACTCGCGTTCTAGCCTTAACAGCCGGGAGGGGGCTATCAGTGGTTTGGTTTGAATTTCACGCAAAGCTACTAGAGGGCTATCTGTGCTAACCGTCACTAATTTAGGAGTATAAGAATAGAGGAAAAGCAGCTAGTCATCACCACCCACCGCCAACTCTTTTACCAACGAATAATGGGATTGGCTGTCACATTATAACGCACCCACGGCTGAAAGGGCGAGCATGTTTGGTGTGACGGTGATTTGAACCCGCAACCCACAGATTGCGAGTCGAATGCCTTAACCATCTGGTCATGCCGTTACCAGCAACGCTCAAAACTTACAACTGAATTAGGATAACCCAAGAGATGGCGTGTGGGTGCTATTGATTAGGTGATTTACAGCAAATTAGAAAAGGATACCGCAGATAGGCCTCGAATAGCTTTGCGCTAATATTCGAAACAGAATAACAAAAGAACGATTCTGCCTGTCTACAGTATTTGATATATTGTAGGACAATACTTATTTTTCAGAGAGTATATATTTCATATCAATTTTGCGTTCCAGTTTACTTTGAACACCCCACATATATCTGATATCTATTACCTTTTCCACATGTATCGAGTTTGTTAAAATGTTTTTTCCATCCTACATACCAGTAATTTTTTGGCTGGTAAATTAGTATATTATTATCCTACAACTATTAGCGGGATTACGTCTTATATAATATCCGCTTACTGATAGCAGCATCACATATTCTATAATATCCGCTCACTGTTGGAGACATCGCATCTTATTCGTTTCCACATTAAAATGACGTTCAATATGATTACAAAATGGATCTCAATAACTTGTTTTAATTAGAGTTATTGACACACAACTCTAATCCTGTTAGATCCTATTTTTCTGTTCATCTCAAGTACGGTCAACATGGATATGATTTCCAGTAACTGATGTTATAAGAGCAGCTGTGCGAACCTAGACTTGTAACGTTGCATCTGAATTTTACAGGAATGTGATATAACTTAAAATCAATGAAGAAAAAACCTATCGTACCTAATATTGAGAAGGTTTGTGTACATCCTTACCAGTTTTGAGCCCCCTAGTGGCACAGCGGTATGTCTACGGATTTAAGTACTAAAAATCGGCACAGATAGCCCTTTGTGTAGCTATAGTTTGTTTAACTATAAACAAACCTTATCTGTTTTAAAGTAAACTGTTTTTGGATATAATACGAAGTAGCTGGATTACAGGAAGTAAAGACCCTTTAATTTTGAAAACACCTTGTATCAGTGCTTCGGAAACAGTTACAGTACTGATTCAGTATCAGTGTACATTTAAATAGGATAATTTAATGAGATACCATCATTCAGAGATAACAAAACATTAATCCAACACTTTAGTCCCAGTTAGCAATAATGTTCAGATTGTGTTCTTGTATATACGCCATTCAAATATTATATAAATTCAGTTTTTGAACCATAGAGAAGCTACGGACAACTGAACGAGTAATATAAATAAATGTATTTTATTTTGAATATCATAAACTTCTAACATTACTTTAAAGATTCTATCTATCCCGAACAGTTGGATGTTAGTTTTGTTTCACTTTCTGCTCGTGCTACACACGCACATAGCAAAGCCTATTATCACCCAGTTTGAAAACTGATGATAGCATTCATACCGGAACGTCAAGTGAGACAGAGTGTAATTACCACAACGAACGTTATCTGGGTAAATAATCATTCTGAAAACAATCATGTGTCAAAAAGTAAGAAGTTGTCAATAATGTTAGGGATAGATAAATAACCACAAACGTGATTTTTTATGCTTCAGGTGGGTAAACAATACTGTCCTTAGGTGGATATATTATTGAAAAAAAACGTATTTTACTGCCCTAACATTAAAGGACAGTCTTCAAGTAAACCTTATCTGGACATACTACGCATTCTTTACCTATAATAATGACATTTTCGTAACTTCAACATTTCATATATATTTCTAGGTCAGAATTTGTAAGTCATAGTTTCATATTTCATATATTACACGGTCATCTCACACAAAGCGGCGAACTAAAGCACTCAAACTGTAAATTAAGAAGTAAAAAAACTCCAAAACTAGTGATACGTGATAATAAGATCTGTAAAAGAGCTTTATTTTTTACGTTTCTTTAGGTCCGTATTGTGTAAAATTTGCATTTAGACATGATAATTCTTCGTTCACAAAGAACTGAAAAACTATACTTAATAGTTTTGTTATATCACCAAGACATTTCATGATTGTTTTCAGAGCTCAACCACGAATTATTTTTAGGTGGAGAAATCATGATAAGTGAAAACAGTGAAGAAAACGTCATTTACTGACTCAATGTGTACGTATATATATATATATGGCATAAAGCCATAATGACCTACAGCTATATATATATATATATATACGATAATATATATCACAGTTGTATATTAAACAAGGTTTTCTTAAACTGAAACCATTATGGTCCACCTATTTATACGCTAGTGGAATAAAGCCACAATGACCTACAACTATATGCTAGTCGAATAAAGCCATAATGACCTAGCTATATACTAGTGGCATACAGCCATAATGACCTAGCTATATGCTAGTGGAATATAGCTATAATAACCTAGCTATATACTAGTGGCATAAAGCCATAATGACCTACAACTATATGCTAGTCGAATAAAGCCATAATTACCCAGCTATATGCTAGTGGAATACAGCTATAATGACCTAGCTATATACCAGTGGCATAAAGCCATAATGACCTACAGCTATATTCTAGTCGAATAAAGCCATAATTACCTAGCTATATACTTGTATCACAAAGCCATAATGATCTACAGCTATATAGTAGTGGTATAAAGCCATAATGACCGAGCTATATGCTAGTGGAATAAAGCTATAATGACCTAGCTATATGCTAGTGGAATAAAACTATAATGACCTAGCTATATACTAATGGCATAAAGCCATAATGACCTACAGCTATATGATAGTCGAATAAAGTCATAATGACCTACAGCTATATACTAGTGGCATAAAGCCATAATGCCCTAGCTTTTTTGCTAGTGCAATAAAGCCATAATGACCTGTAACTTCATGCTGGTGATACATGTAGTTCTTTTCTCTAAAGGGTATAAAATATGCAGATTGAGAAGAAATTGTCTTTTATCCTCTTTGCATGCAAGTGATCACATTGATAACTTATTTGCCTAAAATACTATACAAATATTCAGTTAGTTATATAGCGAAGGTTTGTTTTGCGGCATTAAATATTATTTTAAGACGATCCTGTAGCTTTCTTGAGGTAGAACAACAACAGTTATTTAATATATATTCAAACACAAATATGTTCGCTAAGATAAAAACAATAGTATTACAAGCGCTGTTGGAACTGTGATAAAGGTTTCTAAACGCTTAAAATATGTTTCGATTTGTGACGCGCTAATTCAGTGTGAAAGAATAATCCTAAGTTTAAAAGATTAAATCCGCTTGGTTGCACCTCTTAGCAGCATGTTTAAGTAACAGTTTCACTGGTGTTTGTTCAAACGGAAGATTGTACGGACTAACAATCAATTCACTCCTGATAAAACAGATACAATGTCGTCATACGCCAGTCGACATGCACTAGAGAAGCTCAACTTGAAATAGACTTAAGGCTGACAGCACTTTGAAATAAATATAAAAACCATAGAAAGTTTTATGGATTTTACAAGGGTATAAATCCTGTTCTACTGACAAGTCAATCTGAAAACAAAACAAAACTAAACACTAACCCTAATGTCATTCCAGTGTCTATATTAGACATACTTTGGGACTGTAATTGATGAAGTACAAATTAATATTTATGCAGTTTCCCATGGGTATTCTTTATTACTAAACATTTATTGCAAATATTTTTACACCAATGAATTTAATGTTTTTGACCTTTAATAATAAATTAACTCCGATCTGTAAGATGTAGCAATAGAGTTTGTAAAATACTAGCTTTTATATTCATTCGATATGAAGTACCAATCTAAACCAGACTAACTCATTTGTATTGATAATCAATGTCATTAAATAGCGCCTTCCACAAGACATCAGTATTAGTTTTGTTCAAATCTGCCATGTCCTCGAGCATACAGCAATCATAACCGTTAGTCTGAAGTTTCACATGGGGTTTTGTTTTCTGAAAATTTTCATTATTAAGATATCGTCAAACCACCAGAAAATGGTGATCAGATTTTATACACTTAGATAGTATCAGGTAAATAGTTTTCAGAGATCGTGATGTAATTGTTAGTATATCTCCTATAAAAAAGCACACCAAAATATTTTAAAAAGACATAATAATGTAGTGACAACAAAATCAATCATTTTCATATTCTAATGGAATCAGTTGGTTTATAACGTTCACAGATTGCCGCTCAAACGTGGTGAGAAAATAGCGGTTGTGCGAATTTCTTGTTTTCAATTTTATTTTCACATTAGAAGACTGGTTTCGCGAGCAAACTTCAAACAGTTTTCACATAACGTTAAGAATATAGATGTGCGTATATTTAGGACAAAATACGTTTGTATCATTAGGCATATTCATGTTCTGTTGTTTTTTTCACTTCTGAAATAAATACATTTATGTATCGATAGTATTATCAAGAGAGAGGAAAAGAAATATACAATGTCTGTAAACTTACAATGCCAAAAACCGAGTTTAGATACAAAGATAATCCGTTCTGCAGTTTTGCATTTAATTACAAACAAACCTGAATTTCGTACCGCAAAATAACCTAAATGTGTTTTCCCTCTCTATTACATTATTTCAAATATTTGTTTTTAGTATACAGCTTTCTGAGAAGTAAAATACATGACAATCACAAATATTTCACTAAAATCTGAAGTTATATGGTTTATTCTTGTAAGTACTAGATGTACTTCAACAGGGTTACCGAAATGTTTTGTTTCAAGAGCAAATCAAAACAACATTAAGATTAACATATACTTTTATTTATTATTTTCGAAGTTCATATGTTATACAGCTTTGTAACTTACAGAGTGCATCATTTTTCTCGTGATTCATGGCATACGTATGTTTTAGTTTAGTCACGACAGTACAAATTTCAACGTTAAATTCCCTCACGTGACAACATTTTAGTGTCCACTGAATGACTGACAGACAACATACTGCAGTATAGAGGTGAACGAAGTCCAGACAGTTATCATTCAAGATGACCTTCGGACTCTTATGGAGGAAACCGTCATATAATTTGCAAAACATCACGATGTTTCCTTCAAATGCAAAAACTAACTCATTAGGAAATGCGACTAGTTAGTTACAGTTTCCTTCTAACGATAGTAAGTTATGGTTTCCTTCTATCGATAGTAAGTTATGGTTGTCTTTTAACGATAGTTAGTTATGTTTTTCTTCCAACGACAGTTAGTTATGGTTTTCTTCTAACGACAGTTGTTATGTTTTTCTTCTAACGATAGTAAGTTATGGTTTCCTTCTATCGATAGTAAGTTATGTTTTTCTTCTAACGATAGTAAGTTATGGTTTTCTTCTAACGATATTTGTTATAGTTTTCATGTAACCATAGTTAGTTACGGCTTTCTTTACGTATCATGTTAGTGGTAACAATTAAATGCAGATGATCTTTTCTTCATGTTACTTATACTGTTCTGTGAACAAATGTTTATACAAGTAGAAAATCCCGTGCTCCTATTGTTTATATTGTTCTCATGTTAACAAATATTTCTACAAGTAGATAATCTAGTCTTTCTGTTGTCTGTATTTGTAGATAATCCCGTCCTGTTGATGTATATATACTGTTCTCATGCCAACAAATGTTTAAACAAGTAAATAATCCCGTGCTCCTGTTGTTTATATTGTTCTCCTGCAAACAAATGTTTATAACAAGTAGATAATCCAGTCTTTCTGTTGTCTGTATTTATAGATAATCCCATCCCGCTTACGGATATATACTGTTCTCCTGCCAACAAATGTTTCTAACAAGTAGATAATCAAGTTTTTCTGTTGTCTCTATTTGTAGATAATCTCGACCCGCTGATGTCTCTGCTGTTCTCCTTCTAACAATTACTATGTTGTTCGACAGTCGAGTTCTTCTCCTAACAACTACTTGTACTGTTCGGTAATCAAGTCGACTGGTATAATACTTGTAATATCAGATATTCATGTTTTTCTGCTAACAAATTCATGCATTTTTGCAAACAATTGTTTATGGTATTTTGTCAGTCACGTTCTCTTTTTAACAAATAGCTTTATAATTTGATTGTTGTCTTCTCTTTGTAACAAATGTTCACAACATTAGATAGACACGTTTACCGATAACTGTTTTACTGTTAAAATGGATATAATTTCCTGTTCATAAATTTCTGTACTGTCGTAACCTAGTGATGTTTATATTTTGTTTTGTTTTACATTCAGTGCCAAAATGACTTATATTTATTATAACAGCCCGGCATGGCCAGGTGGTTAAGGCACTCGACTCGTAATCTGAGGGTTGCTTGTTCGAATCCCCGTCACACCAAACATACTCACCATTTCAGCCTTGGAAGGGGGAATTATAACGATACGGTCAATCCTACTTTTCGTTGGTAAAAGAATAATCCAAGTGTTGGCGGTGGATGGTGACGACTAGCTGCCTTCCCTTTGCTAAATTAGGGACGGGTAGCACAGACAGCCCTCGTGTAGTTTTGTGCGAAATTCAAAATAAACCAAACAAAATTTATTATAATAATTTTGGTCTTGTGCACCTGAACCTTATGGGTATCTAAAATTAAACACATCCAAATACCCACAATGAATAAAAGCGATTATAATAATTTCAATATATTAATACATTGCGATATAATTTAAAACCAAACTTTTATGGTTTATTTCAGTATAAATAAAGTATTCCTGTTTGTCTTTCGAAATTAGGAATTTTCTTCCACAAGACGTAGAAACAGCGAAGGTGTTTTTTGTGCGTGAGTGTGTGTATGGTTCGAAAATAATAATAATTCAATGACTTTGAATCCGTTTTTAAATGGTGAAGATCAAAACTAAACTAGAAAACGTAAATTGGATCGTATATTTTTTCTCAAAGTTCATTGTATGTTAATTCTCAATAATAAGTTTATGCTTCGAATGGTATTATTCATACGGATAAAATATTGTTACTGATGAAAATTTTGTTTTACACTGGCATATATACGTAATTAATACTGATCATATTGCTTTAAAACCAGAGACACGGTTATTATACAAAAAAGGTATGCCATAATCAAAAATCAACAAAAGAAAACACCAATCTGCTGATTGTGGATTCCAATTATTGTAAAGAATGAGCCAGATGTTCTCAGCAGCAACCGACGACGTACCAATGTTCAGATTATTACACACAGGTTTCACAATGTCATTAGGTATGTCAGATGTCGTGTGAAAAACTTTCATTAAACATCAAGGAACAAGACAGATATGAAATAGAAATCATATAACCCAAGCTCGGGTTATAAGGTTTCTATTTCATTTTTATCAAGACTTCTTGGACCAACGTGTTTTTAGAACATAATGAAAGAAACAAGACAGCTCTTTTACAATAGTACCAAGAACAAATCCAATGGACCAACGAAGAGTGCAGTACCATTCATTCTACAGATGAATTACGCTTTATTTTTCAGGTAAGGAACACATGAGAACGTCATGCATATGGTGATAATGAACGTGTCATATCTGTATGAATAAATACTAGTGAACGTATCAAGCTTTACATTTTCCAGAACGATGTCATTAATATAAAACGCCATAGGGTTCATATCCTTTGCCCCCTTGGTTCTGCCATATGCTGGTACATTGACCACGATTTCAGTATAGTGAATGATAATGCACTTCTCCCTTCTAGAAGAAGTGATTAACTGTACTAAACAGTCTGCACGTTCACCGTATTTTAATCCAACTCTGCATAGATGGGATGCGCTTAGAACTAGTCGACCTCAATATCTGAAGATGCCTTGGAAGCATTTTTATGGAGGAATAATCGAAGATGATTCAGAAAATTATTGCCCTGAACATGCAACATTATTATACCAGGCTGGTCTTGCTGTTCGAAGTGACCATACTTCAAATTGAAGCAAATTGTCGAAACTGTAGACATGTAAAACTACCTATAGTAAGCATCCATTTCAATACATGTTAGAGACGATGAGGATCTTGGTTTCCCTAAACAAATACTTGAAGGAATAGCTGATAAAATTATAACAGTGGTTCTGACTTCTCAAACCTAATACTTCGTAAGTTTCAATGATAATTTAATTTCTTTAGCAGTATAGATTTTTGTTGCTTTACAGAAATTCTTAGATAAATATAATATTATAAATATTATTACGGAGATAACTTACGCTAGCCGATGATATCTAAAAATGTATTTGCTTAATGAGATAGGACAGGATTGCCGGAAGCTGTAAAACAATGTTGTTGTTTTTTCAGATCAAAGTTTAGTGGAATCAAATTGAAAAGACGAATTATTTTTTCTGTCTGCTCTCATCACAATACTATCAGTTAATCAGTTAATAATTCGATTCGCTACAAGAGTTACCACAGTTGTTTCCTGAACAACATATAATTGTCTTCCTTACGTCATCGTCCACACAAACGGGTTCAATTATTTTAGAAAAGCCTTTGGCAAGACAATTTATTATCCTTATCTCCATTAAACTGTGAAACTCATTTTAAAATAACGCCTGTTAAAGCTAACTTGCGTTTTCTTTCGCTCACTAATTTTCTGACTGAGCTGCACTTTTTTGTTCATTTTACTTCACTTGACTTGGTAGTCAATGTTTAAATCTTGCTCAACTGAGGCCTGAAATTTTCTCTAAACTACACGACTGGATGATTCAAGAAATACCGAATATTCGAGAAACGTGACGTTAACAATACAAGTACAGTCTAGACAACAATGTTATTGCAAACACATCGTAGGAATTGTACAGTTACACAACCAAAACTGTCAAAATTGTCACCTTTAAAACAATTCATTTTAAACCTCTTGTTATAAAAACTGAATAATAATTAAATATTAAATTACTAAGTAATAACACACTAAATAGGATAGTATATTCAACGTAAGTATTTAAGTAAAGGTAGTGGGTTAAAAGCTATATAACCCAAATAACAGATGATATTGATTGTTTGTTTGTTTGTTTGTTTTTGAATTTCGCACAAAGCTACTCGAGAGCTATCTGAGCTAGCCGTCCCTAATTTAGCAGTGCAAGACTAGAGGGAAGGCAGCTAGTCATCACCACCCACCGCCAACTCTTGGGCTACTCTTTTACCAACGAATAGTGGGATTGACCGTCACATTATAACGCCCCCACGGCTGGGAGGGCGAGCATGTTTTGCGCGACAGGTATGCAAACTCGCACGCCTTAACACACTTGGTCATGCCGGGCGATGATATTGATTTTGACTTTTTTGAATGATTTGAGGAACCCATGCTAATTACTTAAAACCTTTATACTAAAAATACCGTAGCTCCCCCCCCCAGTTGCTCAACGGTATGTCTGCGGAATTAAAACGCTAAACATAGGATTTCGATACCCGTAGTGGGCAGAGCACAGATAGCTCATTGTGTAGCTTTGTGCTTAATTCAAAACAACAAACAACAATAACAGCGTTTCGACCACCTTACTGCAGCTGTCCTTAGGCTTATTGTAAACTAACTGTAGTGAGTCTGAACACGGCTGCAATGATATAGTCGATTATATGTTTCGAATATTCGCTAAACCTCAATTTCCAGGAAAGGCACCTAGTGGACAGCATATACTGTCAACTCTTGGGCTACTGTAATTGAATAATGAAACTTGACGGTCACTTTTATAACACACCCACAGACCACGCTTGACCAGGGTTGGTCATAAACGTCTCTCTGTTACACGGTCTTTCAAGCTACTAGGCTTAGTTGTCTAACTCGGTACTTTCCAAACTGTTTGTGGCAATACTGTTCATTTAGTAATATACATTTCTTATCAATTTGATCGATGATTAGCCGTTAGTGCTCACCATTATTCCACCTGTCAATAAATCACGATACACAATGGGGAACGATAGCGAGAAACAAAATGCAGGTTTAACACGTGTAATGTCACTTTCTTATAAGCGTATCGCAAAAGCGTGGATTGTGATGGTAAGCCATAACAAGTCGAACACTAAAGAATTTATTCATTTCTTATTGTATTCATGATTTGTGCAAAGATAGTAAGATTTGTAGGTATTACGAAATGTTAGGCTGCACATAGTATCGATCAGATAAATAAATAGGTTAAAAGCCTTCGTTCGAGAATCAGTTACACGTGCAAACAGACATTCTTTTCTTTCATCAGCGAAATTACCATCGCCGTTATGAGGTTGCTGAATCACTCACAGAAATATTCAGTTCTATGGTGTCTTCCGGCAGCGAATATTTTCTATGTAAAAAGAAACCCACTATGGCACTTCTATAGTAATTATTTACCATATTTTCAAGCTGGTTCTATAAAACCCTATTTATAACTCTTTTTACAAACAAAATGCAAACGCAATACCCATGTTTATTTTTAATAGAATTGAACAAAGTTTAAATTTTTGTAAATTTATTACTCTTAAATTTGAAATAGTATAACTGTGACACTGTATTGAAATACATCGCAAACATTTCAAATTAAGAATTCTGGACTTTGGTGAGCGAAACTGATACTATTCTTTAATAGAAATGCTAAAACTGTCAGCTCTGCATTTTGTGATATCATATTATCATAAATTTACTCTTTACATGTGGTACTTTACTTATGTTTACGCCTAACGTTTGTCTAGCTCTTGAATATAAGATAACTGGGTCAAAAACATAAATGCTCTCAAAATAAGAACATTTATCTTATATAGTGGTGTATAACTTCAATAAATGAATAACATAAATATCATTTTGTAATCCAAGCCGCCTAGCTAAGCTCTGGTATTGTATGACAGTACTCTTCGCCAATAACGTACAACACGTAATAAGCGGTTGAAATATTTAACTTTCTGGAAATCCGTGTAAGACAGTGTTTTTGAATTTCACGCAGAGCTACACGAAGACTATCTGCGCTAGCCGTCCCTAATTTAGTAGTGTAAGACTGGAGGGAAGGCAGCTAGTCATCACCACCCACCGCCAACTCTTGGGCTACTCTTTTACCAACGAATAGTGGGTTTGACCGTTACATAATAACGCCCCCACGGCTGAAAAGGCGAGCACGTTTGGGATGACGGGGATGCAAACCCGCGACCCTCGGATTACGAGTCGCATGCCTTAACCTTCCTGGCCATGATGGGCCTTCCACGACTGAAAAAACGAGCATGTTTAGTGTGATGGAATTTCGAAGCCGTGACTATCAGATTAAAAGTCGAGTCTGTTAACCATCTGGTCACACCGGACATGACTTGAAGTTACAAATTACGTTTTAATTGTACAACCATTAAAAACGGAAATGAAAAAATAAAACAATAATATACTTTGATGTTAAGAATTTGAATTGTGAAACAACTGGAAATCTTAAGTTTTACGTCCTTTTCTTTTTATCAGATTTGTTTAGTCTTCATTTTGCTTTGTTATATTAGTGTTTACGTTTAATTAATTCTCGAAAACAATTATTTTGAAATTGATAGGCTTAACAATAACAGTATTAGTTACTGAGTTAGTAATAGCAACGTTAATAAGTTATGAAATATAGATGGACACTGCAAAGAATTATAAAATTCTTGATGGATGAAATATGATGCATAAATTAAGCAACATGAGGCGTTATCCAATCCGAAAACCCATTGGTTTTATTTGAGATCCAAAACTTGTAAATTTATCAGACTGGAAAATTCATTGCCGTAGGTGTGTTGAAATATGATTCTGACGTCTGACTTGTATATACAATGTCGCTTATTAAACAATAAGCAGATAATAGTGTTATCGCTAATGGACTAAAATTTAAAGACTGAAATAACAACCACAACACTGAATCAGTCTGCTTCAACAAGGTCAATCTGTGTATATGAATTACACATAGCTGCTGGCACGTTGCAAACATATTAAATACATCTACTGTCACGGTCACTGTACAGACAGATTAAATACGTCTACTGTCTCGGTCATTTTATAGAAATATTAAATTTATTTGCTGGCATGGAAGATGTGCAAACGGATAAAATTTATTTACTAGCACAGTAACTGTGCAAGCAAATTAAATATCTATTGACATGGCAACTATGTGGATAGATTAAATTTAGCTTGTTGCCTAACTCCAAGCGTGGAGCAAGACCCATATTTCCACACTGTTTACAGGGTTAGCTATGCTTATTAGCACATTCACTCTGTGAATGTAGCTACTGACAAAAGTCACAGTGATGATACAATTGTGAATGTATATATTTTATTTAAGACAGCAAACATCATACTCTTAGTAGAAATACGATTCTCGATAGTTTGAAGCGAGTGGAAGTGCCTTTGTCACAGCTTTCGGTAGTAATGTCAAATAAGATAATATATTTACAAACATGCCATGTAACTTTAAATCAAGTAAACGTTGATAAATAAAATTGTTCAACTTGGTTAGTTTTCCAATAAAGCAGCATCAGAATATCAAAGAGTTCCAGTATGTTACCCATATTTGTCTGTAGGTCTTACTGATAAAAGTAAAGAAGTTTGAGTACTAGATCTTTCGTCCTAACTGGGGTGTATGTCAGAGTAACATATCAGGTTTATAAAGGTGTGTTCATCATTCGAGTGGTGAAAGAAAAGCCCACAATGAAGCCAGAGAAAGATAAGAATTTTCTTAGTAAGAAATGTACAATTATAAAGGATGAATCTACCACGGTTGTTCTGTTATAAATGGTTTGGAAGTAGATAAAACAACCAATGTTGAACCAGTTCTATAAAAACAGGAGTAAGACGAAAGTTGATTATTAAAGATTGGATCATTAATTATGGGTGTTACTTGACTTTGTTGGATTTTGAGAATATCTTCATTAGACAATGGTTAGAACAACAAAGTATCATATAATTCTTCCTGAGTATCAATCACGTATAGATTTTCCACAGATAACAGTTGTCCTTTGTCTGTGAAATTCAGTAGGTTGTAACCGTGACCTTAGAAACATTAATTGGAGTCAAAAGAGTGAAATTGATGGATATAACTGGTTCACGACAAGTTGATATAAAATATCAAGTTGCCAAATGTGATCCTTAAGTTGATGTTGACTTCGTTCTTTTCAATGTTCTACCCAGTACCGAGGTTTCATTTTTGGTGATTCAGCTGTAAGTCTTGATACGTATTATAATTTATTTCGGACGGTTTCAAATAGCTGAAATTTTTAATTTAGAAATTAATTAAATGTCACTATGTATTAAATGTATGTTGTTATTTTGAATTAAGCATAAAGCTACACAGTGCTCTGCCCACCACGGGTATCGAAACCTGGTTTTTAGCGGCGTAAGTCCGCAGACATATTAAATGTATGACATTTGCCAACAAGATTGATAACGCACGATTTTCTTTCTTAATACAAATAAATTTTAATGTACGAACAACAATACAATTTACTGCAAATAGTTTTTAAAATATTGGTTTATATGCAAAAGTTTTACAAGTTATACTAACTCTTCTATCTGGTCTAGAACTGAATATTTTGTCGATGGTCCAAGTCCACGACGAGCGAATCAATTTTATGTTGATACACAGATACACTTCACTTGACGTGAATGTTAGCTAGTTCTATACTAAAGCGAGATACGAGTTTTCTTTTCACAGAGGGTGATAGATATATTATGTTCTCACACAAATACTAACGTCCGAAGTTTGTACCGTTCGAAGACTATAAATGTTCGTGGTCAAAGCAAAGTATGTAGTTTTCCAATTAATAAGCGTTAATCATAACTTTCGAGGCTTATAGTATATTGACTGTAACTAGCCAACAATATTCTATTACTGCCTCTTATCGCGTCAATTTATAAACTTTAGATGAAGTTCTCAAAAGTTTACTTGGCCCACTAATATTCAAAGCTCGTTAGTGCTTTCGTGAAACATATACTATTGATTCTAACTTTCAAAAATCTACAAATTTAGAGAACAGGCGGAACCTTCTCACTATACATATAACAATACACGTAACATAAATTAAAAATATATATCAAACTGAAACAAATATAGATATTAAAACAATATTAAATCTGTTACAGTCTGAGGGCTGATAAACCTAAAAAATAGGTTTCGATACACGCGATTTGCAGAGCATACACAGCTAAAACCGTCCCTTTCTGTGTTAGACTCAGATGTGGACCAATAATGTAATCAATGTCTCCACAGATATCAGAAATGACATATGGAAATCTTAACAGTTGTAGACATGTATCGCTGAATGGCTGGATTTTGCGGAATTTTTTTCTAATTCCACGTGAATCTAGCTCTCACTATTTGCTACAGTCAGGAATATGTGTGTGTTGTTATAGTAAAGCCACATTGGGCTATCTGCTGAGCCCACCGAGGGGAACCGAACAGTCAGGAGAGTTTGTTTTGTTTTTGTTTGTTTGTTTTTGGAATTTCGCAAAAAGCTACTCGAGGGCTATCTGTGCTAGCCGTCCCTAATTTAGCAGTGTAAGACTAGAGGGAAGGCAGATAATCATCACCACCCACCGCCAACTCTTGTACCAACGAATAGTGGGATTGACCGTCACATTATAACGCCCCTACGGCTGGGAGGGCGAGCATGTTTGGCGCAACTGGGATGTGAATCCGCGACATTCAGATTACGAATCGAACGCCTGAACGTGCTTGGCCATGCCGGGCCAGAAAAAGAGAGTATTACGAACTAATCACGTTGAACGAAGACACCTTATTGGAAGATATTTTTTCACCATTATTATTGCATGACTTCAAAAACCGTTACTATTTAAATAATATAAGGTTAGGTAAATAGCAACATTCCAACGTTGTTCACACAGACGACATCTATATTAGCTAAATCGCTTGGCACATCAAGAAAACATGTTAGTAGATGCTGTTCGAGCACATAATTATACATTCTGTCATTGTTAACATAAATACCACTGTTTTGTCAAATAACAGGGGCGTTATGAGGAAACCCATTAAATATAAAATGTTTGAAAAGGATGACCAAATTTCCGAAACTATAAACCAGTAAATTTCAGCGAGAAGAGAGGACAAAAGTTTATATGCTGTTATTGTAATACGAAAACAAGACATAAGAGAAATAACAATTACTTTATAGAATATAGGTTATAACACCAATGTTTCAACGCTTTTATACAAAAAATAAACATACGAATAAACGATTCTTAATCTCACAAAATCGTCTTCCCGTGAGATAACGATAAGTCTCCGGATTTACAACGCTAAAATCAAGGGTTAGAATCTTCTCAGTGGACCCAACAGATAACCTGAGGAAGCTTTGCTTTATGAAAGCACATAGTGGCACTCAAAAAAGTGGCACTTAAAAAAACAATATTAAATAATGTGATTATTTGCAAGACACCGGGACAGGAAGCTGGTAATCGACATAAGACACCTTCTGTCTGAGACAAATTCTAAGTATTCAATCAAGTGAGTACGTGATGACGAGAAACCTACCCGAGATACAAGTGATAGGTGTTAATGACACACTCTGACTGGGGAAGAGTTGACTTGAAACATTTCAATTTAAATATTTCCAGAATGTAGAAATGATTTGAAAGTTTAAAAAATGATTTAAGCAAATATGCAAGCACTTGATGAACAGAGGTGAATAATATTACTTCGCAATGATTAAGCTGTTTTAATGGTCGTCTGGCATAGTTTACCTTTGAGATAAATTTTTATGTTATCTTTTTCATCAGGTCTCAGAATGAGGCTTAAACCGAAATTAAAATTCGAAAATAGCTCCCGTTTAAATCTACAGCTAAAAATGACTGAATTATTGTTGTTTAATAAGAGAAAAGTTAAAATACTCAGAAAATTCGTGCACTGTAGTCCAAAAATGAATACCGTTACGATCTCGTACTACCTTAGCGTGATACATAAAAAAGAAAACAACGATAACTCTGCAATATTACAGTTTTATAGATATAAAATAAAAACACAAACTTCAAATATTAACTTATATACAATAATTTACAAACGTGCACAACACAAAAAGAAACAAACAACACTTTCTTGGCAGATCCACGTAGAAACAAACTCTTCATTCAACATAATCACTTCAAACGTCTTATGCAGAAATTCAGCTTCAGGTTATAAATTCAAAGTTCCAATTCACACTAGACTGGACGGTTACAACAAAAACAGTTCTCAAAGCACAAGGCTTACAGAAGTTACAAGGAACAAGACAAAATCTCAACTATAATAGCTCTCTCGACTTGTATACAGGGAGCTAATAACAGCTTACGACAAAAACCTAAGATTAATATCTAGATTCATAAACGCTTTCGAGTTCGATAAAGAAAATCTCTGACTGAAATGGCCGCTCAAACTAAACTTCTCAAAGCACTTCTCTCTCTCTCAACGGAAACTTGAGACTTTTTATATGGAACACCAAAAAATCGTTATCCAAGGAGCTCAAGTGATGAAAACCGTTAGTTATACGTCTGTGATGATATGATACACCTACGCGCCTCTCGAGTACATTTTTATAAATATATTACAATAGTACGGTATCGTAACAATACAAAACTATTCTACGTTGGACAATAACAGCACAGTTGTAGTTAAGCATCCTTATTTCCGTCTCTCAAATTTTTCTGTACTATCTCCAATATATCTATATTATCATTTTCAAGTTTCAACATATAAATTTAACGATATATGACATCGAAGGTAGAGCTGTGGTTGTTGAATTTCAGCCCGAGTCTAGTTTTTAGGTTCTTAGCTCAGTCATCATCGAGATCTCGGCCTGACCCGTAATCCGAGGGTCACGGGGTTGGAATCCCTGTGACACCAAATACGCTCGCCCTTTCCGCCATGGGGGCGTTAGAAATTACAGTCAATCCCATTATTCGTTGGTAAAAGAGCAGCCAGAGATGGTGGTGGGTGGTGATGACTAGCTGCCTTCCCTCTAGTCTTACACTGATAAATTATGGAGGGCTTATGCAAATAGCCCTCGTGTAGCTTTGCATGAAATTCAAAATAACAATCTATAAATTTGTAGAAAATTCTCGAGCATAAGAATCCACAATGTATGAAATGTGTATGTAAAATGCTAGCATCGTTGCCTTAGCTGAAATTACTAGTCTTCTCTCCAGCTTATAGGTAATCAACACGCGGAGAGACAGTTTAATATTCTTGATCAGTTACAGACAATATACTATAAGTTTCGGAAGCTATATTTGAGATAAATGCTTATTAAACAGAAAAACTACAGATATTTGACAACGGACGTTTATAGATTTTGAATATTACAAACCGTTCTACTTCAAATCATTAACTTTGAACGTTAGTATTTCTACGAAGACGTTAGATATCTTGCTCGATAAAAAGTTAGGTTATCAACTTCGTAAGGCCAGCCAAGAAAAGAGCAAGCTAGCTTTCCTGATCAAGAAAAGTGTGCCTGTTTATGAACACAGAATTAATTAGCTATTCGTGAACCGTTTATAAGAGATTCAGTTCCAAAACAGATAAAAGACTCAGTATTACAAGTTTATAAAACTTGCATGTAAACTATTATTCGAAATAACGATTTGTAATAACCGTTATTATAAATTATAGTTGTTTATATATTAAACATACCTGTGTTAAGAAAGAAAATTGTCTGTATCAATCTTGTTGGCAAATATTATAAGTATGATATATTATTAACATTTAATTAATTTCTAAATTAAAATTTCCGGCTATATGAAATCGTAATATATAATAAATTGTTTTCTTGGCTGGCCTTACGAAGTTGATAACCTCACCTTTTATCGAGCAAGATATATATAATAACGTAATAAACTGGAGATTCGTCCAAGATAAATTATAATACGTAACAACTATAAACTTCAGAAGCGATAACTGATTAACGATGATTAATCTAGAAATTTATATATTAGACCCGGAACGTTTGTAAGTTTCGAATACTACAAGCTATTTAACTTCAGCACATTTACACTGAACATTAGTACTTTTACAAAAGCATTATATAACTTCAGCTGTGTAAAACTCGCATGATTAACGAAGAATGAAAAGCTAGCTAGCTGTGTTAAGTGAAATTAACTCGCTCATTGTGAACCCTCGATAAGTTATCAAGGAAGTGCCAGATCAGAAAAATGGTTTGATATTGTTTTTAAGATTGTGAATTTTGTACATAGATCATTATTTGCAATAACCGTTGTTGTAAGTTGTATTATTCTTTGTATATTAAAATATATTTCTATAAAAAAAAGAAACCTGTGTGGATCAATCTTGTCAGCCGGTGTTATAAGCTTGATAAATATCGACAATTATTCAACTTTTAAGTCTAAATCACAATTTAACTTACTTTAGACTATTTGAAACTGTACTACTTAATACTATAAAAACTGGCGTTTCGAAAAATCTCGCTACACATCCAATAGTAATGAATAATTAATTCTATATGTAAGGTAGCATTTCCAAAAACCTATAAAACACGTTTCACATTCAACCTATCGACTAGCCAGTTTTATATGTAATTTGGCATTACCCCAAATCTATGAAAAAGACACTACACATTCAAAAGTATTGACTATTCAGTTGTCTATAGACGCCGAGATTATAAAAAAAAACAACTATAAAGCACACGACATATTGAACAGAATCGACTAGACAAATATCTATAGGAGATGATAAAAACCAAAACCCTTTAAAAACACTGCACATTCAACAGTATTCACTTGTGGGTTGTCTATAAAAGCTGGCATTACAAAAAACCGTTTTTCTAACCCCTAGAATGAACTATTTTCTGTGATTGGCCGAGAGTGCATCACGTGGTATGAGCCATTTTTTTACGTTGCCTTGAAAGCCGGATATGCATGCGAACTTCACAGCAAAACATTGTAAGCGGCAGTTTTATAGCTTAGTAAGAATATCCTGATTCACTGTGGCCTAATTACAAGACATTTGCTTAAATCCGTAAAATAAATGTGGACATTTTATTATGTTGGATTTCAGTATCTCACAGACGCCGAGTCGTTTAGGCAGCAGAAGTTTATAGAAGACAAAATATTTTGTAGCACGGTGGAAACACACTGATTCTTCTAGGCTTAGTTTATAATTAATGTTGGAAAATATAGCAACATTCTATGCAAATTTTATGCTGAAGTTAGACATATGCCTACATTATACCTTTATGAGTATGGTAAGATGATAATAGTCTGTTACATTTTGAAAATTAAATAATTTTTAAAATAATAAAATATACAATGCAATTTTAAACTTTGATATTTACATGTAGACTAAATATATTATGTGAAACGCTAATTAATCAGATCTCAATAAAACTAAAAACAGAGGTGGAGGGAAAAAATAATTATAATGAATCCACACCGCATATTGAACAGTTCTAGCAGATGGTTGCTAAAATAAGTTGGCATGACCAAAATCTTTATGATATTGTAAGAACAGAGCGATGAAGTTACAGAACGGTTTAGGTCCATATTATGAACTTAATGTATAACAAAGAAATAAATCTAATTATTAGAAAACGTTTCCTGCTGGCCAAAGTATTCTTCACTTGTTTTAGAACACCCACATAAGATAATGAAAACGAGATCCACTTCCTGTGTTGAGACAATTTTCTTGTCCACGAGGCACTACAAGCCTGTAGGCCATAATCTGAACCCATTCGAATCACGCCGTTATCTTCCTTCTCCGCCAGTTTGGGCCACTTTAGTCAAACTTAAGCACGCTCAAACATTTCACGACTACATGGACGAAAGGGGGTACTTAACACTAATCTGAACAAAACGGGTTGTTATCTCTGTGAATGCTTCACACGACACATATGTATCTTAGTTTCTTGTTCTATTCATAATGTTATTTTCAATATCACTGCAGACTATTTATAATTGTTTACCGTGTAACATTTTATTTTGTGCTTCATTAATAACATTTTTGCACATTTATTATACGTATTAGCTCACACCCATTTCATGGTGAATATTATTATTTTTTTCTTTTTTGCTAAACGTATTCTAGTGGGTAAGTAAAAAAACAACAACACATTAATACACATCGCTTTATAGATATAAATCTATTATTTCACAAACACTTAAAACTATTTTGGACATCACAAAAATGTATAGTTTGAACACACGATTTTAATGACATTTGCAAGTGTACTTTGATACAGGATGTTTTTTGTTATTTTTAAATGACTGGTGAAATTCGACGAAGCGCCAGTATAAAGCTTTCATAAATTAAGTAATTATCTAAAAATTGTATTTTCATGGCATTTATTAATATGGTATTTTGTTTGGCTACTAGAAAATTCCACCCCGATTAAAAACAAAAAGAATATTACAGTTTTATTTTTTTTAAAAAAAGAAGAAAACGAGGAGATAAAATTAAATATTTAATGTTTTATTATTATTTTTAATTAAATTGTTTCTATATGGTTATACGTTAAAGAAGATTATGTCAAAACAAAAGTTTTTTCTTTGAAACAGCTTTATTGAATTTTTCCAAATAGGTAAACAGACTAGGCATAAAAGAAAGACAACAGAACAATTACGTTATATGTATATATTTATATCACTATCGGGCGCTTGTGTTCTAAAGCAATGAAACGGTTAAACTTTCTTTATGAGAGATATATCCCAACTAAAATAGCGAATTAATAAAGAACTAAAGTAAAGACGTAATAATATTGGCGTCATTGAATCGTGTTAGTAGTTGTTGTTTTTGTATGGGCTTTATCAACTGGCTTGGTTTTATTAGTTAATCTCGCTATTGATTCACGAAAACACGTGCGTAGAATAAATTTGAATATCACTAATATGTTCTTAACTTGAAATGAAATTCCTATTTTTTTTTACAGTTCACAAGCATTAGAAATGAAAATAATGACAGTTAGTGAACCAAACAAAGATAATTCAAGAATGATGACCTAATCACAGCCTCAAAATTTACGTTTGACTTTTATCGGAATTAGTATTGCATTAGCACTTAAATTTCCCTAATAGCTCACCTTTTCCACTCCATTGTACGCATAGTTTCATGTTACTAACTTTACAAAAGATAGAAAGAAGAAACAAAAAATGGAAAAAAATGATACTAAGTGTCGGATGAAGAAAAAAACAAGACATTTTGAACCGAAAGTGCTAAGTCCAAATTAATCAAATTAAAATGATATAACAAAATTTAACAATGGTATGTGTGAACAGTTGTTAAGTAATAAAAACAAAAAGTTAAGCATGTCAACTTACTTATAACCTCTTGATTTCTACCAATTATATAAATGAAATGCCATTAAGTAGTTCATCGAGTTCAAGTCAAGCAAAACTAATGACTCGCCTGTATTGTCTGATTTATTTTTACAAAGAATGCCGAGTTTCGTAGTCTCAACAGACGCTTTACTACAAACACAGAATGAAATAAATCTATATTGTAACAAAGCTTTCCAAAGAGAAGTCTTGCTACAGTATTACATTCAACAGATCACTGACAAATTATCTATAGTTCTAATCAACACTTAACCTCCTCTTACAGATTCATAACGTAAATAATCATGAGGGAAACTTACGAGTGAGTAAAACCTACGTTTCAGTTTTCATGCACGCTTTTAGTTGCGTGCTAGAAGTCTTCTTCAGATTATTGGGCTGTTAAGCCTAAAGAAAGGCTGCAAACAAAAGTCAAAAGCTTCCATAAAAACAATAATAAAAATACACTCGATGTATTCCATTACAAGTTTTTTCTTCGTGCTTAATTTAATGTACAACGTTTAACTGAAGTAAATATATTTGGCACAATATATATATAAAATAGACATATATTTAGGACTTCAGAATCTTCAAAACACAATAAATTTTAGGAACGAAAGCAAAAGCACCCCAATACTTGAAGTCGTTCTTTTTCAGAATTAATACGATTAATTTTGTGAGCTCGTTTTGATAATTTATTGAAGGGAACGGTAATGTTGAACTTCTTTACTCATTTTCATTTACAAATCAAATTTTGAGCCTGCTGCTTGGATATGACAGTCCAGGTTACAGATTAGTTAATAGCAGTACTCAAAGTTCATAAAAATTATCATTTTTGAAATATGAGAAGATTGATTTCAATATTAAAGAAAAAAATATTAACTGAATATTTCTCTTACGTAATATATACAACCCAAGGATATGAGCAAATAAGTGGTAAAAAGTTAATTTTATAACAACGATAACATATCATATTTCAAAGGAAAGCGATGGATTACGGGTGATCGCGGTTTCTGTTACGTCAGTTACCTCGTAGGTAGCCGGAAAGCTTATGAACTTACAACACTAATATCCAAGGTTCGATTCGCTGCGGTCATAGTACACTGTATAGCTTTGCATTAAAACAACATCACAAAAATTATGTGATATCAACTTCTTACGTACAGAAAGAACAACATAGGAAACAATCACAAGGACTGAAGACCACTAAACTCGCAAAAGTTCTGTAAAACTAAAAACGATTAAATCCTATAACAGTTAGTGTTAGCGTACCGTAATCAGGTGGTATTTGACCCAACTTAACGGTAATATGCAGGATTTAGAATGTAAGAGAAAATTAGACCGGCTCTGTCTCTTTACTTTAACCAGATAAGCCAGTGCAGTATACGGAAAGCAAATAAAAAGAAAGTGTTACAACTGAATCTAAGTAGAAAAGACTGGTATGGCATTTAAATTACAACGCCAAACGAAAATGTAAATACCTAGGTTACTGCGGTATCAGTATGCAAGTACACGAAAATAAATTCACTGTAAGGGTAAAAAGAAGCTGCACAGAATATTGTAAAATGTCATGTCACAGATCGTTTAGCATGTAGGTAAATACCGCCATGATACAAAAGAACGTTTAAGAAATCACAAAGTTATTCAGAATTTAAACATTGAGCTCTTCAGATTGTTTGTGTTATGCTAATAAAAGTGAAGATGTTGATATAGATTTTTGAAAATAAGAGTGGGCTGAATGTTCTTAAAGACAATTAAACTGACCTTATAACACAAAGTACCTAACATTTAATTTTCAATTCAAATTTAATGAATTATATTAAACATGGTAGTAAATGTCATATCGTTAATTTCGGATTCAATTAAGTTGTTGAAATGTCTTCCATTCTGATGTCTCTCGAAGGTTAATTTGAGTAATTAAAGCAGACTAAAAGTATTACCAGAACAATTCGTCATACTAATCGCTAAGTGGCACTAAAAATACGAAAACCAGGTAGCAACAACAAAAAACGATAAGTTTAAAATATTATGAGGGCTATAATATCCCCACCTGTACCGACGAATCATGTCTTGTCTCACCGACCACCCACTTTCTAACACATTTCTATGCTAATAACCAGTGAGTTTCTAACAAAGGTCATGCGCATTAATTACAGCCTCGCGAGACTATACATCACACAACTGCTATTACGTTTTAACAATTGTTGTTGTTGTTTTGAATTAAGCATAAAGCAACACAATGGGCTATCTGTGCTCTGCCCACCACGGATATCGAAACCCGGATTTTAGCGTGCAAGTCCGCAGACATACCGTTGAGCCACTGATGGGGGGCACGTTTTAACAAACAAAAAATAAATTTAGTGAATAATGTGCAATGTCGGCACCACGTAAGATATTTAAACATAAAATTTCATTCACACACCATTCGCATACATATATATAGAGAAAGATATGCTGAAGACAGGTGTTTTATGCAACATAATAATGAAAAAACACTGCATATGTGTCGTTTGTACATAAAATTCGGTACGTGTGCGTATGTCAGTATTATTCGGTCTTTGAGTACGTGTACATTTTTATTCATTGTATCATTTTCGTAACGTCAACTAATTATTTTTCTTTATGTTAATATACGATCAGTGCCTCTGAATTCTCAACGTATAATCAGTGTGTTTTGATTATTTAACAGTTGAGTATTTGTGTATATTTATTTTATCGTCCATATACTTGTGCTTATTTTCCATATGTAAGTTTTTTGTGTATAGTTAGCGTTTACTATGTGCCATTATGTTGACATATTCACACTGTAGATAACTTGTCTAAGTACACAACCATTGATTGGACTTCGTGTCTGTATGTTATCAGTGTTCGTTCCATGTGACTGTTTCGGCATTGCTTTCTCTAAGCGTCTTCGTTAACTTGAAGATGACCGAAAAAGGTCGAAACGTTGTTTTCTGCTTTATTAGTAAAAGTGTTAAGTGTTAATACCGATACCAGCTGCCCTGAGATACATTTTCAATTGAAGTGGGTTTCACGTTATCAAGAAGTACACAAATCTATTTGTGTATTCAGTATTCTGTCCACGTGCCTATGTTTCGTTGTCTTGTTTTTAATTTCGCGCAAAGCTACTGAAGGGCTATCTGTGCTAGCAGTCCCTAATTTAACAGTGTAAAACTAGAGGGAAGGAAGCTATTTATCACCACCCACCGCCAACTCTTGGGCTACTCTTTTACCAATGAATAATGAGAATGACTGTCGCATTATAACGCCTCCATTGCTGAAAGGGCGAGCATGTTTGGTGCGACCGGGATTCGAACCCACAACCCTCGGATTACGAGTAGAACGTCTTAACCCACCTGGCCATGCCGGGCTGTGTCTTAGGCTTGGACAGTGCTTGAACCACGTTCCTGTTTGTGTGGTGTTACGTGTTAAATTTATTTCTGAGAAGTCTCCGATTTATTACGTTACGTATTACTAGTTCAAATAACCGAAATTTTAATTTGAACTCAGTAGTTTATCAAATGTTCATATGTATTCAAAGTATCTTATTTCCTAACAAGATTGATATACACAATTTCCTTTTTTAGTAAAAATATACTTTTTTAAATATACAAACATAAAAATAATACAATTTATAATAACGGTTATTATTAATACTTATTACAAATGATTTTTTTTTTCAAATATACAACAGTTTTACACACTTACAAACAATACTGTGTCTTACATTTTTAACTCAATATTTTATCGACGATCCAGGTCCACACCGAACAAATTAATTCTAAGTTCATATTGTTGCACCTTGCTTAAGCTAACAGCGCCTTTCTTGCCTAGCCTCACGCTGGTTAAAAAGTTCACTTGTTATTGAAAAATATATTTAATTTCCTCGTAGAAACAATAACGTCTGAAATAATTCACTGAAGTTGGGCGGTTTGTATTATTCGAGCATGTAACGTTCGTGGTCAAATACTGTAGTTTCCAAATGATAGACGTTAATCATAATTATAACTTCCGATAGCGTAGTAAGTGCAATTGTTCAATAACATTCTTTTTGGCGCGTTACTTTTATACAAATAACACGAGTTTCTAGAACCTTCACCCAAAGTTCAGTATTGAAAACAATGATCTGACGCGTTTTCGTAAACAAATATTGTTGCTTCTCACATTCAAGAATTGTTTACAAGTTTATAGAACAGCGGGATTTGCACAACACAAAATCAAGAATATACGTCACATGCAAAAAGGAAAACTATATAGAAACAAGCATAGGTACAATAAATGTGATAAATCTGTTACACCTCCTCCTTAGAGAATTAAAAATGGACGTTAGCCATTTTTTTGACCGATATATATATATAAGCATTGCACTCAATTCATGAACTACAAATACACTGTCAAAGGACTATACAATTTCAAAAATCATGATAATATTTAACACAGTGCAAATAACCTTACAATAATACAGTTATTCAACACAGAAACATTAATTACACTACTTAGGTGTTCTTAATGAAGTGGAATAGGTTTTAAAGGAGTAACAAAAATTTTCTTATTAGGTTTTCTAGCCAAGTGACATGTATTACAAGTTTTACAAAAGTGACAAACATCTTGCCTAATTTTTGACCAATATAAATGTCTCATAATTTTGTTACACATCTTGTTGACATCTAAATGATCTTCAATGGGAACTTCATGGGCAACTTTCAATATTTCAGAGCGATATGCTTTTAGAACAGCGATTTAATAAATTACAGTCGAGTCCTCTGAAGCTGGTACATTTGATGGTAACCACTAAAGTAACCACTTGAAACTTTCTCCAGTTCATCTTTTGGGAATGCATATTTAAATAGTGATGTGATCTGTGAATCCTCTTACTTATGGATCAGTTTACTTTTAGCAAAAGGAACTTCACCAGGAGAACCATATCCCTCATGCCCATCTTTGCCACTCATCAAAGTCTTCTCAGTAGGAGAATGATTCACAAGATCCATGTTGGATCCAAAAAATGTCTGTGACAAATCTATAATTTCGTTCTCTGAACACGTGCCTATCATTTGTTTTTTGCTTTATTTCTTAGATTGAGATCGAGTCACATCACACGAAGGAAACACATCCAGAATCTCTTCGAAAATAGCATCGTTCTCAGACGAAAGAGTGATTGGTTCGCTAACCATGTTGGGTCTGGTAACAACTTTTCGTCTCGCTAGATCGTTTCCCAACAATAATGTTTGATCTTTGTGACTGTTTCTGAACTTATCGATCTGAGTGTCTATGTACACAATGGATGATCTGTTATGGATCTTTGTGTTTATAGTCACTGCTTTATCTGTGTGTCTGTGCTTACAATGGATGATTTGTCAAGAATCTTTGTGTGTATAGTCATGGTTTCATTTACGTGTGTGTATAAAGTCCGAGTTTTAACCATGTGCCTATGTGTAGTTAGTTTGTCTGTCCACGTATATATATAGGTATCTATCGTCAATGAACTCTTAATCTGCGCATATATTTAGTACTTTATATATATGCCTTTATTTATAGTCAGTGTTTTATGTACACTTATCTATGTGTACAATCAGTTTTCTGTCTACACTATATCTCCTGTGTGTACAACCAGTTTGACGACATGCATCTTGTATAGTCAGTGATCTATCTACATGTCTCTGTTTACAGTCAGTGCTCGAACTACTAATTTTGTATCATAAGTGTGATGTTCATGTCTAGTTAATGTTTCTGTAATCAATGTATTTATTGTGTCAGTGTGACTATTTATTCACTGTTCGATCCAAGTCTGTGTGTGTATATTCATTATCTAACTTATGCGTTACTTAGCACATCTGTGTATACTCAGTATTTGAATTAAACGTCTTTCTGAGTTATCATTGTTTGACCAGTGTACCTACGTGTGTATACTTACTTGAGTCGTGTTTTGTGGTCGATCGGCGTATCTGTATTAATGACCAATGTTTAAATCATGCACCTCTGCCTATTTTTATCGCTCAGATTATAACCACGAATATGTTACTTCTTTGTGTAATTTATCTAAAGAACATTTCAATAAGTTACAAAGAAATACGTTTTTTAGATGAATTATGCCCCCACAACAACAGTTATGTGCATGTGTATTGTAACGAATTTAAAATTATATATTTATTTCCATATCGACGTTTATTTCAGTTAAATATATATTTAGAAATGCATGTAACTCTTATTGTTAAATCTGTATTGCGAAATTCCTGCCTATTCACTAAAGTGACAGAATACTCTCAAGTATAAGAATCAACAATGTACTCTATGTGTAAATACTAATGATTACCAGGATTGTTCAGCCAATTGAAATTTCTATAACATCATTTAACGTTTACAAACTGATGCCATGAAGCATCATATATATATATTTGGTTTGCTACAGTTAAAATACTATTAAATTCGGAAGCTATAACTGTGATCAATGTTTATTAATCGGGAAACTATGGGTAGATGACCAAAAACATTAAAAAATTTCGAACATTACAAACCATTTAACTTCAGACGTTAGTATTTTTACGAATACATTGTATAATTTCAGCTATGAAAATCTCATGTTTAATCAGCAAAGAGCTTGTTAGTTCCCCATTAAGTGAACTGTGGCTACATCAACTCAGAATTAATTCGCTCGTCGTGAACCCACGATAAATTATCAAGGAAATTACGGGTTGAATAGAAGACCAAATATTAGTTGTCCGTTTGTAAAGATTTTGTATATAAATCATTATCTGCGATAACTGTTTGTGATAATCGTTTGTATTATTGTATGTACATTAAAATATATTTCTTTAAGAAAGAAAATGTGTGTATCAATATTATTGACAAATACCATAAATTTTATAAATTTCTACATTGACTTAACTCCTAAATTTCAATCTCAATTTTAATTTAACTCGGTTTTATACCATTTGAAATCGTAATTCGTAACATAATACATCAGAGACTTATTTGAGTTAGCTCATGATATGTAACAGTGTGTGTGTGTGTGTGTGTGCATATATACACAAAAATAATGTTCATTGTAAGCCAAACAAAGAGTAATACTTATTTGCTTGAACCTATTATACTTTGAGTGACACGTATTTTTCTTGCATTCTGATCCGAGGGTCGCGGGTTTGCATCCCTGTCGCGCCAAACATGCTCGCCCTCCCAGCCGTGAGGGCGTAATAATGTGACGGTCAATCCCACTATTCATTGGTAAAAAGAGTAGCCCAAGAGTTGGCGGTGGGTGGTGATGACTAGCTGCCTTACTAGTCTTACACTGCTAAATTAGGGACGGCTAGCACAGATAGCCCTCGAGTAGCTTTGTGCGAAATTCAAAAACAAACAAACAAGTATTCTCATCCAGGGCAAACAGGATAATTTTCCCTGAGAATCGCTTGATGATTATTTAGAATTAAGCACAAAGCTACGCAATGAGGTATCTGTCCTCTGCCAACCACGGGTATCGAAATCCGATTTCTATCGGTATGAGTCCGCAAACATACAGCTGTGCCACTGGGAGGAAGTGAGAATCGATGGACTGACAAAAGGAAAAACAATGTCAGACATTTTAAGGCACGACAGGGACGCACGAAATTAAAAGCTAACAACAAATAATTACGTCATACGTTACATCACATCAAATTGTCTGAGTGATTGGATAAACCAACACCAGTCGTACTTGGTAGCCATTATTTCACACGCAAGGCAGTCATTATGTTGTATGTACTATACTGATTTACATCGCGAGTTCCAACGACATATAGTTACTGGGTCAGTTTCGTTGATTAGGCAGGGAATATTCTACCATTTGTTTAAAAATTTACTATGCTTTAAAAACCGAATGTGAAATTTTTAATGTTATTAAATCTGAGACATAAGATGCCACTTCCGGTAACACAATTATATATTTAAAACTGTAAGTCTTTTAAGAATCAATGATTAAGAGAGCGCTTAGTAGTTATAAATGCATTCGTTTTAATACTATTTACATGGTTCGAATTCCACACTGATTATATAAAATTTAAGTTGCATATGATAATCTTACTAAGTTAATCATTGCATGATATACATTTTTAAGTCAAAGCATTTATTTTGACAGCAATGGCTGCCATTACATTTCAAAACATTCAAAAATACAGGTAACTAACTAACAGAAATAGAAAAATTACTCAGTTAGAATAGAACAGTCTTGTATGTGTGAAAGAACCATCAGCTGAACCGGTTATAATACGAAAGAACGGAAACATGTTGACTAACTATTTCTACGATGTAAGAACATTCCGCCATATTGGGGAAGGAAACAACCTCTCATGAGCAAAAGAGTGTTCAGTTAGAAAAGCATTAACATTTAGAAAAGAGTGCACTGATATAAGTTAGTCTAGTTTATAAGAAGAAAATCAATCTTCAGTGTTCATTAGCTGCGTGTTTCTCTGTGATCAGCGTGCTTTAGTAGTGTATGCCATAATTACTTAATGGGTTGTCTTCGAAAAACGTTAGACCGCATGCAGTCTCATTTAATGATATCGATTAGACTAATCTGTTCCACACTCTTAGGAAAACAGTCAATTTTACAAGGCCTTCAAGCTCCTTTCTCCCACCCACCCCAACTTCCATACACGAAGGCTTACAATAGCAGTGTCTGTCTGTTCTCATTCTTATAGGCATTTGTATTACACCAACAGAGATTGTTTACTTTATGTGATTAGCTCAGAATTAGAATTCACAAAGTAATCAACTAATTTGTAATTTGTATAAAATTAATTACCCATTAACATTTTAGACAAGACGATATGATTTTACTTTTACGCTCAAATAGCGTATTACGATAAAACAAGTTACACCTCACTCATTTGGGTTTATCGATACAGTGTGTTTGTTAAATCTGAGTTGAAATTATACCATAAAATTCAGTAAAACAAACAATAAGTACTAAAAAATTTTAATTTCAACGTTTCTTTCAGTTTAATGCATGTAACGCATATTGTTAAACGTGTATTGCGCAAGTACCGCCTGTTCTCTAAATTGATTGAAAATTATCGAGTGTAAAAATCCACAACGTGTGTATATAATCTAATAATGATTGCCAGCTGAGACTTCGAGAACCACGCCTAAGGAGTATGAAATGAACCTATCGCAAGACTTGGGGATACATATAATATTGTTGGTCTGTTACAGTCAATATACTATAAGCCTCGGAAGCAACAATCATGAGTAACGCTTATTAACCACAAAACTACAGAATTTTACCAGGAACATATATAGATTTCGAAGAGTACAAACTGTTTAACTTCAGTGAATTGACTTCGGACGTTAGCATTTCTATGAAGACATTAAATGCCTTCTTTAATAAGAAGTGAACTAACCAGCGTGAGGCTCGCCAAGAAAGACGTCGTTAGATAAAGGTAGGTGCAACAATATCAACTCACAATTAATTTGCTCATCGTGGACTTGGATCACCGATAAAATACTTAGTTCCAGATCAGATAGAAATTTGAATGTTGTTGGTAAGTTTGTAAAATTTGTGTATATAAACGATAATTTGTAATAACTGTTATTATCAATAATATTGCTGTATGCATATTAAAATATATTCAAGCTATATGAAAAAAAATGTGTGAATTAGTCGCGTTGGAAAACTTCAGAAATTTGATATGTATTGATATACAATTAACTTTTAAGTTAAAATTTTCTTTTATTTGAGTACCCCGCTGCTACAGCGGTAAGTCTACGGATTTACAGCGCTAAAATCAGCTGTTCGATTCCCCTCGGTGGACTCAGCAGGTTGTCCAATGTGGCTTTACTATATAAAAACACATACAACACCTTTTATTTGAAATCGTGATATATAACGTAATAAATTGGACTC
The DNA here is from genome assembly GCA_011833715.1 of Carcinoscorpius rotundicauda. NCBI lineage: Eukaryota > Metazoa > Arthropoda > Merostomata > Xiphosura > Limulidae > Carcinoscorpius > Carcinoscorpius rotundicauda. The sequence continues at coordinate 96,429,630 of CM022392.1, read as the reverse complement.
GTCCGAGATCAATAACAATACCTATTATAATACATTGGTATAAACCTCTGTTTCCAAATTCTATGGTTAACTAAACATTACTACATGAATCGCCACTGGTAAGTTCTAGGTTTAAACTGTTGTAAATCGAGCTTTCTTACAACAACATTGGTTTCGAACATTGAATCTACATATTTTGTCTCCATTTCTTCACCTTGAATCTATGTATATGTAAAGGAGCGTACAATAACAAGTAATAAGTTATGTACTCACACTAAGAAAGCGAAAATTTTAATTCACATTATCTTGAACATCTACATACTCTACTAGTGACACATACAAACACACACATTTATATACAAGTGACACATACAAACACACACATTTATACACAAGTGACACATACAAACACACACATTTATACACAAGATGCATAAATACAAATAATAAAGTTACTACATTTTAGTCACACTTCTTTAAAACTGTTAACACCTAAGAAGCCTTTAACGTCTTGGCAACATTTATGTTTTTTAGTTACAGTGAAAATATACGTTTGCATATCCGCAACACATTAATAAACACTGAATTGTTTACATGTGAAACCCAAAACAAACGATTATTGTAAAATACAAATCTTGCATTTATCTTAATGTTGGAAACGTTAAAGTAACATAGAAGTTATATCTGTACAATGTATTGCTAAGTAAACACAACAATAAGTCAGATCCGCGTTACAAATTATCTCCACAATAAAAACAACATTAGCATAGCCATATAAAACTTGGCATTACAGAGATGACGTAAAATATGGTCAGCATCATCGGAAATATCTAAGGAGAAACCTTAATCCATCCACTAAGAGCATGGCCTTATGCAGTTGTCTCGCATTTGTTCAGTGTGACCAAAGATTTGTTTCTTTGTTTTGGAATTTCGCACAAAGCTACTCGAGGGCTATCTGTGCTAGCCGTCCTTAATTTACCAATGTAAGACTAGAGAAAAGGCAGCTAGTCATCACCACCCACCGCCAACTCTTGGGCTACTCTTTTTACCAACGAGTAGTGGGATTGACCGTCACATTATAACGCCCCCATGGCTGGGAGGGCGAGCATGTTTGGCGCGACTCGTGCGCGAACCCGCGACCCTCAGATTACGAAGCGCATCCTTAACCCGCTAGGCCATGCAAGGCCCATGTGACCAAAGATAAAACAACATGAAATCCTCAATAGTCGCAGCACTTGTAATTATTTTAGGTAGGATTAGAATAAATTAATCTTTCCCCCCCTTTATTAACTATATTTTTGTGGGCGAGTAATATGGAGTAAATATAATTAATTCAATTAAACTGCTACCCAGGATCTCTATCAAAGTAACCTCATGTAAAATTATATTATTTAGAATTAGAGTAAATTTATTTGTAAGATCTTGAACGAAGTCAAAAACACCACTCAAAATGATATGATCTCCTAAGTCTAAAACTGTAATCATACCTAAAAAAAATTGGTCAAAAGGTAATGAAGTAATGAGTAAAACATTTGCACCTGCGAAACGGAGAGCCATTCTATGAGCCATAATACTACAGCTAAACCTGTAAGATACATTTATAACAAAAGGTTATTACACTCATAAATGCAACGTCCGATGAATAATTAAAAGATAACAACAACAACAAAAATCAGTACCTTGTCAGACCTTGGGTTTCTGTTAAAATAGTAACCGTTCTAACTACTCAGTTCAGTTAGAATTAGGTCGTCATCGGGAAGTGAAAATTTGGTTAATTTTAACTATAAGTTGAGCATAAAAGCTAACACTTCTCGTTTGTACCTGTCACTAGTATTACAAGTTCATTAAATTGTTGGATTGTATAAAACTGACGTAAAATTACGTTACTGGTTATATATTCATTCTTCCACCTAACTACAATTCATGCATTCTTCTTAAAAGTTACTTTCTTGTCATTTAATGTCTGCTAAGACAACGTGCACATGTCACGTACACATGATTACAGCTAATAGAATGAACGGCTGTTTTCCTTCAAGTAAAATTACAAGAAAATGCTTCAGGATTTAATCCGTATTCCAAATTTTAAGATAATTAATTATATCTTGAAGTGTAGGGGAAGATAAAAGAAAAAATATACCTAGATGCGACGTGGATGAAAATAATGTAATAATCCTTTCATGCACGAAATTAAGACTTAAAGTTAAGAGGGTTAATTGAACGCATCTTAATCAATTCTTATTAGAAGAAAGAATAATAAAATATATAAAACTCTTTCTTAATAAACGAGAAGGATGAAAAATAATGTAAAAACTGTGTTCGTGTATAGAGCGCAATATGATAATGTTAACAATTACTTTATGAACATCTCAGAAGTTTAACTTACGCCATTAGATACAAAAAGAAAATTATTCTGCTAAATTCACTTCATGGATATAAAGAAAGATGCGGCTTTGTTTTACAGTGCCATCTAGTGATAAAAGAAAACCAGTACTTTATACATTACATAACTTAATAAAAACGAGATTTATTTCCTACTTAATCACCTTGATATACACATCTGTATACACAAGATTACAAAAATACATGTATATAAATGTTCTGCTACACTGAATAGTATGTATATGGAATCAAAAACAAGAAATTATATTATCCATCTCAACATAACACTATTCTATTACAGCCTGCCTTTAATAAATAAAATAATGTTATTCTGTTTTATTCAGCAACTTGATTATAAAATTATGGTATAATTTACTATACATTATCACCTATGTACAGAAACAAAACTATTCTGCTATACCTCACTATCTCGATATAAAAATAAACTAATTCGATGTGCTCCGCCATATGAATGTAAAAACAAACTAATTCACTGTACTCCACTATCTGGATGCAAAAAAACAAACAAATTTACTGTACTCCACTATCTGAATGTAAAAGCAAATTAATTCATTGTACTCCACCATCTGAACGTAAAAGCAAAGTAATTCACTATACTCCACCATCTAGACTTAAAAAAAACTTACTGTACACCACCATCCGTATGTAAAAAACAAATAATTTATTGTACACTACCATCTGAATATAAAAACAAATTCACTGTACTCCACCATCTGAATGTAAATACAAACTAATTTACTGAACACCAAAACAACTTAACTCACCGTACTCCGAAATCTGGATGTAAAAAACAAACTAATAAATTGTACACCGCCATCTGGATGTAAAAAACAATCTAATTTATTATACACCACAATCTGAATGTAAAAACAAACTAATTCACTGTACTCCACCAACTGGACGTGAAAACAAAGTAATTCACTGTACTCCGCCATCTACACGTAAAAAACTTATTTACTGTACTGCACCATCTGAACGTAAAAAGAAACTAATTAACTGTACTTCTATTATATGGACGTAAAACAAACTAATTCACTGTAATTCATCATATTAATCTCACAACAACACAATTATGCTGTATTACGCCACCTGAATATAAAACAAAACCAAACTATTCAGCTGTAGTCCACCATCTCGATATAAAAATAAAACTATTTTCTTGTACTCCATCACTCGAGCAAACACAAACAAAACTATTACTATTCTGTAAGCTGTATTTTATTGTGATCCATCACTCGAACAAAAGCAAACAAAACTATTATTATTCTGTAAACTGTATTTTATGTATTTTATTGTTCTCCATCACTCGACCAAAAACAAATAAAACTATTATTTTTCTGTAGCTGTATTTTATGTTAAATAATTGGATTGATCGTCAACTTTTTGTTATGAGAGAAACCTGGATGTAAAACAAAACTATTATTTTGTAGTGGTATCGTGTTATGATAAAAAGTGGATTGATTGTTCAACTATTTGTTATGTAAGAAACATGAATGTAAAAACAAAACTATTATTTTGTAGTGATATCTTGTTATGTTAAAAAGTGGATTGATCGCTCAGCTATCATGTTACGTGAGACTCTTGGCGAGTTTCACTAGACTGTATATTCTGTAGTTTAGCTTCTCTCTTCTTAAGAGTTTACGAGGAAAGCTGTCACCAAGGTTGATAGATGTTGTCTTTGCTTCCAGCTTTTCACATTTTCCGGACAGATGCCAACTTCCACAACTAGTTAATTTGACTCACCACCAGGAAATGGAACATAGGCAACGGAGACTTCCCCATTAATCTCATATTTCTTTGAAAGAATATGCAGAGGAATAAATCTTTTACTTTTATTACCACAGGGACGTGGTTACGTTTCAATAAAACGTACATGAATGTATTTAAATATATATATAAAACAAAAGCGAGGGACCATTATTATTTACATATATAGCATCTTTTTGTACTAGTAATTTCTTTAGTGTTTTTTCTTGACCAGTTTTCACGTCAAATACAGTAACAGATAAAACGAGAAACCCGTGTTGAATTCATCCCACCAGAATTACAGATAAAACGCGAAACCCATGTTGAATTCATCCCACCAGAATTACAGATAAAACGCGAAACCCGTGTTGAATTCATCCCACCAGAATTACAGATAAAACGAGAAACCCGTGTTGAATTCATCCCACCAGAATTACGAAATAAACAAAACATTTTTTTTAAACAGCTATTTCATATGACGTTAAGAAACTGGTGAAAGCATCACTGAAAACGTTCATAACATTCACTTTCAGGGGTTCATGTAACATTATCCTCATTTCAAAAACATTAACAGCATTAAAACCCATTCTATAAATTAGTTATATCAAGATGCATCACAGTGTACTGCTTCTTTGTTTTTAATAAATTTCAAATTTTATTTTAATTTCATAATTTCATACATCGCTTCATCGTTAGTCAATAATCTGCAATTGTCACTCATACAGAAAATAAAGTTTCTTACGTACAGCAACACGATCTTCCACTAGCACTGACTGAAGTAACAAGTGCGGTTGTGATTGTATTAAAAATAAGAGGTTAATGTGGAGACTAAGTAGTTGATTTTTTATCCAAACTTACTTGCATAATTTTTTCGAAATCGGAGATGTAAATTATAAGTGGTAACAATCATATAGCAAGGTAAAATGAATTTCCTTATCGATAATTATTAATACTTTAAACTTGCTCACGAGCTGAAATATTATAAAAACGTCTTCTATGTATTAACAGGGAGTTTGGAATAAAACCAAAACATGGATAAATAAATTCTTATACGAATGCTAAATTAAATACGTCTCACGTCCACAAAATAAACAGAAGCATATAAGCTAACGTAAAGTAACACAGCATAATAATCGTACATAATTAGGTATTCTGTTAGCTAAAAAAGAACTGATTTTTAAAGTAGTTTCAATAATCTAATCTCTGTTTATCTAAAGGAGCTGATACAACTTCTAGCAACTAAGAAGTACAGTTTCGACGAGCTGAAATCTTGAAGTAATTTCGATGATCGTAACAACCATTCTTAATACGACTTTTTGAGTGTTGATAAGAACACAGTGTAGTTTTTGTGTAGACTATCTCTGCTCTTTCATTTCAAAATAATTTGATGAACACCAGTTATTCACTGGTTATTACATCTGAACTTACTTATCTGTGGCTCGACTCGTAACCTGATGATCGCGGGTTCGAATCTCAGTCGCACTAAACATGCTCGCCCTTTCAGCCGTGGGGATATTATAAAGTTATGGTCAATCCCATTATTAGTTGGTAAAAGATTAGCCCAAGAGTTGCGGTGAATGGTGATGATTAACTGTTTTCCCTCTAGTTTCACACTACTAAATTAGGGACGGCTAGCGCAGATAGCCCTCGTGTAGCTTTGCGCGAAATTTAAAAGCATAACAAACATTTATCTCTGAGTGGATGGCCTATAAAATGATAAATCTCTGTTATTGACCTGACTATGCTGAAGAGAACTGATAGAACTTGAAAATTTAGTTCTCAGCTTGTAACGATACACATTTCTTAAGTAATGAAAACTTGTATGCTACTGTTTTGAAATTCACTCAACCAAGAGGTACAAAACCCGAGGTTAAAATATCCTTGGAAATTTGAACAGATTTAAACCGACTTTGGAAAATGAGGATACCAATACGTGTATGTGAACACACACACATACAAATATATACATATATATCACAATAATCTGCAGTATCTAGGCTTTCTTCAAACATTAGGTTTTTGTAGGGGCTGAGGTAAGGGTTCCAGGATTTTCGATGTGTCTTTATTGTTTATAATACATACACATTATTATAACATAAAAATTATAACATCATGTTACACCATGTTAGACGGTGAGTGGAAATGGAAACATTGTGGGTTCATCCAGATCCTAACCCCTTATTGAATCTGTAGCTTGATTTATAGCTTTTGCATCTTGATGTTTTGATTATGACCAAACATTCACAGTGCTATTGAATACTATGGTTTCCGGCATTTTCTCTTTGAAATGATACCGATACCATCTAGTATAATTTTATATTGTTTGCTGAAACAATAATGTATTTGTTGGCACGTATGTCTATCATAAAAGCGTTGTAGTTTTAAATTATATACACACGTATTTGCATAAACTTCATTAAACATGCCACAAAGCACTATAAACACTCTAACCCACCAGCAGCATAGCGGTATGTCTGAGGTATTACAATGCTAGAAACCGAGTTTTGATACCCTTGGTGGGCAGAGTTCAGATAGCTTACCATGGATGTGTTTAATTATACACAAAACAACAATTTACTGTTAGCAATAACGCCCCCAAGTAGAACAGAGATATGTCTGCAGACTCAAGGCACTAAAAACCGTGTTTCGACCCCAGTGGTTGGCAGAGAACAGATGTAATTTTGTGCTTAATTCCAAACACTTCCACTTACATAACAATAACACCTCAAAAGGTGAGACAAGATAAAAATTCACTTCATGTTTGAAAATGCATTTTGCAAGAACTGGTGGTTCACTTTGTTTAAATCATCATCAAACAACAGCCATTATTACCACACCAATAAACACACCAAATATTTGAAGAACACTTCGCATTAAGTTGCAAATGCAAAACATTCATAATCTGACATACCAGATTTCTACTTTGTACTAAATGCAGAGAAATAATTGAATGACAGCTAGTGTGAAAAACAATGGGTAAGAGCAAGTATCTCTTTGACTTTCGAAGGAGCACAATATTAGCTCCCGTCTGATAAGAACGTCGTTATAAAAAACATTTTCGTTAATCTTTTAATAGTGATAATTAACACAGTTTTGCCTTAGGAAAGAATGTTGGTGAGGTCAGACCATTACCACATTTCCATTTTCAGGTTGGCATGGGGGTATGTCATCCAAAACTGTTTGAAAATTTAATGCTAAAATATTTTATCTTCTGCTATTTTAACTGCACATACTACATACATAAAACGTAATAAAGTGAATTAAAAAAAGAATATTTAAGCACATAAGTTGTAGCTGCACGTGCCATTAAAAGGCGCTCAGTTCGACCATTGCCTGACTGGCTTCACCGCTTCCTATGGCCCTATATGAAATATGAATCTTACTAGAAAGCTTGTGACTACTAACTGCTGTTAAAAAAAAGCCAAAACTAACTTGAAAAATGAAACTCGACAGGTCCACAAAGTGCAGCAAAAAATGGATAAAATACAACGAGTATCGTCAACAATATTTTGGAAAAAAATAACGCTTCAAAAACTGTTATATATGAAAACCAAGAAACGCTTACCTCAAACAAGAAAGCACAGTGGTGTCTGAAGTGCAAACTGTGCACACTGAACGGCCAGACAAATTTGATATAGGTTGATAAGTAATTATCGTTTAACTGTTTTCTGTAATGATGACAGAGTGTAATACTTCGAAAACCACACAAGCCGCTTGGACCCGCTTCTGTCATCCTGACTGTTTTAGCTATTGGTATATGGAATAAGGAATGTTCTTATTGAAAAAGTTGTCTTTATATTCCTCTATAATGGCATTTAAAATACAAATTGTTCCAGAAAGTTCGTCACCCTAAATGCAGCATTTACACATTCATTGACAAAGATTCTTTAAAGACTACAAAAGACAGTCTTAGTTTCCTAAAAAGTATTGTTACCTAAACTGAAAATCGAGAATTTTACGCTAGATTAATGTATTCTCAACTAAACTGAGGTTGCTTATAAACAGTTCCTACTAGCGTTATCTTTGATATCAGTCGTTTCGAATGAAGCCGAAGTAAGGTGTACAAGACGTTTATTAGGGTTTGTTTGTTCGTTTTGAATTTCGCGCAAGGCTACACAAGGGCTCTTTGCGCCAGCTGTCCCTAATTTAGCAGTGGTAGACTAGAGGGAAGGCAAATAGTCATCACCACCCACCGCCAACTCTTAAAATTCTCTTAAATCTACGAACAGTGGGATTGACCCTCACTTATAACGCCTTCAAGGTAAGCATGTTTGGTGTGACAGGGATTCGAAACTGCGACCTTCAGATTGCGAGTCAAGCACCAATTTATTAGGAATCACTGAAATGAGTTCCTTCATTTTGACTTGTGAAGCAGATATACAAGTGGTACCTGATACAAAATATTGTCTAACTGGGAAACACTATATAATCAAATAATTTAAAGTACTAATGAAATAAGCATAATTCTATTTAGATTTTAATTACCGAGAGCGAAATATAGATTTGTAACGTTTTGTCGGCGAACAAACTGCATGTTTTAATACATGCACGTGTTTTTGTTTGCTGGAACAAAAGAACTCATTTACAATATTACATAATGGGCTCAATCCTTCATTTTTTTCACATACACAGAAGAAATAAAAACTTTTTTTTTCGTGAAAATACCTATTTCCAAATGTTAGTTTAAAAAACGCATGAAATCATATAGTACGTAGATTGGTTTGTTTTGAATTTCGCGCAAAGCTATAGAAGGGATATCTGAACTAACCGTCCTAATTTAGCAGTGTAAGACTAAGTGGACGGTAGCTAGTCATCATCACCACCTAACTCCACCAACTCTTGGATTACTATTTTAACAACGAATAGTGGGATCCATCGTAACTTATAACGCCCCCACGGATGAAAGGTCAGGCATGTTTGGTGGGAGTGGGATTCGAACCCGCAACCTTCACATTAGGAGTTGAGTGCCTTAACCACTTGGCCATGCCGGGCCACTACGGTCCCCTACAATAAATATATTTCAAAGCTAAAGATAATTTGTTTTTTTTATAAAATTAATTTTCATTTGGTCGTCATTCAATGAAAGACATGATAAGATATGGAGGCACACGAGAGCTTTAATGTTTCTTCTCAAGGTCAATCTTGTTGTACGATGGAAACATCACTATCCAGAAAGAAATTGATCGAAACTTACGGTGATAGAGGAAAGTAGATTTTATTTAATACAGCTACTCAATATTTAGTGCACGAAATAATATCTTCAATTGCTTTCAAATGTGAGTGATTCTTGATTACAAGATGTATATGAAATAGATTTGGAGGAATGATATGAAAAATGCCATATAACGTAAAATAGTTCTTTGTAAATACCGCTGATGTAATGTCAATCATGTTTGAAGCAACTTCTATTTACGGTTGTTTCGTGTCTTTTTTGAAAAATAGAAATTTGAAACTCAAAAGTTTAAATTACATGTTTAGTTGTATGAATTACGGATATACTATTAAGAGCTGCAAGGAAAATATTATTACAATACACAAAACTAAAGGTAAAATTCTAAAGCTGAAAAAGATAGTTTACTTAAATGGTTTAAAGATGTTTCGAATAAATAATATTGTCGATAAACTGTACAAAATTTATAAATCGAAATGTACCAATCATAAGCCTATACTATACATAACAAGTGTTGAAACCGAAGAACGTTTACACAAAGATTCAAGTTACAGTATCAAATATTTAAAATCTGATGCATGTAAATTCTAGAAATATAATTGCAGGGTCGTTTATAATACTCAGTGGTAAAATATTGAACAAAACTACTAGATCTTAATATATTAGTTTGTTATGGGTGTTGTTGTTTTTTTGTAGATAAACACAAAGTTATACAATGGATTATCTGTACTGAGCCTAGCAAGAAAATCGATAGCCAATTTTTAGCATTATAAACCTTCAGACTTATCATTGAGCAACTGGAAGGCTATTAGGGGTGTAGTACACAATAATAAATTTATATAAGTTTTACCATTTATTAGACGCTACTAACGGATTAATTCATAAAAACAAAAACTGAATATATTTTTTGAAAACTGTGCCACGATTATTCTACCGCAACAATAATAATAATTACCACAAAACACGTGATTTTATATTATTTTAATAATATACAGGATTATATGTTTTTGTGAATTATAACATTTTTTTACTCACTCAGCCTGACACAAAATGACTTATAAATAATGAAAACAATTCTATACAAATATAATGATAAAATTTTACATCTTAAAATGTTTAGCAGGTTTCTCCCTGTTTGTTTTACTTACTCGTCATATCTTTTACACAAAACCCATGAACCTGGTCTTAACTTATGCCTGACTTCCAATGATCCTCCAATCCTTTACAAAAGAACCATAGAATTCCTACTATTCGTTAGTTTGCTGTACTCTGTGATGCTCCCCATATCTCATAAAGCGGTAATACATGTCGAAATTCGTTTTTATACATAGAACGCGTTATACATTTCGAAGTTATCTGCAGCTCTTTACAAGAGCCATACACGTTTCCTCTTGTACTTGTTGTTACATGCTTTGAACACCTCACTGCTACCACTACTAAGAAAAGACACTTGCTTCAATGGAGAAATTTTAAAGGAAAGTAAAAATGTTTTCATTTTAAAAGTTTTACATTATTTACTTGTGGTGATCTGTGATTTTGCAAAGTTAACATTATTTACTGGTGATGATCTGTTATTTTATAAAGTTAACATTATTTACTATTGGTGATCTGTTATTTTATAAAGTTAACGTTATTTACAAGCAGTGATCTGTCATTTTGTAAAGTTAACATTAAGTTAACGTATTCCAAACCATTAAATTAAGATAAATTTTATTTTGTTACAAGATTCATACGTTTATATAAAAACTGCTTTTATTTTGTTTTCAGACAGACACGATTTATTCTTCCACAGCGCTTGACAAAAAGTATTACTAAAGCCATATCTGTGGTAAATAACGTTTCTCTTTAGTGCTGTTTGGAAAAAACTATTAGTTTATAAAATCATACATATATAACCATTTTTTACGATATTTCATCTCAAACAGTTGGACCTAAAAGCCATCTAGATAAATTATTCACACCACACTGTACATATTTAAAAAAAACACACCTTTTTTTCCTATACTGCTGCAGTTTGAGTTTCAATATTATATACATATACATATTTACACACACATATCGGTAATATCTTTACAGTTACACGATTTGTCAAGAAGAGCTTTAACAAAACTCATTACACCAAAACATGAAGAAACGGAGTTCCCAAAAAGCGAAAACTTTTACGAAACAAAAACAATTAAATGAAAATAAAATAAACGTGGTCGTAGAGATAATGAAATAAAATACGTAGACGTTTTCTTTTTCAGGTGTTATTCTATACCTCCACTGTTGAACACAAAGTCAAGTTAACATGTACCACAAAGAAAAGTTTCTAAACTAGCTTCTTATGTGGTCGAAGCAAGAATCTCCAGGCTCTACTAATTTTGCTAACATCTCTCTGGAACCTCATAACACGATTAAGAACAAAAGGGTCAAACAGAGTTTGATAACATCTCTTTATATCCTCAAATAATTATTCGTTCAACGAACTATCAAGGCCAGCTGAGGGAAACCTGGACATACACAATTAATTTTAATTATAACCTTGATTAAATAGAGCTATCTGTACTGAAATTAAAAATAAAATGAATAAAGTAATACTTACAGTCATGCTATCGAAATATTTGCTTTAGAGTTGGAACCCATCTTTATCTTAGGCTTGTTCTGAAGCCAAAATAAATTTAAAATTTAATTATCAATCAAAAATGTAAGTTAGTCACGTGTAATTTCAGCAAACCATGATTTTTTCACAGACATCACCAAGCATCAATTGGATGACAGTTGCCTTTCAGTGTTAACTCGAGAGTTTATACAACCCATTCAGCCAATTCATCAAGATGGTGTTATGCAGCGCATGTCTTATACAAAGAGTTCAGCAGATTAATAAAGTTCGTTCCTTGATCTATTTGAACTTTTTTAGTTGTTCTAAGGCGACATGCTATTCAATGTTTAGCAAATTATCAACACTAATTTGAGATAAAATGATAATGAATGGATAATCTTCCTCTAACCTGGTGAGATAATTAATCATAACCTGAAGTACACAAAGTGTTCAATACTTTGATCAGCTTCTCTGTTAAGTAGCAAATATAGTACAGTGTCTACACTACATTTGATCATTCTGCTAGGAATACAGTCAAACAAATTTCTTCCACAGACTGAAAGTAGTTTATGACATCTCCTATTATCCTCAATTCCTTATATTATGAAAAGCTCAGAGAACGCTTTGTAGACACAATTAAATCGGTAGACGCACTACAGGTGGGGCTCCAGATTTATAAAGATTGTAGTAACAATATAGTGCACCTGCTTGCACTTTTAGTTGCTAGCACGGTTGTAATAGGTTATGTGCATCTACACATTATTCACTGATTTCAGAACTTCGGACTTTGTTCCGCAGTAGAGAAAGCACCACCTTAACTACATCTGGGTTTTTTCATTTTGTCATCCTGAAACAATTAATTATTTTCATTATTAGAGGAATTCTTATCACCAATATGGATGATTGTTACTGCAGTAATAAGTTGTCCCATATCAGCACAAAATGTCAGATTCTGAACTAACAACGTTCTTTCACAAAGGTAAGATGCTGAAGAAACAGGGTTCTGCCACAAGGTGTAGGATGCTGAACCAATAATGTTCTGTTAATACATTCAAACATTTGTTCTTTTGTGGCAATGTGTTGATTCACATAAATGCGTTTATTCATGTAAAGCTAATTTAGGATTTTTATATTTCCTCCTTCAAATTAACATTAGTGATGACAAGCAGTTGTATGTTTGCGGGTAGACAAATTAATTTTATATATATGTTTGATTACATTGAATTGGAGAATATTTCAGTTGGTAACCTTATTTATATACCACTTTTCATAATTATAAAGCAATAACGAAACCAGCCTCCATGTCGAAAAATAACAATCCAAGTACGTATGAAATTGTCTTCTAGACAACAAATAATGTGTTTCGTGTACAGGTTCCATTTCTGCATCAGCCTGTTTTAAAAACGAGATTTTTACGGAAAACCCAGATGTACATTAAAAATGTATGCTTGCAAGCGTTCCAATATTCCTTGTCTTAGTTGATGACCGTAAGTAGTCCTAGTTCACTCAAGTATCATTAAAATGTGAAGTGATGAATTTCAAGCTAAACTAAATAAAAATTCAGTTTTACAACATATATAAAAAATGTTGCAGTTTCAGCAGTACCAACTTGTTTTAGTTTGTTGTGGTTATAACACTTACAATTTTGCATGATTTTAGCTCTGTCTTTCGTTTAAGCGTTTTCCGACGAACTGTAAAAGTTCTGTTTAACACCATGTTGTTGAGGCCAATATACTTGTTTTATGTGACATTTTCATGCCATGACATTCTTATTCTATTAAATAAATATAGAAACTTGCGTAACATGCCACCGTTTAGCTCTGAAACCTTCACAAGTTTACCTAAGTGCCACAGTCCCGGTATGACTTAGAGCAACTACCTATTTGTTTGTTTGTTCTGAATTTCGCGCAATGCTACTCGAGGGCTATCTGCGCTAGCCGTCCCTAATTTAGCAAAGACTAGAAAGAAGGCAGCTAATCATCACCACCCACCGCCAACTCTTGGGCTACTCTTTTACCAACGAATAGTGGGATTGACCGTAACATTATAACGTCTCCACGGCTGAAAGGGCGAGCATGTTTGGTGCGACGGGGATGCGAACCCGTGACCCTCAGATTACGAGTAGCATGCCTTAACACGCTTGGCTATGCCGGGCACAACTACCTGTTCTGAGCCTTAAAAATATACCTAACGATTTTTTTAATTCATGGCAAAAAACTAACAGACTAGTAAACAACAATTTGCCTAATATTTCTACACTGTTGAAAACTACCGAACTAGTTAATACTAACAATACGCCTGTAAATAAACAGTAGTAAAACTCTACTACATTAATTTTGTTGATGTTTGAATAGCAAAGCCGTTTTATGTTGTCGTAAATCAAATAAAATTTAACTGTAACACTATTTTCAAATCTCTGAATGCAAGACGAGGAAGCTCTTCCTGAAGAAATATGTAAAACGTCGCTTGTATTTTTCCAATGACATAATAAGCTAAGAGACGAGAGGGTAAGATAACACTTGTGTACTCTAAATAAGAAAGAATGAGTCTTCACAAGTAAGTATGAAACTTGCAAATATGATCAAAACCCGTAACTGTAAGCAAAATCCAACAACAAACGACTTTCAGGAAACATTCTTAAGCACAGGATCACTAGAAATGCTATTATTTTCTAACCCAGGTACAAGAGAACACACGAACGTATAGGCAATCACTTTAAACCTCAGAATTCGTACCAAAAACGAATTCTTAATATTATATGCAGTCATTGTCAATCCAAGCACGCATAACGAAACGAATTCCAGTCGAGTGCAAAGTGACTTACTTGGAATTTGAAAGAGAATGCACACACAAACGTTCACTAATAACCTTTCGCATGTAGACAAATGCCAAAGCATTAATTTCGAGACGTGTACAATGACAGTACATATATATATGTAAATCGCTGAGATATATGTGATGACTGTATAAAAAATGTTACACGTATGTTACAAAGATATATATCATCTTGCATGGGTGAACGACACCATAAACGTTTATTACGGATATATATATAACTATACAAGTGTAAACGACACCATACGCGTGTATCACGGAGATATATTGCTTTACACGTGAAAGCGACATCAGAAGCGTGTATCACTGAGATGTATCACCATAAATGTATAAATGACACCATACACTGTATCACGAAGATGTATCACTTTACACGTATAGAAAACACAACATATATCACGGAGATATATCACCGTGCATGAGTAAAAGACACCATACAGATATATCACGAAATGTATACCTTACGCGTGTAGAAGACACTGCAAATGTGTGTCACGTATAGTATCGAAGTATGTCTTACCTAGGTACAAGACACAATATTTCTTTTCGTATAAATACAGCATTTAAACGACGAAAATGTTTTTTTTTCTTCTATGTCACATTTTAAATTGATTCTATCACGAACGAAATATACTAATCACATTGTTAATGACTGGAATTAATTTCATCTTGTCATGATACCAAATTCTATACAAGTATACATAAAGTATGTCAGGAAACCTGAAGTGCGGATATATAGGACAGTAACGAAAGATCTCGTAAAATAATTCCACCTTCATATAAAATATTTAATGTGACTACCTATTAACAGAACACAATAGTATTCTGTTTCAACTTCCTTGATTGAATAATAAGAAAATTGCGAACAGAACGGAAACGTGTTCTCGCTGAGCCGGAAGGGCAGCGCACTGAAACGAAACGACAGTATCAGGATATACACATATATATGCGTATTTTCTGTCGATATAAAAGTACAATTTATTCCAATAAAAGCATATCAGATTCACTTTGTTCAGTAAGCCGACAGAGAAAATGACTTCATTTTCATAAACCAAATCCTTAGTTTATAAAACTTGTCACAAGAATTGGTTTCATTTTGATTTATATATCTAAATTACTAATTATGTTTGATTACCTGAGGCTGTTATTTTCTCCCAACCAACACTAACACAGAAATATACCATAAACAACAAAGAAAATTATACACAGGATCCTTTTAAATTTAAATCATATTAAAAATTTACAGATTATCTAAAAAAAACAAAAACGACAGACGATTTCAACAAAAAATTACACTTCTCTTCACTGCGAGTTCTGTTATATGAGTTACATTTCTTTACTGATTTAATAAGGGAAAGAGCGTTAGAACACGTTTTATTATAACTAAAATAGGCTTCAAATGATGTATTCATACTTCACAATATTTGACAGAGTTTCATAGTATGTAATTAAAGTGAGGTAAAAACCACAAGATTACATGTCTCCAACGGAGGTTGTTCTGAAGTAGTTACTTACATAGAGAATCATAATTATAAGTGTAATGGTATAATAATCGAAGAAAACTCGTTTTATTAAACATAAACAAAGATAATTATAACCATTGAGAAAACACAGACTGCTTTAAAAGTCTGTCGTTACTTGTCAAGGCTTAAACTTGTCGAAAGTACGAACATGCTAAGTATATTAATAAAATATGTTAATTCACTTCGTTAATAACATTTATAAAAAAACATTAAATAATCACACTCAGCGACATAAACACTTTCTTTAATCAGCAAGATCGCTATAGTTTCATGTTATCGTATCAAGATTACCTGAAATTGTTAAATATACAGGTGTAAAGAAAAGAGTGTATCATATTTGTACTAGACAAAACATTTAACAAAATCTAGAAATACGATCCTGGTTATTGAAACTTATAAATCAATTTCGACACTAAACTATTTACAGTATTCGAAAAGAGGGAAAATATAAACGCAAAAAATATGTTTTTGTAAACAATAAAGTACTTATTAAACAAACTTGTATTTAATTTGAACTATTATTATAAAACAGAGTTGTATTGATTAGGTGAATTACCGATTAAGGTGAATCAGCATCTTATTACATTTGTTTTACGCTATAAATCGATTATAGGAAAATTATTATCTTAACCTTCACGTTATCAACGTTATTAATATTTAATTGAACTCGATCTAATTTCTTCAGTAGCCTTATATCATAAATAAACGAACGCAATTCAACTTTAAAATTCACATCGATAAACTACCAGTAATTATTTTGGCGTGAGTGCCTTTGCTGGCAAATCGTAAGTATACTCAATTATACTTATTAGTAAAAAATAAGTATGATATACGTTATATTATTTAGCACTATATTCTTTATTCAGTCAAAAATGGTACGTTGAATCCATTGTTGGCAAAGTGATTAGAACGTCACTGATATAAACCATTTGTCAGAAGACCAATTGTTGTGATGTGTTGTTGAAATACGAATAAGAAAAATAGAAACAGATGAAATACAGAACATGGTGCTAAAAATTACATTAAGCCTAATACTGTTGTCTCAGGACAAATGTAGCTGACTGTTGCTCTAGTAATTCAAAAACAAAATTAAAGTATACAGTTGGTGTAAAAAACAAAGACAACTCAAGAGATTCGTTTGTTGTATGATAAATTGCAAATTATGTATAAATAGGGTAAAGTGTAAGAAGTAATAAAAATGATTTCCACTAGAGTGAGAGTCCACAAATGATGAAAGAGCGCGTTGTTATTGTCATGAGCAAAACGATAAAAACGCTAGTTAATTATATATTTAATTTTGAGTTTTGTTCAAAATAAGTAGCTTTTTGTGATTGGAAAGTAATATAAAGATAACTGGAAACTTTTGTCTAAAGATATGTTATGAAAATAACGTGTTTCATTTTTATTTATTTTTATTTCAACTACTCAATACACTTACGTATGTGCCATCATATTAACAGATATGATTAAGCATTATAATTGTAATATTCTTCAATCCCAAAAATGTAAGCATTTCACCCACATTAATTAGTTCCTTATTCAAGAGCAATAATTTTATGATAACACATACTTTAACAATGTGAATTTGCTTCCACTACAAAAACGTCCTTCAAAGAAATTTTGTTTACTTCATTAGGAAAATTACTGTAATTAAAGTTAATCGATTTTAATTTCATTTTTCAACTCGGTCGATCACTTCGTCCTGTAGACTTTACAAAAAAAGAATGTAATACTGGATTAAGCTAAATATGTTACACCCACTCTTGCAAGTTATTTTCTCATAAAATTGGAACTTTAAAAATTCCTATCGTTTGATCCAATTAACGGTATTTCCATTATTATTTATTTTTCATGTACATTTCTTCAGTAAACACAAAATTTTGAAATCAGTAGTAGTTATTGATTAAATGAAATAATCGAGGTCTACTTCAATAAAGTTATATCTTTTACGTAACAAGCCTGTTCAAACTAAATTGATTTATCAATCACATAATAACAGATCACATCTTTTCTTGTTTAATTTCAATATTAACCTGAACAATTTTACATAAAATACAGTCTATTTGTTTGAAAAGGATTACAATTAGATGGCATTTTTTGATACATGTTAATATACAGGCTATCCCTATTCCTCACTAAAACTAACATAAATATTGATCCTATTCAAAAACAATTGCTACAGAAACTATCAAATCGACCATCTGCAAAGCTATTTACCCACTGAAAAAACTACTTCGATGTTACTGTGACATGTTTTTACAAGTTAAACACTGAGTAATTTAAGCTTAAATTTCTGTTGAGAATAAGCACGTAACCACTTTTTTATTATTTTATTTGTTTAGAATTAAAAATGAAGCTACACAGCGGGCTATCTGCGCTCTGCCCTCAACGGGTATTGAAACCTGGTTTCTATCAACTTGAGTCTGCATGAATGTCGTTGTGCCACTTCGGGGCCTTTGAGGTAGCTACTTAAACCATATTCACTTGAATACGTTTTCATGCACAATCACATATTGACCTATGCAAATAATTTGATTTGAAATAATTACATATTCGTTCATCTTTTAATCATTTAGATATTATTAGCTACTCTATGTGATAAACCATACATAAATAAAGAATTGGTCCTAAAATATCTTAAGCAAAATTCCCACATAATCCATTAAGCACGATCCATACAGATGTAATTCTAATACTCTACAAAAGAAAAAAATTACAAATTTGAAAGATAGCCATTTATCTCCAAAGAATTATTTAACTGAGTTTTGAAGAACTGAACTAAAATAGTTTCAAGTATAAAACAAAACAAAACCAAACTAAGCCTGAAAATTGTTTACTTTTTAATACAGGTGTTTGTTGAATCATAAGAGCTTTCGTCATTGAAAGTTTTCATTTGAGTTTATCATCCACTAAGTGTCATTTTGTTGATTAGCTAGTCCCATTCCCTACACCAAAAAATATGAATTAAAAATTAAAGGTAGCGTTTAATATCCGAAAGGTTAGAAAACCTATATATAAAAAAGAATTGTACACGACATCAATACAGTTGTATCAGTAAGTTAATAATAGCTATGATACATGTTTCATGTCTGTCATATAAAAATTAAATTACATCCACGGCCTGCACGCTACTAATACGTAGGCATGTAGTAAATTATGAGGCTCCACATAAATTACAGAATACATTAAAAATGTTTGGTGTCAACGGTTATACAGCCGTTATTATTTACTAGGTAATCAAATAAACTTAAAAGCTACCCTACACAACGCTGAATAACACGTTTAGTAATATTGGCCAGATTTTATTACAATTCTCACAACCCTTTTCTAACGGAACATTATTAAATAATAATAATAAAAGAGAAGGAATGGGCAAACACCTATTGTGAACCACTACTGTAGTTCATAATAAAAATATTATAAAACTACTTCTACAGCTCTGTTTAACTGATGGTAACTGAAATGCATGATGGCATTAATAAGCAAAAACAAAGGAAAAATAGGATATTTTTTTAATGAGACGTTAAAAATTCCACAGTTATTTCAATAAGTTTTGAAATGCAATTTACAGAGGCCATTCGTTTTGAAGTTGTTTCAAAGAACTGCAGAGTGAAAAAATTAAAGAAAGCCTGTAATGATATAAACGTTGCCAACAAATCATTTAATTTTCTGTTACAAATTATTCTAATTACTTAAGTGTGTTTTCAATAATTTGGGCTAACATCGGATCATAAGTTTTGCAATATTTTCTTCCTTTTATTACACCTATGAATGTATTTTCTCCACTTATCTTTTTTAGTTTCTGCAGTACCTGGAAACTATTTTTTATTTCTAAATTTACAACGTTCAGAGTTGTAAGAAGTCAAAACAAGTACAGATAGGTTCGGATACTTAGAACTTTATGGTTGAAATAAGAATGCATAGTACTACCAGTTGAAAACAGTAGTATATATGTTATTTTAAGATATCAATGCAAGGTATTTGATTAGCTTACTTCCTCCTGTTTATTCGCAAAATAAGTACACGAAATAATGCTATCGATGTAGAAATAAAATTAAGTTAACAAACTTTGTACACAAAGTACAGCTGTAAGAACATTGCTTTGAATTTAGTGCTGAAGAATTATGACATGGGAATCAATAGAGGTTTTTAAATTATTTTAGTTATGGAACATTCCTACTTCCTTTACGTTTATATAAATGTATTTTTGATACGCATATCAACTAAGTCAGGTTTAATTTTCAAACGTTTCAAGCATGGTACTCAAGAATAACCTGTGTCAGTTAGACTAATTACTTTCTATCCCACCATTTTGTTAATATTTTAACGTGTATATATTAAATATCTTATCGCGAAATTCTTTATATATATATATATTTATTATCGAAGATAGTGACTGAAACTGCAAAAGGTTAAGCAACTGGGATATTAGGTAGATCAGGTCTTAACCTATTTCTGCTACGAAGTGTGTTAGGTTCTGTGCTGTAAATTACTAAAGTAACGTAATAAATATGTAAATAAATGGTATAATACGAAATACATTCAAATGAGTACTAATTTGAAATTCTAATTTGGATAAAGCACAGAATGACTTAGAATGAGATATACAGCACGACAAGCTATTATTGTAATTTAGTTTCATGATAAATGTTTACAAGCAGTTGTTAGCGTGTGTAGAATAAAGTGATCCTTTCTCTTGTAGTATTATAAGACGAAATCCGATCACAATAATGACATGGTAATTTTCTATAGCTACAGGTTAAGGTTGCATGTAGAATCAATATGCTTTCTACTGCAATTACAGTAGGTGTAGCAGATTATAAACAGTGAAGCAACTACTAAAAATTCCCATAAGAAACACTGATGTGCATGTACACTGTGTTAATATGGAGCATGGTAAAAACTTGGAAAAAGTACCAATAATTTTATGAGATCACCTTCATACATAATTTGCTCATAGATTTTTAATGGACTCTTGTTGTGTTTTATTTCATTGTAATCATATAAAATAGGTTTTGAAAAAAAACGTCAATTGATAAATTCATCTTGAAAGGATGATGAAACACTGTCGGGAATATCATGTAACTAAGTCAGCATCATCATTTGTCTACTCGTTATGAGACAATATTTAATAAAAATGCCACTTTCATAGAAGAGAGAGTTATATTACTTCTAATAACAAATTAATGAATCGTTTGAAGCATTATTAAAATATTGCATGACGCTATAATTTAAAAGTAATTCAAAAGTCACGCCCAGTAAGGGGGTACGCGAGAAGTGCAGCATCACAAATATTCTGTACGTAGATGACCAACAGCAAAGAATCAATAGAACATTTGCGTTGTTACACTTACCACTTTTCGTACATTCACTTACTGAGCATAACTTTTGAATAACCCTATACTTTAATAGCTCGGAGAGAGAAAAGGAAAACACGCAAGCGTCCTACTTTAAATTCTCGTAAGAACATGGCGATAGACAGAAAACGATAACTAATTTTATATCTCCAGACAATTATAAGAGCCCGTCATGGCCAAATGTGTTAAGGCGTTCGTAATTCGAGCGTCGCCGGTTCGAATCCTGGTCGCACCAAACAAACTCGCCCGTTCAGTCGTGGGGGCGTTATAGTGTTACGGTCAATCCCACTATTCGTTGGTAAAAGAGTAGCCCAAAAGTTGAAAGTAGGTTATGATGACTAGCTGCCATCCCTCTCGCCTTACCCTACTAAATTAGGAACGCTAGCGGAGATAGCCCTCGAGCAGCTTTGCGCGAAACTCAAAACAAACCAACAAACAAACCATACAGTTATATCAACCGTTATTTTCAGTTATTATTACCGACCACAGCTGTATTTGCAATCCAATACAGAGTTAAACAACGGTGAGACCAATCAGAAGCATCTAGCAGTGTAGTACTGTTAAAAAAATATGGAAACCACAAATAATTTCGATCCCCTTCGAAATAAATATTTTACTCTGCTAAAAAAAACACTGAAAAATATTCGTGTATTTTTACCACAGTTTTTTTCGTAATTGTTGAGCATGTTGTACGTGATTAATTTTAATTTTTTTGTGTGCTGCTAACATCCGTATTTTTGTAACATAAGAATGTTGATAAAGATATCATTTTTAAATTATTATGTACAGGTGACGAGCATATTCTCGTACTTTTTACATTTAAGATAAAAGCAACTCCTTAGCTCATGTTTGTTTGTATTTTCTTATAGCAAAGTAAGGTTGGGCTATCTGCTGAGTTCACAGAGGGGCATCGAACCCCTAATTTTAGCATTATAAATCTGTAAACTTACCGCTGTAATAGCGGGTTATCGTTAGCTCATAAGGAAAGAGCGTAATTAGAAGTTTATACCAAAATACATAGTTGTTTTAAGACAAAATGAAGGAAACAGCGATAAAAACATAGAATATACACTTTTTAGACAAAAACTCCACAATATCAATGCAGCCCTAACAGAAGTAGCAAACAAAAGTGAAAACACAATTTTGAAAGACGGGTAATTTGCGATAGATACACGGAATAGTCATCAGTTTAAAAAAAAATAGAAAGATTAATCGTTACGTAACAAAATACAAGAAAAACGACGATCGTGACTTTCTATCACAGGTTATGCTGGGTTAGCGGGCGGAAAGACGCACAAAGGCCCCGGCCCCCGAAGGAAGGGGTGTGTAATTGAAGAGTTGGTATTAGCGGTTAATACCACATGACGTCATCTCCAGCTAAGCAGTGTAAGAATTTTTTCTTGTTATAACTACAGAGGTAGCATTAGCTTCGTGGTAGAGATCTTATCATGGCCTTCTAAGAGAAGAAAAAAACTTACAAAGGGAACGCCGGGTAGTTTTGTTTCTAACTGAGTGAAAACTAACGTTGTTTGTTATTTAAAAGAAATTTACAGAAATAGCCCAGTGTTCAAACTCACACACCATGTAAAATCATTAACTTAATTATGTATTGTACTAACGCAAAAAAATAAATGTATTAAAACTAAGGAAAAAATCTGATAAAGAACAAATTCAGGTGTTTCGAAAAGCCTACTAGAGGGCACAGTTCAATTTTCTTCCTAGTTGGCTTGAAAAATAATGATATTGGAATTGATTAGAAATTATAAATATTATAATGCACCAAGTATATAATGTATCGAATGTACCGAGCAGGCAAACTACTATGTTTTAAAGAGTTACATACATTCAGGATTATCCATAACTTAACTAGAGCCCTAGGCAGAAATAAACATGGAACTTCTAGGCAATCACCAATGTTGTGTATTTTTAACATCAGACCTGTTCGCGTACGTATTTATACGGCATAGACTCTAAAATCTATAAACACGCGAAGTTATCATAAATGTTGGGATGTTCAATCGTCAATAGTATGAATACCATTCGTCACTGAAGAACGAGATCACGGAGAACGCGAATCTCTTGTTACTGGAAATTCTTACCTTTCTTAATGTGGTTAACACTGACATCAAGAATGAATTGTTTCTTAGGAATGGTGTGGTAGACTGTGTAAAGAAACTGTCCAATGTTCGACGTGTCTGATGACATCTGTCAAGTCCGACAACACAGTACGTGCTCCACAATACACAGGTGCCTTTAATTTTCTCCATTGTCAACAATTAAGTGGATCATCTGACAAGTTATTTCCATATTGAATATTGAACAACTTCAACTATTTTTTACAACAATCAAGAACAGGAGATCATCGTTGTTATGATTGGTTGTCATGATGAACTGTGGTCATGTTGGGCACATGTAACAGCCTTTAGTCATCATAGATTATTATTTTCCGTGATCTTATACGTATATTCACTAAAATTATTGCACCATGATGTTTTACGAAATGTTACGAGGTATTGTACATAACATTTCCTGTTTCGAAAAGAAAGGGGAAAAATTGGACTTTTTTGTGGACTTGAAAATATAAATGACTGAAACCTCACCAATAACAAGATTTGAATTTTTTATGAAAATTTTGAAAATCAAAAAATTTAAAAAACAATAATTGTCTAAATCGTTTAGATAAATATATGCAGATCCTCAAATTAAACTGTACAATCATTCACACACACACTAAGACCGTGTTATCAAATTTAAAAACTAATAACATTTAATTTTGATATACACCAAAATAACGACTACAAACTACAAGAATACAGTTTTATATATCTCATCACGTACATGGATGATTTTGTGGTTAACAAATACATATTTAAGACACAGTATGTATTAAACAGTACAGAGATTACAACGCGTTTAACCCTTACAAAAATTTATACATAGCCATTAGATTTACAAGGGTGTCTGAGTGTTTGTATTAAAATGGAAGCTCTATTATAAAAATTTTGAATATAAATGAATGAATAAAAAGTATTAGTTCCTGAATAAAAAAACAAAGCTTCTTTAAGTAACAGTTATAGTTGTTGTTAATTCACACCCCAGTGGTAGTGAAACAGACAAGTGAAATATAGAAACGATTAAAGATACAGCTAAAGTACTGTTGAGAATATGTTTAAGGAATATTTCTTTTCTTCCATCTTTGATTTATTCTCATGTTAGAAATATCGCAAAATATAATTTCTTGTTGTTGTTTTGAATTAAACACAAAGCTACACAATGGGCTAACTGTGCTCTGCCCACCACGGGTATCGAAACCCGGTTTTTAGCGTCGTAAGTCCGCAGACATGTCGCTGAGCCATTGGGGGAAGCCGCAAAATATAAATTGGATTAGTTAATTATTTAGACATCAGTAGTATTAAAAACTGCAAATATGTGGTAAATACTCAAGAATAACAAATAACAACTTTAGTAGGACCATTTAAGAACGAATAACAAGATTAGTAAGATGAGTTAAAAAGCGAACAACAATATTAGTAAGATGAGTTAACAACGAACAACAATATTAGTAAGATGAGTTAAGAATGGACAGCAAGATTAGTAAGATGAGTTAAAAATGGACAGCAAGATTAGTAAGTGAGTTAAGAACGGACAACAAAATTAGTGGGATGAGTTAAGAACAAACAATAAGATTAGTAACATAAGTTAAGAACGAAGAAACGTAGTAAGATTAATTCAGAATGAATAAAAAAAATTATAGTATAAGCTTGGAATATATAACAAGATTAGAAGAATCAGTTTAAAACAAACTACAAAATAAATAAGGTAAGTTAACAATTAATTAACAATAAGCAGGGTGAGTTTCTCCATTGATTTTTGTATAGTTTAAACTTAATCGTATTGAATAGGTAAAGAAGATCTATTCAAACTTCATAAATAACATTTATGTAATAATAAGAAAAGAAATGTAGAGCAATCACTATTATAAATTATAATTATTATTACTATCATTCGATTCGTCAAAATAGTTGAATTACCAGTAATTGACACTTTTAAAATTGTAATCGTAATTAAAAAGCCATGTAGAGTTTACAAGCTAAATGAGTGCCAAATCGTGATTTATCTTCAATAAAACTGGCACGAAAGCAGCAAAACCACGAAATAACGAGAAACATACGACGAAATAGATTTCCCAATGTATCTAGCGAAAAGCAACAAACAGAAGTGGTCAAACGTGATCTTGGGCAGATGAAAGTCTATAAAATATATAACAACAAACGTACAATAGAGAAAAAAATTCCAATCCCCAACCACAGACATCCTGTCTACGTAAAAGTAGGCTTTTCGAGGCACTGATCGAATCTGCCTGTTTGTTTTATTCAAACAAAACGCAAGCTACTTCAAATTCCTCTTTGTGGATATTGAATTCTCCCGTTTAGACACGAAACAGGTTCTCGTTAAAGACACGAGTTAAGATACTTGAGTAGCTAGTTGCTTACACCCATATATATATATATATACACGTTACATGCGGATATCAAAGATTTATCTATTTATTACAACAACTGATTGTGAAGGCCAGTTCTGATTGCCCTTTATTTACATTAAACAACTTTTCCTAGATGTAAGATATGGCAGATAAAAATAAAAAATTACAGATTTTACAAAGGCTTTCAATACTGCATGAGTAAGTAAATTTAAAAGATATTAATAATTATGGAATGTGGAAATCGATGCGTCGAGTCACTTGGTTTTTTCTTTACTTCACTCGGGGCTTACTTGCTTTAAAGTAAATAAATGATAACATCAAATTATCCAAGCAACGTTTTTCGATGTAACGATGAATTTCAATAAAAATCCATAATGCTTGCTTCATAATCTTTCACAACAAAATACGTTTTCATGGTAATTAATTGTTATAGATTTCGTATGGGTTACCTATGTAAACATTTAAATATAAATTAATAATATTAATAGCATTTGTTTACTCTTCTTCCATACCAATAAAATAAGTTTCCTTTGTTTAGTTTGTTTTTACTTTGCCTTCTCTGAGTATCAATATAAGCCTGAAAAAACTCAATCCATGAATATCATTACGGTTTGTTGTTTCATGTTCCCTTAGCAACAATCATGTAGTGTGATCTCAATAACATCTTTCTTTTGGTATTGTCTCTTAGCAACCAACACATGTTCTGATCTTCAAGAAGTATCATGATTTGTTATATAATAGCAACATGTACTGTGTGATGTAAAATAAAATACCCTTTTGTGTGTTTCTTTTTGAATTTCGCTCAGAGCTAGAAATGCAAGGCCAGAGGGAGGGCAACTAGCCACTGCCACCAATCACCAACTCTTGGGCTACTCTTTTACCAACGAATAGTGGAATTGACCGTCACATTATAACGCTCCCACGTCTGAAAGGGCGAAGCATGTTTGGTGTGACAGGGATTTGAATCCGCGACCCTTAGATTACGGGCGCCTTAACCACCTGGCCATGCCGGGTATTCTCTTTTTATATCATGTTTAATAATAAATATATGACGTGACCTGAAGAAAAATGACCTTTTAGTATTGCGCCTACGCTAATATTCTTCATCTGGTGTTACAATGTGGTTTTGTGATAGAATGAGCGTAGGACCTGTTTTAACACAAAATTATACGTTCCAAATAAACCGTGGCAAACATTTTTAAATTGCGCTGAAAGCCTTTACAATATATTACTAAAATTATATTAGTTTACTGTATTTAGGATTATATGAATATTCAATATGGATAAATCTGATAAAAAGTTAAAATATTCAAGTTGCTAATAGATGAGTCATTTTTGAGTCTGATATTTTAACATACTATCCAGTTTTAGTTTGAACTGATGCTGAACTAAAAGAAATTGTTTTATGATCTCCAAGAGAACTGAAACACATCATACTCAGTTTGCTTCATTACTTCTATCCTTTAACTTCAAAAGGACTAAAACACATCACACATAGCTCGTTATATTACATCCATCTGTCGATTTGAATAAGCCTAACAACACATATCACACAACATCGCTTCAACACTTTCGCTCGTCGACCTCAAGAGGCCTAACACATATCACACACAGCTCGCTTCATTACTCCTTCCGTCGATTTCGAAAAGTTTAACATACATCACACATAGCTCGCTTCACAAGCTCCATCCGTCGACTTCGAGAAGCTTAACATAAATCACGCATAGCTTGCTTCATTACTTTCATACGTCGACTTCAAGATATCTGAAACTTCCTACACAGCACGCTTCATTACTTCCCTCCACTGAGTTTTAAAACTATTCTGCTACACAAATCTTACATAACCTGCTCTTCAGTGGTTCAGCAGTATGTTTGCAGGTTTATCACGCTAAAATTCGGGTTTTGATACTCACAGTACGCAAAACACAGATACTCAATTGTGCAATTTTGTCTTAATGACAGCAAAGTCAAGTCAGTGCTGTCGTTAAAAAAACTATTTCCAGACCAGGCAATATTAACTATCTACTTCAACATGGCACCTGTAACGATTTTTTAAAGAGCTATTGTAGTAAATCTAACCACATAGTCTCAAAGTTAATCTTAACGGTCCAATTCAACTCTCGCCAGTAAAATATGACGGCGTTATCCAGTGTCGTAACTATTGTCTGAAAGGCTCGAGAGATATAACGCTAATTCACCGCACGAATAGCTTAGTTTATTAATCGTTTATCACTCGTAAGACTTCACAATAAAGCACGTATTCACATGATGGTCACATACAGAGTTTAGCGTTTATATTTGTAGAAAACAAAATTGTAAAAATATCCAGCTGTTTTAGAATATCACGTTAAGCAGGGGCTTACAAGCAGTCAATCTGGAGAAAAAGCAGCGAAAATTCTAATCTCGGGGTAAATTAAAATTCTGATGCTTTCACTAGTTTCCGACTTAACCTCGTTAACGTAGAACAGAAAAATCACCTTGTAGGCGCTCGCCTAGTAACGAGGTAATCAATCAGAGAATACGGTACGTATACTGAGCTCTCGCTCGCAGGCAAACCGGAAACATCACAAGCTTCTTGGTTCAAGTAAATTACACGATCAAGAAATTAAACTTTGGTTCCAAAATATATTAGAATGGAGAGTCTGTCAAAGTTACAACCATGTTGTTACTTCCAGTCGTATATAACTCCAATGTTAATCTTTTGATGTAAAGCCTAATCATCACTCCTTTAATATTCTTAACACACTACATTTCGTGATCTTTACATTTGTTATCCAGTTTTTCATTACATAAAATTTTTATTAAGAAAGATATGCATTCCTTAAATCTCGTCCATTTTTTCGGTTGGAATTATGCATAATTCAGACTCCGTTTAAAAACACAAATCAGAATAATGTGTATATATATACATTTTAAGCGTTACTGTTAATTTAAAATATATATTAAACTACGAAACTGCATTTGTGAAAGACAAATCAGTTACACCTTTAACTTATATATATTTCTAAAAGTATCAATTATACAATTTTTTTTTCAAACACAAACGTATACTTGTTACACCAACACAAATTGTAAAGTGTCAGTCAGCCTCCTTGTCGTGTTTAATTCCACCTACCTTGAAGGTTTTAAAAAATTAGGAATATTTAGAGACAAACAACTCGCCCCATTATGTTAAACCATAATATTTAGCGACGAATGTTTTATAGGTTAAATATGGAAGAAAATTTAGCGACAAACACTTTACCACCGAGACGAAATAGGGAAGAATATTTAAGGAAAACCAATTTAAGCGTGTTAAACGAAGAATATTTGGTTACAATTTAATTACCACCAAAAGGTAACAGGAGAAGAATATTTAGCGACAATATGTTACCACAGTTAAATCCCTTTGAAGTGAAACACAGAGCAAGAGAAGTGCCATCATTAAAACAAATGTTACCAAAAATCCCTTTGTTACAACATCCTTCTGTTTAGTGTGTGACTAAGTAGGGATGTAAGCGATTCCGCGCTCTTATGTTACCTTGTTGTTTCTTACAGAGTCCAATTTATTAATGTTATTGGATATTTAATAGCTGCTATTTACATGTAATAAAACAAAAGTCATGCCGTTCTTTTATTTCACGATCTCATTCAAATAACGTGAAACAAAAAGTAATACCAGATAATATTTGTTTTCTGCTATATTCGATTATTTAAGCACGTGTACATTATTTTTTTACATGAAATTTAAGTGAGTTCTCACAAAGTAAGATAAATCATATTACACTTAAACAAGTACACAAGAATTACTTGTAGTGTAAGATAACATGATACAACACGAAATAATCAAAACTTAGTTTTCTAAGGATAACTTAGTTAAGGAAAGAAGAAAGTGGCTCTCTGTTACATCTACTAAGTCGATGGTCTTCAAAATTAAAAATTTGTATTGTCTAGCAAGCTAGCATCAATTAATACGGAGTTTAATTCTACGGAAACGTTGAGAGCCTTTCAAGAGTAGTGTAATAATAACATTATGTATAAGCTTGTGTAAAAAAAAAAAGACATGATGTACTCTTATTAAATTTGTAATACATTCTATACTTTGTTAATTTAGCAACACGTATTGTAAATGGTATTAAACATGCGATATCAAAATCTAAGTTGTATTTTCAATTAACAGTTCGTTGCGTGCGTGTGTTATGTGGGATACGGAGATATACGTATTCCGGAAATTCTTCCATCTGAGAGAACTTAGTTATGGTGTGCAGGTTCGTGTTGGAATACTTGTCTGATTCATGCTCCAGGTATTTTGCACATGTATGGACTACGGTACACACATGTATGAACTACGGTACAATATATGTGTTTCCCTTCTTGATAGTGTTTAATAACTATTAAAAGAACATGGTAACTACACGACAGTTTCTAAAGAAAATGTTGCAAAGACTTGTCTTTAATCGAGTGTAAAACCTAAAACAGCAGACTGTTTCTGCAACAAACTTTTATTGGCCACGTTCAAAACACATTTTACTTCAATTACTGCAAGCACGTAAAGAATAGTTTGAGGCGTCATTTCAACATTTATAAAAGAACTGAGAACATGATAAATCAATATGACATCGAATTAATTAGTTTCTTACATTTGATATTACAAAAGTCATACGTCATTTGATAAATGCTTTTTAAGGCATTGTGTTAAGACGTTGTTTTGATTTATTTTCCATTTTTTTGCTTTTATTAAACATATTTCAAGCAAGAAAAAAACCATATAACAATCACAATTAATTCATTACTTAGTAATAAAAATGTATTATAATTCTAAGCATTTGTACTTAAAACATTTTTGTTAGTTGCGTTTTGAATTTCTCCATAGAACCTTAATGCATAACCAAGAGAGAATTCCCTCATTTAACCCCAACGGGTTATACACTTGGCAAGTCATAAACCACACAAGGAATGTTAATGAGCATTTAATGTAAATAACTGTTAATAATACATACATTTTACGTATGCAGAACCTTTTCGGTGATAAATATTAAAAGAGAATTGCTTTCAACATTTATTTTTGAGGAACATGTCAGATATTTTAGCTCATTTACTGACATGAAGCTTACAAAAGGTGTCAGCAAATATATCACGGATTTACATAATAGCTTTCATCTCTTCAGTCCCTAAATAATGTTTAACTATAAACCACCTATTAAAATAGTTGAATTATTACCTTTTAAGTTCTTAACTGTGTGTGAGCAAAAGCGGACCTATACAAACACCAATAAATAAGTTCTTATAGTTTCTTGACATGTTGGACCCAAAACCAAAAGTTAATCCTATTCATTAGTGAATACTAACTGCTGATAGACGTATCAATTTGGCTTTAGGAATATAACTGCCACAAATAAAGCTTCTATATGACAATTA
Organism: Carcinoscorpius rotundicauda; assembly: GCA_011833715.1. Lineage (NCBI taxonomy): Eukaryota > Metazoa > Arthropoda > Merostomata > Xiphosura > Limulidae > Carcinoscorpius > Carcinoscorpius rotundicauda. Next base: position 96,398,159 of record CM022392.1, on the reverse strand, counting down.
TATAGACAGGAATATTGGACAGCTTCTTTCAGATGTTTATCACGACATTTAAAGCTCAAAGGTCATCGTTGATATAAATAGTACCCACAAAGAACAGATAACGCCCTCTTATTACCATGGATTCCTATTCTCTATATTTATACTGGTACATATCTGCCAAAAATTATTATTCTATTCAAATTCTAACACGCCGAGGAACTTTACAAGAAGCTTCTATTACATTCCATGGTTCCATAATAGTCAGTTGTATTTAAAGATATTTTTACTTTACGTCTATGTCACAAACTTTAATGATAATATATAAATATTTATTTTAAATGAGATTAATCAGGTGTGGCACAAAGAAGAAAGCAGGAATGGTAATGGAAGTTTTGTAGAACCCTCTGGTACATTAAATTTATAACAACAGACCACGAAAGCTCAACCCAAAATGCATCTAAAAAACCATGGAACTCAAAATTAAGAAAAACAATACGCACAAAATATTTCGAGAAAAGGTTTATTATTTCAAATCAATTACTTTTAAAAACATTTTCTTTACAAATTGATTCCAGATTTACAAATTAAGTCTTTCTTCGCAAAAATACTTTTTACTATACATTCTTTTTGCAATATAATTTTAACACTTATCAACAGTAGTCTTTTTCAATATCGGTTGTTAAATTATTTTTGACAGCTATGACACGCAAGACAGGTTTCTATTAATCTTTCTTCTAAACATTAGTTACTTCTTAAGCAGGTTGTTTCCTTTTCCGAAGACGTTTTTAACATTTTTCTTCAAATTAGCCTTCTCTAAAACAGGGTTTCCTTGACAATTCACCAACAGCTGTTTCCTCCAAGATAAAATATATATGATAAGCCTGATAACATTCTCCTGCTACACATCAACTACTGGCTCCTCGGAGTGAAGCTGTTTTTGTTTCTTGTAACGTTTTCTTCAACTGGCCTCTCCACCATCGCGTGCTTCTCTAGTCACACCTTTTCAACAGCTGTTTCCTTCAACATATATTCTTTTTCACGTCCATTTCAACAGCCGCCTCTTAAAAGGCAACGTTTTCTTCACACCTTTTCCAACTGTTGCTTCCTCCAACAAAGGTTTCTTTTGGAGTTCATCTCAACAGCCGTCTCTTAGAACCCAACATTTCTTCAGACGGTTTTCAACAGCTCTTTCCTCAAAGACAAAGAGTACTCTGAACAACAACTTCTTCCAAAGCATGATTATCCTCACAGTCTGTTAAGAATCGCTTTTAGCAAACAAGTTTCAATTCTTCCCAATAACGCTTTTCCAAATCGTCACGTGCCCATCGATGGAAAATAAAATGAAATTGTAGGGACTTTATGTCAGAAAATGAGAATAAGATTTCAAATAGTAATTTTTTCAAATTTATTTCTTATGGGGCCCGGCCTGGCCAGGTGGTTGAGGCACTCCAGTCGTAATCTTAAGGTCGCGGGTTCGAATCTTCGTCGCACCAAACATGCTCATCTTTTCAGCTGCGTAGGCGTTATAATATCAAGATCAATCCCACAATTTGTTGGTAAAAGAGTAGCCCAAGAGTTGGCGGTGGGTGGTGATAACTAGCTGCTTTCCCTGTAGTCTTACACTGCAAAATTAGGGACAGCTCGCGCAGATAGTCCTCGTGTAGGTTTGCGCGAGATTAAAAAACAAACAAACATTTTTCATGGCACAAAGTAATAATTTATAATTTAAAAAATCAACTCATATAGAAATATGCGATTACTACATTTAAGTGTATGGAATAACAAAACTTATGTTTTGGTTCTACTCGTGTTAACTGAAAACGTTCGTGTATGTTATTATGCTCATTTTATCTTTAATTTCACTTGTTTTAATGCTTACAAAGACTACGTAAGTATAGAAAAGTGCAATAAAATATTCAAAAATACAAGACACTTAAACGTCTCTCTCCTCTAAAATACTGTTATCAAATTACATAACTTTGTTCAAATACTTTAAACGTTTTCTTTGTCTAGCCTTTTATTTAATACCTGTGCTTTTTTGGTTGGTTTGTCTAAATTTGTGCACACGCTTTTATAAATGTATATGTATTCTGTATGTGTGGCAAAACTTGCAAGGCTATCTGCTGCTGTCATCCTTAATATTGAGCTACGTAACCAACAGAAGGCAGACAGACGACAGTACTCTACCTCCACGCTAATGGATTGACTCTCAGCCTTATAATACAGCTTAATGTGAAAGGAATTTCTGGATTTCTGAACTAGCAAGCCGGATCAGAATCTGTGCTCTACTAAAGTCCTAACCCGCGTCCATTCTTTATAAAGTATTTAGCTTAATATTATTTCTTTAAGAAATTTTATTAAAACACTTGTTTCTTAATATTTTCTTGCACGTTTGTCTCATTTTCAAAGTAAATTTTCTCTATAAAATTGAATTAATTAGAATGAAACACAACCATCAACATATTTAGCTTTAGATTAAATGGTAATATAAAAATGTATAAGAAACTACCCATGAAATAAAAGTTTACAATAATTCTCAATTCGTGTGTATGGCTCATTTAAAACGTTCTTTCTTTATATTTTTGTCATCTACGCTGCAAAACGGTCATATTAGAGCAAGACAATAAGATAGAGCAATGCGCTAACGTCAGCGTATATGATTTTCTCACTAGCACTTCGTGGTAAAAAAAATCTAAGAAAACAGATGTGCAGTAAAAATTATTATCACTGCTATCTTTCATAAGTAAAAATACAAAATAATTTTTAAAGTTCATTTGGTTTGGAGCTTTACACAGTATGACTCCCCACACCACTAAATTTCAGGATGGTTAACTGACTTCAGATAGACAATTGCGTATAATTGTGCTAGAGAACAACAATATTTACACAGTTTGATTCCCCACACCACTAAATTTCAGGGTGGTTAACAGACTGCAGATAGACCGTTGCGTAAACTTGTGCTAAAGAACAACAATATATTTTATTTATACAGTTTCATATACTGATTGTTACTGAAGAAATTTAAATAATCATTCACACGCAAAGAATAAATATCTATTTCAGTTTAGGTACGAGCACGTGATTCACTGTACTTGTACCGCATTATTCATCTTACCACTTGTATTCGTACCACAAGTTACGCGCACTGCGTTACAATATATTTTTAAAGTTTTTGGTAAAAACATGCCATTATTTAAATAAAAAACAACATAATCTGTTCATAAGAAGATATGCTTTTGTGATAACTTATGCTAAAATTATAAAACACAAGAAAAGTATACTTGAAAAAATTCGTTCGTTCAATTCGTTTATTTACACTTCCATCAATTATTTGTTCATTTCCGTCCATTCTGTCGTTTTTACGTTACCGATGAGAAACAGTTACATCTCATGTCACCTTTTCATAACTTTGCGTTTAACTGAATAATATGAGGCCACACATAATTCTATTAATCAATAAAAGTACCACTTAATAATTTAAATGCTCTAAGTTACTGAAGTGTATTATATGTACTGTTTATTGCTTGTTTGTTTGTTTTTGAATTTTGAATGTGGCGGTAAATTCCACTAACTGTTGGTAGAAAAGTAGCTCAAGAGTTGGCGGTGGGTGGTGATGACTAGCTGCTTTCCTTCTAGTCTCACACTTCTAAATTAGGAACGGCTAACACAGATAGCCTATAGTTTTGAGCGAAATTCAAAAACAAACAAATAAAACATGTACTGAAACATAATATTTGTTTTGGTCAATATTTCTCCAAGACATTGTGCATTACCTTATAAATACCCACCGCAGGGCTCCTCAGTATAATACGACGTTATTGAAAATGTGGAATGATATGTGCGGAACATTCCCTTAAGAATTGCTAAATGATTGTTTTAGAGCACAGCCACGATGAACTCTCTGCTGCGTCTACAGAGGGGAACTGAACCCCGGACCTTAGCTTTCTAAGTTCCTAGCCTTACAGGTCAATTTGTCATTACAAAAGGGTTCTGAAAGCGACATAAGTAAAGTTCTAAGCTGGTTATTTGTTTCTTACTGTGAAACTTGAAATACTCAAACTGGAAAGAACTATTTGACAAACGTATTTCATTTATTTTGACAGAAAAGTATCATACTAAAAGTAGAAATAACAGAATATCTAATGGGTTCGACTGAATGATAAATTAATTTACTCACAATGCAAATCCATAAACACCACATGGGACCTAAACCACACATCCATTTATTATTCACGATCGATGTATATAGTTAACGTACATTAAAAGTACATAATGAGTTCACCGGATACGTATAACAAACGGAAACAAAATCTACCTCTTAACAGAAATAGAAAGTTTCATACTGAAAACATTACATGAACAGTTTCAAATAAAATTCAAGCTGCATACAAAACATGTAAACGAAAAGTAAATAATAGTTACTTTGTGAATACCCCCACCCCCAAAAAAGATAAACATTAAAACTAACAAAATGTGAATATTTACAGCAAGATGAACAGCTGTGGTTGAATGGAAATCACTTTAAATATACGATTTACAGTCTCTCAAACATTATTCTATAATTTCGATAATGCTAAATCAGATGTAAAGTACATAGCAAAATTTCAAAATAAAATTTATTATATTATATTTCAAATCTAAATATATGTATCGCTTTAAAAATCTTGCCTTAGCTGTTCATTTTTTTAAATCATTAAAAAAATAAATATATTGTGTTCTGTACACGATAAAAAGGAATGTGAGCGAAGTTTTTGTATGACAGTCTTCCAAAGTGCACTGTTCTTCAGCATACTTTGGTCTGTTACCCGCCTTTGTGCGTCGGTCAGTAAATCAATCTCTGTGTGTCCTTATGTAAATTCTCTTTTGCTTGTATGTCTATCTACAAGCTATGTGTCGGTTTACACCAGAGTCTTTCTGCTACACTTCAAAACACCTTCTATATGTTGATATACAGTACACGTAAATAAACAATAAATAAATAAATAAGTAAATAAACAAATCTTACAAACTTCTCTTAAAACACACAAAAGTTAATCGTAATGTAAAAAGAACTGATATAAACAAGAAGAAAGCGTAAAGAGTTTAATGTTAAAAAACGTGAGAAACTGGAAGTCATATGGACAAGAGGTGGTTTACTTTATTTTCCATGTGTCTTTCGATGACTGGAATTCACTCCTTAATAACTCTTTCATAAGGTAACTCTTCTCATTTATCGACCATTACGCTTCATAAAATAGCACCACCAGCACGTGCAGAACGAGAGTAAGAGGAGATTGAACTCGGTTTCTTATCTGTTATCAAGTATCAAAACACTGCTGCACCCACTTAAGTTGCCAGGTTTTTCGAACCGTTGAACATATTTCTTTCGTGTTTGTGTGTTTTTTTTTAACATTTGAATAACTTTAACCGGTTTCGCATATGTTCAGTTGCACATTTGCTTATATACTATACCAGTACCTGAAAACGACCTGTGAAGGAAACTGAAACGAGCCAATGATAATCATGTGACAACAGGTGGTCTGCTGTTCCAAACAAGCAGGATTAGTGAGAGCAGGAAGTGTCCCAAGCTTCATGGCAATAACGTAAATGTTTAGTATTTTCAGCGTCAACCGTTACATAACCCCACTCTTTAAACAAACATACTTCATGAAAAATAACGAAAAGTAAATCAATAAAAAGATACATAATGCTTTCGTTCAGAGAGTGAAGCTAAAAAGAATGGATCGTCCGACCGGAACATGATATACGTATTACGGCTGCATGAAAAATGTTCTCAGAAGCTGGCTGCATCAAAATAAGACAAAACCTAAAGTCAAACGACACACTCAACCAATCAAAAGATAGAAAACCTTATCGATACATAAACAACCGCTCCTTCGTTAAACACAATCCAAATCCAATAGAAAATAAAATGGGCATTTGATGGTTGAAAAAGAAAAAAGGAAAAGTTTTATAAAATGTATTTAACCGGGATATTAGGAAGAAAAAGAAGGAATACGTGTACGATATGCCATCTTCAGTATTATCAGGTGTCACGTGATCTGTTAAAAATTTACAATATTTTAATGGTAGAATCACAGATAATGTAATTGCCCATGATACACAGTAAACAACGTTTGAAATGTAAAATAGTAGCCTAAAAAAAATTCACAGTGAGCTCAGGGGAAATAGAAGTTCGGTAACTTATTATAATGTTTTTATGTGAAAACAGCTGGTTTCTGTCAGTGGTTTCAAAAAACTACTTTTCACTTTGAAATGTCTTGAAATTAATTAAAACCTAGTAAAATATTACGTGTTTATAGCGCACTGTTTTCTTGCACTTCTTGCACTGACTATGATCCGGCTAAAACAGTTTGTGAATTTTATTGTGCTATAGAAATAAACAAACGGAATAATTCTGAACTATGTGCTGTAAGACTGATCAAAAGACCAATGAACGGCTCTTAGATATTTCAATAAACTAACGCGGTTTTATTGGTTAACTTTATTATTATATATTAGCTGACACTCGCTAAACAATACAGGAAAAATTTAGGTGTTTTTTTTTTTTTTACTCAATTTGGTCGGCTTTACCCAGTAGCCCATAGAATAGTCATTGTTTGTTTGTTTGTTTTTTGAATTTCGTGCAAAGCTGCACGAGGGTTATGTGCGTTAGTCATCTCTAATATAGCAGTATAAGACTAAAGGGGAGGCAGCTAGTCATCACAAGTCACCGCCGACTCTTAGGCTACTCTTTTACCAACGAATAGTGGGATTGACCGTCACGTTATAACGACCCCACGGCTGGAAAGGCGAGCATGTTTGGTGCAACGGAGATTCGAACCTACGACCCTGAAATTGCTGGTCGAGCGCCTTAACCATCTAGCCCTGCCGGGCCTAGATTAGTGATCTGTATACCACAATATAGTTCTTCAAATACGAATTTTTACACAACTCTAAAAGTCTTAGTCGGAAATTTTGAAGAATTTTTGAAAATCGTGAAATCCTACCTGCTCTAAACTTGATTTCAAGCTTGAAAATTAACAACTCTGATGAGTTTTTCTTTATATACTTTTAAGAGTTAACTTATTTTTACATATTTTGAAAATATCTGCCTGTAATCATACTCAGACAGACAAACGCATGGATAATATATAACATCTCGCCAATTTTATTAGACATAAAATAAATTTCGATATTTCTACAAGATAAGCAAACTTTAAACGATAAAAACCATGCTGATAAGGAATCAGAATAAAAATCATCGCGGGAGTCAAAGAATTGTTGTTTAGAATTAAGCACAAAGCTGCACAATGGGCTTTCTGTGCTCTGCCCACCACGGGTATCGAAACCCGGATTTTAGCGTGTAAGTCCGCAGACATACCGCTAAGCCACTGGGGGGCGAGTCAAAGAGAGGGAGTTTTACTTATGGTTCCTTGTGAAACGGCTCGGTGTTTGGTTCCTACGCATTTAAAAAAAATCAAAAACTACTTCTTTCGTTACATGGTACAATTTTTAGGTACAAAGTCAACAGTACTTGCTCATCATTTGAGAAATAAACGTGTAGCGTCAACAGTACTTAATATGAATTCGTGCATTGAACATGTACTGTCAACAGCACTTGACAGTACATTTGTAGATTTGTTAACAGTTCCTAATGTGCACTTATAGATTAAACAGGTAGTGTCAAAAGTATAAGTGTACATTTGCAGCTCAAGAAGGCAATATCAGCAACCTTTAAAATATACTCAATATACAGGCACCGTCAGTAGCATATAATACATATTTGTGGAATAGACAGACATCGTCCATAACGTTTAATATACACTTGTGGGTTAAACAGATACCGTCAACAGTACATAGTATACACATTTGCGTTACAAAAGTACCATTAACAGCACTTGATAAATTTGTGGATTAATTAATTAATTAGAGAAGTCCCAACATCTACTTTCAACGGCCATTAAGATATTTTTGCAGACTCGTCTTGCACTGTTAGTAGCGCTTAAAAATATTTATGAATTACATATGCACTGTCAACAGTTCTTATGGAATATTTGTGGTGTAATTACATACTTCATTTTATTTTTCTAAACCTTCTTGTTGTTAATTTTTTAAAATCTTCCAAGAAAGTTAAGAAGTCCCGCATAAAGTATCTAAAAACGGTATCACAATTCAGTCGGTCGATAAAGCCGAGATCAATACCTCAGACCAAGAAAAATGTACAGTCCTTCGAAAAACCACAGGGTCGGCTCAATTTGCTATACCTTAAAGCCTGTGGTGTAACATACAAGGTAGATTTCATAAATACTAGAAAGCTAAGATAGTATATACCTGTGAAACTCAGATCAGAGTTAGATTATCAGTAAGAAAATTTAAACTACTTTGAAAGCGATACTTTTCCAAACATTCAGCTTTCCATTTAATAGCCTGTCTACCAGAAAAAAATCACCTAGTGAGTATTTGTTAAAAAATAAGTACGAATGCCGAAAGTATAAAACTACGAATAATATCCTGTTTCCTGATTGAACTTTTGTTGGTCCACGTGATTACCCAAATTTTGTAATTGAGGGCTTTAACACAAAGATTAACAACAAAAAGTTAAAAATGGGATTTATATTAAGAAAAATAGAAATGTCACACGCAGTTAACAGATGAAAGCTTTAAGTTTGGTGGTTACCTCGACTAGGCGACTCCTTCCAGTAATTGAAATAATGGCAAGATAAACAGATGTTCTTTGATCCCGGAGGAACTACTTGATCAATATTCCTAAAAAATCTGTCGAGAATTTACTTGGTATAGTTAACAGCAGACAACGAATTAAGCAGTTTGACATTAATTATATTTTCGTTTTATTTAGCCATGAATTACTTTGATAGTACATAAAAGACAAACGTAATGTTGCTTCTTACTAATTATTACTAATTATAATTTCATTTTATGATCTAACTTATAATGTGTTAACGTAAAATATTGTTGTTGTTGTTTTTTATATATAATCAACAAAATATCATGTTTTATAAGTTATCTATATACAGCCTTAAATGTTTGGCGTTTCTCCCATAGAATTTACACGTTCAAAACAAAAAGTGAAACATTTAGTGCTCATGTAAATCGAGTCGCATCGTTAACAGCACTTCACGCCTGGTAAAGTTTTCGGTAACCGTCTAAAGTTATTTTTTCTACGTATGCTATTGTTGTTTGTAATTAAGCCGAAAGCTACACAAAGGACTATTTGTGCTCTGCCCTTCTCGGGTATCGAAATCCGGTTCTTAGAGTTGTAAGTTCGCAGACATACCGCTATGCCACTGGAGGGCATTCTATGTGCGAGTGTCATTATTTTCTACGTTATTAGCAACAGAAAGTCGTTTACAAGAAACGAGAAAAAATGTGATATTCGATGCCGCCATTCTGAAGTAACAATAATAAAACATTTGACCATAAGTAATCGAAACCCCTAATCACAAGAAAAGCACCAGTACTTATACACTCTACACTTCTTAGAAAATTGATTATTTAACACGATATCGAGTTGCGAACTTTCTTCAATGAAAATACTATACAAGTGATATGAATGGCACAGTTTTATGTTCAAATTCTAAATGTAACAAATACGTCACAAACACTGACATGTTGCGAACTTGTGTGTGTTAAAAATCCAGCAAGAAGTACTGTAAAGTACATTATCGACAGCTAGTCATCACCACTCCCTGCCAATTCTTGGTCTATTCTTTTACCAATGAATAGTGAGATTGATCGTCACATTATAACGTTCCCATGGGTGGAAGGGTGAGCTAGTTTGGTGTGACGAGATTCTAGCCTGCGACCCACTTGATTATGAGGTTTTCCTCAAAAAATGTTAAATGTATTGATTTATGACTACAGTACTAACCATAAGTTTTTTGGATAACGTACAACCAAACAAAATCAAGTATGTTGATCGTTGTGAACATTTTACAACTGATATGATATTTGTTAGTAAGTGTGGAAAAACAGTTTAAATATTTTGTAAATTGAAAATACTAATAAAATCTTCAGATGCCTCACGAAATGGATACTGGACGTGTATATAAGAAAAATCGTTACACGTTCTTTCGAACCAATCATTAATGTTTCGAAAAACGTTAACTGTCAAGTGCGTCTTTGGAGATCGAACTGCTAACCACAATTTTACTCGCGCGAAGAAGAAAAACAAAAACTATTTGATGAAACCAACTTAATCTCTTATAAATCTATTACCTCGTACCCAGTTTAGTCCTGAGGTTTTAGAAAATCTATTAAAACAATTTGAGAAATGTTACGGGAAGCTGAAGTAATAACTTACAAAATCACTAGTACAGCGGGAAGTCCGCGGATTTAAAACGCTATGTAAGTTTCTAGTAACCTGTTGTGTTTGGATTCTAATATACTTGAAAGAGTCTTTCACATATTCTATACCATCGACCTCTCTGTTTCTTGTTTATAAACTAATAAACCTGTCATGTGCTAACTCTCTAATATAAATGTAGTGTTTTCGTTGGTTGGATACCTCCGACTTATTGTTTTCAATTATTCGTATCCTATGATTTGTCACCAAGACAAAGACGGTTTTACTGTCGTGTGATCTAACAATTTCAAAAAAGCATGCGTTACGAGATGGAAGTCTCTTTTAACACTTTAGTTTTTCTTTGGTTTCCCATGTATTATTCATTGTTCAAACAAGAATTCTGTTGTAAAAAAACTCGAAGATTTCTATAGACTTTATTGATCCAGTTTTTCCCCCTTGAATCGATTTTGCTTAAACTAAACGAAGCTACTACAACGGTAACAGCTGTAGCATATTACATTGTAAAGAACTTTGGTTTCCCTCCGTTTGTATATGCAAACTACAATACAGGCGAGTTTCAGCTCTTTATCTAAATCGTATAAGAACACTAAAGGTTCTTAAAGACCTAGTTTGCAGGTTATTTCAATAGGTAAAGAAAGGCCTTGACAACAAAATGCCGACAGTTACATATTTATTAATCACTGACACACCAAAGCTTCACAAGTTTCAAACGCTTGACTGCAGGTTTCTCTAGAATTATGAACATTTCCTGAGGGAGTGCAACAGAATAACGAGGCTGAGGAAGTATGTAAATGAGCAATTGATTTAACTTGTAGCTCAAGCTATGTTTATCACGACGTACATTAACCAAACTAGTCGCCAGTCTACAATTACGCATTTTTTTCTAATTTGCACTGAACAGAAGAGGGTTGTCTTTAACAGCGGAAACTATTGCAACAAAACTATTTAGATAAAGTGAAGAATTACATGAACCCCATCTTTCTGATTATATTAGACTCAGATAAATGTAATTCAGTATTATTTTTGTTTATGATCCTTCCAAAGTTTTAATGTTATTTTCAAGCTATATATACATAAGAAGTTTGCCTCAACAACGTACAATATATAAAACTGTGCAACATCTTTACTGCAATCAACAATGTACAATCTAAATATGTATAATATCCTTAGTGTAACCAATAATATTTTTTTTACTGCAGAGACAACTATTTCTGACATGAGAATTATATACAAGACATTCAATAATTACTTGATACCTTTCTAATCCTATACGCACAGAAATAATATGTCGGTCAATAGCACTTCACAGCTTACAATATGGTCACAAGGCAGCTTTAAGTTCTGAGGTGATTACACATAGAGTTTGAAACAAATCAACAGGCGGTTTTTAATGCAGTAAAAGAGAAAAAAAAAGACACAATATGACACGTCGATAAGGAGAAAAATACTTACGAAGTGAAAATGACTCTCCTTCATTTGCAAACAGTTCGTTTATCTCGTAAAATCTAATCATTCACAAAAAAATAAACAATAATATCTATACTTGCAAATAGCTTCCCACATACAAATACAATTTGACAGCTTAACAGTAAATGGCAGATCAACGGATCAAACTTGAATTAATCATGTCAAAATGTAATAAATTTGTGTTAAGTACGTCTTAATATTTATCATCACGTGATTGCTATCATGCAAACAAAAGAATTTTCTCGCAGAGAAATACGTCGTTCAGTTAAAAAGAACTTAAAATAAAAACGTTTACAGATATACGAAAAACTCAGGTTGAAGATCAACTTACAAGGTAGACTGGTACGATCACGTGATCAAAGGAAAATTTGGCAGCGGTAAGGGACTTTATCGAATATTGTATTTTTTAAAATTTGCCGTTAATGATAAATAACGTGCACAGAGAATAAACCAATTCAGAACCAGTGGGATTCAAGCACTTGTTATAATAGTTGTAAAGAACAATGTTATGTAGAGTTGAAGCTTCTAATTTATAATTTGACTCTCGTATTGTTGTTAACGTGTTAACGCTCGTGTCGTGTTCATACAGCCAAAGCCATCGACTTTACAAAGAGCGAGAACGTAACTTGTCATTGACAGCTCATGTATTTCGTGCAGTTACTTTCTATTTAACAACCTATGAAACGTCAACACTACTAATGCACATTAGTTGTTGAAAAATGTATTAAGTAACCATACTGTCTATGGGGTTTTTCAGTCTTTTACTTCACATATTGTAACCTGAATGTAAAAATACAAGGAAAATAAAATCCAGTAGATTATTATCAGACAGACATAATATCAGATGGAATTTATTTAGTTTGCTGACCCAAACTGAGCTGCTAACGAGTCTTAACTACACACAGTATTTTTCCTAAAATCTCGCCTTTGAAAAAAACGAAACAAAATATTTTACGAAGATACGTACAACAAATAATTAACTAAGGTTTAAGAGAATCAACAGTTATAGCTTTTAGTACGTGTCAATTATGGGTTCAAATATTAACCATGAATAATACAGCATCTTTGTGATTGGTTAACCCTGAGGTTTAGAATATTATATTGTCACATTTGAGCTCAGTGTTGTTACATTGTAAAACAACGAAAGAGTTAACTATTCATACGTTATGTTCATTTCCTTATGTTTCTATAAAAATTTAGTTTAGTGTCTATTAATTACTGTAACCCATTACAGTAATTTAGAAAACAGTGTTAAGTATTCCCACTAACATGATAGTCTATACTCGTACACACTCGAGTAAACTCGAAGTTAAGTCTTTTTTTTACAATAATGAACCAAAAACAATTTACAGGCCGGAGAATGCGAGCTCACGACAATTACAGACACTTTCTAAACTACGCTTCTACATTTATCTAACTAGAACAAACTTTTTAAATTTGATAACATCTCTCACATAAAGAATTATTAAACTAATTTATATTGTACAACACAGAGACAAGCTTGAGTTATAAATCGTTTTAAAATGTACTTCAATGATCTTGCAAACTAATATTACTTTCTGATCAGAGCAAGCAACCTACCCAGAACAAAACTAAAAATGAACGTGATTATGATCATAACTAGTTATATATGTCCTTCTTATGTATGTTTGCTCTACATGCTTCGTGAATTACTTAGAGGTTTTACGAACTTTTTATTTCATATTCAATACAAATATTAAAAAGAGTAATATGTTTAAGAATGAAAAAAATTAACACAAACTGTTTGACGTGAACAGTATAAAACGAAAAATTACACGAGTTTTGTGAGTTAATATATAGTTTAATAAAAACAGATAGGTTGAAAGGTGTTCTGCTGTTACACTAATGAACAAGAAAGAATTTTCAGTAACCGCAAACTTGAAACTCATTTAGGCAGGATTAGAGTAAATTAATATTGTTATTATCTATATTTTTGTGCGCCACCAATACCAATTGTAGGGCACATGTATGTATATCCGATTGTATTTCACTACAGGATCTCTACCGCACATTGAAATTATTTTAGACAGGATTAGAATACAATAATCTATGAGACTGCGGACGTGTTTAAAATACATCAGTAGAAAGGGTTTCTCCTCTCGAGTTCAAAACTATAACTAGACCTCTAATGGATCAGAAGTATGACAAAGAATTGAGTTTGAAAAGTTTGTACAGGGCCATTCTATGAACCACTATGCTACGGCTGATAAGAAAAAAACTGACCAGTGACAAAATTCATTAAGCACGTCAAATGGACAAATATAATTTTCAAACATATATGGTAACTGATGAATCTTATATTTCTAGTCATATTTTTTATTGTATTGATTCGCTACATACTCTTTCAGTCCTTTACTTATAGCTTTATTAATTCATATGTGACTATTTTAGCTTGGATCTCTATAGAGCTAACGTTTGTTCGGAAATTATTAATAATACAGACGTTCAGCTGGATCTAAAAGTTTGCGTTTGCTAAAAAAACTCCTCAACTGCTCCAGTTCCATATTTTCACCGCCTAAAGAACAGAAAGTTTTTTTCTTTTGCGTGTAAATAGAGCATCAAAATTGATGTATACTTTGCGTGTATGTCTGTCTTTTAATCTTTGAAAATACGTCAAGATTCTTTTCCATAACAAAAACTGCTGAAATACAGAATGAGCTGAACTGTACATTTACTGCACACGAAGCCTTTTGTTGTGAGCTATGATGACCACATTTTGATAGAGACTGTGAATAAAAACAAAACTGTATGTAAGATTTCATAGTATATCAATATCATACCATGTATTATTTTAGAAAGCAATTAACTGCGTTTGTATTTTGACATTTTAACTCTCATATTTGAACTCAAAATTTAATACTACTGAAATAGATGATTAAAAACCACTAAAGATACCGTACCAACGAAGTTTTTCACTGGAAGTAATCGTTATCTTGACACGCAAAGCTTGTCTCAAGTTTATCTATTTGAAGCAAGGTAGGCATTCTTGCCCTCGCAATGACATTGACACTTTCCGATATTTTATAGTTTTTGCTTCATATACACGAGTCCCAGCATGGTCAAGTAGTTGGGGCGTTCGATCCCCAATCCGAGGGTCGCAAGTTCGAATCCTCATTCCACCAAACATGCTCGCCCTTTCGGCCGTGAGAGGGTTATAAAAGTGACGATCAATCCCACTATTCGTTTATAGAAACGTAGCCCAAGAGTTGGCGGTAGGTGGTGATGACTAACTACCTTCCCTCTAGTCTTACACTGCTAAAAGAAAGAGGGGAAGTGCAGATAGCCCTCGTGTAGCTCTGAGCAAAATTCAAGCAAATTCGTATGCACCTGTGATTTTTGTGTTATACGATTCTTATAATACTTCTTGTGATTGTCTGCTACAATATACAATTTAAATATCACACCTATTCATTTTCTTATACAACTAAAGTATTAAAAAACAGAATGGAAATATAAGCCCTGTTCATTTTCTTACACACGTAACATATTGAAAAAATACAGTTGCTTAACATCAAACAGACTTGAAATTATAATCGTTTTCAAACATACATTAGAGTAACACGTAATACACATCAGATAATCATTATAAAGATGATCACAAAGTAATCATAAAGCGGTATATAGAATTTCATGAGACAGATAGAAGATCATAATAAAAACGTAAAACTTGTTGATATGCATGAATTAGCAAAGAGAAACTAAATCATAAGAGAAATTAAAAGAGCAGTTCTACTAAACCTAGCTTAAAAGAGAAACTCCTTATTAGCATTTAAACAAATTGAAACCGCTCGCTACAAATGCTGCATATTGATGGTTAACACACTCTTAATATCACAGACAGCACAGTGTAGTTTTTATGTAGCTCGTAATAAGCCGTAATTTACAGAATTAGTTTCGGTTAATTCTTTTACTGGCCAGAAATCATGTTGTAAAATTTAACTTTTTTTCTTAAAAGTAAGTGCAGAAGAATTGTCAGTTTGTACCAATAACGTTATTTTCAACATTTTTTTGTTAAATTTGGTTTGAATTTCGCGCAAAACTACATGAGGGCTATCTGCGCTAGCCGTTCCTAATTTAGTAGTGTAAGACTAGAGGAAAGGCAGCTAGTCATCATCACCCACCACCAACTCTTAGGCTACTCTTTTACAAACGAATAGTGGGATTGACCGTCACATTATAACGCTCCCACGGCTAAAAGGGCGAGTATGTTTGGTATGACGGGAATTCAAACCCGCGACCCTCGGATTACTAGTCGAATGGCTTAACCACCTGGCCACGTAGGGCCGGCTTTTAGTTAAATAAAATGAATACAGAATATTTAAAATTTTCTTGTGCATTTTGATTCATATAAACCACATTAAACACTAATTTGGTCACCTTACAGAAGAGGTTCATTTTTCGTTCCCCCCAGTGGCATAGCGGTTGTCCTCGGACTCACACCGCTAAAAACCGGCACAGCACAGACAGCCCATTATGTAGCGTTGTGTTTAATTCCAAACAAATCAAACCTTTTTTTTTTCATTTTCGTTGTCGCAAAATTTGTTTTAATTTTATAAACTATTAACTTTACGTTAAGACTTTATATACTTAACAGACATATATCTCAATAGTTAGACAATTAAAGTGAATTACATCGCAATTTCAAAGGTGAAGTTTTTGTCTAATTTCCGTTATTTTTATAAATAGCACCTATATATTTTTCCACAATTTTGTAAGTTAAAAAGACAACAGAAAAATACATTTATTTGTAACTTCTCAGTAAAACATAAATAGAAAATATATTTGCATCTGTACATAAAAAAGCAACAAAACAGATTTATTTGCTCC
Organism: Carcinoscorpius rotundicauda; assembly: GCA_011833715.1. NCBI lineage: Eukaryota > Metazoa > Arthropoda > Merostomata > Xiphosura > Limulidae > Carcinoscorpius > Carcinoscorpius rotundicauda. The sequence goes on along the minus strand of CM022392.1, from coordinate 96,381,559 downwards.
TCCACAGTATATAAAACACAACATAAAATAGCTTTATTTGTACTTATATTTTCTATCAACTTGGCTTAAATTATTTGAACTAATGCTCTTCAACAACAAAAACAAGAGACATTGAACAAAGAAACAATCATGTGGAAAGTGCATTCTCCCGTTGTGAAACTGAATTTGTATCGTAGAGAATCCACATAATAACAAAGCGCCTCACAGGTTCTAAAAGCTATTGATTGTATTCACACTACTACAGGAGACAACAAACAAGATGAGCATGTTTTGGTTTCTTTTTAATGATAACACCCTTGGTATATGAAGAAACTACATCAGAACGTTCACATATTGTAACTGATAGAACTTTTACAAAAGTCCCTAAGGAAGACATCGATCGGTTAGGAAAGCTTCCAGAAGAGAATGACATCACTAAACTGAAAAACAAACTCTTTTACGCGGTTTATCAACTGTTAAAAGCTATACTGCAAACAATAAAAGAAACCTACACCAGTCATGAGATCAAGAGAAGTGTCCCACTAAATTCTACACAAGGAACGATTTTAACTATGGTCTGGTAAAAACAACAACACCCTTTGCTATCAAAAATAAAAATATAAGTTATTGTAAAACACGGCTCTTCAGTTATATTGAAATTAAAGGTGAAGATATGAAGAGAACAGTTTCACAATCTGAAGTAATTCATCATATAAATAGGCAGCTATTTCAAGTTTTGACTCCCTAATATCACTTATACAGCCTCTCTCTTGGTACGTAGATAAATCAAATCTTTGTGTAGTTTTTCGGTGAATCATTGGTAAGGTTATGGAATTACACGTTAAAATGTGGGGTGTGACTTTTCGCGATGTGCAACTGGCAATCAGCCTATTATGTAGGTAAGCACTAAAAAAAAGCCCAAGAAAAAAGAGCTCTTTGTGTAATATACAAAAATATACTTGCTTATTTGTCTTTTGGCATAAAACGCATTGTGAATGGCCTAGGGAAATAATATTATATTAATACTTATTCGTACGGTTATGACGTAAGATGACGTAATTGACGTTGCACATTTTTATTATTGTTCAAATATGGCAAAGGTTACTTTTGAAAAGCAGAAAAGCTGGTATTTCAACTTCACTATGTAAACAAAATAGACCAAACTTAACAACCCTGCAGAGCGAGGGTCACGGGTTCGAATTCCTGTCACACCAAACATACTCGCCCTTTCAGCCGTGGGGACGTTATAATTTAACATGCAATTCCAAGAGTTGGCGGTGGATAACTAGCTGCCTTACCTCTGGTCTTACTTTGCTAAATTAGGAACGGCTAGTGCAGATAGCCCTCGCGTAGCTTTGCGCGAAATTCAAAACAAAGCAAACTTAACGAAGGCTGTTTTCGTTTATGGATTCCTAAGTCTGAGAAGAAAGACATTTAGTTTATCCGACGGAGTTGAATATAGATGTACTTTAAATATACCTGAGAACTATCACGTACTATCATAATAAAAAGAGAAAAAAACATACCAAAACATCCATCCAAAATTTGTAAATTGTAATACTAACTATAGGATATGATAAAAAGTATTTTCCGTAAAAAGCAACACAGTTCTTAAAAGCATAAGAATCCTTGTAGTTTGGTTACTGGTTATTACTTAATACCTCTTGTCAGTTTAATTTCTTCAAATATGTTCTTATTTGTTTCACTTATTTAAACAATTGAGTGAAAAGTAAATGAAAAACACACAGAACCGAGAGAAGTAACATGTGTAATATAAACAATACAACTTAATCCCTTACACGTCTGAGGCGCTAATGGAATCATGACGCAAACATTTTGTGCGTCATAACGCAATTTTATAAAATATGAGCACCTAGCAAAAGATCAACAGAAGCCGCACAACTGAAATGATTAAACTGGTTTTAAAAGGTTATTCACCATAAAAAGCTATCATGTCCAGGTTAAGTTCTTTCCACATAACAATATATATTAATAACAGTCGCACACTTGAGAACGTAGAGCAATCACTTCGATTTCAATTTGGAAATTAACTATCGATGGAAGAGAAGCGCAAAGTTAGAGAGACAGATGAGCATTTCGATCGATAGATAGATGTATGAAATATTTCTGATAATCAAGTGTGTATGAGTTAAATTAACGACTCTTATTTTACTGGTTTGATTCATCCGTACATAAGTAATCATATTAATTTCATTTGTTTTGAAGATACTTATGTTCGCTTATTTGAATATTAGTCTCGCTTACTTATATATTACCTGGTTAACAACTTAGTTTAAATGCAGCTTTAATAATATTATCTCTTGAATTATAGCCACGTTAGTTTGATTCATTTAACTATGTATTACTGTTACCAAAATATACTTCTATAGATTAGATTTAGTTTAATGTTTAAACTCGTTTATTTTTGTAGGCACTGCTGTCAGTTCACTTAAATATATTCTTACTAGTTTATACCATTCAACTATATCCTAATTTAAATATTACGATATTAGTTCCTGGTATGTTTAGATGTAGTATTATAGTTTCATTTGATTAATTATGTTGTTTCGGTATTAATTTAGAAGCTGAACTTCGAGACATTTGGCAACTGTTTTGATTAAAGCATGTTTTTATAGACATTTCCATAGTTATTACAACAGTCAGTACAAGTATGTTAAAAAGATCATTGACGTAAATAATTTGCTTCGTGTGAAAGAATACATCATACACTCAATGTCTGGGAATTTTTTGCTTTGCTTACACCAATGTAGATATGTATCTAACAAGCAACCAGTTAACCACTGCTTATGTTTTATATTTTGAAATTCTCAAACATTCTTACAAACTATATGCGATCCAAAATAACAGTGAGAGAGAGACAAACAAAGTTCCCCCCTTCCTAGAAGCCACTCAAATCTTATAAGAGCACTGATACGAATCAAGTATATATATATATATATATATATATACCCATTCATTAACGCCATGGTTTTATTAGGGTTGGTCACGTAATAGTCTGTAATCAGAAACTAGTCTTCTTGTTAACTGAGTGTATGCAGTGTATGTTTATATAATATTATCTTTTTCATAAGGACTCAATACTGAATTAATGTAACCTCATATCTAAACAGAGGCAAGCATGTGTCCTGTGTATACATAGCACGATGTCGACACAAGCGGCCAAATGGAAGTATTTTAAAACTGCAAAAGATAAAATGGTGTTGAACAACCTTGAAACTTTAGTATAGAGTTACGTCTAATGTGCCATTCAACGTTCTGTGTTTCTTCAATGTTACTCTAAGAAATCGCACCCGTTAACTGAAGTGAAAAAGCAGAGAGCAAACTGCTTTTTTCTTATACAGATTTCAAGAAAATTCCACAATAAGACTTGAGGTTATTAACTCGTGGCGTTTTATGAACAAGTACTGACGTTACCTCAGTAAATGCCTATGCGTCAAACCATTGATACCTAACTCAGATATTGCTGATACCATATAATGAATGAAAAATGTGATTAGGTGATTCAGAAAAATACGAACTTCACACACACACACTAAATAACTAAAAATCATCTGTTTAAAACAGAAACAATAAGTTTCTTTTTCTTTATTAATTCCTTTGTACTAATAATTATAGTACGTCGTGTGATACTATTAGTTACGCCATTTGACCTATTAAGTTAGTTTAGTCGCTATGGATTTCATAATGACGAAGAAACTACATGATATAAAAACATAGGTTGGTGAAACATCTTCATGCGAAATGTGTCTATTCTTTAATCACTTGTTTTTAATTTATTGACCATATTTCATATAAGAATCGCAGATCGATAACAAGAAAAGTTAATATTTTTATTACGACGTTTTAAAGAGCAAAACTCAAAGTTTCTACTACAATTGCATCATCTTCTATAAAAACTTTTAACCCAAAATTACTAGTAGGATTCATATAAACCCCATTAGATTTTTTTAACATTTTAAATATTTTTGCAATTTATGTGCCAAACTGCTTGCAAACCAATGACTTTATTCCTTACGGGCTTGTCTCCCAATGGCTCAGCGGTATGTCTGCGGACTTACAGCACTAAAAACCGGGTTTCGATACCCGTGGTAGGCAGAGCACAGATAGCTCATTGTGTAGCTTTGTGCTTAATTCAAAACAACAACCTTACGGACTCCCCAATAACATGTACGCCTGAAAAAAAAAGAAGACAAAATGATCACCGTGAATGAAATTAATCCCACTAACTACCTCTTGAGTCCCCTACATACGCTACATAGAAAAATAGCGATGCTGCCCAACTGTTTTGGACAGGGTTTTACACTGAGAGGTTCACAGCCCAAGGAATAAAAATCACTCATAATAATGTAACATGCTCCACCAAAAGTGAATGGTGTAAAATAATAAAATATTGGTGTCTTCAATAGTACTGATCCACTTTGTAATCCACGTATTACACAAAGTTAAAACAGACATATAAAAATACCCAAAAATAACACTTTAGTGGTATAATACAAAAAAGCTGGCGAAGACGGGAATTAGTCATCAGGAGGAAAATAAGAAATATCATACAAAACTCTTCTTTCCGAGAATACAGAGAAAAGATGATTCGTGAAAATAGCTTCCCTCCTTCGATTTGTCCGTAAAAGTCTCCTATCTTCCAGATCCCCTGTATTTATCTATCAGTTTTATTTTTACATAGAGCCACATAAAGCAGGGTTAAACCGTTGTTCGAATTGTTGAAACAAGTATCAAAACTAGGCTAATCTACAACTCATAGCTTAAGTATCTACGTTAAAATAATGAACTATATAGCAAGATTAGCTCATACTGAAATGTATCTATTTCCAAATTGATTCAGACTTCTTTTCGTGGTTGCTTAGCTACACAAAGGGCTAGCTTGCAGTGCTATCCTAGCTTCCAAATAACACAATAACACAAAAGGCAGCTATTCATCAGCGCTCTCCGCCACCACGAGAACTATTCTTTTCTGAATCGAGGAATATATCCGTCACTCTTATAATGTGCAAAACTCGTTTTCGTGACAGTGTGTGCCACGAACCTTTAACCATCTGATTCACAATATAAGCATGTTAATCACCCGGCTTTAGTTAAATACAAGTCAGAAATCAATATAGTTGGCTAACCTCTATTAATAACTAGTCAATTTTCTATGTTCAGTGCTTCTAACGTGTATTCACTACCGTAGAGAAACTGAATAAAAAACATAACTTGGTATAACAAGGATTCTACTAGGTTTTAAAACGTACACTGATCCAAAAAGTATTAGAGTCTTTAAAACCTTGTACACTGATCCAAGAAATTTCAGGGGGTTTTACCTGGGTAGTAAATTTAACATTGTGATGATCTCCAAATTTTACCCGTTTGGTTATTAACAATATACGGCAAAGTACTTCCTCATACCGATTTTTTTTCATCCTTTAAAAGAAAACGCAAGCTAACCCACGTGATTAGTCTTTCCACTATTTAACGCCTTATGAAATACTGTCGGTGAATAACCTCGTATAACCGTACCTTCATAAACTAATTAGAAAGCTGTAGGAAAGCGGAATCTTCGCGAGTCTCTCACAGTTTAATGACTTATTTCCATTGTTCATTTCTGTCCAATCAGAAGTGTCATTCAAACGAAGTGATATCTGTATTGTTGATTCATTTTAATAAAATACTACTTTTAGATTTACAGTTTCAGTTAGTTGCTACCATATTTTACAAAGTATAATATACTAAAAACACCTCTGTGTTGAAAAGTGGGCGTGTTCTTAATAATATTATTTTCACTTCACGTGACGCAAAAAAAACAGGTACTGAATTCAGTGATTCAAGCAATACGACCTGAGTTAGAATAGAAACGTCCGATATATTTAGATTATCGCAAGGTGGCTGATCAATAAAGTAACGGTAACAATGTTACTTGTTACATTACGTCGGTTGATTTTGTAGGTTTTTGACATAATAAAGTGGAACTAAATGGTGTCAGTTCCCTTAAACACCCTAAAATTCTCTAAGATTATGGTGGCACGTGCTAAACTAATTTCATATAGAAATTATTTGAAATGTTTTATCACGTTCATGTATTTCGGTTTAAGTTACTGGAGGACTTACACAAAACAATTTATTTAACGTGACTGTAAGAAATATTGTGAAGTAATAACACACCGTACAAACACTTCGGGTACACTTGAGAAACACTACAATAAATATGAAATTTATACTTATCAGAACTGTCACAATAGCGAAAACAATTTCTAGGGGTAACCTTGCAATGTAGCTGGCTGTGAATAGATTTGTTACAGTAACTGAAATAGTTGGGTTCCACAGCAATAAAATCATTGCTAGTAAGTTACACAACACAGCTGTGACATTTTATACAGAGTTTGATTTACACTTGTTTTTCAATATAAACAAAGCTTTTATTAGAAATTATAACCACAATTGCTATAGACTTAAGAACTGTATAAAGTGTTAAAGTTATAACACTGGATATAGCAGATGTGATGATGTAGTTCATATTTTTAAACATGCTGTCCTTGCTTTCACTCACTAGAATACCAGCTAATGTTATAATTTATACGCAGGAAACAATTCTTGGCCTGAAGTTATCAAATAAAATGTATTTTTTGAAGATAAGACTGGTTGGTTGGCTGTACTGTTATCTTACAGGATAGATTTATTTAGTGTTAATTACATTTATTTCCATTTTGTACTATAATTGTATTCAATTACTTGAGGACCGAGCCCAGACCAATAATTAACTTGTCAGGGTAGGAAGCTAAGATTCCATGGTTCGAGACTCGTTACTTAAAAAAAAATTGCGATCTTCATTTTGGGGACGTGAGGGCGTTATAGATGTTTCAGTTAAATACTTCTGTTCGGTCTGAGAAGAGTAGCTCAGTAGACTGCAGGAGTGGTGTTCATTAACTATCTTCCATGTTGAAAATAAAAAGATTGCTAATGGTTGCAATAATAAAGTAGAACTAAATGGTGTCAGTTCCCTTAAACATCCTAAAATTCTCTAAGATTACGGTGACACGTGTTAAACTAATTTCGTATAGAAATTATTTGAAATGTTTTATCACGTTCATGTAATTCGATTCAAGTTACTGAAGAACTTACACAAAACAATTTCTTTAACATGACTTTCATGATAGGCCCGATATGGCCAGATGGTTAAGGCGCTCAACTCGCAATATGAGAGTCACGGGTTTGAATCCCCGTCCCACCAAATATGGTTGTCCTTCCGGCCATCAATACTACTATTCCAGAGATGTCAACTGTTTCAAATGACTGAGCGTACTGATTGTAGACAGAGCCCATACAAATATTGTACAACCACTCGATACAGTTTTGAGTCATCCATGTCTGTGGATCTATCTGTGGCTAAACTGTAAACACTGTTAGTAAGTATGCTTGAAATCATTTTGTCCTCTTCACAACTCAACATTTGTACAATGACTCTAGTTTTGGTTGTACCACAGTCATATATTTTCGCTATATCAGAGTCTAGGAACTTTTGTCTGAATAGATGTCCTGCATGATCGGCTACAGCTAGGGGTAAAGTATAAGCAATGACGAATTGCGTGAACATCATTTCTGTATTTATGGTTTCATATTCTGATTTTTTACTCATAAATGTCATTATCTGCATCGTTTTTGTCTTCGTCTCAGCCTTTTGTTGGTGAGATGCCGATTTTGTATGTCTGGAACAATCATCCCGCCATGCGCCACAGAAAAATCAATATGACAAACTGTACAAAACGCATGACTGTCACTGACTTTTGATGCAATGACCAGATATTTTGCACAATACTCTTTCCTAAATTTTTGATTCACAGTTTTAGTTCCTTTAGATTTGCCAGAAACAAAACAAACTAGTAAACGAGGCCTCTTTTTTTTCCAACTTGAGAACGATCGCATTGGTGTTTCAATCCTGCTTAGAAAATGAGAAATACTCATCTACGCGAGCGCTGATTGGCTGACAAGCACTGATGACGTAACTATGGATTCCCCACGTACTCAGTATGGAGAAGCACTGCACTCAAACTATTGGTAGACGTAGGAGATAGAAATATTTTTTTATATTTCATTCACAAACATGATTATCGTAAATAGCCATTTGGACTATGTCTTTTATTTATTATCAAAAATTATTTGTATCTCACTATAAATTTTCTTTTCACCTCTTTCAAGCCCTGGGAGAACAATTTATCATTTTATTGTATAGGTTTATATAATATATAATAATATAAGAGTTGCAACAAGTCGTAATATTTGTCTGTATGAGCATATAGTCGTAATGTATACATTAAAATCGTAATAGTTGGCATCTCTGCTATACGTTGGTAAAAGAGCAGTCCAAATGTTGGCGATAGGCGATGATAATTAGCTGCCTTCTCTCTAGTCTTATATTGATAAATTAGGGACGACTGGCACAGATCACCCTCGTGTAGTTTTGCACTAAATTTAAAACAAATACAACCAATAAGCATGATAACAGAATATGCGAGACATGGAATTTGAACCCACACTTTTCTTTGGTCAATCATCCTGCTAAAATAATTACCTTTCTATGATTCACGTCTAAACATTTCTGAGATATTTCACTAAGTAACTTGCCCACCCTTCAGTGCCTTGAATGACCACACAGTGAGCTCTTGTTTCACCAACTACCCGCCAAATTCCAGAATTTTTTTATACTACGAGGAGTCCTTCCCTCCTCAAAGAAGACCACCCCGTGTAGAATTCTGTCTATGGGGGAATTAGTAAGAGAACAGACAGAATATTCTAATCACGAATATTCAGAAGGATAATAAAAAGTTGATCATGATTCTCTTTGTCACTTAGTATAATAAAAATCTTACATGAGTTCAGCTCTTACAATATAGTGACTGAGAAAGCTGCTCAATAATCATGTTATAGAGGTTAGTCGACAATGATGGTATTCACTAAGGACTGTAATATAACTGTCTTTAATACATGTTAACATGAATATTTCCATACTGTTCTCGAAATGATTTACTAATACATATTTACAATTGATGGAATAATATCGTGGTTTCTAAAGAATGCAATCAGTGTTCTCCTCTTTGTTAACCCGAAGGTTAACCTAGGAAGGTCGAAACTTTGTTCTTTACTTATCAGTAAAAGTGTTAATACCCATACTAGCCGTTCTGAGACACAATCGGTGTTCCACTGGAAGACAGGAAATATTTTATATTTTAAAACAGCATATCAGCGTTCAGCCTGCTTTTGGATGCTAGAAGACCAATATAAATTCATTATATTTTTTATGGCCACACTCAGTTATAATACACGCTATTTATTCTATAAACTTCACTGGCAACATGTCATCCATACCCATCTTGGTCTATGTATTGTACCCCTATATCATAGATAGAAATTATATGTATTCAGTATTTTATCTAAATCATTATAAGCTTGTCATATTATTCATAATAGCACTATACACTATTCACTCTTACTTCAACAAAAACAAAAGTCTTACATAAGTAAAATACTTAAATAATAACTAAAAGGTAAGGTAGACATGCAAACTGGCACAGACAGATTCAGATTTTACGTAGAGGAGATCCAGTCGGTTTGGTTTTATAGTTCTCCCAGTGCCAGCTACATAGAACTAAATATTTAAACAATTTCATCAACAAGATTTAAATAATACTATCAATGGTTAATTCCATAGGGATTTTCACCCTTTGGTGGAGCTTTTTCAAATAAATTTATCAAACAGGAACGTTCACTACAATAACGGCCATACATTTTAATATAACCTATTCAGTTGAAAGTTAAAATGAATTTTATCACAAAACGACCTCCTTTTCGACGTTTAATTTATTTACGATCCACTACAAAGCTCTAACCGTAAAACAAAACTTAAATGCATTTGCTAAAATTTAGTTGAGGAACTTTTATTAACATATGGGTGTTTTATACATTAGTAGTTTTCTACAAGTATGATACTATGTAGTGATTGATTGTAGGTGGTTATCTATTACACGATTCACGTGACCCAGTTTGTGCACAGTGTCCAGTCTTGAAGGTACAGTATTCTACAATGTGTCCACAAATACAAGTATTTTCCTATCGTCGTCTGCTTGTCTCTCCTCTGTCAAGCCCCCAGTCGCACAGTGGGATTCCATGGATTTACAACGTTAGAAATCGGGTTTCGATACCCGTGGTGGGCAAAGCACAGATGGACTATTGTGCGGCTTTTTGCTTAACTACAAAAAACGCTCACTCGTCAAACTGTTATTGAGACAGATCTCATTGTTCTTCAAATGTGTACATCTCAGAGTTGTTTGTGAGTAAGATGTTTGTCCATGTTTAGTTTCATCAATCTATATGTTCTTTACATCATCGTAGATCCGCTACTCTTTGGTTTTGGGTCTTAAGAGAGGTCAGTTTTATCTAACCAATTTCTAACCGTTTGTATCCTGAATCATCACCCCGTTACTGGCCCGAACTGTCGATTAGCTGAGGTATGTCAGTTTCATAGAGCCAATGTTATCAAATATTAATTGTCTTGTGGGATTGTCTATAATGATTTATCCTATCTAGATCTCTAGCAAATGAAATGATAGTTTTAAAGCCAGTCCATGTCACAACTAATTACGTTGCACGAGACTTTTAGTCATTTTGCTATAAGCTGCTGTGTCTGACTAGCTTCTTTCTAGCTGATCTATTGATCTTCATGCCACGAAAATTCCCAAATGATTTCAATGAGACATCTTTTTTTACTATCGATGTTCGCTTTGCATACATTGTAATGATTTTCTTCAGTTTTATAATAATACTGAAATAAAAGTACCAGATAACTTGCCAGTTGTTTCAATGCCCCTCAATGCGACAACGGTATGTCTACAAATTTACAACATAAGAAACTGGATTTCGATACCCGTGGTTGGCAAAGCATGGCTAGCTCATTGTGTATTTTTGTGCTTAACTACAAATAAATTGTTTTACATGAAATAAAATTATGGCGTCATTAAATTTATTTACTAACAGTAGCGCCTATCTATTCCTACAAATAGAAATCTCCAATCATTCATTAATTGTTTTGAGCAGTTCACAGAACAGATCGTTTAAACTACTATACACATAGCCAACCTGCTATTGTTACTTCTCAAATAATAAAATGGCATTACAAATACGCAAGGTGACTGTAAAGACACGTTCACATTTAAAATTACTATATCTTAAAAGCTGTTTCTCTTAAAGGAGCAAAATTTCACCAAAAACACATTAAAAATAATTATTATTATTCAGAGACAGTTTGGATATGGTACCTATTTAAAGGCCCCCCAGTGGCTCAGCGGTATGTCTGCGGACTTACACGCTAAAATCCGGGTTTCGATCCCCGTGGTGGGCAGAGCACAGATAGCCCATTATGTAGCTTTGTGCTTAATTCGAAACAGCAACAACAACCTATTTAAAGCCATTTATAGCAAATAAACTATCATTACTTTCTATCTCTACATTCCCTGTAATTTTGTGTTATAATTTTTATCCCAATAAAACACATCTCAATTTTCAGGATAATTCGACTATTATAAGACAAGATTATCTAATTAATGTTACATTTATTTTTGGTCAAAAGAGAATTTCAATAAGAAAATATACGCCCACTTCCTGACTAGTAAGGCCCACAGTCATTACACTATCAAATCTGTAGCTGTGAAATTTCCTCAAAGACCTGTTAGAGTAAATTATGAAATTTGAAATATCCGAAAATGCCAGCTACAAATGAGATTGCGAAGATCAATAAATACTGTACAAAACAGGTAATACTTGCAATGACTTAATTTAAGTACACGTTTTTATATGTTGATTGAGAACGTAAAGAAATATCAGAAAATATCGTGTAACTCTTTATGAATCATTCTGTAAATTGTCCAAACTTTTCTAAATAAAACTTATGAACTCGGTGTTTCTTTGGTGAAAAGTAGTTTGTCTGGGACAAGTAATGTCAAGATGAACTCATTTCAAATAGGGAATTTTTATTCGTAATCTTAAATACGTATAGCGTAGACCTTTATTATCATTATTAACCATACAACTATCACTTCAAAAACAGCAGAGTACTGCTAAAAAAAATGTAAAATGAACACAATATTTTTATTACGTAATGCATAGCTTTACTCAAAATAGTAGAGTGTTATTATGTAGAGTTAGCGGAATATTATTATTAATACTATAAAAATAATAACACAAAGGAAAATAAGTAACAAAACAGTGAAAAAATAGATGTTGCAGAGAAAAATCTATTAATGGCTTTGGTATTAGTGATAAAAAATCAGACTCCCAGATCCATATGGCCTGAGCTTTATATCGTTTCGCAACAGCTTAAGCTCTCAAATTACGAGCTTGAATGATTCACGTGTACCGCAAAAACACATGTAACACATGTACTGAACACAATGTAATGCTAACGAATCTCTGAAATAGTAGTTAGACAAAAATAAGACATTGACGTAATTAAAGATTCACATGATAACAAAGTCAGCACTTCATCCTATCCAAACCCAGTAGAGAAGAGAAAAATAATGCTGAAACTTCTTTGACTGTAGGTATACCTTAACGTAGTGGAAGATTAAGCAATGTCATAGCAATTCGTCTGCTCAAAAAGAAGGCTGTTTCAACATTAATGGTTTCCAAAACATTGTGACAAGTAGTGACAGAAATGTTGATCAGAATGAAATTTTGAACAAAAAATTAAAATGGCGTTACTTGCCTTACATTTAAGATTATTGATTGGAATTCTACAGTGTAAATATTTTCACGTTTTTGAAAGTCATTCAATTGATAATAAAGGTGGTTAGCCATTCTGAATCAATCATGTGCAATATAAATCAATGTGACAGTGCGAAAATAAAAGGATAGAAAATATTGAAAGAATGAAGTATAATAATACATAAACACGCATACACACAGAAAAGTGTTCATGTTTCCATCACTGTATCCTATACTGTCTGTAATTTTTGTTAGAAAAAAGCGCAGAACAATTTCTAGATTATTTTATTTTTACATCAACAGTGGCGGCTTTGCATGTCCATATGTAGCTGCTAAGTTGGTTTGGAAAGATGAGACCGCAACTGGTCTCTTTCTGTTTAGCTCTGTTAACTAAACTCCGTGTCTATACATGTTGTGCACACTACATCAGTGAATACTGAAATTCAGTAAGCATTCATAAAATAATATTAGTTGGAAAACATTGATCCAGAATATCATGGGAGAGAATAATTTACTTTAATGGAATACCACAAAAACTGTTGAAAATTATTATTTTTTGAGTTGCTCCAATATATCATCCCAATTTTTAAGTATTTTTCCGGGCCGTTTTAAGCTCCGAATCCACCCCTGAATAAAACCAATCCTACTGAAGTATATAATCCAGCGTAATAAATGACTGCAACACAGGGGTATATTGTTATGTAAAATGCAACGAAACAATAAATGTAATTTTTTCAAAAGGTTGAAAAGTAAGATTATTTGTTAGAAAATTCTTTGAGTTTCATAAATGTGTACACAATAAAAGGTGTCAGAATAAAGAACTTTTCTTTTCTTTGTGCTATATTCTCGTGCAGGTTCTAACAACAACTAGCAAGAAATAAGCCTTAGCCACTAATATGTCTCCAGGGGTAAAAAAAAGCGGGCAGCTTCCTTAGAAGTTTCTGGTATGCCAGAAACATTATAGGTTTTACTAAGACCCGTCACAGTTGTACTGATGTAATTCAACCTTAGATAAGACTATTACTGTTGCAGATTTGCTGATGTCACCCAGTGATGACTTTCAAGAAATGTCAGAGTATAGTTGATTTTTTATTTTACCAATAATCTCCCCAGGTTCCCTGAGCTATCATAGAATATTTAGGACTTTGTTCGTAATTATTATAATTGTGTTTTTATTAAACTGAATGTACGAAGTGTTTTTTATTCATCATGTAAAGTAAGCTGGATGTTAACCCTCCAATCAAATAAGAGAAGTGGGGAAGTTTACTATTAATTAATTAGTTTGTTGTAGCTGACAATTTTCTAGCTCTGACACTGATGAAAATAGACTGTCCTCTAATCAGTTCACGTTTTCAGTCCATCAGGCTAAAAAGCTGATAAAGAAAGACGTTGAGGAAGCTAAATAACATATTAGTTTCTGTAAAATTCTCAGTGATCTACCTACAAAGTAGGCCTTACGCCTCATTCTTAATCTAATAGAATCAGCATCAACACGATTAGTAATAAAATCGTCAAAACAGTAGTCAGAATATATGTAAAAGGATTTCAAGAGTGACATTAAAAACTTATCAATATATTTAACCATTCTTAGTGACATCGTGGGCTTAAACAACCAAAACAACAGATATGTTGTATTATCAAAAGGAAATACTATAGAAAAATAACCAAGAAGTTTTGACTTGGGAATGAAGCCAAATAAATAAAAATAGTATAAGATAATAATGAATGTTGTGATGATGTCTTAATCACTTATAGATTATCCAGCCTCTTCGTTATTATCACCTATAACATAAATTATACTGAAATATGACCAGAAAACAACTATTCATTGGTGAATATCACTGCTAGGTGGTTGAAGATCTGGATTCTAGTTCTTCATAAAAAGGACTGTCACCAAGCTGCAGATTGTGGTGACTACAAAGTCATAATAAAATTTCATTGGCCTGGAAGAAGCTAAAAAAATATGAAATTTAACCTGGTCAAGACCAGAGAAATAAGTAAGAATATAACAAGATGACCGAAGATATCTATGGATTTTCATACATCCCAAACTTTAAATGTGTGTGTACTTACGTACATCAATCTACACACACACAATACTGTGCAAAAAGTGTTACAACAAAGACAAAAATTAGATCTAAGGCTACTTTCAAAGAACAACGGAAGGTAAATTACAAGTGAAACACATTAACATATTAATCTTCATATTTAGTGCAAAAGAAACTCAGTGGAAGTGATTGAGTTCAGCAAGCAGTTGATATTTTGCGTGTCCCTCTATAATAGCTACAGATACTCTTCCAGCCATTGTTCCAAATGTCACTAACACACTCTCATAAAGTTTCTCTGAAAGTAAATTTTGATTTGTAAAGTTTTTGAATCTATCACATCCCAGATCTGCTCAACAGCTTCTTTCTTAACTATGTAATTTCAGCATAGGTTAAATGATTGCTTGGGGCAATTATCTTTCTTAACAGTAAAATTCTTTACCAATAATACGCAAAGCACTGTGTATACCATGACGATTGGTATCTGGTGGTAGTTGCTCCGGTTCATTATTTTATTTGTGGTAAATATTTCGTGTGGCCTCAATATAAAAACACCCTGAAACCATCAAATTGCCTCTCCATGCTTCATGGCAGGTACTACGCATTAAGATAAGTTTTTGGGTGTTTGTGTTTTCTTATAGCAAAGCTACATCGGGCTATCTGCTGAGCCCACCGATGGGAATCGAATCTCTGATTTTAGCGTTGTAAATCCGTAGACTTACTGCTGTACTAGTGGAGGAAAATTAAGTTTATTTCACGTTTCTTCCACCGAACAAACACTTTTAAACCAAATATTTAAAACTTAAACTTATCCATCCACAAAACCTTATTCCAACCATCAACAGTCCAGTTCTTGTATGTTTTAGCAAATTTCAGTCTCTTGACAATATTTGGAAATCGAAATAAATAATTTTTAATTGATTCATGACCAAATACCTCATTCTAGTTGTGTCCTCTCACAACCGTAAATTTGGTACATGGTCCTCTATCTCGTGCTTGAGATCAGTGGCAATCTTCTTTCTGTTGCGAAAGCTGGTTAACGAAGATACGTAACATCAGTATCACTGGGACTAAATGTTCTGCCTCTTCCTTTTTTGTTTTCAAATTTACCTGTCTCGGTCTCACGATCTGTGGTGTATTTGATGGTGTTTGTGGATCATTTCAAGTCTGCAGCACTTTGTCGAAGTGTCTAACCAGCACCACATAAAGCTTCTATACAAACCCTCTGCTCTACTGACAATACTTTATGCTTTTGGGGCCACGATAAGACAAAAAAATCAACTAAATATATGGTGTTAAGCATTGTTTCTATCAAGATTTATTTGTGGAGTGCTATTATACTAAATTATTCCAGCATATACAGGTACCATATGCTAGCTTCTTTCTACACAGTTAACTCTCGGCATAGGTCATCATAACAATTATTTCAAACCCTAAATTTAATCAATATGTTCATCCAAACGAAGCCTTTATGATATGCCTTTGGTATACGTGTATTGGAATTCTATTGAGCGATAAGCATTCTCACCCTGGCTCACTCAATTGTTAACATAGAACAGTGAAGCTTTATCATAATTGTTGAAATTGACATTCTGTAATGGTATAAGAGTAAGCAATAATAAAATAGAAAAAATCACAAAGTTTCTCATGTCCCAGCATTTTTACACAGTATATACATACATACATATATATGTATATCTGTATATCACTATTTTGTATTTTCGACCAGTGTCACCATGTTATGTTTTCTGTATAATTGCGTAATGTCAGTGTTTAGTACAATCTAGGACGCACTTTTCTCTTGATTTAGAGGAATCACATTTTATTTACATTAGTTTTAAACTTAAAAATTAATGTCAAACAATATGTTTGTTTGTTGTTAATCGTAAAGCCAAACAATGGACTATTTGACTCTGTCTACTCAGATCTGATTTTTAGCTTTATAAGTCCTTAGACTTACATCTGGGCCACCTTACATATTTCCAGTCCTTCCCTATCAACACTTAATATCTAAGCACCATTAAGTTCATGTCATTCTGTTTACGTTTCTTACTGGTTTTTCGATTGCAATATGTGTGTATAAAGTGCCCTTCACACGGTATGGAAGGTACATCCAGAATCCAGATCTATTTAGACCAAAAGAAGTTTCTAATATTTATTTTCTATTGCTCTTAGCAAGCTTGTCCAATACTTTTTTCCTCTAGATTAGTGTTAGAGATTGGTAGCTACAAATATTCACAGTCAAACACATTTTTCAAGCTAATTAAATATTTTTATAGCCTCTGTTCATAAATGACAAAATTCCCGGTCACAGGAATATTTTTAACAGCGATACATCTGCTAGAGAAACACTCACCATTATGCCATTATTTACGTCTTACAGAGAACTGTATTTGCCTACTGTCTTGCAGACAAACTGTAATATGACACTTATAAAGCTTAAGTCGTCACTTTACTTGTATTATAACATTTATGTATGTACCTCACACATCCAAGTACGTAAGAGTGTTCGCCGAATGAGTGCTTGTCTTGTAATAAAGTGTATAGTACGAATAACATATAGTTATTACAACACTACAACAGAAAATATACAGAAATGATTAATAGATACTGATAAGACATAGCACTGCTAAGAAACATACATAAGAAACAGTGTACGGTAGTAAGTAGTCATTAATCAGCCAACATTCTGCTTAAATGGAAAACAGAATGTGTTGTTCACACACACACATACATATCACTCCAGTAAACTCTTAGAAAATAACATTCGCTTCCTTTAATCAAATATTTCTGACAATTATGTTTCCAAAATATTAGTATACCTTATTAAGAACCGATTAAGTCTTTTAAACCTTGTTGTTTCCATTTCAATAAAGTGTTCTGTAATTATTGTGATTCGCTTTGACAGTTGCGAATTAAAATAATATTTTCTAGAATAACTGTGATCACCATAGATCCATCACAGTGCGGTACAAATTAAAACGAATCTGATAGACTTGTAATATTTGTACTTTTACAAATTTTGGATACGTAACAAAAAATTATAACTTTCCATTAATTTTAGATATTTCAGTTGTTGATTTTTATATTAGCAACCTTTTGTCACTATTAATAGCATAAAAATCTCTCTCTCTTTCTATAGAGAGATAATATATATTTTAATTTGGTATATTAATTTAGATGTTAAGCCAGGGATGGTCACAAATGAAGGCCTCTTTCTTCACTTATTACAGAATATTTTTTGTCTGTGTCGCAACTTATAAAAAGCGAACGTGACATTGTTAACTGGCGAAACATGCAGTCAACGAACGTTTCAAACAATGACAGATTGAACGCAAAGATTGTGAGATTTTCTTTAACAATCAAGTTTCGAATGTCCGCTTTGACTTCACTTGGCAAGCGAGGCTAGAAAATCGATCTGACGTTTCTCCATTCTGTACTTCCTACATAACGCTACTTACTTAAATGCATTATTAGTCAGTAAAATGTGGTTCTTAGAAAATTCAGTTTGAGGGTTAGTTCATAAAAATATTGACATTTAATACGATATGCTTAGATCTGTGTATATCAATGTAGATATCCAAGAGACCTCAATAGAAAAATGTAATTAATTCAAAGTTCTTCGGTTGCTTTGTGCAAATGTTTCTCACGTTGACACTCCTGACTGTCAGCATAGTTGATAAATAATCTTACATTTATCACAAGAATGCTGACAATCCAAACCAGTTAATTTTAAGTTTGGGTATGTGGTATATATATATGACAATTAATAGTGAATTTCAATCAAGTCCTAAAAGAGAAATTATGTTTATTTCTCGTCAAGCGCAAAGCTGCCAGTAGACTATCTGTGTTGTTTCTAATAAAGCACGAATTGTACTTTTATAAGAGAACTGTTAGAAAACTCAATTATGCTTTTTCAGCTTTTAACAGATGAAAATTTCAATTTCATTAACAAAGACCGAGGTTTATAAAAGGTTCCCTACAATTATTTTTAACATAAGGAAATATGACACTGAAGTAATTAATAATAGAAGTGAGGTATTTGTTAGGACGCCTTGCAGCCCTCTGTTAAGTCCGACAGTCTATTATTTCTTTTGAACATTGTTATATTTTATTTTTACTCAAGTTGGTGATTTATAATTTGTCTATCAGCACAAAAGAAAGTTGAAGCTAAATCATTACACTTTTGGTATAAACATATAAAATGTATTGCAGTTCGGTTGCGATTGTTAACAATTAATAAAGTTTGCTTTTAATTAAGCAAACTGGAGTATCACAAGTATTTAAACAGATAAATGTGCTGTTTTAAGTTTCCATATCACATTTTCTCCTTAAACAGTTCAGCATTGAATGGAAATTTAACTTTTATTTCTCGCTGTTATTTCAATACGTAACGTAATTAATTGAGAAAAGCAACTATTAAAAAATATGTTACAAAAGCGTCTTCCAATGTGCAGCACCCTTCAGTCACTAATGCTCATTACGTACGTTTAACATATTATTAATTATGTACAACGT
The DNA here is from genome assembly GCA_011833715.1 of Carcinoscorpius rotundicauda. Lineage (NCBI taxonomy): Eukaryota > Metazoa > Arthropoda > Merostomata > Xiphosura > Limulidae > Carcinoscorpius > Carcinoscorpius rotundicauda. Next base: position 96,362,252 of record CM022392.1, on the reverse strand, counting down.
GTTACCGATAAAGGGAAATTACAAATTCTTTGCATTCCTTATTACGTGAATCCCCTACGAACAGACATGATTCTTGTTCCTGGCGCTCCACACCCACACTTGAGGAAACACAGTATTATTACCTTAAGTTTGTTTGTTTGTTTTTTGGAATTTCGCACAAAGCTACTCGAGGGCTATCTGTGCTAGCCGTCCCTAATTTTGCAGTGTAAGACTAGAGGGAAGGCAGCTAGTCATCACCACCCACCGCCAACTCTTGGGCTACTCTTTTACGAATAGTGGGATTGACCGTCACATTATACACCCCCACGGCTGGGAGGGTGAGCATGTTTAGCACGACGCGGGCGCGAACCCGCGACCCTCGGATTACGAGTGCACGCCTTAACGCGCTCGGCCATGCCAGGCCTATTACCTTAAGTAGCTTGAATTCCACAAACTATATGCTTGACTAGTTGACCACCTCCAGCAAGGTATTCTCTGATAAAGATAACAATTTCTCAGAATTACCGTATCACTCTCTATCTCATTTATCTGTATTTTCTTTTGACCACCATAGTAAGGTATTGGTATCCACATACATAGTCATGCGTCAACAACCTCATATTCCAATTTTTTGCTCTCTTCCTATATTTATGGTTCAATAAGTAAAAACAAACAATGTTTGTGTATATATAGATATATAGTTATGCAAGCCAACATATGTAGATATATGTATCCGTATTCTCGACTGCAATACAATCAGTAACACATGAAATATTTTGTTTGTCAATGTACTATTTATTGCGGCTTTGTAACAAGAGAGAAAGGACAGGAGTAGTAAAGAGTGTTAGAAGTATTAAAAACCAAATGTATTTCATGAAATCAAACAATGGTTATTGTATATAATTAATGAATTTCATTTTTAATTTGTCTAAGATGAAGTGTGAAACAAATAAAAAACATCAATTGTATTAGAGATGATATCTCAGCTCATATAAATATCTAGAGGGTTAAAGGTATTTATGACAAAATAATAATTATAATACAGAATATTAGTTTTTTCAAGCCTTCCAGGTTATGTATAGTCACTTTGAAAGAGAAAATGGAATGTCTGCTTTTGTAACAACAGTAAAGCTGTAACAATTATATAAAAAAAATAACATTTTCAACTTTCATTTGATAATGTTATTAGTTGTTCTACTCAAATTTATAACACACTGTAAATATGAGTCCATCAAATGTACCAATAAAAATTAAACTCTTAACAGAAATAGATTAATTAATATTTCTTTGTACTTACAAATAAACCCCGGCGGGCAGACACAAACCTGTTTAATTTCAATTCTTCATGACCCCTTATCAACTCCCCCCCCCGACAATGCACAAAATGACAACAACCAGAACACACAAACAAATATTAAACTGTAGAGTTATCAGGCCTTTAGAGTATTATTAAAAACAATGGGCTTCTATTTGTGCGAAGGTAATTTGTTGTAGATAGTTTTGTAAGATACACACTATACCAGGGTTATCCTGTTTCGATTACCTCCTTTCTTATTTGTTTATTAAACAGAAACTCGACAAGAAAGAAAGCGTAATTTGGAGACACCAGTATTACCTTTTACTTTTACTCTGGATGACTGCCAGACATCGTGAAATATTGACTTCATACTCTATAGGTAATAACAAGTTAGCATACAATTTGTCACAATGTGACTCTTCTGTGAGAGTTTGAAGGTTTGGATGATATTTATTATTAGATTAGTACTGAAAAGTTTCAATCAATCAAAGCTATTTGTTAACACATTTAATAAAGCTCCCTTATTACTTACCTGTTTAATGGCATTACTGCTAGTAACGCAACTATTGTGACTTATTTCATGTACTGATAACTATGTGCATACGTAACAAGTAAAAGTTCAAGTTTTTGAAACATATCTGTTCCAATAGAGATAATTCACTTTGGAAAATAATAACTAATATATTACTTTTAATGATATAAATTGCCTAAAATTTGTCTTTGAAATTAATTACGATATTTCTGAAAAGTACTGACATGTTTTTTTAGTGTAGTGATTCTGTTAAATATATTATAGTGTATTTCAAATCACACATGATGGACATCTTTTTATATTCCTTTATGATATTTTTAAATACTACCTAATTTATTTCAATTCACACATAATGTATACTTATTCAAATTTATTCTGGTGTAGTGGTTCTTTCAAATATATAAATCTAATATGTTAGTATGGTACCCGTCACGAAAAACAAAAAATGGTCGATAACTCTCATCTGTTGGTAAACAATTCGTAAAAGTTCTAGACTGAATAAATAACACCTAATTCACATCATTTATATAAAACTGGCACATAATTTTAACAACAGAGTTACTGTCATGTGAAGTAAACATTACCGAGTAAACGTTTGTAAAATAACACTGCAGACACTGTCGTCTACTAATCGATACGGCAAACATCAAGTTACAATCAAAAAGAGATTTGAAGTGTTAGTATTGAATGTTACTATTAGCCATTCACTTACCTCCAAATCCTCCAGTGTCTTGAAACTTAAAATTGCAAATCCGTCTATAACGTCTTCCTCAAAAATAGGTTCCTTATTTTGTTTCTTACAAACGGTTTTCTGTGGCGTAGGTGAGTGGTCTCTACTCTTCGGGCTTTCCTGGCCCTGATTGCCAGAGTCATCCCGACTACCCGGGCAGTCCCGGCCCAGGTCGACTGTTGGGTTCTGCCTCTGTGGCCTCGCGAATTGCTCGCGACGACGGCACCGTTTACTTCGCTGTTTAGAGTCGCCTTCCATGTCACTCGCTTCTTCTCCTATAACACCAAAAGTACCGTCACTTCATCATGGTCACATTTTACTTACAGTAAAGCAGAAGAAAAAAACAAGTTGACAGACAAAACAAATCGTTGCTCATGTTCACAACTTGCAACAACCGCCGCTGAGACTGCTGAACCTTTTGAATATTGGGATGAAATGGCGGAGATACAAGACAGGCGTGCTACGCAGGCGCAGAAGAACGGATGTGCTTCCGCCGAGGAATTTAGCGCTCGACAAGACAAATAGACAGCTTTTAAACGATATTTATTTTGTGTTAGTTATGTTTCAAGAATGTAAATACTTGTCTTCTAACAAGCTGCGATACATACATAAAGAGAACGCCTAGACTACTAACATACATTGGATAAAGTAATAAAATTTTTCACCTGGTGCATAAAAGTTCAATCTTCAGAGACAGGTGGGTACAATCTCCTATTTAAATAAATTTTACATGAAATACTTTTAGAAATGTAGTCTCCTTTTTTGTTTTTGAATATCTTAAAATATTATATTGTAAATATACGATAAGAATACCATCAAAATAAGATATGTTTTTGTATTCAAGTCCTAACAAGTTTATTGTTTCGCAAAACGAATTTTGTAAAAACGTTTGTGCAATTAAAACAAACTTTTTGTAAGTAGGAACCAGGAAACAAAAAAGAAAGAGGCTTCGGTTTTTCTATGTTTCATATTCTATTATTTGTAAATGTTTTGGGATGTAAAGTAACAAACTAAGTAAACTTATCGCCAAATCCCTTTATGTCAAACTAAGAAACTTCTCACGGAGAAACTAGGTCATGCCACCAACTGTGCCAGCAGTCTGTCACAGTGCATAGAAACCAGAAAATTCGATATCTTACTAAACAGTAATATTGGTATGCTTGTCCAGCAAACATGCATTCTATATATGTATTAGGTTGATAACAAACAGAAAAGCAATTGTTTATTAAAATAATATAAACAAATGAACGTTATAGAGTATATATGATTGTTTTTATCTCTTTTATATACATATATTATTTGCAAAATTTTACGAATGAAAAATAATTTTTGATAAAAAAAAGTTTAAGATACCTTCTTTAAACTAATAGTCGACATAGCATGTAATTATTACATGTTTTTCTCAATTAGATTAAAGTCAATCCCACATCTGAAACAATAAGTCTATTGTGTTTTCTCATACGTACAAGCAATCTCTGAATCTAATCGTAGATAGATAGATTAATGTATAGTTGTTAAATAGAAATTCGTAAGTTACATCTATTTTAGGCATTATTAAACAAATGTTTTTCTATGTTATTTCTATTTAAGACCCAAGATGACGTCAAAGTGATGAACACGTGCAGCAGAATCTTCTTGGTACTGATATATAAATATTTTAAACTGTCTGGTCTTCGAAAGTATCGAATAAACATGTTTAGTTTTATATAAAACACGAGAAGCGCATTTACTCTTCGTAATAATTCAGATTGTTGCTGTATATAAAAAAGAATGGCAGGGCATTTCGGTCGTGCACGCCTTTCTCTTTCTGAGATGGCTCATAATTTTAATATTTAAAGATGAAACGCTTTCCAATATAGACATCATTGGTAAACAATCATGTTAAATATTGATAATAGACATCTTTGATACAACTATCAGTAATCGTCACTGGCAGACAAAGAAAGCGTTAATGGTAAACACTAACAACAACAACAAAAAATAAACATTATAGTTTAACGATAACGGTAGACAACGATAATTTATATATTTATGGTAAGTATCGACTAATTATTACTGATAGCAAAGAAATCCTAGAAGGGTAATATAAAACGATGATAAACATTGATAATAAAAATCAACACTGAACATCGATAGTAAGTATTAATTAATAATATGCATTATTCTACCTCTTACCGTAATTTCGTTACCATGATTGGCTGAGAGGGCAACATGTAGTATGATACATTTTAAGTGTTGCCTTGAAAGCCCTTCAACAAATCGTACCAGTCATGGTCGTTGACATGCATGCTTGCCATCTCAGCAGAACGTTCCATGAGATAATTTCTTGCAGCACAATAAAAATACACCTATTTATTTAGTACTAATTACAAATAATTTCCTGAAGCATGTCAAATGAATGTACGCAAATCTTACTGCGTTGTATGACAGTTACACCTTGATGAATAGAAGAACATAGAAACTTTTAACTGATTTCGATAAATACAGATACGGTCAGAAATTTCGCTCGTATTCTAAACACATTTTATACTGAAGCTACACAGATGCGTGTGTACTTTATATGGCTATTGTAATTTGTAAACAAGTGAAGGTACAGTCGTTTTTGAGAACTGATATCAATGACAGATTTACTGAATTGGTGTACCTCAGTCTTCCACTGCGACAATTATTTCTCATATAAATAGTGTGGTCATTTACAACATAGGTCTATAACCTTTATGAATATGTTACCAGTGGTGAAATCCATAGCTGAATAGACCTACGAGTTGAAGCTGTGTAAAGTGAAATACCGAAACATAATTTAATTACAACAATGGTAATAACACACACAAAAAACATAATTTATTGATTTATTACCGACTTTTGTGATGAAAAAGTCAATGAAATGTATAACTTTAAAATTTACATTTGGGTCCAAAAATTTAAGCTAAATATACTGTGGTAACAAAAACTGATTAGAGAACTGAAGAAAAACAACCCAGTTGTACGTTTCATAACACACCCATTAAGCACTACCATATCAAATACATGATTTTATAAAACTGAAAAAAAGCAACAGATTAGTCATAAAAGAAAATAATTATTAACTAGTGATTTTGAACAATAGATCATTCATTATCCCCACAACCAGCATTGTGTGATTTAACGTAATTTCTATTGTCCATTCTGCATATTGATTGGTGCAATATGAAGAGTCTACCAGAAGTCAATAGTATAGAAACAAGTAAGTTTTTGAGGGTTATAAGAACTTGAATTATGTCAAATAAGTAAAAATTTAAAAAATATCTTTGCTTTATTAAATGTTAACTAGTTTAATATATTGAGCTAAATGCTAGAAAGAGAAGTAATAATGCATGAAAGAGGATTTATTAAAAAAATATTTTTTTGAAAACCTTTCGCTTGTAACCTATACAAATACGTGAGTAATAAAAGTAAAAGAAACATGAAGGTAAATATCAACAGAAGAAATGAATACAAAGTCAAGGTAATCATCTTCACAAAGAAAACAATAAAGGTAACACAATACGAACTCCAAAAAATCTTTAAAAAGACATGAAAGAAACAAGTCTAGGAAAAAATAATTACACTTTATAACAACAATTTGTATATTTGCCATTCTGTTTCAATTGGCGATCATGACATCATGGACAAATCGTTCAGTGCATGTATGTATATATATATATATATCTTATTTTTTTTTGTTCACGACGTATTCCTTATCATTTACAAACCAATCCCACTACGAATAGACTTACAACTGGAGAAGTATATGCACAATATTTTGATAGCGAGACTTTTAAACAATGTGGAACCTACTTTAACCCCAATGTCATTATGATGAAGCTGGGCATATCTCCTGGTACACTTGGAAACATCAAAATCAATAATTTGAAGATAATGACTTGTATCTTCCAGATACACCAGTGAATGGTGTATAGGAACGTTGACCAAAGAAACTGGAATAACAGCAAACTTATTGATCACATATCTATCAAGTCCCTAATGCAGCCTCAGTGGACCATTGCGGCTTTGAAATTGCTAAATACAGCTTTGGAAGCTGATGTTCCAAGTACAGATAAAAGTTCGTCAAACTTTGTGGCTTATAATTAACACTGCCTTTAAAGAGGCTTGTTACTATAAAAATTGTGGTGTGGAACAGAGGTGCAAAATTATTACTATCAGAATGAGAACAATCGACGATAGAAGAAACAGTCCTAATAGATATGAGGAACTTCAACATTGTTCCTTTAGAGTTCAGTTAACATAAGTACAAATAAATAAATAAGCCGACAAGAAATTTATAAGGTAAAATTTACCGAAACAAAAAAAAATCATAAAACACATAAATGATAAAAACCTTTAAAAAGATACAACATGCTTACTAAAACTTACAAAAAGACGTACTTAATGATACAAAAGGTATTAATAAAATAAAAAGAAATACAATGAAGTCATGTAGCAACATGTTTATAAACCTTGAGAAATACTTAGATTGGGTGTGACAGCCCAATCGAAAAATCTAATTTGCAATCTTTCGTACAAGCCACACTGAAACTATAATAATGTTGTTTCATTATTCGTGAAACCCAAAAGAGTTATTGTATCTAAGCAGTCATAAAAGTTTTATGTTATGCTGTTAAAGTGACAACCACACACAATCCATTGGATATCGTTAAATGAAACTAGAAAACGTTATTCTGTCGATAGTATATTTCGGATGTTCTTGGGAGCTATCATCATGGTCATTACCTGAAGTACCCATTTCTTTCCAGTCTGTTTCTGTACATGTATTCTAATACTACAGGAGCGTATCTTACTTTTACTTTACTCTTACTTTTATAGATGTTAAGTAATTTCCACAAGGATGGCTAACTTCCTTATGAACCATTTTTTTATGTAAACTATATATATGCCTAGAGCCGGAACTAGTTGAGTTGATAAAGTCCGTTCAGAATATTTGTTAGGCTTACATTTAAAATCTCAGTTGGTCGTACGGTTTTGAAAAAAAAAAAACCCAGCTAAGTTGAAAATTTTAAAAAAAATTTCAAATTGCCGAGAGACTGAATTTTTTTGGTCACGATTTTTTTTCTTTTCGACCAAAATAAAATACGATTTAAAAAAAGAGGGAGGCCGGATCTGGCCCGTTGGCCACCTTTGATCTATATTTTGCAAACTTTGTTCACATGACTATTTCAGACTTGATATATATATGTGTGTGTGTGTGTGTGTGTGTATAAAATTTATAAAATTATTTTTATCACCCATTTAATGTCTCACAGCTATCTGACCCAGATAGAAATTATAAATACTATATCAACCTGTCAGTCTTTATCTAAATTAACAAGAGAAATTTCAGAAGTGAATCATGTCAAGAAGGGATCGAGTTATTGTAAGAGATAATCCGTTTAGTGTAATCCGAGTAAAATAGAAAAAAAAGAATAAAGAATAGCCGATTTTATTTATTGAAGTACGTATAAAAAATCCAATGAGGTCCAATAGGTTTGAATTTGTCTGAGGATGGTGACAATAAATTTACACAACTGGACTCGTTCTCTTCTTCTTTGAATTCATAAAAACACAAAAAACTGATCCAAAACAGAAGTCAAAGTAACAGAAAAGGAGTTAAAAGACATTACATAAATAGCAGTTTCGCTTATAAAATATATGTCTTCAACATCATCATAACGTTAACAAAAGCAACCGTACATATTAGACGAAATTAATTACAAAGCTGTTATTGGTTAGTACTATAAATAGATGTAATATTACATTTGTTTCGACATTCTAGTGCACATTAATATAGAAAACACAAAAAGTACAAAGTTAAACAGGGTGTAGAACACATAATCAGTTCCATTGATTAGAAGTGTATTTTTTACCAACTGCTTGGTATTTTGAGAAACTCCCCACACCCAAGGCTTTCTCTCTATATATATGTATATTTTATAATTATCTCTATTAAATCAAAGGCGATTACTCAGCTCTTTTCAGTCCTGACGATATAATTATCCAAAAATACATTTTTATTGTAGGTATAATACACTTCAATCCCCCAGTAGCGCAGCGGTGTGTCTACGGACTCATACCGCTATAAACCGGATTTCGATACCAATAGTGGGCAGAGCATATATAGCCCATCGTGTAGCTTTGTTGTTAATTCCCAAACAAACAAATAAAAACACAGCAATAAATATATGATTTCGCTGACAAAACTAATAACAAAACAGTGTAAATTTATACCAATTATATAAAAGTATAAATGAGACCTTGGTATCAGAAACAACATTTACCACTGATCGTGTATAACTGGTAGATACGTGATATGTATCCTCTGAAGAAATAAAAGAAAAAAAGAATCTGATACAATTAACCACTGTAGATTTCTATCATAAAATATCACATAGAAGAAAAAATATCCATATATTAGCTCACAGATGAAGGAATAATAGTCTTATTTCTTAGAAGCGAGTTATATGAAGTATTAATTGTTGTCCTCTACTTTCCGTTTCACCAATATAAATATTATGAGGAGTCACACAAAGTAAAGCATACAACTTCCTTCACAACTTTAGTTAGAGAGAATTTAAAAATAATGCAGTATTGTCGTTTTAAAAAATAACAATGCACTTTGTTTCAACTATTTAGTCTCAGTAAAACACATGTTCTTTTTTGGACTGAAAAAACCTTTCATTGCATTTGGTTTGTATGTTGTGTTTTAAAACTTAAAAATTTCTATAATTTTTTAAACTCTAAACCAACTAGCTCGATAATAAAAGAACTATCCTGAAATCTTATAGTCTGTATAACTTGTTCAAAAGTTTGTTTACTAAAATCTAAGTTTACTTAAGTACAAGGTGGATGAATAGTAATCAAAGGTTTATTATTTCTTTCGTAGTTGTTATAAACACCAAGGTTATATTTCTGTCTTATTATGTTTAGTCTTCTCGTAATCACGTTTAAAGGTTGAACAAAAATAAATCAAGTTTGTTTTCACCTTTTTTTAATAATGGGATTTTATATAAGAGTATTCAACTACAGCTCAAGAAAAACCGGCACATTTAGATATTTAAGATATTTTGAACGACCACTGAAGGAAAACAAAAATGCTCTCTTAAGGATATTTGGATTTATATCAAAGACGTGAGGTTCCAGTTTACGATTTCTATTTGTTTTCATGAAATTCCTTTGGATCGCTGAAATGAAAATTTTGAAGATTTATTATAAAGTTTTTAAAACTCAATAAAAGACAAAAATATCGTATCTATTATTCCAAATGTCAGAACTGTCATCCAAAAATGTTTGTAGGCTGTCTTCAGATTGTTATCACAGTTACTTAAAGACTACATTAACATTGTTATCGCAATCATTATTGTTATCACAGTTTATATAGTATTTAATTCCAAACACTTGAGAATGAGAGCGTCATTTATGCTTTACACATCATTGCTTATAAAAAGTAAAGTCAAGGATATATAATCTGTAGACTGTGATAACCTCGACATTTCTCATCAGAGATAAGATTATATCTCAACTATTATCTTCATTTCTGACATAAAATACTTTTAAGACTATTTTGATTTTTGAGACTTTTTCTCACCCACATATTATGCACAACTATCTTTAACTCAAACCTAAGTGTTTCACGTTTCGAAATTATAATCTTATTCAGCTATAACAAGCTGTTTTGAGCCGATTGTTTTCCTCAGTGTGTCCCTTGATTCTATATATACTGAGTATATATTGGGTGTATACTATATATTGGAGCACAAAAATTAAGTATTTAACCTTTCACACATACAGTTTTATTCAACTCAATCAAAGGTTATTTTGGATCAATAGTTTAGCATAGTTTAGATGTTGACTCTATGTAGATCACACAATTAACAATGTCGTTGTAGGTTATAAATAACTTTCTTTATTATGACCTTACGTACTCCAACGTAAGCTAAAACATTTATCATACCATAGAAGTTAAGAATTATATCTGTTATCTTTACTTTCTTTCAAATATTATGCCAATTTAAAAAAACAAAAAAACTTTTCTTTCATTTTAAGCAGTGGACATCGTTGGTTTGTTCTCTTGACAAGCTCTACTTTCAAGTCTGGCCGTTGTACAGACTTTCTTTAGCAAGGTCACCGCCTTCAAAAGCTATGATAGATTGAAACAGATAGAACTAGACTGGAAATGTTAGCTGATATGTATTCACACAGATTGTGCTAATTTTCTGTGGACTTCTAGCTGGAACTTGTCATACACTAAATAAGATGGAAATTTCTAAGTATTTTTGTAACATTCAGTAACTTACAGTATTAAACTTTGATAAATCAGTGTGTATTTTAGATTATTTACAGTATTACTTAGATTTAATATATAACACTAAAATCTTAAATAGTGATGACTATTTGGCCAAAGGCAATAGGCATGGTACAGTTATAATTTATTGTAATTACGCTAACAGGCACAACCTTGTTAAATGTTCATGGGAGGCAAAATATATAGCTAGCAGCGAGGATGCCTAAAAGATGATCTAGGATAGAATTACCATAAATTTTATTTTGTAGTTTGCTTGCTACTTATAATTATAACCACTTAGCTTTAATTGTAATTATTTTAATAGGTTTTTAGCAGCTCTCCTGATAGAAGTTACTATATAATACAAAAATCAAACAAATTTTGGCAATGTATAACATCAGCAAGTACTCAAATATACTATAGAATTCACACTGTATACTGACATGGATCTCTTTTTGCGAAAACATCAGCACGACGTGCACTAAAGAATTATTAGTTCGTAATTATACCGATATATTTTTTTTATTTTTGCGAGATTTATAAATAATAAAAAATACAAATGACTTATTTTTCTAAAGTTAAAGAAGGACAAATATGTTTGTTAACTTACCGCTGTAAAGTTTGAGTTTTACATATGTTTGAAAGGAGAAATATATCTTGTTGATCCCTTAATATTATTACACATTATTTGATTTTCTGCATAAATCTGAAAAGGAGATATATTGCTCGATTTTCATTAGGAAATATAAAGAGAAACATATATGTTTTTTAACCTGTTGATTTTAGCAATAATTTTAACTTTGAGTTTTAACATTATTGACTTAACAATTTCTTTTTCATTTACAATGTAACGGATTTATTTTAGTACTTACGCTTTTTTCGGTTTAATACATGTAACTTACATTGTTAAAAAAGTATTGCGAAAGTTCCGCCTCTTCTCTAAAAAAGATTGTAGGAAATTCTTGAGCGTAACAATCAATAATGTGTGATGTGTACCAGTGATTTCTGGTATTGTTGTCAATTGAATTTTCTATAACCTCGCTTTAAAGTTTATAAATCGCAACACACGAGTAGGCAGTTTTGATAATAATATTGTTGGTCTGCTAGAGTCAGTATACTATAAACCTCGAAAGCTATGATTGTGATAAACACTTATTAAACGGAAAGCTACAGATATTTCAAACATTACAAACCATCTAATTCCCGTGAAGTAACTTCGGGCGCGGATATTTCTTCAAAGAAAAAACTCACGTACGAAAAATAGAGCTAGTCTGTAAAACTTTTTTATATAAGTTATTATCTGTAATAACTGTTATTATAAATTGTATTATTGTTTGTATATTAAAACATGATCGTGTTAAGAAAGAAAACTGGGTTTGTCAGTCTTGCTGGCAAATGCCATAAATTTAATACATATCAAGATTTAATTCATTTATAACTTCTAATTCAAATTTCCGGCTATTTGAAATCGTAATATATATAACGTACGTAAGATAATAATTCGGTGACTCGTCCGAGATAAATTATAATAAGTAACATAACAACAAACACTTAATATTTTTTGGCTTCTTTTACAGAAGAAAAATAAATAAATATTCGCTCAAAGCTTTTAAAAAGCTTATAGACTAGAGAGAAGACAGCTTGCCAAAATTACCTTCTGCCAAGTCATGGGTTACTTTCATCCAACCGGATAGTGAGATTTAACTGTTACACGTATAACACACCCAGAGTCTGGCACGCCAACCTCTAGTCTACATCCAGTTTTATCAGTTCTAAAGCGCTTAACCACAATAGCCTGTCTAAAAATGCATTCGACCACACATACACCAGGAAAACTGGCTGAACTGATACGAAACATATTTAGCGATATAAGGAAAGACGGTGTAGAAACTGGTTAAATATCTATAAATAGACAATACAAGGAGGAAAACAAATATAAATATTTAAAACCTATGTAAATAATGAAATTGTATAACACTGAAGTCATTATCACAAGCATCGTTAAACCATTAAATACAATATTCACTACAATTTTAGTTTTTGAAAAGCAAACAGCTGTAAAGAATAGATGACTTCCTATCATGAAAATAGCTATTGTGTGTAATAATTGAATATAACTAGTTCATTATGAAGGTAAAGAGCTTCGTTACTCATATGCCAGAGATATTTATCAGGTTATACTAATTCCAGGCCATGAGTTAACTATGATTAATTTAAGTTGATTAAATGTAGCAGAGAAGTGGGGGAATAATGTATTTAATACCCCCACGTCTTCCCTTGGACGTTGAGATAAAAACAGTTTTATAATTATATTTTGCGCAAGTGCAGTTTCCAATCTGACTCATAAATTCGCACTACCATGAATGAATAATATATAATGTCAGTTTCACTTCTTATACTGGAGATATTCGCATGCAAATATAAAGTGGTAATAGACTCTTCTTTTTTCACTACATTTAAATATGTAGGAACATAGGAAGAGGTGAAACCAGACTGCAAGAAAGTCCTTTGTCATCTTTTAACTCATATTGTGCAATTTAACGTTTCTTTGATTTCATTCATAAAAAGTAAATAATCTGAACCTCACTCAGTACAGTCTGTGTATATCAATGACACATTCAGTTTTTATTTTTCGTCTTTACAGTGTACATCATTGTACTTAAAATGCATAAAACGTTCATTCATGTTTTAATGATGTTATTATTCAAGCAAAACGTACTTATAGAAATAGATTTTTTATGACCTTCTACTTCAAATAAAATCATATTTAAGTATTTACTGTGATAATTATGTAATGCTCACATTATATGCAACATTTGTTTGCTACCAATTATTTTGATTTTTTAAGATTTAAATTCACACAAGCATATTGTAATTTTTAATCAAGGTAAGGCAATTTAAATGGAAATATGTAAGTACAAATATAATGTTTCATTTGGTAGAGAACAGGTGGTGTTACAGAAATGTTACAAAATAACTAAGTTGTTAGAGAAATGTAATAAACTAATTAAACTTATAGCATGATAATAAACTTTGGTAACTTTTTTGTTCTACTCACAAAAGAAGTTGTGGTATTTACATTAACAGCTAATGTTTTGCTATTGTGCCTTCATCAAAATAGTACCGCCTTACAATATTTATCTGTTTATCACAGGTGTTATTTCACACTTACTCACACACATATTATTCACACACATACATACATATTTATGTCGTGTGTAAGCATACTTACGACGTGCATATTGCCATTATAATTTCTGTATGAGATTTAGTTGTTGGTATTTCTACTTTTATTTCATATGTTAATGATAGACCTCTGTCCGAATTATCAGTTTTCAGGTTAATAGAATATTCCGAACTCTCATTTTTGTTCAAAGCAACTTTAATAAATAAGTTGTGTAAATACACGTACACAATATGTCGTGATAGAGTTCAGCTTAACCGGTCGCACTGCTTCAAGAAAACCCTGTACTGCCTACTGAGTAACATGTTTCGCCAAAGGCATGTTTCTTGTCAGCCCAGCCTAGCCAAACCATTAATACAATATCTGTTATCTTTCACCGGGAGTACAGTACCCTAGGGGACTGTGGGTGAGGAGCTGTAGCTTCTTGCTGTCAACCATTTTAGACACTTGCCTTTTTATAATCACTGTTTCAAGTATAACAGAAGTTGGTTACTCCTTAAAGTAATTTTCTCTTCCTATTTTCTATTGAAAGTTTCAAAGTTTTACCATTATTGCTCATGTCTGCTTCAATTGGAATCGTAATATATTTAATCTTTAAACAAAGTAATAAGCTTGTTACACTACCGAATGAAGACATTAATCACTAAAAGAGTTTTCTTATGGTCCTAGAACAGAACTCTAGAAAGGAATAAGGCTGGGTGACGACAGCAGTCTCAAATGTTTGTTAACTCATTATAGAAAATATACAAGATGTACGCACGTCATGCACATTATATATCATAATTGAATAAATTATGTCACAAGTACAAGATTTGAAGGAATCTTTACAAACTGTTGTCCATAAGTTACATTTCTCTTTTGATATTGAGATGAAGGTTGCCCTTTAATTAACATGTCAAACTATAGATTTGTACTCTACCCTAAACAGAATATCACGCTCACACTTTAGAGTTATGGCTATGTCAATCGAATATTTGATTAAGCTAGTTCAAGAGATAGTGGTGGAGGCTATTGACCAGCTTTCTTCCTTCTAGCCTATGAGCTTTAAATGAGGGACAGCTAAAGTAGATAGCCCTTGTGTAACTTTGTGTGAATATCCGAAACAGACCATACCAAATAAGTTTTGGTTTGGTTAGTTTGGGATTTTGCGCAAAGCTACACGAAGGCTATCTACTGTAGCCGTCCCTAATTTAACAGTGTAAGATAAGAAGGAAGGCAGATAGTCTTCACTACACATCGCCAACTCTTGGGCTACTCTTTTATCAATGAATAGTGAGATTGATCTTCACATTATAATACCCTCACGGCTGAAAGGGCGAGCATGTTTGGCGCGACCGGGATGCGGACCAGCGACCCTCAGATTACGAGTCGCTGGGCCTTGACACGCTTGGCCCTGCCGGGCCCTTTTTTATTTGCATCATTGATCAACTACTTCTCCTCACATGAAACGTGTTTCCTTCCGTATTTAGTATAAATGTTAAGAAGAGAGTTGTCATGAGTACTGAGTTATTTACAAACCAAGTTTACACTCACGATGACAGTATGGAATTTTGGTTTAATATACCAGCATCTGGATCAAACCCTGAATAAAGATACATTTTAGAAAGTTGTTTGATATGATTTTTTAGATAACAGTTTTTTGTGTGTAACTAATTAGATACCACATTGAAACAAAATTCATTTGTCGAACAAAATGAAGTTCGCATATATATATATCAAACTGAAGTAACCTTTGTTCATTTTAAACCAACACAGCGAATCCCAATTCAAGATATAAGTGAAATTAGAATATAAATTATTTAACATTTTATTTGTAATGATGCGGTTTCGAATTCCCGTCACACCAAACACGTTCGTCCTTTCAGCCGTGGAGGCGTTATTATATGACGATCAATCCCATTATTCGTTGGTAAAAGAGTAGCCTAAAAGTTGGAAGTGGGTGGTGATGACTGGTTGCCTTCCCTCTAGTCTTACACTACTAAATTAGGGACGGCTAGTGCAGATAGCCCTCGAGTAGCTTTGCGCGAAATTCAAATAAAACCAAATAAGTAATTTCTTATGGTTCACCGATTACAGCGGAGTGAGCTACTTTTATTCTTAAACTCAGTTTTAACATTATTATGTTCAGGCACTATTTTACTACGTCTAATTGTAGTTAAAACTATTACACATTGCTTTAATCATTCACAATACATCCTATTCAGATTTTTATCTACTAGCGACTACCTTTCCCAGTCAAGTTAACACCGTTTTCTTCTTCTATAGTGCAAGTTGAGTCACGTCTTGTATTTCTGCACGTATAAAGCTTTACTAATCAAAATTCCAATATCACAGCATAAATTATAGCAGTTAAATCTAAATCATATATACAATAATATATTGTATAAAAAAGATTGTGTTTTCGTTACACTAAAACCATTTTGGACATGCATATCAGCACATCACGTGATAACCACAAATAATAAAGAATCGGGGGGACACAGAATACTTGGTCTTTCATAGGTAGTGTGATGTTATAAAAATTATCGCTTTGGAAAGGGTACGTAAGAGTTCTTTATGAAGTAATGTTCATTCATTGACACTATAAAGGTCTATTCAGATGAGTAAGTTATAATTTCTGAGATAGGAATACCCTTTTTACCTAATGGCATTGGAAAAAAAAAGGATCATTTTTGGGCCTCTAGGCCCAACCAGTAAGAGACATACAGTAAGTCGGAGTCTTCCAGTGGTTAACAAAGTGCGAATTTTTTAACATGTAAGAATCCACAAACACAAAGGTAAATAGCGAAAGCCGTACATGTGGAACAGGAAACAGTACATATCACAATCAATCTTTCAGATAAAACGACAGAAGTCACGCGTAAATAAGTTTGTTAGTTTTTTGCCATATAAGCAGCTTAAGAATGAAACAAATATTCATATTTCTTCATAGAAAGACGTGTCGCTCAAGTCTCTGGATGCAGCACCTATGGATTTCTGTGGAACTGGCCCTGCATGACAAAGTGATTAGGGCGTTAGACTTGCAATCTGAGGGTCACGGGTTCGAACCCCATCACACCAAACATGCTTGCCCTTTCAGCTGTGGGATCATTATAAATGAAGGTAAATCCCACTGTTCTTTGGTAAAAGAAGTCCCCCAAGAGGTGATGGTGGGTGGTGATGACTAGTTGCCTTACCTCTAGTCTTTCACTGTTAAATTAGGGCAAGTAGCACAGATAGCCCTCGTGTAACTCTGAGTGAAATTCAAAAACAAACCAATCAAACGAATATGTACAATTGGACTGTTGCATTACAGAAGCTGTAAAACTGTAGTAGTCTTCTAGTGCACTATATTGTTCATCAAAGCAAGCTTTAGATATGACGGAACGGAGTTTTTTGTAATAAAAACTACGCTCTAGGGCTATTCATTGTCACGTACATAACCGGATCATTACGACGTTGACAGTAGTGACACAATGAGACTCAAAAATCTTTTCAATATAACGAACTAAAGATATATATAAGTTACTTAATTAACTTTATACATAGTACTACGTAAACTAAAATAATTTCAATAAATAACCAGTGGTTCAAAACAATAATACAGTTTATACCGGCAATGAAGTATGATAAAGTGAAAGCCGGTGTCAAAGTTCATAAAAGGAAATATTCAAGAAGTCACTTTCGTAAGTACACTTTCTTTGGAGATGTTTCTATAAACACGTAAGTGATTTCATAGGAGATTCAATAAAATTAAAAATTGAATATATTTAAATTAACATAACAAACTATATGGATATGCGAGATCGTAATTGATAACATTTTTATCATTCTAGGAGAGTCTACTGAGGTGATGTTACACATGAAATTTCAGTCACGTTAAATAATCTTTTAAATTGCATTTCAGTTGAGGCAGATACTTTGTTGAAGTATGCAGAGCGTTTACTAAGTTAAGTAATTCTTTAAAAAACTAAATTATGTGGAATAATTAATAAAATTATATCGAAATTTTCCATAACATAAAGTAACCCATGAAAAGGTAAGACAACTTATGATCTGCGTTAAATGAAGTTATCAAGATGTACAGGATTTCTTAATGGGTTAAATGATCATCTAATATGTACAGAAAAATACAAGAACAGAATTACGTCTAATGAAACGCTTTCAATTTATTATTTAACCACGAAAGACAATAACACATTTGTTAAAATACAGAATAATCATTTTTCGAATTATAGTGATTATCTGTTCTTCAAGTAAGTATTTGTTAAACATTTTTATGAACATTTAAAATTTGTCTAATATATTAGAATTTATGGACTTATTGGCAAAATACTATTTAACACAGGAGCAACGGATAAGATGAAAGAATATGTTGTAATTATAACAATTAACACCTGTGATCATTACACCTCGCTGATATAATGTAACAATCACCTGATATTATTGAAAAAAATCTATAAATCATTAAGAGATGTTGTATATAAGTAGGCCCCGCATTGTCCAAGTGGGTTAAGGCAAGCGACTCATAATTCGAGGGTCGCGGGTTCGCATCCCCGTTGCGCTAAACATGCGTGCCCTTTTAGTCGTGGGGGCGTTATAATGTTACGGTCAATCTCACTATTCGTTGGTAAAAGAATAGCTCAGTAGTTTAGCTGTGGGGGTGATGACTAGCTGCCTTCTCTTTAGTCTTACACAGCTAACTTAGGGACGGCCATCGGAGATAGCCCTCGAGTAGCTTTGCGCGAAATTAAAAAGAAAAAGTATATAAGTATAAAACTGTGGAATGAGGAAGTTGGGTAATCACACAAATATCTTTTTTCTTTGTACAGTTTGCACAAAGTAAATAATGGATTTGTCTTGATAACATAAATGCAATAATAAAATAATAGACCGATTAATACAAGCTTTACCTTTATTTAATTTTTTTATAATGGTAGTAATAGTTAATGATATGTAATGAATTTGGTGTATATATATCTCTAAATTGAAGTAGTAAATCTTTGCGAAGCATGGTCTATACAAGTGCCAGAGAGAGAGAAGCGTTGTCCTCTGTTGTAATTTACAAATAAAAAAAATATATTTCGAATGTATATATAACTGCTTATTTCTTCTTTGCAAACAATTGATACAAAGATTTCAGACATAGGCATACACTGATATTTTCTGGTTAAGTCAGGGTTTAAAGCACCAAATAACAACTGTATTTGTTTTATTTGTTTCAACTTGAAAAACCTATGAATTTGCCAATAATCAAGAAAATAAGCACTGCTAGAAGCGACATCTTCCATCAAAGAAAACTTTCAGAAATTACAGAAACGTGAAAAGAAAAATGTCTGCTAAGCCATCGGCTTATACTGTTTAATGAAAAAAATATAAAACGTTTATCTCCATGCTTTTAAATTTAGAAACAATCATAATGTTGCGACCTTGTAAAGCTGGTACATTTTAAGCCTTGTTTGTACTTTCTAATGTTTTCCATTTATGAAAAACGACGATTTCTCTCGCTTTATGTCTATGCACACTTGTTTGTATGTTTAATCTGTTTGGACATCAAGCGACGCTCCACCTAAAATCTAATCATAAGAATAAGTTGAAACTTCTATTTAGGTTAAATAGTGAGACAAAATTTGGATTATCTACATTTCATTATACATAATATAAAATGTTTTATTTTCTTTTCTTTAACGGTAAATAAAATAAGGACTTAATCATTTTGCTTTGGTGTGTTATTGTACATTAAAATTTGGCTCAGCTCTTTACTGGTGAGAAATTTTGCAAATGTAACAAAAGAGAAGAGTAGTGAACTATTCGAAAGCATTCAAGTTTTGAGTTTCGTTTGGAAATTATTACAGCTTTTGTCGTGGTTTCTTAATCAGAAGAATGCTAATGCAGTGTAAATGTTCCTTTGTGGTCCTCCCGACATAAGTCAGCGAAATAATAATAATAAAAATAAAAAAAATTAATTGTGGGAGGTTTTTCTCCATATTCCTCTAAATTTATTCATTGCAGCTCGAGATAAGTGATGTGTAAAAAAAATTTAAGATTTGACTTTTGTCTGCCAGAAATCATTGCTCAACAGGTTTTTCGTTTAGTACCGGAACTCATCAGTTGAGCTGAAAGATGGCAGACAAAAGAATGATTTTATATATTTTTTGTAACTTTTCGGGCAATAACCTGCGGGAGATAAAAAATATATCTGAAATGCTCATTTTTATTCTCCTCCGATTTCGAACTACAATGGACTAATCAACTATGGTTACAATACATTTGTCCTGGTGAGTTTATAAAATAAAATAAATATTTGAAAAACCGAAGCTGTTAGAACTGTTGGAATTATTTTTACCAAATTGGTAAAATGGTGAAATTTGGCAGAAATACCAATACTGTCTCATTAATATTTTGGTAACTTGAATTTAAGAGCAAAAATATCCTTGTTTTTAGCAACACACTCCATGTAACTGCTTTACTTACAACAATTATAGGATATGTTATCAGACTAATATGATTAATTATATTAAATAAATAAAAAAATTTGCTTTTGACCAATAACAAACATCATGAAGACTTTATATGGTTTAACGAGATGAGCGTACGACATGCAGAGATAGCATTATTGAATTAAGAACAACAAGCAATACAATCCTGCCAAATAAAACATCTGAAGAACCTAGAATAAGAAGAATTTGCATAAGATCAATTTAAGAGAATCATTAGGCAAATCCCTAGATATATAAAACTAATGCATTTTATTCACAGTAGGCGTGCTGAAGAAATGAAGGCAAGATGATGAATGAAGTTTGAAGATACAAAAAACAGTGACGAACTGGAACAGAAGATGAATTTATTGCTCTCAGGATGGGATTTTAAGAGAAGTCTTACACTGCTAAATTAGGGACGGCTGGCACAGATAGCCCTCGAGTAGCTTTGTGCGAAATTCCAAAACAAACTTACAATCATATTGTGTTATGTGGGCTCAGTAAAAATTTACCTTTAAAAGGTTCTTTCACACACATCCTATCAGATCTATAACCACAACTTGGATTCTTCAAAATAAAGAAGTATTACACTTGAGCAGCAGAAACGACATCAAAAGTGTAACCAACAGTTCTCAAGATAACCTCACTCCTTTCTTATACGGCTTATCGGTCTGCTTCGTCTACTTGAAGATTGTTTCCATGAAAATAGGCACACCCTACTCTATAGAACAGTAAGTACACCAGATAACTAACCACCGACCTTACTAATATAACCTATAACCTTATATAGTTTTTATCCATTTCTATCGAGACTTCTTGAACCTACGTGTTTTTCCAAAAAATCATGAATAACTTATTTAAGGCATATATGTGTGGTTTTTGATGAACAGTTGCCAACATTTTCACACCTTTATTTTAGATCACTCATAGGGTTAACTTACATCTGATCAGCTGCCAAAAAGTATTTTATTTAACAAGTTTGTGTTCCACCCGCATGCGCATGATACACAAAAAACCCAATTGCCCCAAACATGTGATTCATATACGACGGGTCATTAAACCTCGTAACTGTAAAGATAATATATACCTCTCCTCTATCTAGCCACAACACGAGCTAATATCGTTTTCTTATGGACTAATATTAAAATAATCTGATATTTTACAACAGCAAAGTGATATATCACTTAATGAGAAAACGTTCTTTATTCATTACATATGCAAACTTATCAAACGTGAAGAGAACATTTTGTTGTTTTATTGAAATAAGCCAGTATAAGAACCACAGAATACATCTTCTTTTATTCAAGAAATGTACCAGAAAAATAGATATATTTTCTTTCTTATCTAAAGTAAGTATTTGAAATACAAATTAACATGTTTTTAAATATTTTTACACTAATTGATTATATAAACACAGTGAGCAGTTATACGAAACGAAAACGTATAGTTAGAAATTATAGAATATTTATTTTCTCTTACTGGTCACAAACTTCAATATATTTGAACTATATTTTTAGGAGGTCTCATTGCTAGGTATGCAAACTTGACCTTAGATATTTCACACCTTTCTAGCTGTTGACGTTAAAAATTGTATTTTTCTCTTTGGTCTTTTGGGCCTTGTTGTTCTTCGAATTCATCTTGTAAAGTTGGTTACTCGAAAGTCACACAAGAAAATCGAACTGTCATTATTCGTAGAATTTTCTGTTACCACAAAAAATCACAATACTTCTCTAGGTTACTACATCTATGCAGTAGGAAATATACCAATTAAAGAAATGATATGTTCTTGTTGATTTTCAGTTTACAAGTTATGGAAGCGTATTTCATAATCGTGAGTTACTAAAACAAATAAGTGTACTAAACAATAAAAATAGCATTATTTTGTTTAATTACAATGAGTGAATATGCAAATAACAGACTATGTTATTTTATTTAACTATTCCAAGTGAATGTAGCACAGTATGAGATAATGTCGTCTTATTGTAATGTATTGAACTTAACAAAAAGTGATTTGCTTAATTGTATATTTAAAATCGTTTTAATATAACGTACTCATCCATATGCATTTCAATTAAGATAAATGAGACACAAATTTGTAAAATTATTACCTGTTCAAGTATGTTATATTTTTAACTCTAACTTCTATATTGTAAACATACCGTTTCAGTACCTAGTTATAAAATATTACTTAGATGGATGTAGACATTTTTGTTTTTATGCAGTTTTTTAGTTGCACATTTTGATCACTTTGTCACACAGCTAGTTCTCTGCCCATTTTATTCTATTTTTCTAAAGTGACTCAATAAAGAAATCTTTGTTACTATTTAAATCTATTTGAATGAACAGAGTAGTACACGTACTTATAGTCATCCAGTGACATAGCACTATGTATGCGGACTCACACCGCTGGAAACCGCGTTTCGATACCTGTGGTAGACAGAACACAGATAGCTCACGTGTAACTTTGCCTTTAATTCCATAGAAACAAAACCAAAAAACAATAACATGTATTGGTAATCATTAATCTTTTGAATCATAACATTTATATTTCTCAAATTCATCACTGAAGTATATTGGTATGGACCCTAAACTTTGTTATTGTAACTTCATAAACATCATATGATCAAACTGAAAATCAAATCTTACAGAAACGTTTTGCCGAACCACACATTCGAGACTGACACTTCAGTGACACGTTTTTCTTCTGGACTGCCAACAAACATTGAAAACTATATTTTTATGTAGAAACTCTAACATCCAATATATGAAATTCCCCTTTCAAATTTTCTCCATTACAAATGCATTTTGCTTAATGACACTATTCTTAAAGAATAATTTTCTTCCTCTTGACTTCTAAAAACAAAACACACACACAGAGCATAATTTCTCTACTGCAAAACTTGTTGTGCTAAGCTCGTCAACTGAAACATTACTTGTACTTAAAGCCCTGCACTAACAGTAATGATTACAAACCACACACAATGGGATGCTGAATATATCCATGTAAGATGAAGATATACTTCCTCCATTAACCGGCCTTTTTCAAGCAACCGAACAGAGTTTTCCTGATTGTCACATATTATCCAAAACGCAAAAATGTTTAATGAATCTTTAAAAAATATGTTCTCATCTTCTACAGCTTAGTTCTCGTTTGTTGAAAATCTTCTCAGAAATTCCTGCTGTTTCCTTTTGAAAAACCAAACACTTAGAAAACCCTTGCTCATTGAAGTCAGTTAAGTATACTGAGTAACAATGATCAACGTCAGATTTGTAAGTTTACTAAAGCTGTCAACACTTCATCTGATCAAAAAGATCAAAAACTGTACCTCATGACAAAACCAATTTATTTTAAAACTCAATATATCTTATACAGTAAAAGAAATGCAACTATCAGAACATTAAACAAACTCAGACTACCCTCAAATACTAGTTTAATAGCCAGAAATTATCTGCTAGTAATAAAAATATTTTTTCTACCACGTATTTTAACCAGCTTGACCACTCCATCACTAACATGATTTTCATTGTCATTGAAACTGGATTTGTATATAAACCGTAAAGAGAAATAAAGAAGCTTACTGGACAGCATTTTAAACATTGCCATCTCGTATGTTAGGTAAAATTATTAAAAATATTTTTTTAATTTCTTTGATTAATATTTCATTTGCCAGTTCCTGTTTCACTTGTTGATGAAACTAACAATTGTTTGGACATTACTTCTTTCACAAACAGATTATTTTAAGTCATTCTTATTTCGAAACTACTTTTTCTTCTTGGTTTGTCTCATTTTCACATAACATACACACGTATACACACAATGATTTTACATAATTTAAGTAATATTCTTAGAACCGAGTAACATTTCATTTCCAATAAAATAACCACATAGATCATCAACATTCTTACAATACTCGTTATTTACCGATAAAGAAGGAAAATTCATTTCCAATAGAACAGAGTTATTCGATTTTTTTCCCTTACCCAAAGTGTCTCGCTGACACAACTAAATTTTTCGTAAAACTTCTTAATATATCATCAACCATTCAATCAACAAAATTCATAATCAGGTATTTCATAATCTTTCCTTGGGTCCATCCATTTAAAAAAAAAAAGCACTTGTCTTACACGTGTAAAGAATTGATCCATAATCTTACTGAGCGATCTATTGATCATTTGTGGTTAATAACATAAGACTGTAATCTGCTCGCCTTTTAATCCTCAATAAATTCGTGCCTGAAGTGCCATTTCATATAGAAATATTGGCTTTTATTTGTACTTCTGAAAGTTTCGCTATTCATATGAATACGTATACCTGACTTCTAATTAGCGGAGTAGAATATGTTTGCCACATACACACACATATCTGGCTATTCTACTAGATTTTGAACCTTCACATGATCTATGATAATTTTCATCTCCTCTCAGGAGAGTTCTTGATTATTTGAGAAATCCTCAATCTCTTTCCAACGTACACTTTGTCTTATATGATGGTGAGACAGTTCTTTATATCTTTGACGAAAACATCACCTCCAATTGCAGACTGCTTTAAATTCGTGTGTGTGTACATGTTTTGCTTGTTCACCTTCCAGCAGAGGGAAGGTAGCTAGTCATCACAATCCACCGCCAACTCTTGGGCTGCTCTTTAATGAACGAGTAGTTGGATTTACCGTAGCATTATAACGCCCTCACGGCTGAAAGGACAATCGAGTTTTGGTGTAACGGGAATTCGAAACCGCGACCCTCGGATTGCGAGTCGAGCGTCCTAAATACCTGACCATGCCGGGCAGCGGGAGGTTTGGTAAAGATGTCCATAAACCGTAAGTGATCACGTGGTGAAACAATAATTTTATATGTTTTATAATTTCTGTTTCAGTCATACAGTTCAATGGTAACCTTTAATGGATTTTTGTCAATATCAACAGAATTGATAACTCATTAAGCCCATACTCTTCAAAGATGAAAGTTTAGAATATCAACAGATTTAAGTCTTACTGAATTTCACTTTTAGTTGCAGTTTACACAGAGTGTTGGGGTATAAAAGAAAGAATAGATGTATCCATCTTATGAGCTTTTGAGAATTCAATCAGACAAATTTTGTTCTTATACAATATATGCGCAGAATAATGCTATCAGGAGTGTAATGGATTGCCTTGAACAAGGAATAATATATATTAAGGACTGGCTTACGACGAATATATTGAAAGTCTCATAGAACACTTTTGAGAACATTATGGATGATGTAGCTAACAAAGCTTTAATGATATGAGGGTTTAGTGTTATACTGACTGAGGAATAAAACAGGACCCCCACAGTGTTGTCTACTGACTTATCAGAACTACTTTCTGCAAGTTTTGAAACACGTGTTTACTCTTTTATATAAGTTGATCCAATAAGATCGTAATTCACAGATTGTTTATCTGTTTGTAGTTAAGCATAGAGCAACACAAAGGGTAATCTGTACTGTGCCCGCCACAGGTATTTAAATGGAGCTTGTAGTGTTATACATCCGCAGGCTTACTACTGTCCCACCAAGGTTTCTCACAGACTACAAGTCACATATAGTCATAATCTACATTGGTTAGCTACCATATTAGATTTTAAAATGATCACAACTTTCCCTTTGATTGGTAATTAACTTCACCATCGTAAGATGCATCTTGAATTTTCTAAAATAGTCAAATTAATAACACAGCCAGTAAGGTGTATAATAAAGAATACGTAGCTACTATATATAGTATACGTGTATATAAATACTTGTTAAAATTCAAAATAAGTATAGTTATATTTATGACTGTGAGGGCAGGCATCACCAGGTGGTTAGGGCGCTCGACTCGTAATGTGAAGATCGCAGGTTCGAATCCCCGTAACACGAAATGTTGGGAAAAGAGTTAGCTAGCTGTTTTTCTTAGAGTTTTATTATGCTTAATTTGGTACGGATAACGCAGAGAGTCCTCATGTAGCTCTGCGCGAAACTAAAAAGAAACAAACAAACTGAATTTATAATTGATTATTGATTACATGCACAAGATCTTGGTTTATAGCATTCATAGGTGACACTAATCTAGATTATAACTGTTATCATATTCGTTAAAAATTGACAGTATGAATGTGACCATTTTTGGGTATATTCTCAAATGTGGAGTGGTGGGGATGTTACTGTATAGAGTAACTTTATTACAATTAATCAAGCTACAAGAGGTAATATACTTTTTCTGTTGAGTGTGCTGAGATCCATAAAGTCAATTACTGATCGAGTGCAAAATTTGGATATGGATTTGGAGCCACTTTACGAGGTGCCAACTTAAGATGGACAAACTAACATTGGCACTACTTCTTTTTTTAGTCAACTTGTAAATTAGAATAATGGAGTTTTAGTTTTTCAAAGTATACATTATGTTTTCATCCGTTCCTTCGATCTTGTAGGAAGAAGCAGTGTACATTTTTTACATTTCATGATTATTTTAATTTATTATTGCTGTTCGTGATGTTTCCTTTAAATAAAGCTTAATTATGCATTTATATATTTTTTCTCTGATATTTCATTTTTTCTTTAAGTTTGTTTTGTTTAATTTCAAATAACGCTTTGTGTTATTAACCTGCTGTTTTCATTTATGTGTCTTTATTGCAAGCAGAAACGAAACTATTTTTGAATAAAAATCCACCTGACTTAAATACTTAGACTGATAAGTGGCCACCATTGAAAAAGAAATATCTAAATGTGTTTTAGAGGCATGCCTAGAGAAAAGTGTCAAAAAATCTAATTAGCATCACCTTCTAATGTGAATGTAGCCTTAAAATCACAAGCAAAAATTTGCTTACCTGCAAAGTTAATAAGCTTTCAACAGTTTGTTCAACTTCCCACTCAACAAAGAAATTAACATCATAGGATCATTTGACAATAACGACTGTAATAACTACCAAAAAAATGTTTTGTAATTCCTATTACCATAATGATTAGGAACCCATGTCCTATTAGCAGGATTCCTGACCAACATTCTGACAGAGAATGATTTAAAGACAATAAAGCATTAATCCAATATTGTCAAGCTCGCTTTATATGCTGAAACAGTGCTAAAACTCACGAGGAAACGACTTGCAAGAAAAAGCAAACGAAATGCAAGAGTCATTGAAGAACTTGACCATGCTAAATAAAACAGAGGCATCATGAATAAGCTGGAGCAAGTGACCAAAGTCATTCAGAAAATATCACCAGAGGCTTTGTTTGTTTGTTCTGAATTTCGCGCAAAGCTACACGAGAAATATCTGCGCTAACCGTCCCTTATTTAAAAAAGTAAGTCTAGAGGGAAGGGAACTGCTCATTGCAATCCACCGCCAACTGATATACCAACGAATAGTGGAATTGACCATTTACAAGATAACGCTCTCACTACTAAAAGAGCGAGCATGCTTGGTGTGACGCAGATTCAAACCCATGACTCTCAATTTGTGAATCGAGCACCCTAGCCACCTAGCTGAGCCGGGCCCGTCACTAGAGGGACAAAATAATCATAACTCTGATAAACATATTTTCTGCCTTAAAGTAGACTTTTGGAAATGTAAATATGTATATTTTGTATATTTACGTTTAGCATTTGTGTATTATGCTTTTTTTTCATTTTCACTTCACATTGTGCACGTCATGGCCGAGGGTCACGGGTTCGAATCGATATCACACCAAACGTGCTCGTCCTTTGAGCAATGGGGGCGTTATAAAGTTTCGGTCAATCGCATTAATCGTTAGTAAAAGAGTATATAAAGAGTTTGTGATGACAAGCTGCCTTTCCTCTAGTCTTATATTGTAAAATTAGGGATGGCTAACGCAGATAGCCCTCATGTAGGTTTGCGCGAAATTAGAAAACAAACAAACAAAATACTTTACACTTTCTGTAATGTATACAATTTTATATCCATTGTATACTGAGCATGTATTTACATGTTTAAGTATATTTCATAAATAGGCTATTTTATCGTGTATTTGATGAATAACTTTGTATGTTAAAAGATTGAGATATCTAAATTGTGTTAATGAAATGGTAAATGTTTTGTTATTTTACTGTTTACTGTGTTTTGAGAATATATGTTTTGGAATATCAAATACGTAATTGAAATACAGTGTTCTACATGAAAAGCTATTTTTAATTATTAATTAAAAATCAATTAATTATTAACTAATAATTAATTAGTTATTTGACTTTAGAATTACACCAGCGCTGATCATTCATATTCATAAATACATATTATAATTTAACTTACATTCTGTAGATATGCTAACATTTCTATTTGTTTTTGTATTTTATTTTGTTTATTACTTAAACGAATGTAATGACTTTACCATCTTATGTAAGTTCTCCACAATTATATCTTTCATGATTATCATGGATGTATGTATCTTGCTGTTAAATGCTTTCCTCTATTACGGCCCAGCATGGCCAGGTGGTTAGGGCGCTCATAATCTAAGGGTCGCTGGTTCGAATCCCAGACACACCAAATCTGCTCATCCTTTCAGCCGTGAGGGCTGATATGTTACGGTCAATCCCACTATTCATTGGTAAGAGTGTAGCCCAACAGTTGGCAGTGGGTGGTGATGATTAGCTGTCTTTCCTTTAGTCTTACACTGGTAAATTAGGGACAACTATCGCAGATAACCCTAGTGGAGCTTTGCGCGAAGTTCAAGACAAACCAAATCAAAGCAATCCTTTATTTAAAGGATTAATTTTATATACACTATCTTAAATGAAGAGCTAATTTCGTATATTTGTATTTCAGAGTTTCTGTTTTTTTATGTGTTAACTGTTTAGTTTGCTGCTTGCAGTTACTAGATTCCTTCTACCTGTTTGTCTGGTTAGGGCTTCACCATATTTCATTCTCTAACTTTAGCATCCTAATTTATCGCGCTAGGTAATTTTCATACAATGTTTTTAGTTTACACTGTACTTTTAACACTGGTAATAAACTTAAAGATATATTATATCAGGAATAACCTAAAATAAAATAAAGGGTTTGTAGAACGCACATTCCACATGTATTTACTCGTTTAAAAGTTGAACCTTTAGACCATAAATTTTGATCAGTAAATTCTTCCCCCAACTTATACATAGGGTACAAATTCTATAACATTTTTTTTAAATAAACGTTTTGTTTAGTTTGGTCAAAGTTAAGTGTCCCGAGAGGTTGAGTTTAAGTAATTGTTTGTTTGCTTTAACCCGACATACAAATATTTCCTTGGAAGTACAAAATAAAGATAAGATAGAGGATGATACACAAAATATTTACAATGATATTATTTCAAGTGATGATACTGGCTAAAAAAAGTGACAATGGTGAGTTTTACGAGTTTTCTCAAACTGATGACGAGAATTAAAAGTTTATCACCAGATGTACTTCTTTTTTATTGTTTTATTCTTTATAACTTTAGTGTCACATATGTACCTCTGTAGTTTTATTTTTTTACTTTTTTATAAAAGCATATCGCGAGAGATTTTAGGAGTAAGGCCCTAAGATAACCTATATATCTTTTTAAGCTGCAACGAAAGCTCGCAAAAGAATTCACCGATTTTTTAAGGAATAAATTTGTCTAAAAATAAAATAAAAATGACATAAAAACTAAACTTTATTTTTAACGTTTCCCCTCGACTTACATACAGATATATATATCTTTTTTCCAAATAGTATACTTTATATCATGAACTTTTTAAAAAAAATATTTTTGTGTTGTATTTTACGACAAAGTCTTAGGTGTTTCTTTTTCTAGCAATATACAGTCAAGTAGGCTATTCACTGTTTCATGAGGTTATTGTATTGGTATTGCGTGTGTCCTACATCACTTTGCGTTTGTTAGGATACATATGAACTGTCAAATGTACCAGATGTTCTTCCTGTTACTTATGACGCATATTTGTACATGGCGAGTTTAAAAAGGAATTTTGTGGATCATGAAAACTCTTTTTGACATTCCAGATAGTTTTGTTGTTGCCACTGAATAACTTAAAACATGCTGTTGAAGTGTCATCTCAGAAATGTTCACAACATTCAACTTGCTGATTATTTTTCAGTTTGATTTTAGTTTCAAGCTCACTTTATAAAATAACTTATTTAATTTCCTTTGTTCGAGTACAGTTTTATAATTTTTCATTTTAATAGTTCCTGTATTATAATAATAATGTATTTCCATTAGATGACCAGTCTTTGCCTTGTTTAACTTCTATTTTATAAATAGTCTCTATATTATATTGGTTTCACATCATGTTTTGTATCTTTTATCTCATCTGCAACAAACTACTAAACCCGTCCTTCCAAACAAGAGATCCATTAGTCTTTCATTGTTACAACGATCAAATAACTGGGTACTTGGTTCGTTAATAAAGTCAGGATTACCACCTGAATCCTTGTTTTCAAACACATAAAAAAGAACAAATGTTGTTGACTTTTCCATCAAATTGTAATATGTTATATTAGAAGTTGTACATTGTTATAGTTTTAGTTAAAACTATAATTTTGTGTATAGCTTTGATATTACGAAGGTATGAATCTTTTATAGATGGGACTTTTTTAGACTTTGATCACATTCATAAGCTGAGCTTCAATAGCTCATGCTTGACATGTAAAGCTACTAGTCCAACTGTGGCGTAAAAAGATAAAACTAGCTTTATTATAAGTAATTAATCTCTCAGGTGTTATATTGATTTCTGCATTGGGTTGCAAACTGAAACTTTAGCTTGAAATACGAAATAACATGGAATGATCCAAGAATGACTCATTCCTTCTTTGAGTTATTTTCCATTCAGGCAACTAATGCGGACAGTTATCATCAGTTGTAACTAACCTATTGCTAAGACGGGCTGGTTGATGTCCTATAGGACGCGAGAGGTTCATTGATCGGGTTACGTTTCCTTAATTGTGGAAAGACAAGAAAGAAGCTTTGATTGAACTGTCTGTTTCCAGACTAGCAGCACTGTATGTATTCTATCTATTAAAGTGTATGATATTTTATGGTCCAATAGAGTTGCAAGAGACTTTAGCAGAGACTGAACGTGAAGGAAACCAAGTATTCCAAGAGCACCTTTGTTTTCAATGCAATTTTTTTTCAAAGATAGCTCAACTATCAGTGTACATTATGTCGATTTTGATTTGCAGTTTTTATATATCCAGTTTTAATCAAATATCACAATTTATGGGTTTATGTTTGGCTCCAGTTATTTCAGTTAAGTTGTATAGTTTTGTCTTACTATTGTTTTACTTCTTTTATTTTAAACAACGCTTTGTTTCATTATCCAGCTATTTTTTCATTTGCCCGTGTTTGTTCAAGTACAATTTAATATAGGTGTTCATTTGAAATCTGTTTCGACTGTGTTTATGTTGCTAAACTTTCTGCACAATAACTTGTGTGTCCTTACGTTCTATGATAAATATACCACAAAGTCATACTTAGGGTCGCATTCCTCCAAAAAGCTCACGCAAAACATATTTACTTATCTAAAGCTGTTATTTCAAGGAAGAAAAAGTAAAATTATCAGCATTATGTTTCAGAGACTCATGACTGTTCACGACAGCTTTGTTAACATCGAAAACTGCAGAGTCATCGCCAGTAAGTATGGGTAGAAATATATTAAATTAGAATAAACAATTTCTTATTTTTTGTGAAAATGTGATGTTTTTATGTATTACCAACATATGGAATACTGAAGAAAACTATGTGTGTGTGTAAATACACAATTTAACTTCATATTAATATCACAACATGAGAAGTTTTTGTATGACCTCAGATTTTGTGTTACCATCATATTGTACCTAAATTGTATTCTATTGTTCAATATGGCTCATTAGTAAGCTTAAGTAACAATATTTATCAAATAAAGGTGAGAAAAAAGCATATATTTACAGTAAAGTAAGATCGAACAACATTCTGCATTTTCAGTAAGTTTAAAAAATTTGTATATTCCTGGTAAATATGAAACGTTCCTAGTAAACTTACCAGATAGCTATCACATGTAAGACATAGAAAACTTACTGGAAAAATTTTATTCAAAACAATATAATTAAGTTCAAGTTGCAAACGTATTTTAGAAATACATCATTTCAAAACACAAGTTATCTAGATGAAAGCGAGTAGAATAGCTCATTTGTGTAAGAAAACACCAATTTCTTTAGTTATTAAATAAAGATTTTTCTCCTTCACATACATAAAAGTAAGTATATTCAAATAACAGAATAACGTTGAGAATATTTCTAATTCCCTAAACATACGTTCACATTGAACAACACGATTAAAACTACTTAAGTATAGCCATTATATCTCAATAATTTCTCGTTAACGCAATAAAAGAAATTGTAGTAATTGATCTGATGTAAATAACCAAGTTTATGAGCACATTTGCAAATTATTAAGTTGATCCCGAAGTTCGTGTGTAAACCTCTGAAAAGATTTAACGATTTCTACATTTTTGTTTGTAATTATTTCTCCTCCTAGTAATTTCTTTCAGTGATTTCTATCGCCTCTTTTAGTTGTGTACCTAAGCTTTTCTTTATTTGATGTATAAGTGCAAAACAGTTATATATTTATGTGTTATCACCTCAGCTAATATTTTTGGTGGTGGATATTTATGAACCTTTAAGCTTCCCCACACAGTAATGACATCGTTATGAAAATATTCCTTTTTTTTCGTTTCGCTACCGATAAACCATTGATGCTCAAATTACAGTTCTTTACGACAGTTTATAGGATTAGTATATACAATGATGGTGTTCTACTACTAAGTCTAACACTCAACGAAAGGATCAATTTCCTTTGTTCCCAAAGCTTCAGCGACCAGGAAGCCGGAACGCGCAAAAAGATACGTGCAGCACACGAAATAGGAACGAGTCCCACGTGCATAACGCTATCGAGCGATCGATTGCTTTTATGTGCCCGAGGCATTGATGCTGCCCATTCGTTGTTCACCTAGCGGCTTTTAAATTCATCTTGTATAAACTTGTAAATATTAACGATGTTGAAAATAGAGGGATTGGATAGGTAACGATAACAAAAAGCTTTCTTGAATACACGATTAAAACGAAATTGTTTATGCTACTCTGCACACGAGAAAAAATTGGTTTATCTTATAGCAGTAAAGACTGTCTGAAAGTAAGATGGGCTCGCTGGTTTCCGATTCGTTTCATAGCTATAGATACGAATATACCACTTATATTATAAATCATTTTACACGGATTCCTCTTGACAATAAGGTTATTCTATAAACTTTTATAAGTTTAATAACGATGTAAAAGAGTGGGAAAACGCAGGACTTATTCAAACGAAGCAATGATTGAATTCGTTGTAACTTAAATATAAATACAGTCTAATAGTTGTTTTTTTTTTGTAAAATTAATGGGAAACTATATAAGCTAATTCTTTAACCAAAAGTAAAACTATGTTAAATTCACATGATGCTCGGCATGGCCAGCTGGTTAAGGCATTCGACATCTACAATTCACTTAAAGATTGTGACTTCGGTTTGTTTCTTTATATTTAGTTCTCCATATTTATGTATTTCATGATTATCATGGATGTATGTATCTTGCTGTTAAATGCTTTTCTCTATTACGGCCTAGAATGGCCAGGTGGTTAGGGCGCTCATAAACTAAGGGTCGCTGGTTCGAATCGCCGTCGCACCAAACATGCTTGCACTTTCATTTGTGGGAGCATTATAATGTGACGGTCAATCCTATTGTTCGCTAGTAAAAGAGTAGCCCAAGAGTTGACGGTGCATGTTGATGAGTAGCTGCCTTCCATCCAGTTTCACACTGCTAAATTAGGAACGGCTAACGCAGATAGCCCTCGAGTAGGTTTGCGCGAAATTCAAACCAATTCATGCAATAGTTAATAAAATTAACATTATTATGTTCTTACATAATAAATTAATTGTATATTGTTTCTACTTCATAAAAGCCACAACTGTTATTATTGCATACACAGCAATGGTTTCATCCACTGACAACAGATCCTATTAATCATCTTCTTAAACAATTTTACAGTTTGATAAAATAACGTTAATTTATAAAGCGACCCGACATGGCCAGGTGAGGTAAGGCGTTCGACTCGCAATCTGAAGGTCGAGGGTTTGAATTCCTGTCGCACCAAACATGCTCGCCCTTTCAATCGTTGGGGTGCTATAATTTGACGGTCAATCCCACTATTCGTTGGTAAAAAAGTGGCCCAAGAGTTGGCGGTGGGTGGTGATGACTAGCTGCTTTCCCTCTAGTCTTACACTACTAAATTATGGACGACTAGTGCAGATAGCCCTCGAGTAGCTTTGTGCGAAATTAAAAAAACAAACAATTTATGAAGTACTTTACGCAATATCAGAATTTTGTAAAAGGAAGTTTTTTTACAAGTAGGAAATATATCGTGATTTTCTGAACTGAACGTTGTACTTCACGTAACATTAGGTATTTTATTCGTTTTGTTACTTTACTCTATCGAGATTATGATAATTTATGTTTTATGAATACTTGGTCGTTCGTGTTTGAACTTAATATTATGTTATGATTATCACTTTACTTATTAGATTCCCGCACTCTTATAATGCTACCGTTGTATATTAAAAGCATTTTGATAAATTAAAAGTAAAACGTAGAAATTTGTTGCACATTTGCAATATGCTATATAAACAGTAGCATTTCTGTGACACTATATTCATGTAAAATTAATGAAACATCTGTTTTCAATAAATTAAGTATCATTACGGCTCAATAACTTCCAAGATTCAGTAAAAATACCGTATTTGCTCGAATATAATACACACTTTTTCCTCTAAATACCTGCCTAAAAGAAATGGTGCCCAGTTGGGATAGTGGTAAGTTTCCCGACTTATAATGCTAAGATTCAGGGTTCACTTAGCGCAGAGAACCACGAAATACTTTACTGTGACCTTGTCAGAAAACATAAATTCCACAACCGATTACACATTATATACGCACACTTTCAGTTTCGTCAGGTATTTTACTGAAAGCTACCACAGAACATCATTAAAGATTTCAAAAAAAAATGTTGCACATCCAATGGAATTGGTGGGTTGAATGTTTTGGGAATAAGGAAACGCAAGAAAAGCTCTAGGATCGTATCTGATCGAAGCGATGACGAAGATTTACGTGAAGATGAATAATTAGCTTTTAGTGTATTACCACGTGCACACTTTTCAATAATTTTTGTTAAATCGACACGTAAAAATAACCTCAATGAAATATTTTCGAAAATGTTTACTACATTGAAAGTTGTTTACTGTATTTAGAAACTATTTAATAAATGTTGAACAACTGATATGCGAAAAAACAATTTTTTAAAATTGTGTGCGAAAACGGTTATAATCAGTAGAACCATAGTTCATTAAAACATATGTTTATTGTTTTATTTTCCACATTAATTGAGTTAAGCAAAATGAAAGTTACCAAACACGCTCACTGTTTCAGCCATATGGACATTAACATCTGACGGTAAAAGCTCATCATTCGTTGGTAAAATAGTAGTCCAAAAGTTGTCGATTGGTAGTGGCGGCTAGTTGTCTTGTCTCTAGCCTTTTACTGCTAAATTAAGAGACAGACATAACAGATATTTCTCATGTACTTTGTGCGAAGTTCCAAACAAACAAACCAGTTTGAAAGTCTCGTATTCTAGTAAAAATACTGAATTCACTAGATTATTTTCTTGAAGTTTTTCCTTTCGCTTAAGGTTTACGAAAATTTAAGACGTGGAGAAACTGCCAAACGATTTGCTTTTTATTGCTTTGGGCCAAAATTTCTTTAATACTAACAAGTAATTGGAAACCTTCCGAACATTAGATCTGGCAGTTTAACGGTTAGGCGGGACCTAAAAAGTAATATAAATGGTTGTTAAAACAATTACTTATATTCACTGTGACTTGATATTGCTTAAGAGCAAAATGTTACTGTGGATAAAAAAAAAAAAGATTAAACCTTTAATGTGGTTGTATTTTTGTAATGTTCGAAACACAAAACATACTGGAGTGGAAATCACGTAGAGAAGTAAAAGAAAAAACAACTGGAAGAAGAGCACCTTTCGAATAAAACACGAAGTAACAGAAAAAACAATAACACTAGAACTTATTTAACCGTAAGTGACTAGACAAGACTTGGAAGATTTTGAAATGGCAAACTGAAAGTTTAGTTACCAGAAATCCATCTCTATAAGTTACTTTGAAAAATAAGTGCGGTAAAAAAAATAAGTCAGTAAAAATTCGAAAATAAAGCTGAAATACAACTATCGGTGACATTTATAACCAAGAAAAATCACAGTGTACACTTCCGTTAGCAGAATGTTTATCACCCGAAATCGAAAAACACGAATAAAAGATAATATGTATTTTCTGTAATTATTTTTGTGCCGGAGGCTTAGAAGAATTAATGAAGCATATTCAGTCTCACCTAACAACTTTATATTAATAAACTTAAGGCAAAATAATCGATGAAACATTTAAATACAACCAACGAAAGTTAAGGGTTTTATATATAGGATAACCAGCGTCTAATTATTGTCCATCCGGAACCTTAACCTTGTTATTCGCTTGTATATTAATAAACATTAGTTTACCAGTCTTAATATTACAAATATTGTAATTTAGGAAAAAAAAATTATATTTGCATATCAGTTGTAATATATATATGTATATAGCAATATTTGATTCTATAATTATTTGCAAAAAAAATAGAAATAAAAACATTATTTATAACTAATTGAAATGATAAAAATATGGATTTGATAAAATTTAAGTTGGTTAACGCCTGATACTTCAAAAAACGTCCTGTTGGCGAGGTTTCAACAACTTCATTGTTCCTGTATTACATGTTCGCTTAGTTTATCATCATGAAACGTAAACTAAAAAGAATGGTAAAATATCTTATGCAAGTTGTCATGCTTCTTCGACAGAGCACGTATATTCTATTATTATTAATGCTTACACAAATATAATACACAATAAATGGGAATGAAGTTCGTTAAAACTACTTGAGGGGAAGGTGTTACAATCACGTTTGTGGAGAGAAACGTTTATGACATAAAAAGGACAGGTCATAAATAATAATTTTGTTAATACGTTTCCTGATCTGTCTGCGAACGAGTTTAGCTTATAATTTCAGGCGCTAACCAAGACACGCCTGGATTTCAGCAATTTTTTTCTGTGTCACGCCATAAGATGTAATTTACCATAACTGTAACGTAATCTTTCTCATATTTACTCTGCATGACCTGTTAAGTTAAAAACACTGTAGGTTTTCTATGATAATCCTTAGCTATGGCAAGTTCTGCAGCACCAGACCATCTAATAAATTATCTTTGTTAAACTTGTTTTCTTATACTTTTATTTATTATTTTCTGTGAAATATCTTTATGAAATTGATATGTATTTAAAAGTGCTTGCGAGAGGTTTGCTTATAAACCCATTAAATACATAGAGCTTCATACGAACATTTTTCAAACAAGTTCTTCATTCATGTTTTTTAAACTTTTTTCTTGCCTTAAGCAATTTTTTAAAATGAAAAAATCATAATTCAGAATATTCTAAACCTTTCGATTGAATAACCGTTATCACAGTAAACCTTTAATCAAAGAATATTTCGAAAAGCAAATTAAATCCTTTTTTCAAACAATTTTCTTCGGAATCTGATTTTCTATATTTAATTTGATTCTTCATAAACTGTACGAATCTTTTAACAAATCACGCTAATACATACATTTGATATATGATTTTTATTGATAAAGATCTTAAGGTTTTTCAATGAAAGCGTAACACGCCGTTTCATTCAATGTTTGTTTTAATAGCATAGCTAACATATACATTGAACAATATTTATGGCCTTTAAATTGAATGTTTTTCTTAATATATTTTCTGGTGAATTAATTTTCTAAATTAATTAGACTAGACTCCTTTTTTATTTGATTTCATAAGTAGCAAGTTAATACTTTGTTTTATTACTTTTTAATTAAACTGCTAATTGTTACATTATTTAACTTTCTTAGCAGAACGATTATTATTTTCATTAATTGATTAGTTAATACGTTTAACTTTTTTTTCATTGACTGGTTATCTTAATGACATTCCCGAATTTTTGATGAATTCATTTGCTTAATGTAATGAAGATTGCTTTGAAAAAATAATTATATTATTCTACTTTTGTTCTCCGCTGGTACAGCAGTAAATCTACGGATTTACAACACTAAAATCAGGGGTTTGATTCACTTAGGTGAATACATTTTATTTTTTGTAGTTGTTTTTATGCCACACTTAACTTTACGATTAGTGTTTCAAGGTCACAGTTGGCATTGAAATCAAATTATTTTCTTTCTCCTATAAACAAATTTACATTTGTGAAGTATTGATTTGTTAATTGATTCTACTAATGTTTTGAAGTAATAATTGTAGTGGCAAATTAAAACATTTCAATGTCACGTAATAAGTGGTATTCTGCAGAATATCAAAATCTTTTGTATAAATAACACCAAATGACCCTCTACAAGATACGATCAATAATGCTTCCTAAAATCGCTTTTAAGTTCTAATCAATTTCTCAATGTTTTTAATGCCATTACTAGTCTTGTAGTTAGATAAACATTTCACAAATGGTAAATCTTTTTATTAAGCAACACTTCTCAAGGTGAAGTGAAGAGTGTAGTTTAAAAATGAAAGATGACACTGTTAGTTTGAGATATTTTGAGAAATATCTTGAACTGCCCTTTGCTATGCCACGCTGCTTATGAATACCAAGTTGCGGAGAATAGGGACATTGAACGAATATTTAGTTTGTTTATTAAGCTTCTGCCTGATAAATGATGAGTCTAAAATATTAAATCAACTTTTTCAGGGTTATTTAAGTCGTTTGTGGAAAAGATTTTCAAATATGTTTACAATTTTCACTTTTATTGCAAGTAGTATTCATTACTACTTACAATAAAAGTGCTGAACCCCAGGATGTGTGTGTATACGTATATATAAATGTGCTCTCAAACGTATTTGACTAATTAGCCCTCATTTTCCTTATATGGGAGCCAACTTGTGTCGTTATTTAATTATCAGTCAGTTAACACTTTAATAATAGATGCCTAATTTATTAAATTTATTATATCATATTTGGAATAATTAGATCACACTTTTTCCAAATGCTATAGTGAAATACAGAAGTGTGTTTACATTACGAATTAAACCGGTTTCATTCTTTATTGATAAAAAACAATGAATATAGAATTTAATTTTCTTCACCAAGTATGAATTTTAGAAAGCATTTAACGACACCTTTCACACTCGTTGATGAAAAACGAGTTCCAATTTGTTCTCTGACATGAACAAAAAAAGGTATGTGTAATTTTCTCAGCCGGTCACTTAGACGTTTAGCAGCCTATTTAGACTTCAATTACGAAGTATATCGTGTAGGATGATGTATATTCAACCTGATTATGAATAATAGTACTGCATGGCTTACAAGAACATTTATCAAGCCTTGTCAAGTGGAGCTGGTAAACAGTGTTTGTGTTTTACGACTCCTACACATCTTTAAAGCAAAATAACTTATTCAGTCAAAAACTAATGAAAAGTTTCTCATCTACTCCAGAAACTCCTGTCTATAACACATAACACTGATGGGACACCTACCTACAAATATACTACAACCTGTCTTACAAAAAATAATTTTAATTTAGTTAAGTGTCTTCTATAATTAGTCGGATATTTGTTTAATCTTTGCCAGGAAGCTGTATCACGTAGAAAAATGTTATCCAAATTATCCCTAAGTACGCACAGACGTAAGCACAGTTTTGTGTTTCAAACCGAGAGGTATATCGCATACTGTGTGTTTGTTTTTTAGAGCAGAGCGACATTGAGCTCTCTGCCGTATTTACCACCAGGAAACGAACACGCATTGTAATTTCGTAACTTTCTCACCCTCTCTCCACGGGACATACCATATACGAGAAAAATAAACCAGTAATGTGTTATTGTATAATGTAAGTTATGATACGTCATCTTTATAATGATAACACGACATGCATAATTATTTAACGTTAGAAAGAGCAAAGTTTTCTATATAATGGGTGATTTAATGTGTGAATGAATGGTATTACAATTGTCCAGGGTGATTTAATGTGTGAATGAATTGTGTTACAACTATCCAGTGAACAATGCTGAATTCCAAAATATAACTACCCATTACGACTACTAAAGTGTTAAAAATGTAACCTAACATCGGGAAAGGCAACCAGCACAGCTATGCACCACGAGTTGAAGGTCTTAAGTTCTAATGTAACACATGCAACCTAACACTGGAGAAGAGAAACAGCTATAAACCACCAGAATGAAAGTCTTAGGTTCAGATATAACACATGTAACCTAACATGGGATAACAGAAACAGCTATAAATCACCAGGCTGAAAGTGTTAGGTTTGAATACAGCGTATACAACAAAATATCAGAAAACTGAAGTAGATATACACGCCAAGATTGAGAATTGTAGTTTCGAACCATGTTTATTTTCCGCAGCTAAGATATTTATAAAGATAAAATAATAATAATAAACACTTGAAAGGTGAACTTCATACGCATTTTGGAAGTGGTGGGATATATCAACATGGTTGTGTAGTTATTTCGTTATATTACAATTTATATCATCAAAGAAACTCCGATTGACTTAGGCCTAATATAATAACTGAATATTTTTCGTCCATTAATCGTGAAATATTCATAAGTATAAGAGCCGTATCTTGATCACGAACTGCGTGCTTTTTCTTTTGTTTAATGTTAAAACAAATTATCAACTTACCCATTTTCAGTGAGATATACTAACATGACAGTCATAAGAAATATGTATATATATATATATTAAATTAACTGATAAAAGTGAATTGAATGTGAAATTTCATTAATAAGTAAATAGGTAATTCCATTGTGATAATATATTTAAATATTACATAGAACAAATAGATATGTTAATGGTTAACTATCCAACGTTTTATCCTCGAAGAGTTGCACTGCAGGCTATGGAAACACAGGAAATGCATAGCTTATCACTTACATACCTTACACATTTTTTCTTCATACTGAACAACTGAACAGTATCCAATTACATGATCCAGAAGTAGCCAAAGAGTTGGCGTGGGTGGTGATGACTAGTTGCCTTCCGTCTAACCTTACACTACTAAATTAGGGAAGGCTAGAGTACATAGCCCTCGTGTAGCTTTGCGCGAAATTCAAAACAGACGGACAAAATGAAAACAATAACGAAATATGAAAGGCATAAACCAAACCAAAACTTACTGTAGTAACTGAAAACGTGAAAAACTAACAACAAGTTCAACTTAACCAAAACATAACATTCAACAAAAATAATTCAAGTTTTCTGTTTTTACGTATTTAATAAAGAAAGTTATTCTTTACCCCCTTATCGATAAGTTTATTAGAAATTATTGAGAAACGTAGATAAAATAAAAAAATACTTTTTGAATGGTAAACTCTATGAGGCTATTATCTATCTTAAAACCAATGGATGCAGATCTCAATACTAAGCCAAGAATATAACAAACTACTGTTACGAAACTCAAGTTTAATAAGTATATGCTGTGCGTTAAAATATTTTAAAATTCAGATAACATAATTTTAAACTTTAACGAGCTGGAACGACTTTCTTAATTGAAGACATATTTTGAGCTTTGCGAGCTTGAAGCATCAACATGCAGATGAAATTAAATTAATCTGGCATAAGTGAGCACATAAATATCAAACCGTTTTCGTAAAGCAATGGTATAAGTGAGGATTATTTTACTTAGAAACTTTAGAATGATTGGTTTAGCAACTGCTTGCAGCTCTTATGGTAAATATATCCCTAAATACAGAATATACAGACATATGTGAGTCTACTGATATGATGAGTGTGTGTTATCAGGAAGGATCTGTCTTCGTAGAAATATTCAAAAATTTTCTAGAAAGTGTAATACATAACGGACTGTCAAACCAGAAATATACAAAACTTATAACATACAAAGTCCTGTCAAACTTGGAATATCCAGGAGCCATACGCATGGAGTTATCAAATTATAGATTTGTTAAAATAGCTAACCATCTGGACACACCCGGCTCATTACGATTTAGCACTAGGTGCATTTTGACACATCTCTGAAGAAGATGATAATAAATATCAGTTTTACGTGGTTGTATGTTACTAAGTAAAACTAAACTCTACTGATAATTGCTTTTGGCGGTATCAAAGGGAAGCTCCAGCCTACTTGACTTCACTGTGTTGTAATCGTATAGTCAATTTCACTAAAACTGGTAAAAATCGATGACGTTAAGCAAGAACATGATGACGATTTTCATTGTTTTCTCACTTACTGGAAATTTACGTTTAGCATTTTTTCTCTTCTATTTCGACAGTATAAAAACCTTCACGGTTTATTAGAGCCAGCTCAAATATCTGCTTGTATGTTATTTTATTGGTTGCTGTTTTTAGTTTAATTTATGTAATTGAAG
Source organism: Carcinoscorpius rotundicauda (assembly GCA_011833715.1). NCBI lineage: Eukaryota > Metazoa > Arthropoda > Merostomata > Xiphosura > Limulidae > Carcinoscorpius > Carcinoscorpius rotundicauda. Next base: position 96,319,280 of record CM022392.1, on the reverse strand, counting down.
TAGTTAACAAGTGCTAAAACGGATTAACAAGCACAGCCACAATACCGGATAATAAATAACCACCTACTTTGCAACGTTTCATAACACAGCCTACAACAACATACTTAATAAAGACATCACTGTTGTAATTACTTGAGCGGTATTGGTAAAAACCTGCTAAATTTATAGCGTAATAAATTATAAGCACAATGGGCGTTCAATGTTTACTGAGAGCCATTAAGCCTTGATCTTTCTTTTTTTTTTCCTGCGGACGTAATAAAACCTTTTGCGATCATGATTTCACAATTACGACCTTAGAATGGATATAATTAAATGAACTTGAAAATCACGAGTACTTTAGTTACCTTTTAAGACGGTTGTTATAAAATACGAGTGTTTACTTTTACTTTTTCTATTTTTTTCAAGTACTTTTTACGTTCTCCGCGCTGATGAAGGTAAAAAAGTATGTGGTAAACACGTTCTATATTTAGAAGTATTTAACCGCTCTAAAATAGCGATCTTATTTAGATCATTTTAAAAAGTACGTCAATATCACAGTTTCATTGTTACTTCTGGCGTACAAAAGTAAAATTATTAAATGAAAATGAATAAGATAAAGCATTTAATAGATGTTTATATTAATTCATAAAATTACTTGCTCTTTTTTTAAAATAAATTCGCACAAAGCCACACGAGGGCATCTACACTAGCCGTCTCTTATTTAGCAGTGTAAAACTAGAGGGAAGGCAGTTAATCATCACCACCCACGGCCAACTCTGAGAGCGCGAGTATGTTTGGTAAGATAAGGATTCGAACCCCCGAAACCCTCAAATTACGAGTTGAGTGTCTTAAACACCTAGCCATGCCGGGCCCAAAATTACGTCATCACATTTTAATGCAAGTTGGGCTAAAATTAACACTAATTATGATTATCGAATAAAGTGATACTAAAATAAACTGGACAATTAGACTTTTAACTGTTATCGAAATATATTCAAAGAAAAGCTTATATCCAAAGATTAGTGTAATGGTTATTTATTTGTAACTAGCCAATAAAAATCTCCAGTAATCTGCGTGTTCAGATATAACGTTAAGTCTAGCATTTTCTCACAACTGTAGGTTTATGTAAATACAAAATTCAAAGACATTGGAAGAGAAGGTGCATAAACAGAGTTTTATTCAAAACAAATTAACAGAAACAAATAAATATGGAACTCTACACTAAACATCGGAAAGCTAACTTCCAGTGAACCTAACAAAGTACTACTATTCTCTAATAAACGCCACCCGCTGGTACAGCGGTAAGTCTATGGATTTACAACGCTCAAATCAGCGGTTTGATTCCCCATGCTGAGCTTAGCTGATAACTCGATGTAGCTTTGTAACAACAAAAACAAACAAACCTTTAATACATAAATATCCAGGTATTTTTATCATCACAAATACCATCATTTAACACATAAATAGCCAGGTATTTTTGTTATCGCTACCATAATTTAATACATAAATATCCAGACATTCTTTATTATCGCTACCATCATTTAATGCATAAATATCCAGAATTTTTTATTTTCACTATTATCATTTAATGCATAAATATCCAGGTATTTTTATTACTAGCACGGCATGGCCAAGTGTGTTAAGACCTTCGTTTTGCATTTCCAAAGTCGTGGGTTCGAATCCAGGTCTCACCAAACATGCTCGTCTTCTCAATCGTGGGGGCGTTATAATCTGACGGTCAATTCCACTGATAAAAAAGTAGCCCTAGAGTTGGTAGTGGGTGGTGATGACTAGCTGCCTTCCTTCGAGCCTTACACTGTTGAATTAGAAACGGTTAACGCAAATAGGCCTGGAGTAGTTTTGCGCGAAATTCAAAACAAACACTTTTTTACCATCGCTACCATAATTTAATACATAAATATCCATGTATTTTTTATTATCACTACCATCATTTAATGCATAAATATTCAGGCATATTTATTACTATCGCTACCATCATTTAATGCATTAATATCCAGGTAGTCTGATTATTGTTACCCTCATTTAATACATAAAATCCAGGTATTTTTATTACCAGCACGGCACGGCTAAGTGTGTTAAGGCGTTTACTTGTATTTCAAAGATCGCAGGTTCGAATCCAGGTCTCACCAAACATGCTCGTCTTCTCAGCCGTGGGGGCATTATAACGGTACAGTCAATGCCACTATTCGTTGGTAAAAGAGTAGCCCAAGAGGTGGCGGTGGGTAGTGTTGACTAGCTGCCTTCCCTCGAGTCTTACACTGCTGAATTAGAGACGGTTAACGCAGGTAGCCTTCGAGTAGTTTTGCGCGAAATTCAAAACAAACAGTTTTTTACTGTCGTTACCATAATTTAATGCATAAATACCCAGGTATTTTATTAATATCGCAACCACCATTTAATACATAAATATACAGGTGTTTTTATTACTACAGCTACCATCATTTAATTAATGAATAACCAGGTATTTTTATTATCGCTACCATCATTTAATACATAAATATTTAGGTGTTTTTATTATCGTTATCATCGTTTAATACATAAATACCAGGTATTTTTACTATGGCTAACATACTTCAGTACCTCACCTACTAAAAAAAAATTATCTTTTCAGGTCATTTTAATAAAAATCAAGGCAACAACGATTTCTTTAAATATTTTGCTTGTTGTTAAACTCCAAGCTACACAATTCACTGCCTGTGCTCGATTCATCGTGGGCTATAAAAACCCATTTTATAGCTATAATTTCTCAGACTTGCCACTAAGCCATCGTGGGTACTGTTATCTAGAATCTGATAACAAAGTTTCTTTTTTCTTTTTCCTAGAATAATGAAGAAAGTAAAAAGGTTATCTCGTTTTTAAAGCGTCAATAACACAGGACATGCGTGTGAACTGTTGTGATTACTCATTACTCTGTACAACACAGTGGTTGTCGTTGATCTCTTACTGTGTCTGCCTGAAAAAATCCATACTAAATCGTTACTGATATACTGAGAATATGAATTGAAAATAAAAGACAAAGCGAATTACCATTACTTCTATGATATTAGCCTCAAAATACGAGCATTTACGAAATCCAGCATATGTAATTCATCGTAACCTACACACATGAGGTAAACCCGATTATGAGTTTGTCACAGCTTATTCACGTAGCTTTTTCAATACCCTGCTCTGTCTCAATTAGTAAGATGAAGTCTTATATTTACTCTAAAGTCTGAGCTCATCCAATGTGTTTATGTCTTTTAATGATATAGAAACACATCATTACTTTTTCAGGAAGTCCTAGACGGTTCCCACAGTAACAAAAGTGGGGTTTTCATTTCCGTTTGTTCCAATTATCGTCACTACTCGAAGAGATTGTCAGTCGCTTTCTACCTTTATTCGATACAGACACTCTCGACTGGCAAGTATTAGATTTTATCGATTTTTATCTTGAAAAGGTCAAAAAGGATCACAAGAAAATATTAAGAAATCTGCTCTAAAGTAAGTTATTTTTATATATAACGCCTTTCAGAAAATGTTAGAACATCAATAAGCTCGTTTCTATAAGCATCATGACATGATTGATCTTCTAAACACATTTTCAACATCTTTTACATCCAATGTTTTAATTTTAATTATGCTTTAGAACTAAACCAATAGGTTATATGATTTCAGCGTTCAATAAAGGTCTTTGGTATGCACAAATATTTATGAACAATATAACTAAAAACAAGTATTTTCACGCTTTTTTAATCTAGTCTTCTATTATTAAAAACCTTCTTGTGCAATAAAAAACAAATTCCGTAGAGATCAAGTATTTAATCGAAGATACTAACGGAAACACGAGAGTCAAAATTTATGTGTTTATTTAAGTAACATCTTCACTTTGAGCCCTTATTGTTGAAAACAAAACAGAAACACATTCAACTTTTTTGGATAATACAATAAATGAAAATTTTCATTTACCTCCACAGTGAAACAGTATTCCTCTTTTTCTTACAAGTCCAGATCCATTCCCATTTCTTCTAATCCAAAGACGTTTCATTGTTATTAACCTTCCAATCCAATCATTTGTCTCCAAGTTTTCTTTCTACACTTATTTATTTTTCCTTCTATATATTGTGCAAAGTAAACATTTTATTTGCTCTTTATGACTTTCAATAACCTGGCGTTTCCCTCGTTCTCGCACTATGTCTTCTTCCCTTTTCTCTCTACCGTTTAGATCATTGTTATTTTTTACAGATATTTCGTTGAAACATTTCTCTGTTGTTAAATTCAATTGTATTCAGTCTATTTCACAACTAAAGTTTCAGTATATTTTATTGTTTTTTTTCACTTTTGATTTGACTTCATTTTTCACCTTTCATTCATTTTTAGCATTCTTGAAACAAATATCTGGCTCTTACTTCTTGAAGCTAAACGTTTCCTTACGTCTCTCATTTCTTTCGTGCCCATATTTGCTTTCCATTCGTTTTCTCTCTAGCTAACGTCCGAAAAAGTATTATATTTACAGACATGCTTTATAGACAAAACTATTCGCCAAAAATGTAGTTATAACGGAAAAAGGTCGTTACTTTTCAGCATAAAATATTTTCTTACTCATTCAGAGCTAATATAATATAAGAAAAACGCCTGACCTTTAAGTCAGTTATCCACTAGAACTGAAACACCACCTATCAACTTTTGAAATATGCTGATTTCTTTTTAATCTTATGCAAAGAGTAAACGATCTTTTAATCGTATAACTGTTCACTTCGTAAAAGTGAATATTCTGACACTGTTAATATTCGCTACAAAAGTTATCTTCTGATGAATAAGAATTATAGTTTAAAAATTCATTTCGAGAGGAAATTTAAACGTTTCAAACAACTTCCAAGCAGTTTACGAGAGAGCTATTTCATTCATCATGAAGTAAAGCATCTTGATTTAGATCCATGAATGACATATAGGATTTTATTAAGTTATTCAATAGGAAATAAGACTATGAAAAAGTATATTCACGACATACAAGTCAGGATTATAAATAATGCTTATCACTTACTGGCCCGGCACATAGCCAAGTGGTTAAACCACTCGATTCGTAATCTGAGGATCGCGGGTTCGAATTCCCGTCACACCAAACATGCCCACGCTCTCAGCCGTGGGAGAGTTATAATGTGACGGTGAATTTCACTATTCATAAGTAAAAGAATAGAATAGCCCAAGGGTTGGCAGTGGGTGGTGATGACTAGCTGCTTTTCCTGTAGTTTTATACTGCTAAATCAGGGAGATATAATGCAAATAGCCCTTGTGCAACTTTGTGCAAAATTGCAAACAAACAAACTTAAAAAACAACACAACTATGTGTATACAATTTGTTTCCATAATAAATTCGTTCAACTGTGCCCGGCAACAGAATGTATTATAATCAAGAAGAATCTCTCTTTGTAAAAGTGACACAACATACATAGATTGCCTCTGCGACAAATCCGATGTATACGTAAAGCATTGTTTGTTTGTTTGTTTTGGAATTTCGCACAAAGCTACTCGAGGGCTATCTGTGCTAGCCGTCCCTAATTTAGCTGTGTAAGACTAGAGGGAAGGCAGCTAGTCATCACCACCCACTGCCAACTCTTGGGCTACTCTTTTACCAATGAAAAGTGGGATTGACCGTCACGTTATACGCCCCCACGGCTGGGAGGGCGAGCATGTTTGGCGCGACTCGGGCGCGAACCCGTGCCTTTCAGATCACAAAGCGCACGCCTTAACGCGCTAGGCCATGCCAGGCCCATACGTAAAGCAACTAAATAATCAAACAGGTACTTATGCTATTATATACGAAGACATACTGGTCCAGTCACTGAATGCAGTACCTATGAATTTCTGTCCGAGTGTACTTTTGAAATTAGTGCTGGGAAGCCGTCTTCCTTACACATTTGATGGATTACGGAAAGCATGCACAGAGCAGTTGTTCACTTTTAACGGAAACTACGACACAGAACTATCGTCAAAATGTTTTGTTATCAAATGATCATGACCAGGTGTGGCAACGTCAGCTATAAGAACATAATGAGACTAGAAAATATTTATAATATAATGTTCTGAACCTCTTCATTAGATATAGTCTCTCTGACGAACGTGTTGCAACTTAGGATAAAAACTTATTGTATATTTTGTTATTAACCAGTTAGTTAGTTTATATGAAAGTCCATTCAGTAAAACAGGTATTAAAGTATGTAACACATTAATTAACTATTATTGTTGGTCTGGCAGTCAATAAAGAGAATGCTCAGAGTCTTATAGCAGTAATTATTGGAGGTTACTGAAATAAAACATTGCAAAAATGGGGAGTTCGAATTAATGATAAACGCAAATGGACACTTTCTGTATCGTTGCTGAGGAAGTATTTACTTCCCAACCATTTGTGAAATTTTATCTACGACATTTTTGTACAGTTACTGAAAACTGTTCTCACACACGTGGCTGATGTTTTACCGACTAAGATATGCTCGCCATCTAAGCCGTAAGGGCATTATAAAGTGCAGCCAATCCCACTATTCGTTGAAAAAAGAGTAGCACAAAAGTGGTGATGACCAGCTGCTTTCCTTCTAGCCCTACACTGCTAAATTAGGGGCGCCCAGAGCAGACAGCCCTCGTGTAACTTTTTGTATAGTGAGTTCTCTTCAATACTGATAGCAAAGGGAATCTTAATTATAATGGCGTCTTTCGTTGTACAATATACTCTTATTGAAAATTAGATTAATCTTGAAAAAATTTAAAGCGAACCCATTTATTTAATTACAGTAAATAGTTCTTCTGCGAAAATATGGGTATGCATATACACGTTATGCTTTTGACGTCCTGAAGATATGAATAAGACAAGCACTTAATAAAGTGCTATAGAATAAAACAATAAATATTAATCCCCAATTCATTGATAAATTGAATTTCAAAAGCATATTTTTAACCGTACTGCTGAAATACGTCCATAAAAAGTTAAAGTGTTCTAACTACCAGCATAATATTTCAAGAATAGCTAAAATTACATGATATTTTGTTTGTGTTGTTCAAAATTATAGGTTAACTGTGTTTTAATGTTTACGAATGACTCTTCTCAAGTAATGTCGAATTATATGGTATAACATTCTTGATAAGGCTGATGGAGCATTAAAGCTTCCCAAAAGATGCATTTAGAAGCCATAAAGAAAGGTCTCGTGTGGATTGTTGAAAACAAATGAACCGCAAATAGACATTGTCACAAACACAATGTTTGTCAATGACTTGTAGACAGTGAGTACAAAATTCAGAGTGGTTGGTCCTTGGATGGATTGCAAAAAAGCGACATAACTTATAGTAAGACAACAAACTGGATGTATGCATCAGGTCATACAGGGGATAAAGAAAGGTAAAAGAGGAAACTGACAAACTTGCACGAGAGGTTCAGTATCTAATCCTCTACCGATTGAATATTGATACTCTTTATATTAGTAAAGTAAAAAACTTCATTGTGAAAGATCTTCGTTGACATTCAGAGGAAATGAGGCTGTTGAAAGACAAAGCACTGTGTCTTTTATCTACGAAAATCAAAAGAAAGAGAATCGATAACCAAAACACAGCCAGAAGGCCACTGGTAACACCGGTAAAGAAACTTTCATCTAATAGTCTCTGAGGCCGCTGGCCTCCACATGAGGAATCAACACGTGTCGATGCAACCCTTGGGAATGTCACTAGTACCAAACTCAATGCACTGCATGCTCACTGTTATGTATTTCACGTTCAGCACTAATATCCTTCTAAAGACGTTTATGATTAGTACTAAAGAAGTAATAACGCTGTGTTTTGGTTCAGTTGGAATAAGATAATAAAGGATTTAGTGTTTAGTACCAATATCATCCATTTAGAGTTGTAACATTAAAATGACGTGCTTGGTTTTCAGTAAAAAAATTATAGCAATACCTTTATTCGTTACTTGATTTCTTTAACTTTTGGTTTGGTTTGTTTTGAATTTCGCGCAAAGCTGCATGAGGTTTCGTTTACTTTAAATTTGTGCAAAGCTTTACGAGGATTATCTGCGCTAGCCATACCTAATTTAGCAGTTTAAGACTAGAGGGAAGGCAGCTAGTCATCACCATTCACCGCCAGCTCTTGGACTACTCTTTATCCAACGAATAGTGCAAATGATCGTCATTATAACGCCCCTACGGCTGAAAGGGCGAGCATGTTTGGTGTGACGGGATTCGAACCCGTAACCCTCAGATTACGAGTCGAGTGCCTTAACCGCCTGGCCATGCCGGGTCTATCATTAAAGTAATAGAGGGGGAAAAGTAATAATACCAACTTTGGAATTTTATGTTCATTAGTAAGACTTCAAATAATGTTAATTGCGTCAGTTAGTGTGTTATATTTCTGTCTTACATGTCCAGTAATAGTACAAAAACACTGCGTTTCAGGTTTATCTTTGGAAACAACAAAAACGTGATTTTAGATAAAAAATAATGTGTTTATCTAAATATCACTTATAGTAACTAAATGTAAGACTACATACTGGTTTACAATAGTTAGACTTCTTTCTATGTATTCTGCTTAAACATTAAATATTTTAACTAATATATATATATATATAAGTAAAAAAGTTTATTTATAATTAATACACAGTCATATTTCTGTTAATACATCAAAACGATGGTGAAAAATTTTAAAACGACTCGTTAGGTAATGCTCAGAGTGGAATAACATGGATTTTTTGTCTCATTTCTATTTCTCTAGAACATAGAAAACATATTTATATGCAAATAAATATTAAATGAGAACGTATATCTAATACAAACGGAATGCCAAAAACAAAATTATTTAACTTGAAATTGAAGTCTCTTATGGATTCTTTGTAGATCTCAAATTATATATAATCTAGTTTAACTCCTTAAAAAATAGGGGAAAAGTTATTATAGTAAATGGATTTTGGGTTATCATTAATAATACATTACATTTTTGGTGTTAGAAGCCTCGTCTCTTAAAACTCATCTCCAGAGTATCTGTCGGATTGGGTATTTTATGGTTGAATACTTTTTATTTGTGGTTCCTCTACTGGGAAAACCTTTCACAGGCAATGATAAGAGAGTTTATGTTATCGATACAAAAAGTAATATTCCTCACAGCATGGTTGATATACACCTCAATGTAGATATAGATATATCTATGTAATAATGTCAAACTGGGAGACTTCCACAAGCTTGTGATAGAAAAGGAACATCCGAACCATATAATCACAATACCACGAGACGTATGCCAAACAATTTTACTTTGAAGTCTCTTTTACTGACGGATACTTTTAAGTCAATATTTTTTTTGCGACTCTCAAGAGAAAAGAATTGTACATATTTTGTTTTCTTCTTTAGTCAATGTAGAAGATCGATGTTTTTACGTGTCTTTGGAAAGTTAGAGAAATCTACATGAAACGTATGAAAAGTAAACATACATGAACTGGGTTTTTAAAACATTAGATGATTACGTAACGTTGGAATAAGATATAGTAGAAACGTAAAAACTTACGGTATGGCTAACATATAAAAACTCATGCAAACTAGCAGTTTTGAAATATTATATATATATTTAGAGTGTTTGTTTTACTATATACAGCTCATTATACAATGAAATACAACTTTAATACATTCCAGATAACATACAGTTTACCAATTTATATATTCGTACTGTATTGGTCCCGGCATGGCCAAGCGTGTTAAGGCATGCGACTCGTAATCTAAGGGTCGCGGGTTCGCATTCCGGTCGCACCAAACATGCTCGACCTTTCAGCCGTGGGGGCGTTATAATGTGACGGTCAAACCCACTATTCGTTGGTAAAAGAGTAGCCCAAGAGTTGGCGGTGGGTGGTGATGACTAGCTGCCTTCCCTCTAGTCTTACATTGCTAAATTAGGGACGGCTAGCACAGATAGCCCTCGAGTAGCTTTGTGCGAAATTCCAAAATACAAACAAACAAAAACAAATTGTACTGCATTGCTAGAATAGTATGGAGCGTTGTTAAAGTAGTAAGTGTCTAAGAAATATTTTAAAAGAAAAAAAACACTGAAATGCTGTATTTTCAACTCGAATGCTACACAACACGTATACTAAACGATCAAATCAAAGATACTTAAAGTGCAGGTATAATTGTTTCTAATTCTTAATTACTGAACAAGTGGAAGACAATAATCAGCGGCTGTCAACCCTAAAAATGATTGCTCCCACTTTTAGCAGAATGATTAGACTGACTGCCACCTTAATAACTCACCCACAGCTGGCACGTATGGAGCGTGTATAGCATTAGAAAAACCAAAACTTGGCAGCGATGTTGCTAAATATATTCAGCACTTGCCAGTTGTGAGTGAGTTGTTAGTGTAAATCAGTCCAGTTATTCTGTTAAAAGTAAGAGAAAGTCCTTCTGAGGATAATTCTTGCACAGTATACCACTAAGTAATTTCAAAATTGTGGAATATATAAATAAACAACTGTTATTGATAGCTTACTTGTCTCTATCGATTTCTTTTCCATAACTAACGTGAGAGAACTATCACAAACATGCTGTGAAGGGTAAACTATATGATGACTCACAAAAACAGCAACACCAATAATCTTCCAAAAATAACGTTATGTAAGGCTATAGAGTTGTTCTGCTGTTACATATAAATACAAGCTTCTCAAATAGGTACTACTAAATAATTTTTTTCTACATGCTTAAAGACCCAGAATCCTTTGCTTTTACACTGCTTTGTTTCCACCCCTCTTTGTAATAAAAATATTTTGTAGACAGCTGCTACATGACTGTTTCATTTCTGTGAAGTGAGCAGAATGGAATAATTTTGAAATTAAAAAGCTAGTCGAATAATCTAATTCGAAAACTTTCCTATTGTTATTTAGGTAATTTTTCTTGAACATCAAAAAATATATTTGGTCATCAATTTAAACTGATTGTTTTATTATTTCTCATTGTTTATTTAAAATAACGATATCCTTTTCTCATTATCAAATTTATTACAATGTTTGTTCCTACGACTTTTTTGAGCTAACGAGTAAGTAAAAACTCGTTGTTGGTGTTTTACCTTCCTTAACGCTTTTTTGACGTAGAGTTTGTTGAAACTTTTATTTTCACAATATAACTCATTAGGTTTCCTATTTTTCAGAGAAACGCTACTTTTCTATAACTTATTCACTCTTTGTTCACACATACACTGACGTATTTTTACTCAAGTTCAAGCACTGATCAACGGGGTTTTATTTCTTAAGTGCTTAAGAAAGTCTTCAAATACCTTAATTCGTTTATGTTATCTGGTATTCTTCAAATACGTTCTACGTCTCAGCTGTCACCATTAAGTTCTGCAACGTAACCTTTTTTTTTTTTTCTGTTGCTGATAGATTTTTGACTGGTCCAGCCCAGTGAACGAGTTCACTTATTTAACATCTTAATTTCTGGAAAGTGGGTGATTTGTGAAAGGTAAAACATAGATCTGACACGTTATTTTTATCTGCCTCTGTTATAAAAGTTGTAAGAACTAATTAGAAGGAATTTAAAAGGAAACACCTGAAGCCTAACGTGATTTTTATCACGAATATATAACCTGTTGGCTCTATTAACCCGTCAGCTTTCGGTCTTCACTGGCATATTATTGCATTTTTCGTATTACGTATTACAGGGTTACAGTTTAAATTCTGAACGAAAAGCATGCGGGATAGCGATTAACTTATGATTATTATCGTAGGGGTTGTACAGGGAATTAATTGGTGCTCAGCCCTGACTATCAAGGGCTTAGTTTTTAGTCGTATATGTAACAAAATAACAAAACTTTTTTCAAGAAAGCAAATTTGAAACAGCTTGTATTTTTATGTTATAAGTCAATGCTTCGAGATTATTTTTAACATTGTAACTTTCAAATGAAACTCATACCACACAGTAGGTTAAGTAGAACTGAAACATGATTAGAAGTAAGAGTAATTACCATAGAGTAAGATCGTCAGTTACCTTAAATTTCCTAGTCAGCGTCCATATTGTTTTTGTTCTTCCTAATTTTCTTGAAGAAAGAACCTTGCAATGTTGAGCTTAAAAGGTAATGCTATAAATGGGGACGTGGGTTCCACTGTTCTTCGTCGTAGCACATACGAAGGTGTCCCCGCTACTCACCGCATTAGGCGTTGTTTTCATTGTGCGTTGGATTCACATACTTTGGTAATGACTTTCTCTTCAGTTAAGACTTCATTCAAGATAGTGAGAATATAAAATTATATATTTAAACTCAAGTTGCTAGTATGGATCACTTTCCACTTAAACTCGGAAGGTTCACTTGAATTTCTTTTATTAATTCCATCGACATCAATTTAACCGTTTATTCATAACAACTTGTACAGTCAGGTAACAAGTATTTATGCAATGTAAGATTTTGAAACTGAATTATTTCAAAAACATTTATTCGATTCACTTGTAAAAAATTAAATATTCAACCAATGTTGGAATTGAATTTCCATTCTATCCGCATAATGTACTTTCTTAAGCTAAATGGTCAGAATGTCTTAAGGTGTAACTACCTTTAAAAAGTTTGAACTACTGATAATATAGCCAGCCTACAGCTCCCTCCGCCAGAAAGACTTCGTCGGGCTTTTTAAATCAATCAATGGAAACGATTATTAGTTTTATAGTATCTTCATAGCTGCAAGCGCAGATAATGTTCATTAATATCACGTCTCGCACTATGAACCCTTCCATTTGCAAACAGCTGAGAAGGGGTTGTGCTGAATGCCATGTTCGTGACGAGAATTCGTTTGTCCCGATGATAAAATACGCAAAAACCGCTAGGATAGAATTAATTAGTATTTGGAGATTGTCATATAGTAATAACAATACCGAGAGAAAACCGAAATGAAATGTTTCTCAAAATAACAACATTTTTTCAAAGCAATCAAGTAATAGAAGCTGAGCTGTAGAGGCTGAAATATTCTCAAATGAAAGAGTTCAGGTTTAATTTAAAAACCTTAAGTTTTGAGGATAATATACCACACACGTTCAAAGACCCTGCTTCTTTTGACTGTGTTGACGTTGAAAGTGAAAGAAAACCGAACTTTGTAGCTAACAGTTAACCTAAACGTTGGCGCACTTTCCCTTTCGATATTAAAATTACAAACACCAAAACGATTTATTATAAAACAGCTTATGGACGAACAACGAGTCCATTTCTTAAAAACAAATAATAAAAGTAAGTTGTTATCCTAGAACATTCTACACACCACCTTGTTTGTTTGTTGTTAACCAAAGAGCTTAATGATAGGTTATCTCTGCTATCCTAAACAGATTGATCAAACCTCACACTGTAGGACTGATGCAGAAGATACAACATCGTGAGTATTTCAGAATGTATACCACTTTTTGTTTTGTTATAGTATATAGTAAATGTGTCTTCTAACAAAGGATGAGAATCTAGAATACGAAATTCCGAAACAAGCTTCTTTGGAAGGTCAGCTCAACGACTGATGAATATAACTTTGAACTTTTGCTACACATGTCTTTGCTTTCAGAAGATATTGGAAAAAAAATTAAATAAGTGAACAATGATAAATTTTATTATTCAATGGAGCTTTTAGCCAAGTTTATTTCAGCAATAATAAACTAGTTACAGGACATTAAAATCCCGGAGCTTGGTTTTTAAAACAATTGGAAAATTGGCTTCTCGTAGGCACTAGTCAGGACACTGTTTTATTTAGGTATTTATTATAGATACGACATAAGACATTTTAAATATAGTTTAATTAAAATAAGTGTATGTGTATTTTTTTCGTATAGCAAAGCCACATGAAGCTATCTGCTGAGCCCACCACCGCGGGGAATCGAACCCCTGATTTTAGCTCTGTAAATCCGTAGAATTACCGCTGTATTAGCGGAAGTCAAAGTAAGTGTTCCACCATGTTAAAGACACTAAGCAAAAGAATAACAGACCGTAGAAAAATGCCCCCTTCCAGTGGCTCAGATGTGAGTTTGAAGGAACATCATGTAAAACCAGTTTACAAACCCGTAGAAGGTGCAGCACAGATAATCCATTATGCAGATTTGTTCGTAACAAATTTATTTACTGATGGATTCGCTATGTAATTTACATTATTTCTAATGTAAATAAGTGAGGTAATCTAAATGTTATCGGGTTTTGTTTCCATACTGAATGTTCCTCAGATTAAGGCAGTCGACTGCCTTAACCATCTGGTCATGCTGGGCCCCAAATCTTTAGCATCTTCATTGTACCGCGCATAACTCGAACATTGTCGTTAACGGCGCTGATAAAGGCATTTTTACGGATATTCAGGAAGAGTTACCTGTTTTTTTGTCTAAAGGGTTAACAGGTGTGATATTTATTATTATTAGCGTGTAGTTCGTCAAAAATGACGGGGCAACATATATCACCCCACTTCTCCCACATATTATGTCCTAACCTCATATTTAAAAATCAAAGAAATTACGCGAAATAAAGTTTGACCAGCAGAAAGAAAGAAAAGTGCAGTCAAGACAATCAAACGTTGGAAAATTCCTTTGTTGGCTAATCAAAATGAAGATCATTCATGAAATGAATTGGTGACGTATCCATTGAACGGTTATTTGGTAAAAACAGTTAGATTAACAGTTTAGCAAAGCCAGTGTGTTTTGGGAACACTACTTTTGATTAAAGAAGTTTGTTTTTACCTTATGATGCACATAATTTTGGGCCACATGACCTCGAGCTACATCTTTACTTCAGGTTTATGATGACAACACTTTCTACACTTATAAGGTTTTACCTCACCTTCTTTGCACCCCTTTACTAAAATTGTAAATGGCAGACACCAATCGAATTATTAAACCTGGACAAATGCATTTTGGCTTTAATGATTCCTCCTATTTCGTGAATTTAACCATCACGGGACTTAACACACACAAGTTTTTTATAGATTAGATTTCAAATGAATCAAAAGTTATTTAACAGAATAATCTTCAATAGAGAACTGGTTAACTCGCTTCCTTGTTGGATATGAAATTACTCTATGAATATAATACAAAGGTTGACTAAATTCACTCTTATTTTGAAGAAACAGCTGGAGAAATCTGAAGTAATGGTCTTACAATTATGTTTCTAAAGAGGATCATTGGTGAGAGGAATTTAGTTTCTAAATTTATCGTATTGCAAATTGCAAACCTTATGGAGGTCACAGATTGTCTTTAAGATTTATTAGAAACTAGCTAAAAATATTGATCCAATAACTCTGATGATATCACAAATTAAAAAAAGAATATCAGCCTCTCCAAAGCCGGAGAAAAACGAAATGTAGAAGCAAAACACGTGGGTCAAGTAAAATGTCATGTACAGACTGAAGATTGATTGGATCCAGCATGTGGCATAGCATATTATGATATATTATCAATGTTATATGTAAACATTACATGGTACTGGTCTATTTCTTTGAGCATCTTGCTGTAAATTCTCAATTTAATAGGGAAAGGATTGTGTGGAAAGCCTGATGTTATTGTGTTTCAAGGATTTTTAATTCGTCTTTAGATTTGGGAGAAAGGCTGCAGCAGTCTATAATAATTTTTATATTAAGAATATTCCACTTGTTTGACAACTTTCAGCAGTCAGTATTGCATCATTTTTACGTAGATTTGAATTGTTATTATTGAAATAATAGCAAGATTTAAGGTCCCTTAGAGGGCCATCAGTAATTTTTCGAAATTACATTGCTAAATCTCGTGGTTCGATTTCCCACGGTGGACAGAACTTTTAGAAAATAGCAACGGCAAACCTAAGCTCAATCACTTTTTAATCAAACAACATCGATGCCATATCTTTAAGTTTTAGGAGTTTATATTATACTCATGAATATTTCAACCTATTTCAATAAAATTGTAACCCCAAATTTTGAAGCTTGTAGTAGAAATTTGAGTAAGTTGACCAATCCACACATATAACAAACAAAATTATTAAAACGTAGACAATTAGTGAGGCAATCTTAACGCATTTAGCAGGTCCTACAATGACAGATTTAGATTCCATGTTATGATTTATGTTTGTATCGGCAGGTCACTGTTACATTAAAAATGATTATATTGATTTTATAAAGTTTCAATAAAATGTCTCACATTGTGTGTGTGTGTGTGTATGTGTGGAATAAAACAATATTGCATTCAAGAAATGAAAATGATAATTTTATAAAGTTTCAGTAAAATGAGTCATATTGTTTGTTTGTAGGGAACAAGACAATCTTACATTCAAGAAATGAATATAATAATTTATAAATTCAATAAAATATGATTTAAAAACAATATTAAGAGGTTGGTGTTTTTCTCGATAAGCCAGATAAAAGTTATCTCTCATAATCAGTGGTAACAAAATAACCAGAAGAGAAAGAAGGGTCTCGGACAACTATGCTATTTTCTTCGTGTATGCAGAGCTCAGCTGATTGGGCCCTGAGTCTGGCCCTGCTCACTTGCTTTTCCCGGTGACAAGGTTCTGTATAGTAAGCTGATTGTAACAAACACGAGCCATAAAGCTTTATTTTTTTGTCTATTTATAACTATTTTTCAACTTCTAAGACACAAAATGCAACGTGAGTCACCTGATAAGCTTTATTATATATTTCTTCCAGAATTTATATTAAGTGATTTTAACAAAAAGTGCAGGAAAATTATAATGTAAAATGCCCCCCAGTGGCTCGGCGTTATGTCTGCGGACTTCCACGCTAAAATCCGGGTTTCGATACCCGTGGTGGGTAGAGCACAGATAGCCCATTGCTTAGCTTTGTGCTTAATTCAAAACAACAACAACAATAATGTACAACACAAAATATTCCGTAAAAATAAGTGTGTATTTAGCGCCGAAATAGTTTATAGTACACAAGCCATGAATTACAGGTATGGTTAATAACAATTGTCTTTTTATAATAGGCCCCGTCATGGCCAGGTGGGTTAAGGCTTTCAACTCGTAATCTGAGGATCGCGGGTTCGAATTTCTGTCGCACCAAACATGCTCGACCTATCAGCCGTAGGGGCGTTATAATGCGACGGCCAATCTCACTATTCGTTACTAAAAGAGTAGACTAAGAGTTGGCGGTGGATGGTGATAAATATCTACCTTCCCTCCAATCTTACACTGCAAAATTATGGACGGCTATCGCAGATAGCCCTCGTGTAGCTTTGCGCGAAAAACCAACAAACGTTTCTAAAAAAAAAGAACATTTTATGTGTGTAAGAAAAAATCACTTTTAAAGGTAAGCATTTCAAATTTGATATAGTAATTACTTCAAAAGATTTCTTTAACTAATCGTACTTCGGTAAGTTCTTCGATAATCTGCGAATTACTCTGAGGTTTTAAACACATGGACATCAAAGAAATAAAACTAATGTTATAGCATTTCTAATTCAAATAAACTCAAATTGGTTTGCTAAAAGATAGATTACTTTGAACAAGTACACGGTGCCAAGAATAAAAAAAATAATAAAAAATCTCATTTGGTCTGCACTTATCAAAAGACTTCCTTTAGCTGTAAATCCAAAAGAAAAATTCTTCAAATGATAAAAAAAAAAGATAAAAGTACATTTCATCGGTTTCGGAGCACGCGACGGCTGCTGAATTCTCTCACGCGAGTTCGTGCAGCACTAATCAATATCCGTCCTTGATGGTGTGTTCAATAATGTGAATACAGCCAGTGAAATGAAAATGTTTTACAGCACGGTTCAAGTGGCGCAGATTTATAGCCTCGTCTTCTGAATAATGTTGTCCTGTCAATCTCACATTTTCTTAGATAATCCTGGGATATAAACTTAGTTCAACTCTGGCAATAGCAGAGAAAACTGTCACTTTCAAACCATTGAATACTATATGACATATCAGACGTGAAGAGCCATAACTGCACGCATTTAACCAATCTACTGACAATCCCGATAGATCATTTTGCTAATGATATCTTAAAGTAAACCCAAAGACTACCGTTTTTTAAGTCCGTAAAATCAAAAGATATCCTTATAATAATAGTCATTCAAAGCAAGTAAAAAGAATCCCTTAGCGTACACCAAAGTAAACTCTATTAAGAAGGATCATCGTGTGATGTTTTCAGTACAAAATCTTAAAAAATCATCATATTTGTACTCACTACATACATTACTGTACACTTACTGAGGTAAACCAATGTTATTATGCTCTTATCGTATAAGAAGCTTCAACAACTTATTTCTGGATATTTTAATAAATCAAATTTGTTACGTATTATAATTTATTTTGGGCGAGTCTCTCATTTATTACTTTATGTACGTTAAGTATTACGATCTCAAATAACTGGAATTTTAATTTAAGCTTAGTAGTTAATTAAATGCTAATGTGTATTAAATGTATGTTATTTGCCAACAAGATTGATGTACATAATTTCCTTTATTTAACGCAAAAATATTTGAATATACGAACATAAAACAATACAATTTATAATGACGGTTATTATTAATAATTATTACAAATAATGGTTTGGATGCAACAGTTTTACAAACTAATGGACAACACTGATCCTTATATCATGTATTGATCTGAATGTTTTATTCACGATCCAAGTCCACAACAAATAAATTAATTCTGAGTTGGTATCGTCACACCTCATTGAACTAAGCAAGCCGGACTGTCCCCACACCACTACAAATTCACCTGTTACCAATAGATATATTTAATATCCTCGTAGAAATACTAATAATTCACTGAAATTGAATGGTTTGAAATCTATAAACGTTCCTGGTCAATTTTGTAGTTTTTCAGATTAATAGACGTTAATCGTAATTATATCTTTCTTGGCCACTGACTGTAGCTGTCCAATAGTATTTTTCCATTTTTGTCTCTCGGCTCGTCAATTTTTTTGTTATATATACGAATCACGCGAATTTCTAAAATATTTCACCAGTGTTTTTGAGCAATTTTGTCAGACAAATATTGTTGATTTTTACACTTTCAAGAATCCCCTACCAATTTCGAGAACGGCGTGGGACTTGCGCAAAAGACAGTTAAGAATATAAATCACATGCGAAAAAGAAAACAATATAGAAATAAACAAAGACACTGAAATAAATATACAACAGTATATGTGTTACAAAACTCCTTATCAACTATTAATTTCAGAAAAGTTTAGGCCAAAATAAGTGGCATGATTAAATTCTTTTCTCTTTGCTAATATTAATTTAGAGTTATCAGTCTAGAAGGTTGTGGCTGTTCCTGGATTATTTATCGAAATAAAATTACAAAGTTATCACCAATTAACAACCTCTCTGTTGCCTAATAGTCACATATGTTCCTAAACACAAGTGAAAAAGGATGCTGGTAACACGTTTCATGCGGACTGTTTATTTTTTAATTTCGGGCAAACCAACACGAGGAGTTTCTGCGCTAGCCGTCCCGAATTTAGCAGTGTAATACTAGAATTGTTTGTTTTGTTTTTGTTTTTTAACTTCGCACAAAGCTGCTCGAGGGCTATATGTGCTACCAATCCCTAATTTAGTAGTGTAAGACTATGGGGAAGGCAGCTAGTCATCACCACCCCCTGACAACACTTGGTCTACTCTTTTCACCAAAGAATAGTGGGATTGACTATAACATTATAACACGCCCACGGCTGAAATGGCGAGCATGTTTGGTGCGACGGGGATTCGAACTCACGACCCTCCGATTACGAGTCAAACGCTTTATTCCACGTGGCCATGCCGGGCCTATTTCTGTAGATATTAAATGAATTGGGGAAAAGGTCGAATTTGCTAGTTTAAATATTTCTATGATAACCATTCTGTATTGTAATATTAACAATAACGAAAATGAAAAAGGGCAGTATTAATAATTAACTCAGTAAATAAGCAGTTTTTATTGTGTAGGCTTTGAATTAATTATAGTATTTCCTTTAGGGTTTACTTCCAAAACTTGTCTAATGAATATTGTATATGCATAATATATATTTTATATGATAACAGTGTATAAGTAATGAAATAAGAAAGACGCTATTTTTTGAATCTGAGAAATCATGACTCATATTTTTACAGCGTTTTATTTTATATGTTCATTACACTAGTATAAACAGCTTTCTTTGATCACACAAATTGTATAATCAGCCATTGACAAACAATTCAAACTTATATATTTCAAGACTATCTTTAAATAACGTTTCCTACACAGAGAATTGTGTGTAATAAATTTTCTACATTTATAAATATCACACAAGGAATTGGATTTGATAATTTTACGTGTTTTACTTACAAGATTATCCCTGATATTTAGTATTGGTGTAAAATGGAAATGTTTAGAAGCACATTTTCTGATTAATATTGTGAATAAAAAAATGTTTATTATGAATACTAAGTTTCTTTTGTCATGCATACAACAATTTTAACACCAAATAACTGTTCTGTAGTAATCCTTCTAAGGTATCTAATGTAAATGCTGAGAGGTTAACTTCGCAAAATAATCTAAGTTGACAGATTTGTCAAGAGAAACATTTTTCATCCATGTAAAGATGGTGTTATTTTCCGGCTGTGTTGAGCGAGCCATTTTTTATTAACTTAAAGTTGGTGTAATTTTTTACCTGTGTTAAGCAACATATTTCTAAACTAACGTCAAATGTTGTAATTGCCCAGCTATGTTAAACGAGAATTTTTATTTCAGCGTAAAGAAGGTATAATTTATTTTATGTGTTAAGCGAAACTTGATTATAAAAAGCGCTGTTTAGATGATAGAAACTGACAAAAAAAATTAATCTTTTCTTATTCAGTAAGATTGGTTTAAAAATCTGGTGTAACACTTTTATCTCGCTAAATAAAGAAGAGTGCATGTGTATAATACGATTTCTTGTAAACGTCACTTCCGACAACAGTTTCCGATCAAAGCTCATCAAACCAGCTTGATTATAGTTTCTGTTCTAGTTGGTGTATTGGTCCGTATAAAAATTTCAGAGTAAAAAAAGATCGAAATACTTTGTTTTCCTATTCACCTAATAGGTTTCGTCAATTTTCAACTTAGCAATGGCACTATATTTCTAACAAGTACCAATGATACTAAGCTATAAAATATATTCTACATTATATTTTGTTTTCGAATTAACTTAATTAACTTGTTTGGGTCTTGTATTATTAATTTAAGTTTCCGAAATTGTAATTTCTTTGTGTTTTTTTTTAATAACACAGGATCCTATCATACCTCGGTCCGACATGGCCAAGTGTGTTAAGGCGTTCGACTCGTATTCCGAGGGTCGCGGGTTCGAATCCCGGTTGCACCAAACATGCTCGCCCTTTCAGCCGTGGGGACGTTATAATGTGACGATTAATCCCACCATTCGTTGGTAAAAAGAGTAGCCTAAGAGTTGGAGGTGGGTGGTGATGACTAGCTGCCTTCTCTCTAATCTTACACTGCTAAATTAGGGACAGCTATCGCAGATAGCCCTCGAGTAATTCAAAAACAAACAAACATATCATACCGCCATAACGCACTAAATGTATAACGACTGTACTTAGTATTTTTACTAACCAAACTAAAGCTGGTATTGATAATCTAGTTTAGTTCCTTTGACTTATTTAACCTGAACGTGCTATTCAGTAACATATTTTTCTTGCTATCCAATAAGGCCATAAAACAGCATCTTTCCGCGAGTTTCTTTAATTATGCTATCAGCGTCGGTCTCTTTCTTTCTTCTACTTGTATAAATAATCATTCATGTGCACATCATGTTTAGACATTTGGGAATATTTTATGCGACATAATGTCATTATTCACAGGATTAGGACGCGCATTACAACATAAAATGTAATAGCAGTTGGAATAGCAACAATACAAACGCATTAGATTTGTGAAATCAGTGTTGAAGTAAGGTACTAAGTAATTTAAATAAGTACAAGTAAATATATTTTTTTTCAAAAACAAAAGTGAACGTAAGGATATCTAATCTTAATCCTTCAAAACCAATGCAAACAAGCCATTACTACTAAATAGGTTGATAATTTTTAGGAAATTGGATAGCTTGAACGTTTGTATAAGTGGGGCTTAAACCAGTTCTACTGGTATTAGTTACTGAAACTACATATAATTTCAATCAGTGTTAAATGATTAGATTAGATCACTTTCATTCAAGATATCATGTTATCCACATTACCATTGGTCCAGGTTTGTTCGTTATACTTTGTTGTGGTTTAGTTAGAAGAAATACAGTTAAGCAACTTAAATCAATAGAGGTCAAATATTAGACACAATTTAAAGCAGTATTAGCTTGAGAGATTAGATAATTTATAAACTATATTATCAATAAATTTTGAATTATTTTAAAAAATCGGTTTGGTTCTTTAATCCGTTTAAATTTCAAGGACTTATGAAACGTAGTGTTGGTTTCTAAGTGCTAAGTATTTTTGATGTGAATGTAAGTTTACACGGTACATAAATTGAAACAGTAGGCCAGAAACTTCAAAGTTTACGCTTAGCCATTCCTAAATTAAGACTTCTTAACAACTGGGGGAAGCAATCTATAACATCGTTGTCTATGTGGCTAGTCTCGAAATAAAATGATGGTCTGTTATAACACTCAATATCTTCATGTGAAGAGTTGCTTACTGGCTAGTCTCGAAATAAAATGATGGTCTGTTATAACACTCAATATCTTCATGTGAAGAGTTGCTTACATCTTGAGCTTTTTGATTCGCATCCCAGCACGCTAACCACTAAATTACCTCCATATAGTAAACGAATTAGAGTTACATAATTTGCAGAGATTTGTTTATTAACTTGATTACCAGTTCGATAGAACGCGGGTGTTTGTTCAATATTAGCTCGATAAAGAAGACTAGATGAATTACAATTAGTTCAATTCTTCCGGGCTCTTGCGTCGATCTCACTTTTTGTTAAATAACTTAAGCTACGTTACGAAATTAGACTTATTACTTTTAAACCGATTACTAGTACATTTTTGATACGGTTGCAAGTAAATTACCTACTTCGAGTAACATGACAGAATTTCAATAGGCACCTCATAAAATATATTTTCATTATATTTGATACAAAATTTTAGAGTTTCCTATCTCTTCAGAAAATAACAACAGAGAGCTAATTAAAAAACAAAGCTCAGAAAATGTAGTTAATGCCACTATACATGTGTGTATAATAATTACGTTTTATGAAGTAAATTATACACCTTGTGCCCAAAACTATGATAAGTGGATGAAGTTTAAACATATGATCCTTTGGTGCACATGTTATACACAGCTTTATTTTTGACAATAACCAACTTCTCATTTAATAATGTCATCGGTGTTAAAACTCTTTATTTTTAAGTGACTAAATATTAATATTCATTCATATTATACTCGAAATTATTCAACCACGAATATATTAGCGTTTTCATTTGAGTATTTAAATACGTATGTTAACGTCCATATTCAAATTTGGGCAATGTTTGAAGAAAAGGATTAAACGTAGTTTGGAGCAACTGAAAATGACAAAGTTCCGAAATTCCGGTTTTATTTCGGGTATTAAACAAATCAACTAAATCATACCTGGTTCTATGTTTTACACGACCAATCGAATCAGCAAGCACATTTTCGTTTTAGTTATTTCGGATTTGGGCCATCGTAAAATAACAAACACGAGTTGTGGGATTATTCATAAAGGTCAGAACAATTTAGAGACTCAAAGAAACTTTCCCCAGTTCGTCGCTAGTACAGCAGTAAGTCTACGCACTTACAACTCTAAACTCAGCGGGTTCTATTCCCATTGATGAGTTCAGCAGATAAGCAGATGTGGTTTTGCAATAAAAAACACACATACACACACTTTCAAAATGGCGAATACGAGCGAAACATTTGCAGATTGAAAAAAAGAAAAATTTTAATCAACATTTGCAGGATGTTTGTATATTATAGCGGTATGATTGTTTGTTTGTTTTGAATTTCGGGCAAAGCTAATCCAGGGCTATCTGCGCTAGCCGTCCCTAATTTAGCAGTGTAGGACTAGAGGGAAGGCAGCTGGTCATCACAACCTACCGCCAATTCCTTCTTTTTCAAGGTGAGGGTAAGCATTATTATTCATTAGGCTAAGGCGAGTATAGCGCAGCATTTCGTCCCTAATGGGTCTATACGCTAACACAATGTTCAGTACTGGTTGCGAACATTTCATTCCATCTCTGAGATGGCCCGGCATGGCCAAGTGTGTAAAAGCGTTCGGCTCGTAATCCGAAGGTCACGCGTTCGAATCCTGGTCGCATCAAACATGCTCGACCTTTCAGCCTTGGGGGCATTATAAATGTGCGTTCAATCACACTTTTCGTTGGTAAAAGAGCAGCTCAAGAATTGGCGGTGTGTGGTGATGACTAGCTGCATTCCCTTTAGTCTTACACTGTTAAATTAGGGACGGCTAGCGCAGATAGCCCTTGAGTAGCTCTGCGCGAAATTCCGAAACAAAAACAATTCATCTCTGAGTAGGTAGTTTATAATGGTCATCCCTTATGTTGCGATGCATGATTAGCAAGAATCATTAGCTTTTAAAAGGTGACACATTCTGCTAAAGATACATGAGACGTACGTTTGTAGGTTGGAATAAAATAGCTATGATTGATCCGCTCCTGCTGTTCCAACCACTTTCTAAACCAAACACTCAAATATCTTCTGTGAGGTTTAGCTGCAGCATATACGCAATTATTATGCTTCAAACAGTGATTTACTTCAAAGTAATCACTGGGAAAGATTTTGTACTACACAATTCAGGATTTCCACGTAATCTACAAAAAAGGATCTTGTGCACACGCATAATTGTCCCTAATTTTGAACTAACACAGAAGAGAGAAAGCAGCTAATCAACAGCTTACACTAATAATACTTGTCTGGTAGCATAGTGGGATTTTATTGTTAATCTCATAGGGCAATCACGGTGGAGCCGTTCAGGTAGCAATGGGCTGCTGTCCACGAAACCTTTTATTAACATTCTGAGCACGCTAATCACTTGGCCAAAATCAGTTTCAAAAAATTATGTGAAATCCACTATATATTCAGTATTGGCTGAAAGACCAGTCGTTTATATTTAAAGCTACACGAGATTACGTTTGATTTGCATACAAATGAGCTTAAGGCGGGGTGTAAATGAAATTATTTCATTAAAGTGTTTTCCTTTGTTATAATTTTTGAAATTCTGATCATCCTTGAACTGTTTTTACAAAGTAAATTAAAGTTGCCATAGTATCGACAGAGGATCATAGGCTGTTGGAGAGGAGTATCCTATGAATGCGGTTGACCATATGATCAATGACATCGAAGTTCGATAGGCTGCTTCCAGAGTTTGAATAGTTCTACAATGTTCCGTCAGGGGGTGATTATGAGATAGAGTGTCACCAGAAGCGAAGATTGTACAGATGTAAACGTGCCCTGACCCGCTATTGCGAAACAGATTCACAATGTTATCTACTGCAAAGTATTCAGACACAATTTTTCCAATATCTTCTCTATCATCATTATTGTCAACTTTCTATATTTGTAATTTCAGTTCTATGTCTGTATATTCAATACAAAACAAAGCGTTTGAATTCGTAAAGTCAATATATTATGTTTCATTTGTATTGCGTGGTCGATATGATATTCATACGCTAATTTAATTTATAAAGTACATTGAATATTTTGTGAATAAATTCGCATGAAAATAGGACTAGCTTAATATACACATATTGTATACGTTACACTAACTAAAGATAATGCATTATTTTCAAAGGAAAGTGGAATCATGTAGGAAGTACGTTTATTTTAACTTATATTCATTTTATAATGTGTTATGTAAGAGCATAAGAAGCTTCCTTACTTGTAAGTTCTATTGAGCCTAATTATCCTAATAACTTACAGTAATAGCTGAATAACCTACAGATCATTACACTCTACGTATTCAAATTAAATTTTACTCTTACTAAATCAAAAATATTATTCACTTTAAAACAAAATATACAAAGCATTAGGCCTTTCCCAGATTGTTTAAAGATTTAATTAGTATAAATGTTTTGTGCTAAGGCATAAGTATCCCACGCTTCGGATTTAAAATGTGAACAACTTTCTTATTTTAGATTTATTTTTTTCAGCAGAAATTTTACTAGAAAATAACTAAACTGGTTGAAATATCTCCTTTAATTTGTTTAGATTTGGGAGGCAGCTACATCCAGTTGTTCATTGGCACTTAATATAATTTCATTACAAATCAAAGTGAAATAATACAGTTTGAAACCTTAATCACTAAAGCATGCCTATCATACATTAAATACATTTTTTTAATCCAACAATACAAAACATTTTGATTAGTTTGTAAAGAAGACCATCACGTTTAAACTTAGTTTATCAAAGGTTTGTATTGGTTTAGTATACAAAACCTGTATCTTTATGTGGCACTTAATGCACGTAGCTTATCAAATATAAGAATCGATTTTGTGAAAAAAATCTGTATCTTTATATAGCATTTAGTGCATTTAGTTTATCAAAGATATTTTACCACAAAGACATTTTTTATATGACCAGACATAGAAAATTAAAATTAAACTAACTGACGTCGATTTAGGTCTGAACTCTCAGAAAAACGACGTTATCTGTCCTTTGGTTTCACAAAATGTTCGGAGTTTACACTTCACTAATGCAATTATTTAGATTAGAACTTTGTCCCCAGATAAAAGCAGAACTGAGGTTTTCTAAATTAAGCGTCAGTGGCGTTATTCGAAGATTTGTCTCATGCACTAGAATTTAGATTTCACTTTCAGATGAATAATTTGTTTATATGTTAAAATAAATATTGTAAACTATTTCTTTAAAGTGAAAACTTTTACATTATTTGATACTTGAATAATAGTATTTTAATGGTTACATGTTATTATCTAATGTTTTTGTGGTTACTTACTATTGTCATAATCTCAATACAAATACGGTTACAGGCTTATTTCGACAGGTAAGTAAATTGCTTTCATATTTATTTCTTAATTATGCTAAAATATTATGTTTTTTACAGAAACAGAAATATATCAAGGTTTGAATTTGCTGTTTTATCATTCTTTATATTTTAAAACAGCTATAAACATCATTAGTTTAACCTAATTTAACAAATAATCGAAATAATTACATCTATTAGCTCACCATATCATCATGTAGTTTATTTTACATTAGTTATAACTTTGCTTATGATCGAATCCAAGTCTTGACTTTAAAAGTTTATAAATTTTAAAATAGCTTATTATTCAAGTTTCAAACGTATCTGCTTTCTTTACTTTCTTGTTTAAAAATCGTGTTTTAATATCTTCATCACATCTCAAACTGTTTTAAATAGATATCATTCCGTGTTTTAATCCCTTCATCATATCTCAGTTCAATATTATAAATGTATGTAAGTAAATTCAGTGTTTACATTATTAGATTGCTATCACAGATATTGAAACATTTATTCAAATAGAAAAACTTTACATTTTAGATGGTGGATCTGTTGTTCAAAATTATAATTAGCCGTTTATAACAAATTTGAGAGATTTGAAAACAAACATATCAACAAAACTACTAAGGTAGAAGAAGAGAGACAGTTGACGGTTAACTAGACGTTCTTTTTAACATTCACAATTACGTATATCAATGACGGTGATACTGATATACTAGAAGTATTTTTCTAAGACCTCAAAATCAACATAGGCACATTTGTACCATATGATTAATTATGCAATAGATTTGCAAATCCATTCTACAGTTCAATGAAATATAGCTGTAGAATTAACTCACTGTTTTGTTGGTTAAGTTAAGCATAATTTGTCCTTTACTAAGGTTTTGAGTGCTAGTATTTAGTTTGTTTCTTTGTATTAATTTACGGCAACAATCATGATTCAATCTGACACGGGCTACTTTACAATCTAAAACTGTTAAATTAACATCAAACACAGGTTTTATATTTAAAATTGGTAGCTAGGGTAATATTACTGTGATCAAACTGATAAATGTGTTTTATTGAAAAAAGTGAACATATATGTGGTGTGATTAACATAAAGTTTATGATCAGTCAAAATAACAATTTAATTTACTCAGGTCATTAATAAATAAAACACGTGCAAGCCATATTAGTTGTGATGTAAGTTCACAAGCTAAAAATCTTGCTGTGGTTATAAACCTAGAGCGGAATGACTGGATTCTAGTAAATCGTTTGCTATCGATTCACCTTTTTAGGAACTGTACAAAACAAATTAATCTTACTAAAATGCTTCATAAACATCAAGATGGCCAATAAAAGAGATTGTAACAGGTGCTTAATATGCCCCACATGAATCTGTGCGGAATAATAGCGTTGATACGATTTATATCTCAAATTTATACATGAAAATACGAGTTTCTGCTTTATAATACAAATATTAAAACAATGCGTAACACAAACTTAGATTATTGGAATTTTTAAAGAATTTTACATAAAAAATCATGCAGTATCTAAATACATATACATACATATAAATACACATACATATACATGAATACACATACATATACTTAAATACATATACATGTACTTGAATACACATACATAGAGTCATGTGAAAAAATTAGGACACCCTATGAAAGCCTGAATATTTTTGTAACATTTTTGGATATATAGATATTTAATCTCAATTTTAACAATACTGAGAGATTATAGGAATATAACTAAACAAGATCTTTTCAAGATCTTCTGTGAATGTAATTCCACAAAAATGCACATTCTAACTGAGGAAAAGTTAGGACACCCCCACATTTATTCCCATTTAAAATGGCTCAATTCACACACAGGTGCATCACACCAGATGCACATGATTAGATCGTTACTCAGCATTGTGAATAAGGCTTGCCCAATTTAAACCTCAGATATTTAGTTTGGTGTGCTCCTAACTGTTGAAGTGAGAGTGAGCACCATGGTGGGAGCAAAAAACACTGTCTGAGGCCTTCAGAAAGAAAATTGTAAAAGCTTATGCGTCTGGTAAGGGATTTAAAAAAGATCCCAAAAGATTTTGAAATCAGCCATTCCATTGTCCGAAAAATAGTCAACAAGTGGAGGACTTTCAAAACAAATGCCAACATGCCCAAGTCTGGTCGTCCAAGCCAGTTCACCCCGAAAGCAAACGGCAAGATGCTAAAAGAAGTTTTGAAACATCCTAAAATGTCATCACAGGACCTACAGCAGGCTCTGGCTACTGTTGATGTGAAAGTGTATGCCTCTACAATCAGAAAGAGACTGCCCAAGTTTAACTTGCATGGGAGGTGTGCAAGGAGGAAATCTTTGCTCTCCAAGAGAAACATCAGGGCCAGACTGAAGTTTGCCAGAGAGAATGCAGATAAAGACCAGGACTTCTGGAATAATGTTCTTTGGACAGATGAGTCCAAAATTGAATTATTTGGACACCAGAACAGAGGACATGTTTAACGTAAACCAAATACAGCATTCCAGGAAAAGAATCTCATACCAGCTGTGAAGCATGGAGGTGGAAGTGTTATGGTTTGGGGCTGCTTTGCTGCAGCAGAACCTGGACAGGTCACAATCATAGAATCCACCATGAATTATATTGTGTATCAGAGGGTGCGTGAGGATCGTGTGAGACCATCTGTACGAAAATTAAAGCTGAAGCGGAACTTGACCCTGCAACACAAGAACGACCCAAAACATACCAGTAAATCCAACAAGTACTGGCTGAAAACTAAGAAATGGAGATAGAATGGCCGAGTCAAAGCCCAGATCTTAATCCCATTGAAATGCTGTGGGGTGACTTAAAACAGATTGTACATGTAAGAAACTCCTCATACATCTCACAGCTGAAAGAATTCTGCATTGAGGAGTGAAGCAAACTTTCTTCAGACTGATGTCAGAGGCTGTTAGATGGCTACAAGAAGTGTCTCATTGCAGTTATTTCAGCCAAATTGGGTAACACTAGCTATTAGGGAGTAGGTTTCCTAACTTTTTCCTCAGTTAGAATATGTATTTTTGTAGAATTACATTTACAGAAGATATTAAAAAGTCTTTTTTTTTGTTTTAATTGTTTAGTTATATTCCTGTAATCTCTCAGTATTCTTGAAATTGAGATTAAACATCTATATATCTAAATATGTTACACAAATACACAGGCTCTCATAGGATATCCTAAATTTTTCACATGATTTATACATATATATCTTATTGAAAACAATGTGGTAATTTAAGCTTCTTATTATATGTGATTCTATGTGGTTGTTTGTTTGCCGTTGAGTACAAACCTAAATAACTGGTTGTCTGAGCTCTACTAAGAGCGGGTATAGAAATCCCTTTTTTAGCATTATAAGCTTTTAGACTTACCACTGAGTAATTGAGGGTTGGATTTCGCTCGGTTGAGAATAAATTGTTGACTTATAGAATGTCTGAATGTGTTGTTTTTTTCATCTACTGTGAATAGTTATTTGTTTGGGCATTTTGCAACGTACGAAAACATATATCAGATCATCCCTTAAGTAATATCCAATTATAGATTCAGAAAAAAGAAAATATTTTAAACGCTTTTAATGCTAGTTAATCAATAACCTATTTTACATTATTATTAATTACGTCCTGCCAACATTTCACAAGCTTCTGAATGTCACTTCTATAAAATTCTTGGGGTTTGGAAGAAAAGAATGTGGAGAGGGTAGTTTTGACATCTTCATACTTTCCAAGCTCTTTTCCTTCAAGATATTTCTGCAAACTTCGTAATAGATGATAATCAGATGGGGTAAGGTCTGGAGAATAAGGAGAGTGTGGAAGTTTTTTCCAGTCCAGGTTTTCAATCTTTACAGATATGATGGTTGTTGTATGAGTCCGTGCATTATCCTGGTATAACACCTTTACGATTAATAAAAACAGGCCTTTTTTCAAGTGCAACATTCAAACACTCTAATAGAAGTCTGATGTAATCGTTACATTGAGTGGCAGCAACTCAAAGTGGATCACACCAACACTATCCCACCAAACGCTTAACAAGACTTTCCTGGGGTGGAGGTCCATTTTGAGCTGTGCTTTAGCCAGTTTACCTGGACTGAGCCATCGTCTGCAGCGCTTAACATTTTTCAAATATCCATTGTTTATCTCCAGTTACTAAACTGTCCAAAAAAGTGAGTTACTTTCACGAGAGTGCAGAAAAGTAGAAATGTCCAATCTTGCTTTTTAAGGTTGGCTTCTGTCAAATCATGGAGGGCCCCCGTTTTCCAAGTTTTGACACTTTTCAAAGCTGTTTTAGATGACGGTGAACAGTTGAATGAACTGAGTTAAGCTACTGTGCTAGTTATTTAACTGTTATAGGACAATCGTTATGAAGTGCAACCAGCAACAAGTCATTGTTAAATAAAACACGATGACTTGAACGTAGCGCTTCACTTAAGCTGTAGTCACCTGAACTGAGCTTCTGAAACCACCTTCGACATTTTCTTTCATTGAAAGACTCTGCACTTTAAAACATCTTGAGTGTTTCGTGTAGTTTTTGCTGTGGTATTGCCTTTTTAAACTCAAAGCATTATATGCTTCATGTGCTCCTCAGACACATCGATCTTCATAAGAGTTTATTTGATTAATGATCTGAAAAAGATGAGTGTTAGTTTTTTATTTGTCTGAACATTTTATATCTATGTACAACTACATATTTGAGTCATTAAAACTTTCTACAAAGACAGAGATGATAATGTACTTTCTGTATTAAATTTTCGGATATTATTAATAAGATGACCTGATACATTCGGAATTCCAACAAACCGGGTAACGAATTTTTCTTATCACAGATTACAGCACATCTAAACTGGTGGTACTCCGTGGAACTATAAACCTTTTGAACATATTAAATCACAAGCCATGTCTTTGATTTCCAGTTGTTGTTATTTGGAATTAAACACAGTGCTACACAATGGGCTATGTGGGCTCTGCCCACCAACGGTATCAAAACTCGATTTTGAGCGTTGTAAGTCCGCAGGCATACCCTTGTGCCACTAGGGGGCTGATTTCTACTACTTACAGAAAACTAGCAGTATCTGACTCAGTAAATCGTACGACTATATTGACTTCAAATACCTGACTTACTTACTATGTACAGAACGTTTTATATTTTATCTGGCTTGAAAAGTAGCATATATCCTTCCACCTAATCTATCATCTAATTTTAAAGGCACTTTTCGCAAGTAAATATCTTGAAGAAATTATATATATTGTAAATCATTGTTAAAGTCTTTTTTTGACCTCTCATTGAGAAAAAAACCCAATAATAAACAGTTCATATTATTTCAGTAATTACTTGCGAGATTTGTTTGTTTGTTTTTAATTTTAAGCATAGCTACTCGAGGGCTATCTGCGCTAACCATCCCTAATATAGCAATGTAAGACTAGAGGGAAAGCAGCTAGTCATCACCACCCACCGCCAGCTCTTGGGCTACTCTTTTACCAACGAACAGTGGGATTGACAGTAACATTGCCCTCACGGCTGAAAGGGCTAGTATGTTTAGTGTGACGGGGATCCGAGCCCGCGGCCTTCAGATTACAAAATCTCATCCACCTGGCTATGCCGGGCCTACTTGCGAGGATTTCCTTCTATTGAATTTTAACAGAATGTCATTCACAAGAAGCTCATTGATTAAAATTACAATTTTTACTTCATCCAGACTTATTATTTAATAGATGACACAAAAAATGGTAAAAAAAATCATTCTCAAAGTGCTACAAATTTGAAGATCTGGATATATATATATATATATTCCAAAAGAGCAATCATACGAGTTTTAATCCGAATATTTTAGATCTCAGTGCTTGAAGAAAATACTCGTTAGAGTAAATTCGTTACAAAAACACTTTCGACACCAATGCTTTGTTTGGTCGCAAAGATACGAATCAATTACTTCTTGGTTACAACTGTAAGTTTTTAAGTCATAAGATACTTAATGTATTTAATCTATATAAAGTCGTATTTGATTTTTTTAAAATAAATAGTAAAGTAGACTTCTCATTATACGTGTTACTAATGTTAATTTTTGCGTATGTAATTCCAATAACAACGTACCTTATTGTAAAACTGTTTAAGGCCCCATTATGTATAATGGTCACGTATCGTAAAAACATTCGACAGCTTAACTGATGTAAAAATTAAATACATAAATAAATGTATAACTACTTATTTGA
Organism: Carcinoscorpius rotundicauda; assembly: GCA_011833715.1. Lineage (NCBI taxonomy): Eukaryota > Metazoa > Arthropoda > Merostomata > Xiphosura > Limulidae > Carcinoscorpius > Carcinoscorpius rotundicauda. The sequence continues at coordinate 96,286,154 of CM022392.1, read as the reverse complement.
CGAAATATCAGATTATTTGTCACGAAGCGCAATCAGTATAAGCGACAAACAGCTTGGAAATTTCCATCAACTACAATTAAATAATTAGAATTAATTAATTAACTTTAATTAACCGTAGTTCGTCGATAATAAACCAAACTAATTCTTCCAAATCCGGCAATATACAGGGTGTTCGGAAAGTCACTGTTAACTTATGTATTTATTAACAGACATGTTTCAATATAGAATACACGAGGTAAATATATATGACAATTATAACCAATGGTGAAAGTGACCCCCGTTGGCATCAATACAGGCCTGGATCCTTCTTATTTTGTTTCTAAACACCACTATCAGTTGCTGGCTTGAAATAGACTGGATAGACATATGATTACAAAACTGCACAGTGACTTTCCGAACACCCTGTATAAGTCACTAACAATAATTTTACACACCTTTAATTATTAATCTGTACTGGCTTAATTAAAAGGAATGTTAAAAAAAACTTGTGGTCAAGCGTGGTTTTAATCACTTTGTTATTCTTAAAATACTTCAGGCCTTCCTCAGCATGAGCTTCCAATCCACTGCAGTAAAATCATCCTTCGTTCGTTATTTCAAAGTATTATGAACTTTGAGACGCACTGTGCTTCCAGAGGGTGGTTAATGAACTTAAAAGATAGTTTATTAAACTTACAGGCATTATATAATGAAACATTGTTTCGTTAGTTGGAAAAATCATTGTGCTCTTGTAACACTCCAAAGAATTAGGTTATAAACACAGTGTACATGAAGTTATATCAACAAAATTAACATAAATTACTTTTAAACACGAACATAACAGAGTATGTATGAAATAAAACAATATGTAACCAGGTGGTAAGATTAATAACATAGAAGTTTGTTTATAAAATCCACGTAATAGATTCTGTAAATGAGATATTTGATAAATTACGCCGACCACGCTTTAAATTTCATAGAAGCTTGCACACGGCCTTAATTTCGTCAAGTGTAACAAATTTGAACTGGATATAGTGACTAGTTTCTGTGTAGAGATAGGATTACGTGGCTTAATTATCAACTCTATTTTAGCTACTTTAATATCAATGTGATATCATGTATTAAATTATACTGTAGAAAAGCGACATTTCTATGACGCTCTATTCTCATGCAGTTTATTGTATTTTGAACGAATTGTCGTTTATCACTGCTGTGTAACCAATACCTCGATGGTTTCCACGTTATAAACATTATGTTTAGACTGGTATATGTACTCTTCTAGTAAATTTCATGCATGGCATTTAAGTAAATACATATAAAAATTAAGAATAGTCTAAATATTTTCGTTAATGAATATGCGCAGAAAAGCACTAATTATATCATAACACAAACAAGTACTGACATCTAAATGGTAGGCTTGTTAAGGGTACAAAACTTTTTCACAGGAAACAAAAAATAAAAGCAAATAAGCTGAGCAATGCACGTGCATTTCAATGTATCGTATTTTTAATAGTTTTTAGGTCTACGGAGTAGAATTACGTCCCCCGCTGATACAGCAATAAATCTATAAATTTACAACGCCAAAATCATCGGCTCGATTCTCCTAGGTAGACTCTGTAGATAGCCCTACGTGGCTTTGCTACTAGAAAACATACACACACAGTAAAATTATATTTATATAAAATTTGAACAACATGTATCTTTCATGCTACAATATACTTTTGCTGCGTATTAGAATATATTACGGACGAGTTTCCGATTTATCATATTATATTTATCGCATTACGTTTGAAATTTTAATTTGAACTTAGTAGTTAATTAATATTTTAATATGTATTGAATTTACATTATTAGCCAGCGATATTAAAATACACAATTTCATTTTAAACACAAATATATTTTAATATGCAAACATAACAAATACAATTTATAAGTTATAATGGTTGCTACTAATAGTTATTAGAAATAATGGTTTATATACAAATGTTTTACAAAATTACAGACAACACTGAGTCTTGCATACGGTTTAGAACTGATATTTTATCAAGGATCCACTTCCACAACGAGCAAATTAATTCTGAGTTGATATTTTCACGCGTCACTTAAGCTAGCTGGCTAGCTTGATTGGCCTCACACCACTGACTTTTACTGATGATGATATTTAATATGTTCTTAGAAATACTAACTTTTGAAGTAATTCACTGACGTTGAACTATTTGTAATGTTCGAAATATTTAAATGTTCCTGTAGTTTTCTGATTAATAGCCGTTAATTACAATTATAACTTCCGAGGCCTATACCACATTGACTGCAACTGTCCAATAATAATAATTTTCTTCCAGCTTTCGGCCAGCTGCTTCTTATAGAAATCACGCGAGTTTGTAGAAATTTGAATAATGATTTAGCGCGTTATCATAAAACAAATATTGTTGATTTTTACTATCAAGAATCTTCTACAAATTCAAGAGCAGACAGTACAACCAGCAATAAATCTGTTCCACTTTCTAATATTAGCATTATGTAATGAAACATCTGTTTCACATTAAACATTTCACAATGATTTTACTGCTTATCATTATAAGTTTGAAGAATATTGTTCCAACTGCAATGAATTATTGTTTGTTTTTATTTCATGCAAAGCTACTTGAGGGCTATTTGCGCTATCCATCCCTAATTCAGTAGTGAAAGACTAAAGAGAATGTACCTTGTTACGTATTTTTTAATGTTTTATGTTCTTCGTAGACTAAACGCAACAGAAAAACGCAGATAACAGCTTGTATAATTTATTACACTAACCTATTAACAAATATAACAGATATAACATAAATTATATGATAACAGTGACCGATATTAAGTTATAACATTCGAAATTAATTACAAAACAAAATACTAGTTTCAAACTTCAAAATTAAATCACAATACAAAACGGTACTGGCCTGTATCTAATACAATGAATTAAAATGAAAGTCTCAAATTCCAGTCTAGGGTGTGAATTTGGTCCCACGAAGAGATCCCGAAACAGTTCACAGTTCAATGAAATCGCCGTCTCTCAGCTCAAGCAGTAATTCAGAAGTATCGTAGAGATTGACGAAATAAAATCACGGCTTCCGTAGATCTAATTTCAATCACAAATCCAAGTTGAATATTTACAGCAAACACTTAATCTTTCTCAAATAACTAACTCTCTTCTTTTGAAATGAAACTGGTGTCTGAATCTCACTCTTTGTCTTCGAATAAAACTAATGACTGAATCTCTCTACCTCGAATAAAACTGATGACTGATGACTGAATCTGTCTCTTGTCACCATCTTTTATACCGATAGGCCTATTTCTCGAACAATCTTGCAATTTCCATACAACTCCAGAGCTATCCACGCATATCCGTTCTTGCACGAGACTACACGTCTAGACAGGAAGTCACCAGCACTCATTTACAAACATGTGATTGGTCTACTTAATTCGAGAAAGTTCTAAAATGTTACCCTAAATAACATATTTTAGTTTAAACTTCGAAACAATAATATCAATATGGAAAAATGAATAATACAAATGAAAATTCAAACACAATACGACATGTTGTCGTTCACAAAATATTTACACATATACATAACAATCTAGTCATCACCACTCACTGCCAACTTTTAGGCTACTCTCTTACTAACGAATAATAGAATGTATCGTACATTATAACACCCATACGTCTGAAAGGGCGAGTGTGCTTGGTGAGACAGTGATTTGAACCAGCGACCCTCAAATTGTAAGTCGAACGTCCTGGTTATGCTTGGCCCTTAACATACGTGTAACATAAGTGTAGTGATATAAAACAATGTATATGTTGATATCTTTCTGTAATACTTAAGGACTAGAACCCACTTTAGTTGAAGATTATTTTTAAAATTAATTTAAAAATAATAATCGAAACAAAATTAATTTAAAAATAATAATCGGAACAAAATTGGTTTAAAAATAATAATCGGAACAAAATTAATTTAAAAATAATAATCGGAACAAAATTAATTTAAAAATAATAATCGGAACAAAATTAATTTAAAAATAATAATCGAAACAAAATTAATAATATGTGATCAAAGTATTTATATGTACTATTACAACTAAATCATATATGTAATAATCTACTACTACTTGAGAACTAAAAGTCCAACGCTGTTAATTTATCTCTTTAATTGTTTATAGTTTTTAAATATTTTGACTGCACTGCTCTAATTTTTTAGCCTATTATTTGAAAATAATGCATAAATGTTATTCTTTTTCCCTCATTTATTTTAGCACATGTTTAAAAATACTTTATTTTGAATTTATTTGCTCTACCAAAAAACTCTGTTTTTCATTCATTTATTTTTTACTGAATAATCAGGTTAGAGCGCCAGGTTCCATATTAAGTACTTCTAGTTTAGAATGGATATTTTAGTTTAAAAATAAATAAAAATAAATGTCGTTTCCATTAACAATTCTATTATCATACTATACCATATTTTATGACCATTATATAAAGCAGGTGAAACGATGCTGCTTAGTAACCGAATAAATAAAGTTTCTTTGAAAGTGGATGATTAGAATTTAACGCCATGGTAGTTAACATTGTTATATGACATGCGTTTAAACGAGGATTACCATAACAGTATTTAAAAAGTCACCACGTTATTTTATTAACAGATGGTGCTTGCTTTGTAACTGTTGGGAAGGGAAACGGACAGCAGCTACTGATTCTCAACCTCAGTAGATGATTATTTTAGGGTAAATATAGCAGGGACATTCATATACATAAACTCTTTTACGTTTTTATATTCATATCTTCTTTTACTTTTCACTTTGTAACACTTTTATATCCGTGTCATCTTCTAGGTTTCCGGCATTGACATCGCTATGCCAAAGTTATACTTCTGTGCATATGATTAAGTTTGAAGCTGTTATCACGTGATGAACAAAAGAAATTATTTATTAAATTGAACAAATCTGTTTCAAAACTCTAGTTTTTTCTTTATATGCTAGCATATGAATATATGTTTTCATGATATCTGAATGTGCCTGAAGAAAAACAGTAAATGAACCTGTAATTTTCCTACTGCTAGCAGTAATTTAGTTCATTATTTTAAGCTATGAAGTCGGAGAAGGAAATCTCTCTAGTAAACAAAAGCATTTATTGTTGTTATACCATATGAAAAACTACTAATGTAGATCATTAAAGGCATGATGGAAGGAGAATTACAATTCAAAATAAATTACAATATTTTTCTTGATATAATTTATAAAAAATATATTAATATCATTCGAGTTTCATTATTAATTTTGAAACATTTTAATTTACGTGGTGTGTGTTTTCCTAGTTACCGAGGTAATTGTGCTGATTCGACAAGCTCATGTAAACGGCGTTATGTGTGGAAATATGAAATACAAAGTTATTACTATTATTATTATTAATTGAAAATATATCAAAACAGCGTGTCTGTACACCTCTTGTAATAAAACTAAATAGTCTTGTCAACATACTAAGAATCATTACAGTATTAGGCTTTGTCAACATAGGTATAAACGACAATACTAAGACACATTGCTAATACGTCAGATTTAATAACAATACCAAACCAACTTATCCTATTTCTGTTTTGATAACTGTACTTAAACGTACATTTAAGTTTGTGTTTTACCATATGGATATCAGACGTTTTACGAAATACAGATAACAATGAAACTTGTTCCCCTGTTAAAACTGCCCCCTGGAAATCGATATTCATAAACCTGAATTCGGTAGAACATTTAAACAACCTTGATTTCATTTATCATAAACCTAAACACAAAACGATATTGCTGTTTTCGTGTGCCAGAATACATTACAGCACCCTTGTTGTGAATTGTGACAACTCCTAACACATTACAAATCATCGCTTTGAAACTCTACCAACAAGAATTAAAGATGGCTCTCATATTTTGATGTAACATAACCATCAATCTAGTAAATTATCTCTACTTTGATGTATAACAAGTTCCACAGAGTAAGTCATCTAATTTTGTGGTTGTTCTATACACTTTTTTCATCACACGTATTCCTTTAGAATGTTTGTCGCCCCTCCTCCGCCAGTACAGTAAGTCTACGGATTTACAACGCTAAAATTAGGTTAGGGGTTCGATTTCCCCTCGGTGGGCTCAGCAGATAGCCCCATAGGGTTTTGCTATAAGAAAAACATAAACACATTTGTTGAGAATATCTGTCTGTTCACAACAACACAGTTTAAACTCAATGAAATTGATCACCCCCAGTTGAGTTATTTAGAGCAAACAAATAAGATAAATAAGTTCAGTTGTTTTCGTGTTAAATAGTCAATGTTTAAGAGTAAAATAAATAAATAATATTATATTATTAATCATTACAAATTATCCTATTTGTAACTAACACAAATAAAACATTTTTTTTTATAATTACAGTTCATATACTTAACTTGGCCTAGACTATTCTATGTCTGTTCGAAACCAGCCGATCTATAGAGGCAAGAGATATGTTGAAAAGTGTTTTTGTTGCTGGAACTGGTAGATATTACGTGGTTGATACATTAAAACACATTCTTCTTTGCTTCCACTCAATAAGTTACAATAATTTTTATATTCTACAAGTGGGTTTTCTCGACAACACTGATTTTTATACGTTTACTCTACTTTGTAACAAGCTTTCGACTGCAGCAGTCTTTGTGCACAGATGATTAACTGCATTTTATTAGTATGAACAAAGATTCCATATACTAATGCAATGACACATTGCCTCAGATTCGACACCAGTAGGCCCGGCACGACCATGTGGTTAGGGCCCTCGACACGTAATCTGAGAGTCGTGGGTTCGAATCCCTGTCACGGCAAACATGCACGCCCTTTCAGCTGTGGGGCGTTATAAAGTCAGGGTCAATCCTACTATTCATTGGTAAAAGAGTATACAAAGAGTCAGCAGTGGGTGGTTATAGCTAATTACCTTCCTTCTAGTCTAACACTGCTAAATTAGGGACGGTTAGCAAAAAATAGACCTCGTGTAGCTTTCGAAAATTCGATACAAACAAACAAATCGAGACTAATTTTGACTTCGCAAGTTGACTTACTAGTGGAAATAAATGTTACAGTAGTAGTTGGGGCAGCATTCTGGACGAACACGTTTAAAGACTGACCCGGGGATGGAAAGACGATGTCACCATAAACGATATCATAGTTTCCCGTAGTCACTAATCGTGACTATTTCAAAGATTTTCAGCATTTGTGTATTTTCCAAACAAAATATTTCGTTTCACATATGATATTTTTATACTTGTATCTCATGTTTTACAAAGGTGGATGATGTTCTTTGTATACACTGTGTTACTAAATCAAAATTTTCAACGTGTTTCAACATGTGATTACGTCATCAATAGAATGTTTTTTACATGTTATGTAATAATTAAACTTACAATTTCATTAACTTAACAAAATATTTCCTTTGGCATATGATACTTTATAGCTATATCTTAAATGGTGGACACTACACTTTCACATATTATGATTAATGGGTATACAGAGTTATGTCTAAACCATTATTATAACACCTGTCTACAGGATTTTAACAATTATGCTGTGATAATGTTAGTTTTTAATTCTAGATATAATTACCTCGTTAATATATAGATTTAGTTAGGGTAAAATCTTCATATCGCATATTTTGCTACAACTAAAATAATAAATGATCCATTTTCTACAGAATATCAAAAGTGTACAAAACTTTGAGATTGTCACACCTTCAAATTCTTTGGGTACCCAAATATTGTGAAACTGTGGAATACTCTTCCAAACTGTTCCTTTCAGGCAATGTTTTGTAGGACACCTAATGATTCGCTTTCATAAGTAAAACATACCAATTATTTGAATGATATATAATTTACATTTATCATCTTACCACTAAATATAATAAATGAATGATTGACTCTTTAACTTTTCTATTGTTTGAAATACCAAGTACATGTATTTAACTTTGAGACTAGCTAAGACACTTTTTTAGGAAAACACATATAGACTTTTTAAGAGTTACGTTTGTCACACATACACTGACAATGATTCCACAGTACACAAAATCATACTGAATCACTCCTTTCCTCTGAGGTTGTTTGATATGCGGACCATAATGACGTCAGTATGTATTCGGTGGTTTTGTGTATCTGGTTGAAAATGAATTTTTAAACAATAAGTCATTCATTTATTACTTGTAGATGCAGCAAAACGAATTAGTACAGAGATCAAAATACGCAAAATAAGAGTTTTAACATAATTAAATCTAGATGTTGAAAACATAATCACATCTGGAACTATAATAAAACTGTCACATGTTTGTTAAACATTTTGGGAACAGTCGTTCAAATTATGGTTTTTAACATAATTTATTATAAATATTGATCATATGTGGAAGTGCAGTATCCACCATTGTAAAACCCGTGTAAGATAAAACTATGGAGTTTCATGTAAAAAAAATGAAATATTTTGTAGAGTTATAGCGTAAAGTCAAAATAGTGAAAATGTGAGTTTAAGGAAACATTTAATAAACACGCAATAGCATATTAACACATACTATCTCAAGTTTGCTTTTATAACACAATATATACTGAGCGGCATTAAAAATGCACACATACTAACTCAAATTTGCTTTTATAACACAATATATACTGAGCGGCATTAAAAATGCAACAAGCAATAAAATTAGGTGTTTTATACAAGTTGAACAATAACGGTGCAAATCAGCTTGAGTTTTAATCATGAGTATTTTATAGAAACAATTCAGTAGTTCGGATAATTTTAATCAACTTGATCACGTGTCAGTATTTAAACAAGTCAAAACTTACCCATCCCTTGTTGTTGTATATAATGTGAGAGTATGAAAAAACTTTTGTATGCAATACACACTGTTCCTTCAGCCTATAAAATTCCGGGTTTAAAAAGTTTAAGTTCGCCACAAAGAAAAACGCCACGACTGACGTAAGAAACAGAGATCAGGCGGTCGGGATGACAACAGCCAGGGTCGCGGCACACTTTGGGTTCACCTTCATGCACGTAAACGCACGTCTGCACAAGGCAAGGGTGCGTACAAATTATTTGAATGAAACAATGTGAATGTTCTGGACTGGCCTCCATATTCGTTCAATATGAATCTCATTGAGCATCTCTTGGACGTTCTGGATCAGCGCATCCGTCATCGGGAATCTGACCCAGCTCTCTCGCTGAACCACGTGCAGCACTTCTGGCTGAGTGGGATATCAACCCTCAGAGGCAGATTGACAATCTGGTGACATCTATACCCCATAGGATCCAGGCTATTCTGGCGGCGAATGGAAGACATACCCATTATTAGTGTTATGGACGTTGAAATTCTGATTAAATTCTATGCAGTTTCTAATAACATTTTAATACTGTGTTGTGCAAAGACATGACGATTTCATGATATCTCAATTCAAAACTTATGTCTAACCTAGCGTATTAAACTGTATGTAGGTTGTTGCGTTTTTAATGCCTCTTAGCACATATATAGAACATCATCAACCTTTGTAAAACATGAGATAAAACTACAAAAGTAAAATGAAATGTTTTGTTGTACATATCAAATACATGCAGGGAGTTTTTAATATAACCACCTGATTAAAGAGTCAAACAGTAAGTTTTAAGTGTCTCATGATATTGTCCTTTTAGCATTATTTAAAAATAAAAGGTCATGAGGTATATACAACTAATAAATTAGAGATAAATATTTTTTCAGACCATATAAATGGTCAGAAGATGTAATTAATAATTAAATTACTGTTAAGCGTTCTTTTTAGGACGATTTGAATGATTATTAAATTTAATTAGTTAATTATTTAGTGTTTTATAACGACTCTTAATTATAGTCATGTTTAGACATTTTTTCTCAAATTGGTACTAGTTCAATGGAAGTATGACTTCATGTCTACCTGTCATGATGCTTAGCAATACATTCTTTACTTCGTGAAACTATTACGTAATCATTTGTCATGATCGCCTGTCATGGCGGCCTAACACACGACCCTAACAACACCTCTTCTGATGGTACTTGGTTGATCTGGTGACATCGTAAATGAGAGTTTGAGTCCAGAGTGCTACCCTCACTACTTACAGTTTTTTCCAAGGAAAGCTTTGTATGTCTGTTTCGGATATTCGCTCCAAACTGTACAAGGACTATCTGAGTTGAAACGTTATTGTAATTAAAGGTTGGTTTATCTTCCAGTATGGTTAACACAACAACAACAAAAAATGGATTTAAAATTAATACAAGTTCATAAATTTCTAGATAAACCTCAAAATAAATGGATGTTATGCGAAACTGAAAGCTGATTTGCACTCCGAAAGCAAACATTATAATATTATTTTTATTGACTGAAAAAAAAACATGTCACGTGCATTTACTCACACACATATATATACCGGACAAACACGAGTCCACTTTCTCAAGAACGGGTTGTTAAATTTGTTAACTGGTTATAGAAACTTACACCAGTTTCAGTTGGCTTTATCCAAGAACTCATTTAAAATATTTCAATTTATCGTTGAAAGATTAGAGAATTTTTGAGCGAATTTCAAGACACTTGTATCTTTCACATTTCCTTTCGAATAAACGAACGAGCTTGGTACGTATTTTAGTTTTCAGGTTCCAAATTATCTGGAAAGTAGAGGTAGTTGTTTTTTTCTTTTAACTTTATAAACGAAATAATATTGAAGTATTTTGGTGTTTATTAAATTTACGTTTTACTTTTACTAAAAGCCTTAAAATTAAACATTTTTTTTATAGCTCGTCTCATTGAAGAAGGTTTAAAAACACACAACTTTCAAATTTTCTTACTCAATTCAAAATGATTTAAAGTTAACATATTTTAGAGTTCCTAAGGTTAAGGATATACGAAAATAGCTTCTATTAATTCAACTAATAATCAATGACAAACAACATTGTACGACTTACTTAATACAATTTATCATTCACGCACATTGCCACTGACATTAAACCCATTTAATCTAAATGCCTTGAGGTCGAAGGAAACGACAAAACCAGTTCCATATCCATTCTAATACATTAATAAGGTTGCCGGCTAATCTTATAGAACTGTAACACACCAAACAAAAGAAAATATTTCTAGATTTGTAGTGTTTTGTTTAGCCACGAGCTATGAAGTTCCTTATGGAAATGAAGTTTTGCGCTAGTCGTGTATATTTATATGTATGTATACGTTTACCTTTGTAACTTAATATATGTATTGGAATATATCATTTATATCCTTGCGTACATTATTATTATACCACATTAACCGCAAGAAAGAATGAAGCCGCTTTAGTTCTTCAGTTAACGATTAAAGTTTATGCCATGTGGTTTTGTCCACATCCAGGAAGAATTACATTGCTGAATTCCAGAGTCTCTTGTTATTAAGTTTAGAAAACTAACTCTTAACCAGGAGATAAACGCTCTGCCGTGTCAGTTTCAATTGTGAAACTATATAGAAAGAACAGAACATGACCCTAAATAACGTAAACATCTGTTCAATCAAAAATAACCCATTTTAAATTATTGAACATACTATTATGTAATATACAACTTACGATCGTTGATTTGTATTACGTTTTGTCTCCATGATCACAAGTGATATTTTTTTTTGTGTTATCGTATCTCTATGAGGTCACTTGCTGGTACAACGGTAAGTTTACATCGGTTTGATTCCCCTTGGTAAACTCAGCAGATAGCGTGACGTGGTTTTCAAATACGAGAAACATACATCACTGTGATGTGTTACAGGTGAATTAATATTTTTATATCTGTTGTTTAAATTGCAATCACACTGATGTGTTAACTGACTCACGTATTATTCGAAATTAATATTTCTGTGTCTGTAAATTTTTTCAGATGTATAGATATTTTCCACCTGATTTATGTGAAGAAATATCTTGTCTATTTCGTAGGCTGACTCTGATAAACGTCATTATTCACGAGCTGTTTGGTTCAATACTCTTTTATGTCTTGTTATTTAGCAAGTTTCAGGCAACGATGTTTTGATCAGTTATTTGTTTTGTAATATTTCTCTGTTACGGTCACTTTTTATCTAGCAACTGTTGTGAATAATATTGTATTGTAATTACTCCTTGAAGCATCTAAACGAACTCATTGACAGTACAACATCAAACAAGTCGATAAAACAATATAACCCGAGCGAGGGCTTTCGAAAATTGAGTATTCTTTTTCAGGGGCAAACATCAAACATATAAGACCACAAAAGCAACGATGAAACATATGTTAAACTGACTCCAGAATTTATCAAGCGAGAATAACTGAAAGAAGTGGTTGTAAATTACGCGCTTGCGCAGTGGAATAAACACCATCAAAACAAGTTAAACAGGGCTTAAAATAGTATTTCAACACGATCTTCATTAAATCTTTGTCTAGATTCACGCGGAACCGAAAATTGCCGAGATAAATCACTACAGCCCTGTCGTCACAAAGCTAGTTTAGTCTCGGACTCGGCGGTATTCAGTCAACATCAGTTAGAAGCCGATCCCACAGCTCTGTGTGGAGTAGTTAACATGCAAAGAGCGTTGCCATCCGTCTAAACATTCAGACAAAGACAAGGTTCAGAGCCTTTAGACTAGCTTATACAAATGGCAAGGCGTGACGCAGGTGTGCATGTCAGTGTCTTTAATTGCTCTGGAGTCTCAGTCGAATCAGTTGTGCCAGTTTTAAGAAAGCGCAAACTAATTAAAAACAAACATAAAAACGACTTGTTATCATACTGGCGCTGATAAGCTTTAAAGATAGTAATGTAATAATGCCTTTTTTGTATATATAGGAAATTTTGAAACACGATCATATTGAGATTAACTTGATGATTTATTTAAGTGACAAACATCTCAAATTACCAGAAGTATAACCTAGACTCTTTTTTTTTAATCTATGAAAAGGTTTTTCTCACTGGTTATGTTTTGTTTTCATTTTAATTAGACAAAATTAGCTCGTCTTCAATGTTATCTTTACCATATAACAACTTAAAAATAAACGTCGCAAATTTGGTGTAAGAGTATGACTGAAAAAAGAGGAAGAATGCGTATATTTGAAATAATGATATTTTTTATATATTAAAAACCAATAAATAATGTCTAATGATGGTCTTCCTCTTTCACGAGTATTAAATTTGAAGGCAAAGCACTCCCGATAAACCCTATTTGTGTGTTTCTTTTAATCAAGATATCACGTAACAGTTCTCAATCATCTTTAGATATGAGAGTTGGTCATTGTGGGATGTCGAACATGTTGTCCGTCATATTTTCCTCTTTTTCTTGTTGTTGTCGATATTAGAAGCACATTATATTTCTTAGTGGGTGTTTACAGTCCAAAGTGACCTGTGGCTATTACTTTTGGTAACAGTAGTCTAACTTACTGAAGAGCTATTTTATTTACCAGAAGCTGTTGACTATTTTACTAATACGTTTAGATATTGTTATTGATGGGCGACAATAGCCTTTTGTGACAGGTGTCTGTCATTTTAACAATGGGTGATATTCATAACACAACATAGTCAGGTGGTTAGGGTGCTCGACACGTAATCTGAGGGTCGCGTGTTCAAACTGCCATCACACAAAACATATTCGCCCTTTTAGTCGTGGGGGCATTATAAAGTAAAGGTGAATCCCACTATTCGTTGGTAAAAGAGTAGATCAAGAGTTGGCGGTAGGTAATGATGACTAGCTTCCTTCCCTCTAATCCGACACTGATAAATTAGAAACGGCTAGCGCAAATAGCCCGAGTGTAGCTCTGCGCAAAATTCAAAACAAATAAACAAACAAACGAAAGCTCATGCTTCTTTACGATTAATGTAGATTCTTTATTGTGATGCCCCCAGTGGCACAGCAGCATGTTGGTGGACTTATACTACTAGATACCAATTTTATATAACTGTGGTAAGCAGAGCACAAATAGTCCTTTGTGTAGCTATGTGGTTAATTTATATCAACAGCTTTGTTGTGATAGGTATAGATCATACCGAATGATGAAAAGTCAATCAAGTATGACTTTTCGATAATTTTAGTGTTAACTGTTAATCAGTTTTCAATAATAGTATCTGTCAATCACGTTAATTAAAGTTTTGATCCTATTAACAGACAATTTTTAGTGACTATAGTCATAGATAACCATCACTTTAGCACTAGAGATCTATTTTGATGAGAGGTGTGAGAAAGATATGTAACAATACTGAGTAATAATAAGTATTGATCATACTTAATGACAATTTAAAATATTATCAGAAATTATCGTCCTTTTTTGTTTGTAACATAAGCTTCAAACCTATATAATAATATGAGCCAATAATCTTTTGTTAAAAGTTCTTTGCAGTCTTGGATCAAGAAATTGCAGTGATTTTTAAAAGCAGAAGTATTTATCTACGATTATCGATCACAACAGAGTTTAGGGCAATCATTCTTAGTATTGCTTTCCTATTGTAATACGTGGTAGCTATATTTTACTTCAGCCATAGCCGTCGAATGTCGATTATATTTACTTATGGTCGTCGGTTCTCTTTAAACATTGATCATACTTGGATTGATCATCTAAGTGGTATGGAATACCCCTTATGCCTATTTAATGGTGGTGTCAATCTTTTTTAACGCTGTAGTTGTTCAGTACATTTGGTGGAAAGTATCAATCACATTCAATGTTAGACTTCGATCAGTTTTACCGATAGTTAACGGTCTTGCGTTAATAATAAATACCTATCTTCTGTTAAAAGTTGTATTAATGATTGTTGGTCAAGATCATGTCAACAGTATTTAAAATTGCGGATCACTTTTAGAGATGCAAGCATATCATCTGAAAATGTTCAGAAGTGGCGAAGTAGTTATCGTGTCTAGTTGCAGATCTGAAGGTTCAAGGTTTGAGTGCGTAATATTCCGATAAACGTACGAGGGCTGTTCAAAAAATACGCGGACTGACGTCATAAAACAAGATGTATTTTATTTAGAAGTTACAGGTCTGCGACCCCTTCAAAGTACTCTCCTTCCCAACGCACACACTTATCCCAATGGTGTTTCCACTTGTTGAAACAGTCCTGGTACGCTTCTTTTGTAATGTTCTCCAGCTCCTTCGTCGCATTTGCCTTAATCTCGGAAATCGTCTCAAATCTTCTTCCTTTCAAAGGTTTTTTGAGTTTGGGAACAAGAAAAATATTGCAAGGAGCAAGGTCAGGTGAGTATGGTGGGTAGGGAAGAACAGTGATCGAGTGTTTGGCTATAAACTCGAGTTCTGAGGCACAAATTTCGCAGGAACGTAATGCATCTTCAATTTTTCGGTCAAAATCTCGTAACAAGATCCAACTGATATCCCACACTCTTCAGCAAGCTCCCTGACAGTCAGACGTCGATTTGCCCGCACCAGGGTGCTGATTTTGTCGACGTGTGGGTCGTCAGTTGACGTGGAAGGACGTCCAGGACGCTCATCATCTTCAATGGACTGTCGACCATCCTTAAAACGTTCATGTCACTTGATACATGCCGTACGCTTCATAGCAACATCACCGTAAGCCGTGTTAAGCATAGCAAAAGTTTCGGTCGCAGATTTCCCAAGTTTAACACAAAATTTCACAGCAAGTCGTTGCTCCTTCAGGTCATTCATTCTGAAATTCGCCAAACGAAAAAATCGCACTTCACTTAAAACCGCGTAGCTAATACACAAATGAAGATACAGTATACCCTCACCTGTTCGCGATTTCCCATTCGCGGCCCCGCATATTCACGGGTTAGGCTCCTCACCCTGTAGCATCGTATGCCGGTATACCGGGCTAGTGTCATAACGTCATAAAAACGAATGCTCGGTAAACCGGGTTTTTGTAGGTTATAGAGACTAAAAGCGCTTTTCGAGGGAATGTCTGTATTTACTCTCTCAAGCAGTTTTATCGATTGACGACTTTATCGGACAATTATTACTGAATTGTACTGTACTGTATTATTATTACCTGAACTGTGCGTACTGTATTTATCTGTCTAAGTTTGCCTTTAAATTTGTTCCACTTTCTGTCAATTCTAATACATGTGTTGTACGCATAGAAAATGACTTTACGGTACAGTAATACAGTATGGGTAACTATACTATGACTTTACCGTACAGTAATACAGTATGGGTAACTATACTATGCGTTGTTACTGTCCTCCTGTACTTACGTTTTTTTTTTATTAAAATATTGCTGCAGTATAAAATTAAAATGTGTTTACATTATCATTAGTACATTAGTGAAATACATGACTGCATGCAATATTACTACATTATTACTGTATTAATGAGTAAGAATGTCTTTAGAAAGTGTCTGGGAAGCATTTAGTACCGTATATAATCTCATACATAGAAGTTTTAAAACTGCATCCAATATTCGCAGTTTTTTCGCTATTCGCGGCGGAGGAGGGGGGGGTAAAGAACGTAACCCCCGCGAATAGCGAGGGAATACTGTATCTGCATTCGGGAAATGGCGTCGTAATCAGCTGATCTGTGCAAACCTAGCGGCACCAAGCGGATTCCCCTGAAACCAACTGGAGCCGCGTAATTCAAACAGTCCGCGTATTTTTTGAACAGACCTTGTATTCAGTACTTTAAGCTGTTTTCGCATTATAGAATTGCCAGTTTTACGCATTGTTCCTTTAAGAGCTGCGTAAAGTTAGTGTATTTTGGTGACTGGTTGTCCCTGCCTCTGGTCAGTATTTTTAATTTCGGGATAACTGTCTGAATCTTTGCCTTTACTCACACGGTCATTTAATTCATAAAGTGCTGTTTAAGTTAAAAATTATAATGATCTGATGAGCGTATTTAGAAATAACTACTGCCTGTCTTTGTTGTCTAATTAATAGATAATTTGAAATTTTGAAAAGAAAAAATATTAATAGTCTTTTTGATTGGCCTAGGTTATTTCGGTAAAATGTGTTTATGATTTTAGTAATGGTCTCGATAAAATCTTTATGAGAATACAAATCGATTATTTTGACAATTAGCGTCGGTTATATTTATCATTGCAATAAGATATTTAATGATAATTTCCCGTCGCCAACTGGTTAATAACTACAATCAACCTTTAAGCTCGGAATAATAACATAAAATGTATATTATTGTATATTTCTTCTTCGTTTATAGTATTAGTATATTTTTAGTGATAATCTTATAGCATAGAGTTGGTGTTCTCGAAAAGCTACTCCAGGACTATCTGCGTCACTAATTCTGAAGTGACAAATTAGAGGCAACAGAGCTCAAATACGTGATTTTCACGTTTAAAATATCTTGTTATATAGCGTATCATAAGGAATCAAGAACGAAATAGAGACTCTGCTAAAGATAAAATGCTGTATTAATTCATATTGTGTATTTTTATCCACAGTTTGGAGGACCAAACTTGGCTGGTAGGTGCAGAGTGACATCTATGAGGTGTAGAGCCTATGCTAAGGACAGGATGAGGAGTAAGTCTGAAGAGTCGCTGAACTCATATTTGATACCGAAGAGGTTTATCCTAATTGCACCGGAGATCCGTGGAGTGCCATTTTTGAAACCGTTTACACTCCATAATTACAAAACAGTGGAATAAACTTGGTCTTCGTGCTCAGTACCGTGAGCGGGTGTTGTAACAATTGTTATTTTTTTGTGTGAGAGGCATTATTCCTTTATGGTAGTTATAGAAGCACTTAGAGATAATGGAAGAAGTTGATGGATATGTTGTGACCTCTGAGAATAATAATGTGTGGAAGCCTTTGAATATCAAGTTGAATGTTGGTATTTTATGGTTATAATTATAATATGGTGGTGGTATTTGGTGAATTTCGCGCAAAACTGGGCTAAATGTCCTACTTTTCAAGAGACTGAAGATAGCTAGTCAGCACCATCCATCGCTAGTCAACCACGACACCTCCGCCATATCCACCCAAGTCTTTCACCCAACACAATGGATCATCAGCTCGGTTGGGATAGGACAGATATACATGGTTTACATTTAATATTTAATATGTTTTTGTAGGAGTCTAAGCTGTTTTATAAAGATTCATTCCTTAGTAGTTACGTTCGTCACAGTCCGATGGCAAATTCCAGTTCATTCACGTGTATATGAGCTATCAGATAAAATAAATTTAAGCCAATATGTATATGCGATTGTCTGTGACGTAGTCATACATATGGTATCCTCATGTGATGTAATGTTTCTGTTAACAGCATATAATGTTAATAGTTTTTTTTTGGGGGGGGGAGGTCGCTATATCTTTCCAACGACCCATTATAGCAATCTCGGAACGTTATAGCAAGTTATGTAGACCATGGTACGTTACCTGGATACTGAAGTTTAAATACGGGGTCATTGCACTACATGATAATAGTATCAAACAACATTATGTCGCCAGACAGTAAGGTATAACCAAAAGTGCCGTCTTTAAGATTATGAAAAGAAACTTAACAACTGGAGGCCCTGCCACAAAGGTTAAGACAAGCACCTACGAAAGACTACAGCTACAAGCGAACACCAGCTGGTTCGATTAAAATCTGGTTTAATCACTGAATACCACATATTGTCAGTGTTCACTAACTTTGGATTAATATGCGCTTTTTTAAAAGAAAAATCTTGTGCGATAAAGAATCTTCAATTACCGTTCATTGACTGGATATTTTGAACTCTCGTCACGTTGACTGTGTCAGAGTACAATAGCAAATCTACGAAGCGTACAACAATTACTCCAAAGAGTGCTAGCTGGCGACGGTTTGACAATCTAGGGTGCATTTCATTCCTGCGGTAAGAGTTATCTTGCATCATTAACTGAATCTCAAATCAATTTTAGTGCAGGACCATGTTAGAAAAAGATATTTTCCAAAATGACAGTGCCAGGCCTCACAAAGCATAAATGATCCAGAAGGCTCTCGAAGAACAGGAAGTGAAGCATATGTTGTAACCAGGAGTATCATCAGATATGAGACTAATAGAGAATTGGTGGGTAGAAGACACCCGTTTAATAAAAAAAGGTGTTTTGCCAACCTAACAACGTACACAATTTTAGCCATGCAGTCCTTGTTGCATACAGAGATATTCCAGACCACAACTTGGTGTTTCTGGCGAAGAACATACCATGTTATGTACGAGCCGTCTGTGATGTGTAGGAAAGCTATACCGAAAACTGACCGATGACGGTTGTCCCTCTACATGAAATCCATAAACTATGAAACGTTGCAAATTATCACTGGCTTAACGAATAAAATGCATTATTTTCACTTAAGCGTTGCCAAATCTATGATATTAATAAGATCAGATCTTTTACTGATATGTGTTAAATGAATAATCATGAAACTTACCACAAAGTTTAATAAATCATGATAATTCGCCCGGCATGGCCAGGTGGTTAAGGCACTCGACTTGTAAACGGAGGGTCGCGAGTTCGAATTCCCGTCACACCAAACATGGTCACCTTTTCAGCCGTAGGGGCGTTATATTGTGAGGGTTAATTCCACTATTCGTTAGTAAAAGAATATCCCAAAAGTTGGCGATGGGTGGTGATGACTAGTTGCCTTCCCTCTAGTCTTATACTGGTAAATTAGGGACGGCTCGTATAGATTTGCGCAAAATACTGAAAATCAAACCCTAGTTATTCCGTTTAACTATTTTGAACATTATGATTTGTAAGAATCACTATTTATATAACTAGTTTCATGAATAACAAATTCTATAGTGTGAACTAGATTTAGTAACCGGATCGTAATTATTATAGGTTATATTTAAATTATTTTAAATCAGAGTTAAAAATGATTAATAGCACGATATTATTTATTTTTAATAACTTTAATTTTGTTTTAACTTTGTTTGACTTTCATCATCCTTCACAGTAACCAGTGAACTAGCAAGCTAGTCACTATTCTAGTTCTCGGCGTGGATTAAGTAACCTCAGCATCAACTGGAAAATAAGAAAAGAGTATTTCTAAGAACCTATGAGTGGAAGCAAATAAACCGATGTAATTATATTGCAACTAAACTGCATTTGCTATATCCAGTGCCGACTAAGTCTTTCTTCTAGTGGAAGTTCGAAGCACTATGTAGCATTAAGTGTCTGCAACCACATGTGGAAGATAATCGCTTTTTTGAGACGGACACATAAAATAAGAATAATGGCTTGTCAAGGACAGACCACACATTTGTGAGAAATAAAAAGTATTTTCGAAATCTGTAAATATATTCCCTTATTTTGAGTAGACTTACGCCGGAGTTATTATGAAGTAAACTTACACCAACGTACATAGAATTATTATGATTTTCCAACTTAAAACTATCTTATAGTAGTTTCTAACTTCGTCTGATGTTTTATTATATATTTTATTTTGTTCTGTTTTAGGTCTCGAATGTGAGCTTCAGGTAGGTTTTCCTTATACATTCAAATCGTCTTTATTATTTTTTGGCCCGGCATGCTCAGGTAGTTAAGGCGCTTGACTCGTAATTTTAGGGTCGCGGGTTCGAATTTTTGTTGCACCAAACATCCTCGCCCTTTCAGCCGTGGGAGCGTTATAATGTGACAGTCATTCCCACTATTCGCTGGTAAAAGAATAGCCCAAGAGTTTGTAGTGGGTGGTGATGGCTAGCTGCCTTCTCTCTAGTCTTACAGAGCTAAATTAAGGAGGGCTAGCGCATATAGCCTTCGTGTAGCTTTGCGCGAAATTCTAAAATAAACAAACAAAAATTAATTGTTATATTTTCATGATGTTGTTTGCATTCAAATTGGTGCTTACTTAATAGCTTATACCTTTCAAAATTGGCTGAAGAAAACTAAAGGCACTTTAGCTGTGACACATTGGAGGCTGGAGCCTCTATATTTAGCCCTAATTCTATTTTTGTAATAAATTTTATGGTATTTAAGAGCAGTGATTTTGGCTAATCGACTATATATTCTTTATCACAACTCAAGCTTTAATCTTCATATAACTTAACCAGTTAGGCAAATTTCACTGATTCCGTTTGATTTCCTGCATCTTTGTTTTGCTTATATTACATGAAAAAGACAGACAATATAAGGATTTACGAACAAAAAAAAGAATATTCCACAGCTACACACGCAACAGTAGTGTTTAAAAATATAACTATTGAGTAACAGCGCACGTGACGACACCCTTAGTCTAACAATATGTTTTAAGGGAATAAACTAGGAAAAGCACCTCCGTGATTCACAGACCTTTATTTCGAACAAACAAGATCTTTAAAAGTAATACTACAAGGGAAAACTATTCCAACTGTAAAAAACAAAACAACAACAAACAAACATCCGAACAATCAAGACTGCTGGTATGGGTGTTAAAATTTAATAAAATTACCGAACAGCATTTCGACCTTCTTAGGTCATCTTCAGGTCAACCAGTTCTAACAGCACGCCAAAAGTGGAAAAGCAGGTATTATAAACGTAGTTCTTATTATTAAATTACACATAGCTACAACTTATATGTGTACATAAAACCAGTTAACTCGAGGGATACATGGACATATTAACCTAAAGATTAGTGTTTCTACATTTTACTATATTTGTATCGTATTGAAAAAGAGTCATACTACAATTAATCATACTTACAGATAATTTATTAAAGAACTAAAGAGGATTTTTTCGTCTCTCCATATACAAGATTGGAGAATTACAGCATGATACTCAGTCTGTTAGCAAGACTAAGCTATAATTAATGGACAAAATGCTCAAAGCGATGGTATAAATCGTTACTTTGCGTGACAGATTTTCCCCTCCTTCACTTACACTCCTCAAAAGAGGAAATATGCTGAGTTGTTCTTGTGAGCATCCAGGGAAGGAAACAAGATGTGCACAATATTATAATATTGTTTTTGGATTTTTTTCATTGTTATCCCTGTTAAAATTGGTATTCATGGGATAACGTTGTCAGTTTCCTCAGATTCTAACAATGACTTAGTATCGGTGAATGTTACCAGATGCTACACAGGTCTTACAGATTATACAAAACATACATATTAATTTGTCCATAGTTACTACAACGGTATAATAATCACGTGACACAAGTCAAAATTAGGTAATATTTACTTGCATAAGGGAAAACAATTGCAACAACAACAAAAACATCTCTTCATATCTCACAGAACAAATGACGTCTTTACAAGTATAACATCAACAAGAATATTTTCAAGAGAAAACAATTTCAGTGGTAAAACAAACAGAACTTCTATAATGCACAGGCTCTTATTCCGAACGAACGAGCCTTTTGAAAGTAAAGTAGAAACAACAATAGAACAAAGGAAAACAATTCTAGTGGTAAAACAAACAGAACTTCTATAATGCACAGGCTCTTATTCCGAACGAACGAGCTCTTTGAAGTTAAAGTAGAAACAACAATAGAACAAAGGAAAACAATTCTAGTGGTAAAACAAACAGAACTTCTGTAATGCACAGGCTCTTATTCCGAACGAAAGCCCTTTGAAGGTAAATTCGTAACAACAATAGAACAAGGGAAAACAATTCTACTGATAGAACAAACAGAACTTCTATGATAAACAGGCTCTTATTCCGAACGAACGAGCCCTTTGAAAGTAAACTAGAAACAACAAAAGAACAAGGGCAAACAATTCCAACAACGTGAAACAACAACAGCTCACCTTTGCGGCTCACAAATGGTTACTCTGTAGAAACAAGCCCTTTAAAAGCAAAACAATAATAACATACACAAGCGAGAAAAATTCTAAGAGTACATCAACAGTGGAAAAGCAAATGATATAAACGCATACCTCATTCTTTAATAATATATAGCCACAAATTTTATCTATATGTATAACCAGTTAACTCAGTGGAGACAGGAACATATTAAACTAAGGATTAGTACTTTCACCTTTTGCTAAATTTGTGACTTATTGGGAGAGGAGTCATACCTCATTCACTCCTATTTACAGTCAATTTATTCGAGAACTAAAGATATTTTACTGTCTATCCATATTTAAGACTAGGGATTTATAGCATGATACTTAGTCTGTTAGCAAGACTAGGTTATAATTAGTTGACAAAATGCTCAAACCGATGGTATAAATCGTTACTTTGCATGACAGATTTCCCCTCCGTGCACTTTTCTCTTCTAGCTGACAATCATGCCACGTTGATCTTGTGAGCTTGCGTGTAATTAAACAATCCTATTATGTAAATGAGAAGTGCACCGTATTGTAATATTACTTAAAGTATTTTTTGTTGTTATTCTTGCTAAAATTAGTATTTAGAAGATAACATTGTCAGTTTTCTCAGATTTTTGCAATGACTTGGAAATGGTGAGTATCATCAGATGTTACATAGCTCTGGCAAACAAAATAGACAAGGTGTATTAATTCTTCTCGTGCTACACCAACGGCACAATCATCATTGAACACAAGTGTATATGGGATGACAATTACAGTCAGTAAGCGACACATTTGTAGACTGGTTGATCTAATATACGAATACCTAGTAATTATACATGTCTAGACTGGATGTGGTACCATTGATCAGTGAATATCCATAGAAGGACTGTGTTACTTCAGTCAATGAGTGATGAATGTCTATGGGAGCTGTGGTACCTTAACCAGTATGTACACGTATAGATTGGAAGGAGTATTATCGTCTCTATTATGTACATATCCGGGCTACTCGTTCTCTTTCAGTTCAATGTTCGGTCTTAGATCATCTAGGTCCCTACGCAAAGGCCCCTTGCATGGTCCCTTGTAAGAATTAAACATACATGTAAACACATAAAGAGTAAAGTTTATTTTACAAAACCAACAACAACCGATATTACATTTGAAAGCAATATATGTAATTCGAATGATGAATAATCAGGTGATAAATGATAAATTGAATCAATGATCAGATGGTGAAAATGATATATGCAATATACCTATCTAAAATGTAATTATAATATAATGAGCAAAATGAAAGTTTTTCTCAATGGTAAACGCGGTTTTCCAATCTAAAAGTTCATCTTTCTACCGTTTCTGTTACCATTTTTAGTAATAAGTTCTTGGAAATCTTTTTTTATGTCACAGTATTTCTGCAGTTGCAACAGTTACTGGTATAGTTAAAACAATCTGAAGAGCTACGTAAATGTTCAAGTAGACGATAGAAAATTCGTTATCAATTCAGCATACCAGGATGGCGACAGCATTAGCATTGTGTGGGATAACTTGGCAAAGAAATTATAGCTCTTCGCGCAGTTTCACACCATTAGTATCTTTGGAATCTCTCTCAATAAACAACAACCGAAGGTGTCATACTTTCAGATTTAGCCATATGATACAACGATGAATTGTTCGAGAGGAAGTCGAAATTCTGGGCATGCTTTTCAAGTCCATCAAAACATTTCTTTACAGACATCAATACTGTTGATTACTGTGAGAAAAGATTTATCTTAAAATCATTTCAGCTCAAAAAATAGATTCATCTTCCGCTTCCTAGCTGAACATCTTTTTCTTTCGGAGTCATTTATCTTTGAACTGTGGGGGAGGATCCAATAATGCTGTTAAGGTATTTGCATTCGTAAGCACCTATCAAAATCCATTCGTTTCTGTCCACAAAAAGCTAAAAAATGAACCTCTCACGTGTTGCACACATGTATTTAGATGCATGCTAGTATGTTGCCACATTTTGCTAAAGACGTTTATCTTCACCAGAATGTCATACTACAAAATACTACGAGATTAAAAGGCCTTAAAACATACAAAACAAATGAAATTTTATTCCGAACAATCGAATCTTCTGTACTTCTCTTGTAAACTCCTTTAAAGGCTTCATATATTTCTTCTAGTTTCCACTTAAAAGCTTTAACGCTTTTAATTCTGCACTACAAGCTAGCATCTGAAAGTCATTTTAGAGAGACAGTTACCTTGCTATTAAAAATCGCTCAACATTGAGCCAAATCTGAGGATAATGCACACAAATGCTGGAATATTCCATACATTGTTTTCGCATCTGTAAGAAAAGTAACAGCGCCAGCAAACTTCTAGTTCCAACTATAACATCCGTATGTTGTGAAAAAAAATCTGAAATTTCTTTGAAGGATTCATGTTTGAACTAGTTTACATTTTGTGCGTATATTCGAACCATTATTGTAGATCAGAAAGCTGTAATCTAAGAACTTTCCAGTTCAGTTATGAAAGTCTCAGTGAGATCGTCTCCAGTAGTCTCTTCAACAGGCAAAAGGAGAAAGAAATGATCTTTCACTTGGCCTTCCTGTGACACGTGACTTATAAACATTGTCGTCTCTACTACACAACTCATATCACATATGCAGTTCAGAATAATAAAGTAATAATTGGTATGCTTCACTTATTCCAAACTCTCTTATTTAATCCTTTCAACCATAAGTCCATTCTGATTTTTTCCCAAATAATGATTTTAGATCTCACGTGTAGAGTAGTACGTAATACATTCCTGCCTTACAGGAAGAAAAATTCCAAGATGCTGAATTAGTCCAAGAATGTTACACTTTTTGTACTGTACATTCTATTACTGTTACAACAGAAAGCCATATTATAGGACACAAAGTAATGTAACACAGTCAGGAGTCTTTCCAGGACACTACAACAGTGCTGTCTTTCTCGCTGTACCTGTTCTTGAGGTAACCTATCAATTGTATTCTCACTTTCTAATAGTTTG
This sequence comes from Carcinoscorpius rotundicauda, assembly GCA_011833715.1. Taxonomy (NCBI): domain Eukaryota; kingdom Metazoa; phylum Arthropoda; class Merostomata; order Xiphosura; family Limulidae; genus Carcinoscorpius; species Carcinoscorpius rotundicauda. The sequence goes on along the minus strand of CM022392.1, from coordinate 96,260,504 downwards.
ACATTTCCAACTCTCTTCTGATTGCAATTATGTGATCTATGCTAGGTTCACGTTTATACAGAGACGTACTAAGTTAATCAACTCTAACAGACCTTCACTCACAATGGAAATGTTTGATACTGATGGTGGAAACATATTACATGCAAAGCAAGTAACACAGTCTTTCTTTCTAGAGTAAGCATGCCGACGCCAGTTATGTGTTTATTTACCGCACAACAACTTAGTGTAGTAACATGTACTAAAATGGCGGTTATCAGCATTTTTTGAAAATGTATCATTCATTTGGATACGAACAGGATATTTTTGAATTAATTTTGTTTTTATTTGTTTTGGAATTTCGCACAAAGCTACTCGAGGGCTATCTGTGCTGGCCGTCCCTAATTTAGCAGTGTAAGACTAGAGGGAAGGCAGCTAGTCATCACCACTCACCGCCAACTCTTGGGCAACTCTTTTACCAACGAATAGTGGGATTGACCGTCACATTATAACACCCCCACGGCTGGGAGGGCGAGCATATTTGGCGCGACTCAGGCGCGTACCCGCGACTATCAGATTACGAAGCGCACGTCTTAACGCGCTAGGCCATGCCAGGCCTTTTTGAATTAAATAATATGGCTATGATATATTGGAGTATTCTATTCCCCAAAATCAACCCAAGTGATGAACTGTACTGGTATCTGTGCTTTTCTTTGAGTTTGGGTTGGAGAAGATTTTTCAGGCATATGAGATTCTGAGTGATTGTGAAATATAGCATTATAAATTTTACCTGGAGAGTCTACACATCGCGTTTCGATTTCCAAGGTTCCTCCATCTCTCCAGCTGAAGTAAGATCCATATTCTTGGATCCTTCACGTGAGACAGCGATAAGTTTACGGATTTACGGCCCTAAAATTAGGGTTTCGATGGATAAAGCAGATAGCCAGATGTGGCTTTGCTATTTATAAACACGCATACGCAGGCCACACCTTTGGTTTAAACATTCACCTTTTTTTTTTTCTAAGTGAAACATCATCTTATCGCTTGAACAATTTAGACAACGAACCGGATGGCTGCTTTATGACCAATTGTGTTTTTCTTGTTTTCAACACCTGATCTGTACTTCCTTTTATTACATGACTCACCTCTCCTTGAGTCTGCCATCATTCATTCACTTGTTCTTATTCTTTATTATTAATAATCCTTTTATCTCAAAGCCCCGAATAAAACCTTGCAAATAATGGGTATTTTAATTTTATAGGGATGACATGGTTAAAATACCACATGTACTAAAATGCACTTGAAGATAACTTCAGAGGATTAGGAAAGTACTTACTCTCTGTGTTACTCTAACCACTCTCACATGTCAATTCACTAAAAGACATTCTTTAATACCTGATATTAATTTCATAATATTAAAAACTAAACCTCATTATAATTTTTGGCAGTAATATTACATTTTGTTCGCTTTCTGACGGAAGTATTTTGATATTTATTATTTAATTAATGACTCACACATTATATAACACTGACATTGTTATGTAATGAATAGTACTTCGAAAATATAAAAAAGTATGAATATATGTACTAGTAACCTTTAAAGAAAATACCCAAATGTTTAAACGTTTATTGAGACAAACATAACCTACAATATATCACATTTAATAGTTGATCTAAACTGTAGAAAGAAACGATGTCGCCCCCAGTGACACAGCGGTATGTCTGTAACTCAAACCGCTAGAAACGGGGTTTCGATACCTGTGGTGGGCAGAGGACAGATAGCTTCATTCTACACAAACAAAAAATGTTAAAACCTTCACACAAGGGTAACCAACAAGCTAACACATTCCAGATTTTTAAACTGATGTGCAGTGTGAGAGTAGTCTAACTACTAGTAGTAACTAGCATAGATAAATACTTATATCCAGAAAAGACACTGAGGTCTCGACAATCGTCCATTTATGAACAGTCTAGCACGTGGTGTCAGATGTTTGACGATAGAATTTAGGTATGATTTCCGTAAAAGCAGAAACGCATTTCGTTATCAATAAAATGTTTCACAAATTTATTTTTTTTGTCGTTGTGGTGAAACTTTGTTATATGGATATTTTTTATAGGAAGATAAACTGTAATTTCAAGAGAATAAATAATTCTTGATCTAGATAAAATAAATTAAACCAACAATCAACTACAGCACGGAACGTTAAAAAATGTAAATGTGAGCTATGGACAATGGCAATATCAAATCACCTCATACATTAATTGCACGTTGACAGGTCTGATACGGATCATAACACATCATCAGTGTGACCACATTTCCAGCATAATGGATTGTACGCATTACGCTGTCGAAATCAGTAAAATAATTTCTAAACCATCGGAAAGGTTTCTATAATTTTCTATATTTTCACTTCTATGCATAGAGTTGAGCTTGCATCGTCGCAGTAATACGTGTCGGACCATAGCTAGGTGGATTAAGGCGTTCGACTCGTCATCTGAGGGTTGCTGGTTCGAATCCCAGTCGCATTAAATATACTCGCCCTTTCAGCCGTATGGTCGTTATAAAGTGGTGGTAAATCCTATTATTCGTTGGTAAAAGAGTAGCCCAAGAGTTGGCGGTGGGTGATAATGACTAGTTGCCTTCCATCTAGTCTTGCATTGCTAAACTAGGGACAGCTAGCGCAGATAGACCTCGTGTAGCCTGGTGAAAAAAATACATGTTGGACCAGACACTTAGGGGGTCCTAAACAGCTTCCCACTTTGCCTACTCCCCAAAACCTCCACAGCTTCAACCAATAAGAGGAACAATTTTAGAGGTGATGTACTAGTACTACTTCAAGCAATGTGTATGATATTTGATCTTATAGTGATTTTCCTTCAACATTCAATTACGTCATACATGTTTAGATTTGCTGTGCTGCTAAAACACTGTATAATTTGTTGAAATTTCAGTAATTACTACAGCAAGTATCCCTGACATTATGTACTTATTAGAACAAGTTCGTGATACACGAGTAAACTGTATTATCTAATTAGAAGTTTTAGTGTAGATTAGCTATTATAACCAATGAGTTATCACAATCAGAGAATTATATATCTCTGCATATACGTTGGTTGACCCGCTTAAGGCATTGAGTTGTTTAATCAATATATATATATACACACACACATACATTTATCTTAGTTGATAAAAAAAGATAATATCCACTTGCCTTTTGGCTAGCAACACCAGTCTGCAATAAGCAAAATTCAAGAATCATAAATAGGCAAGAGGCCATTTCAGACTCAGATATTGAGACAAGAATGGCAATTACACAGATTCACATCTTTCAAATAATGTCTTATCTAAGGACTGACTTAGTATTGTTGAGCATGATTTAATATTGTTCATCTTGAGCTAGCTTTAATTAATTGGACTTTTATTTAAGTTTTATGTTAAAGTTGTTTTGTTCGCCTATTGTCAATTAAAAGCTTTTACTTATACCTCTTAATAGTATAAATGAAAATGTAATGCTGTTGGGCTCAGGATTCTTGTTTGGTAGGTGTCCGTGTCTCATTGGAGATAAATTTAAAAAATCAAAAACAGCACTCACTCTACTTATTTTCAAAACAACATATATATATTTGGAACTAGTTGAACGTTTATACAACAATTTCTTCACGATATAAAAATCATATGGATATAACAAACGCCATAAGGTCATCTTATGTCAAAACTCCACTTACACCTATTGAATTACTTTAGAATTTTAGTTGACAAGTTAAACTACCTATACCTACTTCTATCACATTTTGAGTATAATTCACTTACAAAATGATGCAGTTTCTGCAGTCATATACAGTAGTCGTCTGGTCTTCGTACTTGTTCTTTTTCTAAAAGTATACTCAGACAGGTTCAGTTCTCACTTTGAAGAAATACGCTATACTTATCTCTTTTGAGACTGTTAGTTGTTAGTTTCCCATTAACATATAAAAGGTTAGGCCTATGAATTCTACTGCAAGTAACTTTACTCTACACTTTTCCTTAACGGTGACTTTACTCTTTTATACTATTGACTCTTTCTTGCTGATGTTTCCAGCTCTTCTCATACTGTTTATATGTTTATCATTAAATCGTCTGGTCTCTATATTATATGGTAAATGGCGTTTCTATGTTGAACTCATCATTCTATTTAATTGTTAGTTTATATCAACACCATCTGCCATAGTAGCAATAGCCTCAGTGACACATTTTGTCTTCCACCTGTAGAAGAACTGTTTGCTTTGGTAAAACATGCGTTTAAATATATAAGAGAAATTAAAGATGAAAACGTCAGAGGAGCAGATTCAATTTTTTGCTGTAAAGTGAAACTGTAATTGTGAAAAAAGTTTTAGTACTGACAGTTGTGAAAACAATGTCACTCAAATCAGAATATATTACTAATTCTAAGACAATGCTCGTCACTATAAAGTTAATGTCATGCTGATCTCCATCATCCTCTTGTGGTTTAATGGCGAACTGTCTGTGCCATCATAATCATACTACCGTTCCCTCTGGTACCCCTTCATAACCAAAGAACACGCTTTATGTTCGGTACCACTCGGACCATAACGTTACATTTCATTTCTTAGTAATGTTCTTTCTGACAGCAGAGAAATTCCATTATCAAGTATCACGGCGGCCTAGCAATGCGCCCTCTGATTTCACTTTGTAGAAATATGATCCAAAGGTAGTACTGCCCTCTAGTGAAATATCGTGGACGTTATCGTCTCTGGTTCATGGGACTATGGCGTCATCATCTCTATCCCATTCCTCCTGAGATAACCAATCAACGCGGATTTCTAAACTGTCTGGATAACTACTTGCAACTGTAACTTGTAAACACAAACCCCATAAGTGATTTACATTCTTATTGTAATCATACTTGTATGATTAAGGCACTGCAAAGCAGACGTATGATATTTGCAATTCTTTATTACACAATGAGAAGCACTAATAGAGTCTATAATGCTTCACCTAGTGAAATTACACCAAAGTAGCAGTTAAATCTGTAAAACTGAATATTAATAATGGAGTACTATGACTTTAAAATGCGATCGTGACACTATTATGCGTACGCTTGTCGTTACTTCGTCTCTGTATATTTGTGTAAAGCATGCAACTTCTTTAATCATTGCTCTACTGAGCTGGAATCTATGTTTACACGATTTTCCTATTTTCAGAAAAGCCTTATATACTCTTGCAAACACTTTTCCTTTGTGTTCTAAAAACTTTCGAAATTATTCTATATCTTTAAAGAAAACACGTTTTATATTACGGCAGTGAAACCACAAATTGCAGCAGCTTTACTCAGATGTTAGAAGATACCGAAAAAGCTGACAGTTTCAATACATTTCCTGAGTGTAAGCGAGTACAAGTCACAATAACCACGTGGTTTCTAAAGGTAGACTCCAAGTTGCCCGATTCATTTCATACAGTTTGGATTACTCTGAAATTTAGATGGTTTCGGACATTAATAATGCTTTTATAAATTTCTTAATTTCACAGTTATTATAGAATATAAATGATCTAATGATTACAGTCAAATAGAAATAAAATCAGGTTGAGGTTATCAGCTTATTATATTTGTTTAATATTATGATAAATACTATTCAAACGTTTTCAGTACTTAAAAAATTACGATGCTTGTAAAACAAATTATTTTTAACAACAGCAATTTAACTTATTATTTGCTAGATAAATACGTGTATTTTTACAACTGTAAAAATGTATTTTCAAGTAAAATGTAAATGACTTAATTAATCATTGTTTTATTCGTTTAAAACTACACAATATACTGTCATCACTCTATCCACAGCAGGAATTAAACCCTTAACTTTTGTATTACAAATCCATAAACCTATTGTTGATTTTCATGTGACGAGTTTAGCTATAGATTACCCAGAATTACCTCAGTAGAATGATTCATCTTTAAGAAGACTTGAGTCATCTAGACAAGTGTAAAACGTACATGTTCTTTGTGGGCTGTTCAATCTAATCCATTTTTTAAATTTGTTTATTATTATTTTCATTTGTTTTTGCCATTTCCACCTTTCAGATTTTCATGTAATATTGATTTTAGATATCAGTGGTGTTTATAATTAGTTTGTCGATACTGATTTCAAGGTAATATTACCAACTATACTGGTTGCTAGTTGAGTTTTTGCGAACTTTTGTTTTAATATCATATAACTTTTTCATAGTATGGTTGTACGAAATAAAAGAGTTATACTCTCTTCCATTTATCTGAAACCCGTGCTTCTTATTAATTATCTAATTCTTAAAGGGAAAATAATTTAGACTATGTTTTCATCAAACCATGTTCTTAAAAAAAAACCAACTAACCTGTAACTGATTACATTTGATCTGTTTTATATGAAAACTGACGTACTTAGTGGTAATATAAAGAATTACGTAACATTTTAAACAATGAATACCATTCTAATAAGAAACGTGAATTACGAAATAAACACGTTAAAAATCTATCAAACTTTATTTGTGTTAAAAATGTTGGGCTATAAATAAAGGACTAGCGATTGTAGTGTCCTCTGGTGAAGAATTTCTTTCCTTTCGTAAAGTTATGTTTCTAGTATTTCTTTGGTATAAATATAAAAAAATAAGTCAACGGCACGGTAGTTTGCCTCCCAGTATCTGAGCGGTATGTCTGCGGACTTACAACGCTAAAAACTGGGTTTCGATACCCGTGGTGGGCAGAACACAGATAGCCCACTGTGTAGCTTCGTGCTTAATTCAAAATAACAAAAAGAACAAGGTGATTCAATTACTAGTTTAAAATCAGTTCATCGGTTCATTACTGATGTAATAACAGGATAACTAAAATTAATTAAAATCTATTTTATTTCGTCTTCCATAGACATACAATTAAGTAAGAAAATATTGAAAGAATTAATTACTCAAAGAAAGAGGTATAAAACTGCCTGTAAGTATGACAGAAATTCTTACTTATATTCAGTAAAGATATTAGATGACAATTATTACACGTTTTTGATATCTTACACACACACATTTTTACAAAGCTTAGAATCTTTCATTATAATCTGCAGAAATTAACATATATATAATAAATACGTATATGTAATTTAATCATTATAGAGTATACACAACAGAAAATGTTAAAATTACGAGACATGATACTCCAATTAGTTTATTTAGTGTATGTTGTGTTGTTTCTTATTAAACGGAGTGCTACACAAAGGCCTGACTGTAATTTGTCTAAAGAGTAGGCCTGGAAAGTTCATTGGTTAGGGGCGTTCGACTAGTAATTTGAGGGGTAACGATTTCAAATTCACCGTCACGCCAAACATGTTCGCCTTTTCAGTCTTGGGGGCGTTATAAAGGGTTTGTTTGTTTGTTTTGGAATTTCGCACAAAGCTACTCGAGGGCTATCTGTGCTAGCCGTCCCTAATTTAGCAGTGTAAGACTAGAGGGAAGGCAGCTAGTCATCACCACCCACCGCCAACTCTTGGACTACTCTTTTACCAACGAAAAGTGGGGTTGACCGTCAAATTTTTACGCCCCCACGGCTGGGAAGGCGAGCATGTTTGGCGAGACGCGGGCGCGAACCCGCGACCATCGGATTACGAGTCGCACGCCTTACGCGCTTGGCCATGCCAGGCCATGTTATAAAGGGGCATTTAATCCCACTATTCGTTGTTAAAAGAGTAGTCCAAAAGTTTGTGGTGGATGGTGATCTCTAGCTAGCTATCTTCCCCCTAGTCTTTATTGCTTAATAAGGGACCGCTAGCGGAATTTAAAAACAAAACCTACCAAGGGTATCGAAACTCGGTTTCTAGCAGCAATACTCCGTGCACATACCAGTTTGCCACTGGAGGGCGTTGTACATATCACATAATGGTAACTTGATGCAATATAGTTTAAAACATGGCGATATTTTTACTATCACTTACACTTTTAGGATTATTTTATCTTCTTTCGAGTGAATTAAAAATATCTCAATACTAAAACCTCAGGAATAAAAATCGTCAACATCCAAAACCTTTCTATTTCTCTCAGTTTCTTGTTTGTTTGTTTTAAAGACAGACTTCATGATCTATTCTGTTTGAGTACTTTCTAAATAGTCTTTCAACGTGTTTACAATGTCACTAGCAATTTTAATTAGTAATAAAAATACTTATATTCAAGCTCTTCAAGATTCTGAAAACAAGACAAAGCATACTTTAAAAGCAATAGACAAGTGATTTTCTGATAGGTACATGAAATGTCAAGAGTCATAACGTTCATCTCAATGCACTAACACACTGGATCATCTAGAAAACAAATTTTCTCATATTTGTCACAGTGTAACAATCATATGAAATGTGTTATCGAGTGAGTATATTAACAGATACTTAGAATTAGTAATTTATGTATATTATGTTTGATGTTGACGAAAAAATAAGTGTGTTTGTTCATGACTGGCGCTAAAGTACACGTGATCTATCTTCGTTGTTCCATTGCGAATACAGAACCTTGCCTTTCAGCCCTATAAAGCCCTACGGTTACCGATAAGCCAACGGAGGGAAAAGAAAGAATACCACGTCATGTACTTCAAGACAGCTCGCAACTATCACTGACTTGTCGTTTAGTTTATAATCCAGTATTATAATTAAATGATTTTCCAAAACTGAATATATTTTTAAACCAGTAATTTAATACTAGTTTATCAAAACTGACATTTTTGACAGTAAGAGATTACAACAAAACATCAGTTGAGTGTAATCCTAACCAGATCTCAGAGGTATCAGAGAGAGATTACAACAAAACATCAGTTGAGTGTAATCCAAAGCAGATCTCGGAGGTATCAGAGATTAAAACAAAACGTCAGTTGAGTGTCATCCATACCAGATCTCAGAGGTATCAGGAAGCATTGAAATATTCGATGCTCAGCATGTACAGAAATTATTACTTTTAGCAGAAGGTAAACATTCAATATTCTACTCCTTTAACACAAAGTTCATAATTGGAAACATACTGATACAGTGTCATTTTAGGGAAGTAACCCAGAAACTAGATGTTAAAATTGTGCCTATGGAGGCTTAATGGTAAAGTAAAGGGCGTCAAATAATAAAATTGACGGCTTTATCTTTATCGCGAAGGGCGTCGAGAAGCAGGTGCCCCGGGGCCCAATTTGAAGTCTTCATAAATTTGCGGTACATTCATGGGTGTATGAAAAATATTTATGGTGGGCAGAATTCAAATGTGTTGAGAATTTACATTTTTTGGAAAAAAAAATGGTATTTCTGAAGGAAAGCGATATTCCGCAGTACTGCGATATTTTTCTTAAGTATTTTATGAAAATTAGAACACATCCTTCTTTATCCCATATTCCCCCGGGCCCTAAAATTGTAGCCCTATAGCACCCCCCTTCTCGTCAGGCCTGTTTACGGTGGACACTGTGAAATAGTACATCGTTTAATTTTGACTCAATTTTTTGTTAAGCCTAATAAATAGGTTGTTCTAAATATGCAATAAAATTGTTTAAACAAGTGAATCAGATCAAAGTCATCACAAAATAACAATGTTTCATGTTATGCACTAGGCCCGGTGGTTAAGGCACTCGACTCGTAATCCGAGGGTCGTGTGTTCGAATCCCCGTCACACCAAAACATGCTCGCCCTCCCAGCCGTGGGGCGTATAATGTGACGGTCAACCCCACTATTCGTTGCTAAAAGAATAGACCAAAAGTTGGCGGTTGGTGGTGATGACTAGTTGCCTTCCCTCTAGCCTTATACTGCTAAATCTGGTGCAGATAGCCCTCGTGTAGCTTTGCGCGAAATTCAAATAAACGAGACATACTGGTGAAACATACGCAAATTGTTTTTGAAAGAATGAAATTTCGTTATGATGAAAAATTCACTCAAAAATCCATAAATAGAGAATTTCTCAGAAATAACGACTAATAATGAAGTTGGAAACCATAGTTATTATAGTGTTGCAGAAAAAAAAAATTCATTTCTACCTGCTATAAAGAATATACGTCTGTAATAATTCTAGTTCCTTCAGATATGAAATTCAAGGTAAATTAAAATAATTATTAATAACGCTTCTCTGTGAATGTTCATCACTAGAACTCTTGAATCAATTAGTAGTGCAAACAGATGAGATTGGTTAAACATTCCTATTGGTTACATGGCAGCTAATCGCAAGGTTATCATCAGATAATAGTCTGTACCCAATTAATAGCCGGGTAGACTAAAGGTTTGGTTTTGAAATTTCGCACAAAGCTACATTAGGGCTATCTGCGCTAACCGTTTCTAATTTCGCAGTATTAAGAATAGAGAGAAGGCAGCTAGTTATCATCACCCACCGCCAACTCTTGGGCTACTCTTTTACCAACGAATAGTCGGATTCACTGCAACGTTAATAAGCTGAAAGGCTGAAAGGGCGAGTATATTTGGTGCGACGGGGTTTCGAACCCGCGACCTTCAGATTATGAGTTGAGTGCTTAAACCATCTGGCTATGCAGGGCCGGTAGACTAAAGAACAGTTGGGATAAAACGAGTAGGACATGAGCAATATTTGAAACTGCAGTCCTGAAATTACGAATTCAATGTAGTAACCGAAAGTCGCCCAGGTCCCTTAGTTTCGAAACGTCAACCACTTTGTTCAAGACCAACAACTAAGAGAGAGTGATTGATTGATAATTGAGTACAAACAGTCAAGGTTAGAGACATCGTTTGTTTGTCTTGAATTTCACGCAAAACTACACAAGGACCATCTGCGCTAGCCATTCTTAATTTAGCAATGCAAGACTTAAAGAAAGGCAGCTAGTCATTACCACCCACCGCCAACTCGTGGTCTACTCTTTTACTAACGAATAGTGTGATTGAGCGTCACTTATAACACCGCCACGGCTAAAAGGGCAAGCATTTTGATGTGATGGAGATTTAAACTCCCAGAATATTAGTCAAATGTTCTAACCACCTGGCCATGTCAATTACTAGAAATTATGAGTTTTAAGGAAGGAAATATTCAACTTGATCAAACAGACTGTAAAATAGAAAAATACTGAAGTTAGTTTCAAAGTCTCTTTTGAATAAAATATTATGTGCATATATTAGTTCAATATTTCGAATTGTAGATGTGTTATCAGATTCCATTAATTTGTCATTAATACCAAACTGTTCTTTTTTTTCTATGGACATTATCTTTATTAACCTGCTTCCCTCGTGATGCTCTATGGGTATTTAGTAATCTATATTTTAGAAACTTGTAAATAACATCTAGATCAATGGATCACGTCATTTAAAACCATATACATATATTGCACACAAAACAGACTTCGAGACTGTTATTAAAGGATATGAGAGTGAAGATAGAAGCTAATGACACACATAATCATCACCTAGTGTCGACTATTATAAAGTTTAAACTAAAGACGTATCAGACTATAGGTAACGTACAAACACAGTTCAAAGTGAAATATTTGCAGGACAATAAAATGATAGAGAAATATACATTCAACCTGAACAACATATATCAAGTATTAAAGGAGTTATACGAGGAGAACTGCCTTCATATTTACACCAGGTGACAGTAGGTGGAGAACTTGTGGAATAGAAGTTGTAAAAAAATAACGCGAAAGAGGAAAGTACCATGTCAAGAATAGAAAAAAGCAAAGATCTTATAAAAAGTACGAGATGGAAAAGAGAAGAAAGAAGTAATAAACAGCTTCTGTATCATAACGGATAGAACAAAAGCCCAAGAGAACTATAATAAGGTCTGATAAAAGAAGCGAGAAAGAATTACGAAAGTTATAAGCAGAAGTATGTTGAAATATTGATCAACAAGCAAAGGAAGCAGCTGAAAAAAGAAATATAAATACATAATGACCTGCAAATTGCTAAGATGTATCAGTAGACAGATAAATCAATAACAGTTAAACAAGGCAGAGCATCAACATGAATAAAAGAACTACAACAATATTGGATACAGCACTTAAATGTGCTTCTCACCAGACTATTGTCATAAGAACCTCCAGGCATCCCCTCAGCAAAAGTAACTCTTGCTGTAGCTTGTTATAAACCTTACACGATATAAACTTAGTAAGCCATTATCAAATGCATGAGAGGAATGGCATCAGATTGTATATCAGCTAAAGCTTTTGCAGTATACGTGAAATAGCCACAAACGTTCTCTAAAATTTATTCCAAAGGATTTCAGAAGACTTGAAAAAAGCTTATTAATTAAATTTACAAAGAAAAGGAATATGGCAGAATCTAAATACTATCACAGGATAATGCTGGTCTCTGTCACCAGTATGGTTTGTTTATTTCAACGGAATAATATCGGAGAGTTTGAAGGGTACAGTCAACAATAAACTTCAAGATGAACAAGTAGGCTTCCATTAGGATTGATGATGCCTGACCATACTGTTAACCTTCGCTTCACGGTAGAGCAACCCGTTGAATGGAATTCATCTCTTTATGTCCATTTTATTAACTATAAAAGATAGTTGACAGTGTGAATGAAAAGATACTTTGGAAGCTGCTCAGGCGCTGTTTGACACGAGAAAAGTACACATCACCGATTCAAATAAAATCCAGGGAATTCATCCAGTCTGGATAGCTATGCATGGAAGCCAAATTACCAATGGTTTGGAGATAAATACCAGGTTATGACAAAGACGTCTGTCAGTCTTTCTTTTATTGTCAGTGGAGGACTGGATCATGGGAACAACAAAACAAGTGAAAAGAAATGATATAGAGTAAAATATATGGATTTGGAGTTTAAAAGCAATCTGACGCTCCTCTCACTCAGCCACATAAAATTATAGGATAAAACATGCAACTTGAAATCCAACTCAGCAAAAATTAGCGTCTACATCAATAGAAGTAAAATCTAGCTGGTGAAATACAACAGCCTGATGTTCTTTGGAGGATATCAACGTCTTTTCCTACCTAGACAATGTAATTGACACGATGAGTGAAAAAGAAACAAAAGTCAAGGCCAGAATCAGTAGAGCAAGAACAGTCTAACTGATTATGAAAAAGATCTGAAACGTAAAAGAAGTAAAAACTGCCACAAGATTAATAATTTTCAACTCTAATGTGATATATGTCCTCTTGTGTGGATCAGAACATGGAAGATGACAAAAATATTGGACAAATTCCAGGCGTTTGTGTGCAGCTACTTGCATAGGATTTTAAATATCTGATAGCATGACAAAGCAGGAATGAAAATCTGTGGTGAAGGACTTACCAAGAGTCTATTGGCTAGCAAACACAGTGGAGGAAGTGACGTTGGATAGGACATACCCTAAAGAAGGTGGTATCCATCATCACTTAGCAGTGTCTGATGCTAAGACACCCTAATACCCATAAGATGTAGAAATGATAGCTCAACGTCAAGTTAACTCAAGAAAAGTCGTCAAGAAGACCTTACAAAATAAATTCACGTAATTTGATAACTTTGAATGAGAGCTTATCAGTTAGAATAATTTTTGTCAGTGTATACCTTTTTCTTATGTCAGTTAGAAGGCCAATTTACAAATGTGTCTTATGACAGTAGCTTCTTCGAGCCATTTGCATTTATGGATTGATCAATATGAATGTGTGCATGCTTTATACATCAGTTCAGCGGGGGATCTCAGCAAACTAATTCATATTTTCAACAAGAAAAGCATTTTGTAAACATTTGGACTGAATCATCCAGTCAGAGATCATTATGATTCAAGTACGGCCATCCTAATTTTGAACTGCAAACTAGAAGAAGAGCAACCAGACAGAACCACCCTTCACGACAATATCTTTACCCTAAACAGAATAATGGGATTTGTGATATTCTGACACACCTAAAGTCCAAATGAAGAGTGTTCAACAGAATCACGTTTCAGCAACATAGAAAAAGAAAAGGCAATCATGAAGTATGCATATTAACATTGAGCCATGTGTTTAGGGTCAAATTTCTGAAACTCTCGGTGCACGTGAAGCATAAAACCTATTTCAGCTTTGTGTCATTTAACTTCGTTTGTTTAGTTTATACTAATTTGTTTTAGGTCTTTATTTTGTGTTGGTTAACTGATGTTATATTTTCACTTATATTTAATTTGTTTCAAGAAAACTATATCTGATCATTACTCATTTCACTTTTTTAAAAATATAGTATCAAAACCAGAAAGTCAGTAAGGAGGGTCATAAATTGTCTCATGTTCATAAGTAAAATTTTATTTTACACGTATTGAACACACGCAGAGAAAAGATTTTCATAAGTTTCTAAGATACTTAATAACTCTAAACAGTCCTGTTTAGCAGCTGAGACATGGCCACATATTTTAGGAAAGATTAAAAATTTAAATGGAAGATACATTATGTGATATTTCATTTTATATCAATTTTAAACTCCATATACATAATATAAGCAGAAAAAATAATTTATATGTTACATATAATTCACTCTTATTGTCTTATGTGTCACACACACACACACACTCAGTTGATACGTTAGATCTGTAAGAACAATCTTATGATAAAAATACATTGTCACAGCTAAGTGTCAACAACTATAATAGCATCATTTGCTATCTAGCTATTATTTATTATTTAGGTAACCCAAGTAATCTATTATTTCACTAAATAATGTAATCGCCTCCAGTCATACAGGGGTATATTTGGAGACTTAAACTTTCAGAAACTGTTTCGATTCCCGTGGTGAGCAGTACACGAATAGCCCGATGTGTAGCTCTGTGATTAATTACAAAAAATCAAGTAAGATAATATAACTATAAAGACATTGAGAAAAAATAAGTTACTCAGTTGTAATTTACACAACCTAAGTCATGCTATTTGATGCCATAACTCTATCATTGCATACATACAGAAAACTATCACAGGTCTATCAAACCTTCACGTACGACCTCATGCTAACACGACACAAAATTGTTCTTACAAACACACAGAACTTTTCACGGAATTTCTCAGGCAAATATCTGCCAAAGTTTGTTGCAAAACCCTATCTTAATAACATAATTGCATAGCCCAATTAGCCTTGGTAGATATGAATACCTGGCGATCAACAACAACTATATTAAAATCCTCAGTATCCTAGGTTTAAATCTAGTAACCAAATCTGCTCCAGTTAATGTGTCCTAATTGGGGCTGAGCAATTTGTACCACACGTATAGCATACCTATCCACTAGATATCTTAAAAAGTCAGATTTGTTACATTAGTTTAGCTTCATAAAGTTCCCAACTGCTGCAAATGTGAAGACGTTTAAAATATTTTGTAAATATTTTTCTATAAACTCTCCAACAACTCTAAAAAGAAGAACCACAATCTCTTTTGACTTTCTTAGAAAAAAGTTCATCCTAACTGCTGATTAGTTTTAATCTTATACATACCAGTTTGAAAATGATGGTGACACTGTGACAAACTTCCCATATAGCTGGGTTATTGTACTTTTAGTTCTTTTTGAATAACCTAGATAGGTGTTTCTGGCACCTTTTTCTTGTTCATGCCAATCTATAATGTCAAATATATGATCTCATTGTCCTGTGGCTCATTCCTTTTAGTCTCTAATTCTTGTTCCAGCCAATGTATGCGAACACCAGTAATGATATACATTTTAGCTTTCAGTGTATTCAAAGAGCTAAATATCAACATACCATCTTTTTTTGACACATGACCACATTTATTCATCTCTACATTACCTAAGGCAAGCTGTAAACACTTCACATGCTTTTGAAATCACTGCAACACATTTATGGTGAAACGTAGGCCGAACATAACATCCACAGGAAATTATATTTCACGTCCAAGCACTAGGAAATTGAATGATAATCCAATCATCTTCTGCCTTTTTCATTTTCATAAAATACATCTGGTGCTTTCTGCAGTTAACTCAGTTAGAATTCACAAATTCTGCAAGCATACGTTTAACGTTTTTGAATAATCCATTTGGTGGAGTAATCGATGATTATCAATACAGGTTAACTAGCAGCATCAGTCTCTATGAGTGATTAATTATATCAAGAATGTACCATCCCTTTTACAGAGTATCATTACCGATATACTTTCGTTTTTGCAAATTCACTTTCTTATGTGTCTATAATCTAAAATATTTGCTGGACTATCTTCTTTTGACAGCTAACTGCACTACCTAATGAGCTATTTACCAAATGTCAAGCACGAATAAAAATTGTTATTTTTCCGAATACTGAAGAATGTTAACATTATTTACATGCATCTGACATAGTAACACAAAAATGAAAACACTTGACATCATGTGTAAACGCTATTCCATGTTATTTATGATAATTTATTTTCCGACCTGGGCTGATGCACTTGCTTTGTTCTCCTGTTGTTTAGTAACTGTAAATGACATGTTGGTTATTATCGATCCCATGGTTGCCTTTAAGGAAAATAATCATGACATTCCATACTCTGTCTGATTTGCTTGATAATTAATCTTACAAAGTAAATACAAGAGAGAGAAAAAAATAAAACTTACAGACAAGGCTAAAAATATTTTCCAGACATTAACACCATGATATCGCTGGGATAAACGACGACATGGCATACTTTTATCTGTTGTAAATCTTAGAGCGGATCGAATTCAAGCTTATGACAGAACAAAACAATAATAAGCCAATAGTATTAACTGTTCGCGGTAAATTTGTACGTTTGTTTTAACTCAAAGCCACACAAACCTAAAATCTGTCCATCAGAAGTCTGTAAATAAATCCAACTTAAGTTGATTGGAACATGTTTAACATTCACATCAGTAGACTGACCAATGTTTCTCACACTATTTTTGTTTATTTAGAATTAAGCACAAAGTTACACAATCAGATATCTTCGCTCTACCCACCACGGGTATCGAAACCCGGTTTTCAGCAGTGTGAGAGTCCGCAGAAATGCCGTTGTGTCACTAGGGGGCTTCACACCATAAGAACCCATCCAAAAAGACATTGATCATGCACTTAAGTTGAAACAAAGCACAAACTTTCGTCGAAGTTTTTTGTTGTATACAAAGAAATTGACAAGATACTATTCTACGATTGATCTACAGTAAAGTCTAAATGACAGATCTTGACAAAGACTGAAGTTTAGATGTATCTTCAAACTGAGTCTTTCGGCTTGAGCAAAAAACAAACAACTTCTTGTCTTTTAGCATAATACAAATATTACTAACTTTCTGAAAGATCGACAGTGAATCAGAACTTAATGAAATATATGCAGTATTTACCTAAAAAAAATGTAATAGCAATTCATACCATATTTTACTTTCTTCTTTATCAGAATGTGGCGAGAATGCAGTGAGTACAATATGGGTGTGTATATCACAGTTAGTAATAAACACAAAGCTGAGTCACCTACTTCCCACCAGCATGTTTCTCAAGTGGTCATTATGTGAGCACTAATGTCACTTATGTGGGGCTTTACTTTTCTCCTGCAACGAACCCAGAAGCTTCTGATAGTGTTTATTCTTTTTTAGTAAACGTTTCCTTTAGGCAACCGCCACACTAAATACAGTGTTTGAGCCATTTCTCAACACCTTGATGCAAATACTTCAGAAGGAAACACTATCAAAGAAAGTAATGAGTGTAATAAGTTATATGATGCAAATTCTAAAGTTTCTTCTATCAATTATACTCCATGATCACTAGATGTATTACAAATCTTGCAACTGGTTTACGTAGTTTATACTAAAATATAGTATATCATCTCGCGCCACAGGTTTTTGGGTTCATGAAGCTTTCACTAATCAGTAAATATAACACTTCATTTTGCTGCATGACAGTAAATGTTTCAACACATAATCATACGTTGTGGATTTTTGCAATTCATTGGCATTAAATAATGTGTTTTTCCAACGAATGATAAACTTCTTATCATAAATTAACGGTGGTAAAGTTCACAAAACATGACATCTGTAACAAAAATTTTCTTTGTCGTAAATTAAAACCAATAGTTAAAATATATTAATGACAATTACGATAAAGAATAATACACACAATCCCGAACCTGTATCAACAAAGTACGGATTCCAGCACCACTTATATTAGTACACTGGACGAAACTGATAGTCTTACAAAGGAAAAACTAACAACAGACGATGAGCTAAAACTATCTTTAATAACTTGGCCACATGCTTCTGAAATTTATTATCAGTATTAGGTTTGGTAATGATTCTACTATCTTGGAGAAGTTGACAATAAAACATCATTAATTCGATAATATGCTCTCAAAAAATGACAGACTTTTGTTTCGGTTAGTCTCTAACAACAACATACTTCACTGTTTTAGTGTTATATGTTATAATGTATTTCGGACGAGTCTCCGATTTATTATGTTACGCTTGTTAGCGTATTACTATTTCAAATAACCGGAACTTTACATTTTAATTTAGAAGTTAATTAAATATTAATGTGTGTCAAACTTATGATATTTGCCAAGAAGATTGATACACATAATCTTCTTTCTTAACACAAATATATTTTCATTTAGAAACATTTCAATTTAGAATAACGGCTATTGCTAACAGTTATTATAAATGATGGTTTATATACAACAGTTTTATAAACTTACAAACAATATTGAGACTTATATGTTGTCTATAACTAAATTCTTTATCGACGATCCAGGTCTACGAAGAACAACTTAATTCTGAGTTGATATTGTTGTACCTCGCTTAAGCTAACGAAGTCATTTCTAGGCTAGTCTCACACCGTTAGAAGCTCACGTCTTCCGGTGAAGATATTTAATGTTCTCATTAAATAATAGCGTTCGAAATAATTCATTGAAGTGAACTGGTTCGTAGTGTTCGAAAGCTACAAACGTTGTGGACCAATTCTGTAGTTTTTTGATTAATAAGCGTTAATTATACAGGGTGGTCGCTGGAAAAGCGGAAAATTTGAGGGTCAGATGAGATCATGAATAAAATGCGTGCTAACTCATTTCTATTTTGATTTCTTTACATCATGAACAAAATGCATGATTTTAATAATTTTGAGCATCTATGAGTGTAATATAACATATGCCTTTAAAAAACTTTGTAAAAGTTATTATTTGTAAAAATAAATAGCTGTTTGACAAATTTTCCGCTTTTCTAGCGACCACCCTGTAGTTGCAGCTTCCGAGGCCTATAGCACACACCTGTAGCTGACTAACAATATTCTCTACTTTTTGTTGTCGTTTGACGCGTCGATTTATAAACATTTTTAGTCGTTCTTGAAAGCTCAGTTGGCAACAATACTGTGAATCACTAGTATTACACACTCACCAAGTACACTGTTGATTTTTATTTCAAGAACATTCTACAAATTCCGAGAACAGGCGGGACTTGCGCAATGCACTATATTGTATACAGAAATAAGCGTGGACACTGAGTAAATCCATTACACTAAGCACTGCATTCTTCACTGTTTTAGTTGGTCTATAACTACCCCACTCTTCACAGAATCACTGAATACTTCGTACATGCTTATAGTGTGATTAAAAAACTCCATTGGATACACACGAACACTTCTCTTGCTTCAAATTTAAATATATTTTGCTTATATTATCTGAAAAATCAATAACAAGCCCTTGGAAACATATTAAAATACTTAACCAAGCACAACGATTTAACCCACATAAATCAGAAATCTCTCTCATTGCAGCCTTCTCAGTAAATACTAACTCTTTTACAACATCATTAAAAACTCTAAAGGTTTGTCAACATATTTTATAGCACTACTGAGAATCATATTTTGTAGAACATTACAACAATTTGTTTCTTTATAGCACAACTAAAACCGTAGCGTATTAGTGGTCCATTTTATTTTATAACACCATTAAAAACAAACAAGGTTTATTTCCTTATTTTTGAATTTTATATAAAGCTACTCGAATGCTATATACATAGCTTTTCGACATTTTGAAGTGATAGACTAGAGGAAAGCTTGTTAGTCAATATCATCCATATCAATATCTTTACCAAAGAACAATGAAGCTTACCATCACAGTATAATGCGACGAAGCTTGCAAATGGCAAATATAATAAGTGAGGGGTGTAGATCCCGTAATCACAAATCGCAATTCAATAGCTCTAACGTCACTATGGATTGTAATCGTTAGTCATTAATATATTACAACAAAACTACAAAACGTTTAATGTTTATTTTCTTTGTAGCACCACTAAAAGAATGGTCTCCAGGTTCATGAAATGATAAAAGATGATTTAGCTTACCTTTTCACACCATCACTATGAGGTAGATATATTTTGGTCATCAAACTTACTGTAACTTCTCTGAAAATAGCATGGTGTATAAAAAATAAATTAATTTCTTTCAATACGACTAAACAAAACAAATTATAGGTTATTCATCTGCACATACATATCAAACACTACTGTGTGTGAGTCATTCAAATTATTTTTGTGGCGCCATAAAAGGCCATGTTATAAGTCATTAAACTTTCGAATATCGCTAATGAAGACTGTAGAGTGCAGGTCGATCGGCTTTCTTCTGTACAAATCTCATTATTAAATCACCACTGAATGTTATCTGTTGTTCTTAAGAAAGACGTTTTAGACTGAGTGTTGCCTTTATAACTACTTCCTATATCATTACTCGTGCTCAATCGGATGAAAACACACTATTTCTAGACACTAATAATTTTCACTACCACAATACTTTGAAAACGAACACAAGTCAGTTTGAGATCAAACGTATTACAAACCCTCGGTGGACTCAGCAGATAACCCAATGTAGCTCTGCTATAAGAAAACACACACATATATCACAAAAATATTTCACAGATTATTATTATACGAAGATATCAGGTTTCAAATACACATTTAAGCAGCTAAACTGCACAAAGTATTTCAGCGAGACATGGGCTTCAAAACTATATGATTGAATATGAGTTCTGGAATTTCCCTTTTAGCCATTTTCTAAGATCTAACTAGAAGCTTGGAGGCCTCTGTTAAGTTATTTATTAATGGTAACAGAGAAGTTGTCTAATTTTATCACAATAACTTTTATTTTTGAAAGGAAGAAGGGTGAAAATAGTCATTTATAAGCAATACTTTTAACTAATAGGTAAGTTCACTGGTTCAAATAAATTTGGATTTGTTCAGAGTCCTTTGCTTTCCAAAAAACTTTGCCTTGAGGATTTTTAGCTTTAATGGAGAAATATGAAAGGTTCTTTTACAGTAATTTGATTTCTTTATTCCGCATTACTTACAAATTTCTTTATTTGAATATCTTCACTTAAAAGTACAACAACTTAATAAGCCAACCACAAATCTATAAGAAGCGATAGTACACATCGAATATACTAAATATACATATTTCTAAAATAAACCATGTATTGTACCACACGTTGCTAAACATGTCGCTTATGACAGGTGCAAAACACATTGTTTATGGTGCTATAGTTTGTATAAGTTTTAAACATGATTTCTACGGTGTGTTACGTAATATAATATATTTCTGATAAGTCTCCAATTTATTATATTACGTACGTTACGAATTACTGTTTCAAAAAAAGGGAATATTTAATTTTAATTTAGCAGTATTTAAATTTCGACATGTATCACATTTATGATATTTGCCAACAAGATTTAATACACATATTTTTTAAACACAAATATATATTTTAATATACAAAATGTACAATTTATAATAACGGTTGTTAGTAATAGTCATTATAAATGACTCGTAATCCGAGGGTCGCAGGTTCATGCCCGCGTCGCGCTAAATATGCTCGCCTTCCCAGCCCTGGGAGCGTATAATGTAAGGGTCAATCCCACTTTTCGTTAGTAAAAGAGTAGCCCAAGAGTTGGCGGTGGGCGGTGATGACTAGCTGCCTTCCCTCTAGTCTTACATTGCTAAATTAGGTACGGCTAGCACAGATAGCCCTCGAGTAGCTTTGTGCGAAATTCCAAAACAAACAAGCAAACGGTTTCTATACAAGAGGCTCCCCAGTGGCTCAACAATATGTCTGCGGACTTACACTGCTGAAGCAGGGTTTCGATACCCGTGGTGAGCAGAGCACAGATAGCCCATTGTGTAGCTTTGTGCTTAATTAAAAAACAACAATGTATAAAAGTATAATTTTATAGCGTGTGATTAACCATTTCTACAATGTGTAGTCGTTAATTTAATTTAATTATAATGCTTCTAAACGTTTAGATCGTCCAGTTTACTTCGTCATAATATAATTAAAAACTTAACGTGTAGGTATTTGAAATTATCTAAAGCATCAGTGAAACAAAGGTTAAATACAATTACTTAACACTAGAATGTGTGGACATCTAAACGAGTTATAGCACTGCTAAAGGCTAGATGTAGAAATCAATCAATTTACTTCTTTAAAGAATGCGGTTGTAAAGTAAGTTCACCATAATAATTTGTATCACAGTTGAAACAAGTACTATGTCTAAGTTACTCACTACTGAAACTGCACAATGTTCTTCAGTTGACTTCTTTATAGCACTTTTAAGGAGAAATATGTAGGTCTTTTAGATGATATTTTTATAACAAAACTAAACAAGTTGTTCGTGCCGACACAGCTTTCGTCTGCGACATTATTGTAACGGATTTACCGTCATACGTTTTTAGTACCTACGTTTGTTTTAGTTTGATTCGTGTGACATATATTGTTCGATATGTATTGCACAAGTCCCGCCTGATTTTGAAAATTGTAGAAGATTCTCAAGAGTAAGAATCAACAATATCTCTTTTTCTAAAACGCTAGGGTTTTCTGATATTGTTGAATATTCTAGAATCTCGCTCTAAGCTATAAAAACAAACGCCAGAAAATACAGTATTTTTGTTATTGGTCATCTACAATCAGTGTGTTATAAATCTCGGAAGCTATACTTGTGATAAACGCTTATTAATCGAAAAACCACAGATATTTGACCAGGATCGCTTATAGATTTCGAACACTACGAATCGTTCAACTTTAGAGAATAGACTTTGAACATTATTACTTCTACGAAGACATTATATAGCTTCTGAGATGAAAATCTTATCTGTGCCTGCAGCTAGCTAGTTTCGCTGTCAAGTAAATTGTACAGGTGTATCAACATGGGATTAATTCGCTCTCCGTTAAGCGTCAATAAAAAACTCAGTTTCAGACCAGAAAAAATATTTGTAAAACTCTTACATGTAAACAATTGTATGTATTAACTGTTTGTAATGTCCGTTATTTTAAATCGTATTATTGTTTTTATATGAAAATGTATTTGTATAAAGAAAGAAATTTGTGTGTACCAATATTGTTGGTTAATATCATAAACATATTGATACATATTAACACTTAATTAGTTTCTAAATTCAAACTCAAATTTCCGGTTATTTCAAATAGTAATACTAAACCAATACTAATATATGAAAAGCGTTCTTTTAAGATACAACTAAGTCTGTGTACAACGTTGTGATTATTCATATACTTTCTTTCTAGCACCGCTAAACAGAGCAGTTTTGTGTAATGTAAATTATTCAACTTTTTTACTTTATAGTATAACTGAAGACTACAATATCAATGCCATTAAACTTATTTCTTCATAATGTGCTTAAAATACTACAGTGTAAAGATTATGAAACTTCTTTAATTATAATGCCATGTATAGATCATTCAACTACTTTTATAACACTACTAAATAGTTGCTGGCACGACTTTTAACTGATATTTTTTAGAATAGAATTAGAAATAAAGATTTAGATTTCTTTATAACATCTCTATTGAGAAGAGTGTATTGGTTATAAAGTTTCTTTAGAGCAAAAATAAAATAATTCTTAGGTAATTGCTTTAGACCATCCAATATACTTTTTTATAGTAATGCTAAAAACGTGATGTCACGATACTTGTGTCTGACATCTGAAATGGATTTGACATTCTATTTTCACAGTGATGTTTAAGTGATTTAGCAGCGAGTACAAATTAATTACATATGCAACTACTTTAGGTTATATATATATATATGCATTCAAAATATCTAATTACTTTAAAATTCAATCGTATTTCATGGTTTAATGCCAAAATGAGCTTGTTTAATACTGGTTAATCATACTTTATAAGAAAGATAATCGAGATTGATTGTTGGCTTTAACGCTATTTCCTCCTTCCTCAGACTGATGGTCATGATTATGTACGACTGCTCGATAGTGCAGATAGTTGCTAAGAAGAACGGAAAGTCAGTCTTGACCACATATCTTGACAAATTTTACATTGTACACGTACGTCGATGTCAAATATCACTTTTAAGCAGAAACATAAGAAAAACGTCCATTGATTTGCTGCGTTGAGGGACTTGAAAGAGACTGTTATGATTTGGGTTTCTTTGTCTATCTTTTTTCTCTTAAAAAGAGTGCTGAACTCGAGGTGTGGTTGAAAACTTGTGGCCTTTAGGTTTATTGTATTTTCAAGTGAAATGAAAATGCTTTTGAGCTGTATTGGATAAGTCGCCAAAAACCAACACAGTATAGTGACTACGTTTAAGTTAAGGAATAAACAGACTGTACTTAAGATATGAGAAACTATGAATACAATTTTTCATGAAGCGTAAAGTAAACTCTATCACCGTGTTTTTTGTGTTTAATAAAAATTGTTTGCCTGTTTATAAATCGAAACCTCTCATTTAGCCAAAATTCAAGCTGGCTTTCATAAAGAAACAAAAACTTATATTTTACCTGGCATAATTGTAAAACAACGTCAATGGTCATTTAAATTCCATAAAGTTAAGGCCAAGCTCCTAAGTATTATATGTACAACCACAATATAACATTGCCCTAACCTTACACATTGTTACACTTAAAAATGATCTCAGTGCTCGCCGAACTTTATAAAGGAACAAGAACCAGGATAACATAAAAAAAGGTTAAAGGTTTTCTTGACCATGTGAAATCTTACACATATTCAAGACAAAGGGATGATTATATTTCCACAGAGAGACAATGTTTTTTATATTATTTATTCTTCAAAACACTTTTAAATCAACCACCATTCCACCATTTTTCGGTGGACTTACTTGAAACTTGGCAGGGTTATACACTAGTCAGTTCGCCTTTACATGTTTTATTAATGACCTTTTAAAGTATTTTATGGAGTAAAATGTGAAACAATTCAAATATATATATTGTGGACTCCCTGTGCAGTCATTTTTAAAGCACTAAAGATAAAAAAAAATCGTACAAATGTAAATTTTCATGCCCCTAACACATTGACATACAAAAATGTAAGATTTGCCAATCTTGAGTCTTTTTAGGGATCAGAGCTCACACAGAGCAAATTTTGGGAGTTTTGGTCAATTAAATAGATTTTGTACAAAGATAATCTTCTATAGGTTTCACACATTGAAAAACAGAAATGGTGGACTTGATTGTTTTTAGTTATTATAGGGTGTCAAGATATCAAAAAAACATTATGTTAGGGGTTTTGACAATTACTGCTCCATCCTTTGGCCAGTTTGCATGGGATTTGATATAAAGACCTTTTTACAAATCCAAAACATGTATATATATATAGAAAGACAATTTTGAAATTATGCTCAGTTTTTTTAGCAAGAAATGCACAACTTGGGTTTGTTGTGAACTATTCCCATATGAAATCCGATGTAAGTTGATGCAAAGATAACTTATTTCAGGTCCAAAGCAGTAATACAGACAATTTTCGATTTTGTTTTTCATGCTTTTTTCTCATGTTGTTCCAGACTGGTTTTGAGTATAGTTTGCTTTCCTTACTACTTTACTATGTATATTTTGTTCCTTCTATATAGAACAAGGTACACTGTACACTTCGTTTACTCATTCCACTGTACGCATATTCTTCACATAATAACCTTTGAGATAATTCTCTATTCACAACCTTCCTGCGTAGGTCTTGCACAGTTTAATTATTGGAATTTCGCTAGTTTCCAAATGTGCGGGTGCTAAACATATCTCGTGTGGTGCCACAATTTTTTTATGTACTAAAATGACTCCTACAGTGACACAATTTATATAGGTGCTAAGCATGTTGCCTATGATACCGTAACTCTCTTCTGCGATGACACGTCACAGTATTAACATAAGAAACAGTTCTTATGACGTACAATCAATGCTGTAAGTAAGGATTAATGTGGTATTTCTGGGCTAAGTCATTATTATCTGCATTTATTAATCGTTCAAAGAGAAACAAAAATTTAGATGAATGGATTAAGCATTTGTATAGGTATGCTAAAACTCAGGGTAATCCTCTTGTCACTAAAATCATTTGAAATGTCAGTTCCGGGTGTGAACTTAAACTGATATGTGAGAGCAAGAATTGTGACCCACGATGAAAGTTCATATTTTAAGATATCAAAGCTTTCAATATATAGTTCCTGATAACGATTTTCTTGCTACAGAGGTGAACGAACAGAAATGAAAGCTGTGTAAAGAGCTGTTAGAACTGGTGATCGATCGATCGCAGCACTAAGGACGAGTCTAGAGAAAGAGAGAGAAGAAACCTTGTCATAAAAAACCAGCGTCGTCTCAGCAAGTGATG
Organism: Carcinoscorpius rotundicauda; assembly: GCA_011833715.1. Classification (NCBI taxonomy): domain Eukaryota; kingdom Metazoa; phylum Arthropoda; class Merostomata; order Xiphosura; family Limulidae; genus Carcinoscorpius; species Carcinoscorpius rotundicauda. The sequence goes on along the minus strand of CM022392.1, from coordinate 96,234,030 downwards.
GATGGAGACAATTCCCTGGACCGCTGAGTTCATCCATAGAACCAATTTGAGAATAACATGATAGAGTCAGTCTTTTCTTCTTCCTGTTGAAGATTGGTGCCATTGGACCTTGAAATAGGTTTTCTGGTTGAATCTCAATCAGATGATTTATTCCACATTAGGCTCGTTACCGTGACATCTCTCATGTCAGTAGACGAAATACGCCGGCCTTCAACGAAACTGCATCTCAGTTCATTTTCCCCCTCCGGCTCTCGAGCAAATTTTCTTTTTTGATATAATTTCTTATGATATTCAAAGGAATGAAGTTCGGGTTTAGCTTAAAGCTAGGCCCTTTTCGATTCCATTGATTTGTGTTTCCATCTTCGGATTGAATAAAAGTTTCAAGTCAATCATATCTGGCTTGTTTTTTTATGTTTTTCCCGAAATACTGAAACCATTAAAATGAGATTACTGTTCAATGACAGTTATTTGAAAATTCTAAGTTAAAAATCTCGGAGCGATAGGTTTTCGGTCGGATAAGTGTAGTTTTGAAAGGGAACTTAAATCTGACTAATAATATCACAAGCTTGAAAACAGAGACTTTTTCACATAAAATAACGAGACATCAATATTACATAATTCAATTCTTAATAGTTAAGTTTGAGAAATTATATTATTTATCAAACTTAGGTTAATTTCCACTTTTTTCAATAACAGTTCATGAAATTTAAAGATGGCGCGTTAGTACGTAACTAAAGAGTAGACATGAAATTGTGTTGTCCGGCTTACTTTTTAGTTGGAGGCAGATACGATTATATTTAATGTTGTTTCACATGTTTAGGTACTTGGAGGTAAACGTTATTGTTTATTACAACTAGGAGATGTCATTTAGTAATGCTCTATATGACTACGTAGTTAGAAGGCAGTCTTCATATTATTCAGTGATTCTCAGCATGAGCTCAGAAGCCAGACACTTGTCTTAGTTTTTCTACCTCTATTATAATGTGGCTAGAAGACAGACAGTGCTGTTTAGTCTTGTTATTAAGGGATGTCTGGATTATATCTGTGTAAAATAATTAGCTCTGAAGCTTTCTCAAAATTTGTTGGGTTCTTTGGATTAAAATAACAAAAATCTTTTTTCATTCTTCTAAAAATCTAGTTTGGTAACATAAGGTCAATATATCTTCATTTCTTTGAAGGTCCGCCTGGATTAAGACCACGTTAGCATAATGAAAACGCTTCTTCTGGCTATATTTGTCTGAATAAGGTTCACGTGAAAATGTTGAAATGTGATTTGTCTTCACTTATGTTTGAAATTTGTCTGTAAGTTAAGCAATGTAAAATAAGTGACTTTTACTTGTTTTTGTTTTACAGCATTATTTGAAGATCTTGAATAAGTAATAAACTCGATCGTTCTTCAAATAAGCCTCTGAAGTGAAAGAACTGCCAACAGTAAAATATTATTGGGCTTATGATATTAGATTTACTTTTATAATGCTTATAGGAATTAAACAAGCATACAAGTTAGACTTCTGCAACTGATGCTTTTAAAATATGTCTGATGTATCTGGTTTAAATATTAATAAAAGCGGTTTAATATGCACGTTGTAATTAATTTAACTATATCTTGTGCGGTTTTTTCGAAAGAAAAGTTTCCCACAAAAACAAAGGGTAATAATTAAGTTATATATCTTAATAATTATTTTACATCAAAAATATTTAAAAATTAATAATGTTAAGATAAGTGTAATACTAATATCATTAAATCACTCAATATTACTTCAGGATTTCTATTTGTAACGGGCTTCCACCTTATTTAGATGTTACAAAAAATAAAAATTAAGAATCAGAGTACTGTTTCTAAAACGTTTTTTAAAAATTAATTTGCAGATTGTATGACTTTTAGCGAGCATAAAATACAAAATGACATAAGAAGTTATGAAAGCATTAGCTAATAATAACCTTCAATGACACGGGTTAATTTTCTCGTCTTTTTTAGAAGATTCTTGAATGGATCATTCCTTTGTGATCAATACCTATCAACAACTTAAACTGGCAGTTATTTTGTAGTAATAACTCTATAGTGGATTGCTTCTGATCCAACATCTACCCTACTTCACAGAAGTTTTATAACATTAAAAGCATTGGTTTGGTTTGTTTCAATTAAGCACAAAGCTGCACAATGAGCAAAATGTGCTCTGCCACCACGGTGTGAGTCCGCAAAAATATCGCTGTGCCACTGAGGGATCGATATACTAAGATATTTTCTGTTTTAAAATTGATATTGCGGTTTATTTGTTTTTCCATGACTTACAGTTAAGACTGTAGATATGCAACCGAAACACAGTAAACTTGCAATAGTAGACCAGGTAATCAAAGAAAGCTAGCGACATAACGGAATCTACGACTAAAACAAAATCATATAAAATGGGAAGAATAAACACTAAAAAAAAATCATGAATTTTATTATATTCCACATGGTTAACCAGCTCAAAAAATTATGATTTTTATTCTACATGGTTAGCCAGCTTAAAGCTGGAAGAAAAAATATATTCAAAGTTTTCGTTGCTGAAAATAATTTGAATTTTTTAAACAATGTCGCTTACCTTCAGTCTCCTTCTTTCAAGATGCTACTCATGATTAGACGGACAATTATCTTTTGTTGCTCATGCAGTTCGTTTAGTGGTAACGTTGAACTAGACTAGGAAAAGCCACGGGCGATCTAAAGGAAGAAGGACCACTTAGTAAATTATGAAGAAAACAATGATTGTTCCACAAAAGCTTAGCTTCAGAGAGATCGATACAACACTCTTTCGGATTAAGTTAATCAAGACACAAGAGGAAGGAGAAACTGACAGACTATAGAAAAGTGCGACGTCAGCAACATCCTATCGCATCATTTTGTTCCTTCCGGCAGGCGTCAATAAATTTCTGTCTTTGATGCCAGAACTGGGTAATGAACAACCCTTGAAACTAAGTTTTATAAAACGTTTAACGGATTTCATTGCTTCATTGTGTTATATAATATTTTTATTAACAAGTTTTGATTTTAACTCCCATTTGTTGTTATGAAACGGATTTTGTTAGTTCAGCAAGGTAATAGTGAGATTCGTTCCCAGGACTGCAACAGAAATGTTGAAAGCAATCATTGCATGACATTAAATAAACAAATATAAGCATGCAAGTTTTTACATAATACAACCAACACTTTGTTGAATTTAATTCTAAAAATCAAAAGCCAAACAAATTTCAACCTTTAAAAATTCATATTTGACTATTTAACACCAAAATTTAAGATCTGTATCGGTTTCATGGTTAATAACAATTGTGGACTGTCTCTGCGTACTAACTGGCCTGTTTGACTATAAAAGTTTGTAAGCTGACTTTTGATTTGTTTGTATTGAATTTTCGCGCAAAGCTACACAAGAGCTATCTGCGCTAGTGATCCCTAATTTAGCAGTATAAGACTAGAAGAAAAACAACGAATAATGGAATTCATCGCCACGTTATAATGTCCTCACGGCTGAAAGGGCAAGTATGTTTGGGTGACGAAGATTCGAACCCGCAACCCTCGAATTGAAGACCTTCGAGAAGATGACTTTTTAGGTTACTGACATGGAACTCTTTAAGAAGATAAAGTAATGATCTGACAATAAATTTCATTTGATTAGTGGAGGCTAAGAATGACAGTGGTTTTATTTTATTTTTTATTTATTTTTTGTACTTTATCAATTGGTTTTCAGTTGTACTGGAGTTAATTGAGTTCCCTTATTCAGGAAGTGTGCTACGTGTGGCCTTTGTGTACTCAGTAAATATGATTAAAAAATAAATTTAGTCATCAATGTTGAGACGAGTTGTGTGTGTTAGTATTTAGTGCACATTTTAACTACGTTTGTGGTTCATTTGAACTTTTGTATATAAAGATATTATATACATTAAGAATCTGATATATATATATAAACGTTTGTGATTTACACTTATTCAAACGCCTTTCGCGGTTCGCGAGTGTATCTAAATATGTGTCTGAATATCTGTGTTTGTTATTTATCGATCACGTAATCATTTCATAACCGTTTTTACTTCATAGAAGACGACGTTAGAGGGTCAGTGATTTAGTATTCTCTACTAGGAGCATTAAAATCATAAGATTAGTGCTTAAGTATTCCATACTCGGAGAAACATCCTAAACATCTTTAAAATTATTAAAAATAAAAAGTGTGGTTTTTAAAAACCTATAATGGTTTACTGTTCCCATCTAATTTTTGATGCAATAAAACATCTAGGTGATAAATGTATTTGCAACAACGTTAGCTAAATCATAACAGCAATGAAGTTTTTGATTGTTTGTAGTTAAGCACAAGGCTACACAATTGGCTCTCTGTGCTCTGCCAACCAATGTATTGAAACCAGGTTTCTAGCGGTGTAAGTCCGTAGACACGCCGCTGTGCTACAAAGAGTGACAACAATGAAGAAAAAACACAAATAATTTAGAAGAAAATCATCACTTAATTATTTATCAATTCATTATTTATTACCTGAATCCTTCCTTCCACTCTAGTATATTGACTAACCATAAGAATTAGGCAGAAAGTTATTTACATGAATAAATTGACTCGCTTATAAAAACAATGTGGTAAATTGTTGACGGTCATCTTTCGGCACTTCTTGAAAAAAACAACAACTCATTTCACGAGTAAATAAGACAGAGTTTCATACAGATCTGCCTACCAGCGGTATGGCTACGGACTCGTACAGTTAAAACCGAGTTTTGATACCCGTGTTAAGCACAACACAGATAGCCCATTGTGTAGCTTTGTGTTTAATTTCAAATACACACACACATCCAAATACAGAGATTTACTTCATGTCCCTTGAAGGACATCTGTAAGTCTACCTGAGTTGCACTGAAAAATCCGAGGTTAGATCCCTGACGGTGGACGGAATGTAATAACATGAATACTTTTGTTTTTTCCTATAATTTGTAAAGTTCGTAGATTTATTTCACAATTAATCGACGTCTACATAATTCAACTTGGTTCATTTCTTGTAACTAAACAAAATATCAAGCTGGTTCATAATACTCTCGTTCACTAATAAATTACACAGTTCTGTTGTTACATTTGTTTATTTTAATTTGATATTTTCCATATAATATATTAAAGAGATCATCATGAGTCGTGTTACAGTGTTACACAATGTTGTGAATAAAATAATAATTTCCGTTGAATAAAATCATTAATACGTTGAAGATATGTTACTAAATTACACCACTTATAGGCTGTTTTTACATTTTCTGACGAGGTTATCATTAATTCTATTAATCTCAGCTTATTTGAAACGACATTATAGGAAGGCTGAATACATAACACATGATTATCAACATATCAACCAAAGACATTAAGAAACAATAGAGATAAACATACAGACATTACACCTTATTAAATAAATAATATCACATAATGTAATCATTGCTTTTACTTTTAGCGACTAAAATCACATCAATTATTTCTTTTTCCTATGTAAAATGAATTTTCATTAAAAATGTCCCTAATTTAAGTCGGTTCGCAATCAGCAGAAAAGTAAACAAAGGATCGTTGTTATTTCAAAATCTCATTTGGAGATTTTCTGCTTTTCGTTTGGATACCGTTACAACGTTTCTAAATTTAACAAAATAAATATCAATAATAAATCCCAAGACGATAAAGTATATAACCTTTTGAAACTAAAACACATTACATGTGTAAAATTATGACTAGCTACTTAGTCTAGGGTTTACAACGGGCAACGCGCTTTTCATGCAAATGACTGAAAAATTTCAGAAATGTAAGAATACATAAAAATTCTAATTTTTTTCTTTCATCAAAACATAGTATATTTAATAAAGAGAACAGTATTTTTGTTTGTTTCTTTAATTTCAAAAAAAAGCTACACAAGTTTTACTTGCACTAGCCCTTACTAACTCTTAAATGATTGGTTAGAGGGAAAACAGCTATTCGTTAAGCTAAACTTGTGAGACCGAAGTGGTGGGATTTGACCGTCATTCTTATAACGCATCTACGGCTTCAAAGTGCGGAGCGCGATTTATTTTTTTATATTAACGAAACAAGTGCCACGGATTCTGAGATTCAATGGGCCGTGCTCAGTCTGAACTGCTGATCTAGTAAACCTGTAATCAGGCATCACGGATAAACGCGAATGTATCGAAACATCTTACACAGAAGTTACCCGTTCCTTGGAAAGGTTATTCCATTCAACATCTTTCACCAGTACACTAATTACCGTCTTTCAACATTTCCGAATTAAAATTATTTAATGAAATGTCTATGTGAGAAACAGGTAACATGTAGAACGTGTTAAGTATTATTTGATTCAGATGTTTGAAACATGAATGGGATGCAAGAACTAAAACAAATATATTTACTGTATTAAGATTTTACTTTAAAACAATTTAAAAAGGTGAAAAAATGATTTACAACATTTAACTATGAATATGTTATCGTAACAGCATGCTCATATTTAACAAATGAAAATATTTATAAATTGTGTTGAAAGAATAATTCTGTAGCCTGTGTATTTAAAAAAAGTATTGGTTTCAAATAAGTATGTTTGTCATATTCATCTATGTTTATCATCTTTACTGTAACTTTTAGTGTTCCTTTACTTTCAAAGCAATTTTTTTTTGTTGGAGCATGATGCACCTCTGTTTCAAAGAAATGCATATTCTTCAGTAAAAGAAAAACAGGTTCAAGTAGGAATACAAATTAATCTGGCAAACACGATTCATAAAAATAAAACAAGTGGGCAAAGCCATTATGGTAACGATCGAATTAATCCATAAATAACGAAGAGCTCACCAGCGGCAGTGGGATAAATTCCATTTACAAGTTCACAGTCTTAGTGTGTTAAATATAACCAATGCTAATCTTACAAAAAAGGCAGGGTTTATTGTACCATTAGCAAGCCCAGTCATTTACAAATAGAAAAAAAATGCAAATGATTTTATAAGACAAATCAGACTCAACGAGTTTTATTCACAACGAGATCAAATTCATGACTAAGATGAAGTCATTTAAAAAAACAAATCATCTTGACACCAGTAATTGGTGCCAGTGTCTCAAGGAAAAATATAACTTATATAACTCTTGTAAGCAGTGATTACGATAAAGATGTTTCACAAAACATTAATTATTTTATTCAGAAATACAAGAGAAACTTAATGAATTGGAAATATTTTATTTAATTAACTTTACTCCTACCACAGTGTATTTTGTTATTTACCAAAACTATACAGCTGACAAGATATAACACATATTGGTTTTAATTATAATGATTACGTACAATTTGCTGAACCTTCTTGCTGCCATAGTCCACCTATTGTTGCAGAACAACAATGCTAAACTTATTGTGTTAGTCCTTTTGTGAACGAACTATTAAAACAATCTAATGTTATAGTTAAGAATTGTGTGAAAGTTTATTTATATTTAAGTTACTTAGTGAAATTGGTTACATCGGTTTAATTACACTTGATGTAATGTTCTCATACACAAATCTTGAATAAGGACTTCGTATTACACCAGTAATTATAGTTTTGCAACGTTAACCAGAATTACTAAGTAACTTTAATTAAAGCTATATAATTAGTACTGATTAATAATTATATTATCTTTAATGATTATTTCTATTCTGAGACACCAGGAAGTGAAGTGCCACATGCACAAACATGGCACTTACCTATATTATTTTACTAATGGATTACTTAGAAGAAAAGATCTGTACTATTATTGATCAAAGAGTGAAGTCATATTTTTACTTTTGCATTACGTATCATTGGCTCAGATAGATTAATGACTGATGATTGTTTTATTATTCGGAATAAAGATTTAAAGTGTTTAAATTTTATTCAAGTTTCAAGTGATATAGATCCAAATATTGAAAGAGCTCAAAAGACTATACATTTTTTGGATGTATTAATTAAAATATTTGATAATGGCTATTGAGAAAATAATACCTATTTTAATCTGACCAATTAACATGCTTGTTTAGATTTTGTGAGCAACCACATTAGAGGCGTTTAAAGAAAAAACTCAAGTATGTTAATAATGAGAATTGTACAGATTATGAACAGTAAAGAAAAATTAATATTAACTTAAATCAATTTGAAAAATAAATAAATAAATAGGAAATATCCAGACCATTTTATATTTCTTGCCATATTATATGGTCCAAAATCTGACTGTGAGATCGAAGCGTTGCAGGAGCTAAAAATTCATCCTAAGGGTACCATGTTAATATAAAAGAACGTAAGAACCTGGTTGCTTTTCGTATATGGAGGGCTATCTGCGCTATTCGTCCCTAATTTAGCATTGTAAGACTATTGGGTAGGCAGCTAGTCATCAACACCCATTGCCAACTCTTGGACTAGTCTTACCAACAAATAGTGGGATTGACTGTAACATTATAACGCCCCCACAGATGAAAGGGAGAGCATGTAGTCAAACTCCTTAACCACAAATAATGTTAATGTTGTTGTGACTTAAAGGTAACAGAAAAATGTGACGTGTATCTTAAGTTATAAACAAAATACTGAAAATAGACAACAGGATATTACTTGGTGCAAGCTTGTTATCTCCGTAATTTCGGTTATACTATAAACATTAAAGGAAACAAAACTGGAACTTTTGTGTTTCGTCACCAAAATTCTTTCTCTTTAATAATTATATGTATATGTTGGAAATTAAAATATGTGGTGAGCTTACGATAATTAAACAGATAATTTATGCTTTAATGTGAACCAGCATAAGTTTTTGTCAAAGCTCGTTAAGATACACGGAACACTTTTACAGTTGCATTTTAAGTACCAATAACCTATTATAACAGCCATTATTTTTCATTTACGTTTTGCGATAAACATTATAAATATCATTTTATGGAAGTTATTTGAGAAAAAAAGATAAAAGTACTGCGGACTTTATTTAGATAACTAAAGATAGTTGTTTGTTTGAAGTTATATTTTACTACTTAATATTTTATTTCTGTATTTTATATAATATATAATTATTATCAATACTAATTTTAAAATATTTTGAGTTGTATGTAGGCTTATACGTATTTTAAATTTATGAAAATATGTGTGTTATCTCTATAATATGCATTATTCTAATTACATTTGCTGAAGAGTAACTAGTATTAAAGTTACCAACCAATTAAAATGCACAATATAAAACAAAAGGTATTTTAAACCTATTGGTGCTTCAAATATGTATTATATATAAAGTAAAATTAAATAATTGACCCCAAATAAGTAAAGAAAATCATGGGGAAGAACTGCGTTCAAAACAGCAAATTCCAATCCCTTATTAATTATATTATAAAACTATAAAGTTTTAAGCTATAAACAAAACGCATTAAAACTAAACAAAATACGCTGCACTTTTTTAAAAAAAGATCCTAGGGTACAAACTACAACGTGGGATTATAAAACGTATCCTAAGTTTTGGAGGTGATTGCGGATGTAGGACCTACATTGCGGTAGGGATACACCGTCTACCAGTCTTAACTCCCAATTCGCATAATAAGAGAATTAGAAATTAAGAGAGCAAGATATGGGTATTCAAGCCCTTAACGTCCCACATCTATATCACCCTTCGCTGCCTGCAGACAGTTGTGGGAAGGTGACTGTTCTCCCAAGTTAAAATAAAAATAAGAAAAAGATAAACATAGAAAATTGAAAATAAAATAAATAAAATAATATAAAATAAAAAAATGAAATTAAAAAATGAGGAAAATGAGGTACTACCATTTGAGGGTATGTAAGATAGAACTTACCTTTTTAAGGTAGCATTCCTGCTCCTATTAGGGTAGAAGCACTAATTAGAACGACGTTGAACCATATCAGTGAAGTGATGGTTTACTGGGACTGTCTAGCTTTTATATGCGGCTCAAGGTGTACATCCGCATAAAGTAGTTCCAAGTTCTTAAATGACCCTATTGTTTTTAGTTAAAACGTAGGACCCATACAGCAGTGGAGATACACCGTTTATCAGTCCTAACTTCCATTCGCCAATCTCAAATAAGAAATAAAAGAGTAGCAACAGATATCGAAACAGAAATTAGAAGAGCGAGATGTGGATGCTTAAGCCCACAACGTACCAAATCTACATCATCCTTCGCTGCCTGCAACCAGTTTTGGGAAGGTGACCGCTCTCCAAAGTAAACAAGAGAAATTAATTGAAATAAAAAGAAAAAACAAGATACTACCATTTGGTGGTAAGTAAGTTGAAAACTTACCTCTAGAAGTTAGCACTTCAGCGCCCCAGTATGGTAGAAAGGTACTAATTGATAGCACAGAAAACAAATTATACTCGTATGAAGCGTCTCATTCAGTTATTTAAACAAACTAGTATAGCTCCCGACCACCATTCATTTACTATGTCAGCTGTGAATATCATGCTCTAAACAAGCCCCCTAGTGGCTCAGCGGTATGTCTGCGGACTTACACGCTAAAATCCGGGTCTCGATACCCGTGGTGGGCAGAGCACAGATAGCCCATTGTGTAGCTTTGTGCTTAATTCAAAAAACAAACAAACAAACAAACAAAGCTCTAAACAAGCCTTTATATGCAGCAAAGTGTGCATCCGCATAAAGTAGTGCCATGTTGCCAAATAACCTTATTCATAACTAAAAATAGTTATTAGAAAATGTAAGTAAAATTTCTCTAATTTTATTTCTTTATATTTATTTAATACACTATTATATTTGTACATAATGGTTCAGTAATTTTATTTAATGTTTTTTTATTATACAATTAATTTTTATATTAGTATTTCGACATTGTTAATAAAATATTGTAATTTATTACAAATTTTATAATACCTGGATAATTGCGAAATTATAATGCTTATAACAGAAGGATATGATATTTTACTACTGTCCTCGCTGGTACACGGGTAAGTCTACGGATTTACAATACTACAATGAGGGGTTCGATTCCCCTCTATAGGCTCCGCAGGTAGCCCCACATGGCTTTGTTATATGCACAAAATAAGCATTACTACTAAGAAAGGATGAACCATAAACTAGAAAAACAAAATACTTCCTTTTATCAAAAACATCTACATTGGTATCCTTATATAGGCCTGGCATGGCCGAGCGCGTTAAGGCGTGCACTCGTAATCCGAGGGTTACGGGATCGCGCACGCGTCGCGCTAAACACGCTCGCCCTCCCAGCCGTGAGGGTGTATAATGTGACGGTCAATCCCACTATTCGTTGGTAAAAGAGTAGCCCAAGAGTTGGCGGTGGGTGGTGATGACTAGCTGCCTTCCTTCTAGTCTTACACTGCTAAATTAGGGACGGCTACCACATATAGCCCTCGAGTAGCTTTGTGCGAAATTCCACAACAAACAAACAAACAAAGATATCCTTATAAATTATTTATTATTTAAATTTATATATATGTATATAAAGAGAGATAAATAAATTATAATACAATGATTTTGAAAATACAAACCGGTAAGCCACGTGATAACCACGGTCGATATAAAATGGCGATAGAATAGAAGGTATCAGAAATACATGTTTGTATTATTTGTTTTTCGTAAGTAGTGTGATGTCACCTGAAACTGTTTGCTTCTGGAAAGGCTATGCTCTATTCGATATAAAGTATTTATACATTCGAATCATAAAGATATATTCAAATAGCGACAATAGAATTTCCAAGATGGAAATATAATCTATACTTAAGTTCCTTGGAAAATAAAGGATTGTGAATCGATTTGTGCATATGTCTGTTTATGTGTTTTCCTTACAGCAAAGCCACAGTGGGCTATTTGTTATAACTACCGAAGGGAATCGAACCCCTGATCTCAGCGTTGTAAATCCATAAAAGTACCACTGTCCAAGCGGAGAACGAATCGATCTGAAACATCAGGTACTTTCAGAAAGAGATCTACAACATGTGATACCCTGGTCGAGGAAGATAAAGCACGATATTATTTCATCGGCGAGAATACTTCTCAAAAACCAAGGTATGTGACAAAAGCCATCGATGTATTCCAGTCAACAGTACCCAACATGATCAAGAAGGAAAAGCAAAATAAAGTCCATAAATTAATTATATATATGTATAATTAATTAATTATTTGAATCTTAAAAATCTTAAGTTGTTTTTCGTTTGTTGTAAATACAATAGTATTTCTAGGATTATCATTTGGTACCACTAAATAACAGATGCCAAGAAGTTGAAGTTTTAATTATTTCACCATAACTATATGTTAAATTTTTTCAATATCTGTTGAGTTACCTCATTTTTATGACTAATTAAATTTTATCTTTATGATCATAGTAATAAACAAAAAAACATTCCGTAATTTGTTTAGAAGTTATTATTAAACAAAAATCATTGAAACTACGCACGCTATTTCAAAATTCATTATTGCAGTTTGCTTATATGTTGTTTTTGTTTTAAAATTGAAAACTAAAATTACACTTATATAAGTTATTGTTATGAATAAACATGTTCTCTGAGTTTTGTATTATATATTAAATATACAGTGACACATGCTATATTCAAAACAAATTCCCACAACGCATCAATTGTTTTTTTATTCGTTAATTTCAATTGTGTCTTTTTAATATATTGTCGGAAAGAGTAGAGTGATAACCTGTAACTTACTTACTTAAGGGTCAATCAAGTGTTAATAATTTTCGTTACTAAAGTGTGAAATTTTAAAATTAAAAAAAACTAGGAATGCTGAAAAACGTCAGATTTGTATTTTTATTGTTGCAATCTATTTACCTCAGCATACGTTATGTTTGAATATTTTTAACTGTTTATTTTGATTTTCGCACAAAGCTAGTCGAGGACTATCTGTGCTAGCCGTCCCTAATTTACCAGTATAAGACTAGAGAGAAGGCAGCTAGTCATCACCACCCACCGCCAACTGTTGGGCTACTCTTTTAACAACAAATAGTGGGATTGATCGTAACATTATAACACCTCCACGGCTGGTAGGGCGAGCATGTTTGGTGCGACTGGGATTCGAACCCGCGACCCTCGGATTCCTAGTCGAACACTCTAACGTACTTGGCCATGCCGGGTCCGATAATTTAACTTGAAATTTATACTCAAAGGTGTGAAAGGAACAAACAAAGCTGTTGGCAGTTTGTGTCAAATAATATTGATACCTGAAATTTATTTTCTATAAATAACGCGGGTACTTACAAAATAATTTGTTGGTTTTTGAAGCAAAGAAATTGACTTTATTTATATTTAGTCTCCCGTCTTCGGATTGACAACGTTAAAGTCAGACTTCTATTCCTCTCCGTGGACACAACAAATGGCTCCGTGTTGCTCTGCTATAACAATACACAAACACTTTGAAATTAATCATAACTGTACGCCTTCCAGTAGCTCAACAATAAGTCTGATACCTTTAATCGGGTTTCGATACCCGGGGAAGAAACACCATGGATAGCCCATTGTGTAACTTTGTGCTCAGCTGAAACAAACAAAACTCAACAGTACAATGAGAAAATATATCATTTCGAATTCTTAAGCGCTCGTTCATGTGATGTTATGGTCTGTTAAACAGGTTTAATATTGACTTTATATGAAAGTAAAATAATAACGTTATACGTTGAAGAACTGAAAATCTTGAAAGAGTCATATATTATTAACTATACAAAGTTAATAAAGTACTAATAACATGTAATATTTCAAGAAAAACCTTAGTTAAATAGTGAATGTAATTGTCCTTCGTGAATCAATGTAACAAAGCTTATGCAAACCTACACATTCTTAATCAACACTTTCAAAGGTCTGATATTATATACATCATGAGAATCTGTAGGATATGTAGATATAAAAAACACACCTGTTAAAGAAAAAGCTCTTTCACTATTATGTTAAACCATAGCCAGATTTTTTTTTGTTCTTTAACTGATTTTTCTCCACCTAATGAAATAATTTACAGGTAATAGCCAAAATTCTACTCTACACCATCACACACTAATGCAATTTTAATTGCTTTTGAGCTGGGCATTGCCTAGTGGTTAGAGCACTCGAATCGTAATCTCTGGGTCGTGTTGTTCAAACCCATGTTACACCACGCATGCTCAGCCTTTCAACCGTGGAGGCGTTATAATATATCAGTCAATCCCACTTCTCATTGATAAAAAGAGTAGCCCAAGAATTGGCGATGGGTGGTGTTTTCTCTCTAATCTTACTCTGCTAAATTAGGGACGGCTAACGCAGACAGCTTTTGTGTAACTTTGCGCGAACTTTAAAACAAACAATGAAACAAACATTTGTTGCCAGGCATATAGAGACGGGGCAGCTGATCAAATTCAACCTAACTCATGAAAAGCAAATTTGTAAGATATATTTACAATTGATACTTTCTGTGCCCGGCTACTAGTGTGATGTTATCTAGTCCTAGCTCATTTAAGACTCATTGCAAGATTTACAAAATTAACAATATTGCAACATTGTACCGTTTGCTACAGTTTTAATTCATGAAAGGCCCACCTGCGGATAAGATTGGGTCGTCTATCTTTGTGGCCCTCTACTAATCAACATTTTGAAGCCGCTATATTTCCTCTCAAATGTACACAAAGCATAATATTTTACTAAACAATCGCAAAAACGTGTTCGGTTTACATTATGATTTAGTGTCTTCTTAGTACGAACGACTTGTGGAGCACCGAAACGATCTTACTTCATGGTGTTCATAGGCTTATGTATGCTAGTATACTTGAGGTTGATGAAGGTACTGAACTTTAATATATACTATGAAAACACCTTGCTCTAAACAAATACAAGACAAAATGTTCAAAACGTCTGATATAATGTGTCACGCGTTGCACTGATAAAATAAAAAACAATAAAAGCAATGCACTAATGCAATGTCACTAAACGAGATGACAAAACGTTTTGGAACAATATAAGATCTATTGTTCCATTTCGGCTGTTCCTTCCTGTAGACAAAATTAAAAACAAAATAAATAAAAATATTAACTTCATCCCTTCTTTCATATATTTATCAAGTTTTTACTAGATCCACTTGAATTTACTGCCTTTACAACACAAAAATGCAGTCCATTTCAAAGGCCAACATCCCTGTTAGAAAATAAAACAACTCCGCTGGAAATTACTCTTACCCATCCAAAATTTATATTTATGTCTCCTAGTCTTACTATTCTCACAGTTAAATATAAAAGAGACGATACTTCAACACTATCAATTCCGTTTACAATCTTAAACACATCAGCCAGATTCCCCCCCCCCCCAATTATTATCTTTTCAAGAGAAAACAATTTTAGCGATTTCAACCTTTCCTCGTATGATAACCTCTCCATTCCAGGCACTATTCTAGTAACCATTCTCTGAACCCTTTCCCACATTCCAATGTATTTATTAAGATAAGGAGTTAAGACGATAAACATGTTCCAATTGTATCCTAACCACTGGGTGACCTGTAGAATTAAATTACAACCTCTTTAAACTTGTATGCAGTGTTTATGTAGATACAACGTAAAATTCTATTTGCTTTACCACCAGCAACATCACATTGCTCAGATGGCTTTAGAGACTAGTCGACTATTACACACAATCCTTTTCCTTCATAACCTGTTAACATTATCCCCTTTAAATTATAATAACCTACATGCATTGTTCTTCTGAAACCAGGATTGCACATATTTCGATGTGCACTTAAGATCATTGTCGTGTTGGAAAATCCAACGACGCCCAAGCCGCAAGTTCCAAGCATCATTCTTGATACAAGTGCCTAATATATCAAAGTACTCTTCTTTTTTCATGATTCCGTTGACGCGGTGAAGGCTGCCTACACCACAAGAGCTGAAGGAACCCCATAGTATGATCAAGTCACCTCCGTGTTTAACTGTAGGGACGGTATTCTTTGGAAGATTTCGTTCCCCTTTCTTACGGAAAATATTGCGAACATCATTGTGGCCGAAAAGCTCGATTTTAGTCTCGTCTGACGAAAGAATACTTTTCCAATAAGTAAAGGGTTTATCTACATGCTTTCTTGCATACCTCAATCGTGCTTCTAAATAAACAGGCTTTAAATATGGAATTTTACGATGACTACATGCTTTGAACCCAGAAGAGTGTAACATGTTCGTAACTGTAGAGATGCTTACTTCAGTCCCCGTTTCCCTTACGAGTTTCTGTATGTCATTACGTGTTAAACAAGGGTTCCTACTAACATCTTTGAGAACCTTTCTCTTGGTTCTCTCTGGAATTTTGGTGGGGCGTCCGGAACGAGGGAGGTTGGCAGTTGATGCTGTGAGCTTAAACTTAACAATTATGCTTTGAACAGTAGATTTCGGCACATTAAGTTGTGTAGCAATACCGAAAAGAGACACACGCGTCTTGTATTTCATAATAATTCGTTTTTTTAAATCACTGGACAGTAGTATCCTGTTCGCCATGATGACCAAGCAGATAATGACGAGACGGAGCTAATTTGCCGGAAGTAATTTTCTTGTTGGCTAAATTCCAATAATTATGAACCCAGTGTCTAGTTCTGGAATGGTATAATGTAGTTTATTCGCCAAACTAAACAAAATTTTTTACAGGAATATAAGTTTTCTTCTCACGTTTTGGAATGTACGAACTCTTTGTGCTCCTCCTATTTTTGATTATTTGTTTATAAACAGCTTATTTGTCTTTTAATTTACATAAACATTTATGTAGATGTGTGTTAATATAATTTTTATAATATATTATACGTATATTAGCCTAATCGTGATACTTATTAAGTTATGAACAAAAACCACTCGGGACACAAGGGTACGAACATTTTCTGTCGTAACTGTATGAAGGCTTAACTCCTACACTCGTCTTGACCAGGCCCGGCATGGCCAAGCGAGTTAAGGCGTTCGACTCGTAATCTGAGGGTCACGGGTTCGAATCCCGTCGCACCAAACATGCTCGCCGTCGAGTAGCTTTGTGCAAAATTCAAAAAATAAAACAAAAATCACAAGTCTTAACCAGTATATTTATATACTCTTCAAAAAAAGAAACGCAAAAGGCAAAATTTGAGGCATATTGTTAACAAGTTTATTCCGGGTAGTTCTGTATGACATGTGTGAAACTTTGCACATTCACTACTGAACATCCAAAGTCTGCAAAGGCGAAGTAAACGCTCCCTAGTTGAAGTTTAACGTCACTCAACGTCAATAACGAGTATGAGTATCTTGCGCGGGGGTGGTCACACGAGGTCTGCCAGATCGTGGACGGTCACAAGTTGATCCATGTTGTTGGTGACGATTCCATAGCCTTGTGGTGGTGCTTGGGTGGACATTCACAGCTCTGGCAACATCTGATCGAGATTCGCCTGCTTCCAATGACCAATGGCGTTGCTGCGTTGTGCTTCAGTCAGTCTTGGCGTAACTGTATTGCGTGTCGGTGACTTAATACTGAGCTATGGAAACCGAGAACCCGTCACTTTTATAGGGATTTTGCACTTGCAAAACATGCAGATCTCTCAAACAAATTTATTGGACACAAATGCATTTTGGCGGAAAATCCGATGTTTTCCTCCGTTTTCAAAGTGCACAACTTTTATTGTCATTTTGGTCTGACAATCAGTGCCTTAACACGTGTAACATCACATACTCTGAGCTTGTAACGTTATTACATATATTTCTCTTTAAAGTAACAAAAATATCCCTTTTGTGTTTCTTTTTTTGAAGAGTATGCTAAAAGTCTGAAAATAGATACATAATACCAAATACAAGAAATTTATTGTTAACACTGCTACTATTAAGCCTAAAATTTTGAAAACGAAATATTTTTTATTACTAGTTTGTATTTATGCTAAAATAATAAATGTTATCTTTAATGATAAAGAACGTAGGAAAATAACTTGATAAGTTAATTTTAAAAACAACAAAATACAAGAAACTGGTTTTGGATTATATCTATTTCATAAAGCAATAAATTTATCCTGTTTTACGATTTAAAAGTTGAAATATGCCTGAGCCTAAAGTACCAGTGCAGGTACTAAGAATATTTTAAGGTTATAGTGAGATTTGCATAAATGAATTTTGAGTTAAAACTCTTATTAATCAAAATTATCATATCTAATTATTATTGTGTTACATAACACAAAATTGCTGCGTATTACAATATCTATATTTACGTAATTTAATTAACTTTCAGAGATCTATAACAGTAGAAAAGTTTAACTTTTCAGTGTACTCCTTCTTCAATCGCATCCTACACTACACCACAAAGGTAAATTAATAAATACCAAAAACAATATAACACACTAAACTAATAAAGTAAAACACCAGAAGTCATATAATAATCTGAATATATACCTTAATAAATACAATATGAATTAACTGATTCGACACCCGTAATGTGACAATAAACACATTAGACAACACACCTTATAAAACAGATAAAGTAATAAACGATAAATTACTGTATATATTCCGTGCTAAGTCGGCAATAATGTAAAAGTCTGATAAATTATGCCACGATATACAGCAATAAGATAATAAATACAATACGTATCATATAACGCTGCATAGATATCAGTAGATGTATTGTGCTATGTTACACAAATAACAAAATAGCATACGCAGTATGCTATGTCACGCAGACAAAGCCCAAATATACCGCATGTGCAGTGTTATACTGCGCATTTAACAAAGTAGTATACATTGTACGCAACGTACCAACGCTACACAGATAACAAAATAGTATACAACAGACTCAACGTGTCATGTTATACAAAGTGACAAGTAACGTACAACGGATATAATGTTTCACGTTACACAGACAACAAGGTAATTTTCATGACGTGCATGGACCACGTTACGCAGATAACAGTCCAATGCAACATCAGCAGTGTGCTTGCTACGTTACGCAGGTAACAAAGTAATAAACAGACACATCGTGCCAGATCAGAGTTGAACGACTATTCCAGGGCCCGGCATGGTCAAGCGTGTAAAGGTGTTCGACTCGTAATCCGAGGGCCGCGGGTTCAAACCATGGTTGCACCAAACATGCTCACCGTTTCAGCCGTGGGGGCGTTATAATGTGACGGTCAATCCCACTATTCGTTGGTAAAAGAACAGCCCAAGTGTTGGCGGTGGGTGGTGATGACTAGCTACCTTCCCTCTAGTCTTACAGTTCTAAATTAGGGACGGCTAGCACATAGCCCTCGAGTAGTTTTGTGCGAAATTCAAAACAAACTAATATTTTCTGTGTGAGCTCTTTTGTTAACATAAAAGATTACGTTTTGTTTTCATATGATTTATCAATATATGACTGTGGAATAATGTTTTAAACATTTTATTACTCCACGTATTGGGTCATTGTCTTGTTGGAAGATGAGTTTGTGCCAGACAAGTCATATTTCTGAGCAAACCAACAGTTAACATAAGCAATGTTCTACGTTACGCAGATAACAAAAGTAATAAAAAGCAGATACAACGTGCTTCATTATGCAGATAACAAATTGATAGATGTATTATATCACGCAAAGTGATATAAGGCAGCAAAGTAGTACATAACAAATGCAATGTACACGCTTCACATGCAACAAATTGTTTGGTTTTTGAATTTCGCGCAAAGCTACTCGAGGGTTATCTGTGCTAGCAGTCCCTAATTTCGCAGTGTAAGACTAGATGGAAGGCAGCTAGTCATGACCACCAACCGCCAACTCTTGGGCTACTCTTTTACCAACGAATAGTGGGATTAACCATCACATTATAAGACCCCCACGACTGAAAGGGCGAGCATGTTTGGTGTGACAGGGATGCGAATCCGCGAGCCTCAGATTACGAGTCGCATACCTTAACACGCTTGGCCATGCCAAGCCATGTGTATGTTGCACAAGCTACAAAGTAATGAACGGCAGATGCAATGCTTCGGTTCACATGATAACAAAATATTGAACACTGGTTGCAACAAACTGTGCTGAGGAAAATAAATAATTTTGAATTCAACGTATGAAACGTAATGCCATGTTACTCAAATAACAAGGTAACAAACACTTGGTGCAGTATTATGCAAAACAGGCATATAATTTAATAAACACTAGGTTAACATTACAAAGTATAGGCAACATATTTATAAACACCTGGTGCAGTATCACCAATAAAGGCAAGAATGTAATAGAAATTAAATGTATTACAATGCTATAAAGGTAACGAATTAAGAAACAATTGATACAATATTACGATATATGGGCAACAATATAAAAAAACACTAGACGCAGTACCACACTATACAGGCAACAACATAATAAATCCTAGATGTATTTACGAGCTATACATTAAAAAAAATATGAGTCCTGGATAAATAATTACCACGTTACACGGGCAACAATACAATAAATCTCAGATGTAATTACCACGATGTTATATAAAGCTTGTCGTTTCCTTCAGGTTTGCCTCAGATGGCACCATAAAAGGTGCCGAACTCTGAGTTATACCGTCCACAACACTCAAAAGTTAATATTCTTCAAGCAAACACAGAAGGATGAATAGGTCATATAGATTTCTTTAGTTTGTTTTGAATTTTGCGCAAAACTACTCGAGGGCTATCTGTGCAAGCTTTCCTTAATTCAGCAGTGTAAGACTAGAAGGAAGACAGCTAGTTATCACCTCCCACCGCCAACTCTTGGGCTACTCTTTTACCAACGAATAGTGAGATTGACTGTATCACTATAACGGCTGAAAGAGTAAGCATGCCGGGTCAGTTCATATAAGTAGCAATGTAATGAACAGAAGATGATGTACATTACTTGGGGTAAAAGGTAATACTGAACACTAAGATTGATGTGCTAAGTCACAGAAATCAAATAGAAGAAAAATACAAACGACATAATTTAGAAGAAAGCTATTCTACCGTGTAAGTTTTCACAACATATAACATAAATACATTTCTAATTCTTAAAAGCATCTGTACACCGTGTGACCCTTTTCGCGGTAGGCTTGTTCGGGATATCAAGCGAATCGTTTCGATGCGTTTAGATATAGTCATATTCAGACCAATTATTCAAATTCTTGCTCATAAAGATATAAAAAAATACTGGTAACAGATGTAATTTAGAAGGTTAATGTATTTTTGGAATAAATAATCAACTTAGATTGTGCACATTGTATCACGCATGTGCAAGAGATTTTGAAAAGTAAAGCCATGCAAATAAAAACACTTTTAAACCTTTTTTTTTGTATTTCTGGATTGGATTAATTTACAATTATACGAAACTGCCGTTTTCATTAATTTATCATATTTTGAGATCATATTTTTGTTTTGTTTCATTGGTATAATCAAAAAAATGTTTACACGAAAAGTCTAATTGTGAAGAAGTAATGATAAGAATTCTGTATTTTGCTCATATCATCAGTGTCCATGTCCGTTTCTGCACAAAGTTAATCGTATTTGGAAAGCATTTCAAAATAGTGCTCACAAAATTTTATTACAGAACACAGTTTAAACAGTAAAAGAATGCTTCATTCATGAGCTAACGTTTTACACTGATATCGGAAATATAGCCTTCAGAAACTTTGTTTTCCGTTTCCTTCTAAAACATGAAGAAAAACAAAATGGTTCCTCCAGCACTAGATGGACTGTCATTTTTTTCGGTCACATGACACTCTGTTTCAGCTCAGGAATGATTTTTGTTTTCTAGTATGGTGATATCTACACTCTTGTCTTTGTTCTACGCTCTTCTTTCGAGTGAAAAATGAGTTTTCGAAACAAAAAGTGGAATAGGAGCAAGTAAAATAACAGATTTCACAAAAGTGTTCCTTTTATTTTCCTTTAATCGATTTTCGAACCATGAACATATCCCAGTAAGTGAGATTTACTGATTTTTCTTCGGACACTTTTATCGTTATTTGAAGGCAAAAAAATAACAACTAAAATCTGTTAATTTGCAGCTATCAGTATAAGTTTTGTGAGCTGAACTTAGAAACTGTTGGAAACACGATAACTGTTTACATTTTAGAGCTAAGATAACTATACAAGTGTGTATTTATAAATTATTGACGAAAAGCTAATTAATTAATGTTAAGCATGTGTTTGATAAGTACTGTTTACCATAACATCCTTGTACAATTCACTGTTGTTTTATTTTGTTATTGGCCCCCAAGTGGCTCAGCGGTATGTCTGTGGACTTGCACGTTAAAATCCGGGTTTCGATACCCGTGGTGGGTAGAGCACAGATAGCCCATTGTGTAGCTTTGTGCTTAATTCAAAAACAACAACAACAATATTTTGTTATTTACTTTGGAGATATTGAAAGACATCCATATATGTCAAAAATGTATACATACATGCAAGTACTGATTTTTGAATACAAGCTAAAACTCAAAAACACAGTATCACACTTGTTTTAGTTGATATATTCTCTAAATTATATAAGGTCAGGCATGGTCACGTGGTTAGGGTGCTCGACTCGCAATCTGAGGATCAACTCCTCGTCGCACCAAACATGCTTGTCCTTTCAGCCGTGGGGGCGTTATAATATGACATTCAATCCCACCATTGTTTGATAAAAGAAAGGTCCAAGGGTTGACCGTGGGTGGTGATAACTTGCTGTCTTCCCTCTAGTTTTATAATGCTAAAATAGGAAGGATTAAAACAGATAGCCCTCACGTAACATTGTGCGAAATTCAAAAACAAACAAACGATTGAAAATAAAATATTTCATCTCACTTCAGTCAATAACAAAATGTAAATAATATAAAAGGAAAGGCCATTTGTTCAAGCCTATTTGAATTAATTTAAATATGAAAATAGCCTGGAGTAGAAGTTTTGACCTAAGTTGGATGGAGTGTTTTGCGAACTTAAGCGCGTTTTGTGTGTATGTTTTGTTTCGTATAACAAAGTCACATCAGGCTATCTTCTATGTCCACCGACTGATACCGAACTCCTGATTTTAACGTTACCCCACAGGGGGATCGAATTTAAGAGCCAATAAAATACTTTTTGAATATTCACGTAATGATTCACAAGGACTGCCTGTGTTAGCAATTTCTAGTTTGGAACTGATAGAGGGAAGGTAATAAGCCAAAAGTATCCACGATCTTGAGCTATTTTAATATACTTATAGGATTTGACTGTCACTCGTTTTGTGCAACCATGCTACAAAGTATGAAGCAGGATTTCTTCCATCTCATTTTCATAGTAGGACCCGACCGATTGGCCCTCGAATCCAAAGCCCTGTATGCTAATGACTAGGCCACACAAACAGAAACAAATAGAACAACACTTTTGATCCACTTACTGTCAAGAGATAGATTGTAAACTGAATATATTTGCATGTCAAATGGTGATCTTGCTACATAATATTGAATAGTATGAACGATTTTGCAACATTAACATACATTATACGTAACGTATAATCTGAAGAAATATAAAACATTTACAAAATCACGAACATTAAACATTTGTTGTGGAACATTGACCGGCGCAGATAAGGTCTGAAAGGTTCATGGAATCCCTCTTAAAGATTCATTGCGCCATATGATTTGATACAAGTATGGGCTAAAATGAGAAGACAACAATCATAATTATTTTCTTGTTTTATTTAGTCTTTGAGGCGAAGGTTTTAGGTTTTTCGATTCGTACATTTATTAACTCCTTCTGAAGTTTCGACACTAGCACAACGAAACTTGTCAGAAGAACACAGGATCAACACGGGTATTCTTTTATGTATCTATGTGGCGTAACTCCCTGCCAGGGGCGCCCGGAGGAGCTAAAATGCTCTGGAAAGTTACCTGGACATTATGGTGATTTATAAATAGGTTTGTAATGATTTTGAACTCGAATCTAGCATCAAAGTTTATGTTCTTAGTCCTATTTGAGTCCTTGGGGCGTCATTTTTCAAATTGTGTTCATCCTCTATTCACAAGTTAATGAGTCCATCACACCTACTTATTCACCACCAGTGAGACCTTAAATGTGTTTCTCTTTTGGGGGAAGTAACCTCCATTAGGATAGCTACAGAAGTAAATGGGAATAATAGAGAAGTTTCTTTAGAAAAGTGGGGCCTTTTTAGATCGTAAGGAGTACTTTAAACCCCAGAAGGGATCACAAATATTTTATGCTAATTATGGGAAATCGTGGTTGGGGGAGAAACACTAGCCGTCCCACATATAGTGTATCTGATCTTGTGATGAGTTTGCGTTGGTTGAGTGAAACGTATGTACACTTTTCTTCGTGTGATATGAGAAAAAAGGGAGTAGCTTGGACTTTTTATTTCAGATATTCGGGGTTTTCCTGCTAGTTCATGAACAGCAAAAATCGGATTAGAGCCAACATCAATCGTAAATTTATGTTTTGTATAATGCTATAGAAATTCTAGATCTGTAAAATAAGTTAAGAGCTGAGATTTTTACCAGATCCCTAACTGGAACGGAAGGGGGTTTCTTTCAACATTTGAGTTTTCCCTTAGCACATTAAAATCAACCCTGTTGATTCCTCTGAATAGAATATTAGATCCATCAGAGTGACTTACTATATAAAAAGAATATTAGTACTGTTTATATCATATTCCTTATAGAAAGTCCTTTACGACTTCTCTTATTGTACTTTTTCTTTTAACGTTATAGACTAGATGTAAACATTGGTTTTATGCTATTTATGTTTTTGTTTTGTTGTCTAACTCTGTTTTGTTTTACCTTCATATTCTTTTATGAATTTTACTCATTTACTTTTAATTTTAACTTTTTACCTGATGTTTGTTGCAGATAGCCTAGCTCCTTTGTGCCATAAAACACTAAATTAACCAACCAACAGAGTATTTCAGAGGAACTGAAGAAAATTAACCTTTCGTTTTCATAAATAATTATGACAGAAACTTGACCAAATGTTTACAGTCAGCGGCCATTTTACACAGAGGTCCTTCTGCTCTCCTTCATCTTCGTAATTCAGCAATTTATAACTCTAAAAATCTGGTTTCGATACCCGTGAGAGCATAGATAGTCTATTATGTAGTTTTCGAAAAATGAAAATGGTTCTTCTGAAAACAGTTTATTATTATGTATAAAAAGGAAAACTATTAACGATCTTTACAGTCAAACCAATAGCCAGTACATTTGCAAAACAAACATTCTATATGAAACTCACTATGAATCAAAGTAGTCGTTATTTTTAGTATATCCACTAATTTAGTTTATGTCGGAACTACATCATGATAGAACTAGCATTCTCACTGGCAGATCTCAAACTATTATAATTTAATATTATATTTCATCAACCAATTCGAAGTCATTCATTGCTCAAAACTCACCGTGATGATAAACTCTGTTTTTCTCTTTCTTTTTCATGGTATTTGAGTTATTATTTAAAAACTCGTGCTTGAAACTCACCATTGCGCTCAACTTTGTTTTTCTTCTTGTTTTTTAACAAAGTATCTAAATTATTGTTGGAAAACACATGCAGCACAGCCTACGCAGTCATGTTACGTTAATACTATGCTTGATCTATTAACTTCAACATTGAAATATGTTTCTTTTTTTTTTGTTTATTTATTCAAAGTCAGTTAATAGTGGCATTATAAAAACATTTAAAAATTTATTACTGTTACATGTTAGTATACATAACATAAAAAGTTCAGTAACAGTTTAATCTTCTAAGACGTATTAGTTTAACATAAATAATTGTGACACTTTATTATTATTCAACATTTATGGGCCTGGCATGGCCGAGCGCGTTAAGGCGTGCACTCGTAATCCGAGGGTCGCGGGTTCGCGCCCGCGTCGCGCTAAACATGCTCGCCCTCCCAGCCGTGGGGGTGTATAAAGTGACGGTCAATCCCACTATTCGTTGGTAAAAGAGTAGCCCAAGAGTTGGCGGTGGGTGGTGATGACTAGCTGCCTTCCCTCTAGTCTTACACTGCAAAATTAGGGACGGCTAGCACAGATAGCCCTCGAGTAGCTTTGTGCGAAATTCCAAAACAAACAAAACAAACAATCAACATTTATATAAATTTTGGACTTTTTAGTGGCCTGCCATCTGTCGACAACAAACAAAATATTATTTTATTCAATATCGGAAACCTTTCTGTAGAAATAGATTGGTAACCTCTAAACTATTAGTATCTCTTCATCTTTTATTATAAAATGAATTAACGACTAAGACAAAAAATTAAGAACCTCTGGCATTAAGCGACACATTCAGCACAACAAAAAATCTTAGCTACATCTAACATGAGATTTAAACAGTGATCACGACAGAAACACTTGAAGAAACTTCAACATTAGATGAAACATTGAACACAAACTTCAAAACTACATTCAATGTGTGATAAAACAGCAAGTACAGCAAAAACTTAAGAACCTCAAACATTTGAAGATACACTCTTTACAACAACAAATTACCTCCAACGTTAGATAACATATATAATACCACAAAAATATTAGCTAGAGGGTTTAACTATGTCATATTGATTAAAATACTTTTTGAGATTTATTATGTGATTACGGTCTAATGCCATGTTACGTCATGCTATATTTAACAACTGTGTAATCTGATAATCAATAGCTCTGTAGTGTAATTTCCATTACAAAAGGCTACTTCGTGTGGCTATCATTTTCAGAATATATTTCTTCTCTTTACAATTTCCATAATAAATCTATTATACGAAGATAATAATATCCTCGTAGTCATCTCAACAATGAAATAAAAAAGAAATCATCTGGTGCTGCGTCCGTTATTTCTTCATACGGAATATCATAATACTCGGTTCATTTTCCAGCTTCTTGAGATATACAACAATTGGAGGAAGAATACTGGAAGCCTTATCCTGGTGGAGATATGTCCTGTTGGTCTCGTCTCC
Source organism: Carcinoscorpius rotundicauda (assembly GCA_011833715.1). NCBI lineage: Eukaryota > Metazoa > Arthropoda > Merostomata > Xiphosura > Limulidae > Carcinoscorpius > Carcinoscorpius rotundicauda. The sequence continues at coordinate 96,207,219 of CM022392.1, read as the reverse complement.
AAATGTATATCCCATGTTGCATACTGTTGCCTGAAACACGTGGACGGCTTTTAACAGTATCCTTTATGTTCGTTGGTTGTCGCCTGTTATAAGACGTCTCACTTGGTTTACCAGAACTGAGATACGACTTGTTGTAAAATGTCTTTGTGAGTGGTCTCAGTATCCAAAGCTGATCCACATTCCTTTGTTTGCCAATATCATCAATTATAAAGTACATGTATATTTTAAAAATTCTAATTCTACACTCTGAGCATATGAATATTTTGCGTCAAATATAGCTGTTACATTTTATTTTCCAAAGTCATCAATTTTTGGCAGTATCACACTAGCTACAAACACTCAAACAATGTTAAATATAATTATGACAATCGCCACAGATTTACTATCATACATCTACTTTAATATTGACGTTTGTTTTGGTTATATTTATATTTACAAATTACATAACCTATACAGTTAAATTTATATTGCGAAATTACTACCTACTGACTAAAGTTTTAAAAAATTCTAGAGTGTTAGAATCAACATTATACGTATGTATACAAACATTAATGTATGGTCAGTATTGTTGTGCAGGTTGAAGTTTCTTAAATCTCTCCTCATGCCTATTAATGTAATGAACACGGCGCGCCAAGAGACAGTAGATATAATTGGTTTGCGCTACTTAGTATACTACAAACCTAGGAAGTTATATCTGTGATTAACGCTCATTAATTGAGAACATCAGATATATGACCAGCAACTTTTGCAAATTTGAAATATTATAAACCATTCAACAGATTCAAATCACACATTGGTATTTTTATAAAGCCATTATATAACTTCAGCGGTGAAAAGTTCGACTTGTGATTAACGAAGAACGCAGAGTTAGATAGCTTTCTGTTAGTTGAATTACATCTACATCAACTAGAAATTAACTCGCTCATCGTGACCCTCAATAAAATAACAAGGAAATTCCAGACCAGATAAAAAACTCGATATTGTTTGTAGGTTTGTAACAACCGTTATTGTAATTTGTATTATTGTTTGTGTATTAAAAGAGAAACTGTGTGTATTAATCTCTTTGGCAAGTATCATAAATTAGATGCATATCGACATTTATTTGACCTTCAAAATGTAAATTACAACTTAACTCAGTTTCAGGCTACTTGAAATTGTAAGACATAACATAATAAACTGGAGAATCGTACGTGATAAATGGTAATACATAACACAATAATTCCAAATATTTCCATTCTACTGCATCTTTTTATCCACTGTGTTTGCCATATCGACTTTCTGATTTGTATATTGCTTTAATCTGCTGTTTCATAATTATAAACGAAATACATAAAACTGCATACTGAAACAAACTAGATCTTTATAATTACAATAACGTCTTAATAGGTTTTAGTGTTATAAACACCATAAACAATCAGAACACTTATATATAATAATACATTTTGACAGAACTTAATACATACTGATTTAAAATATCTGTGGAGTTGGTTGGAATATAAGAAACTGTGAACAATATTGCATACTATAACAGATTTACCGTTATACTTTTTTCTAATACCTCAACTTGTTTCTTTATAGCTTTCTTGTTTTGCCAGCGACGTATATTCTTGACTATGTATTATCTGTTCTCGAAACTTGTAGAGAATTCTTGAAAGTTTAGGAAACAATAATGCTTGTTGGACGAAAGTATGCGAGAATTTTGTCGATAATTCTACAAACTCGCGTGATTCCTATAAAAAAGCAGCTAGCCACAGGAGGAGAATATTATTCGACAGTTAAGATTAGTGTCCCATAAGCGTAAGAAATTATAAGTTATGATCAAAATTTGAACAGGAACGTTATAGATTTCGAACATTACAAACTATTCAACTTCAGTGAATTACTTCCGACATTATTAGTTCTACAAGGATATTAAGCTTAAGCAAGGTGCAACAGTATCAACTCAAAATTAATTTGCTTGTCGTAGACTTGGATAGTTGATAAAATATTTTGTTCTAGACCGGATATAGGTCTTAGTATTTTCTGTAAGCTTGTAAATCTGTTGTATATAAACCATCATTTTAAACAACTATTAGTAGTAACCATTATTATAGATTGTATTGCTTTTTTATGTTTGTACATAAAAATATATTTCTGTTAGATAAAGGAGATGCTTATATCAATATCATTGGAAAACGAAATAAATTTAATACATAGTGACATTTAATTAACTTCTAAACTGAAATTTAAATTTTCGGCAATGTGCATAACGTAATATGGCTCGGCCTCAACACAGTCAGGTGGTTAAGGTACTCGACTCGTAATCCTAGAATTGCGGGTTAAAATCCCAGTCACACCAAACATGCCTCGGGGACGTTATAATGTGACCGCCAATGCCACCATTTGTTGGTAAAAGAGTAGCCCAAAAGTTGGCGGTAAGTGGTGATGATACTACTAAATTAGGAACGGCTAGCGCAGGTAGCCCTCTTATAGCTTTGCGCGAAATTCAAAACAAACCAAAACCATAATATAATAAATAAGGGACTCGTCTGAATTAAAAATAATAGGACGTAACAAAACATTCTTATGTTTATTTGTCACTGAGGTAGCTCTCTTATCTTTACCTTATCGTGGTAGCAGCATCCGTTCGTATTTGAAAGGAGTTGTTATTTGTGTGAACTGAAGTGAAAGTTCCCCTGACCACAGAATTTTGTAATACAGTTTAGCAAAAACGGTACGTGTTCAGTGAACAGTAAACGTCACTCTAACACATGTAACAACCGTAATACATTGTCAAATAATATACATCATTGTATGAAACCAAACACAAAAACTAACTCGTGTTCGTTAGAATGTTATGTTTTTATTTTTTATAGTTACAGTAGTTTCATCTAAGAAATTTTCATACTACAAATCAAGTGATTTTATTTCAGAAATTTTCAAACTTCACATTACGAATGAAGTGATTTTAAGTTAAAAAGTTTTGCACTTTACACTACAAATCAGCTGATTTTAGTTTACAAACTTACACACTTCATGTTACAAATGAAGTGATGCTTTTTGAAATTTTTTACACTCTATTTCGCAATTCAGTCTCATGACAACAAACTGTACAATACAACACATCAATCTTCTGGTAACTAACTTAAGAAATTATTTGCATTGTTTATTTTTATCAACAAACAAGCTTCATCTATCGAGTTCTTTAAAATAATCATAAGAAGAAAATAAAACTTATCGTGAGATTCGTATGGTTTTCTTCGAACTCAAAGTTTGAATCTAGCTGGAACTATTCCTGATTAATGTAACAAAAAACTGAATGGTGGTTGCTATTGGATACTGCATTCTATTACACCATGTTAAAGGCATAAAACAAAAAGGTTAATACGTAAGATATTGATCTGAGAGTTGTTTGATACAAACTGGGAATTTAAAACAACATCTTTAAACTCTCTCTTCTGGATGTTGTTTAGTTATCTCTTGAGGATCTTCTCAATAGTTTTTATTTGTTGCTTTAGCAAAAGACGTGGACATCCAGGAGATAATAGTGTTCATATTACTGAAAGCAAGACATGGAATAGATTTCATGATAAAGGAGGCATGGCAGATAATGGAATTCATGATATCAAAGGTATTAGTTGTTACAAAAGGAATATTCGGTATCATGATATATATAGAAAGCTTGACAGATTATAATTTATTATCTATGATATAGCAAGCGTCACATCCTCGTGATTCAATGGTAAATCGAAGAGCTTATATTGATAAAAGTCGTATTTCGATACTTGTCGTGGGCTTAGTAAAAATAGCTCATTGTGTATTATTACGCTTATTAATAAATAAAACATACAGCAGGCATAACAAACAGTGGATCTTATGACGTAAAAGGTTTTACATGATACACCATCAGACATTGGGTTTTATGGTATAGAAAACATAATATGTAACAGGTATTATACAGAAGTAGACATTAACGTTTATGATAATAGAAAGCATGGCAGTTTTACATTTTATAACATAAATAAAGCGTCATACATTTTATATTTCAAGACATAAAAAAATGACATACATCATATTTCGTTATATATAGCTCGTGACAGGTGTTAGCTTTCATTTCAGACGACATGGAAGATATTGGTTTCTCTAATATAAAATGCGTGGAAGATATTAGATTTTATGATACAAAAGGTATGACAGATATGTTTTATTAGAAAGAGATCGTAAGATCTATTCGGTTTTATGATATAAAATGCATGGCAAACATTATATTTTATGATAAAAAAGGCATGACAAATATTTAATGTTACGATCTTCAAGAGATTTGGCAGATATTAAATCTTGTGGCATTGAAGGCATGAGAATGAAGCCCTTTGAAGGGCTACTGCCAAGATGAATAGTCCACAAATAAAGTTGTTCAGGTGTTTGTTTGTTTTTTATTTCGCACAAAGCTACACGAGGGCTATCTGCGCTAGCCGTCCCTAATTATGTAGAGTAAGACTAAAGGGAAGGCAGCTAGTCATCACCACCCACCGCCAACTCTTGGGCTACTTTTTTACCAACGTACAGTGGGATTGACCGTCACGCTATAACGCCCCCACGGCTGAAAGGGCGAGCATGTTTGGTGCGACGGGGATTCGAAACCGCGATTCTCAGATAACGAGTCGAACGTCTTAACAGACCTGACCATGTCGAGCCAGTTCAGATGTGGCATAATTGATTGTAATGACATGGCGAGGCTTCAAAGTTATCGTAACATAACGTACTCAATCTTATGCATTATTAATTACATGTTTAATAAAAGCTGGTCCCAACGTCTACTGAAATGAATGTCGTTTCATGTAAATGTAAGAAGAAAAGTTCTTATTTTGTTTCACCCTTCAGTGTCATTTGTGCTGTTCTTATTGTAACAATAGTGCAAACAGATATATTCCCTGTTGGAAGTAATTGCATCATTAGCCATTATTATAAATATGGGCATCAGAGAACAAGAGATTCTTTGACACCACGGTCGTAGCTGGTCTTCTTTTGGCGTTCACTTTTGGAGTTGGGAGAACCGGGCGTCCCCGCTCCTTCTATCCCCACTTGTCCAAGAAACCCATCGGGACGAACACCCACCTCCTTCCTCATAAACCTCTCCAGCTTATCAACACAGGCTTCTTGATAGTCGTGGATCCACCTGATAGTAAACAATTCAAAGCATTTACTAGAAATCGAATTACCTAACAAACCAATAACTCATACATGTAACTATTAAATTCTTATAAATATAAAGAAAACCTTTTTCTGAGAATAACAAATAAATAATGAAAGTTATCATACTGTGGTATTCTGGTATTATCACCTACATGACTTATATTCGATTTACTCATCAGTTGAAGTCAACTGTCATTGTTTTTGGAACTACGCGCGAAGCTAACCAAGGGCAAACTTCGCTAACCGTCACTAATTTTGGAGTGACAGACTAGAGAAAAGACGGCTATTCCAACAATAACTACTCGTTGTTGATACTCGTAGGCCATTCTAATCATCATTCCAACAGATTATTCACGCCCAACATAATTGCAAAGGGAGACTTTTTGGCAGTAAAGGGGCGTGATCCACAGTCCTGCACTGGAATGTGTTTATCATTTTTATATAACAGTTTTTTTATATGAATAACAATGGTTGCATCCAACAGAAGCCTGTATGAAGTCAGCATATGATAATATTTAATTGAAAACCAAGTATTTTCAACTTATTATTTCTTAAATAACCTTCCAGTAGTAAGGTGGAAATATCATAACGCTAATAACCAGGTTTTGACATCCGTAGTGGAGACAACACAAATAACTTCGCGTAACCTTTTACGTGACACAAACAAACTTATCTCAAATTTATTTAGGTCAAAATGAAAAACGTGTTGTAATTGACAAAGCTATTAGTATTGTCAAAAAGACTTAAAACATTTGGTTGTACTCAAAAACAGTCTAATGTTTGTATAAAGTTTCGCAAAATTAGCATATTTTTAATCCCAGCATATTAACTACTTTTTCCTATCTTTTCTTAAATTTTATTTGATTATATATAAAATTAACTTTAAAGAACTTTTTTTTTTACCTTTGTTTCAAATTACTAGATGGCAGGACATACCTAACACCGTTGAAAGAGCAGACAGTCCTCATGTCATCAGGTAAACAATCGAGTTCCGGCCAATGAAAACTGTCGATGATAGGAATGATAGTGCACCGACTATGAAGGGCCTCTACTATTTCCTTTAAAACAAATCCAACAATTATTCTTTATAAATACTTAAGTTATTTGTTCAAATAAAATAACTAATATAATTATTCATTGTAATAAACAAAGCATTTGCCTGAATATCGGGCTAACAAAGTAAATCATAAAGGATAAATGTGCGGGAGATAAAAGTACCAGACAAAGAAGTTCAAACAAACTTTAAGACAAAGAAGGTTAGTTCATTGAAACTCATCACCTAAAAAGATCGTTTGGACCGTTCCTTTCACGAACGTTTTTGTTCTTCACGAATCAGATTCACGAGGTTTTAAGTGTTGACAGTGACAGCGTGAGTTAAACACCACTAAAAATTGGAGAGAACTCTAGACCTAGTCTCATAGTTAGTTGGTACATTGAATATTAGAATTTTATATAAAAGAATAGAAGTTTCTGAACATTGATTTTTATGTAATCTTCATAGTTTCACTGAAATGTTGTCAGCTGCTCGATTTGGCGTCAACATTGGAAATGTTCTTTCATTAGTTTCCTGTGTTGTGTTATATTGTGATAAAACATTGAAAATCAACCAAAAATTTCTGTTAATTATTTAACATATGAAAAGGCTGCAGTATGAACATTTTATACCAAAAACCTTGTTAATTTAAATTGTTAACTGTATCACACCAGGACAACGTCTCATCAATGTAATTATCTAATCCCAACGTGGTATAGATTCCGTAAGACATGTCTCGTGAGTATTTGGTTATTTGGAATACAGCGCAAAGCTACAGAAAAGACTCTCTATGCTCTTCCTACCACGAATATCGAAACTCAGTTTTTAGCGATGTGAGTACACAGATATTCCGTTGTGCCACTGGAGGGCTCGTGCGTATTTAACTCATTCTTTAAAGATTATAATTTACAGTTGGTTCCTTGACGTGGAGGGAAGATTTCATCAATTTTCATCTCATAAGTAACACCAACTGCATTAAAATCTGGCGATTATATCATATGGTCTTTGATGAAAATGTACAGAGAACATGTCATGCTCTTCGATCCTACAGCCTACGACATGAACGAGATTAATTGTCACATTATTGCTTTAGACAAGTCGTCATACATCACGAAAAAACTGTAAAATGTGGCTCGAAAATTTTCTCCACATCATGATTTCATATTCAATAGCTTGCACAAGTGGAACACATACAAAAAGTCAAGTACATACAGTATTTTACTTCATATGTTTACTTTATCGTGTCTAGAGAAAAGGGTGAAAAGTGATTTAATAGTCACCACACGTTTTCAGTTATTTATTGTGTTCTCATGTTTCTTACTATCGTCGATAGACTTTGCAGCCAAATATTTTTGAACGGCAATTGAAGTAAATTGTTTTTATGCATGACCACTTCTATTACGCTTCTCCGAAAATGAAAATATTCTTTTGTCTTACCCATTGCCTTACTGACTGGTTATAATGTAATTACATTTTCGTTCAAACATTCATCTACAACATTATATGGTCTGTCTATTTCGCACGTGCAAATGTATGGAGTGATGTAAAATATCTTTATAAAGTCATAATAAAGCATTCAGCATGCGAAATATGAAAATAACACCCTGACCAATGTTTCTATAACAATCACTAATTATTTAACTTATTATGTTAATAACTAATCTTCCACAAAGGAAATTAGTATAACAAAAACTTTTGAAAATTCGTATACATATGGAAACAATTATTAGTTAACTCTGAACACTGTCTTGTGAGAAACTGTCAATAAATATTGTAAGTAAACAAAAACATTAGTATATTCAGTAATATCACTTACTTCTAACAAAAGACATTTTAATAAAATATTTAATGTGTTCAGTCGTGTTAGGTATCATGATATAATATTTACCCTGTGAACCCAGTCCTTACACTCGTTGTCATCTTTACAACGATCGAGAGCATCTGGAGTTAAAACCAAGAGGAAATTCTTTGCTTGACGTATACTATTGATTAGGTTTCTATCAAACTTTCCAGCCTCCAACCTCTCCACATCTATGAACACAGAAAAGCCTCGAAGTTGAAGATGAACCTTCAAAAGACTAAATTATATTATTTTGTTAATAACGTCAGTCATCAAAACTAAAACACAGTAAATATATATGATATAATCCTAAAATAGTAACCGAAATGACAAAACAATGTCTGAATAACCCAAATCTTAAACATCACAGAAAATTGCACGTCATCAATATATATATATGAATGTATATACTTTCTTTTATTATTGCTAGGCGCATAACTAAAATATGAGCTATCTTCATTTGTAGCGTTTTAAGCCCTTTGAACTATGGCTTAAGTGCCGGGGAGTATTCAGCGATGTATTGAAAAAATAAAAATGCTATAAAGACCTCAACAAGATTGTTACGTATTTTTTATGTTTTAAGTTCTTCGTAGATTAAACGCAACAGAAAAACACAGATAACAGCTTGTATAATTTATTACATAAACTATTAACAAATATAACAGATATGACATAAATTGTATAATAACAGTGACAGATATTAAGTTACAACATTCGAAATTAATTACAAAACAAAATAATACCAGTTTCAAACTTCAGAATAAATCACAATACAAAACGGTACTGGCCTGTATCTAATGTAATGATCTAAAATGAAAGTCTCAAATTCCAGTCTAGGGTGTGAATTTGGTCCCACGAAGAAATTCCGAAACAGTTCACAGTTCAATAAATTCGCCGTCTCTCAGCACAAGCAGTAATTCAGATGTATCGTAGAGATTGACGGAATAAAATCACAGCTTCCGTAGATCTAACTTCAATCACAAAACCAAATTGAATATTCACAGTAAACACTTAATCTTTCTCAAATAACTAACTCTCTTCTTTTGAAATAAAACTGATGTCTGAATCTCACTCTTTTTCTTCGAATAAAACTAATGACTGAATCTATCTTCTTTTTTCGAATAAAAACTGATGACTGAATCTCTCACCTGTTCTTCGAATAAAACTAATGACTGACTCTCCTTTCTTATTTCCGTCTGTTTATATATATTATTAGGACTCTTTTTCTCGAACATTCACCGGAAATTCGACAGAGTAATCTGCGCGTGTATGTTTTTGCACGAGACTCTACGTCTAGACGCTAGGCCAAACATTTCCATTTATAGTCATATATTTGATCTACCTAATTCTAGAAAATTCTAAAATGTTACCCTAAATAAATAACAAAATATTAGTTTAAACTTCGAAACAATAATATCAATATGGAAAAATGAATAATAGAAATGAAAATTTAAACACAACACGACATGTTGTCGTTTACAAAATATTTACACATATACATAACAAAGATATAAGAAGCCTTTTGAAACTCTCAAAAATAGTAAGGATAAATATCTAGTGCCACCAATAAGCGATGGAAAACACTTGTAAATTACACAGAACAGAGGATTAATAGTGAACATATTAAATACAAAGGAAAACGTTTTATATCTTTCACACTTAAATTTAATCATTAAAAAATGTAAATTATAGTTTCACTTTCCCAGTCTTAACCTACTAAGACAACCACAATCTGGGAGATGTCACATTTGTAGCTGTTGGTGAGGAAAGACATTTTATGTTGCTCATTGGCTGACCACATAACGTTAAGAATATAATTCGCTGCGTGACAGTGTTCTTGTGTACGTATGGTGAATCTGAGTAAATAAGCCTTCACAGGAAATGTTTTGATTCCAGTCAGTTTCGCTCACAGTATGAATTGTTTCGAGATCACATTAATACGTCAGAGAAAAATTGTCAATTTTTTCTTTATATTTTATTTTTGACATATGGTGAGGCTAGCACGTGCTCATGTAAAGCTCTTCTTCTATTAAAAAATAAATATTTCTGAGTGTTACTTTTAAGGGTGCTGATTTTTATTCAGATATTTTAGCAAATGAGTCGAATTATTCCACGATGTTCAGTGTAGATGTAGTGTGCAGTATATTAAATTTCACATGTATATATACCTTCAATATAACAATTTATTTACTTCATATCCCACTATTCGTTGGTAAAAGAGTAGCCCAAGAGTTGGCGGTGGGTAGTGATGACTAGCTGCCTTCCCTCTAGTCTTACACTACTCAATTAGGCTAGCACAGATAGCCCTCGAGTAGCTTTGTGCGAAATTCAAAAACAAACAAAACAAATTTACTTCGTAAGGCTTTCGTATATTTCAGCACATGAACCTAACCACGTCAAAGAAATACGATTATAATATACAATGCAATATTTATTTCAATACATATTTTTTCTGTCTCATAAATTAAAGTTAGTCCAAAGAAGCATGCTTCTGTTGTGCCAAATTATGGACACAGTGTGTCACCTGTAAAACCATTTTCTAATCGATATTTTAACAAATTATTATTATTATTTATTGTCGGTGAGTATGATTGGCTCGAATTTCACTTAATTTTGTATTGTTTATGTATTAAAATTCACTTGTTTGTTTGTTTTTAATTTGACCGCACTTTATAATGCTCCCACAGCTGAAAGGGAGAGCAGGTTTGGAGCGACGAGGATCAGAATTTGTGATTCTTACATTACGAGTCAAGCGCCCTAACCACCTGGCCATGCCGGGCCTAAAACTTCATTTAATTAGCCTGACCATTGAATTATCGCCTACTGTAGCCTGTCAGAAGAAAAACTATACTACATACGTATACATGTAATGCAACTTACTTTGTTAATATCCCCGTCACACCAAACATGCTCACCCGTTCAGCTGTGGGGGCGTTATATGTGACGGTTAACCCCACTATTCGTTGATAAAAGAATAGCTCAAGAGTTGGTGGTGGGTGGTGATGACTATCTGCCTTCCTTGTAGTCTTTCACTGCTACTTTAGGGACGGCTAGCGCAGACAGCCCTCGTGTGGCTTTGCGCAAACATCGATAACAAACAATAATACTGAACACAGAAAGCTAATACATAATAATTGTACTTCTTTACTGACTCTTTATATTAAACAAAATGAGAAATTAATCATATTTTATTTCTAACTTTTGTGGCTAAGATTAATTTTAGTAGTTAATCACGACGCAAAGTTTTTATTTTGACTTTAAATAATTAATTGTCTGTCACTGTGAGCTTTTTAATTGGCTTTCCCATAGTTAAAAATTTAAAGTTAATAATCAGCAACTAATATTTTATTTTCAATTTGAATAGCTCATCAAATACACTTCTTATTAAATATCACTTGTTTGCATTATAGTTAAAAATGGTTAATCAGTAATATTTTATGCCTAGTAAAGTACTGTTACTAGTTAATCGTCAAATTATTTTTTATTGATTTTAAAAGATGAAAGGTAATATTAGCAGATACATATAGTGAATTGAAATAGCCAGAAGGGTTCAGCTACCACTGGTTATATTTACACATTTACCCTGTTATAGCCAGAAAGAGTCAATTACCACTGTTGTATTTATACATTTACCCTGACATAGTTAGAAATAACCTATTGCTACTCGTTATATTTACACATTTTACCCTGCTATAATCAGAAATAATCAATTACCACTGCTGTATTTATAAATTTGTCCTGTTATTTTCAAAAGGGATCACTTACCACTGGTTATATTTACACATTTACCCTGTTATATACAAAAGGGATCACTTTCTACTGGTTATATTTACACACTCACCCTGATCACTCACCTTGCCAGCTGCGAGCCGTTTGATCGACGATAACTGATGAAGACGTCTAACGTTTTGCTGAGACTGACATCATCAACGTTAGTGGGTGAATGAATTAACCCTGTTTGATTAGAAAACATGTAAAAGATTGAGGCAGCGACGTAAATGAGTTTCTTTAATTCCAAAATGCGCTTAGTAAGCTTATAACAAATAAAATAACACAAACATGACTACTGTTAGATGTCGTTCTGTTTGTCGAAAAAATAAATGACTTTATTCAGCAAAACATAGCTGCTAATTTTGTTTCTTTTCCTTCTCTGTTCTCCACAATAAGACAGTTTCTTATAATGATTTCATAGAGACGACACTATACGTTTTACTTTGTTTTTGTAAATCGTAAAACCTATTGAAAAATTACACTTTGTAAAGTACGTAACTCATTTTCCACCCAAACATCCAATTGTTAGTTTGTTTAAATAGAGAGAAAATGAATAAGATATAAAGTAGTAATATGAAGTTACCAAGTGAACTACAATATCTGGAACTATCCTTTTACAGCTGTCTCTCCCACAGTTTACTTGTATTACTTTGTCGTTGTTTTTAATTTGCTTTAACATTTAATCGAATTTTATTAACAAATATTGTTTTTAAACTTATCATTCGCGTCATTTCAGACAATGGCAGAAAATATAAAATAAAAAAAAACAACCTCGTACAATATACGAACCTCAGAAACGCAGGTGTTTATTCAAGACTGAATAAAACATGAGGTAAGACGCCCGATGTTGTTGTTTTGTTTTTTCACATTATGATATTAGAAATGTTATTACAACATTCTCTCTGTATTATACCATACGCATGAACGTTTTTCAAAAAATACGCTGTTGAAGTAAATTGAATTGTTTTTATTCATTAAGAAATATAACAAAACAATTTGATTAACGTTAGAACAATTTGTAAACAAGGTAAAACACCGGCACCACTGACTTTGTAGCGTTCGCCAGATTTTTCTTCTGTGAATACTGTTTTGAATACCACACTCCTCTTCCAGCTGGTCTTCCATCACAAAGGGAAGAACATCCATCGACAATCCGTTCTGAAGCATTAAGTAGGTATACTGGCTGAATTCCGGACCAAGGTTGTGCAGAACACTGCTGAGATAGGTCATATCACAAGAGGAGTAATCCGCCTTCTTTTTCAGCTGTAAAAGTTCTCGTGAGAACCTACAGAGGGACCAGCAACTTTAGCGTTTTCCATTATGACATAAAAAAACTTTTTAAACTGCAACCTATTTTATAGTAGTTTGAATAAACAAGTAATAGCATTGTCTCAGAACAGATGTCGGAAAATAGATTGTAATGGTAGATTAGCTATCACAGAAATGTAAAAACAATAGTACCTAAAGTCAGAAACTATTATTATTAAATGCAGAACTTAGTAATTACGTGTAAGATACAATAACTTATTAGCTAAGGAAGATAATTTTTTTTTGGTTTAAAGAAAAGGGAATCCTGAGATTAAGTACAAATAGAAATCAACAGTTTAACACGCAACTTGGAAATTACTTCTAGTCCTCTTGTATCAAATTTAATGATATAATATTTGTTCCCGAAAAAATCAACCACACAGAAACAAATATCGAAGCACTGTCCATGTAGCGACACTCAATATTTTTATCCATGAAATAATTTATTTGTTCAAGTAATCATAAAGACTTTTCAAAGTCATAGATCACACTACTAGTATTGCTCCAATCAATAACGAGAATGTTAGATAAAAATCTATTACTGCAAAGAAGTTGCTTTAAAAGTTCTCCATATCGATAAAAGTCTCGAATTATTTAAACATCTTTGCGTACAGTAAGTGTCAGGTAGTTTAAATAGCTCCATGTATAACATCTTCCAAGTAGACTATAAATTTAGGCCTAATACATTTCTAAGCATTTCAGTCACTTATGGATTTTTAAGAAATAGCAAAATGTAAAATAATAGTATTCCAACCATATAATTTTGTTATATCTCTTGCCGAGGATGCCTTTCGTCAATCCACAGCTCTTCAGGATGTCTGGGAAACAATAAACACAATAGTGGTTGGAACGCTACTTATATAGACCATTTCACACAATAACTGTTGATATACTGTTAAAAAACTGCACAATTCTGACTTAATCACAGTGAAAGATCATCCCTCACTGAAACTTCTGTTTTATAGTTTATTAAAATGTGGTTCGGAACTTTATATGCTTCATGTGGTCTTTTGGTTTTGAAAGATTAAACAAGACTGAAATGTTAGTGTTTAGAAATAATGAACAATAAGTGGCTCCGACCTTGAAGTGCTAGAACTTGGTGGCATGTGCAAAGTAGTTTAAAAACTCTATGTATAGACAAATGTTATTAATTGTTTGAAAACTTTATTTAGATCACCTGCGAATTAGTTTAGAAGCTCTATGCATAGCTAGTACGTTTCAATTTGTTTAAAAATCTCTACGCACAAACTTTGTCACGTAGTTTTATAGGCCTTATTCATTAAGAACTTGTCTTTACTGATCAATACATCGTTAATAAATTAGAAACTGAAATTATCCCTATGCTAGGCTTAAGTACAAAGCGAACCTGGTACCACTAGCCAGTAATAGATGAACATTAGATGAATGTAACACGTAGATTAGTGAATGCTTTTTATCTTATTCAAACGATGTTTTCAGGGAGCCAACTGTTTTATTACGTATAAAGTGAAGGAGGAAAAACATCAATGCCATACATACACACAATATTAAATGCTATTATGCATATTCATAGAATACACTAACTTTCAGTCACGTAAAGCAAAACGTCATAAATATAAACGGGGTTGGCAGCGTTAAAAAAAAAAATGGAAAAAGACTATAGGGGTGATACAGCTATACACCGGTCATCCTTGCGTGATGTTTCAACATTAAAATTTATTATTACATTGTGAAATGATTATTTCACTATAATATTACTGAAATTGAAAGTTACATATTTCTGATTGTTGGTATGCAGTTTGTTTATCTTAATATAATGCTCCAGTCAGGATAGCCATCATTGTGGCGTAAATAAGGACCAAAGACCCATGTACAAGAAAAACTAAGTTGAGTCAACAAAGACTATTTAAAGACTCTCTTGCATTTTGCAGTGTAATATTAAGTTATAATAGTCAAAGTCCTATAAAGACATTTTATGTATAGCTGTATTACCCCGATATTATTGTTTGCATTATTTTTGGCACAGGCGTTCCTACATCATTTTACGTATATGATGTTTATGACTGAAAATTGGTGTACTTTATGAATGATATTTTGCTATTAGATAACCTGGATTTATAGATCTCACAATGGGAAGCTTTATCCTAAGGCTTATAAACTACACACACATACATATATATATTTATATACATACAAATACACATGAGCACTGTGTTTTATTTGTAACTAATTTGTCTCTGACTAGGTCATCTTACAAGACCTTGTTAGTTTGGTTCACAAACTGTTTCACATATAAAAATATGGGAGAACAATCATAGAAACACAAATCATCTGTCAAATCCTTTATGTCTAATTGGAACATTGCATCAAATTGGACGCATAGCTCTATCCTGCTTGCCAAAGGAACTCAGCCACTTTAACTTCCATTAGGAATTATTCATTCCACGACCTCACAAACTCATCTGTTTTCCTTCTAAGCATAGTTATAATATTGACCTGATCAGTTTTGTAGATAAATGTACGTGAAACATTGACTGAAAGAATCTTATTATTGGCTAAGAATATAAAGCAGCGAGTAAATCAAGGGCACAGAACATCTGTACGCTTTACTGAATACGTTCTACTGCAGATGTAACTTATTACTTCAATACTATAATATAAAATGATATTCCTAATAAAAATATTAAATCACAAAAAATTATAATGGCCACGTATGGCCTAACTGTAAGCGCGTTGCACGGTAAACCTGAAGTTCCATAATATGAATTCTGTTGTCACACACACACAAAAATCTTCACTTTTTGGCCATGACTAAAGTAGTGAAAGATTTGATAATGTGTGCTCTTGACTAACTCTTGACTAATGAGTGCCATGACTAGAGAAGTGAAAGATTTGATAATGTGTGCTCTTGACTAACTTTTGACTAATGAGTGTCATGACTAAAGTAGTGAAAGATTTGATAATGTGTGCTCTTGACTAACTTTTGACTAATGAGTGCCATAACTAAAGTAGTGAAAGATTTGATAATGTGTGCTCTTGACTAACTTTTGACTAATGAATGCCATGACTAGAGAAGTGAAAGATTTGATAATGAGTGCCCTTGATTAACTACCTTCATTCATGTTTTTCAATTATAAATTAAGGACAATTAGAGCAGATAGCCCTTTTATAGCTTTGCCTGAAAACTTGAATAAACCTATAAATTTAATTAAGAATACTGAAACATTTCAACAACAACTGAACAGTAAGTTTCAATGCTGTAAATTGGTGTTCGATCTCCACAGCAGGTGCACTTTAAATGAATGAAGGTGCAACTTTGTATT
The DNA here is from genome assembly GCA_011833715.1 of Carcinoscorpius rotundicauda. NCBI lineage: Eukaryota > Metazoa > Arthropoda > Merostomata > Xiphosura > Limulidae > Carcinoscorpius > Carcinoscorpius rotundicauda. Next base: position 96,190,793 of record CM022392.1, on the reverse strand, counting down.
GACATAAAAACAAGCTTTTCGGGTTGTCACTTCAAAACGTTCATAAAAGTATTCAGTTGAGAAACTCATGTAAGACTGTTTGCTGCCTTACCTACTTTTATACATATACTGCTGAACGTATTTCCTTTAATAAAATATTTCAGATTTTCTGTGCTTTTATAAGGTAATATAAATATTTTTTTTCCAAATATCAGCTCACTATATAATTTACCTAAGCTTAGTACATTAGAGTGAGTGTTTCGTTTTTAATTTCTCGGAACGCTACACAAGAGCTATCTGCCCTAACCATCCATAATTTGGTAGTGTAAGACTAGAGGGAAGGCAATTAGTCATCACCACCCACGAACAACTCTTGAATAATGGGATTGACCGTCACATTATAACGTCCTCTATGGATGAAAGGACGAGCATGTTTGGTGTGAGTAGGATTTAAACCCGCGACCCTCGAATTACGAGGGAAGTGCCTTACCAACTTGGCCATGCCGGGCCTAGGCTAAATGGAAAATTTCAGAGGCTATTAACAAGATATATAACACTTGCTAGTGCAATACAACCTTTTTGTGTTTTAAGGGAGAGTGAACCATGGGATTTCAACCTGAACACTAAATCAGTAAGCTACACTCCGCCTTTCATACAGTATTTGAAAATTGTGACACACACAGTCATTATGATAAAATAAACCAATTGTGATAGTCATTTTAACATAACATCACAAAATTGTGAGTGTTACTATAATATCACAATCCCGAAAGATAATAGTCAGTTTAATATAACAAAAAAATGATCACTTTAATATATGATGTTTCAAAATTGTAACATTAATTTAATATAACATTACAAAATTGTAACTGTAACTTACATTTACATTGAAAAATAGATAATGTCTCATAATGGAATTTTAACAATACATAACAATGAAATATGCAGTTTTGTGTAACCGAGGGTAGTGCACCTAAGGCATTACTTGTAATTTTTTAAAAAAATATAAAAAATGTGCACATTAAGTGGAGCATTTGTATTAAAATTATTATCTGCATTAAGTAATAAGGAAAATAACTCAAGCTTATATCTAAATAGTTACTTTCTCTTTAACTCTCATTCATTTGATATAATAAGATAAATGTATCTAACATTTAATAGACGTATTTCCGTAGGTCTTCGGAAATGTTATTTCAAGAGTAAATAAAACCAAAATTAAAGATAATAAATATCTATATTTTTTCTTTTGTAGTTCATAAACAGAATGTATAATTCTTCTCGCAAATCATTTTTGTTTGTTTGTAATTAAGCAAAAAGTTATACAATAGGCTGTCTTTGCTCTGCGCATTACGGATATAGAAACGCGAATTTTAGCGTTGAAAGTCTGCACGCAGACATGCGGCTGTGCCACACGGGAAGAAGGGGGGGCTCTCGTGATTCAAGGTATGAACACATTTTACTTCTGTCACGATGATACAAATTACAATATTAAGTGTCCCTTACGTGAAATCCGCCATGATCAGGTAGTCAGGGCACTCAATTCATAATTTGAAAATTGGGGGTTCGAATCTCCGTCGCACTAAACATGCTCGCCTTTTCAGCCTCGGAGGCGTTATAATGTTAAGGTCAATTCCACTATTCGTTAATAAAAGAGTAGCCTAAACGTTAGCAGTGAGTGGTGATGATTAGCTGTTTTCCTTCTAGTCTTACACTGCTAAATTAGAGACAGCTAATGAAGATACCACTCGTATAGCTTTGCTTAAAATTAAAAAACAAAAAACCAACAAACAAATCATTATGTGAAGTCGCTGACGGATTAATAACATGTTTCTGTACATGTTAAAACAGGTGACCTTCTTTTGAAGAAAACATGAGACTAAATACATCATACATTTTTTAATTTTTTTTTTTTCATTTGTGCGTGTCTGTTTTCTTATAGCAAAGCCACATCGGGCTATCTGCTGATTCCACCGTGGGATTTTCATTTGGACTTCATGATAACTATTGACTTTTTCGGACCCAAAATAAAATTAAGTTGTACCTTTTTCTTAATATTCCATTTTTGATACCGATGTCGTTCCTCAACATATCTTCTGTAAGTTGCAACAGCAAGTCACCATCCACCTGGCTATTCACGAACTCTTGGCTGCATTCACCGAAGCCAATCTAAGAGGAACAGAAAGAAACGTATTTTCAGTATATTAGATAAACTGAGCATAGACGACAAAATAGTTATAACATCGAAATAAATTAATAAATATGAATACATTTTCCAATTAAAAAATATTAGAGCTACGAGACAAAGTGAGGACTTACTGACACCAAATTTTGAATATCTGTGTTACACTTTATCTTAATATACACCAAGTAGTAGTTAATCGGCATAAATCCTCAAAAAATACATCGCATAGTTTCATAAACATACACATACACAAATTCAGTATTTAACAAATAAATAACAACAAAGATACTAAATTTGTATATATTGTGAGTTTTTCATATTCTAACTGGCTTGTATATTGTGCAATTAGGATTATCCCAAGTATTAATTTTAATTATTGGTCTTTTACTCAGAATTACAGAAATTAATTTAGATTTCATTAGATGCTAATAACGAATAAAATTAAACTACTTATTTAAGTGTATACTATTTTTATCTTTAGTTTATTTGGCTTTAAAAGTTATTCAAATAGGCTTAAATAATTTCATTGTGGTACCTACGCATGATCGGTCGTATTAGTTAGCTAGCATATATGTGTAGGTTTTAGTCAGAAACATAGATGAACCGATCGATAAAGACCATTATAACCATATATATCTCACAGTTGATAAATATTTGCTTTAAATCACCACTTAAGTGCTAGTTTCAATCCTGCTATTAATCTAAGCTCTACCACAAAGTAAGGGCATAGAGTTTGGACCTTACTTTAATGGCAGATTGTAAGTTTAATGGTATAACATCCTAATTTTAATGTCAATTTTTAATTTAATTTCTGGTTTCGATCTTCCTTTTAACGACGTGTTCTAGCTTATGATAGTATAAAGTCTAATTCCACTCATCACTGAAATGGTAATAAATGTCTTGTTTCGATCGCTACCAATTGACAGAGATAAAGTTCTAAATCAGTCATCTCGTAAACAGTGAACGACATTAAACCCTATTTTTTTAAGCCTGGTAGAGCCAGGTGTTAGACTTGCAACATGCAAATCGCGGATTCGAATTCTTGTCCTTTCGGCCGTGGGGTGTTATAAAATGTCGATCAATTCCACTATTTTTTGACGAATGAGCAATATAGGGATGGCTAGCGCAGATAGCCCCTGTGTTGCTTTTCGAGAAATTCAAACCAAATCCTTGTTTTTTATTCTTTTTCATACATCAATTATTTTTACTTTAACGGTACAAAGTACTATGTACATCCCAACTGTGGTGTCCGATCCCAATCTAACACTTTGATTAAGTGTGATTTTGACTTTATTAATGACAAAAAATACAAAGACAGAAAAATTAAGAATGTTTTGGGCGCAGGATTGAAATCACATTTAAAGTTATATGTATTTCAATACTTTCTCTGAATTTGGGGATAAAAATTAAAACATCTAGGATTCATTGGTGAAGATCACGTACTGGAATGTACATCATCCATATAAAACAATCTGCTCCCCCAGTGAAACTGGCCGTAAGATTATAACACCCCCACAGTTGAAAAGGCGAGAGTTTGCTGTGACGAATTGAACACCCTAAACACCTGGGCATGCCGGCCCGTCTCTTAGGGGTTTTAAAAAATTAGAATAACGCATAATAATACATTCCAATCACATTATACTTGTCATAATCATTTGCGACGAGGCGTTTTGCTCAATCCAGAGCTATTTAGTCTGGATGGGATACAACAAACACAGAAGTGGTCGGAGTATTATTTACACAAACTGCTTGATACATTATTCTAATTCTTATAAAAAACTCTAACAGATTATATTAAGAATGTAGTGTACAAAAACGCAATAGGCCGAACACTAATATCTTATGATAAATATATTAAATGTTCTTTCAGATGACATGAAGTAGCTATTTTGTTAGTTTAAAAGCCTCCAACTTTAAGTGTATTTTATCTTTATTTTGATTTATAATAAATGTTGCTACTCGTAAAGAATCAGTTTTCTTTATTTGTTACTTACACTTGAACAAAAGAAATAAGGTCCACAACCTTTCCTTTCTCTAACCTACTTGCACACTAATTTTGGTGAAACATATGAATACCAGCTAACTGTGCACAGTAATACAGAATATACCAAAAGCAAAACATTATTATCATGCGAATGACATTTATAAACTCAAATGTCTCATTGGAAGCTTTCGAAACATTACAAAGCTTCATACAAGGGCAACGTCCACATTTGTGTTTCTTAGAGCAAACCGTTAAATATTCTCTAATTGTACGAAACTAAACATTCTTTTATTCAATACTTTTACTTGGTATATGAATTTATCTTTTTTTTTCTATCATAATCACATGAACAATACAATATATTTCACGTGTCAACGGTCTGACTTTAAACTGATGATGGACATTTGAGCGGGAACATACTCCCATATGGAACGTCAGAGAAACAGCTTTTCATTGGACGGTCGTTATGATTTGTTATAGCGGTATTTGTTATGTAACTCAAGCAAAGTCCAAAACACATGATTAAAATTGATAGGTCAGAGGTAAATTTATGCAATTCATTGCAACGTGCATGGCACAAGTAACCGATTGTATAGTTTTGTGTTGGAACGAATAAATGAGAAACGTGTTATTAAAATAATAGTTAGTGGGTCGTTTTTGTGCTTGTTTTAAAAGCATAAGGGTTACTTATATTTATCATTCACTATTTAAACTTTCTTATTTTCTATTCCAGCCTCCTAAAGAGCTGTGTTTTCTTATCTGTTTTAAATTTTCTATTCGTCATTACATTTTTTGAAATTGACTGTTTTATTTATTCTGGAGCTTGACTTCTTTTTTATCACCAGTTTAACTCTTTCTGTTCATCTCTTTACATTTTCTCATCATTTATTTCCTTTTGTGGTATCTTATTTTGTACTTATGATCAGGTGTTTACATTAGCTCAATAACTCGTTACGCCTTACTTGTTTATTCCTTTCAATTCACTGTCTAACCCTTTCTGATTACTTATCTTATGCTGCTTAGAAGATAACTAATTTGTAATTATTTACTAATCCCTAACAACACAACACTCCGAGTGCTAGTGTTATACGTGTGGATTAGCTCTTGCTTAAAACAGTTCAACCTCAACCTGCTAAACGTGCACATGTTGAACATAATAACATATATCAACACATATTTTAATTGTTTAATTTATTTTTAACTACTTCCGTGTTCCACAGAAAGAAAAATAAATATGTGCAAGTTTTACTGTTTGTCTTATTATTTAGTGTTTCATACCCAAAAGAATAACATATGGACGCATAAGGTCCACCTGTTTAATCTGCTGTTTAATGTGTCCGATGTTTTTCAGAGTGAAAAACGTTGACTTTAGCTTTGTTATTATTATTATTTATTAAGCAATACTTCATTGTTTAACTTAATTAATGCTCTATAGATCTAGTTTGATATCGCTAGTTCTGTACACTATAACTGATCGCTTAACTGAGTCCATGCCTTAAAGAGTACAATATATTTCGACTGATTTTACCTGTTTAACCCACTGTTGAACATCTTCCACGGTCCATAATGGAACCTGTTGAGATAGTTTGTGAGGAATCTCTTCACCAATCAAATGTAGTGCTTGAGCAGCATATTTTGAAGCGATGGCGTTCGGAGAACTGGCAACTCTCTTTAGAGCACCTATTGATCCAATATCGTGAAATATCTAAAAACATAATTTAATATGTGTTATTTCAAAAGTGATATTCATATCACAAAATTTGTAAGTAAAGTAAAAATGTCTCTCTTACTATAGGAATTAAATAGTACACAACTTTCAGAATATTCCTCATTGTATTTTAAAGCTCTTTGTTTAGTTTTGTAATGTCTGAAAGCAATACATCAGTTTCTTAATGCTCCTTACTTCTGTATTTCCTAGTTTTTTCTTGATACCAGCTTCCACTGCAAAATGAAAAGCTGCTAAACTACGAGCTTCTTCCCTGTTGCTGTCGAGGACTGGAACCAGTCTCAAAAGCCACTCTTTGGACTGACTATATATGTGTGTCAGTGTTTTTCTGACGAACTCATCAGGATCCTTGCTGGAGACGAAAGGCTCCACAAGGTCCAACGTTCCTGAACGTAGCACTTCAGCTTCAATTTCCTTATTGGTTACTAGCGTAGCGATAGCTAAGCAGGCATAGTACTTTATGTTATCATCGTAACTGAAAGCTAAAGGGAATAGCCATACAGGAACTTTCACTTTTATCATTGCTTGCTGATTATCGGGTCCACCAAAAAGAGAAAGATTGGCTAAAGCTCTGGCACAGTGGCGTAGAGTGAACATGTCTATGTGTCGACAGCCATGAAGAACGGCATTTAATCCTCCGAATTTTATTACTTTACTACAAGCTTCTTCCGAATGTCTGAAGAGATTTTCTAAGATACCAGTACCAATCCTTAAAGGATAAATAGAATTAGTTTTGCAAAAAGAGCATGCTACGGTTACCACATCCCTTAGACCATTCTCTACAATGTAGGATCTATTAGAATCTGTTAAACAGTTCTCCAGAAGTTGTGCACTAGCAAATTTAATACTTTCATTACATAATTTACAGTTGCTTATAAGAGTATCCAGTCCACCTTTAGTCCGAAGTATGTCACACAATTTATGACCTAAATCATCTCTATAAAATGGTAAATTCCAGGTTTTTGTTATAATTTTTGATATAACCAACAACATTTCTTTAGCGTGTTCATTTGATGTTTGTAAATGTTTAATACAGCTTTCCAATCTGGAACAAAATCTGGTCATTGCTTTATCCACTTCAGACGGTGATGATGGTAATTGAAGAACTCTGAGATCATCATTAAAACCTTCAATGATATCATGAAAAGCATCTTGAACTCTCCTACAAAAAGGTTCATCATCTAGAAAGGATATCATTGGGCTTTCAATTGAAGGTGATAACGACCTTTCAAATCCTACTTCTTGGAAATGCTGGTTGTTGAAAATAGACTTGGTGTTACTAGATGATCTCAGCATTTTTGACGAAGATACTTTTGTCTCGTGCTGTAATGAGGTCTGTGTGAAATATTGACATTCATCTTGAGTAGTTGTGGATAGTTTTTCTGCAGTGTACTCATCAGTTGCCAATCTATGGGAGGAAGTCGTAGCAATCTTTTGTTGGTGGTGAATATTCTCTTCAGTCTTTGATTGTGCCTGATCTTTTTTACAAACATTTACTTTCTCAGGAGAGTACCCATCTGTTTTCATTGACTGGTCTGTTATAAAAGAATGTTTATCAACATAATATAAATCATTTGTCATAATCCATTCCAAGTTTTTATTGCCAGTTTTAGCTCTCTCACGGAAGAGACTACTTGAATCTGTTTTAGACTTTAAGGAAGACAACATTTTCTTCTGTTCAAAATAAAACTCTTTTTCTGGAGAAGACTCTGAAATGTTGTTCACATTTTGGAATGTTATCTTATTCCTTTTATCGTTGTTGCTGTTGCGAACGGTGTAAGAAACTGCATAAGCATTTTTAGTGATGTGTTGTTTTTCTTGATTAGGTCCATTTTGCTTTTCCTGAACTTCTTGATTAATTTTAGATTCTATCATCTGGGTCCTCTTTTTGACATTTGAGGTTAAAGTTGTAGAGGAAACGTTAGAAATATTTGCATCATAATATCTGGAAGAATTGGATGAATTATCTATTCCTTTACAAAGTGAAGACATACTGTTGTTCATCTTGCTTTTCAACGTGGCATTATTGTCAAAGAGTCGGATTAACGAACTGACATCAGTCTCAGAACAAGTCTTTGGACAACAACATTTTGAGGAATCAGGCATCTAAATAAAATACTCATAGATTTAAATAAAGCATCTTTAAGAACAACTACATAATATTCTTAGAAATGTAACACAATGATGCTTAAACTTAAAATTTAGCTTAAAGAAACAATATCACTCTCTCTTTACAAATATTATACAACCTTGTCATAAATACCTACGAAAAAATACTTAAATATCAGTGAAATTTGAGCAATAGTTGTATTTAAGTCGAAATATATATAAGGCAGTAACTTTATCCGTTACTCTAGTGAGAATATTTAAATTTGATGGCAACTATTCATTATTAAAAACATTCATGGTAAAGTATTTCATGATTTTTCACATTGCATGCTCTTTATGCAATCAATAAAAGTAAATCTCATACAAATATGTTACTCTAAATAATTATAAATTCACAAGATCAGTAAATATTCTTGATTTAAGGAGAAAATATACGATTTTCTTTGAAGTTCTAACCAAGTAATGTTCGGTCAAGATTAGATATATAAAGAGATGGAACTAGATAAGCATATCTCTCGAAAATTTAAATGTGATAAATTTTATTGAAATTGTTCCACATGTCCAATTTAGAGCAAAATTTTTCAAATGTACGTTCGTAAATACATAAATTTTCAATTATTCAATTTTAAAGATTTTGTTATTTCAAAGATGTAATTTTGTTTTTATAATTTAGCAAATTAAGAACATTTCATGAGCATTTAATGTAACCTTTAGGAAACGTCATTGATACTTGCATTGATCATAGTTGATTTTTGAGTTGTTTCATTTCGTAGAGAAAAAAATATTGCTCGGATCATCTACAATTATTACATCAAATAATGAACTATCTTTAAACTTAAGAAAAAGTTTGTTGCACTCTCTTTAATATAATTTCATAGAAAGCTTTTCATAATGGTATTACAATAATTGGTTTCACTGAGTGTGCTAGTAATCATTATTGTTCTAGATAAGTATACTTTGCTTTTTGTGAGTAAAGAATACATATTTCACTCGTAAATATCCACTGGTGGGACGGTATTAAGTTTATTGATTTACAATGCTAAAAGTTCGTAATTCAATTTCTCGTGGTAAATACAGCAGAAAACCCAATACGGTTTTACTCTTAAACTAACTAACTAATTAAAAATCATTATAAACACTTGTAACTAATTTTCATCGCAATCCAGAAGAAAGAAAGACTTGTTTACAATCCAGATGAAGTCAACAGCAAAAGAAGAAATCAAACTAAACATGCTAGTTCTTCCTGGAAAATCACATAGGGCCGCCTAGGATATTACGTGATACACTCCAATTTCTGAAACAAGTACACCAGAACAGATTAAAAGAAATACCTGGGGAATTCTAGTTATTCAATATATATGTATACTAACCCTACAACTTCCCTCCGCAATCGAGAGAAACGTTAGCTAATTTTATAATGGATCTCTTTAGCTTTTTGCCCATTTAGAATGTAAACGCTTTTATTAACACATTAAAGTTACGTACAATGTTAATTCTGTCATTTATTTTACTGCTATAAGGAATCAATGTATTTTGGTATGAATTACAACTTGTTGTAAATAGTTTGAAAACCCTGCATATCTTTAGAAGTTTATTACGAAAGCTTCAGTTTTGCTTGAATTTTCCACTAATAACAGTTTGAACTTTAACAATATGAACCGTCTTTCTTATGCTACGATTACCTGACCTCTAGTGCACTTTGTCCTAAGAGTAACTAAACATTAATTAGTTTTCTGACAGAACTTAGGTTTAACTCATTTTGATTAGTACACATACTTAATCACAATGTTATTATCATTACTACCGTATAATTATCATTAGTTCAGTTTGGAGATTACAATTCATTATCATATTTAAAACATTCAAGAAGCCTTATTAACACACTGAAATAAACGCTGAATCCGTCAGAATGCTTATAGAAATACTATTGCCATCAGCAAAATTAAAGTGATCAAAGTTTATTATTAACCATAACACATTTATTGGCTAATCACTGTATGCACAAGTACACTTAATATACAAGAAAAGGACCAATAAAAGATGGTCGAGTACATATTCTGCCAACGAATTTGCTGTAAGCACAGATTCGAATATTACTTCGAGAATAGCATGTAGCTCATTAGCACAAAGTGTTCTCAATCGGTGTGAAGTTGTTCGAAAACAGCTGGTGGTGAGAGGTAACTAAACTAAAAGGTGGAATTCACCATTACACCACGAACGGTAGAATGAGTAAAACTGGAAACATATGCTACTTATCGATTAATATAATTGCTAATTATTTAGAAACAATTAACGACAATTGTTGGGTTGTGAATCAGTGCACAATATCTGTAGTGAAGCATCATAGAGAATAAGTAGAAGTTGGTTCTATACATCACCTAAAGATGCTAGTGACCTACTCAAAACTGGTATCATCCAAACTGTGTCTATAAGTGCTCGTAGAGTTCTGGTTCATCGTGTCATTTTCGGGAAAGTATCACAGTGTGCTAAGATTCATCTTACAGCAAGACAATGATATTCAGTAAGCATACAGTAAATTCGGTGGAATAATACCTTGACAGTAACGAAGTCCATGAAACACTAACAACAGTTTTGTTTGCTTCCAATTACAAGATAAAAATATTGAGGCTGTATGAGCTTATAAAATAACTGGGAAGGTCAGACTGCAGGCCAAAATCTTGGATCAATTGTGGTAAATAATACAGAACATTTGGAACACTATTTCTTAACTGTTCTTCCATAAACTATATGTCATCATGAAAACAAAGTGTAACATTCTGTGTAAAATAAAGGGTTCAGAAAAAAATTAGTACACATTTTCCTTTGATATTTTCAGCAATAATTTTTGTATCAGTAATATATTTAGTATGTAGTTGTCATTACTAGTTATTTGTAACTACCACAAACGTATCGCTTGTTTGCTTCTTTAATTATTTCCGTTACCACATGTGTTCAAGTTTTTCTTGAAACATTCTACACATTACTTGTTAATAAATTAATATTTGAGATATGAAGGGTGATCATTCAGGACATACATTTATTCTTAGAGAATGTAATATAATGGAAAAAAATAATTTATACCATCTGCTAATCAGTGGCAGTAAAATGTTACTTATTGATTTATCGAGCAAAAAAGACCATTTCAACGGATGTATGTTGACAATCACATTAAAGTCAAAAGAAAAGTCAGCACATGTTGCTTAAAGTGGACAAGTTTAATATATTCCAAGTCTGATACGGTCATGTTTATAATACTTTATCAGGAGATATAACGCAAAAGCGCAAATGTATTATGTAAACCTTTGTACTTTGTCCCGAATTCTTTATCTCTGCATTTTAAAGGTATGAGTGTTGTACACGTCATCACATATTTGTGTTTAGTTCTACAATTATTTGAAAACTTAGTTATGAATACTGAATAAATCCAAAATGTCTTTCTCCTTTTTGCCTTCTCTGTGCACATATTTGAAACAGTATGCTTTATTATCAATGGCTTTTAAATTAAAGCCTTAAATAAATATTCCAAAACAGGCAGCGAAGTGGGAATTATATAGTAATGTCAGATTACCAGAGACGTGGAATCTAAACAATAACAGCGAAGAAAATGTTTTTGGATGGCACATACTATTCCTCAATGACAGTTACTTGTATGAAGATTTTTGTTCATTTTGCTTTTAATCTCTGTTTAGTTCGTGAAATTTCTATTTTTTGTAAGTTATCATAAAGCAGTTTCTGCTTTCCTGAGGTTAGTTACTTAATTTAGTCACAGCCTGTGAATTCATCATTAGTAGTTTATTAACTAATAATTTATTCGTCTTCTTTGGAAATTGGCCCGGCATGGTCAGGTGAGTTCAGGGTTCGACTCGTAATCTGATGGCAGCCGGTTCGAATCCCCGTCGCACCAAATATGCTCGCCCCTTCAGCCATGTGGACGTTATAATGTTACGGTCAATTCCATTATTCGTTGGTAAAAGAGTAGACCAAGAGTTGACGGTGGGTGGTGATGACTAGCTGCCTTCCTTCTAGTCTTACACTGTTAAATTAGGGACGGCTCGCGCAGATAACCCTCGAGTAACTTTGCGCAAAATTTAGAACAGACCAATCTTTGGAAATTATCTCATACAGGACCGTTATGTAAATACGTGACCTCCTTCATGCTAAAGTCTACCAAACTAAATCATAGAAACAATGTTATAAACTAGAAATTAAAATACCCCTTTCGTTACACAAATAATTGGTGGTAGTTAGTCATAAAGCCACATAGTGGGTCATTTGTTAGTGCGTACAACGATTATCAAAACCCAGTTTATAGCGATATAAGCCCCCAGACATTCCGCTGTGCCATTAAAGAGCACAACATAAAAAAAAACATAGAAATATTAGGATTACAGAATATGTGAGATTTTTTCTCGTTGGTTCAGTGCTAGCCTCATAAAAAATAATTTCACTCATGCTTTACTAAGTATTACTGTATGTTTCCAGATAACACCGTTGTATCGCTTTCTAAATTTATAAAGGTATCTTTAAACACTAGATAAATTCCACGTCGAGGTACTACTGTTTTCCTTCCACATTATAATCCTAGTTATTGGATTTGAAGATGTCTACCCGTTGATTGTTGGCTAATCCACAATTACAATTTGTTTTCGGTTCTTTAATCGTTTTGCTTGGATGACCCACAGATCACGACGAATTATTTGAACTTATATTAGGATATCGTTTTTTGTTTTTATTTTTTTCGCTAAGTTATTGCTCAACCATCTTTTGTTAAAAATGTATCTCGAGTGATGATGACCTAGGAAGATCGAAACGTTCTCTACTTTAATAGTAAAAGTGTTAATACCCATATCAGCCGTTCTGAAATACATTTTTATTTCAAATGAGTTTCTCGTCATCAAGAATCTTTTGTTATATATGGGATAAAGATAACTAAATTTAAGATCACTCCCTATTCTGTTTGATTTGAATCTTTCAATTTGAAATTCAATGTACTTAATCAAATTATTATAATGATTTTACGAAAAGTAAATACCTCTAAAGAAGATAAATGATACATGCAAGATTTGTTTATTTTTTAATTTCGCGCAAAGCTACACAAGGGCTATCTGCACTAGCCGTCCCTAATTTAGTGGTGTAAAACAAGAGGGAAGGCAGCTGGTTATCACCACCCATCGCCAACTCTTGGGCTACTCTTTTACCAACAAATAGTGGGATTGACCGTAACATTATAACGCCCCTACAGCTGAAAGAGCGAACATGTTTGGTGCGAGGAGAATTCGAACCCAAAACCCTGAAATTACGAGTCAAATGCCTTAACTCACCTGGCCATGCCGGGCCTTCATGTAAGTTCCTCCATATTAAAAACAGTTTTATTTATTGCTTCATAAAGTTGTTTTGAGTTTTATCTTGATCGGATCAATATATTTATCTATATTGTTTTCATTTGGCGATCCTTCTCTTTATTTTCTTACCAGAAAGATAGAAGTATATAAATGATTTTGCAAATTGTTTGGTTTAAGAAAATCGTTTGTGTAATCTCTATATTGGTGAATAGGATGTTGTAAAGGTTGTAATAAACATAGTTCCAGGAATCATGACAAAGACAAACGGATTTGTTTAGATAAATGTTGTTGTCCACTATTTGTTGGTAAAAGAGTAGCCCAAGAGTTGGCGATGGGTGGTGATGACTAGCTGCCTTCCCTCTAGTTTTAAACCACTAAATTAGGGACAGCTAGTGCAGATAGCCCTCGTGTAGCTTTGCGCGAAATTAAAAAATAAACAAATCTTGCATGTATCATTTATCTTCTTTAGAGGTATTTACTTTTCGTAAAATCATGATAATAATTTGATTAAGTACATTGAATTTCAAATTGAAAGCTTCAAATCAAACAGAATAGGGAGTGTTCTTAAATTTAGTTATCTTTATTGTTGTAATAATTGAAGTGATTCTTTAATAAAAAATTTATTTACTGGTTAATTCGGGTAAGCTTATAATTAAGGCTGTACTCGTGACATTGCTTGGTTGGTATTAATCCAACATCTCCCATACCTTTGACAGTTTTGTACGTATTTATGTCAATCTCTTTTTGTACACTACATTTATAGTTTAGTAGTCAAGCTCTTCAACACTTCTATGTCTTTTTAAAGGCTTTTCTAAATTTCTGTTCATGTTCTTATAATTTAGTTTGTGATTCAACTGTTGAATTTTTTTACAAAATGTAACTTTTTTGCTGGATTTAAAGCCATTTTATCATTTCATCTTGCTGGTACAACTCAACGCTCAGTAGATTACCTTGATGTTAGTAGCTAAAGTACCAAACTTCACTTGGGTTATAAGCGTATTTATTTAGAACCAATTTTAACAAAAAGTATACGATATATTTCGTTGCTAAGCAACATGATATAAAAGCCATTGTTTTAACGTATTGTTACTAAAACGCACTAACTTTTCTGTATATTAGAAGTTTTCATATAAGGAACTAGTTCTTTTCTACGTGGGTTTTCGCTAACTTGACTCATTAAAAAGATGTGCTTGCGCGCTCTCACGTGGATAAGAAAAATAATAATATCAAGGTGTACATCTTCAAAATTTACATTGTATGGCGGCAAAACTTCAGGTCAAAAGTATCCGGTTCCACTTGAGAATATGAACTGATAGTGTGTGTATTCTGCATACTTTCCAGCATAAAAATACAACCCAAAGGCCATGATTCTAACACATTGTTACCAAAATACAATGACTTCTCTATATATTAGAATTGTTATATAACGAATCACTTCTTTTTCATGTGGTTTTTTGCACTTGCTTGCCCCACAAAAAGATGTGCACTTGCACAAGAATGGATAAGTAATAATACCCAATTGCACATTCTTAGGATCCAGTTAATATTGCTGCAAAATTCCAGGACAAATGTACCTAACTTCGCTCGGGTTGAACAAGTTGGTAGTTTATGTGTTTTCCGAAATCATTTTAGCATAAAAGTATAGCCATTATATCATGTTCTTAAGCAACATGATGTAGGAGACATTATTTTTTTAATATACTAGAAATTATTATATTAGGAATTAGCTCTTTTCATTGTGGTTTTTCACTAGCTTGCTTCATTAGAAAGATGTAGTTTAGTAATATCCATGTACTCATCCTCAGAGTACACTGAAAATGGGGGAAAAACTTAAGGTTTCTAAATTTTTCCTCTTGGAGCTATCTGTCTGGGTATGATTTCTATTCATAATATAAGAAAGAACTTTGGTTCTGTGTAGTATTTGCTAGCTTGCCTCATTAAAATATGCGCGCATGGATAAAATAAGCAATAGTACTAACTTGTACACCCTTAGGGTGTCACACTCAGATAACTCATTTTCTTATTGTGGAAAATTGCTTGTTTATTCATTTCGCGCAGAGCTACAAGAGAGCTATTTGCGCTAGCTGTCCCTTATTTGGAAGTGTAAAACTAGAGGAAATGCAGCTAGTCCTCACTACCCACCACGAACTCTTAAGCTACTCTTCGAACCCGCAACCCTCGCATTACCAGTTGAGTACCTTAACCACCAGGTCATGCCGGACATAGAAAATTGAACAATAACACATACCAAAAGTTAAATAATGCAGTTTCTCTAAATTATTAAGACACTGACCCCCTACACACATACACAGACTTGTGGATAAGTATAACAACATAATTATATTATTGATTTAGAAATGAACTTATTTTAATGGTAACAAACATATATACATATCCTGAACCAATAAAAGTTAAGGTTAAGTTTGGGAACTCGATCTAATGAAGTTATATTGATTTCATTTAACACTAAATCTTATGAAAAGAATATTTAAATGAGAATAATGCAGTTGAACAGTATTTAAGGTGTAATTTTGAATGTTTACTGTAATTATATCGTTTAAGTCGTTTGATAAATTATATATTTGGTATGGCTGTAAGTATACGATTTAAGATCAAACATCACCTTCGGATAATCTGAAGAGAAGACTAAAGCTTAATAAAAGTATAATTTTCAATTACATGTGCTGCATAGATAATTCACACGAAAGACAAGATTAATTATAGAACACTACCTATTCGTGCAAAATTTTCATGTAGAAAGTACAAGACTTCGCTCAGGTTATTAGATTGGTAGTTTGCATTCTGAATTCATTTTAGCGTAAAGTATAGCCTACATACTTTGCTGTTGAGCAGCATGACCTAAAAGCCATTTTTATATGTTAGAAGTTGTTATATAAGAAATAATTTCTTTTCTTTGTGTTTTTTTTTTTTTGCTAGCTTACCTCATTAAAAAGATGCGTATACGTCGTCATGAGTGGATTTCATTTCTGATTTGCCATGTTATTTACCTCTGTTAACAAACTAACTGGTTATAAATGGACAGTGCTTAAATTAGAAATTAAGAACTTAGCTGATATAAGTGAAAACTGTTTTAACTAGAGGTTAATAACCAGGTATTGCTCACTTACACCTAATTCAGTGTAAATTAAAACCAGTATTGCAGACAGTTTAAAACCAGAATTCTTTCCTTACTTGATTTGTTGCTTTTTTTGAAGGTAACATTCCTCTGAAAACACCAAGAGCGTTTTTCATCGTGAAGTTTCGTTCTGCTTTTGAGTACTTCTAATATGTTAGTAGTATTCAAGATTTTGATTTATAAATTAATTGAGGTAACAAATAAATAAATGTCAGTAGATGTAGACTGTTTGCAAAAACCATAAACTTGATAAGAAACAAGTCACTCACAAGTTCGTCTCAGTAATACTTAGTACACGAATAAAATGGCATTTTAAATACTGAATACATCGAAAACGTTCCATAAGTTATCTGAAAAATGTTTCACATATCTGTTTTATAAAGTTCCACAGTAAAAAGCATGTGACGTGCCTTATCTAATCAAAATAGATTAGTTCGCTTATTGTCGGACACGATAGCGTACCTGGAGAGTGATAAACTTGTTAAGATATGAATAACTTAAGAAATAAAAAATATCAGCTACGTTTATTTCATCATGAAAAAATTATACATATGAGATCAATTGTCTGTGGATTTAACAGGCCTAAAACCATATAACAATATGTCTGTCTAAAATTCATTTATGCTTGCCAACTTTCTATAGGTTCTAAAGTATTTGAAAATATTATGAAAATACATAGCAATTGTAACAAAATGAACATTCTATCAGTGTTACAGAAACTATAAACTAAAAGAGAACAAGTTGTATGATTTGCTTTTAACTCTTTAAATATTCTCAAAAATTGTACAATTGTATGATACCAAACATTGTTCCAAATGTCCTCTGTATTACTCCTCACAATTAAGCTATGTTGCTTCATTGCCGTATGACCTTCTCAATTTACACACAATTTTATGCAGTTTAACATATTGATACTGATACTTTGTGAAGTCTCTGGTTGCGAGTATTTTTTTCAGCCTATTTTTGTTCCAGGTATCATTTCACTCCATTTTCTGCATTGTTGACATTACCGCCTTGCTGTAAGATAAATTCCTCCCCAACAGGTACTTCCTTTGATGAAATGACCTGATAGATTTGTTTGTTTTTGATGTGCAGACCGCAAACAGATAAACCCCGTATTTTAGCATTGTAAAGCAGTAAACTTACCGATGGGGTCAAAACAGAAAAACAACCAATATTGTAGTTTGTTTCTTTTTCTAAATTTATTTTCACGGTTGTATAGTGAGTACTGGCAAAAGCTGTTTAAATCAGAACAATTCAACGCTCGATAAATAAGGTAATTTAAATATCACTTCTCATAACATTCAGTCAACATGTTCATTTATCATAATCAGTCGTTTTATTTGTACAAGGATAAGGTATATTACGAATTATTTAAAATTTATGTATTTTTATAAAGTTGATTGGTTTCTTATTGACGTTTCATATTACTTAATTGTTATGTTTCTTTGAGATAAGCATATAGCTACGTAGAGATCAATCTTTGCTTTGCCCACCACACTATCGAAACTTGTTTCGTCCATCGTAAGTCCGTATACATACCGCTTCGTCACTAAAAGGAAAGTTTTTATATGAATTGTTCATTACGATAATGTGTGTGTGTGTGTATAAATGTGTGACATAAGCATTGCAGCTCTTCTTCTATTGAAAATAATTTTTAAAAAATTCCAAGATGTTTGAATCGATTTTATAGCCCTAAACACGAAAATATATAAGGAAATTAAAAAAGAAATTACTATTACAAAGTTTATTTAATAAAACAACCCAAGTCTAAGGTAGCATACAGCATACAATCACTAATCAGTTACTTTTGTTTTCTCTTAACCTCAAATTACACAGATGTATTATATTTACACTGCCCATCGTAGTTATCGAATCCTGAATTTTAGCGTTAAGTCCCAAGGTTTACCTCTGAGCAACCGAGACGCTCCTATAATAAGAAACTATTAATTGCTGATGTAAGAGTTTACAAGAAAATACATCGAAATAATTAACTTCACAACAGAAACTACACATTTAAGTTGATGTCTTATTACATTTTACATTACAATTAGGGTTTTCAGTTTTAGTTCAATGTGAGTGTTATGATTTAGATAGTTTATATAACGCGAAAGTTAAATTTAGTTATTTTTAGAAGTGATAGTTTATCTCAAGTTTATTTAAGTAACTGTTTACTAATCATACGTTGTTAGTTAACTAGTTATAAATTGGTGACTGTGGTATTATTGGTTATATTAAAAGAACCTTCCCAGTTTTTCTTCTTGTCTCACTTGAGTATGAATGCACCATATTACCTAGTAGTGTGTGGAAGTCTAACTGCATATCGAAAATTTAGTTATAGAGATAGATTTAGACTGCATGATTGTGAGTTTATCTATAAAAAGTGTAGATTAGCTATTTTTAAAGTGTAATTATTATAGACTGTATTTTAATAACAGAATAGTAGAATAATTCATCGTGTAAAATTGTGCATGGAATTTGACAAAAAACAGACATTAATTTAAAGCTTTATATACAACTGTTATTACCAACAGTGCAACGAACATTTTCATACACGTTGGCCTTGTTTAAATATATTATTTTAAAACGTGGATTGTGCGCTGTTTGTGTGTTGTTGAAGTTTATCGCTAACAAGTCAAAGCACATATTATAAAGAACCCGGTCCATGCATAAAACTGATACATATCTTAGAGTTCTTGCATTTTCTGATATTTCTTTCAGTACATGCAATGATCATGGATATGGTATGAAGTACCTTTAATGACACATTATTCTGAGTAGAGCTCTTGCGATTTCTTCACAAAAAGAGTTTGAAAAACATTTAATGGTTTTTAATGATTCAAAAATACTCTTTTAAAAACGATTGATGATCTTTGCATAATTCCATACTATCCATATCATTAAAACCTTTTTAAAAAACATTATAATTAAAGATCTCTAACAATAGAAGGAGTCTCAAATTTGTCATTAAGATATTGGTGAAGTGCAAGTCATCTAAAATAAACATGCAATTCTAAAAAGTTAATGCGATTCCCTTTCTTTCAATGAAAAAAATTCAGGTCTTTTTCATGAAATTTCTTGCCTTAAGAGATAATTTTTAATTCATTTCGACAAACAGCTTTGGCTAATATTATGGCTGATGTAAATACACTCTTAATGTATTATTTTAGCAATGAGACCAGTTGTTTCGTTTGTTAAATACTGAGAACATTTCTTTGTTCGCCGTTGTTCTTACATGTACCGAGGTTCCTGGATCTAATTTAGTTAATAGTTTATTGTTGCTTGGACAATAATCATGTTATTACACTTTTTTCAATAAATATACCAGATATATGTTCGTATATTCGACTCTTCTACATCTTATCAGCATTGATTTCGAAACCAGCTCACATATTACTATTCACACGAGTCAAAACTGTATTTCAAATAATTCAGTTATTAATGGATAAATGATTGCAAAACTTAATAATTTGTTAATCTATAGCCATTTTGGCTGACTGGACTCCTTTTATTTAACCCCACTATGTCTAGAACCTTAAAATTTTAAATTCTACTGACGTAATAATAGTAGCATTCTAGACTAAGGTTTCTACTTTTAGATATTTAATAATGTTTTGATTTCAAAAGTATAGCTAAGTATACAGATGGTCAGTCAATGAAGGGTCACATTAGTATTTTGTCTCTTGAACAACAGCCAGTAATATTAGTTATATTTACTGAAGTTATTATAGGAAATTTAGTTCATCACGCTATAAAATTATTTTTGTTATATATTTCACGTTATACTTTCATCATTAGAATATTGTCCAATTTTTTACCTTACATTGCGTGAGATCCACCAAAGCGCTACACCTTGTGTAGATGTAATAATGATACATCCTCACACTGTGCTTTGACTCTGGATCTTAAATTCAATTTAAAATAAGTTGCTTACGTATAAGATAGTTAATTGCATCTCTTTAAAGGATTTTAAAGGACTTTATATTGAACTTAGATGTTTATTTGGAAATATCCAAAATATTTCTTTCTAGAGCTCTGCTATTCATATTTTACAACTTTGCGAAGTATAAGATGATTATTGTTTGGTTTTGAGAAAAAAAAAATATACATTTGATTTTGGGATTATTCGTTTCTATTCACGACATTTAAATTACAGACTTTAGCATATACAACTAACAAAGCATCTTTTTCTCAACTAGAGATGGATGACTATTTTGGAGTAAGAGGACAAGAAAAATAAAATTCTTGAACTTGCTTCTTGGACGTGTTGCTTAAGCTGTTAGAAAGACATAAACATACTGTTTATAAATATGAAATCAAAATGATGATAACTTACTGAAATTGAAAGATGTGAGTGGTCAAAGTTGGTGCGTGTTTGTCTAAAATGAAGCACAAAGCAATCGAATGGGCTCTCTGTGCTCTGCCAACTAAGGATATCTAAACCAGGATTCTAGCATTGTAGATTCGAAGACATACGGCTGCACCACTCGGAGGGGAGGCAATTAGTCAAAGGAACAGTGTTTCGACCTTGCAGTACCGTCTTACATCCATGGTTGCCCATTCTAATTTATTAACACATTTTACTTCTCAATCAAATTATGTGATCTTTCACTAATAAACAAGAAAACAGCGTTTCGACCTTCTTAGATCATCTTCATATTTACAAAAAGAGTGTTTGCACTTACGTATATCGAAACCAGAAAGTCAAAACGTTGTTCTCTACTTTATTACTAAAAGTGTTAATACCCATACCAGCCGTTATGAGATATATTTTTAATTCGAGTTTCTTTCCATCATCAATATGTGACCTTTTTTTGATCTCTGGTTGAGGTTAAGGACCTTGTTCTTAATCTTCTGATCTGCAGAGAGGCTATTACTACTACTACTATTGTCCTCGTCAGCACCAAATCTATTTTTGAATACTAATATGGCATCTTTGAGCTTGATAAGTGAATTTGCCTCACAACGTCCGTCGAAAGGTTCATCGTGATCGCATACACAGTTGTTGCACAGGATGCAAGTCGGACAACAGGAAAACTTATACATGTAGATAATCAAGAAAATAATGATGATTGATTATGACATGCTGAAGAGTACTAAAATTCCAGTCACGGTCAGTGGGGCTTGGAACTATCTCCTTAAGATTTATCGGGCTATGGTGAGAAAAATAAATGCAATAAGGAAGGTACAAAGAAAAAAATAAAATAAAGTTGAAGATCGATCAGTTACACATCAAGATGTACTATCATTAACTGTTACTGATGTAGTCAATCATAATGTGGTCAATGTTTGACAGATTTTCAATACTGATAGTTATATCTCATCGTAAACGACATTTTGTATACGTTTCACATATTCGAATAAATTCCTGGTCTGACTCCTTCCACCAAGCCATTTTGGGTTGAGGGAAAGATCTTGTTATAATTATATATATTATTCATTACTTCAGTATTTTTTGTTTTTTTTAATTCCGCGCAAAGCTACACGAGGGCTGTCTGCTTTAGTCTTCCCTAATTTACCAATGTAAGACTGGAGATAAGGGAGCTAGCCATTACCACCCACCGCCAACTCTTGGTCTACTCTTTTACCAATGAATAGTGGGATTGACCGTGACATTATAACGTCCTCACAGCTAAGAAGGCGATCATGTTTGGTGCGACGGA
This sequence comes from Carcinoscorpius rotundicauda, assembly GCA_011833715.1. Classification (NCBI taxonomy): domain Eukaryota; kingdom Metazoa; phylum Arthropoda; class Merostomata; order Xiphosura; family Limulidae; genus Carcinoscorpius; species Carcinoscorpius rotundicauda. Next base: position 96,168,672 of record CM022392.1, on the reverse strand, counting down.
CAATTGAACCAGCGATCCTCAGATTACGAGTCGAGCAGCCTAACCACCTGGCCATGCACGGTCCATTATTTTAATAAATGTGAATTCTATTTTCTCGATTATTGCATTAGACTCAAAAATAATATAATAATCTTCTTCACAATGTTTTATTAATTCGTTACGTCACTTCTACTCTTTCCTAAATAAGCAGTCCATAGTTATGGCTTAGATACGTGAGGCTTAACATAAAACAGTTTAAAATATATAGTTCTAAAATCGGGAGTCCATAGTACAAAAAATAATGATTATATTTGTTATTAAAAACTCGAAGTTCACTAAAATCATAAAATTTACTTTCAACGATAAGTTAATATAAGAGATACGAGCAAAACTACTTCCTGAAGCGCAATGTTACACAAAGATTTATATGACAAATGGGTCTGGCGGATTTTTCCTTGTTTAAAGTTGCTACTTCAGCGCTGAAAGAAATTTCTCTATGTTCGGCTCAGAAACTTAGGATTAAAACAATGAAATGACAACTATAAAACACCGTTTTACACGGAAATCTTATTAAATCAAAATATATAAACCATCACAATTACAGAAATATATTCTTGAATATAAAATAGAACTGCAGCAGATCAAGAGTAAACTTTCAACAAACAGTAAATTGTAGTAACAATTCAGATATACGATTATATACTCGATAAATAAATACGTTTGTTTCATATATCGTAAAAATACAATATCACAAAATGGTGCTCCATTGTCACGTCTCATATTATTATTTACTAATATGAATCTGTAAGTAAAAATCATTTTTTTTATATTTGGTTTATATGCTTTATCTTATGGAATGACACTATAGTGTCTGATCAAATCATTTTTATGGGGGGAACACACGTAGAAAATTAATTTCTATAACATGTTTATTCAGACTTATCCCTCGTATCCCAAACTTCGCTACGAAAATTAAATCAACTTATTTTATTTATGCGTTTTTCTTGTTGCCAAGCCACGTCGGGCTATCTGCTATGTCCACCGAGGGGAATCGATAACCTGATTTTAGCGTCGTAATTCTGTAGACTTACCGACGTTCCAGAAGGGGACATTTATCAAACACGTGGAGAGAAATGTAAAATGTAATTCAACGACCACAAAGTGACGCTAGAAGTTAAAGCTTCAAAATTGGTACTACAAGTAAATCAGGTTTCGATATCAGAATGAAATTAGTGTTAAAAAAGTAGATGTGGAGTTGTGCTTCATCCATAACTTAAAACTATACACTTGTGAAAGTGCTTTACCTATAACAAAAATGTGTTACTTACGTTTTCACTTCAAATATCTTTTGTTTTAAAACAAACATATCACAGTCTATACTAAGGTTTATTTTTTTTTCTTTGTTTTGAATTTCGCGCAAAGCTACTCGAGTACTATCTGTGCTAGCCGTCCATAATTTAGCAGTGTAAAACTAGAAGGAAGACAGCTAATCATCACCATCCACAGCTAACTCTTGGGATACTCTTTTACCAACGAATAGTGGGGATTGACCGTCACATTATAACACCCCCACTATTAAAAGGGCAAGCATGTTTGGTGCAATGGGGATTCGAGTCCGCGACCCTCAGACGAGTCGAATGCCTTAACACGCTTGGCCATGCCAGGCCATTTATTTTTTAGTATGTAAACTAAAGTCAGTGTGACCAACTTAGGAAATAAAACAAGAGAAAGAGAAATACTTGACGAAGAATCAACCTACATTATAAGCAGTTTATGTCTTTGCCTTACACCGTCACCAGCACCTTTTGTTGCGAACTCGAAAACTAATAAGAATAGTTAACCGGTCAGAGATAGCAAGAAGAATATTCATCAAAATTCAAGGTGAGTTTTAATTTTGAAATCAACTTAAAACAAATATAAACTTTATTATATTTTCAATTCATATTATCTTCCATTCGGTTAGTTAAATCACAAAATCAATCCGTCTCTCACCACAAAAGCTGACGTATTAATTATTTCGCCCTCAATTGCTGCATATGATTCCTTCTTCCTATAATTTACATTAAACGTTAGACAGTGTAATCAGTAAATTAGTTTACAATTCATTCGCTTTGTTGAAATTAATTTCTAATTATAAATAAAATTTTACTATTCTAAAATAATTAAACTCCAAACAAATTAAATGAACTTTTTAGCAGATACCATTAATTGTGGAATGTAAATCAAACTGGCAGTTCTCTTTATCTGTGCACAAATAAAATGTCTCCCAGTGCAAAATCGTTAAAAACCGAGTTTCGATAACCGTGGTGGACGGAGCACAGATAGCTTAATTCCAAATTAACACAGCCTACACATCTTCAAAATAGATACCCCTATGAATGTTGAAAACCTATGTTCATAACATTTTAAGTTGTGAATAAATGTTAATTGATAAGTAACAAAAGTGGAAGAAACACAAGAGGAAAGAGGACAGCACTTAGTTAACTTTATGTGATCTTTTCCAGATGCGCTTTCAAAGAAAATTTAGGTGAAAATTATTGATTCACAGTTCCAAATCTGATGACATAGTCACTGTAAATACTGTGTAAACAAAAAAATAGTATGAAATAAAAGTGTGATTTTAACGTGATTAATATTATTTTCATTATTAGCAATCTTTACAAAGTTTTCTTACAACATGTCACTTTAGTTTAAATTGTTTTGTTTAAAATGCAACTGAGGCTATTTATTCTATAAAGGAATGGTTTTGTAAATATGATAATTTTACAAACCGGTTCAATGAACATCGAGAACCAAAACAGCCGAAACAAAGACTATCATTTCTGGCGAAACGAAACCCAAGTTAACATTTCATTCCTAAATGTCTGTCAACCACTCCTCATTTCATTTTTATATACATTAAACAATTGATTGTTGGTCATTTACTCTGGGATTTGAGTAACTGATCGCTCAGCCTATATTCATAAATAGAGAATCTTTGCTTCTTTACAATTCATGACATTTCAGTACAAAATAGTTCTACAGACACCATGAACAGATCAGGGGTAGCCTGCGATCGATCATGCAATATTCTCTGATAGCAGTGATATATAAGGTTCTGAGGTATTCTTGACTCCTCCTCTGAAAGAGCTAATTCGCAAATATATTTTAGCTGCTTAGAGTTAGTTGATAGAATGCAAAGTATATACACACACCAGCGAAAGTACCCGTCTTCGCTCGGGTTATTAGATTGATAGCTTTTTATTCTTAACCCAATTTAGCATAAAAGTTTAATCTATGTACATTTGTTGCTAAGCCACATCACATAAAAGCCATTGTTGGAACGAATTGTTACCAAAACGACTTTTTTATGTATTAGAGGTTGTTACATAAGGAACCACTTTGTTTCTACGTTGTTTTCTGTTAGCTTGCCTCATTAGAAAGGTGCGCACGCACATGGATAAGTAATAATACCCAGGTGTACAGCCACTTAGTATGGGTGCAAAATTTCAGGTTTTTTGCTCTTGGTGGTATGGCGATCATATATTCTTTGCTATATGGTTTTTCGTTAGCGTGTCTCACAGAAAGATGCGTTCGCTCACCAACGTTGATAAGTAAGAATACTCAGGTATGCACACACAATGGGCTAACTCTGCTCTGCCCACTACGAGTCTCGGAAACAAGCGTATTACACTGTGAGGTCACACACGTACAGCTGTGCCGCTCGTGGGGTGGGATTCGTCATATTATATGTGGTATTAGAATAAAATGAAGAAGTAATAAATGTTTTGATCTGTTTATGTTCACACGGAAAGAGATAATCATAACTTAAAGAATTTATCAGTTTACGTTATACCGAGAGGACTGATTGTATATATTTTTCTGGTTATTAAAACATCCAAGAAAGGATGTTTGTCATCTTTATCTAATTTTACTTTAAAATTAATTAATGTTGTTGAAAATACTTTCAAAATCACCTCTTTTGTTCGGCCACAGTTAAAATATATCATCAACACCAAACCACAGAATTTTGTTTAAGGTTTATGTTTATAGAAGGAACTTATTCAGTTTCAGAATATTCCATGAAAAGGTTGCAGACTATTGGAAACAGTAGATTCCCATGGCCACTCCGTATTTTTGTCTAAAAAACTAACTATATATATATATATGTATATATATATATATACATATACACGTTTCCTCTCTTTCATTCCAAATATAAGATCATTATAATAAATCAACGGTCAAAACATACAGCATTACTTCAAATATCTACAAAACCGGTTACCACTACTACACAATAAGATTGTCGGAGCTAGGTTACCGCTTGACATGTAACGAAGTTACAATACGTTTCTGTGAATGGAAATAAACAGTGAAAAGGACATGATATAGATTGTTAGTGATAAAACAATTAATTTAGTGTTTCAAATTTAACTTTTATCGTCCTTGATAATAAAGAAATATCGTAGTTAATTTTGTTTATCATATAGAGAAATAAGTTTTACATGACACCAGTTCGTCATTTATAAATCACTTACATGTTATAATATAATTAGTCACATGAATATTTTAGTTAAATAAACTTATAGTTTTGTTAAATCAGTTTTATTTTGATAAATGATGGGTTTCGTTTTCCACTGGAATTGTTTCTTGCAAACATAAAGTAATCTATAAATAATAACGAATATGATACAAATATAACACATTTGAAAACTAAATATATCTGTTAAATTATTATTTTATTACTTCTGATATTGTGAAAACTTTACTTACGATAACTAAGTATAACAATTACAGAAGTCACTCTTCTAAGACCAATGAACTTAAAATATAAGTTAATTTTTGTTTCAGAGTCCGATCGAACATGCAAATCAGTTTCATATAATTTTGGTCATTCTTGTTCTTCAATACCTAGGAATTTTCTTGGTAAATAAAAGAAAATTTAAAGGCAGCTTTAAATTAGTAGTTGCGACTTATACTGTTCACTTGTTCCTTGTGTGATAGTTAAAAGAGAGGGTTTCCCAATCTGAGAGAAAGTATCATCCCGAATGTACCTGGTTTGTATTCCTGGAGCAGTCCTCGATGGGCTTGCTGATTTCATATCCAAATCCAGTTCATAAAGTAAACATTCAGAAAAGCTACCATTTTTATCCACGTGCTTTTGATTTTTGCATTTCATTTCAGAACGATACATTACAGCACGGAATATAACTGCTAAGACCGTGATCATGAGCATTACCCAAAGCAAATAAACAATAATAGCATCGTAACTTTGTCTATCTGTAGATAACTCCATGTATGTCTTGTTTCCCAAATCGTTTTCGGAGCCTACAATCTCAACATCGTTTACATAAAAAGGTACTGTTTGTACCTCATTTTGGGATAGACGTTTTTTACTAAAATTTTCTCTATAAATGACATCAAGATTTTGAAATATTAAATCTTCTTCTCGGTCTGTATTAACAAGAAAGGTACTAAACGTAAAGTTATTTCCAGTATTTTTACGGGTATCCGTGCTGTACTCAGTTACAATGTTGTTCAGATCTTTAACTCTCTTTATCGATTTGAATTTTTTCCCAAAAATTCGTAGAAAATAATACCAAGGACTATTCAAAAATACATTTTCAGGCATGCCTATGTTTTGTACAAAAAACAGAGAAAAACATTAACATGTTATCAATTTACATTAAATAATTTAAAAAAGAGAGAGTAATCTAATTATTACATTGATGTAATGTATATATCACATATATTGGAGAGAACAGCATACGAATACTGTAAGCTACAGTCATATTGTACTCTATCTATGATTACCTCAAGAAAAATGAAATCATTTAATAGACTGTTCAGAGGCAATATGTGGTGGATAAAATATAGAACTAATATTCTGGTGTAACACACTTTAAATTTGAAATGTAATGTACTTATTGAAAGGAACGTAAAAACATATATTATCAAGCGTAATTTTAATCTCTCGTGAGGTCAAGAAAAACATTTTTATTAAAGCGCTTAAATAAAATACATTAACTAATTATTTTAAGTAAGTTTACGAACAAGCTCAAAACATGGTTTTCCTTCATATAAAGCAATCAGAGTTATAATTGAAAATAATAAAAAAATGTTAACTTATCGTATATCCGTTCTTGAAAAAACATTAATTCATACAGATATGCATTATGCGATGATAGAATATATCTACTGATAAATAAAAGATAAATCAAGCAACAACTTTTTCATACAAGACACTTATTGAATATTACAGTTCTGTGAAAAATACTAATAAAAGTACTCCATCTTCATAGGACAGATTTTATGTTGAAGTAAAAACAGATACATATTATTTTCCATACTGAACAAGAACCACGGCCCATGACCTTAGATATTCAAAGTTAACGTTATCCAATTCCATTAAAAGGAAAAGGAAATGTACATTTTTGTTTGTTTATTAGACATATCACGCAGAGCTACACAAGGCCTATCTGTCATAGTTGTTCCTAATCCTGAACTTAAAAGTTACAAGGACGGAATCTAGTCAACAACACCCATCGCCAATCTTCGTCTGTTTGTTTGTTTTTGAATTTCAGGCAAAGCTACTCGAGGGCTATCTGCGCTAGCCGTCCCTAATCTAGCAGTGTAAAACTAGAGGGAAGGCAGCTAGTCATCACCACCCACCGCCAGTCTTGGGCGACTCTTTTACCAACGAATAGTGGATTGACCGTGACATTAGAAAGCCCCGACGGCTCAAAAGGCGAATATGTTTGGTGCGACGGGGATGCGAATCCGCGACCCTCAGATTACGAGTCACACGCCTTAACCTACCTGGCCATGCCGGGCATATTTACGTCTGGTCAAATAGAGTGAGATTTAGACGTTTATTTTATAGCTAACGTGGATTCAACTACCTACAAATAGAATAAAATGTTTATTTTTGACAACATATCATTTCTACTTACCATGTCTTTTAAATTAAGTTATAAGAGAAAAATATAAAGGAATAAGAAATGCAAATAATAACTATCAATAGAGCTTCAGTAGGATGCATAAACAAAATTTAATTTCTAAAGTACACTTATACTGCCAGTTATATTTACTGTTGTTGGTGAGCTCGGACTATAAATCCGAGAATTTAGGTGTGCGTTTCTTTGCTGAAAAACGTAAAAATGTAAAAAAGAAATGCTGCAGTAAATTCCGCAAGAATTTAGCTCCATAATGTGTGTGTATCGTGTATATTCTGGGCACATGAGATGATGTAGTTTGTCAGTCTAATTGTGTTAAAATTCTAAGGACGTTCAACTAGCGTAGTGTTTATGCTCATCACTCACATTTTACTACAACAGTAGCATTGTGTATGTTTTAAAAATGTTTTGTGTTACAACTTAATGTGTAATTTTTAAATACTGAACCATTGCAGAAGGTATGAATAAAACATCCTTCACTAATAAATAGTTATTTTGCTCTGTTTCCTCCTCGATCTCACTATATAAAGAAAAAGGGTGCTTTTGGTTGTAAACTACTTGTAATAGGTAGCAGTAAAGAAGCTGAATATACAAATGGTAACATATATTAAGTGATCATTCCTGGAACAAGACATATGAGACTAGATATCACGGTCAATCAGGTTGTAATCAGACCTTTTGTAAGAAAAATCATCCAGGGGAACAGCTTGTATGTCTTGCACCTCATAGTAGGATTGTATATGTAATTACTCTTACCAAGATCTAATGTGTGCTCAATTCAAACAATCTCTATTAAATAGTAGGCATACAAGTACGTTGTTCAGACTCATGACTGCAGCAAGCCTTATTAACAAATTTACTAGTTGAAGAATGCAACTAACTATCTCTCATACCTGTTCGTTCTTTCACTATTGGTTTCCAAGACAAAAGCAGTTTCCATCAATTTCCTTGCACAAAAATAACTTCAATTGCGCCATCTACTTTATAAACATATGACTAATTCTGAAGGTTCTGTAATTTTTATTTTAAAAACATCAACGTGCCTTGTAATGCAAGTTAAATATGATTTGAATAAATAACTAAATTATGTTTGGTAGATTCATAATAAGACTGATAATATGTTTTAAAGAGAACCCTTCTACTGGTCCTATATGGTTAGAAGAATATTATAACATATAACCATGTCATACACGCCGCTTACAACGATGAATTTTGCTCAACACCAGAACGTTTCAAAACAATTGGACATAATAAAATAAACACTAAGCTGTTGTCGAAACGTTATTTATAACAGTCATTTATGACACAAGAATTCACACGGTATATAACTGGCAAAGTTTGATCTCTAACACCGTAGCTTGTGTAACACAACATCACAATAAGATTTATATTTATCTTTGAAATTGTTTTTTTAAAAAATAACACTTTTACTGCCTGTATATGGTTTTTCAGTAAGAAGAACATAACAGTTTATTAGGACAGCTGGGCATATTAAACACAAAGCCTAGGTCTATCCCTGTTTATAATAGAGAGTCGTTGAAATGATACAGGAAAAGACGGCCACAGCGAGACATTTTTCATTCTCTGATAACCTAATGCATCTTTGCAATAGAAACTACACTACAAATATATTGTCAAGACCACGGTAATGAAACAGAACATGACAGCACACGGCGAAATAAACTTTAACGTCTTGATGAGACTCCAAAATCGTTTCAATACAATGTATTTAACCTGTGTATTATTTTTAGTTAGAAACTGTATACGACCTGTGTAGAGGGATTTGTTAAAAGTTACTGTCAATCTTACTGTGACGTTATGTCACACAAATTACAAATAAATATATTATATTTCGCCAGTCCAGACATTACTGCCCCCCAGTGGCTCAGCGGTATGTCTGCGGACTTACACGCTAAAATCCGGGTTTCGATACCCGTGGTGGGCAGAGCACAGATAGCCCATTGTGTAGCTTTGTGCTTAATTCAAAACAACAACAACAACAACAGACATTACTATACCACAGGAATTTAAGCAATGCCTAATTCCACTTACAAAACTAATTACATTAAAGTAGCCAACATTTAAGTTACTGCGATAATATTATAAATAGATATAGTTAACATAACCTTTGTTCAAAGCAAGTACCTTTTTTACTAGTTAAACTGATATAAAGCATTAACCAAATAAAACATATTTCTAAATCAAAACTAAACTTCGAACTAATTAGCAATTGTGACTTCTTTTTTCGTAAGATTTGCAAATGTTACAGTTGCCCACACTACAAAACATTCATTCACTAACATCGCTGAAAATAATAAATCAACATTATCACTTGGTATCGTGTCAATGTCCTCTCTGCGAGAAAAATTACAAGTACTGTGATGAGCATGCGCTTTAAGAAGAGAACAGCAACAACCTGCATGTTTCCTTCTCGCTAATGACTGCAATCTATCATCAAATCAGCATATCTAGATAATCAACATGAATGTTCTTGCATAAAATACATTTGTGTGCATAATGAAATACGTGCAGCTTGATCTATGTATAATGTAAGATACACCGATACTAAAATAAACATATATATTTTAATAACATATACTAACAAACATAATTGTAGTACGTTATATTACTATACAATGACATAATCTAAACATAAAATGTCAATACTGGTCGTGCTTTTCACTGGCTAGAGGTACCACCTAAAGAGTTACAAGGCCCAGCATGGCCAGGTGGCTAAGCTACTTGTCTCGTAATCTGAGAGTCGCGGATTCGAATCCCCGTCAAACCAAACACGCTCGTCCTTTCAGTCATGGGGCGTTTTAATGTGACGGTCAATCCCACTATTCGTTGATAAAAGAGTAGCCCAAGAGTTGGCGGTGGGTGATGATGAGTAGCTGCCTTCCCTCTAGTCTTACACTGTAAAATTAGATATGGCTAGCGTAGATAGCCCTCGTGTAGCTTTGAGCGAAATTCAAAAACAAACAAACAAACAAACAAAGAGTTACATCAGTACTAACTAGTTCGACTTGTATCATAAGAATAATAGTAACCACGGATGGAAATCAACACATTTCTTCTGGAATTATTCATCCAGACCACATTATCGTATTATCAATTTTAAAATGTAAGCATATTACATACACACTGTTGCGGTATTGTACATTATTTCTGCCATTTTGTTTGTGGAAATAAATCAATTACATCTGTAAAAATAAGGAAATTAAATGGAAATATACAAAAACGATGCGCATTTCATTTCAACTGCTGTGTTTGGGTGCAATTTACTTACAACCTACAAAACAAATGGGCATATTTTTGCATAACAAATGAAGTTCATTTAAATCTACCAATGCTCACCAGCAAAATTACGAAGCATTAGAAAAGGGAATTATTGTAAAAACTCTTTCAGTTTATGGAAATGCCAGAATTCTCAGTTATTGTGATTAGTAGTAACTATAATTTCCCTAGAATCTTACCTAAAAACCTTTATATTTTAATTATGGATCTAACACTACGCCGAGGAAATATCACTACAACTAATTTAACAGATCAAGGAATTTACACAAGATATTACATCAACATCTTATGGCTAAGTATTTTGAGTTGTGCGTTGCGTAGTTTTAGCATGTTTCGAATTCATCTCGTCTCTGCTATAATTGAGCAACTATCATATAGAGTGCTACAGACAACCTGAAACTCCATTTGACACTTCAGGAAATAAGCAACACAAAGTCTTTTCAGCCTCTGATTTTTCAATTCAATGACAATCGTAGATGCTGGACAATGAATTAATTTCATTCATACTGATTGTAAGAAAAATATCTGCATCTCGGCTAATTATCAGACCAGTGATCTTCTTATACTTCTCATAAACAATTAACTGTGTACTGCCAGCATCCATGTCCTTTTCAATTTGGTCACCATTATACAATGTAACACTATCGTCGTCTTAGTCAATTTCTTCATTCACCTTTGATTCTTGAAGTAACTAGTTCTTAGTAGGTTTAAAGGATACATAGTTTCAGCTTGTCAAAAAGTTTGATGGGCTTAAACTTATGTGAATTCTGTAACCTATAGTTCACCTTCTTGAGCTGTTGACATAGTACACAGACAAGTCCAAACAGGGTCAAGTTGCTTACGTGCTAGAAGTGCAAGCTAAATTTACTCGTAGCCTCCAGAATTTTATTATGTTGCAGCGAATTTACCCATCTACAAACTATAAAATTCATGTGCATCAGTCATTGCAAACTCAGTCATTCCATATGACATTGAAACATATACCCAAATAGAATACCATATATATTTAATTCACTGAATTACGTATTTCGTAAAGTCCCAACACCAGGATGTTTGAACAAAACTTAGTCAATTGTTTGTCAGTTGTACGATATGGTATCATGAAGTTTAAGATTATTCATTCCTATCAGTATAGGCAGGTTTGACAAACTCAGAAATTATATGCTTGATGACCTGGACCACATATTTTACTACAATATAAAATTAAGAGAATATGGTTTTTACCACACTCAATACATAGCATATCTCAACAAGAAACTCTCTGCTGAAGTTAAATATTTGATTGATATGATTTTTTAAGGTAATTCAAATTATTTTCATTATTAGCAATCTTTCCAAAGTTTTCTTACAACCCGTCACTTTAGTTTAAAATGCAACTGAGTCTATTCTATAAAGGAATGGTTTTGTAAATATGATAATTTTACAAACCGATTCAATGAACGTTGAGAACCAAAACAGCCGAAACAAAGACTATCATTTCTGGCGAAACGAAACCCAAGTTAACATTTCATTCCTAAATGTCTGTCAACCACTCCTCATTTCATTTTTATATACATTAAACAATTGATTGTTGGTCATTTACTCTGGGATTTGAGTAACTGATCGCTCAGCCTATATTCATAAATAGAGAATCTTTGCTTCTTTACAATTCATGACATTTCAGTACAAAATAGTTCTACAGACACCATGAACAGATCAGGGGTAGCCTGCGATCGATCATGCAATATTCTCTGATAGCAGTGATATATAAGGTTCTGAGGTATTCTTGACTCCTCCTCTGAAAGAGCTAATTCGCAAATATATTTTAGCTGCTTAGAGTTAGTTGATAGAATGCAACGTATATACACATACCAGCGAAAGTACCCGTCTTCGCTCGGGTTATTAGATTGATAGCTTTTTATTCTTAACCCAATTTAGCATAAAAGTTTAACCTATGTACATTTGTTGCTAAGCCACATCACATAAAAGCCATTGTTGGAACGAATTGTTACCAAAACGACTTTTTTTATGTATTAGAGGTTGTTACATAAGGAACCACTTTGTTTCTACGTTGTTTTCTGTTAGCTTGCCTCATTAGAAAGGTGCGCACGCACATGGATAAGTAATAATACCCAGGTGTACAGCCACTTAGTATGGGTGCAAAATTTCAGGTTTTTTGCTCTTGGTGGTATGGCGATCATATATTCTTTGCTATATGGTTTTTCGTTAGCGTGTCTCACAGAAAGATGCGTTCGCTCACCAACGTTGATAAGTAAGAATACTCAGGTATGCACACACAATGGGCTAACTCTGCTCTGCCCACTACGAGTCTCGGAAACAAGCGTATTACACTGTGAGGTCACACACGTACAGCTGTGCCGCTCGTGGGGTGGGATTCGTCATATTATATGTGGTATTAGAATAAAATGAAGAAGTAATAAATGTTTTGATCTGTTTATGTTCACACGGAAAGAGATAATCATAACTTAAAGAATTTATCAGTTTACGTTATACCGAGAGGACTGATTGTATATATTTTTCTGGTTATTAAAACATCCAAGAAAGGATGTTTGTCATCTTTATCTAATTTTACTTTAAAATTAATTAATGTTGTTGAAAATACTTTCAAAATCACCTCTTTTGTTCGGCCACAGTTAAAATATATCATCAACACCAAACCACAGAATTTTGTTTAAGGTTTATGTTTATAGAAGGAACTTATTCAGTTTCAGAATATTCCATGAAAAGGTTGTAGACTATTGGAAACAGTAGATTCCCATGGCCACTCCGTATTTTTGTCTAAAAAACTAACTATATATATATATATACATATACACGTTTCCTCTCTTTCATTCCAAATATAAGATCATTATAATAAATCAACGGTCAAAACATACAGCATTACTTCAAATATCTACAAAACCGGTTACCACTACTACACAATAAGATTGTCGGAGCTAGGTTACAGCTTGACATGTAACGAAGTTACAATACGTTTCTGTGAATGGAAATAAACAGTGAAAAGGACATGATATAGATTGTTAGTGATAAAACAATTAATTTAGTGTTTCAAATTTAACTTTTATCGTCCTTGATAATAAAGAAATATCGTGGGTGGAATTTGTCATATTATATGTGGTATAAGAATAAAATGAAGAAGTAATAAATGTTTTGATCTGTTTATATTGACACGGAAAGAAATAATCATAACTTTTAAAGAATTTATTGGTTTACGTTATAAAATATATCATTAATATTTCTGCAACAAACTGTAATAATATATAAATCAATACAAAATAAAGAAAGGTTTGATCCTTTTTGTGAGACAGCTGACAATAGCTATCACATATAAATTATCTTTTCAAAGTATCGAACGAAGGACTAGCTGTATTCAGAGCAAGAATCTCTTGGAGAGAATCTATAACTATCTTCTGCCAGTTTATCCTTAGTGTTTAACAAAACACTAAGTTTTATTTACTGCATAATAAACGTTTTACTGACGATGTAAATTGTTGTATAATATAAATTCCAATTATTTCATGAATTGCCCTTTTTAGAGTTATTTAAAGATATAATCATATATCGTATATCTCAGATTAGATAAGATATAATTATTTTAAGACAGAAGATGTAATTATGTGACGAATTAGCAATAAGCATCTTTTTTATGATTATCTAATTAACTGATGAATTAGTGTAATCGTTAATTTTAGAACGAATTAACTTAGTAATGAATTAGCAGTACGCATCCTTTTTATGATGATTTAAGTAAATGATGAATTAGCGTTAATCGTTCTTTATAGAACAAATTAACTAATGAATTAGTCTTAAGAATTATTTTATGGCAAATTAATTATAAATTATTTAATTAACTATCGTCATCATCTGCCACTCAATTTATGGAAGGAACATGGAGCCACAATCACTTGCGGTTTCAGTAACGTGTTTGAGTGAGTAGGTTGTTGGCCCACTGCACCGAGCCGTCCATAATTTACTAGTGTAAGACTAGAGGGAAGGCAGCTAGTCATCACCACCCACCGCCAACTCTGGGGCTACTCTTTTACCAACGAATAAGTTAACTATCGTGCTAACTATTAATTATATTATTGTTAATACATCGATTATCTCAGTCATGGTAGTCTAAAACATGTTCTCTACCTTGTGGTAGGTTGATTTAATTATTAATTAATTAACTAATGAATTAGCTTTCACCATCCTTTCTAAGATTAACTTATTAATTAGTGTTAAGCATTCTATTTAGAACACTTAATTATTAATATTATCAAACATGTATTGTATGTGATATGGTGGCCTAGAATTACGTCCTCTGCTTTGTACATAATTATTCACGTCCGAATCACCAAATAAGGTCCAGCATGGCCAGGTGAGTTAAGGTGTTCGACTTGTAATCTCTGTGTCGCGGGTTAAAATCCTCGTTGCACCAAACATGTTCGCCCTTTCAGCTGTAGGGGCATTATAATGTAACGGTCAATCCCACTATTCGTCGGTAGAAGAGTAGCACGAAAGTTGGCGGTGGGTGATGATGACTAGCTGCCTTCTCCTCTAGTCTTACACTTCTAAATTAGGGACGGCTATCACAGATAGCCCTCGTCTAGCTTTGCGTGAAATTCGAAAACAAACAAACAAACAAGACATAATTATCCATCGCGGATACCTGTCCATTATCAAACTATAGTTCAGTCCCTAAGTTAGTTGCGCTCTCTAGTGACATTATGTTGAACTATTATTTCATGGTCGTCTGACATTAGCAACACATCTCTAACGACAAGTTTTGGAGCTATATTATCGTCATTTTCGATGACACCATCCCCTCTGCCCCTCCCTTGAAGCAGCCGATTAGCGCGAGGCAGTATCCCTATGCCGCCATAATTCTGGGTTTACTAAAATTAGAAATCTGAACGGTACCTTTGCATACAATGATAAAATTTCATGTAGCAAGTAATATTTTTTCTAAGAAAAATTTCACAAGTAAAAATCTCAAATATATTTCACGTTTTTAAAATGCTTGAACATTAACTAATGGGAAATCCCTTCATCACATAAGAAACTCGTTTTACATTCGAATTATGTGTATTTCAAAAAATAAAATTCAAATAGACACTTCCGGAATTCAAATTAGCATGTGACGATTTTGCCAGCATCAAATTCATAGTGTTTGTGACGAAAAATGTATTTTTTGAGGCAGAAGTATTAACAAGAATGAAATAAAATCATTTTACGCATGTCTTCATTTCGTTGAAGAACTTTAACATAATAAAAAAAATCGTTTGGACAGTTAGAGGCATAAACCGTTAATTTTATAGACATATGATACACAGTTATAAAGTATTCGCAAATAATTTATATGCAAATATATTTAGTTTTATCTTTTTTTTTCATGTGTTATTTCTACTTACGTTCTACTGAAGGATGAAAGTTGTCGTTCGACTTTTCCACCGACAATTCCAGCCATAAACAAGAAACAGTCGATATGAGATTTAGGACCACCAGAAAACAGATGAGTAATTTTGACACAACAAACTTAATTGGCATATTCCCACTGATAACAGTTTTTTTTTTATAATTTCTCTGGAAGTTAAATCAAAATACATTTTCATGAGAATTGCATATAATCACCACGTCATGAAAACAACACTAATTACCATATAAATTCAAATATTATACTAAATTACACTAAAACTTATCACACGTTGAGATTTTACTACTATTATAACTGAAACTTTAAAGTGTTATTATAAAAATAGGTTTATCACCTAATATCCGATCTGGTACGTTAATCCTGATTAGTTTTTACTTTACTAATCTTGACAATGTATGTCAAGAAAACTAAAAAGTTAATCTTCCCAAGTGATTTCAAACTAGAAGAAAAATAGCAAACCTTTTAAAACACGTTTCAAACTCTGTTCGTTTTTAGAAAGCACAATTTTCAGTTTTATTACTTTTAGTTTCATGACTAGTTGCTTAAATTTGTGGATAGCCATTCAACTCAAGGTCACTAACTTAAGAGTAACTAACCCAGCTTAAGAACAGAGCGGTCTGGGTTACTTGAAGGAAGCTAACTTCAGACTCACTCTGTAGACTTTATTACCACGAAAATTTTAGAATGGCGGAATACGTTTGTTTTGTTTATTTCGAATTAATCACGAAGCTACATAACAAGCTATCTGTGCTTAGCCCATCACAGTATCGAAACGCGATTTCTAGCGACGACAGTCTGCAGACATGTTGCTGTGCCACAAGGGAGCATGGTGAAAAAAACGAAATAATGAGCAAAAATATTAAAATTAAAAAAATAAAATACCAAAAATATATTCATAATGAGTTATACCACCAAGATGTGCATTATTCTCAGCTCCTGGATTAAAAATACAGCTGCACAGTAAGTAAAGCGTGAATTATCATGTACAGAGAATTCGACAAATGTAACGTTTATTTCTTTTCAGTGGATGCGTCATGCGTGATAAAGAAGAAATAAAAAATTTGCAACACTGAGTTGTTCCATGTTTTCAAAAGTATGTTTATAATATACTTAGAACTTTACTGACTTATCACACGATCCTAACTACAGGGAGATTGAGTGGTGTTGATGCTACACACACAATGCGCAGTAACTGAGGATAATTTCGTCTGGCAGAATAAAATCTTTTTGGCGACTTGCCAGGGTAGTACGGAATACCTAACACAATACCCGAAAGAAGATTTGTTTGTTTGTTTTGAATTAAGCACAAAGCTACACAATGGGCTATCTGTGCTCTGTCCACCGGGGGTATCGAAACTCGGATTTTAGCGTGTAAGTTCGCAGACATACCGCTGAGCCACTGGGAGGCCCCGAAAGAAGAAGAAGAGAAAAAAAATCAAAAACATTGTTGTATTTACTGTTACATACATTGTGTGGATTGACAGAGATCTTATAAATTCAATGATATCAACAAGTGAACAATAAAATTACTTATCGAACTTTTTCTTATACAATTTTAAAAGTCCCACAAAATATTTTTTTCTGCCGGTATAAGTTATTAGGTACTTTACCTTTAGAATAAATCGGATTTTTGACCCAATCGGTGCCTATATCATCCATCCTAAAATATTAAAATTTCAAACGTAAATGGATATGTATAATATTATGTTCAGTTTCCTTTAATGTAAATTTAGCATACTTCTATGAATGTGATACCATATTCACATTATGCCATTGACATATGAAATATACTACAAACAAAATGCAAAATTGTAACAAAGTAAGTCTTAAAAGTTTATATTATATCTATTTTTTACAATATTTTGTCTTTGACTATCAGGCCACCCTAAGAGTTCTGATACTGCTAGCATACTAGCAGAAAGCCACTTGGCAGAGACAAATGGAATACAAAAGACAGAGCTGAAATGGTATTCTTGTACGCTTGTTTTTGAATCTACAAGTGTTAAAATAATAGAGGAATGATAGAAGAAAAACTGCAGTTAACATTTTGTTTATATGAACTTGTAGGCCTCTTGGTTTGTAATGCGCAATCAGCCTTTGATGTTTATACCGTAACTTTTAGGTGATTTATTATTCAGAAAACAGAATAGTCTGTTAGGCTTCAGTTGAAAAATCAAATTTAGTTTATCGTTTTTTGTATTTTCTCTTTTTGATAATCCAAGTAAATGCTTAAAATAAACTAATTACTACCCGTGACTTCTGAAACAGATTTAAGCCCGAACACTTAACTTGATGTGTAAGATTCTCAATTAGGCTTAATTTTGAACACTGTTAATGACAAATTAGTTAATTGCCGAATAGGCCTAACTTAGCTTATCACAAGATTATCATTGATTTCGATTAACGTTGCAAAATATTTACTTAAATCCATTAGTTTTTATGTACACCAAATCTTGGTTGTATCATATAAGAATAACAATATATCTGAGCTTGTTTTAGGACTGAATTGGGCCTGAGGTTAAACTTCAGCTAATATCTAACGTAACTCTTATTAGTATAAAATGTATTTGAAAGTGGTAACATTATATTACATGTTAAAATTCAATGAGCAAACAAAAAAAAAGAAGATAAACTTAGCATAATCTTGATTCACAGAAAAATGAAGAAAACATACGTCTTGATATAAATCCTACCTTTATTATGTTGACACAAGCACACCTTTGCAATAAATTTTCGAAATGTATTTATTATTTTAAATGAATTGAGTAAGTTATGAAGCTTATGTACCAATTCATTCACTAGATTATTCTGAACATCTTATAAAGCTAAATAGAAAATAAATGACAGATCCACGTAGCAAAGTAAGTTCTGATTGGAACAAACGCACGTTCTCCGACATTATTATTAGTAATGCACTTAACTATTTATTAATATGAAATTATATTTTTTATTATCAAAGGTGCACATAAACTTTATAAACGAGCAAAAACTTTAAGTTTGTAAACAGTAAAACTTAAAATATTAACAAAAATATTTATACCAATAGAACATTCAACATTATTTTATTATTTTGAATTTAGGTAAAATATTGTTTAAAAAATACGAGTATTTATATATATAAAGAACAGCAGAAACTATTTTATTGATTGTAATCCAATAGTTTCGATATTAATAGCGTAACGACTCTTTTATGGGGGGTTGCAATGCCTTTCCCCATGTATCCCTAAACGAAAAATTTTATTTCGAAGGTCTCATGACACTATAACAAATAAACGAGTATAAATTGTATGGAGCTTTCGATTCATTTTATTTCAACATATAGTAAGTAAATTAATTTAAGTATGTGAATAATGTTATGATGTTTCGTAAAATTCATTATTCGATATTATACAGCGGACTACCAATATTTGTGTGTGTGTGTAAATTTTTCATTCCTTTTTCGTCAGTGGTAAAACTGGAAACATAATTTGTGATATTTAGGTCTAAGGGTCGCAAGTTCTAATCACAATCACACAAAATATGGTCGCCTTTTTAGCCGTAGAAGCAGTACTTTACGATCAATCCCACTATTCGTTTGTAAAAGAGTAACCTAAGATTTGGCGGTAGGTGGTAATTACTAGCTGCCTTCCCTCTAGTCTTATACTGTTAAATTAGGGACGGCTAGCCCAGATAGCTCAAAAAATAACATTATACCTCTTATTCAGGTGAAATGTATATAATTTCTGTAGGGTCTTTATTCATTTTACTTCTCTATATGATAACCCATATACACTTATAGATACTGTTAATGTTTTCAGTCTGCACTTATTCCAATAAATCTCATGATATCTTTATAATATTAAAAAAAAGTTACAAAAGTCATAATTATAATATTTATGTTTTGTTGTCGATTGTGGAACAAAAAAACGTTTTCTTTTCGTATGAAGATTCATGAGGATGTGTACAAATGCTACAAACAATACGTTATAATTATAGTTCTGTGAATATTAGCAGAGACTCGTGAAAAAGTTCCGGTCAAATTAATAGCTTTATTGCATTAGTACTTCTTTATTTACATGATCATATGCCTTATGTTCGTTTGTATTTCTGGTTTACTGATTTAACAGGACGGAAACGACGGCCAAGTATTAAGCTAATGCATCAGAAGTTTCAATTCAAAAATAGTGCAAAATAATTCAAATCGTATACACAGAAATATATGAAATATAATATAGTATTCTGTTATACAGCTGCTTCAGACTTATGCGTTTAACTTTAACTTCTATGTGCCAGCGAAAAGCCACAGCAACCGCTAAACTTCATCAGACATGTCAAGAGCTTCATGAACTCCGTATTTCCGTACTGCCACTACTATCCACAGGTCTGCAAACGACTTTAATAGAATGTATCACAATTCTTAAGGGTACTTAAGAAACGAAACTTTCTAAACTACGTATTAAAACACGAGATTCTTATTGTACCAAAAAGTTGTTTTGAAGATAATCTTAATTTATTTCTCACTCTTCCTGCTGACTTATCACTCTCGGACACAGAAAAGTTGATACTCAACAAAGGTCAGTTTCGTCCTCAAAAAATCCTATTGATGTATTTAACCTTCGAAAAGGCTTGTGGAAATGTTACCGTAGGTATGTGAGTCTATAAGGAAAGAAACACTAAAACTAGTAACCTATTTTATGGTAATACGAATAATCGTGTATGTAATAATATTTTTTGAAAATTTTAGTATAGTTTTTATATAGTTCTAAACAAAAAAAACATTATTTTTTTCTGTCTAAGGTAGAATTGCCATTGTCTTGTTTTTATTATCTAGTAACGAGTTGCTGTTTTGCAAATACAAGAACCCAAATGTTCACAAAAACCTGTGAACCTGACGATGACCGAAGAAGGTCGAAACGTTGTTCGCTCTTCTATTTGAGATATTTTCTCAACCCAAACGAGCCGTTTTTGCATATAAAATTCGAAGAAGAAATTTTCTGTTCAGTTTGGGTTTATATGATCAACGTAGAGCCTCAATGTCAACTGTTTATGTGGAACAGTTAGAACAGAAGTCTTCACCAAGTGTTTCTCGTGAGTCAAAATGCCTTTGAATTCTTAAGGCCCGTATATGTGGACTCATTGTGCAGTTCCTTGATGAAATCATCTGTTGTAGTGATTCCTGAGTGTTTCTTTCAGTTCAGATGTGACACGTTGTCGACAGTAATGGCAAGATGTTCTGCAACTTCTCTGTAGGAGGTCTTATACTGATATTTGGCCTAGTTTAGCACAATATCAAACCCATGTTACAGTCATTTCACAGTAAAATTACTTTCTAACTTACTCTTTAGCATTTTTGTTTAGATTTTAAAAGTGCTAATATCCATACCAGCCGTTCTGAGATCAATTTTAATTCAAGTGGGTTTCTCGTCATCAAGAGTCTAAAACTAATAGGTAAAAGTTCAGGAGCACACCAGACAAACAATATTCTCTAATATCTTATAATTTTATTTCGTTTGTGCGTAGCTAAGCATGTATCTACAGAATGGGCTATCTGTGCTGTACCCACCACGGGTATCGATTTCTGGGTTTAAGCGTTATAAGTCTGCAAATTTGCTGCTGTGTCGCTGTGGGACACCAATCTATTTGCGATATCCCGTCATATCAGATAATAAAATATAATAAGGTGAAATTATTTCCCATTTGACAGGGTATTAACCACAAAGAAAGATAAAAGAATATATTACATCCAGTTCAAATGTAAGTAGCTTCCAAATATAATTCATGAAAAGAATTAAGTACTTGTTCCATTTCCTCATGAGGTGATGAAATATTAAACAATCGTATTTGCGCTTGTACCAAGAGAACCCATAAATGAAGCCTACATTTTATCGCCACCTATAATCCTTCTCAGGACCTCTTTTAAGACGACAGCAAATCTGCAATTAAAACATACGATGTAAACTAAATAATTAATGTTACATACTTCTTAATATTAAGATAGTGTTGGAGGTAAGCATCTGAGATAACTGTATGACTGAACTACCAAGAATTATATGTAATTCATTTTTATTTCTGAGCTTTTAGGTAGGTTTTCTTGTTAAAATATTTACAGTATGTTTCGTGTTAATCATTATTTACACTAGTTACGACATTTCTATTTTCTATATTAACAGCTGAAAGCATGTAATAATTCTTAGTCTCTGAACTGATATGTGAAATGTTGTGGTATTTATGATGCTAACTGTCTAAGATGCAATATTTCACTAAAGTTAAGACAGATACTGTTATTCGATATAAATCTGGAATATTGATGATTAATGTCAGTATTATTGGCCAACAGACACTGCGATAAACTAAGTAGCTAAAAGGACTTTGTGAGTTCCTAAGTTGATTATTATGGTGAATGTTGGTGTTTGTAGATGAACTACCAAAGCAGATTTGATGTTGTTTAAAATGCTAAAACACGAGTTTGGTTATGATAGATAGATACCAGTTTTTTGAGTAGGCACTGTGGAATTATGTTTTAATGCAGTCTAGAAATGACAGGAATTAACATATACCATGAGAGAATTTTTAATGCTCTGCTAGATTTAGTCTGACTTGCTTTAAAACAAATTTGACATTGAAGGTTCCTTGACCTAGGCCTAGAGATGGTAATTCTTTATCTCAAAACGGCTGGTATGGGCATTACTTTTACTAATAAAACAGAGAACAAGGCTTCAGCCTTCTTAGGCCATCTGCAGGTCATCAAAGAAGCCCTACTTATAGAACAACTAAAATCAAAATTAAACTAATATAAAGGAACACCTACATACCTATACTAATTAATATTCTGATATCTAACTGCAACGCCCTCTACGATCTCATACGCGTTTACACTCTCGTTTCTAGGACATGTGCCTGGCAACGGTCAGTTGCAAATTCTCTCTTTGTTAACCTGAAGATGACCTAAGAAGATTGAAACGTTGTTTCCTGCTTTATTAGTAAAAGTGTTATACCCATATCAGCCGTCCTGAGATACATTTTTCTTCAAACGGGTTTCTCATCATCACAAGATAGTAATTCTGTTATGAACACGAAATTATTTAGAGCAGAATGCCAGCCTTAATACTGAAAGTAATATGTTGTATAGCATTTACATTTATTAGAATATGAATACGCTAGTAATATATAAATATATACACACACACACACAATAATTTATATAAACCCTGATATAATGTTTATGTTTTTACTAGATTTAAAGTCTCATTCACGAGAAAAAATTTAGTTTTGGTTTTTCTACATTTACGGATGAAATGAAATTAGTCAACTAATATATATCTGGTAAATGTAATAAAATAAACGAGTAAATACTTTATATATGTAATTAAATACAGTAAAAACAATTAACACATCTTGACAAGGTTGGCGGGTCAGAAAGTGGTCTTAAAGTTTTATTGATATGAACTGTGTACTAATACGGGTTGTATAGCTAAGTAATGTAGTATAAACTAATTATGTAACGGTAAACATAGAGGTGTGTCTGTTTTGAGACCATCGACAATTTTGTTAAAGTTTACCAGTTGTGTACTTAAAACAATTTACAGTTTGAATGTTTTAGTAAAACGGATACTTTTTTCCAGTTTTTTTTGTGTATATATACTTATATATATATATATTGTTGTAAAACTTTATAATTTAGAATTTATTTAACATTTTATTTTTTAAACTACTTATGTTAGCAAAGTTCGAGTTTTATTCTATCTGTTCCAATTCTTTTTTTTTTTTTAGTTTAGATATACTAAGTTCGAAAAATATATTTTCGTTTGTGTATTAAGCCATTTACTGAAACTTCTCTTGTTAAGATACTGTTCGTTCTTTCCACATTGAGTTTGAACCTGTGGATCCGGCATGGCCAAGTGATTAAGGCGCTCGACTCGTAATCCGAGGGTCACGGGTTCGAATCCCGTCACACCAAACATGCCCGCCTCTTCAGCCGTGGAGGCATTATAATGTTATGATGAATTCTACTATTCGCTGGTTAAAGAGTAGCTCAAGAGTTGGTAGTAGGTGGTGATGACTAGTTGCCTTCCCTCTGGTTTTACACTGCTAAATTAGAGATGACTAGCGCAGATAGCCTTCGTGTAACTTTGCGTACAATTGAAAACAAACCAATCTTATTAAAATACAGTTTATTCTTTCTAGATTGCGTTTGAACCTTGGTTACATGTTCGTCTTATGTGTTGTTGTTGTTTTTTTAGCTTCTGGCCTTATTGTGTGAAAAGTTCTATCATTACAGGTAAGGAGTTGTGTTTTTAAACTTTTTTCTTGAGTTATTAAAATTAACACAGCTGACATTGAATCTTCATATTTATCCGTGTATAACCACACACGCAGACATGCATACTAATATAGCACACATTTTATAGATCTACAAGACTGACAAAACATATCAACCTCACAAAAGAGACAAACCATGCTTTAACAAGACAAATAAAAGTAAAATTGTATATATCGTTAATCATCAAATTATATGATCGAGGATAGGAAATCTATACTAAACAATAAGTTTATAGTGATATAAGTGGAATTCCATCAATATTTTACTGATAACTGATATTAAGAAGTTGTTCGCATTACGTAGACAGAAGCTGGAAGATATGTCGCTAATCGCTGAGCTGGTATGGTATTAATAAAAAGTTGCCTTGCTTTCTGGTCTATATGATCTAAATTCATTAGTGTTGTTATTACTATAAACTAAATAAGTTCTAATAAAACACTTAAACAGTATCGTTTGAATATATTTTTGATGCCTTAATTCTGCAGCTTTTTAAAGCTCTGATTTCTAATATTAACAAGTTTGTGTGAGTTTTACTCATAGCAAAGCCACATCGAGGTATCTGCTGAACCCATCGAGGGGAATCGAACCTCTGATTTTAGCGTTATAAGTCTGTGGACTTAACGCTGTACTAGTGGTGGGCAACATTACCATTCAATATTGCAATTTAGTAGCAAAAACATCTTGAAGGTATATTACTATAAAATCGTGCTTTATCAGTAACTAGCGTAAGTACCCGGGTTTGCTCAGGTTATTAGGTTGATGGTGTAAGTATTCTGAACCCATCTAAGCATAAAAGTATAACTTATGTACCTTTGTTGCTTATTCACATGACATAAAAGCCATTAATGTAACACATTGTTAGCGAAGCGCACTGGGCTTTTCTATATATTGGAAGTTGCTATACAAGGAACCATTTCTTTTCTTTGTGGTTTATCACTGGTGTGTGCACGTATATGAGATGCACATTCTCAAGGCCTACTTAATCCGTGTGCAAAATTTTAGGTTTCTAGGTTCTTTCTTTGAGCTGTAACGTCTTACCTACATAGATAGACTCGCACGTGTCTGTGAATCTGTATATGTTGCTGCCATAACTCCAAGAACTTAGAAACCTGAAATTTTGTACTCATATTAAGTGGATCCTGAGCGTCTATGTATTATTATTTATCCACGTTGTAGTGCGCATGTGCGTGCATATCTTTTTTATGAAACAAGCTGTAAAAAACAGCAACATACACACAGAGGAAGGAAGTTTGACCACAATAGTTCCAAGAAGAAAGACCCTAAAAACCTGAGAATTGTCATCTACATTACGTTAGCCCTGAGGGAGTACACCTGAAAAGTAGTTAATATTATGTAGTTTTGCACCCATACTAAATGAACTCTAAAGATTGCAGCTGGGCATTTTTTAGCTTATATACGGTGTTGTATATCTTTTTAATGACGCAAAGTAACAAAAACAATATATATAGGAAAAAGTGGTTCCTTATATTACAAACAGAAATCACCGACATGCGTGCATGTATAGGCGTCTTTTAACTAAGGCAATCCAACAATAAATCTCAAAGAATTGAAGTGGTTCCTTATATTGCAAATAAAAATCACAGACAGACAGACAGACACTTGTGCGCGTGCGCGCATGCATTTCTTTTTGTAAGGTAAGCTAAAAGAAAAACACACCACGAAAAGTCATTTTTATATAACAACTTTTTTAATGTATAGAAAAACGAGTGAGTTTGGGTAGAAATCCATTCCAATAATGGATTTTATATTATATTGATTAGCAAAAAAAACATGTGTAAGTTAAACTTTTATACTAGAATTAATTCACGATACACACATTGACATATAAATCTGATGTATATGAATGTAATAACCCGAGAAAAGCTGAGTACCCTAGCTAGTTCGTAATATTAGGAACCAGTTCTTTTCTGTGTTTTTTCGCTAACTTTCCTCATTAAAAAGATGCAAATGCACGTGGATAAAATAGCTAATCATACTCAACGGCACACCCTAGGGGCCACTTAGCATCTGTGCAAAATTTTAGGTTTCTAGGTTCTTTCCTCTTGAAGCTATGGCGCTTATATTTGTTCTCTATCTTGTTGCTTTTTTGTGCAAACAGATGCGCATTCTTAGATACACGTAAATAAATAATAATACCCAAGTACAAACCCTGAGAGTCCACTTAGTATGGCTGTTAAATTTAAGGCTTCTAGTTTTTTACTCTTGGAGCTATAATGGTAACACACACACACACACGTGTCTGTCTGTTCTTTGTATTTGAAATAAAAGGAACCACTTCTTTATAATGTGATTTCTTGCTGCTTTATATGCCTAGATCCTGCATATATCTCAACAGCGTATCCCTAAAGCTACCTTTTTTTTTCCTGATGTGTTAATAATACAGTTTGTTAACAAGTTATTTATTAGTATTGTTTCTACATCTGTGGTATACATTTCAAGTAACAATGTATTGTATTAATTCATACATATTAAGAGTACAACAAACTCATTTGTTGAATAACCTAGTACCAAATTTATGTGGATATAATTAGTTTACTATTTTTTATTCAATCTCCATTGATCTCATAAGACACACATAACATTAAGTTTAAAAGAATAAATGTAGTTTACGTGCAGAATATTCAAGTATAGATTTATTTTTAATACTTGACTTAATTCATTTGTTTCATGGTTTCCAGAAACGTGTATCAATATATTGTGCTCGAAACAAAACCATTGGGAATTAGATTATGTAGCTGTAATTGAATGTAGCCACCGAGATCTCATAAGGGGATCCAAAAAAGAGGCTTAATTCTGCATCAAATCTCTAAGAAAATGTATATCAAGATTAGATTTTTCCCTGTTTCACCAACAGTATGTATTTCTTCATATCAACTCATTTGAAGCTTGCTGCAATTTATTATTATTCTTACTTTATTTAAATATAATTGTTTGGCGGATATAGTTGACTGATTTATTGCTAAGGTATCGAAACCTAATTTTTGTTATAAGCCATCGGAGTTATTTTTGAGCAACAAGGGGGATATTTGGTTGGTAGGTATTATATTCCGATAAGTTCATGAGATAGAAATATTTTTATCGAACATGTATTGTAAAATACAAAAATTCACAAAATATTTGAAGTAAGCTTCTATTTATTATAATTGTTACAAAAATAACAGAAAATAGCTTTTGGAGCGATATTTCTGACACAAACACCGCACAACCATACTTTACTGGCTCGTATATTTTAAAATCATAGTTTAAATAAGTTTTTATTATAAAAATTATACTTCTCTAATTAATTAAATATCACAATATTTTGTGACTTGATGACCTGTTGGGTAAGTAATCTGTGCTAACCATTAGGTTAAGAACCTGTATGAGCAGACAGCACGTTTTTCTAGATACGAATCCCAAATGTGCTAAATATGAAAGTATAATAAAACTAATTACTGATTAACGGCTATTAGAATATAAAAACCAGTAATTAATTAGTAAGTAAAACTTGCTAACTTAGGATACTGACCTTGGAAACAGATATTACCTTTTATAAGGAAGCCTTAATGAATTAGAATAAAGTGCAATTATTAGCCAAGAGATTGGTAAATTTTTGGTTGTCGACGTAGATGTCGCTGTTATTTTGTGAAATATTATTTTATCGCATTGCACGAATTAAGAGTAATTGTGCGTTATTATTCAGTATGCTATCAGCAATTCAAACAGATGTTTCAGTCAACGGTAATATCTATGTGAAATAACGAAAAATGATCAATAAAACTTTGTTTGTGGAAAAATCCTTAATTTTGTACTTTTGAACACATGGAATGCAACCAGCAGGCAGAACTCACTGCCAACTCTTCACTATCCTCTCCCAACACATAGTTGTAGTGGCCATTGCAGTATAATGCCCCAAAACCTGAAAGGGCGAAAATCCTTGGCGCCAGGTTTCAATTATGCAAGACTTTTAAAAGAAGTAGATATATTATAAAATACAACCAACACTGTACGTCACACGGTTATACTTGGTTTGGCCAGTTTGGTTTATCTATTCATAAATCTATAAATTTAGCTAACAATGTTAAATAGCTCTTATAATAATAATAAAACATTAAATAAAAATTAGCTGTAATAAAAATAATAAGTAATACTTTTAATGAAAGCAACCTTACAAAAACAAAAGATATAACTAATTTTTTATTGCTGACAAAGATAATTACTCGAGTGTTGATAAGCTACATTGAAGAAACTGTTTTGTATATAAATAAAACAGTGTTATCGCTCCAAGAGTTTGTACAAAGCTCTTGCCTCAGTTGGTCGTTCCATAATGAAATGATTGAGGGAAGTTACAGTTTCGAAGCATTACTTACTCTACTGGTTGACAAACTAATATTCTTAAGTTCTATTATACAGCTATCTCTACCGAGAAAGTGAAACTAAAACAAAGTGAATAGCAACTAAAGAGGAACTTCCTTGAACAACACATCAATTTTTAAATTATACAATAGTCTAGAACTGTGCATATGCTAAATTGTTTTGAAAAATCCATTGAACTTTTAAAATAGTTCACTAAACTAAATGAAAGTTGGTAAATATTATGTATTCATCCACATACTATATAAATGTACATTAAGAGTCGCTTTATCTCAACAAAATGGTACCACGAAACGTGTATGTTAAGGGGTGATGATTATACAATAGCTTCTTTAAATGAAAATCTAGTGTTTTGTGACCAACGAAATTCAATTCTAGGTCAAACCATAAAAAGGCCCTTCCATAATTGGTCAGTCAAAAATCAGTCTCATAGTAACTTGATAATAATTAAGCAAATAAAATCTGTTCATCTAAGAAACAGTAAGTACCATTGATTCCATTAATACACCAAATATCTGGTGGCCACAAACAAGTTATCATGTTTGTTTAGTAGCTATATATAACATGATGCGTAAATAAGTGTGTAGTAGAGATAAAGGATTATCTTCCCTTCTGAAAATGTTTGGTTTATTGGAATACTGTGTCGAATTCGCAGTACTTTGACCATCGTGTTTTGTTTTTTTGGGTTGTTTTTGTCCTTGTTTTGATGATAATCTTGTGAAGTGTAAAGCGAAGAAAGACTGCCGAATTCTCGAACACCCCTGGGAATTTGTGTCTCAGAATTGTTCTCATACATTCACCTTTCAGAATTTCCCTCAAATACCCTAGATTCGATCCGGAATTTACCTTGCTACATAAAACAGGGTGGATTTCTTTTAATATAAAGTTCACATTTGTGTCACTATTACCGATAGAAATAAGTACGGTTAAGATGATCGAATCGCAATTTAAGGGTCGTGAGCTCGAATCTCTGCTACAAAATATGCTCGTCATATATGGAAGCTGACTAGACTAGCCATCCGGATGTAACACTTAGTTTACAGCTATTATTAGCACACCCCTAATTCGCTAGAACTAAGATCAAAATGAAAGTAAAAGATCTGCAAATGTAAATAACCTTTTGTCCCTGTGATTATTCTTTTTAGGTTTTATTTGTTGGTTTGGAAAATTCTTTGGCCCTCCATGTCTTTCATATATATATACTTTTATTACCTTGTTTATTCCACAGTAATTACTTTTTTATAGCATTAAATTTATTTCAATGGTTGATACCACCAACATCAACCGAATTATAACATTTTGTTTGGTTTATTCTGCTGAAACATCTCATTCCATGAATTGGTAACTGATAAACTAATGGTCCTTTTAATTAAAGACATGAAGATAGGATCATGAGCTGTTTTCTTTATTTGAAAGAAAATATGTAAAGTATACCCAACTCAAAATACTTTATACATTTCTTCTACAAGATAGACCAGTTTGGTCATATTTTAACCACTTTTCCAAAAATTTTCATTATCTTTGATCCCAAGTTTTGATAACATTTTACACAAAATATATAAAACAAGTGAAGAGGAAACAGTTCCCTTATGTCTTCAAACTCCCTCTGTTAAGCTTGAATTAGTTGTAGTTACCTTGACTGCTACGGATGTATTAGTGACAAGAATTGCATATATCACAATATAATATACTTTTCAAAAAGAAGAAACGCAAAAGGGATATTTTTGCTATTTTAAAGAGAAATGTATGTGATAACGTTACAAGCTCAGAGTATGTGATGTTACACGTGTTAAGGCACTTATTGTCAGTCCAAAATGACAATAAAAGTTGTGCACTTTAAAAAAGGAGGAAAACATCGGATTTTTCGCAAAAACGCATGCGTGTCCAATAAATTTGTTTGAGAGATCTGCTTGTTCTGCAAGTGCAACATGTGCAAAATCCATATAAAAGTGACGGGTTCTCGGTTTCCATAGCTCAGTGTTAAGCCGACACGCAATACAGTTATGTCAAGACTGACAGAAGCACAACGCAAGAATGCCATTGGTCGCTGGGAA
Organism: Carcinoscorpius rotundicauda; assembly: GCA_011833715.1. NCBI lineage: Eukaryota > Metazoa > Arthropoda > Merostomata > Xiphosura > Limulidae > Carcinoscorpius > Carcinoscorpius rotundicauda. The sequence continues at coordinate 96,138,312 of CM022392.1, read as the reverse complement.
GAAGGCGAATCTCGATCATATGTTGCCAGAGCTGTGAATGTCACCCAAGCACCATCACAAGGCTATGGAATCGTCCCCCAAAACATGGATCAACTTGTACCGTCCACGATCAGGCAGACCTCTAGTGGCCACGCCTGCACAAGATATTTATACTCGTTATTGACGTTGAGTGACGTTAAACGTCAACTAGTAAGCGTGAACTTCGCCTTTGCAGACTTTGGATGTTCAGCAGTGAATGTGCAAAGTTTCACACATGTCATACAGAACTACCCGGAATATTTTTTTGTTTGTTTGTTTTGGAATTTCGCACAAAGCTACTCGAGGGTTATCTGTGCTAGCCGTCCCTAATTTAGCAGTGTAAGACTAGAGGGAAGGCAGCTAGTCATCACCACCCACCGCCAACTCTTGGGCTACTCTTTTACCAGCGAAGAGTGGGATTGACCGTCACATTATACACCCCCACGGCTGGGAGTACCCGGAATAAACTTGTTAACAATATGTTTCAAATTTTGCCTTTCGCGTTTCTTTTTTTGAAGAGTATATATATGATATATCACAAGGTCATGTATCCTGAGGCAAGTTATAGCTACACTGTCCACTTTCTAGCCCCGACTTTGTGTCTTCCCCATCATATCTAAAACAAACAACAAGAAAAAAAGGAACAAAATTTTGTTCATTTGCCAATAAATTACCTTTTTTTTCATAAATTTTCAGATCCAATAAAGACTGTTAATCCCCAAAACTAACGAGAAGTACAATAAAATAATGAACAAATAACACAAGAAAAAGTCTGTTTATATGTGAATTATATTTGTAATATAAGAAACCACTCCTTTTCTATATGGTTTATCGCTAGTCTGCGCCATTAGAAAGCTGCGTGCTCTCACGCACGTGGATAAGTAATAATATCCAGGTATTCATCTTAATGGTCCACTTACTATAGGTGCAAGTTTTCAGGTTTTTAGGTTCTTTGTTCTTGGAACTATGGTTGTCACACACAAACACGCATAGACGAACAGGTATCACCCTTTTGTTATTGTAAATGTACTTACTATTCACGACTCTAACACATCTTTGTTTTTCCATACGTTTGCAAAATGGTGTGATCTCTAAAACCTAAGATATAACCACTTAAAAACATTGATAGCTGGTTTCAGTTTGACTGCCAATTTATTTACCACGACACTCATGCAGCTATAATAAAGAATTATTAAAGTCAAACTTACGTTATCAGTGTTTTCAATTAGACACAAAGTAATGCTAAACATGATTTTATCACATACTTTGAGTAAGAATTATCCTTGGAAATACAAGTTGACCCTCGGTATTATACAGGGTGGTCGCTAGAAAAGCGCTGTCAAACAGCTATTTATTTTTACAAAGAGTAACTTTTACAAAGTTTTTTAAAGGCATATGTTATATTACACTCATAGATGCTCAAAATGCATTTTATGATATTAAAATCATGCATTTTATTCATGATGTAAAGAAATCAAAATAGAAATGAGTAAGCACGCATTTTATTCATGATCTCATCTGACCCTCAAATTTTCCGCTTTTCTAGCGACCACCCTGTATAAGAAGGTGTGTTAAAGAAACGCAGCTATTTCAGTGAGTTAGTTATCTCACGTCACCAACTCTAAGATATTGTCAAGTCTACCATTTAAACGTCACTCACAATATGAAAAGTTACCTTTAATTGACCGTTAGTTCATATATATTAGGAGCTGCTGTTATGAAACTAGAGGTTGATTAGCGTATAGTGTAAAGACGTGCTTGGTGTACAGTGGAAACAAACAAGTTTCTCCCATGCACATTTCTGTAATATGTTCTCTGATTATTTGTATTTACTAGTTTAGTGTATTTTATTGGAACTGAAGGACACATCGAAATATTTTGTTCCAATTTATATACTTTAGTGCGAAATTTAACTTTTAATTGCTCATAAATAAGCAATTTTCTAAGTTGCATGTATTCAGGTTATTAAAGTACATTACTGCTTATTTCTGTATTCTTTTAACTGAACAGTTCACTGAGTATTTGATTTCTGTTTTCCTTTCACATAATAACACGTGTAAGCTATACGATGTTTTATATAATGAGCCTGATTCCAAGTAAATCTGGAAAGTTCTCTGAAACATACATTTACTGTTATTTATTTAGTTCAGTTGCATTTACTAACAAAACACTTCGATATTATCCAGTGCGTTACGAAATAAACAAATTTTTTAACTGCGATGACAATATGATCAAGTCATACCCGCCATCTGGTAACAATTTGTAAAGTTACATTCACTATTTAATATTTATATTAATTCAAAATTTATGGATTGATATAAATAAATAAAACTTTGATAATTTATAATAAATTTATAAGGATTATTGCTAGTTATCTATTTATAACGATAGACCATTAACAGATCTATAATTATTATGTGAAAAGTGTACATAAACATCGTTGCATTCCAAAAAATATTATTTAAGAAAAATATATTTTGCAAAATAAAACACAAAAGTCGGGTAATTTATCAATTATATTAAGTGAAATTCATGAACGAATTCGCTGAAAATCTTTGTGACAAGTATCGCTACTTTATATTAAGTCGTTTGTATATGACAGTGGAAGTAAAAGCATGATTTTTTCCAACTTCAGGAGGTCCCCAGAACACTTGAAGTGAAGAAACGTCCTTAAAAAATAATATTATACTTTAAAGTGTTTAATGCTACATCATAAAATATGATACATTACATATGGTACTTAATACCATTCACAAAACAGTTATATTTAGACTCGACTTTCATATAATGATCCTGAGTGATGCCACTGAAGAGGTTTGCCCATTCACCTTTGAGTGCATTATAAACCTAACTGTTAATCCTGCCATTCAGTTTAAAGAATTTGATAAAGCATTTGCAGAAGCCAGAGTTAGTGATTGATTTCTTCTACTGATCAGTAGTTCACAATTAAAGATATTACACCTGAACTCCAGGATTCTCTGATATTGTCATTTACTGTGCATGTTCATAAGATGCCGTTCAAGTTAAAGACTTGAGTTATATTGATAGTAAAAGTAGTTCAAACATTTCTCCAGTTATTTTTGCATAAACCTCAATTAACTGCAATTATTTATTACAATAAGAAAATTTTGATTCAATGCATTCAAGTATAATCGAGCTCTTGTAGTGTTCGTTATCATGAGTAGATTCGATCATTCTTTAAACAATTAATCTAGATTCATTAAAATAAAATGGCGGGAATTGTCGAAGTAGCTTATCAACTTTAACGTAGTAGTTTAGATACAATAGATAATACAAGTGTTTTGTTACTTATGTATAACAAATTATTACACGTTGAAATTATAAGTCGCAGCTTTTTAAAACTCAAAATTTTAAAGGAGTCAACTAAAAATATTTGACTTTGGAAGTTTCTGCGTATTAAAGTTAGAAATCTAGCTGAGAAATATTTTAAATAGTGGAGTCATAGTAAGTTTTTGTTTTTTAAGTTGTCCCATTCATTATGTTTAAAAAATGTACTATTTGGGAAACTGAAAGAACTTTTGAAATCTGGAAAAAAATGTTGATGAATGTATGTGGTTTTACAAATACACAAGTTCCACAGAATACGAGGCCTGGGCATGGCTGGGTGGTTAAAGCACTCGATTCGTAAGCCAAGGGTCGCGGGTTAAAATCTGTGTCATACCAAATACGATCACCTTTTCAGCCGTGGGGGCGTTATAATGTTATGGTCGAACCCCTATTCGTTGGTAAAAGAGTTGGTGGTGGGTGGTGATGATTAGCTACTTTTCTTCTGATCTTAACCTTCTAAATTAGGTGTGGCTAGCGCAGATATCCTTCGTGTAGCTTTGCACGAAATTCAAACAAAACAACAGAATACGTGACCACGTTATGAATTGCCAGGATAAAATCAACAGTCTTGTATTATACAGCTTGCTTTATTTCAGTACACTTCAAAAAAGTAAAACAATACTTCTGGTGGATGAAAAACGAAACCTTAATTCGACAAAAGTTTGTAAACCCAAATTCTGCAACACTTTCTATACATTTATGATACATTGTAGTGGGTAATACAGAACTCATCACTTGTAAAACATTTTGTAGTGTTTAACAATGTATTTTAATTACCGATCTTCAATGTGCTTCATTTAAAAATAAAGCTGAGCCCATACATCCAAGTAATACTAGTAAGAGATATGAACTGTCACGAGTCGTGTAGCTCTTTCCCGAAGCATCACCAAGAGCTCCAACTTGTGCGTTAGTAGAAGTGTTTTTTGTAGATAGCTCATTTCTTATTTTTGTCACACCTTCAAACAGAAATGGATAATTTGTACTATTTGAAACCACGGAAACAGTCACATTGTATGAACTGTATCTTGTAAAATAAAAGGTTCCTACAGAATCTTTTATTTCCAAACCAGAAGGCTTTGTCGTTCTTTTTAATGCTTCCATCTCTTCTTTAGTGTACATTGTCAAGTTCAGGTATGTCATTTGATTATTCATAACAGAAAAATGAGCCTCTGTAACTGCAAAACCTTTCATATAAGCCTGAAAGACATGAATTGGACAAATTTTCAGTTTTCAAAGACATTAATCATTTACTATATTTCAATTTAATCGTAGTGCTATAACGTTTATTGAGAAGAAACATCAGAAACAAAATATGAAATGTATATTTCAATTGAATATATAAACAGTAAAAGTTGTAATTACGTGTCTGTGGTATTTTTTGGCATCAGCAAGTTATAATATCTTACCAGGTAATAATTTTTGCGTTAAATATTTCTAGATTTTCTTTTATAATAAATTACTATTGTTGTTTCAATTTTATGTCATTCAGGACTTAGTGACGATTTATAATATTGTGTCTTACGGATATATAAATTATCTTTAAAATGTTATCTTAATTGAAAATAATATATTATTATTTTTAAATTGTTAATATTGAAAAAAATTAAATTATTATTGATATATAATTTTATTGAATATTAAATAATATCATAGATAAATTATTATTATCTCTAATTATCTAATAATGAGTGATTTAGTTTGATTATTATTATTGCTAAATATATGATATAAAAATAACCATTCTTAGAAGTCTGTGTTTTTGTTTTTCTTACCTGGATGGTATAATTTCCACGGAGAAGAATCCTCCAGTATTCGCCATTTTTTGTTGAATAGAAAGTCACGTTTCGTCCTTCGATTTTCAATCTCGTTTTCGATAGAAAGTTTCCATTGGAGTCTACCACTAAACCTTTAACACCTAAATAAAACGGAACATGAATTTTCTAATGTTAAAAAATTAATTATTACATGTTATATTTATTCTTATGGATGTCAAAGTCATATTCAACACTTCAATTATTAATCAGTGATGTCGAGAAACCCACTTGTTGAGAATTTTATATGCAAAAAACGGCTCTTTTGGGCTCAGAAAACACTTCAAATAGAAGAGCGAACAACGTTTCGACCTTCTTCGGTCATCGTCAGGTTCACAAAGAAAGAGGTAACTGGCCGGAAGCGCCCTCTACATTGCGACACTCAGTTATACAACCCCTTCCAAACATGTGGTCAGCTTCCGGCCAGTTACCTCTTTCTTTGTGAACCTGACGATGACCGAAGAAGGTCGAAACGTTGTTCGCTCTTCTATTTGAAGTGTTTTCTGAGCCCAAAAGAGCCGTTTTTTGCATATAAAAAACTTCAATTATTACCTTTTTTATATATTATCTACAACACAGCTAAGTGGTTTTCCTCAATTTTAAAAATAACGTCTGTTTCAAAGTAGTATCATAAACTTACTTATTGTAACAGAAAGAGGAAGTATGATATAAAATTCTTTGAATATAAATCAATAACTTAGTTTAAGAAAATTAAAAAATCGTACAAGTAGTTTTGTGAACCAGCCTGTGGCATGATGATAAGGGTACGCCATAATGTTGCATAGACTAATATTAGGCCAAAACATTTCCGTTCTTAAGTATTATAACAAAATATATAGATGAGAAAGAGAAATGAAATATGTTGTTGTTATTTTTAGGCATATTTTGAGAAAATAAAATATATTTCTAAAATAAATATACTATCCAATTTTTAAGACTATTATTTATTTTATCACAAAATAAACTATTAATACACACAAAACTTGATACTGCACAAGGAATTTATTTTAATTAACGATTGGAATCACTTACTGTTTAAGCTATAGCTAAAAAATGAATAAACTTTCAGATACACTGCACAAAATGCAAATGTTTAAATACAAAAACTATTTTTTCAAAAGTGTCAACAAAGACTATATTAATCATAACATTTTTCTATAAAAGTCCTCTATAGCTACTTTATTTGTCTTTAGCTCTATGATAATATGCAACCTTCATGAGCAGCTCCCAAATATTTCAGCAGGGATTCGCGATTTGCTTCCCAAAATTGAGGTAATTCTGAATGATGGGGGTATTTGCAACACGAAAGTTCGACAGTGATCTCCATACAACCTGCTTGCACATAGTTGTAGTCCTGCATTCCTCCTAGAAATAAGGCATAAGTATTAGTCCTCATCTTCCCAGGATGTGCAAAAATACGAGTACATAATTATTTGCATTATATCATATTACGAAACTCGATTAACACTAAATAACCTTCAACAGGAGGGACTGTCTTCATTCACTGCTGCTTCCATCTAAGGTTTATCAAACAAATATTATTTTAATAGTAAGTATGAACACTACAGTAGTATTACTTAATGTATCATTTATAAGAAAACTGGTCGCTAGGATAACGATAACGGACTGTAAGTGATGTTAGTTTTTGGATTTTGTGTCTTCCACATGGATGGGGCATTGAGAAATGTATCAAATAGATTAGCAACAAATTATCGCTCTGCAAAGAGGCTGACCTTAGTTAACAATTGTCACAGAGCGGACGGTCATCTTACTTTCTTCATCCTGTTAGACTTTCATTGTCTACAAGTATTAGAATGAAAAGTTTTTTTTTACATATTTTTTATACATATACATGTAGTGTGACTTAATTCCTACTTAGCAAATATCCTTAACTATTTCCTATATATATCCTATATAATTAACTATTTGATCGCATTAGTTCCAGATACAAAATGTTAAGTTGTAGTTTCAGATGGTCAGGGAAACTTCTTTGAGAATATAGTGATAATATATAGTTTCCGTGTAATTAAACTCTCTATATATAATATATATAATGTATAGCAATAGATATATATATATATATACTAAGATTCAACCCCACTAAGCATGTGTAAAATTTTACTAGTAGAAAAGCAGCCTTTTTAAATTAAGCATATACGCCTTGAACATTGCTTTAAATAAACTATTTGAAAATAGTTATTATTTCTTACGAACCACATAGACTTAGAAGTTTCTACTGTAATATCTGAAAACAAAACTTAAAAATTGTAAATACTGCTGTTCAAAGGTAAAACATTATTTTTATATTTCTATAACTTTATAAACCAAATAAATAATCAGCTTCTATATTTACATCATTAAGTACATATAGTTTGTTTGTTTGTTTTGGAATTTCGCACAAAGCTACTCGAGGGATATCTGTGCTAGCCGTCCCTAATTTAGCAGTGTAAGACTAGAGGGAAGGCAGCTAGTCATCACCGCCCAGCGCCAACTCTTAGGCTACTCTTTTACCAACGAAAAGTGAAATTTACCGTCACATTATAACGCCCCCATGGCTGGAAGGGCGAAACATATCTTGTTTCACTGTTTCTAATTTACCCTTTTTTTAAACATAAAATTATTAACTGCACTCATCATCTCTGAGGTGTGAATTTTGAGACGTAAATTACACTTTTATGGTTTTGACTTACCTGGGTGAACCAAATGGTGCGTTAATGCATCTTAAAAGTAGAAACTAGCTTTCAAAACATAATAAGCTTTAACTATGAAAAGTTTAACTCTACCTTTCACAGCGTACCATTCAGCACCATTGGTAATTCCATTTTCGAAGTCTGGAACACCCATCCGACATTGCTTTCCCTGGTGAATAATGGGGTGATTAGAGGAATACAGTAAAGCAAGATGGCGAAATACATCGTCGTCTGGAGTAGAAGACTTAATATGCCTCAGAAGTTGATCTGAAAATCAAAACTTGAAGTTTTGTGACAGTATTTATAACGTCCACACCAGTTGGATGTTTTTATGTATATCATTCAAAAGCACAAGATGTATGTATATTACATGCTGCAGAAATTATAATGGACGATAAATTGTTAACATAACAAATTTGGTCGTTTTATGATGACAAAAAGGTATATCCTACTTGTAGGATAGTTTATATTATGCTGCCTTTATTATTTTAAATAATAATATTCTCTTAGCTAGTTCATGTATATATTTTTTACACTTTCGAGTAGCTTACGCTTAATTACATAAATTTAAAAAAATATTTTATTATTGTCCATATTCTTCAATATTTTGATTTTCCATCGATAAAGTCAGTATGCAGGCTACCTTAACACTAAAATGTAACTAGTAATGCATGAACGAAAAATAAAGTATTCCAAACTAAAAATAAAATTATAATTCTTCATACTGCACTCAGTAAAATGTTTCTCGACCAAAAACTGATGATATCATTTGTCGGTATGTAATATAGATACATCGACTACAATTTGAGGAGATCTGTATTCCCCATAGTTCTTTCTTGTCCATAGTCTATTTTTGTCAGAAGATAAACAAAAACATTAGCAATATGTAATGTCATATAAGATTCTAATAATTCAACTCAAACGGTTTATAATTATGTTTATCTTTTACTTCTACTGGAGATTTATGTATCCAACTCCCTAAGTTGTTTTTTTGTGAGAGGGAAACATGAGTATCCAGAGAAAACCTACGTTCACTACCCGGATGTCCTCGGAAGTGCTGGAAGAGCTTGAGAATGTCACAAATAAAACTGCCTCTTACAATTAAGTTATGATGTATGTATTAATGATAAAATGATTAAAGTTTAGGATTAGTAAAATCACTGTCAACTTATGTAAACAAGATAGCATAATAAGACCAGTAGTTTCCAATATAGCCACATTTATCTTAATTGTGCAAGCAGGACATGGCGAAAGCTAGGCAGAAAATTTGTAGCTAAACATTTAATTTGCAAAATACTTAGCTTTATAATATAGTATATAGTAGCAAAGGCTCACCAGTGTTTAGGATCGTCACATTAGAAAAAGATCATGTAAGTGTCATGCCTCAAACGCCATCAAAAATGAACAGAAAAGTCAAAACCGCATTAGCTATGGCGCAGTTGTTCCAGGAATCTAAGTTGTGTCCCTTTGTGCCACAGTGGTATGTCTGCGGATTTACACACTAAAAATCGGGTTTCGAAACTCGTGGTGAGCAGAGCACAGATAGCCCATTGTGTGGCTTTGTGCTTAATTCTAAAACAATATCCAAGTGGTGAGGCGACCTTACTGATAATCCGTGCCATCAGATCAATTTTCTTTTTATAAATTTTTGTTTTTTATCTATTATTTCAGGGGTTCGATTCCCCTCGGTGGGCTCAGCAGATAACCCGACGTGGTTTTGCTATAAGACAGCATAAACAGGTTTTATTCTTTCTCAATACAAACTAGATCAATTTGACTGACCTCGTAACCACCACAAAAATACAAAATAAATTAAAGGTTCAATTTTTCTTTCTCGAATCACTTCAGATTGTAGCAGGAAGTATTTCTTTACACTAAGTCATTTAAAACTTCTTAACTTTATAAACTGTTCATAATTAAATTATAAGAACGTACTTGTGCCTACTTCGATTTTAGGCCTGGCATGGCCGAGCGCGTTAAGGCGTGCGCTCGTAATCCGAGGGTCGCGGGTTCGCGCCCACGTCGCGCTAAAACATGCTCGCCCTCCCAGCCGTGGGGGTGTATAATGTGACGGTCAATCCCACTTTTCGTTGGTAAAAGAGTAGCCCAAGAGTTGGCGGTGGGTGGTGATGACTAGCTGCCTTCCCTCTAGTCTTACACTGCTAAATTAGGGACGGCTAGCACAGATAGCCCTCGAGTAGCTTTGTGCGAAATTCCAAAAAACAAACAAACAAACAAACAAACTTCGATTTTAAATGAACTCTTGAATGTTATTAATTGCTCACGATGGAAAACGCGTTGCTCAGCCAAATAAATGATCAAAATGTAATTAAAGATTCTACTTCAGCCAAAGAAGAAAAAATATTTTAGGGTAATGTTTTAGCATATTTTCGTAATGTTCCAGAAATAAATAATAATTATTATAATCTTTTTAACATATCAGTTAACGTTACATGTATTAGTCATAATTAACTTCAAATATCTTGTACCCCCATTCAAATGGCCTTGACAAAATAACTTCGATAAGGTATCGAAATTCCTTATAAAGAATTTGGAAGAGTATGTTAATATGATCAATTTGCAAGTGTTAATTAACACGTTTCTGGCCTTGTAGAGTGTGCAGAACGTCACTCTAAGAGGAAATCTGGCGATCTGCAACATAATCATGAGAGGAAATTATATAAGAAATATTTAAAATGTTTACTTGTGTACAGACGCTATCATGTTGTGACTCGTTGTTTTATATTTGCATTAAATATACAACTTGAAAATTTTGTATGGCTGTCTATAGATATAGGTTTAGAACTCGGAAAAGAGAAAGTTATAAAGCGTGCATGTATATAAAAGTTGTAATATGTAGGATAGTGAAAACACATTAAGCTACCTATCCTGTTACTGTATTTTTTTTTAAATCCCTTCCCCATTTTTAAATTAACAATTCTTAGTAACCTTCTATTAACGAATTCCAACATGTCTATTTTTAAGATACACCTAATATTTTCACAGTTTTAGTTCCCGTTTTATTGTTTAATTTATTTTGTTGGGAATAATCTACAGGGTCACTGTGCAGTTTGAAAGCAGCAATAACAGCATTCATTCAGTCTGTTTAAAGCCAGCAACTGATAGCGGTGTTTAGAAACAAAACAAGAAGGATCCAGGCCTGTACTGATGCCAACGGGGGTCACTTTCAACATTGTTTATAGTTGTCATTCATATTTACCTCCCGTATTCTATATTGAAACATGTCTATTAATAAATATATAAGTGAACAGTGGCTTTCCAAACACCCTGTATAAAATATAGTAGAAACATATTAGAATTGTCTCCTTTCATTTCTGGCCCGGCATGGCCAAGTGGTTAAGGCACTCGATTCGTAATCTGAGGATCACGGGTTCGAATCCCCGCCATACCAAACATGCACCCCTTTCATCCGTGGGGACGTTATAATGTAACGGTAAATCCCACTATTTATGGTAAAAGATTAGGCAAAGAGTTGGCGGCGGGTAGTGATGACTAGCTGCCTTCCCTCTAGCCTTACAATGCTAAATTAGGGACGGCTAGCCTTCGTGTAGCTTTACGCAAAATTCAAACCAAACCTTTCATTTCTACTTTAGGAATTAGAAGTTTTTCACGATTATTTGCCTTCCCACAACTAGCTGCAGAGAATGAAAAGCAGTAAGAGTTAAGACGCTATGGCTTTAAGCACTCAACTCCGTACCCTTAACTGATTTTCAACATTATTCAGTAGTTCCCCAATCCAGTGTTTACAAATTTTCCAAATAACTAACAGGATCTAAATGTTGTATCAATATACATTTTACAAACATATGCGTAACATGTAGTACGTTTGTCACTACGTTTATCGTAGTGTTCATACATACGGTACCACTGTTAAAGATAAAATTGTAGCAGTAACGTCAGGAGCAGTTGTCATCTAATATGCATTAAACAAATACGTTGTCATTGTTTCTCAAGAGACTATCCTATACCAACAACATATTGTGTTAAACCGAAGTGTTTCAAATGGAATATTGTTACTCTTCCACAGATTTGTGTCCATGATGGACATAGAAACTAAAGAACAATATTATTTTAAAATATCGTTGACATAAAAATGGGGCCAGATATCTTCAAGAGATTACAGAAACAAGATGGGCAGCTGAAAGAGAAAATACAATCACATAAAAAAGGTAACAAACAAGGTTTGAGAAATTATATTGTTATTATTTCTTCATGCTAAAAATCTCTATTTTGACCCCATATCTAAAAATCTGCAATATTCAGAGCAAAACTGGTTGATAATAAATCAGAAGTATTCCTACCAAAAAAGGAGTAAGACAGGGATGTATAATTTTGCAAAAGAAGTTTTTAATTTGTATACAGAAGATATTTTCAAAAACATTAATATGAACATTTTTATTTAACAGTCGAAGCTCCAATTTAGTTTAAAATTATTCAATCGACGTATTGTACTTGTAGTTGTTAGAAAAAGACTTTCTACGTGGTGGGAGAAGTTGCTGTAATTACCTTTTATTTTAGGAATCCACCAAGTAAGTTGGCGATAAATACAAAGATATCAAGCTTTTTATACGTAAAAAATAGCTGTAAATTATTACAATAAAATAATACATGAATATTATTCAATATGAAATAAAAATAATTAAAACTGCAGGATAATAAAAATGTTTATCTCTACAATATTGTTTTTATATTAATTTTTCTTTTATTTTGCTTATTGGTTCACTTAAAGAACGTAAATAATACTGAAAAGTTATAACAAAAATAACTTATTGAATATAAGCTGGTAGAATAGTTGTTATTAAAACAACAAAAATAAAGGTTTAAATAATATATTTGAAGTGCACGTAATATGAAAGCACTTGTCTTAAACAGATGCACAGGACGGTTCTCAGAAAATGACGTTTAAATCGTGCAAAAAGGTTTTCATTTACCACAATTTGCACATTTTAACTATAATAAGCTAGTGTTCCACATACTTAGGAAAAACAAAGCTGAAGAAACTTACTTGTGATCTTTTGTGAAGTTGGGAGATTGTCGTAAGGATATATAGCTACAAGAGCTCCACCGTGAAGATTAGCTGATAAAATAAAAGGAGTTTTACTCAACCATTTCTTGACAGCTAATGTTTCAGGTTGCTCTTTTTCTTTATTGTCTTCAAAATAATCTGGAAAGTTTCGATTTAAGTCGTAGCCATTTTTATTGTATCTGTAACGAGATAAAATGACAATAAACCTTGTTACAGAAAAAGTTCCTTTTGTGGTTGTTTTTCGAGCGCAAACCCACATTGGGATATTTGATGCGTTAATTAAAGGGAATCTACCTCAGTTTCTAGTGTTGTAAGTTTGTAAACTTAAAGGAAGGAAGATTGTTTGTTTGTTTGTTTGTTATACATAAAGCTACACAAAGGGCTATCTATGCTCTGCCAACCACGGGTGTCAAAACCTGGTTTTCAGAAGCACAAGTCTACAGGTATACCACTGTACCATTAGGGGGGCGAAGAAAATGTGCTGACCATTTTGATTACAATATCATTCAATTATTTATAACAAAAAATGCAAGCTTACAGGCTTGTACACAGAATGTTTGAAAGGGGTTATAATTTGATATATCGAAGCCACGACATATTGTATGAAACATACTCAACATGCTAAGTACGATAATGCTACCGCGATCTGGTGATGTGCATCCCCAGAACATTTGTAAAAAGCAGTTGTTATGGGATTAAATCTGGAAGAAATTTTGCATGAAATATCGCTCAGACAACTGCATGACTGTTTACATAAAATCCAAAAACATTGAACGAATCGTCAACAAATCACTATTCTATTGTAATGCTGCATGGGGAGCTAGACTTAAATTTAACATAAATGTATATGTTTTAGTATTATAAGGTACTTTACTATCTATATAAAGAGTAGTTAAATTATATTACTAATTTAAACAACTTTGTGCAACAATATTATATTAGGTACTTCAGTCATTGTTTATTATGTACATTCACGTGTACACTACTGAAATACAAATTTAGTATTGCGTGGAATATTCCTGACTTTTTTCGGGATATAAATACTCTTGAAAGATTATTAATTGAGTATAGACTGTATGATTGTGAGTTTAACGATAAAAAGTGTTTGGTTGTTTTTTAATTTCGCACAAAGCTGAGGGCTATCTGTGCTAGCCGTCCCTACTTTAGCAGTGTATGACTAGAGGGAAGGCAGCTAGTCATCACCACTCACCGCCAACTCTTGGGCTACTCTTTTACCAACGAATAGTGCTATTGACCATCACATTATAACGTCACCACGGTTGAAAGGGTGAGCATGTTTGGCGCGACAGGGATGCAAACACGCAACCCTCAGATCACGAGTCGCACGCCTGAACACGCTTGACCATGTCGGGCCAATAAAAAAGTGTATAGCGGTGATTTTGAAAGTAAATTATCACAGGTTGTATTGTAATAACAGAGCAAGGACAAACAATTAGTCAGGTAAGTTGTATTCTAAAATAATTGAATGAGACTTTGTGAACCTTGAAGAAAAAGAAAAATTATTTAAAGGTCTGAACACGACTGTGACAAACAGCATTTTAACAAATATTCGTATATACGTTTGACTTTGATTTAATATACTATTTTAAATTAAGTGAACTGCGTTGTTTGCTTATTGTTTAAATTTATTGCCAACAAGTTCTAGACAACTACTGGAAAGAATCCGGTTACAAAATCTGACAGTAGCAAAATAGTTTTGGGAACACAATCATAAAATGTCAACAGATGCCATTGCATGCGACTTTTTCAAGCTAAAAATGCTAATGTTTTTTACAGAATAATGTAAACATGTAGAAAATGATAAGTATCATAAACACCTGCGCTACAACTATATAAAGGTCGTTTGTTTGTTTTTTTCAGTTTGGTACGTGTATAACTTACTAATAGAGTGACAGTTTAGGTAGGATATTCTTTCGTTATTTCGGCGAGGTAGATATAATTAAAGTACAAGCATGGCTTAAGAGAGTTTCACCCCTCAGAAGAATGAGCTAAATGTAACTATAAATAATAAGCCTTTTCATCAATAGGACATCTTTATTTGTTAGATGCTGTAGATAAATATATATTTAAATACCAGTTTCGGTTTAACTCAAAATAGCGTCTTTCACTCCGATGGTGAAAGGAAGATATAACTCTAAGTTAATTACTTTTTACTTGTCTCACAGGTTACACTTTTATCTTCAACTGTTTAACTAGACGGTTGTGGATATATATATTACAAATAACAAAAAACTCCTTTGTTCCTCGACAGTAACAATACACCAATGTATATAATTCATATCGGCCCAACAAACAACTTTATTCTGGGAATGAAGCTAATGATTTAAAGAACGTACTAATAAAGCTATGCTCAAATATTAGTACAAACTTACCTGCCTGGCCCACGGGAACACGTTCCTTCTAGGGCCATTTCAAATCCATCTGGATTCATAGATGGCATGAGGTGAATCTGGGTATTGTCCATCAACCAACGAACGTGGTGATCACTATCATAGTTGTTGAGAAGATATCCAGCTAGATGTATTAAGAGTTCTCTTCCAACTGACTAAAGAGAAAATAAAGATTTAATAATCAGTTGGAGCTTGTGGAAATATGTTAAGTTGAAATTCAGTTTTCAATGATAATGACATATTATATAGTTTAAAAAATTAGGTTGTTTCCAGTCTCAAAAACACAATAAAATACTGAATAACATACTGTAGAGGATAAAAGGAGAAACCCAATGAGACTTTAAACGCTTTTATACACATAACATGGGCCCAGCATGGTCAGGTGGTTAAGGCGCTCGACTTGTAATCCGAGGATCGCGAGTTCGAATCCCTGTCACACTAAACATGCTTGCTCTTTCAGCCGTGGGGACGTTATATTGCGACGAAAATCCCACCATTTGTTGGTAAAAAAAGTAGCTAAAGAATTGGCGATGGGTGGTAATGACTAGTTGCCTTCCCTCTAGTCCTACACTAGTAAATTAAGGACGGCTAGCACAGATAGCCCTCCTGTAGTTTTGCGCGAAATTCAAAAAAACAAACAAACAAAAACATAACATGTTTCGACATGTTAATTGAATTTTTACTTTAAGAGTGCAATGAATTTCAACTTAGAGTGAAATTAATTCTTCCAAACAAAATATAAATTCTAAAGTATTATTTCAATCAGAATTTATATCTAATTTCGTGAATCAAAAGTTTTAGTTATTAGCAAAATACTTTAAGTGTTACTCAAAATGGTTTAGACAGCATTAACTAACATCAACTTTTTCAATATTTTAAATTAGTTTTAGCTTTCAAAGCAATAAGTCATCGTGTAATTTACCATACAATTATAGTCTGCAAATGTTGTCTACCAAAATGTTATAAGAGATTTATTTTTGAATTAGTTCGCAGTCAAGAAAAACAAAACTCTCATCGGATTCTGGTATAAAAAACGCCTTCCATGTTACAGGTGTAACACCAATTCAAATTCAATGCTTTTAAAAGGAATGTCAAACAGAAACTCTAGGGGCAACCCTATAAACACAAATATTGTAGTTTGATACACAAAATGTCGGAATAAAGTTCTATGTATAAGCTTACACACTTAAACAAAATGCATTTAATGTCCATTTTTTACAGTCTGTTTGTTTAGTTTTAAGCATAAACGGACTATCTATGCTTTACCTACAACACAACATGTATCGAAGCTCGGTTTTTAGTGGTGTGAATCCGCAGACATTCCGCTGTGCCATTGGGGGGTTTTCAAACTGAAACTATCTGGATAGCTGCATGGACGTAAAGACACAAAAACATTGTTTTTCTTCACTAAAATTTATAATATTCGTGAAGAAAAAAAAAAGAATTCATGAAAGAAATAGATGTCTAATCTATCATTATAAGGGTCACAAGTAGTTTAATATTCTAAGTGACACAACACAATCCTATTAAGACAATCACAATACATTTATTGTTCATAATTCAATTACTATGTGGTAACTATTTTATCATTTATACATTTTCTATAATCATTTGGTGATCGAATATGAACCATTTAAAACAAAAATATCAAATAATTATTCATAATCCCTGAATATTTGTTATAATATCATGAATATCGTGTCGAATTCCTTGACTATTTAAACGTCTCCTGGTTAGATTCCCCTCTGTAGACTCAGCAGATAGCCCGATGTGGCTTTGCTATAAGAAAACACACACTAATTAAATAAATGTTGCATTTTCCTAACGGGTATATAAAATGAAATTCACTAAAAGTTAGTAAGTGTTTATTTGCTATATTGGTTTGGTTCGAATTCTGCGCAAAGCTACACGAGGGCTAGCTGCGCTAGCCGTCCACAATTTAACAATGTAAGACTGAAGGGAAGGCAGCTAGTCATCGCCAACTCTAGTTGGATTGACTGTAACATTATAATGCCTCCACGACTGAAAGGGCAAGCATGATTGATGCGACGAGAATTCGAACCCGCGACCCTCGGATTACGAGTTGAGTGTCTTAACCACCTGGCCATGCCAGGGGCTGATTTGCTATATACTCCATTGATAACATTCACTGATTGTACATGTTAACTGCGAAAAGAGTTACATTCGTTTTGTTTGTAAAATCAAATAATGACATCGCATATAAAAGTTTCATTGAAACTTAAGAGGTGACGCTAGTAACTCTCTTAAAATAAAATACTCAAAAATGATTTATTATGAATGTAAACAAAGTCTCTGTATGAATTTTAAAATTTTCAACTTTACTGACTGCATATTTTATGCATTTAATATTTGGAAACATAGAATAACATTGTTCTGCCCATCTGAGCGAACATAATCCCAAACATATGCGTAGGATTGACTGTGAAGTTGCCCCTTCCAAAAAAAAATTCTGGCCCAAATAAAGTTTTGGGAAAAATCACCCAAAATATTTGGGCAAAACCTCCGTACATATCTATAAATTTTATATTTGCTACGTCTGCTCAGAAAATATATTACCCACATGTGACATTTTCATTTGCACCTTTTTTTTACCCTTTTACACCATGTAGTTCCGTATGAAAGGAAAGGAAACCATTTTTTGGTACGATTTTAAACCTTATAGTGCATGATTTCAAGGACGATTTCGGTATCACACAAGATGATTTTTTTTTTCGTATTACTAAGCCGCATAATCGTATATACATATATATATTTATGGGTATTCATTTTATGTTTGTTAGTATTGCATACACTAGGTGTAGGAAGGCAGTTACCCTTAAAGATATGTCTTGAAGTCAAAAACAGAAATAAAATAAAAGGAATAGCTTCATAATATAATAATATTATTTACAGTAAATGTCAATAGGCGATCACACTTAGCCCTACAAACCAGTAATGAACGTAATATAAGAAAGTTTCAAAATGTTTTTAATAAAAATTCATCGGACTTTCCAGTTGTAATCCAAAGGTCATGACGGAGATGTGGCAATAGCGCTCAAAAGCACTGGGGATGTCCCATTTATCACATAACATAAAACATATACAGATGAAAACCTAGTTAGCAATCATGGTAAATTAATAATGGTACAGAGTTGAGTACTTATGTCCACAATGTCTCAGTTCTAACCACCTTTCACTGTCTGCAGTCAGTTGTAGTGCAATACTACTACTACATACACACACAGTGACTGCTGTCACATACAAAAGTTACGTACTTTATGAAGTAATTCAATACCTTTAACTTAGTACATGGTATAGTGATTACATGTCACTACTTCTTATACGTTTCCATGTTAATTCATTTCTTTTTGCAATGGCATTGGTATTATACGATACAATATCTGATGTTGACATTTTGAATTCCCATTTTAACATAATACGTTAATACAAGTGCATCGGGTCAGTTGATCATTAAGTGGTTTACTAAGCGGGAGCTCTTTGAATCGCCTGTTTCTGAAAACTGTCTGCATTTGTTCTACAATCACCAAAAGTTATAATGATTTAACTAAATATTGTGGGGAAAATCTTTATGTAACCATAATTTCTTTAATTTTATATAGCACAATAGCATGTTATCTGTTTCTGATTTCTATCATCACAACAAGAACACAGTATTCATTTAATAGTAAACCTAGTCTTAGTCACGTTATGCTCATTCCTTCAATTACTACAATAATTTTAATAAAGCAAAAATAATAATATTTTTGAGTGTTAAAAAATCAAATTATAAGTAACTCAAAAATACGATTATAAATATGTAATTTAACAATTCTAGAAATATAATTCACATTAAAGATAATTTAAGTAATTCAACTAAATTGACATACAGTATTTGAAATGCTATTAAGAGTTATTTAAAAATTTTACAGCATTTATCCAAAACTGATGCAAACTATAAGGTTGCATTAAAACTACTTCTTAATTTTTGGATATGCCATATCTTATAGATGAAACTTTAAAATAAATTATTATCAAAATCATAGATTTATCCCCAATAGAATTGAAAAAACACCTGTATAAATTCAATTAAACCTATGTTATTTGAGTTAAAATATATATGAAATAAAGTATGCAAAAATATAATACATAAAATAGTATAATAAGTAAAAAATATAGCATAATGTATATAAAGTTAAAATACATACCATACCTACATATAGTATTCAATAATTTAAATATTTGTGAGATCTCGTGGCATAGAATGATGAAGACAACGACATCTGACCGATCACATAAATAAATTTATTGTCAACGCGTCAAACGCAGTGAGTGTAGTAGAAGAATTTGAGTCAGACTACAGAGAAAGGCATGCAAAACTTTGAAATGGTAGAAAGAAAGTAAAATTCATTTTTGTGCATGAAAAAACGCTGAGTCATATGAGTGGATTCTTTACAAAGCGACCTACCCCTCGCCCGTCTGCTGGGCCTCATATCAAAAACATTACCAAATGATGGGAGATTGAAGTTTGTAAGCACAAAACACTAAAACATTGTGCTCTAATATATCAAAAACTAGAGCAGCCACTCAGATGCCAACGACTGCAGTTGATCGTGCAGTGTCGGAAGTCTACTTGAATGTGTATTTCACTAATGATAGCAAGACTTCAGGCAATGAAAGTGGCAGTAACGACAAGTGTGAAGAGCAATCAGAACCATCACTATTTATAGTCGAAAATTATTCAGAATCATTGGAATGTGAATCAATTTCAAATCAACTAATCTGAAAAAATATAACCTTATGCATTTTAACAAGGAAACTACTTCAAGGGACTTCAATTTTTAACAGGTTTAAGATTTATGTTTGGCTAAGTCATAGAATCAGTAAATGTTGTAATGTTGCAGTACGTTCATGAATAATGATTTCTTCAAACTTGTGAACTGAAAAAAGTTTGAACGACTAAAAAAAAGATTTTAATAACCAGTGCCACCTGTTAACCATTGTTACAAATTGGATAAATCACACATAACGGGTACATGAGGAGAACAAGACGATATAAATAAGACGTCTGATACCAGTCAAGGGAACTTCCTTGTATTATTGCATCTTTGGCTTAAGACATACCATGGCTTGCGGAAAAAACTCAAAGTTTCACTCAAGGCTCATGCTCAATGGACATCACCAGACATTCTGAACGAGCTACTCGACATCATAGCCAATTTAGTTATCGCAATGGTAACTTCTGACGCAAAGGAAAGTAGCCAAGACTTCATCATCATGGATGAAACCTCAGACATATGTATAACAGAAGTAGTATCATGTATCTAAGGTTTGTTCATAAAGGTATGACAAAGGAACCATTTGTTGGATTCTACGAAACTTAATCTACTGAAGGAGAAGTTATTTATAAACGTATGAAGGATGACTTTGTAAAATTATACCTGAAGTTAGATGACATTGTTGGTGTATTCTATGACGGTGAAGTTGGATGACGTTTTTAATGTATGCTCTGACGGTGAAGTTGGATGAGGTTGTTGGTGTATGCTCTGACGGTGCCTAAAATGTGAGGGTGGTATACAGAGGTCTTTTGAAGCGAATGAAGGAACGTTCACTGAAAGCAACTTCTGTCCATTGTTATAGACACTTGCTGAATTTAGGTATACAGCACGTTATGATAGAAGCTGAGCTACTCTGCAACGTGCTTGAAACTATGCAAAGGTCATATAACCTTTCAAGAAAAGTTCTAAACGGTACGCCATGTTCGTTCATATTGAGATGGATGTGAGGCAGATCGACAAGACTCTCAACCCTCAACATGTAACTAGATGGTCTTGTCATTGAAAAGTGATGAAGGCAGTGGTCCAGCAATACCTAGGATAATAAAGGTACTCTTGAAATTTGTAGATGATCGAGACGCAAAAACATATGCTGATCGCAATGCAATGCATCATGCTGTTTGCAACTTCGACTTTGTATTTGTAATATTACTGCTCCATAAAACACCGTACCATTCGAGTATTCTTAGTAGTATCTTCATGAAAAGACAATAGATGTGTTCAGATGCATGGCAGGTGGCAGATTTGACGGCCAAAGCACTAAGGTATATTCGAAACGAAGAGGGTTTCAACGTAGCGTCGCAAACAGTTGTGAACTTTAGTGTCAGCGTCAATGAGTGTATCAGAGATATGCTTTTGTCATTCAAAAACATGAAGCTTTCCAGAATTAAACAACCGCCTCAACATCTTCAGGCCCTTGTCGGCGAACCACTAGAAGGAAACACCTCTCTTGTGTAAATTACGGAAGATCACAATCGTATATTGATATATTTTCTAAGTTTAAACAAAATACACGTTGAACTGAAGTCTAGATTTCATGGAAACAACCATAATATTCTGCATGGATTGGGCTACGTAGTATTCAGTGAATTATCAAAAAAGAGAAGTTTCAATATAATTGCTAAATACTGCACTGTGGACAGAAGTACACTAGAAACAGAGAATAATATTTATCTCTTGTCCTGAAATTTAACTTGCTACAACTGCTGTCAACGCATTTTGTCAAAACAGTCTTCATTAAATGATGCCAGTGTTATATAAAGTGGCTAGTATTCTAGTCATGAGTTATCACATCAAGCTCTGCGGAGCAATCATTCAGTGGCTTAAGATGACTGAAAACGTACATGCAGAATAGCATGGGTCAGGAACAACTAAATAATATTGTGATATGATAATAAATATTGAAAGTGCTTACACAAACCAGGTTATTACATTTTTAATGGACTATATTACTGATATCTTTAACAAGTGAAAAGGTAATGAGAAATTCTTCTTTTTGGACGTTCCAGTGAGGAGTTTGTTTAATATTCAACTTTTTATTAATGTGGTTTATTGTGATATTCTTTGAAATTGTGTCTTTATGTACTCTATAAGTAAAATAACATATGTTCTTGTAGGTAGAAGTAAAATGTATTTTTCCATTTACTTTTTTGTTGCTGGTATTGGAGTGGGAGAACTCGAGCATCATGAGATCATTTCCCTCTCCTAATTTGGAATAATACTTTGAAAGCACCCTTATATTTTTGGGGAAAATTTGCCTCGCAGATCAAAATCAAGCACCATAAATGCTCACTTTAAATCTATAAAATGATGGAACAGAAGCTTTCTAAAGTAGATTAACTTGATTAATGAAATGTATAAGTTTACTGAAATGTTCTGATGTAATTAGCATTCCGAACCTTTTCTTACTGTTGTTTATTGTAAGTTATAGAATGTCAGATGTACAAGAAGATATAAGAATCTTCATGCTATAATAATTATAACCAAAACTATGTGATATTTATATATTTAAAAACATATCTTTTTTAACACAACAGTTCAGGCTCTTTTGGATTGGCATTCTAAAGCAGAGAGTTTTGTATTAAGCATATGACATATTTTTTGTATTTTCCATAAAACAGTGATCACAGTAATATCGTTGATCTGCGGAATAATTAATTTATGATCTTATCAAACACTCATATACTGTTTTACCTCGTCTCCATGCATATTGGCAATGTATTTAACATTGGGCTTCAACAGAGGTCTCTCATTAGGAGTTGACGACAAAAGTATAACCCATAATTCTCGTCCTGTAACATTACAGAAAAAAAACGTGTTGACCTCATATAAGACTTTTTCATCTCTTTTCATATCAATTATGTAAAAAAAAAAATTAGTTCAACAATAATTATTCAACATAAAACAACATATTAATACAAACGTTAGCAATTTAGTTATTGTGATAAACTACTCTGCCTCGATGAGTGAGTTGTAAGTTTACGAACTTATAACGCTAAAATCCGGGAATAGATTCCATGCACTGGATAGAGCACAGATACTTCATTGTGTAACAAACAAATAAACTCTCCACCCTTCGTAAAAATACAATTTTGAAAGTAGGATTTCTTGGCCGCTATTGGTTTTGGTTTCCCTTTCGGTTAACACGTTAGGGCACTTTATTATGGTTCCAAATTTTACCACAATTTTCCCATGTTATTACTTCACACGTCAAAAACTAATCCACATAAAGATTTATCATAGTTTTAGATTGAAAATATCCTGCGATATTTTCAATAAACAAAACAAGAAGTGTGAATACAGTTAGACTGTTTTCAAATACACCTAATTTTTTAATAATAAGTATCGTTATATTATAAGTCGTAAAACACTCAAACATCAAATAAGCTACTCCATTTTTCATGGAACTTAGATTTTAGACAAGAATACAGAGGCCTGGTATGGCCAGGTAGTTTAGGCACTCGACTCGTAATGTGAGGGTTGCGGGCTCGAATCCCCCTCATACCAAACATGCTCGTCCTTTCAGCCGTGGAGGAAGGCAATATAATATGATGGTCAATCCCACTATTCTTTGGTAAAAGAGTAGCCTAAGAGTCGGCGGTGGGTGTTGATAACTAGCTACCTTCTCTCTTGTCTTACACTGTTAAATTAGGGACGGCTAGCGCAGATAGCCCTCGTATGCCTTTGCGCGAAATACAAAAACAAACAAACAAAGATGTAGTTTGAAGTTTTAAGCAAAATAAAAACTGTACAATTTGCCTTTGAAGAAGAATTTTGTTTTGTTTTGGAATTTCGCACAAAGCTACTCGAGGGCTATCTGTGCTAGCCGTCCCTAATTTAGCAGTGTAAAACTAGAGGGAAGGCAGCTAGTCATCACCACCCACCGCCAACTCTTGGGCAACTCTTTTACCAACGAAAAGTGGGATTGATCGTAACATTATAACGCCCCCACTGGTGGGAGGCCGAGCATGTTTGGGGTGACTCTGGCGCGAACCCGCGATCCTCAGATTACGAGTCGCACGCCTTAACGCGCTAGGCCATGCCAGGCCCTTGAAGAAAGATTCACATTTTGTAAGTGCTCTTTTTACAGGGTTTATTTATTTCTATCAAACCTATATGTGTTTTGTTATAGCAAAGTCACGTTAGGCTATCTCCTGTGTCCATTGAAGGGAACGAACCTCTGATTTTAGTGCTGTAAGTCCGAAGACTTGCCGCTGTCTCACCGATGGACTCTATCAAAACTTTTTGAACCTACGTGTTTCTCTGACATCATAGATATTGCACAAATATCATTCTTTATTTCTGAAATATCTCGAGGACAATTCGAAATGCATACTAATGAAAAGTCTTTTATTTTATATATAAGCATGCATCATGTCATAATTCACGTTTACATCTGTTGTTGTTGTTGTTTTGAGTTAAGCACAAAGCTACACACTGGGCTATCTGTGCTCTGCCCACCACGGGTATCGAAACCCGGATTTTAGCGTGCAAGTCCGCAGACATACCGCTGAGCCACTGGGGGCGTTTACATCTGTAAATAACAATTATATATATATATATTATGTAAAACCTAAAATTGCAACATATAATAACAGAAAAAGCCAACCAATATTTGTGCATGGAACAAAATAAACAACATATACTACAGTCATTTAAAAACATTATAAGAAAATCCACTTGCTAACAGGTGATTTTGCACTTTCTCATTATGTTCAGTTGATATTTAGTTTAATTTTATGAATAGATGATGATATACAGTGCTGGAAATAATTATAGAAATACACAAGCAATACTCATTCAGGAACAAAAAACAACTAGTAATGACAAAGAGATAAAGTGTTTATCAATGGTATAAAAATGTTTTCACAGAAAATACAAAATTCAAGTGAATACTTTTTATATTACACTAATATTTTCAGTGCGAGCTCATTGCTTTCCTCTGAACATAACCTTGTTTTTGTACCATTATACATTTTATCTACGTACAATTACAGAATATTGTTTCAAATGTATTGACTCATACAATTCAGCACTTTTGACCTTCTAAGTTTTTATTTATAAATACCTATATAGCTTTAACAGTGTTTTTGAGTGTTTCGTTTTACTAATCTTATGTTTCTAGGGAGACAATGAATTAAAAGGTGCCTCCTTTTTCTGTTAGGATACTATCAACTTTGTGTAGGTCATTGGTTCCTTTGACTGTGATGCATCCCCAGACATATACTGATCAATAAGTATGGCCAGATGGTTCGGGCGCTCGACACGTAATTCGAGGGTCGTGAGTTCGAACCTCCGTCTCACCAAATATGCTTGCCCTTTCAGCTCTTGGGGTGTTATAATGTTACTGCCAATCTCCCTATTCGTTGATAAAAGAGTGGTCCAAGAGTTATCAATGGGTGGTGATGACTAGCTGCCTTCCCTCTAGTCTTACACTGCTAAATCAGGGACGGATAATGCAGGTAGCTTTACGATAAATTCAAAAGGCAAACAAACAAACTTATACTGATTCTCCATAGTGTCTCATTGTCATAGCAAATATTTCCCTAACTTACTGTTTCCCATAGTTTGATACACAAACTTATCATTGTATCATTGTCGTCTGAAAATTATGAAACTGAAAGTAAAACAATAAAATAACTTGCTGTTAATAGTGGTTGTTTAAAACATTACAGATTATTGACTGAAATCAATCTACCCACATACTAGAACAAATTACCACGAAAATAAAAAGAAACCAATGGTACAGGTCCTCGAGTAACCTTGCGAGAAATTTGACAAGCAAACGATATATTTTACTAACAATCTGAGTAAAATGTAATCTAACAAGAACAAAATCGAAAAACAAACGAATAAAAACGCAGAGCGTTCACCAAATCAATAAAAACGCAGTGTGTTAACCAAATCAATAAAAACGCAGAGTGTTAACCAAATCAATAAAAACGCAGGGTGTTTACCAAATCACGTTGCAGAACACCAGTAGTTTGTAAAAGGCAGACAGTACAATCCCTGTAAATGACAGTCAAACAATACATGAGAGGGTGGAAATTAGTGAAAATGCATTTGACTTTGAACCCCTTTTGGAAAAGAAATCACCAGTTTCATTCCAACAAAAAAACTGCAAAATTTTACATTTTGTAACTAAATAGGCTGATGATTTTGGAAAGAAATAGAAGTTTATATGTGATGTCAAACAAAATTTTTAATGACCCGATCAACTTAGCTCTTTCTTACTTTTAATCCCTCTTGTCAAGGTTTCCAAGGTATTCTTTTCGCTGTTATTAAGCTCATCTTTGCCTGTCTTCAAGCTGGTTCAGAGTATACCAAATGATGTCTTTACAGGCAAAACCATGGAAATAGTAGATGAAATTTATTTAAAACGCACAATTTTTTATATTTTACTCAGTTTTGTAATTACAGAATTTTACAAAGCATGTAGCATGTTCCACCATCAATAAAGCTATTCCTTGTAAACTGTTGTTTGCCTAGTTATTTTTTAAGCATTTTGTATTTTTCTTTATTGGTAAATCTTCGGTGTTATCAGTTAAAAGGCTTACTAATAGTTGTGACGTTCTAGCTTTACGCCCTCTACACCTTAACGGAAGTGTCCAAGGACACGAGAATGACATCTCTACATCCTGATTAGTCAGTTACAAAAAGAAATTCTAATCTAAATCTAATTCCTTCACATTAGTCATAAAATAGTCTCCATCACACACGGAGCGATTTTTTTTGATTGCTTAAAATAAGAATTTACAAGCTTTAAAAAATCATAATATGAGAATGGAAATTAGAATAATTTATTTTCTGCGATCCCAATCTCCCCAAATGTTCTGTATGGAAAAAAATTATTTGGAATCACTGTGGCTGTTTTTTATTTTCATTTTTGTTAATTTTACATTTATTGTATTTTACGAATGTTGTTTGGCTATTGAACTCACTTAGCACGTATTCTTTTGTAGCGTTATATATGTTGTGTGTGTGTTTAAGGGTTAGCTTCCGATGTGCCAGAATTTCGTACCGAGACTACATTTCTTTAAATAATGTAATGATAATGTGATTAATTTTTTTTCCTCTTAGTTCAACCTTTAATTTACTTCATGTCCCCCAGTGGTTCAGCAGTATGTCTGCGCACTTACAACGCTAAAAACCGGGTTTCAATACCCGTGGTGGGCAGAGTCTTTATGGCCCCCCAGTGGCTCAGCGGTATGTCTGCGGACTTACAACGCTAAAAACCGGGTTTCAATACCCGTGGTGGGCATAGTGCAGATAGCCCATTGTGTAGCTTTGTGCAAAACAACAACAACATTTCAAATAAACGACTGAAAATCATTTGAAAGTTTATTTGTTTTGTTTTTATTTCGCGCAAAGTTACATTAGAGCTGTGTGCAATATCCGTCCCTATTTTAGCAATGTAATGCTAAGGGAAAGGCAGCTAATCATCATAACCCGCTGTCATCTCTTGAGTTAGTGTTTTACCAACGAATGGTGGGGATTGGACTTCACATTGTAACGCTCCAAAGACTGAAATGGTGATCATGTTTGGCGGCACGAGAATTCGAACCCGCGATCCTCATATTGCGAGTCGAGCGCTCTAACCACATGGCCATGCCGGGCCGCTCATCTGAAAGAACAACAATAAAAAAATATCTAAATATTATAGAGTAGATAAACCAACTGCAAGAGTTTTGTTTGTTTTTATTATTTATCATTCTTTACAATTATAATCAGTCTTGCAAGAAATATTTATCAAATTAAAATAGCACAGTGAGTTATTTCTATTCCTCTATGATATATTGAAAGTAACAAAAACGAGCTCATGTGGCATCAAAAGCGCAGCATGGTCCTTGAAAATGCTCTTACAGATTAACAAGCTTAATATAGAGATGCTAATAAATTAAATGTCTTTGATGAATTGAATTGTTTTCAATAATCATCGTGCAAGGAATAGCTCCAATTCACATAAAGGAGTAGCTGCTAGTGAAGAACAATCTAAGTGTTCCCAGATGTATACATTACACTGATAATTCTTCATATATTGCTAATGAGTATGTTTAGAGGAGAACAAAGCTCTTCAAAACCATAATTAATCAAAATTGACTTGAGGTCAACGATAACAGAAAATGAGTTAGGTTGGCCTTGCCATCATATGAACAAAGTCAAAGTATCAGATCATTGAATCTTGGACTTGTAAGAGTTTGTTATAGAGTTTGCTTCATTGAAAGCACGAAAAAGCGAATTTTAATTAAATATTATATTTATAAATATATGCATGTGTATATATATATGTACGTATGCCTATATGTGTGTATAAATATATGTGCGTGTAGCTCTCTTTATTCCAGTTGCTTACTTCTAATGTAAGTTACAAACTTAGAAATTGAAATAAATTCGCTGGTTTATTTTTAACATAATAGTAAATGTACATGTTATACAATTTAGAACAACATATTTTATTTTAGCAATGTATCATTTAGTTAACCGTAACCTGAACAAACGCACAATATCATTTTCATAATCTGTATAGAGCAGCAAAATATCTTTTTTTCCTGTTGTGATAAAACTCTTGAGATGGCTGGCACTTTTTCCAGTTCTATTATTTGTCGTCCGTGGTGTTACTAGTGGTGGAAATCCAATGCAGTCTTTATATATTTAACATTAAGGGAATGAGAATGAAGTGATAGCTCACTCAATCTGAATTTAAAATAATTTGATGAAATTAGAGCATTGGTAGACCTTTAGGAGTACTTGAAAAAATATTCAAAACGTCTAAATGTTTTAATGTTTTATCTGTATTAAGCATCCATATCAAGCTATAATTTAAGCTTCGATCAAACTGGGGCTTTTCAAGACGTTGGTCCGTTGCGTTACCTATTAGTTATAGTTAATTTGCAACAGGTTATGTGTTTTTAGTTGTCTGAATGTTTAATTTTATAGGAATAAACATAACCCCAATAAGTTCACCACAACCTAATTATCTTTTACATTACACTAAATATCGTTGTCATCAGTAAGATTTATTATGAATATTTATTTTTTCAGCAGTTACTTCTTTATGAGAAACAATTTTACGTAAATAAACAGCAATAAAGCATCACTTGATGTGATACATTAGAGTACTTAAACTTATAGAGTATGAATAATTAAGGGCTTAAGTGTCAAATAAAACTTCGAAGGTTATAGATATTTGCAAGTACATAACGATTATAATCAGACCCACTAGAAATGTCTTGAAAACAGTTTGTAATATTATATTTTTATGAGGCTAACTACTGTATCTAGCGAGGAGATCGAACCTGGGTTTTAGTGTTGTAAGTTCGTAAACTTACCGCTGTCCCACCGGAGTAAATGTTCTGTCATCTGTATTTTATTACAAAAGTAAATAAAAATAACCTTCTCAGCAAAGAATAGTGGACAGAAATAGTTAGATAGTCCCTGAATATAAGCACTCCTACTAGAATACAATGTCTACAAGTAACATGTTAAACATTCTTTATTAACAACAACAAAAAAGAAATATTTGGTCGTTGATATTGTTATGGGAGGAAGGTTGTTGTTTTCAATTAAGCACAATGCTACACAATGGGCTATCTGCGTTCTGCCCACCATGGGTATCAAAACCCGGTTTTTAGCGTTGTAAATACACTAATCGTTCAGCGATTGGAGGGCATGAGAGGAAGGACAAATTCTCCATCAACTGATGAGTTTAACTCATAACAAAAGCTGGTATATAATGTTATTTCGAAGTTGTGAAAAATATAACATGTTAGTTTCAAACGCTCTCCGTTAGAATTAGTGATTAAAATTCCTTACCGAAAAATCAGTCATAAGTACATATCATCAGGAGTGAATAACTTTTAAGATGTGCTTAAAATAACTAAGGACCGAATTTCTATATCAGGTAATTTATTACCGAGAGACAATTTATAATGTTTGCTCTATTTAATCTAATTTACAACAGGAATCTCAATATACCTTCGATCGAACGTCCAATAGAATAAAGCTTGGCCATCTTTGGAAATATTTGGGTCATTTTCATTAGCAAAGTAGTCATGTCATTATAGCGGTGATATCTGTAATCCACTTGAATCCGTTGTTGTTCTGATACCTCACACATCAGTACAGTGGAATAAAATATTAAAAACTTGACAGACCAGTTAATGTTTTCCATCCGGCTTCACTGGCTACAATAAATAATATGCATAAGAAAATTAATGATAATTTTCAAAAACCAAGCCAAGCAATATTCCATAAGTAATAAGTCACTTTATTGGAAGCATTGTTAATTCCGAATGTGTTTCATATTAGCCTTTGATCAGAGTAAGCTTCCTGGCTAGTTTTGTTACATTACTCGAGTAATTTTCAAAACTATTTACATATGCTAATAAAGCAGAACAAGAACGTTATTATATTAAATAATGCATAATGTAATTACCAAGGCAGAGAACAACAACTTCTAAAATTACATCAAAAATGCTCTACTAAATTAGTTTCTGTTCTAAAATTCGTATATCTTCTTGCCTTTTAGGCTTAGCTATAGGTAAGCTAAAATTAAATAATTTACCTTAAATAAATTATTGGTTTTATTCATTACGTTAAATTGACGGAAACATGTATAGCATCACCAGGTTTATTGCGCGGCATGAAGTTTTGAATTTACAGTTTCCCTGCGACATTTTAGCTTACTTGCAGTTGCCCATGAACTACAGAGACACTTGTTGAAGCAATCGTAAGAATGCTGAAACGTCTTAACTTCATCTCTTTCCAAACAGTCTGTTCATTTATATAATGTCATCATTAATTTTCAACTTACAGACTAGAAAGATAGCAACTAATCACCAGCTTTCAGACATTTCGTTGGCTACTCATATCTGACCGAATATTGGGGTTTGATATTTACTGACAGCCTCAAAGTGTCAAAGTCTTTTGAGCAACAGGCTCAAACTCTAAATATTTGCATTCACGATTTAGCCAAACTAACCACTAGGCTCCAGTGATGCTATAAAAAATGAAAGTTTTCTTTGTAACTCGAAAGAACTCGTCCTGAAAATGAACCAACTTAAAGGCCTATACGCCACTCTTTACATGGAATCAGGTTAAAAACAATTAGGCCTTAATTACCACGCCGTTCTTGGTGCAATGGTTGTAAGATTTTAAGTCTTAAATTAAGCAAGTAATTAAAATTTATGTCTACAAAATTATCATATGAAATCCTAGCAATCTTCAGATGCGAAAACTTGAAAAATAAGACAAAAATAAATTACTCATTATCATGTTTTGGATAGTTTGAGTCCTGAACATAGTTCAAGTTTTCAGATATACATAAACAAATATCTTACATTTTAGTTTATATACTTTTTCGTTTATATATTACCAAATAATGCTTATTATATTTGTGGAAACGCAGTAAAATCTTGAGAATATGATTATATTAGACATTTTCTGGGGCAAGAACAGGATTCAATTTTGTATAATTCCCTATATATTCAGAAATTAAAGATAATAAGTTCAGTTTTTCTACAAGCTTTTAATTAAGTTAAAATATTTTATGTTGACAACAGTGGAGATTGTCTGTTTGTTTCAAAAACTACACTGGTCGTCTCCCAGTTTGAAGTAAAAAAGTAAAAGGTATGTGGATGGATATTTAATTCTAACCACCACAAACTGTCTGACCATTCTCGTCAGGCTTAATAGCAGAATGTGACTGTCAGTTTATAAAACAACGACTCGAACATTCACATTTCTTAAAACTTTTGCAGTAGAGGAGAGTGTCACAAAACCTGAAATCTTCAATCCAGTAAACTAACCGTTGGGCCGTGTTTCACCCTGATAGAGAAGTAAGAAATATTTCTAAATACAAAATATGGCATATATCTGAGAAGACAAGTATTTATTAATGTAGATATTATCTAGGTATTGTATTGGTTTGTCAGATTAATTTGTTTTATTATTATTGTTGATTCATGTTGTGACATTAGGCCTAGCATTGTATATACTGTTTGTTTTTTATCACTTCGTGCAAAGCTACTTGAGGGCTATCTGCGCTAACCGTCCCTAATTTAGCAGTGTAAGACTAGAGGTAAGGCAGCTAGTCATTACCATCCACTGCCAACTCTTGGGCTACTCTTCTACCAACGAATAATAGGATTTACCGTAACATTATAACATTCATACGGCTGAAAGGTCGAGCATGTTTGTTGTGACGGAAATTCGAACCCGCGACCCTCAGGTTACGAGTCGAACGCCTCAACCCACCTGGCCATGCCGGGCCTACATATACTGAGAAAGTTGTGCATAAATTTACTCGTCTTATAATAAACATTTTGTTATAAGTATTTACAGTTATTTTTAGAATACTCAAGCTTTTATATTCAAATTAAGAATTGAAGTTTCATTTAGCTAAATTTGTAGGAGGAGTTATTAAAATTGAGAATTAAATTATATATATTCCATCATTATTTGTACCTCCTA
The DNA here is from genome assembly GCA_011833715.1 of Carcinoscorpius rotundicauda. Taxonomy (NCBI): domain Eukaryota; kingdom Metazoa; phylum Arthropoda; class Merostomata; order Xiphosura; family Limulidae; genus Carcinoscorpius; species Carcinoscorpius rotundicauda. Next base: position 96,105,684 of record CM022392.1, on the reverse strand, counting down.
AATGTTTAGGAAATTATTTAGTGATTTCTTTAAACATGTGACGAGACATACTCTTCTGCAGTTTCTGTATTAGTAATTAACAGCATCAGCAGTAATTTATAAATGATTTTGCATTAGATTTAAGGACAATCACACAACGTAATTTTAGTTAGATTTATAAATATAAGATAGATATATTGTTTATACTAATACTAATGCATGATTAAGGTTAGCATTAACATAGATTGGTATGGTTTGGTCCACAGTCTTCGGATTTGCAAGCTAAAATCAGGGGTTTAATTCCCCTCAGTGGTTACAGCAAATAGCCCACTGTGACTTTACAATATGAAAACATAAATACTGGTATGATTGAAGATAGGTAGAATTAATATGGTGGGGCTGGTGCCAGAGTTGAATTATATAGTAACTTGGATGCAATTTTCAGATACAGTACTCTAAACTTTCAAAGCTTGGTTGGAAATGAGTTATAGATAGCTTTGGGGACGATAGCACTGTTAGAGAAGGGTAGATAGCAGAGTAGGAGCAGCAAAAATAGTGGAAGCCAGAAAGAAAAGTGATAGAATTGAGATAAAGGTTCCTTTGGGTAAGAAAGTGTGTTTTAGTTTTATAAATCTTAAATGGTAAAAAAACGTCGAGTCTCTGTATGAAGGTGCAGTTATCATTCAAGTATTGTTTATGAAAGATTTGATCCTTCAGCTGTTTCACTGAAAAAGTGAATAAAATATCTACATAAAGGTGACTCTCGATACGTATGTTATTAAAATTGTTTGTAGGTGAAGCGTAGGAAGAATGGATTGGTTTAACTTGTTTTGAGTTTTGCGCAGAGGTACACGAGGGCTGTCTGCGCTAGCTGTTCCTAATTTAGCAGTGTAAAACTAGAGGGAAGTCATCTAGTCATCACCACCCACAGCTAACTCTTGGGCTACTCTTTTACCAACGAATAGTGTGATTGACTTATAAAGCCCTTGCAGCTGAAAAGACGAGCATGTTTGGTGTAACGGGGATTCAAACCCACAATCTTTAGATTACGAGTCGAGTACCGTAACCACCTGGCCATGCCAGACCGGAAGGTTGAAACTAGAATTTGTTTGCAAAGCTCCAAAATAATATTTTATAAAACGTATTTATTTTCAGTTCAACTACTGGTACCAAGGAAAATCCTCTTTTTGTAGTTCCTGTAAGAGTAAACGATGTTGGAGGCTGCAAACCCGGAGACCTTCTTAAAAATAATAAAAAAACTTGTTCAGAGGGTCAGTGAAAGACAATCGGAAATTTGCTTAGAGCTTGAATAGTTTGACCTGTATGGTAGTTTCAGGATAAAGGTGAATTATCTGTTTAAGTTTATTTAAGCAAGGTAGATAGCAAGATATTCCAGATAGCTCTTTAAAGAAAGTTTAAACTGAATTTGCATAATGCTGAGAAAGCTTGGAAAACTGGAATTAAAGAAACTGATGGTATAGCTAGGACGATTAAGTCGTTGTTGTTGTTTTGAATTAAGCACAAAGCTACACAATGGGCTATCTGTGCTCTGCCCACCACGGGTATCGAAACCCGGATTTTAGCGTGTAAGTCTGCAGACACACCGCTGAGCCACTGGGGGGCAGGACGATTAAGAAATTAGTAAAAGATTTAAACAATGGTTCTGAAATATTCTGTTAGATTTAAAGTTAAGCTTGATTACTACTAATCTAACATTAAGGACATAACATTAAAAACAAAATGAATGAGTTTAGGGTTATAGATAAACAAAAGACTATTATAATGATTATATTTGGATAGCATTCAGAAAACGACTATTTTGAAAATTAATGTTCTGAATTGGTTAATAATGATAGACTTTAAGAAGACGGTATGAATTTTGCGCAAAGGTACACGAGAACTATCTGCGCTAGCCGTCACTAATTTAGTAGTGTAAGTCCAGAGGGAAGGAAGCTAGTCATCACTACCCATCGTCAACGCTTGGGCTACTCTTTTACAAACGCATACGGGGATTGACCATCACATAATAATGCCTCCGCAACTGAAAGGGCGAGCATGTTTGGTGCGACGGGGATTTGAACTCGAGACCATCGGATTAGAAGTCCTTAACCACGCAGCCATGCCGGGCCGTTTAAAAGCATTCTAAAAAGGTTCTTTATATAAAGGGTGAACTGCAGTCTGAATTGAATGCATAAACAATGACAGTCAAGAAATTGAATCCCTAACACGCCCTATACATTCCGACACTCAGTTGCACAACCCCTTCCAAACATGTGGTCAGCTTCCGGTCAGTTACCACTTTCTTTCTTTGTGAACCTGAAGATGACCAAAGAAGATGGAAACGTTGTTCGCTCTCCTGCGTAAAATATTTTCTCAACCTAAACGAGCCGTTTTTGCATACATATTTTTCTACTAGTCGGATTTCTCGACATCACTGAGAAGTGGAAATTGAGCATTTAAATCGATATCAAAGACCAATGCTTGAAAAATTAGATAAAAACTGTGTATTATTTTGTCCTTTAGCGTTTATAGCTTAAATATTTATGGTTTATTTTGTGCTCCTTTTTTTGACGTATTGTTTTTATCGTAAATATTATTTACTTAACATTTTTGTTGTTACTATCAAATACTGAAATTAGCTCTTTTGTTCTTCATTATTCGATATATATTGTTAAAATAGTCTTGTTTAAACAATTTTCAACGTGAATCGAAAAATACAGTTCATGATTTAGAGGTAAGAAACTCATGCTATGTATATGACAGGGGTTACCAAACCTCGGCTCGCAAGCTACAAGCGGCTCTTTGACATGTAATGTGCGGCTTGTGGAAATATGTTGGCTGAGCTTCTTTTTGCATCACAATTAATATAAAAGGTAAATAAAAAATTCAAGCTTTATAATTATTTACCGGGTATTAACTGAGAGTCCACTGGTTTAAAACGTAAGTTTAATGTTCATGGTAAGTAAACATACTTAAGAATTTAAATCCTAATTTTAATGTTAGATTTGAGTCAGGGATTAAAGAAATTCCGGATTAACAAGGATTACAGAGTAATTGTGCTAGACAATCAATAGTCATACAAGCCGGTGCTGACAATGTTGGCTTTAGTGGACATGACATGCAATCACGTTCCTGTGGCGTGTGTGGTTGTGTTGCGGGACGTGAAATTAACGGAGTGATAATGTGATACTGGACCCTGTAGAGTTTGGTTACGCTGCGCATATGGAGCTTATTGTTTCTTTTTACTTAAATTGTTTAGAAGTGTCTATGAAAATTTTGTAAAAGAAGATGGCGTCATCAAATTGTAAGAAACAAAAATATGAAGACGAAAACAAATTTTAAGCTACAGTGAGAGGAAGATTTTGCATTCACTATTAAAGAAGGTAAACCTTTGTACCTTATCTTAAAGCCAGTAACTTGAAACGCCGCTATGAAACAAGTCACAAAAACTTTTCGTCTGATTATTCACCTAAATTAGAATTATGGAAAAACAAGTTAACTGTGTTAAAAAATTACTAAATATTCAGCAGGCACTGTTGACAATGTTCAGTAGGGAAGTTGATACAATGAATGAAGCTACTTTTGTTTTATCATGGAATATTGATCGCACTAAACGCCCATATCCTGATGATGAATTTGTTAAGAAGAATATAGTTGAAGTTGTTGCAGTGTTAGATCTAAATAATACAAAACTTCAGCAACTAATAGCAAAAACACCAGCTTCACACCACATTATAGAGAGACGTAACTCCCAGGTCAGTGCTGATGTTTCAGGCAAAATGCAAAATGATTTAAAAAATTCCCTTGCATTCAGTTTAGCCCTTGACGAATCTACAGACATACAAGAAAGCCAACAACTGATTATGTTTCCTATTATGTAACTGTAAAAGAAGAGATGTTGGACTTACTGGCACTAAAAGAAACAACTCGTGGTGTTGACATTGAATGCGCTTGACAGAACCTTACCAAATGCTGATATCCCATTGGATAAACTCGTCACTGTTGCAACAGATGGAGCACCTGCAATGGTGGTGAAAAATGCAGGATTAATTGCAACTATCAAAAGTGATCCCAGCTTTCCAGAGTTTCTCCCTGTTTGTTGCATTAAACACCTGCTAGTCAGATACTTCAAGTATGAAGATGTTATGCAATTTGTTCTTGAAATTGTCAATTTCACACGCTGAAATGGGAAGACCCACTGGCAGCTCAAAAATTGTTATTGAAGAACTGGAGCTTGAAGATAAACTCAGTGATGTCTCTTTCTACTGCATTGTGAGGTGGCTGTCGACAGCAATGTCTTAAATAGGTTTATGGATCTGCCGAAGCCTATTATTACATTTCTTAAATAAAATAAACGATCCTATTTTCAACTGGGAAATGATGAATGGATGCAAGATCTAAGGTTCCTCACTGATATAGTGAATCATCTACAAATTCTCAACTTGATACTCCAGGGAAATGATAAGATTGTTTCTGATCTTATTCAGACAATTTTCAGCTTTCAGAATAAAATAAGACTTTTCAAAGAAACAATTGTCAAGAAACTTCAGCTATATTCCTAATCTCGAAAGGAGAGTAAATACATTCCCTGATATTCAAATAAAGAATCACAAACTGGAAGAAAACAAAGATAAATTACAAGAGCTGCTTGATAATTTCCTAGATAGGTTTGAGGACTTGCAGAAGCTGAAGCTCTGCTTTACCTTTCTTGTAACTCCATTCATGGTTGATGTGATCAATGATGGTTGTTCATTCCTCAAACCTCTTGTTACAGAATCATATGTTGTGGAAATGGAACTAATAGAACTACAGGAGAACCTGGGTCTAAACATGATCCATAAATCCTGTTCTACAGTTGAGTTCTGGAAGCAAGTTCCAGAAATAAAATGTCCTAAGCTGAAGAAAACTCGTGTGCTAGTCATCTCAATTTTCAGCACAACATATTGCTATGAATCACTGCACTCTGTAAAGAAGTTTGTGAAGTCGAAGCATCATGCAATCCTTGAAAAACAACACCTGACTAAAATTCGTACAGCCTTGACAACATACCAGCCAGAATTTCAGCGACTCACAAGACCTCTACTAGCAGTAAATAGTTTGATAATTGTACCAATGTGTGTTTGTGTCAGAAAAATATTATGATAATACTAAACTTTAGTAAGGTGGTATCTGATTAAAATATTTCTAATTTTATTGTTTTACATATTTTCCTCCATATTATGACCAGATATTTTTCTAAGACAAATAAATATAATTAAAAATATCTGGTTTTACCACTTTTATTTTTATTTTTGGCAGTCTCATTTAATGTTAATGAAATGCAAATTGCATATTTTTCCTAGATGTTCCCGTAGTTCATTACCGTATTAAATACGCTCAATACAGTTAAAACAATAATCAGCCAAGATTTTGAAAACATTTGGTATATATATATATATATATATGTATGTACTTTGTAATTATTGAAACTAATACAAATTAACAGTTTAAAAACTACATACATGAATAAATATTATTACGTACATGTATTTCTTAAAATTTATATAAAAGATGTGCGTGTTACAAGAAAAACATGTGTGTGATATTTGTTCATGTCTTGTGGCTCTCAAACATCTGAAGTTTATCGTATGTGGCTCCTACGTTAAGCAAGTTTGGTCATCCCTTATATATGGAATGATTACTTGATTGAGATATTTCAAAGTGTAATTGTACTAGTTAGCGTGCCAACGCACAGAAAAGGCACAGGAAATCATCTACGAAATCAATCCCCCCTCCTGATCTCCTAAGTTTGTTCCTGTGTTCCCAAGATTATATGCCAGGTTTGGGGACAATCTGTCAAGCGATTCGCTGGCTATACGTGGACTCAAAGCATGGAGAATACACAGGGCTTCCCGAGGTGGTAACATAGATCAAACTATAAAGCTGACTCCACTATGTCGCTCCTCTGAAGTTCTAAAGTTACGTATCAGGTTTGGTGACAACCGGTTCAGTTTCTTTCAGTTATTAAGGGACACACAGACTTTTGCTAAACAATTGCTTAAATTCTTTAAATCTGTATTGCTATTATTTTTTAAAAAAACTTTTAGACACATAAGGTAGTTCCATAGTTAATTTTACCCAAGCTGTTTTGATTATTAATATAACGATTAGTCAGAGGCAATTTTTTTAAGATTTATTTTTACTCATGCACTCATTACTTATTCAGAAAGTGAAACATTATTTATTATAATATATAAAATTAACTTACTTTACTTTTCCCTTTCGTCTAGAAATTGGTGCACTTGTGCAATCAGAGAATTTTAATGATCCGCTTTCGGGGTTCAACTGTTGTTTATACAATAACTGAATATCAAAGAAATATAACTGATGTTACGTCAGCCCGGATATTCCCCAAAAGCTGCTTGATAGAGTAATCGTCTAAAGCTTACTAATAACGATTAGTCCACTTCCTCTGAAAGCATTTCTGAAGGGAAGTACATCGAAATTAGCTATTAATTTCTGAAGATTAAAAAAGGTTTTAGCAAAAATGTCTTTATCTTATTTATAGTACGTAAGTAAATGAATCCTTATCTCGCCTTCATAACACATATAAGTTTGGTGCTTAACGCCGATTTTCTGTAACACAAGTGAATAAAAACGGTGACACTGAACACGAAACCAATCTGTCACTAGTTAAACTATAGCTATCTACTGGTGCCCTTTGTATAGTCCGGTATATTAAAACAACCTTCCGACCACCAGTACAAAACACGAACCATTATCCAACAGTGACTGTCTTGTTTATAGCGATATGCATTTAATGTGGAGAACACTTTGTAGAAGTGAATAACAAAATGAGTTAGTTGGCATTATTCCAAGCTGAATAACACTAATATAACTAACATTCTTCTTGAAGATATATATATATGCATTGTAATCGTCTGTTTGTTCTTGTATCTTTCAATGAATACATCTTGTAACATTTTTGTCTGTCGTTGTACGCAAACTGAGTGCCATAAAAAACAACAACAGAAATATCAAGTTAGGTATGAAGACTTTATTGATAATAAATCCTGTTGAGAAGTACCTAAAGTACAAACTTTACGAAACGTACAAAAACGCAGGATGAGATAAAATATTGATATATCATAATGACTAATGAGCTCAGTAAATTTCCACTACACAGGATGAGGTAAAGTATTGACATATCATAACGACCATTGAGCTCAGCAAGTTTTCACTTACGTAGTTAACTGTTGTTTTTGATTGTGTATCGTTTATCACACATCTAAAACTTTCCATGAATTTTTAAAACAATAAATTGATTGTTATAAAACCTGTTGGGTTTTAACAGCTTTGTAATTAGCCAAAAAGATAAACCAATGACAACTATTTACGTCACACAAATACATTAGTATTTTTGGAAAAATATCACACTACTATAAAAACATAAAATATTTCTATATTGACTAAACTATGTAAATATATAATATAAACTTACACATAAGTTTGAGTAAAGATGTATTTTGAATAAGATATAAATACATTACATTTCATTTACTTCGTTCAATTCTGATTTCACATACATGTTGCTTAAATTACGTGTGACGTTTAGATTCAACTTGATTACTTTCAGGTATCTTAATGCAGCAATGGAAAGTCTATTTCAAATTAGAAAACCAGATGGAATTTTGATGGTGGAAAGTTAAAACTGGTTAAACGCTGAGGTTGGTATGCTAAATTACTTTTAGACTCATAATGTTTTCGAAGGAAGCTAGTGTAGTTTAGTCTAGTTTCAATATCGCATTCGAAAATGACACGTACTCTGAAAAACAATCCCCAACTATCTGTAACTACAAGTTAAGATTTGCTAGGAACTGTTAATTAGAAGCAGTTCCTTTATGCAGTTGACTCACTTCCGTTTTCGGTGATCATATACAAAAACAATGACTACATCACTCATAGTGTGAACCAATTGGCGTTTCGAGGAAGTTTCGAAATAATAATTTGATAAGACGAAGATTGAAAAAAACATAAAAAAACATGTGACTGACACTTTCTGTTATACATAACACTTTTTACAACACAGTAATAATAATTTCTAACAGAAAATGTTTCAACTAAAGGTATGCATTTGAAAAAACAAAACGACAATAAACTATGTTTGAAAAGACAGATGTTCGAAAAAGTCACAGCAGAATGAAACGTACTATAATTTAAACTGAGTAGTGGAAAGCTTTAGCATTGGATATCTACTAAGATAAACAACAATATTGTTCACTATGTATATATTCGTGTGTTCAGTGGTAACACAAAGAAAACTCTGTTACAAATTATACGGGCAGGTTCATATATCTTAAGACAAAATTAAATGAACAGAGTTCTAATGAACATCATATACTTCTGTAGTGCAGTTGTCACCTTAAGCACAATCAATCAGTTTTATTATTACACATAAAAGAATATTTCAAAAACAGTAATTCCATACTCCAGAATAACTTGAACTTAACATTTATCGTCTGAGATAGCAAGCGATTCATTTTAATTTTGGTATTACCTTCTAAGAGTGAACTGCTGTATTTAAGCGTTACAATTTTTGTTATAACATTAAAAAAGTAATACATTTACTTAGATTTAAAAAATCCGAGGGTCGCGGGTTCGCGCCCGCGTTGCGCTAAACATGCTCGCCCTCCCAGCCGTGGGGGTGTATAATGTCACGGTCAATCCCACTATTCGTTGGTAAAAGAGTAGCCCAATAGTTGGCGGTGGGTGGTGATGAGTAGCTGCCTTCCCTCTAGTCTTACACTGCTAAATTAGGGACGGCTAGCACAGATAGCCCTCGAGTAGCTTTGTGCAAAATTCCAAAACAAACAAACAAGCAAGTCATCTAATGAACGTTACAAAAGTATAAGTCTAACTTCACAAAAAAACATTTTATTGGATGGAAGTATTCATAACTATTATACAAAAAAGAAAAAGCAAGTACATATAAAACAAGAGGCCGTAGCTGAACCAGTAGTAACATTCGTAAAGTTTGCCCAGTAATCTTACCTGGATATTTCACGTAAAATAATGGAATGGTTGTCACGTGACCGATGTATAAATAACATAACACTCGAGCGTATAATAATTAGTTGAAACGAAGTAGATGAATCTTTGAAGAAAGTTTCCAGTTAGTATTAGAATTTACTTCATTAAGGTATCATACATAGATCATGGAAATAATCATATCCTAAAGTAGAGACACTCGCGTGGAAGAAATGAAAAATTAATAAACATTTAATTGCACCGTAAAAACCAGACTGCATAAAGAATGCGATGTTAAAAAATAATAGATTTAATACTAGTATGTTATAAAAAGTATAACTAATTGTATTTGTAACAGTTTGGTAAATGGTTAGATTACTTGAAAACAAATGTGTACATGTTGAAATAATGTTATATATTTCCAATTTTATATCTAAATATGCATAAAACCATGGAAGCCAGAACAAGGTATTTATTGCCACCTAGCGGTTTAAGTGTTTATAAAAGACGTTATTGGAGGGTTATTCATTTCTTGTTGTGTGGGCGTTCGCGAAAAGAAGAGGTAGGGCATGTTGTGCAGTCCTGTTTACATTATAATTTATTTTTCTTGAGATGGGTGTGCAATTTGTATCATAATATTTTTGAGTTGTATTATTTTAGTTTTTCTATTATTTAAGTAATTAATTATTTAGTTAAGAAAGTAAGTTACACGTGATAGTCAGCTGGTAACTGACTGGTGAAATCATGTTTAGACGCAGCCCAAACACGTTTATTGATAATAATAGTGTAATTTTTCAAGATTGGGCAAAGTAAAACGAAGATTCATCACATCACCCAAAAGAATATTTACCTTTCTTAAAAGGAGCAAAAACAAAACAAACTTAAATTCCTAGAAAAATGATATAAGAATTCGGGAATCTTATTGATTTATTACACTAGAAAATCTTGGACCTTCCGTTAACTATGTCTAAACACTTGTATTCTCAAGTCAAGAGTTGCAAACTCTCCTTGTCAACCTGAAGATGACCTGAGAAGGTCGAAAAGTTGTCCTGTACTTTATTTTAAAGTTTTAATACCCATACGCGCTGTCTTGAAAATACATTTTTACTTCAAGTGGATTTTACTTTTATCATAAATACATTTGGTTTTGAATGTGCTAGTACTCGTTTTAAATGAACTCTATTCGAATCTACATTGTGTAATTTTGTAAGAGCGTTTAAATATTAATACTGTAATAGTAATAACAGTTAATCTTTCAACTACATTAAGTATATATTCCTCGTTACTCAATCTTGGAAACTGCATTAACTTCGTACGTTACACAAGTTCCGGAAGTATGGACTGTGTTGCAAATTGTTAAATGCTCTATCCTGTCATGCATTAAACACATTGTAATTCTAAATGTTATTACTTCATAATGTTTAGGTAAAACAAAGGAGCTATTGGTCCATCTATACCATTCTATCTTCTGAGCTAAAACTATTAAATTTATTTCCATTTTTTTTAAATGTATGTAAGCTAGTCCTTATCATTCATGTATTTATTAAGCTTTCTCTTAAACTAAAATGTATTCCCATCACATCTGAAGGCATCATGTTCCAAAAGTTCAGCTAGTGTTATAGACAACTTGTTCTTAAGACTCCTGTTTTATTCTGTTTGTCCACTAACCCTACAACTCTTGCCATTAAGTATATATAAAAAAAGATGCATCAGTACTATTAATTCCCTTTATTTTAAACAGTGGTTGATATCCAGAGTTTCTCTTTTCTTCAAGAGAAGACAATTTTACAAATCTTAACTTTTTACATGACAACCTTTCTATTCTAGGCACTAAGCTAGTAGCTGCCATCTGAATCCTCACAAAAAAAATCTGATACTCTTCCTAAGGTAAAGAGCCCTAGAGTGGGCACTGTACTCCACATGTGGCTTAACCAATGACCTATATAATCAAAATACAACTTGTTTACAATATTTCTTTAGATAACCTAAATGCTCCACTCTTATTGGAGATGTATATTTTATCACTGCTGTACCTTCATATTGGAGTATCTTTTATATAGAGTGACTATTTTTGTAATACTAATAGTATCACTACTTTTTATTTTATAATAAAGCAATGTATTTAACCTGTTTGAAGTACACATTACACCATTAACCATACTATTTTTATGTACCAGTATTCTTAGATTTATTTCATTGTTATTTAACACAAATTACAACCAAAGATCATAATATTAAATAGTATTTGAAAATTTTAAGAGGTTTTCTTTCTAAAAGAAACATCTTTAGCACCCATTGTAAGCTTTAGCCAATAATGTCATCTTATTTTGGAGGAAAAATAAACTCCACTACAACTTAATAAGCTTTAACTTGTATTTAGGTCTAAAAAAGTATGAAAGTAAACAGTCCAAAGACAACCTACCTCCTTGATCTTGGATTAAAAGAACATGGTAACTTTTCATAGATTAAAATCATTGACAAAATCACTAGAGGCCATTCTGAAGTGCTGAATGATTGCTCATGTCATATGTTGTAAGAGTATACAAGGGACTTTCTAAAAATGGAAAGAGGTGAATGGGAGAGCTGTTGTTTGATCCAGTACACAAGTCGTATCTTAGGTAAATAAGGATGAGATTATTTAATATTCTAGCTTGTCATTATTGGTAGTTTGAGTTCTAATTTATGTGAAACTATTGAGCATCTTGACATTAAGTTTAATCAGTGTTGCATTCAACATACTTTGTGACTCCTGGGCCTGGCATGGCCAGGTAGTTAAAGCCTTTAATTTGTGATCTAAGAGTTGTCGGTTCAAATCCCTATTGCATCAAACATGCTCACACTTTCAGCCATATAGAGCATTATGTAGTCAGTCCCACTATCCATTGCTAAAAGAGTAGTTCAAGAGTTGGTAACTGGTGATGACTAGCTGCCTTCTCTCTAGTGTTACACTGCTAAATTTGGGATGGCTATTGTAAATAGCTCTCGTAGGTTTGTGTGAAATTGGAAACCAAACCACGTGACTACCTAAAATTTATATTTAGGTTGGTTCTTTTTATTTACTTTTAAATAAGAAATTAACACACTGAAGTTAGAATTTTATCCTAAACTTGGTAAAATTTGAAAAGTGGTAAAATTTTGAATGCAAGTGAATTTAGATGAATGACTACTCACGAAAGGGTTTAAAGTAAATTAAAAATCCTGAGTATTTATTTTTTGTCACTTAATACTCTGAATGCAGCATTTAATAAAATGTATCCAAATATGCATCTGTAGTTCATTCAGGATTCTACACAAATTACCAATATTGGCAGGTTAAACATAAAATAACATTCTGAGATAGTTGATTCTAAGGGGGCCCTACCTATTTAAGTTTTTAAAATACATTCTCATGTGTACTTACTTCATATAGTGGTGTAACCAAATATCAGCCTCCATAGCGTGTGGCAACTTTCCCCTTTCGTGTTTTAGTTTTTATATTCTTGGTTATTTTAACATGAATGCAGCTGTTTGGAATATTAAGCTTTTTTGTATTTCTTAAGTAATTAAGCAAGTATTAAGAATATAGGTAATAAATTTGGTGTAGGACTTGTGCAAGAAGAAAAGTACAATAGCATGAAACATCCCATTAAGTAATGGGATTGAGAACTAGGTAGATTGTAGTTAACTAGGATTAAGAACTGAGTGAAAAACATTCATGAGGAAGTATGAGAAAGTCAATTTCACACTGACTAATTCACTGGTCTAGTTTAGGAAATTCTTTTTAAAATGCTTGTGTTGGACAAGAGCTGGATCTTAATGGAATTCATAAGAGGCATTTAGAGAATAAGTGAGCAGGCTAAAAAGTACTGGCTATAACTATCCAATTGCAGAGGGAAATTTGTTTTTATTCTTGAAGTTCAAAGAATAGAAATAAACCAGTGAAATGTTAGAACTATTTGTAGCTTTGCACACTGCATGGAAACTCCTAATACTGAGGAACTTTATTTAAAACTTATTGTTCCCTCTGTCTGAAAATAAATATTCATGTTTGAATCTCAGTAGATGTTCTAAAAGTTCAAGACCCTGAAGTTGTCTAACCTACATTGAATCAAGACAAATTTTAAGTATAAATTGCTATTTATCCAAATCAAGTTTTATTTTTTAGAGAATTAAAATAAAATATTTAGTCTTTAAAACAAAATGAATGAATGTCAACTGACTTTAAGACTAGATAATTTAGTTACTTATAAACATTTATTTAACAAAATAAATATTCACCTAATGTGAAAATTTTTGTAAGTGAAGAATTATCAATTTAATGTGTTTGTGGAACATCAGGCCAAGTTTAATCATAAATTCCTTGAGTTGGTGACTTGTGTGCACCATTCACAATTGTGTACCATACTCAAGGTAAATTTGTGACAGGATAGTTGAAACTTCAACTTTACTACCAAAGTACCTTGTAACAGTAGTGCATGTGCACTGCATCATTGTAATGTTTTAAATGTTAACCAGATACAAGTGAAACGTCAATAAAATAATAATTATAATTACATACAGTATAAATTTTGAGACCTTGTCTAGACTTGTTTCTGTTAATTTTAATCATTCTTGAAAGAAACAAACTTTCTTAATTTTGTTATGGTAGTTCCAATGTTGGTGGTGAAAATAGCAAAATATTTTTTTTAAATACCTGAAGGGTGTAAAGATTTTGTATGTGAAGTTTGTTGCACAAGTGTGTTTTTAATCTCAAACAAAAAGTACTTTGCATATTAGGTAGTCAACATTCTTAGAATAAAGGCATGATAAAAGTGTTAAATCTGATTTTGTGTACAAGATCCTCATTTAACATTATGCAAGCCTTTGTAATGATACTTTTACAAACTTTTAAAGTTAGTACAAAAACTTAATCAGAAAATAGTTACAAAATTAGTCCCTGGTAGCATGTGCTGATTTAGATTGGCATTGTATACATATTTTCAAATGGATGCTGTCTTAATGCAAAGTAGTTATCTTAAATTCTTTGCTAAAACCGTAATAGCAACTTAGATTTCAGTATCATAAGGAAACTGTGGAGAGCAGTTTTCACAATTAAAAACTTGATACCTGATTTGTGTCTTTACTGAAGAAACCATGGCCATTAATAGTATTTGTGAAGTGCACAATTTGTCTTTTCTGAATAAACTAACTTTAAGCATTGAAATTTAAGTTTCCATTTATAATATGGATCAAATTACCAGTGAAACTGATCTCAAAGTTTCAGTACTCAATGGACTTGATCCTAAAGAACAGCCCTTCTTTATTTCTGCTATTTATTTCTGGTAAATTGTTGTAGGCAGAAGGGAAACATTAAAGTTGTACAATCATGAGAGTGCAGTGTAATAAGTGGCATAAAGTGCACTATTGTAATATTCACTTTAAATGAGTGTCAGATAGGAAGAGTTGAGCCTTTTTTGTGTAGTGCTAAAATGGTTGAACTCTTTAAAAGGACACTACTATAGTGGTAGATAAAACTGGGGTCTTTCTAAAGGAATACTTGTTTTGCTCCAAGTGATTTTGAATAGTTTAGGTGAAGGTTGCCTATTAGCAGGTATCCCCATCTATGTTTAAATTTGAAGAAATAATAAATATTAAAGTTTTTATTTTGGTTAGTAAATAATTAATTAGAAAATTGTGTGGTTTTAAATCCACTTGGTCATTTTATTGCAATTCAGTACTGTTTACTTTGTCACTTTTCTTTTAGTTTTCTTTGCAATTGATGTAATAACTTGCTGATTTCATTGAGTATGAAACTTGTTTTAATGGTCTTTTGATGCACATGCTTCTAAAATGTTAGTTTTAAAATCAATAGATAAATTAAAAATTATGGAGGAAATGCAAAATACCTTTTCAAACTGTTATTAATTTAATACTGTAATGAATCCTTTTGGGAGACATTCATTTTAGTAATTTAATGTTCTTTCATATAGTTGTTTAAACATTAGTGTTATTCCTACATTCTGTAACATCCATGAAATTGGTGATTTCAGGTTAAACTTTTGTTCTTTATGCATCCCAAAAAATGTACTTCCTGTGTTTTGGAGGTAGTGTGTGAAATAACTTTCAAACAACCTGAATGACACTTCTGTAGTGTTCAGAACTTGTAGGATAGTTTTTGACTATAATGGCAATCAATTTTGAGCAGTAGTTTATTCTTTAGAAAACATTACCCTATTATTAACTTAGGTAAATTTGAGCCTTAAAGAAACTGGGCAGAAATGCATGTTGCAATATTTAGCATTATTTTTAATAAACTTTGACATGAAGCAAGCTATTGGATTTCACCTAAGTTAGTGAAAAGTATTTTAAAAATGTGTAAATTAAGTGAATTCTGTGATCTTTAAGGTTAATTTAACTTTAGATTTTAAATCTTTTTTCTATGAAGATGAACTCTTCTCACCAAGAAGTACAAGTTGAAGTCTAATACTAAAGGACCAGTGAGTTGTCACATGTATTGGAAGACTACATAGAGTATTTTGCCTTGAGGTATTTAAAAAGAAACTGTTAGTATGAGACCCAAGGAAGAAGCAAGAAAATAGAAAATCTTTACCAAAAGCAACAGATGGCAAATATACCATGTATTCATGTGTACTGAATTAACAACTTGTGTATTTTACCTGAAACTGTTCACACACAAACTTGTGTATGAGAGAATAATCTGGATAGAGAACTTTAATGGAATATTAAATTATTTAGAGGATTAAGAAAACTAAATGGAAATGAAAAAAGGAAATGTGTAATGCAAGATACAGAATCAACTATAGTGGAGCAAAACCTGAATGTCATAGAAAAAATACAAAACGGCAACTTGCGCTGAAGTGAGTAGAGAGTTAGGCATACCTCAGTCTGCATTGCGTGGGTGGATTAAAGATGAGAATAAATTAAGAGCATTTCTTGATAAACTTGAAGGTGGCTTGAAACTCAAGAGCTAGAACAGCACAAGATTGTGAGTTAGACAAGGCAACGTTCAATGCATTTTATGAAGCCAGAAACAACAGAATTCCCATATCTGGACCATTTATTCAAGCACAAGCAGAGAAACTACACAAGGAACTTCATGGTCCTAATGCAGATCCACAATTTACTGTTTCAAGTGGTTGATTAAGAAGATGGAAGCAGCGACAGGGCATATTGCAAGTAAAAATCAATGGCGATCAAGTCAGCAGACACTGTAGAAGCAGAAGAGTTCATCCCTAAAGAACAGCAGCTTGTTGAGTAGCAGATCTGTAACGCAAGTGAAACAGTACCTCCAACAAGAACTGCAGATGAAGCTGTCAAAGGACTTGAGGTAGCCCTATAGTACTACAAGCGTGTGGGAGGCAAGCTGAAAATACTACAACTAGTCCATGATTAGAGATGCCAAGAAGAGGGCAACAATGAGCAATAAGCAAGCAACAATAACATCATACTTTACCAAGAAATAAACTGTATTTGAACTATATCTGTATTTGTAATTTTTAAGATTAATAAATTGAATACAATCTTTGTGTGTGGATAAAAAATTTAATATGGTTTTGTATATATTTGTAAGAATTTCAAATCTAATAACTCTGCATGAAAGCATGCAGTTAAGAAGTTGACCACCCAAATACCACAGCTTAACGGTGCTCCACTGCATACAAGTAATTGTATGTTTAATGACTTAAGTACAGTTTAATAAAAGTGTCTGGATCAAATACTTTGTAAATTATTTATTAATCTGTTAGCAAAAGTGTGCAGAAGCCATACGTAAAACGTGTAACTTGTCATTTGGTTTGGTCTTTGATCTTTAGACAGTAACTATGAAAAAACTTAATTGATCTATTCATAATGTGATAGAGGAAACACTATTTGAGGTTTTTGAAAATGTAAAATGATGCTTGTGACATTTGTTGTTTATATATTTTTTATACTTACATGTTTGTTTTTGTTTTGGAATTTCGCACAAAGCTACTCGAGGGCTATCTGTGCTAGCCGTCCCTAATTTTGCAGTGTAAGACTAGAGGGAAGGCAGCTAGTCATCACCACCCACCGCCAACTCTTGGGCTACTCTTTCACAAACGAATAGTGGGATTGACCGTAATATTATAACGCCCCCACGGCTGGGAGGGCGAGCATGTTTTAGTGCGACCCGGGCGCGAACCCGCGACCCTCGGATTACGAGTGCACGCCTTAACGCGCTCGGCCATGCCAGGCCCCCCATGTTTGTTTACATGTGATTTGTTAGATGTGTATTGTCTAAGTAGCACCTCTTAATTTATAGAAGATTGAGAGTAAAAATCAACTATTTGTTTTATGAAAATACTGGCATGTTTTTAAAATGTTGGCTTGTATAGTTTAAGACAAGATTCCCAATGTGCCAAAAGAATATGCTTGGTCAGTTACAGTCAGTATATCAAGACTCAAGCTGTAATTGTGATTAATGCTTATTTATTAGAAAACTACAGAAGGTGACAGGGAAAGTTTATAAAAAATCTGGAACATTACAAACTGTTATCTTTAAGAAGTGGGCATGTGACCTGTATGATGCCAACCAAGCAAGCTAGCTACCTTAAAGGTGTAACTTTCAATTCAGAATAAATTAAGTTTGTAAAACCCTTTTATATAAACCAATATAATAACTGTTATAAATTGTTTCTGTATATTAAAATATTTAAGAAAATTGTGTATCAGTTTTTTTGGTAAATATAATAAATTTCATGCATATTAACTAACATTCACTTAAATTCAAATTTTCAGTTACCATTTAAAAAAAAAATTCACAATCAGATCTTTAGTAAAATTTTAATTAAAAATTAACATACTGTATGAAAACTTGACAATTCCGTAAAGGTCGAAACGTTCTTCACTTTTCTATCTAAAATATTTTCTCAACCCAAATGAGCTGTTTTTGCATATAAAATATTTTATCAGTTTGTCTATCCTCTTTTGCTGCAAAGTATTACTGTTTGTCTGGTAACAGATTAATTTATTCTAACTACAAGGTTAAATGTTCCAGTAGGTCTTGCTATAGAATTTGCTTGTCTGTTGAGAGTTGGAGTAACAAATGAAAAAGCTTTTTCAATGGAATTTGTTGCCAATAATTATTACTTTTTTCCAGATTAAACTTCAATCTGGATGTTCAGAATTGAAGTTTGAAGATTCAGGAAGAGGTGGTTTATAATCTGAACTGCCTGAAGACGTTCTTATTCAGATAATGCTAATTCTTACTGAGGTCTATGAAACAAATCATTTATTTCCTTGAATATTTTTTATTGTTTTTGTAACTTCTGATTTTCCAGTTCTATCTGGTTAAATCATAGGGATTAAACCAAATACTTAATTTTAACAGGATCTGAGAGTCCAATTTAGATTTCCTGGTTTACCTGTTTATCCTCTCAATTTGTCTAACCAAATAGCTTTTGACTTGTTCTAATTTTTACTGCAGTCTTAACAGAATTATACCAATATTCTCATATTTGTACCCCCACTGGGATAGCACTAAGTCTTCATATTTTACATTAAAATCAGAGGCTCAATTCCCTTTGATGGACACGGTGTAGAGCCTGGTGTGGCTTTGCTATAATAAAAACTTCTCATACTTTCTATGATAACTTCCTTACCAGTGAGAGTTAAAGGATAGGCTTGTTTCGCCTCAGACCTTGCATAAAATTGTTAAAAATGAATTTACGTTTACAGTAGAGAATTTCCTGGAATAACCTTCTTAGTTTGATACGCATAATTTCACACCTTTTCATTTATTTTTAGTTAATTACTTTTCCAATTTAAAGCCATTTATAATTGGTAAAGATACACTAGCTCGTATTCAAACGACTTTTAATAGGTGTTACCTGCAGACTTTTGTGATTCACTAAAGAAAATGACATGTTCACGCAATACTTTGTTTATAAGCTTTAAGAATTCGGGTGATAATAGGTTACTTTTTCAATATGCATTTTAAAATAAAATTAATACATAATTTAATTATAAAAATGTAATATAATCTCGCATATCAATGTATTTTCATAGCTGGCTCTTCTGCTTATTGTCGTATCAAGAACATTAGTAAACAAAGTTAGAATGCTGAATTTAGTCATTTTTTCCCACTGCTCTTTCTTTTATAGTTTAGGTTTTCATTCCGTTTAACTTCCTTTTCAATGTTGGTTCGAATCTTATACGCTATCAAAAAAATTGAAGTTTGGAGCACCGTCTTTCACAAAAGGACGAAAACAACTATCATAAGTATGGAAAGGAAATGCAAGAGTGAAGGGATCTTAAATTAGCCACACCCTATTTTATGGTGAATATTTTTCGGATCGCTTGAATTGGAAATAATTAAAAAACGAAGTACTGATTACAATAATGTATTTCATGTGTATTTTTATAAGTTTGGTCAGGTCTTAGTAATTAAAATTTGACTATTTGTCCTATTGTTTTCACTGCTACACACAAAGCTCCATAGATGTGTATTATCGATACACGAAATAATTTTACAACTATCAAACAAATCCCCTCTGAACGTCTGGTCGAGTAAAGTTTAGAGATTTTAGTCTTTTTCATAGGACAATTCCGCCATTCCACTTTGTTTTTCTTCTGGACCTTCAGCAACTCAATGTCCTTCTTGAGCCTAAAGCTGTACACCGTATTCTAAATGAGGCTTGCAAGTAATGCATAGAATTCATAAACATTCCTCGTCTCGTATTTAGCATTTCTGTGGATGCTACCCAAAATCCTATCAGGCCTGTTGCTATCTACAATACATTATTTAGATTACTTAACTTTTGAATCACTGTATCAGATGCCAACTATTTCAAATGACTGAGCGTAATGTTCGTAGACAGAGCTGGTTATCATCTGCGGCTACTAGGCCTGACCAATGTATCTAAGCTGTTTATTATTATAACTATTATGTATTACTGCTACAGATTGCTCATTTGTGACTGTGTTTTGGCTAAACTGTAAACACTGTTAGTAAATATGCTTGAAATCATTTTGTCATCTGTAAAACCCAATATTTGTACAATGGCTGTAGTTTTGGTTTTAGCACAGTCATATTTTTTTGCTATATCAGAGTCTGGGAACATTTTTCTAAATAGATGTCCTGCATGATCGGCTACAACTAGGGGTAAATTATGAGCAATAATGAATTGCGTGAAGATCACTTCTGCATTTATGGTTTCATATTCTGAATTCTTGCTCATAAATGTCATTATCTGCATCGTTTTTGTCTTTGCCTCAGCCTTTTGTTGGTCAGATGCCTGGAACAATTGTTTATTCCGCCATACGCCACAGAAAAATCGATGTGACAAACTGTACAAAACTCATGATTGTTACTGACTTTTAATGCAATGACCGGATATTTTGCACTATACTCTTTCTTGAATTTTTGATTCACAGTTTTAGTCCTTTTAGATTTGCCAGAAACAAGACAAATCCAGTGAACGAGGCCTCTTTTTACACCTGTGATCATATGCATTCGTGTTTCTATGCCGCTTAGAAAACGATTCTCATCTACGCCAGCGCTGATTGGCTGGCAAGCACTGATTACGTAACTATGGATTCCCCCACGCACCCAGTATAGAGAAGCACCGCACTCGCACTCTTGGTATAGGTCGAAGATACAAATATTTTTTTTTTATTATTTCAAGAACAAACATGATTATCGCAAGTAGCTATTTGGACTATGTCTTTTATTTATTATCAAAATTTATATGTATCTCACTAGAAATTTTCATTTCAAGCCTGGGGAGAACAATTTCACTTTATTGTATAGGCTTATATAATAATTTGGGAGTTACAACAAGTAGTATTTGTCTATATGAGCGTATAGTCGTAATGTATACACCAAAATCGTAATGGTTGGGATCTCTGCAACACCAAGATCTTCAGTTGCATTATTTATTATATTTATTTACACTGTAACAATAATTTGAAATTTAAAAAAACTTTCATGCATCTTGTTTCACTTTGGATAGCTACACGTAATAACCAAATGCATCAAATTGGTGAGAATGTGGCAGAGACTACTGAAAGATATTTCTGCATTTATGGAGGTAACAAAGATGGTTGAAAAAATTTTTACAAGTTGACTGTAGCGAGATAGAAGTTTAAATACATATGGATATTTTCAGACAGTGAACCACAGGTAAAAGATCAGTTAAAAACGATTTTTAGGGGGTGGGGGTATGTGCCTCTTGGCTAAATTAATGTCAGAATAATTCCTCGACAACGATTAATACAATATCTTTTAAGATATCACAGTATCTTTAATGATGCCCCCCAGTGGCTCAGCGGTATGTCTGCGGACTTGCACGCTAAAATCCGGGTTTCGATACCAGTGGTGGGCTATTGTGTAGCTTTGTGCTTAATTCAAAACAAACAAATGTTTAATGACTTTTCTGAAATTGTTAATGCAGTCAACCACTGGGTAATAATATTACCGCGAATTAAATTAAAGAGAGTTAGCATAATATACAGTTTCTACTCGCGACAGAGAGAAAAGTTTAGTGTAACAAGAGGTGTTCATGCCTCACAAACCATGAACTCTTATTTCTCCTTGCATTTCTTTTTCACAGTTTTTACTTCCATTTCATATTAATCTGTAAGTACTCATAAAATTCTAAAGGTTTTTGTTTGTTGTAAGAGTTTTGATGAGAAAATTAGTTACACCTGTATCAATATTTCATTTGTAGACAAAATGAAATTAACATGTGATAGGATAAATTCGAAGATCAAGAGGCTGAAAATGAATTCATAGTTAAGAACGCTAAAAAGCGAATCTCTAGAGTCAGACGTTAATGTTTAAGATAACTTTTAACATCAAATGCACTTCTCCCAGTGAAACCAGACATTCCTTCACTGCTCATAGTGACAACACTAGTGAGTTCTTGACTGTGTTTTCAAAGTATTACTAGTCTCTTGGTTTCGTTTCTGTATCACCTGAAATAATTCATGTCGTTTTGGAGATACTTCGATGAAAATGGATTGGATTGTTTCTAGTCTGTTGTGCAGGGTTTCTACTTGATTCATTGATGCGTGCGATGCCAAATTGAGGTAATAGCTTGTACTACGAACATAAAAGGCATTTAGCACTTCTTGCATTAATGTTTAATACTCTTTAGCGCTCCACTTATATTTGAGGTACCACCAAGACCCATTGCAACTAATTATGATAAATGTATTTCGAGCTCTTTTGGAACGAATTTTAATAAATCGAATAAAACATCTTTCTTGGTTGCAATAATGCCATAAAACCAAAATAAACGTTATTCAAATAATTCTACAAACACAAAATGGAAACAGAGTAACACATGTTACTGCCAGACGATGTTACTATTCTCATCAGCTGTAATAAACTATCCAATGCTTTTGATGTGTGGCTTGGCATGGCCGAGCTCGTAAGACGTGCGACTCGTAATCCGAGGTTCGCGGGTTCAAGCCCGCGTCGCGCTAAACATGCTCGCCCTCCCAGCCGTGAGGGCGTTATAATGTTACGATCAATCCCAATATTCGTTGGTAAAAGAGTTGGCGGTGGGTGGTGATGACTAACTACCTTCCTGCTAAATTAGGGATGGCTAGCACAGATATCCCTCGAGTAGTTTTGTGCGAAATTCCAAAACAAACAAACAAAGCTTTTGATGTTCTGTATTATGTGTTAGAATACTCGTTCAGCTATAAAGCTGGTTCGTTCACTGTGAATTTCAAAAATTGTTCACTGCATATGAACAAAACATATTTCCTGCACTTTTTCTTTTATCCGAGGAAGATTTTGTGATCAGATGATGATAAAAAATTGGCCCTGTTTTTGGTTGCTCATTTCTCCAAGATTACCATGATTCTTATTGTTGTTACCATTGAAATGTTTTGCTGAATGTAGTGAAAAACTACTTTAGTAATAGCACTTAAATAATCACATTTTCTTCCACTTGTTTGTAACATTGAGCTTTTTGCATTTGTAGAACTGTTGTTTCATGATCAGGTGCCCCTCAGCGGTATGTCTGCGGACTTACACGCTAAAATCCGGGTTTCGATACCCGTGTGGGCAGAGCACAGATAGCCCATTGTGTAGCTTTGTGCTTAAATCAAAATAACAACAACATGATCAGGTATGTTCTTTTGACATTCAATCATGACTTTTGAATGATCTTGTGTTGCATAATGGCGGCTAAGGATATTAGGATGCTACTGGTCTTTCAGGTGAATTTCTTTATCACTGCAGAAGTTTTCTCAAGGAAAACATTATACCAGTGAAGTAGGAAATTAAAGGATGCTTCTTATACCATGCAGAGTTGAAGCAGCGGTTTTGTGTATCAAATTTTGGAACAGGAAATAATAGAAGAATAGGCTGCTAAGGAGAATCGAATTCAGTTACTGCAGGAGTGTTTTAAATACTAAACATATTCACTTAACTTTATGTCTTCATCTTGAGCCTCGGATTCAACTAGTTGTAATTTAGTGTTTTTTTTTTTGCAAAAGCTGAATGTCTTTTTGACCACCAGAGGCAACATCTTTGATTGCACTTTGTGATTTATCTTTAAAATATCGGGGTGTAATCTTCAATCGTGGTGAAAGTGAAATAGGATCCTGTGATTTCAGTCCTTAAAAGGTATTTCTCTACATGAACATTAAATAAGAACTTGCTACTTTATAACAACATTGGTTTCTGTAACCAGTGAAGGAACGATGCGTCTAAACTCAATTTACCGACATCACCTTCACACATGCTTCATCTGTTGCTTTTCCCATCAATTTCTAGTCTCTACTACGTTCAACTTTCGTTCTTGTCTCGTGGCTTTTCACTGATATTGCGCAACATTTAGGTAGTAAAGCTGTTTGTATTGTTCATCCTAAGTAACAATAGACAAATTGACGCTAAAAACTACATCATTTGAGTTTGTATGTGTCACACCTGTCATGTAGCTTTCATATCTTCCATCACCAGTATAACCTAACTTAAAATTTATGTAACGAGGCTGAAGAGAAACAGCAGTTTCTGAATAATACAGATACTTCTCAAGCTTCTTTGGGGCATCTTAAGTATAAAATCTAATTTATTTCCAAGTTAATTTCAATCATGGTCTGTTTTATTGTGTTTTTGAAAAGCCTTAAAGACCAGAGACGTAATAATCTTACGAAAATTCCCTTTTCTATTTGACACGTGGTAGCAAATGAAATTAGAATTCTTTATTAAAAAAATAAGAAAAATCAATACGAAACTTTTAAAATAAAATGAACAGTAAAATATGAAATATAAAAATAAGGAATACAATTATAATATTGATATTTTGACTTTTACGGAATTGTATAACTATATTTGTCCGAATTTTAACAATTACCTACTCCGATTAGCCATATAGGATTTTAAGGACATACTTACATGTTCCTTAAGAGAACGGTGGATTTAGCTTCATTTCATTCCATTTTAAAATGAAAGACCAAATATGCTTCCCATTACAGTAACAATATCCAAGAGCAATATCTAAGCTATCTGTTTATCATAAGGATGCTAATCGACTACGAGTTTGCAAATGGCCATGACTAGTGATAAACTAATAAAGTATATGTAATAGTTTCTTTGAGTGGGAAAATTTTCGAAGTAAAAATGAGACAGTAGTGTATGTAACTTGTCAACCTAAAGGAATCCTGTACAGTGCAAACACACAACTACTTTTTTTCTACTGGCTCTTAAAATTGAAAAATTATAATTGTTTGTTGATCATATGACAGCTAACAATTACGTTTATTGATGCTTTTTTAAACAAAGAAATAAAAACATATATAATATAAAACTTTAAATTGTAATGTACTTAATAATAATAATTTCATTAAAATACATTGAGAGTAAAGTGATTTACTTAACTTTTCAATGTAACACAGTGCTAATTCAAAAAAGAATTTAAAAAATTGCATGTTAATTTCTGTGTTCAAGAGTTGCATTTGGGAAAAGATTAAGAGACTGTTTTGATGCTTCTTCTGATTAATGAACTTGCTTCATAATGTCTGTGAAAAGTTGTCTTTTCCATAATTAGCGAATCTACTTTTGTGTTGGTTAATTCCATTATGACACAAAAACTTACAACCTTTTACATCTCTTGATGTTTTAATTGTAGTTTTAATTTTGTCTGACTTTTTTCCTGTATCATTTCAGATAACTTAAGTGCTTAATTTGTAGATGCAAAAGGAAATGTAATTAAAAATGATTATGAGGTTTACGCATATATTTATTAAACACATATTTGATAATCCATGACGACAAGAAAACCAACTTGTAGAGAAAAATATATATATATGTAAAAACGGCTGGTATGGATAGAGAAAGCTCTAAGTAGAGGAGAAAACAACGTTTCGACCTTCTTCTGTCATCGTCAGAAGAAAGAAAGAATGTTGTTTGCATCTTAGTTTTCAAGTTTTTGTTGTGGAAGATACTAAGAAACACAGCCACAGAACTATACTCATTATATAAAATTAACGACGAATTAGACAAAATAAAACAATACTTCATCAACGTCAATAAGTTTCCTCCACAAACCAAAAAAAACATTATACGCAACACCAAACAACCAGCCGTTTTTACATATATATTTGATAATGTTGATATTTTATTGAATATTGTTACTTTTAATTTTACATTCAAAATAACATATTTCTGGAAAAGGTTTCATATGTTGATATCAATATAAATATAATTACACCAATTTCTACACAGTTTGCTTCTATTCATATTAATCATAACATCTCTAACCTTTCAATGATGCCGTTGAACCATCCATGAATTAACATATTTTGTTGGATTTGCATTTTTGTGAATAGTGGGGCAACTATTCTTAAGCATTGAAGTCGATAACGTACCTATAAAGATATAATCAATTTAAAGTGATTACGTGCATTTGTTAAAATCCTTTCTCACATTTGCTAGATGAAACTTGTATGAGGTTAATTGTTCTTTGTAATAGGATTAAAGCTGAAGGAATTCTACCACTGCTGATAAATTCCTGAAATGCTCAAAGTGTACCTTTTGGGAACTTAAAATTAGGAATCCATAGTCTGATTTCTTGTCTTGCATGTTTAAGGTTGGTCTTGTTTCAGCTGGCCAGTTTTCATAATATATGACCGTGTTGTTTAGCAGGTCTTTGCTGCTGTTTTTCATAAGTCTTCTCTGAATAACTATCATACCGGAATTTACAACTGTAGAAGACGAAACATAAAATTGGTCATTTTTGACACTCATTTTCGTCCAGAAATTAACAACTGCCTCAGTTTGGTGCAGGTGTATTCATTCTACAGTTGCTTGGTATTACTGTTAATTTTACGTTGAACAGGATTAGATTCAATCTCCTTCTAGGACTGTATAAAAAGAGCTGACCTATGAGATGTGTCAGTGTATAAATACTAACATTATGGATTATAGTCCCAAACATTTTCAAGATAACAGCAAATATTCTTATGCCATGAAGTAAAGTTTTCAATGTTCCTCTGAATTTGTGGTTTAAACTAATACCTACTGGGAAGATAGATTCTAAAACGATGTAACATGAAAATTATGGTTAAATATTTTAATATGCTTGACTGTGTGAAAAGTGGTCTCCAGTACTAGCGAGAATTGACATTGTGATAATAAAGGAAATTTACAACTAGTTCTTGTTTTCTTTCCCTCAAGAAATTCTGAATGTTTAAGGAGGATAGTGATGTCTTGAATATTAAACATATATCTAAGTGAAACATTGAAAATGAGAAAACTTTAGGTTTTCTTGTTTACAACAGGTATTCTCAAACTTACATTTTTGTGTACCACTTTTAAAAATTTGATCAGTTTATTTTATCACTTTGTGTTTTCTTATCTACCTCAATAATAACCATTTCTTTATTTACAGATTGAACCTCATATATATATATATAATTTTAGTTTAGTAATTATCTATTTATTCATTATAAATAAGGTTTTGTATTTAAAAAGGAAATAAAAGATTAAATAAAATTATTCAATGTAATATACATGTATAAAATTAGTTCAAGTGGTCTGTGCGAAGGTCACGCTTCTTTAACTAAACAATTTTTTAATACTTAGATCTATTTTGTTAAGCTTCAATCTTAAATCAGGTTAAATGTTCAGTTTCTTCGTGTATATGTTTTTAAGAAAAAGAATAACAGAAAATCTCCATTCACAAAGTTAAGTTGTAATGAATGGTAACAATCTTAACGACTTTCTGGACTACGCTGTTACATTATGGAAGTGAAATAACGCACAGTTTTTTTAAAAAATTAACGTCATTACAGTTTGTTTTGAATTTCGCTCAAAACTACTCGAGGGCTATCTGCGCATGCCCCCCAGTGGCTCAGCGGTATGTCTGCGGACTTACACGCTAAAATCCGGGTTTCGATACCCGTGGTGGGCAGAGCACAGATAGCCCATTGTGTAGCTTTGTGCTTAATTCAAAACAACAACAGCTATCTGCGCTAGTCGTCCCTAATTTTGCAGTGTAAGACAAAAGGGAAGGCAGCTAGTCATAATTACCCACCGCCAACTCTTGGGCTACTCTTTTACCAGCTAATAGTAGGATTAACTGTTACATTATAACGCCCCAACGGCTGAAAGGGCGAACATGATTGGTGCGACAGGGATTTGAACTCTCGACTCTCAGGTTAAGAATCGAATGCTTTAACCCAGCTAACCATCTCGCACCGTTTTGATTAGATCAAATATGTGGTTCCAAACTGAACTTAATGGTATAAGTCGGTAATTTGTGAGTAAATTGTTTTCTGTAATATGTGTTTTTCTATGTAAGCGACAAGCTTATCTGAAGTAAGAGGAATTGAAAGCCGTAATAAGTCGGGGGAAAGATAATTTAGAAAGTCACGTCACAAGTTGCATATAGTGTTTTTCTGTTTTAAAAAATTAACAGCATAATAGTTATATATCTACGTACAGCAAGTGAAAACACATTTGAAAATTTGCATGTTTCAGTTTCTTTCAAACTGATAGTCTTGACATTTAACAATGTTTTTATGATCTCATCCCATTAGCTTGTTTTTGTTTTTTGTTTTTTTTGGAATTTCGCACAAAGCTACTCGAGGGCTATCTGTGCTAGCCGTCCCTAATTTAGCAGTGTAAGACTAGAGGGAAGGCAGCTAGTCATCACCACCCACCGCCAACTCTTGGGCTACTCTTTTACAAACGAATAGTGGGATTGACCGTCACATTATACACCCCCACGGCTGAGAGGGCGAGCATGTTTAGCGCGACTCGGGCGCGAACCCGCGACCCTCGGATTACGAGTGCACGCCTTAACGCGCTCGGCCATGCCAGGCCCATCCCATTAGCCAATCAATAAGAAAATTTCCTCAACCGCATCGGGTGTTGTAGAGTTAGGTTTAATGTGTTTGACGTGTTTTAACATATTCATCTTTGATTTCAGTCATGGATTCTTATAATTAATATTTCAATGGAAAAGAATAAAAGGGAAAAAACGATTGTGTAAAATATGTTTTTTCTTTTTTTTAATCGTAATAGTGATGTTTTCCATGTATATCAAACTGCAAAATCATGCAAATATATATGTATTGGTCATGTGATTTTATGTTTGTTGTACTTGTGTTGACAGCGGTAATTCATTAGCATTGTGTTTTTCCCTCGATAGTTTATTGCCGGGGTAGAAGTAGTTTGTACAGGTATATTTCAATAGTTGCTGCAATTCTTCAAGCTTATTTATTACATGAAAATATGTCGTGTGATGCAGTTAAAGCCATCCTGGCAGAATTTTTTGAATATGATACGACGAAAATTGTTCATATCAAAAGCAAGAAAGCTGGTATATTGAATAGAATCGTGCAGTTGGTCATAATAGGCTATATTGTTGGGTAAGTACTAGGTTTTAACCTTAGATTTTGTCGATAAAACAATAAAAGTAGTGTGAGTGTATTTAGTATTTACTGATCTAAAGTTGTAACGGGTTGTGCGTAGGCCGTAGAGGGAACCTACTTTCATTGTGGCCCTAAAAATGTTTCTTAAAACTTACAAGGGAGAATGAGGTTTTACGTTGTATCACGATAGCTGCTGTGGCTATTAACGCTTTTCTAAATAAAATGGAGAATAACGTTGTTCCCTGCTAAAGACTGCCTATGAAGGTGTTGAAGGATGTTTGTTTAGTCAGAGGTTAAAATCTTTGAATTAACTCTAGATTATCCTCAACTTCCGTTGGTATTCAAATGTCAAAGTTGAGAGCAAAGTCAAGTGTTTATATTAATCATGCATAATGTTATAGAAGTGGAAGTTAAGAAAAATATATTGTAAGTAATGATTATAAAAGTGGTCAAGTTGGCAAAGCAGTTTTTTAAATTAAACTGGAAGAAATAGGCAAGCAAACGTTCTTTATAAATTTTTGTTAGGTTAAAAAATTCCTACCTATATTGGTATTTATTAAATGAAGTAAAATATTTGATCAACAAAACATTTATAGTAAAACTTGTTCATGTGTATGATTGGAATAATTATATTTAGATTAACTGTTTGGGCATTATAACTAATGAGAATATAAATTACCATGTTATGTGAAGTGCTCATTTTCTATTAAAAGTGCAGAAAAGATGTATGATTGTTCTACTAAATGTTTGTTTTAATTGGTAACAAATTAAACTTCTAAAGTGTTTTTGAATTTTTACAGTTGAACTGGTAATGTTTATTGCTCCTTTATGATGCCCATCACTGATTATTTTTGTTTTAGTATAATTGTACATACAGTTGTTTTCATTTTTTGAAGATGTTTTGTATTTTTGTTCATATAAATCAGTTTATATGTATCAACTTTAGGTAAATCTCCTTTATTGAAGTCTTCAATATATCCTTTGTAATTTGGGCAGTTTCTACTCTAATCGTATCTGGTACTGTTGGTAATGCAGTGGTTCGTAAAGCAGTGTCTTCTATAGTGAAGCACACTGACTTCATAGATTTGAAAATAAACATCTGTTTTAGAGTAGTGGATGAACTAGGTTGTGCATATTTACAGTATGTGAATACACTTTGTCTTTCTATGCACAATGAATTGATAAACCATGGTGTTTTTTTGTAACTTTTATCAGAATATAGAAATTTCTGGTGTTTTTTTTTGGGGGGGGGTTGCATCATACATGTTGTTTTTCTTCACCATGCATGCATGACTTAACATGTTTTTTGTTTAGACAGTAAATTGGTTTCATCTTGTTCTGATATATAGTTTACAGACAACTGCAACTTAATTCCATGGTTATGGAGGACTATTATTTGCAAACTTATTCCCTCCATACACTCGTTTTAATATTATTAAAGTATAAATTTTCTGAAAATAGTAGAAAAATGGATAATTAGAATGGTACTTCACTGTAGTTAAGCTACAAAGACAAGCTGACAGTTAAGGATTTTTTATTATTATTATCCAATCAATGTTTTGATAGTTTTGTGTGGAGTAAACATTTTGTATTAATTTAAACATTGGGGGATTAGGCTTAACATCCTTAAACAATGATTGATTCATATTTGTTCTTTGAACAATTGTAAGTGTATTTGTAAACTTTTGAATGATTTTTGTAATTATGATAGATTTCTGGTAACTTGGAATATGGATGTGAAACTTTTCATTTAGTATATTATTAGATGCTTTAAATCTTACCAGTTGGAAAGAAAGGAAAACCTTGAAGGACAGAAGGACAAGGTCTTTCATCATCTTATTTTGTAAAAATAACTAATGTTATTGCATTTTGCAGTTAAATAAGTAATGGTGTTTTTAAATAGCCGTAAGTGTAAAGAAAAGTTTAAACAGTTAAATTAGAATGCATTCAATATTTCTTGTCATTAACAATTTCTACAACAATGTGACATGTTTAGTTCTTCTAACCCACCATAAAAGAAAGTGAATTTAAAACCATTTTTTTTTTTTTGAAATTTGCCAATTATTTTGTTTAACTTTTTTAAAGTGTTGGACTATACTGTTACCAACAGCAACTCATTTCATTACTTTAATCACTGTGTAGAAACACATTTGTTTTCACTGAAAGCTACCCTATGTTTTCCAAATCTTAAGCTTGTGACATTTTGTTCTGTTATCAGAATGTGACAAATTTTATGGGATTTGATGTAAGATAATCTACTGAACATAAGATCTCTTACTTTCCACTTAAAAAACAGACAAAATCTTCCTATCTGTGCAGGATAATCTTTCTGTCAGTGAATCCTTTCCAGAAAATCAATTTTTTTTTTTTTTTTGGTAAGGAAACTAAACTGTACACAGTATTGAAATCGTAGTAACCCAAATGCATTTCATTGCACTTAATAGAATTAAGATTTAGAAGTGGCAACTAGATTTGCAGTGTTATTCACCTACATTTTTTTTCAGGTGTAGTATATGTAGTTTTATTTTTCTAATGCAGTTAGTTGGCCTTTGTGGTGAGTTGTTTATAGATCTGATTGGAGCAGTAGATTTTATGGAGTTTAAGAGAAGTGTGAATAATATTTAAATAAGGGCTAACTTTTAGTTATGTAACTATATTAGTGCAGTAAATGGAGTAGTCTAGATGGATTACAGGTCCCTTATTTATTAATGTTAAGTGAGAAAATCAGATGTCTAGCTTCTAGGGTTACCAGTTCATTAGTCAGTCATAACTAACATTTTGAATTAGAGCACAAAGTATTTACCATTTAAATATTTGAAGTTTTTACTTCATAATATTCATCATTCTTCTTGCAATCCAAAAGAAGGAAGTAGAAGGAACAATTGAGGTTTTGTTTTGACTTTCTTTTTTTTTATAGTGGCATTTTGTTTTGCACTTGTACTTGACATTTTCACTTTAAAAGTTAATAATAATAACTTTTGGCTTTTATGACAAAGTTGCTGTACTGTGTTGCAAAGCTAAACTATTTATAACACCAAAATTGTTTCAAAGGATTGTCCAAAATTTTTTATTGGACTCTACCCCATTTTAAACATTAAAGTAACAAAAGCCATCACATCCTCAGGTATCAACTCACTGGTAGTTTACCTTCTGAAATGAAAGATGCTTACATATGTTATCTTTTTGACATCCTTTAAAATATTGTCTTTGATTCTTCATAAGCTTTATTTCTTTCTACTTAAAACCAAGATATTTATGATTTTATACAACTTTTATATTTCACTTAAAGTAGTGAAGGTGAGGAATATTGCTTTCATCTTGTCTTGTAGATGCATATTGATATAATGTATATTTCAAGGAAAGTACCCATTTCTTTGTGCATTGTGTAAACATTTTATATGGTATATGCAAATTAATTTTTATTTCTTAAAATCTGTTTTGTTAAGTAAATGCAAGAATGCAAATATTTCACATTTAGTACATGTAGTGGAAAACTACCCAAACTTGTATATTTTTTATTGCAGTACTTCATTACATTCAACTTTTAGGGAATTTTTACCATTTTAATTTTTGTTCATTTTAATTCAGTCATTTTATTAAGTAATATTTTAATTGTTTGAAACTTGTAATTTTTGTATAATAAACTTAATGTTTTATATAAAATTCTAATTGATTATTTCTTTTCTTTTTCTAGTTTTGCTGTTATCTACAAGAAAGGTTATCAAGATTTTAGTACTGTAGAAAGTTCTGTCACAACTAAGGTCAAGGGAGTAGCTTACACAAATTTTACAGATAACAAGTTTGATCCAGAGATTAATAACACTGATGATTACAGAAGAGTATGGGATGTATCTGATTATGTTATCCCTTCTTCGGTGAGTTACTGCAATAATCAATACATCAAAAACAAGCCAACCAAAATAAAGATTCTTACATTAAGATTGGCTGCTTTTTATTTATTTTTACTTTTATTAAGATTTATTTTTAATTTGGTCTTAGTGATGGCAGGCTTGGTATGGCCATGTGGTAAGTGTTTGATTCATAATCTGAGGATAATGGGTTAAAATTCCAGTTGTGCCAAACATGTTTGCTCTTTCATTCGTGGGGCATTGTAATGTAACAGTTAATCCTATTGTTTGTTGGTAAAAATAGCCCAAGAGTTGGTGGTGAGGCTAGGGTAGATATATTCACTGGCAGAAAAGTGGGGGGGGGATTCTGAGCCTTTTAATTTTGATGGCTTTTGTATGAATTTGATGTATAAATGATACTTAATAGTTAAAAGTTAAAACCATTGTCTTGAATTTTGACCAAATCCTCAGTTTTGAATGGATTTTTTGTTGTTCAGTTTAATGTAAAATGTATTTTACATTAAACTGAATGACGACGACGACAATGACAACAACTCCATTCAAAACTGAGGATTTGGTCAAATAAAATAAGAGTTCTTTATATTTCAGGAAAATGGAGCTTTCTTTGTCACTACCAATGTTGTTATTACACCCAACCAGACTCAGCTTCATTGCCCTGAGGTAAGGGATGAGTATTAACAATCATATATAGTTACATCCTTTTCAATTCTTGTTTCTTGTATAGTTAGTCCTATAACATAATTTAATTTAATCAGTAGAATATTTTAAGTATTTCCAGAAAATTTGCTTTACCATTTTTGTTTCCTCTTTAAAAATGTAACAGGCTAGTAATATCTGTTGGGTTTACATAAAATTTCATTTTTCTATTGTTTAGGACCCAGCTGTACCTGGTGCTTTGTGTGATCCAAACAATAACACTTGTGTAGCTGGTACTCCTCTTCTCTTGGGAAATGGTGAGTTTTTTTTTTTATTTAGTTTTTCAATGTGGTTTAAAATATCTCCTGCAGACTTGCCTACATAAGCAACATTCTTGTACTTTTGCAATAAATATTTAAATTGCACCAAATTGTTTTACACCCAGTCTTACCATTTCACAGCTTTAAGGTGAGTTAACTTTTAAGTATTAAAATATCACTTTTAAGTAATTGGAACAAGCCTTAGATTAGTTTGTATGAGTAAAGTTTAACAAGATCTTGTAAATTAATGCTCTTTTAACAGGTATATATATAGTACTTTAATGAATGTAAACAAAATTGCCATCACAGTGTAGCTAAAAATTGTTTAATTAGGTGAGTCTTACATCTTAATTTTATGAAGTATTTGAAAGAATAGTTAGTTTCTCCTACATGTGACATTTCTCTTAAGGTGGATTCCTATATGTGGTGAAAGAACCTTCCAGAAAAGATTCTGTTCATTCAGTTTACCTCCTCTGGATTCTAAACTTTCACCCAAGTGTTTCTCATGCATGGTGACCTATGAATAGGAGAAAATCCTGGTGGTTGAGGAGTCCAACTCTAAAATACTACTTTGGCCTTGAATTCCTGTAGATGGGCAGCCTTGGGGTGGCCCCCAGTGTCAATTGGCTGGTCCACTTGGGCTAGGGTCAACCAGGTACCAGTGCTGGATGTTCTCAACAGGTGTTGTGGACATTGTATCTGATGCTGGTGTTTGGGTATAGTACTTGCAAAACCATGGAGTTGCTGCAATGTCATTGTTTGGCATTGTAATGTGTCCCCTTGTAGGGCTCTATAGTGAGTGGGGTCAGTGGGCATCAAAAAATTCTTTTATGGATCTTCCAAATAAAATCTTTTTTAAAATAGTGGAAAAAAAAAAGTCCATAGGTAAATGACATCTTGAAGATTCTGAGCAGCAATCTTCAACATCTGTAACACTTGTACCTCATCTTTTTATACTACTTTCTTTCAGACAAACCTTTAGGGCAAATGTCTCCTTTTGTTTCATTCAGAAGGGACTAGAGGAACTTTCTGGCTCTCTTAGGCAGTCAAAAAGCTTTTTGCTCTGATAACATATTGGTGAAGATATCCATATCTCGACACAGTGAACTTTTCTTGTATTCCAAAGGTGGTTGAGGATATCTTTTGAGGTTATGCCTTGTTCTACTTTTGAATTTATCACGAAAAGTTATTGTTGAGAGGGATTTGAAAAACATCCCTCAATCAGATTCTTGCTGGTTTCTCCACCCAAGAAGTTTCTGCAGTGAAGAATATCTCCATTTGCAAAGAGGGAATTAAAATGCTAACCAATGTCTGCATTCTTATATTTTACATCTGCCACCATCAGGGCAGGATATCTTTAATTGAAAGGTACAGCCATAAATTCCAAATCCTCTCAGATGTTTCCAATGTTACTGGTTCAGTCACTTGAAGATGTGTTTTGGTTACTTAACATGTGGTCCATGCAGTGGCAAGGACCATGATGCCAACAAGGGTGAAAGAGACCACCATTGTGTCAATTGCAGTGGTTCTCATCCATGGTACTTTTGTACCAGCCCTAAATAGCTGGAAGAAAGAGGTGCAGCAGTTGAGGAGAATTCAAAACATATTTTACCTTGAGGCTCTGGTTGCTGTCCACCACTTCATATCAGACTTATGCTGGTTCACTTTGTTCCACTGCTACAGTGGGAGTACAGACAGATCCCTCTGCTTTTAAAAGAATAACTCAAACCATATAAAAAAATCTTCAACTCCATGGTTAAAGTTGATGAATCAATATCAACACCCATCTCTGCTTTTAACATTCATTTCAGCAAACCCCAAGATCTACTTCCTTTGTTGTTGGAAGAAGATTCCAGTGACTGAGGTCATGAATGAATGATCATTTTGCATCTTGGGATGGGAGGATATGTACCTGAAGAAATGCCCATATTTGAAACCAAAGACCTGCTCAGTCAACCCAGAGTAGAATCCATGCAGGTCAACAGATCTTTCTCAAATAAAGAAAAGACTTTATCATTAAAAAAAAAATAAAAAAATGGGTGGGCTCTACACATGGTTTAAGTGGGTTAAGGCATTCAAATTGTAATCTGAAGGTTGCGGGTTTGAATCCCCATCACACCAAACATGCTTGCCATTTTCAGCCATGGAGGCATTATAATGTGACAGTAAATCCAACTATTTGTTGGTAAAAGATTAGCCCAAGAGTTGGCAGTGGGTGGTGATGACTAGCTGTCTTCCCTCTAGTCTTACACTACTAAATTAAGCATGGCTAATGCAGATAGCCCTTATGATATATAAACCACTTGATTTGCCTACACACACACACACACACACACACACACACACACACACACACACACACACACACACACACACACACACACACATAAAATAATAATAATAATAAAAAATGGTCACCTTGATACAATGGAGCTATCAAGGTTTATGTTCTAATCAGGATGACATCAAAGCACTGATTGCTTCCTGTTATCCTAGTTGTCTTTCCTTACAGGAAACCTTTCTGAAACCTGCTGATATGGTCACTTTTTGGCACTTTTTTTTTGTATAGAAATGACAAGCTGTGTGATGAACAAGCACATGGAGGGATGGCACTGTTAGTTGATCAGCATGTGTATTCCCTGTCTTTACCACTTGACACATCCTTCTTGGAGGATCTAGCCATACATTTTCCATGGGTTGTACCATCACTGTTTTCTCAACCTGTTGTTTGGAGAGACCTATAACCAATCAGCCCTCGATGTTCTCATTGAACAGTTGCTGTCTCCCTTTTTAGTCCTGGGGTACTTTAATGGACATCATTCCTTCTGGGGAATGCTGATATTGATAGAGGGGTCACTCCATAAAGGATATGCTCCTTAGATTACAACTTTTCAATACTGGCTCTTGTACTTGTTTTTATGCATGTAGCCAGTCCTTTACTGCTATTGATTCCTCAGTTTCCTCCCCTTTGCTATTCTCCCTCTTTTCATGGAGGGTTTACCATACATGGTAGTGATCACTTTTCTATAATTTTGAGAGAGACTGGCTGTGGTTGCCACCTGACCTGTGTGCACAGGTGGAAGCTGAATAAAGCAAACCAGCCCTCTTTCACTGCTCTTGCAGAACTTGATCCTGCCATCATCTGTAAGCTATCAATTGATGACTGTATGGCAGCAGTGGCCGACTGTATTATCCAGGCAGCTGCTCAAAGTATTCCTAAAACCTTGACATATTTTCTACAATATCCTTGTCCATGGTTTAATCCTGTCTGCCACATGGCACAGAAGCCTCAAAAACAGGCCTGGGATACTTTTCGTAAGTATCCTACACTCTCAAACCTCATTGCTTTGCTTTCAGCAGGCCTGTACACATGCTCAATAGGTAAGATGTCAAAGCCAGAAAGAGTCTTGGATTAAGTTTGCAATGAACATATCTTCTATTATCAACTCCAAAGTCATGAGAGAAGATTTGAAAGGTTAGTGGGCAATATAATTGTTACCCCTCTCTTGATCTTGGGCTCTGACGGCCAGGAAGTAACTAATACCTGGAGCATTGCAGATACTCTAGATGAAAGGTTTTTGCTAAGTATCTACCACTTGTACTTCATTCTCCACCCTCTGAGCCATCAAGACTTGGGCAGAGCAATTACCTCTTTCTGTTTATCCGATTGTCTTTATAACTATAATCATCCCTTTACACTGGTGGAACTCAAACTGTCCTTTATTGGTCTGGCAGTATGTTGGTCAGACCTGATGATGTACAATACAAAATGCTGCACCATCTATCTCCTGCTTCTCTTGCTATTCTCCTGATTTGTTTTTAACCACATCTGGCAGGAGAATGTTTTTCCTGGTACTATGCTATTGTCCTAACTTTCTCTAAGCCATGGAAGAATCCCAAGATTGCTTTGACGATCTGTTTCTGTACGACCTCAGAGAATTGTTAATGCTCATCCTGTTTGTTTTCTTGAATCAATCTCCTCTTGTCCACCATGGACCACTTGATTTTGATTTGAAACAACAATTAGAGAAGAATTCATCAAACAGCATCTTGTGTCAATATTCTTTAACATTAAGAAGGTTTGATACAACATGGAAATATAGCATTTTGCGAGACCTCCATTTATGAGTTGTGGTTATTTGCTCCTTTTTTTTAATCGACAGGAAATTGCAAGTTCATGTGGGTTTGACATATTCCTGTTCTTTTCTACAGGGACATGGAATCACTTAAAGCTGTGTGTTGTAAGCATCACAGTTTATTAAAGATTTAATGCCATTGCTGAATGACTCCCTCATACTGTTGCAGACAGGTTCTTTGTCAACAACTTCCAGATTCCATGACAGTCTTTGAGTATAAGATTTATTGAACAGTAACTGCAGAGTGCCCTGATATAAAAGTTGTATATCATTAGAATTTATTTTGAAAGACAACAAAAGTTACTTTAAAAAATATGTACCACTGCTTCTAAAAATTCTCCTAAACTCTATTTTGGAGAATCTCAAAGGATGACTATCTTGTAATGATCATGTCTTCTAAATAAACTTTTATGACGAGCAAGAAAATGCATTACCCAACTGTTTTCTATTCTATAATTGTACATAAGTCATACCTTCTAGAATTGGGTGAACATCACTAATAAAAAACCATACTGTTATAGATTATGAATCCTAAACACTTGGAACCATCAAGAGAATTTATAGCCTTAAATTTTAAAAGTGAAATCTAAGTATGTTGAGCATTTGTTTTAATTTTTGTTTGAATGGTATAGAGGTTATTAATACTAACTGGTTTTTTGACTTCATCTAGGTGTGATGACAGGGAACTGTGTTATTTCACATATAAACTCAACTGTATACGTTTGTGAAATCAATGCATGGTGTCCAGTGGAACAAGATGTTAACCCTTTGTATGTACATTAAATTATATAATATTGCTTTCAACAAATAGATATTTGAAATAATCAAGAAACTTTTGACATACCCTTACAAATTTATTGGTGTCAAGGTTGCTCAATATAATTATTATTATTATTATTATCATCATCATCTTTTTCTGCTGCTAAAGATGAATAAAGATATTTTGTGCATGTTATTCAACAGCAGTGTAAAAGAAAACTGTACTGCAAACACCATTTATATAATTCAAGTTTCACTAACTTAGGAAAAATGTTTTAAGATACTGAAAAAACAACTTTGAAGTTTTGGACTTGTTTTTTCAGTATCTTAAAACATTTTTCCTAAGTTAGTGAAACTTGAATTATATAAATGGTGTTTGCAGTACAGTTTTCTTTTACACTGCTGTTGAATAACATGCACAAAATATCTTTATTCATCTTTAGCAGCAGAAAAAGATGATGATGATAATAATAATAATAATAATTATATT
Organism: Carcinoscorpius rotundicauda; assembly: GCA_011833715.1. Classification (NCBI taxonomy): domain Eukaryota; kingdom Metazoa; phylum Arthropoda; class Merostomata; order Xiphosura; family Limulidae; genus Carcinoscorpius; species Carcinoscorpius rotundicauda. Next base: position 96,066,656 of record CM022392.1, on the reverse strand, counting down.
GAGCAACCTTGACACCAATAAATTTGTAAGGGTATGTCAAAAGTTTCTTGATTATTTCAAATATCTATTTATATTTCTGTAACACAATCATATCAGTCTATAATATATTTATGCATTGGTTTACTAGGGTAGGGGACAATTTATGCACTTACTATTTCAACTCATTTATCTTTCTCTGCACATGACACAAAGTTTTAATGTCTTTATGTTCAAATTTTATTAAACTACCTTTTGTTTATACCAAATGTTATGGCATAAATATGGCTAATAATCCATATTTTAATGATTTTTTGTTTTAATTGTATTAAAAATGACCTGAACTTTTTAGTGTTGTACAGTAAATCTTCTATGCATCTTCTGTATTTATACACTAATTTTTTAAAATTTATGAAATTAAATATATGTTTCTACCTATAAAGTTTTTGTTGCTTAGACACATTTTGTTCAGCTTTCAATTTTGCTTGGTTATAGAGCTGTAAATGGAAAGTTGTGTTCCTCCTGCAACATCTACCTATCACATCTTTCAGGCTTTGTTAGTAATTCTTTAACATTTAATTATGTAGTACCTATAACCAATAGAAAGTCAGTATTTTAATTATTAAAAGCTATAATATGTTCTCAATAGATAAGTAACAATTTCCATTACAATACAACTTTGGTTGCCACACAAATCATAATGGCTAGCCTTAGATGAATGTGTAATAATCACTCTTACTGCATGGTTAGAAAGTTTTGGAAAAACCACACATTTTAAATAACCAAAGAATCAGACCATATAATTCCACTTGTAAATTTTCAAGCTTTATTTTGTCTTAAGTAATTTGGAACAGATTAAAGATGCATCCTATTTGCTCAAAATTTTGGTTAGAAAAAAAAAAGATAATGGCTGAACAAAACCATGGGTATTCCGAGCTGTAATTGGTAATTTGTATGTCTTATAAGGGACCATTTTCCAAAATAGATGTAAACAGCGCTACTGTGCTTGATTTGGTATACACACTATATCTCGGTAAATTAAAGACTCTTAAGCTCTTATTTTTAAACTCTAGCTTTACAAATTTTGATAATTTGAGTTCCTATTTTGTATGAAACTGTAAACGTTGTATTTTGACATTGTAACTATCAGATTTGAACCGGTGCTACATTTGACATACCATGTGACTTGCAAAAATTGATCTTGGTGTATGCTTTTAATATTTACTTCTTAAATCAACACTTATCTTTAAGTATAATTTACAATTTGATATCAAACTTATTGACATAAATTCATAAAATAGTAGTTCAATAAAATTTTGAATGCAAGTCCACAATTTGACATGACCTGTGATCAGTTGCAATAGGGTTAAAGCTACTTAGGATAAACTAATGTTTTATGTTATAATGTGATAAAGACTTGTAATATTAGTTGAAAGACTATCAAATGTTATGAAGATATACCCTATATTTATTGACATTAAAGTATTAAATCTATATACTTCTTAAATGAGTATAAATAGATCACCTCCTCAGTTCGATTGACTTAGCCACTGTTGAGAGATTTAATATTTAAATTAAAACACTTCAAGCAAAAATGAGGGACAAAAACTGCTTAACCTCTGGCATCTTTGAACAAATGAGTGCAAAGTCAATTTTATTTAAATAAACAAGTTTTTATAATTAAGAAAATTTAACTTAAAATTCTCATCAAGGATACTTCTTGTAGAAGAAAGATGTGGCATTTTCAGTGCATATGTAGGTGTAGCAGTAAAATTCCTTTTGTTCCAGTGAAAATACAGACCTGTTGCCACGAAGAGCTACAAGTAATAGTGACATTTATTTAAGAGGGAAGACCTAAAGCATACAAGGTCTGTTTAAAAAAAAAAAAAAAAAAAAAAGTAAATTGCACGGCTCCAGTTGGTTCCAGGAGAATCTGCTTGGTGTTGCTAGTTTCACACAGATCAGCTGATTACAATGCCATTTCCCAATTGCATATATCTTCATTTGTGTATTAGCTATGCAGTTTTAAGTGAGGTGTGATATTTTCATTTGGCAGATTTCAGAATGAATGACCTAAAGGAGTAATGACTTGCTGTGAAATTTTGTTAAACTTGGAAAATCTGCGACTGAAACTTTTGCTATGCTTAACACGGCTCATGGTGACGTTGCTATGAAGCGTACAGCATGTTTCAAGTGGCATGAATGTTTTAAGGATGGTCGACAGTTCATTGAAGATGATGAGTGTCCTGGACGTCTTTCCACGTCAACTGACAACTCGCACGTCTAAAAAATCAACACCCTGGTGCAGCAAATCGATGCCTGACTGTCGGGGAGCTTGCTGAAGAGTGTGGGATATCAGTTGGATCTTGTTACAAGATTTTGTCCGAAAAATTGAAGATGCACCTCTTTGCTGCGAAATTTGTGCCACGCCTGATGTACAAACAAAAAGCCTATCGCGTCCAGGTTTGTCAGGAACTGCTTCATTGTTCAAAGGAAGATGAAAACTTCTTGTCAAGGATCATAACAGGTGATGAATCATGGGTTTATGGTTATGACATTGAAACAAAGGTCCAGACGTCCCAGTGGATGGGTGAAACATCCCCCAAACCCAAAAAAGCTTGCCAAGTTCGATCCAAGGTTAAGTTGACAGTTTTCTTCGATGCTAAGGGTGTTGTTTACCACAAGTACCTCCCTGAAGGCTCCACAGTGAACCAGACTTACTACATTGAAGTTCTGAAATGTCTGAGGGATGCCATGCATCGCAAAAGGCCAGAAATGTGGAGGAGTGGCGACTGGTTTTTCCATCACGACAACTCTCCAGCCCATTCAGTTCTCAGAATTCGTGAGTTTTTGGCCAAACACTCGATCACTGTTCTTCCCCACCCACCCCCTACTCACCTGACCTTGCTTCTTGTGATTTTTTCGTGTTCCCCAAACTCAAAAGACCCTTGAAAGGAAGAAGATTTGAGACTATTCTTGAGATTAAGGCAAATGTGACGAAGGAGCTGGAGGATATTACAAAAGAAGTATACCAGGACTGTTTCAACAAGTGGAAACACTGTTGGGATAAGTGTGTGCATTGGGGAGGAGAGTACTTTGAAGGGGTCCCTGACCTGTAATTTCTAAATAAAGTATATTTTGTTTTATGACGTCAGTCCGCATATTTTTTGAACAGCCATCGTAATTCAGAATTTTGAGGGATTGAAGATTCTTCTTGTTATGTTTATTCTTGTATACAGTAAAGTTTAAATAACTTGGTCATAAAATGCACACTTTGAACTGGCCATAGGGAAAGATGACTTGATTACTTTTGATCAGTGACTAGTAATTATTGTTTAAATATTTTCATCTCTAACATATTTGTTGATACTTATGTTTAGTGTTAGTAAATGAGTAGTTCAGATGTTGTATTCCAACAAATAGCAAAAGTAACTTTGTGAAATGGAATTCATTTCTATCTCGTTTTCCATAGACACCAATTGAAACATTCAATTTTCTTTTCTATATTTCAGGGTAAATGGTGAAGCTTTACTTGGTGCCACCAAGAACTTTACAGTTTTAATCAAGAATTTTGTTGAATTTCCAAAATTTAACATCAGAAGGTATGTTGATATATAATCATTGATTGGACACTACCAGAAAATTCTTAATAGTAACTTGCAAGTATGTTGTTTGTTTGTTTTGCTTTTTGTTTTTAAGATTCTCAATTTATTTTTCTTAAATTATAATTATAACATTGACTAACCTCAACTACTGGCTTGTTGCAATGTACGCTGGTAACTTTGCTCTTACCAGTTTTCACTCCAAAATAAAACTGGTGGATAATTTCTTAATTTGACAAACTTTTCTAAACTTGTATAGTTTCAATGGAATAACATTAATTTTTTCATTTGTTATTTAATGGAGTTTATTTACTCTTGAACTCGAAGTGGTTCATCTACAAGGTTTTTTCATATTTAAAAGAAAAGTACGATTTATTATCATAGTTTGAACCTTTCATTTACATTCTAGTACCTCCTAATTGTTTTAAAAAAATCCTTTTTTGTTGTATGCATTATATTTAATCTTTACTTTTTCATTTATATTTTCCATGTGTTTATTTTTCTTTCAATTTTTGCATGCATTATTTATGTTAATGACAACTGGCACCTGTGGACACTGCTAATTTTATGATTAGCAGAAACTTGTTAGCTGCAGGCAAAATGATTTGCTTTCATCATTTTTGTAATGTACATGAGTAAGGCAGCAATTGATAAACTTAATCATTTTAAACCTTTCAAATGTGTATTATTTTGTTCCAATTCATAAGTAATACAAATGTAAAATAAGACCTAAATGCAAATTAACCATAAAACTAATATGGTATAAAATGAGATACTCGAGCAATGGGGATGCTATTCTCCACAATGGACATTTGACATCTTTTTTCTCATTTGAAAAATTCATTTTTATGTACTGTTTCCCTTGTGCCTTAATTTCTGTACTTTCTCATGGTTATGAGCATGCCATTCAAATCTGGAAAATATTGATAATTCCAGAGAGATTACTGTGGAATGGGGGCATGGCATATATAAGGAAAGATCAAATGAGTTTAATTCTTGGACTGATGGCTACGTAAAATGAAACTAACGTTTAGACTAACTTGGTACTTGTACAAGCTTTGTCTGTCATACAAGTACTAAGAGGAACATTAATCAACTAAGTGAACTATTTTAACTGCAGGTGGCAGAGAACTGAAGATTTGTTTTTATTTAATAATGCTAAGTTCATAAATTACATTAGTAGTCCTTAAAGTTTTAAATTCTTTCCTCCACACATCAAAAATTAGTAATGAGTTTCATTCAAAGTATGCTGGTAGTTGTAGAGTTTAAAGTTTCTCTATTTTACTATACAGTGACAAGTCATGCACATCTCATTTTGTTAAACTGTTTGCATTTCCTTATCTGTTAATTTGTGGTATATATTGAATTCAAGGGTATTTCTTGTCATGAACTAATTTGAGATGTTCATCTTTCAAGAAAATGTGGAAGATGTTTTATGACTACAGAACTATGAAATATCATGATTTGGATGTAGCTTTCAAATACTGTTTTTATTTTTTGAATTTGAGGGTAGGATATAAAATCTTGTTTCCAATTTTGCATTCTAACTTTCCTAAAGGTGAAACCCATACGAGATTCTGTGTCGCACTTCTAGAGATAGCATACGGTGCTCTATATACTCTATTTCTGTATGGTGAGCTCGGAGTTGATGTTACATCCAACTTCTGTGTGGTTCTTTCTGCTTGCACATAATTGGTTGGAGCAGTTCCTTTCCATGCAGTAGAATATGGAAGCTTGCTTTGTATTCCAATTATGTATGATCCTGTCGGAAGGGATGTTATGTCTACTAATAAACATTCTCTACTTATGTGCAGTGGATCCCAAACGACTTGCACAGCATCTGTGCAATTCTATCCAGAGGTCAGATATATTTTTTGGATGCAACTCACTTTCATATGGTTGAATCCAGAGGTTTCTATGACTCTCTAGTCTTTGTGCAGTTCTTAATCAAAGGATGATATAGCTTTGAAGCTGATCCATCATATTGCAACTCATCCTATCATCAGTGTTAGTTCCTTGTAGCTGATTTTAGATTTAGTGCAGGACCAGTCAACACAAGTCCTCCTGCTTGTTTCCTATTCCTCACTCCATTTCCCTCATGCCCATTAACTCTATGCAGTGGGTTTTAGAGGTTATGTTGTGTCCAGCTACTTTGCTGTTCAATCTGAAAGGTGATGTTGTTATATTTTCATCAGAAGCCATCTCTCTGTGGAGTGTGAAGATGATAATGTTCAGTAACATCTCCTCTTGCTCTTTTCTTCAAGGTCTTTTATGACCTCAGGTTTAATGTTTTGCAGGGGATGGTGGTCTGAGTTTGATATGGGCTCATCTTTTAACTGCTGACCTTCATGCAATAGGTTCTCAATTTGATCAGTTTACCCAATATATATTGGTGAGCTCAGAGTTGATGTTACATCCAAGTGTGGTTCTTTTTGCTTGCACGTAATTGGTTGGAGCAGTTCCTTTCCATGGAGTAGAACGTGGAAGCTTGCTTTGCATTCCATATATGTATGATCCTATCGGAAGGGATGTTATGTCTACTAATAAACATTCTCTACTTATGCGCAGTAGATCTCAGAAATGTATATATTTCTGTTCTGCTGAACTTCAGGTGAAGATTATATGGACCCTTCCTCCTCCTTCCAAAGTCCTAAGGTTATGTTCTGGTACTGATTGTTGTTTTTTGGAGCTGGCCTACCATTGGATGATTTGTCATGCCCTAGACACTACACCTTGAAGCAACTTAGGTTTATTCTTCTCTTACATTGCTATCTGTAGATTTTTTTGCCTCTCTTAGATAGGATTAAAACTGATTTATATTATGGTTTAGATTCCATTTCAGTTTTTTCCTCCCTTTTGTTTATGCTCCCCCTTTTTCTGCCCATATGTTTAAACTTGTTTCCACAGTGGGTGCAAAATACACATGGTGCAGAATTGGTGAAATCATCCACCTGTAATCCTCTAATATGGGGATCGCAATTCTTATCTGATTGAAGAATTTTAATTCTGTCTCTTGGACTAGTGTAGGTGGAGTGATAACATGTGAGAGGAGGTATTGTGTCATATTGGAAATTTTTCTCTGCAGAAAATATATTTGCAGTAGATACTTGGCTCCTTTCACATTTCATACCATTTATCTCCGTTTTCTCCTTAAACTCAGTTTTCAGTGGAGAACCAAAGTGACAGTTTGGTAAAATTCAGTAGAGGAAATTATGTACATCAGGAAGGTGTTTTGGACTCCTGTTGGTGGAGGGCTGTTGCAGTTGAACCACAGTGAGTTATGCACTTGGAAGTACAAGCCTTGTAATGACCAAGTTTGATTTTTTTCGTATAGAGCTGATAATAGCTTCATATGTATGAAGAGGTAAATACCTATTGGAAATACTTTAGAAATTATTAGATCAAAATGCTACATAGAAGAACAAGTTAATTTAGTGTCATGTTTAAAAACTTGAACAAACTAGAGATTTAAGATTTTTAGCTTAACATTTTGTTTCATTCTTGAAAATGTTTGATTATACTTGTTTTGAAAGTTATGACAATATTCTTTTATGATATTACATAATGTAAGCTTTATTAGGTTTACAGAGTGTAGTAGTAATGGGGAAAAATATTCCAGTGACTCAAATCATTATTTACAGAATATTAAGTTTATTGCATTTAAATACTGGTCATGTATATAACTTTAATTGAAAATAAATAATACTTGTTTTGTTAAAACTAACATTTAATATTGTTACCTAACGTGATGCACTTTTGTTAGATCAATTTGTTGTGTTTATTAAAACTAATTTTCATTAACATTTGAAATCTTAAAGTTGAAACAGATTGGATGTGTATAAAACTTGTGTACACAATATTTATCTTTACACCGTTTTTTGTTTTAAGTATCCTGCAGCAATTTTTATTTTTGTAGATTCATGATTTCAAAAAATTTTAATATTAAGTACAATTGAATGAATTTCTTTAGACTGAAATGAGGTGATGTAACTAATCAATGTTAAGGTTGTTGCAATTTGTTAGTTTCATTGCAAGAAGAAAAAAAGTAAAGGTATGTAAGTGACCTTTCTTTAGTCTTGAAAGGGTTAATTTGAATTGGTTATGAAAACAGTACTTCCAATTATTTGGTTTTCAAAATCTGTCAGTCAATTTACATATTCATCTACATTTTCATTTTTAATTGCTTTAGGAGAAATATTCTGGACACAACTAATACAACTTATCTATCTGGTTGTCACTACCATTCAAACACTGATCCTGCTTGTCCAGTATTTGTTTTAGGAGATATTGTAGCAGAAGCTGGAGAGAACTATGATGTTATGGCTGTAAAGGTAACTACACATTCTGCTAATAACTTTCAGTACATTATTTTCATTTTAGAAATATTGTAGTTGTTAACCTGGTCGTTACATTTTTTTCTTTTTAGTAATTTATATTACTGTCTTTATTACCAAAAGCAAAACTAGTAAATGAAATTGTTTTAAAATTTGATAATCTTTTTAAGAGTATATACCACAGCAAAATAAATCATCTTAATTTTAACTTTTCACTGTTTCCAATATAAATGAATGAGAATTATTGATGTAGTTACTAACATTTTTTCTGTAAGTAGTTCACCTGCAAGGTGATTTTTATGTGGTATAAAAATACTGTTTTTATCTTGCAGTTTTTACACTTCATTTGTACAATTTCTAGAACATCAAAAATATTTATCCAAGTGACAAGTTAAACTTAAGTTATCAAACCATTCAAAAATAATTTTCAACATACACTTTAAGGGAAAATTGTCCATGAATAATTCTAATGTTCCATAACTGTATCCTAGATTTGTGATCAAAGAAGCACACATACTCAAAACCACATTCCTATCATATCTGCTTTATAGCATGCTATATCCCAGAAGTGATGAATTTAATTGCAGATTGCTTATTCCATCTCAATTAGTTTCTTCTAACAGAATGAATGTTTTACATCATGAGGATTTTCAACTGACTTGCTCTTTCTTCATGTCTCCATCAATTGATGCCTTGCAACCTTTTCAATTTCTTACTTGTAATTTTTGGTCTCCCTTGATGTGACAGCTGTAAGTCTACAAATATAAAAAGTGAAGAGTTAAACTTCCATCTGTACAGCAGATGTCACAATGTGACTTTGCTATAATGTGCACACACGATTTTAGCCTCTATCTTCAGGAATGTCTATTTCTCCCTCTCCCAAATTGGGAAGACTGTTGCAGCCATCTGATATTCTGTATCCAAATGTTTGAAAACTAAATCTTCATAATTGTAAATTTTAGTCCTTTGCTCTGCATTATGGTTTAGGTTTTAAGGTTTCTCTGTACTTAACTAATACCCTCAGTAAATGAGCTATGATGGTTTAACAATGGAAAATAGAATATTTATCTTTGAGTGTTGTGTTCAAGGGAAGTTAAACCCTCTTCATCTCAAGGTATGTATCATGTCCTGTTTTGTAATTTGAGTATTTAACTCTTAAACGGTAGCCATCATGAATTGATGCTGCTATCTACTAATATTCCTGCTGTTTAAGGGTTAAGAAGATACTTGCTTTGTCTATGGTAACTTTATATAAGGCATGTTTGTCTGCTGTACTGATAATTAATGCTTCCCCCACTCTAGTGGAGAGGCCAGAATGCTAACTTCTGCAGGTAAGAGTATCTTCTAATGTTTACAGGCATGCATAATGTACGTGTCATATTGCATTTAAAAAATTTTGAAACTTAATTTTCTTAAGACAGCTTGTGAATAGTAAGTTTTACGTATAATTATTAAACTTTGAAATACTTTCAGTTTAAATTCTTAACTCGGTCTATGGAGATTTTTTGTATGAAGACAAGTTATCAGTTTTTTTAATTTTCAAAATTTCTTAAATGCAAAAAATATTGTTGAATGTGTTAAAAATTTAGTTTAAAATATCAAGTTGGATTAATTTATAGAACAGCAGTTTTGTTTCAACTTAATTTAGTATAATATGCCAAAATATAAGTTTTCTGCATTTTAAGCTCTTTTGCAATAACTTTTCTGAACATTTCTGGTCAAAACTAGAAGAAATTTGGTAATATTGTATACTTCATGTTAGAAGAAATAGCTTTAATTTCTTTTGGCTACTAAAACTTTATCAGTTTCGAGACTTTAAATAACAAGTAGTAGCTTTGAAAAGTCTTCGTACACATAAAATTATAAATAAATTTTAAGTACCCTAGTAGTTTGGCACCAAGACTGCAGTCATATTATATTTGAATGAGTGTTATGCTACTATAATAATAGGTAGGCAAATAACAATTTGTGAGGAAGAGTTTTGACCTATCCCAAAAACACAAGTTTTTACATACCTCTTATTAGCCTTATGATACTAAAAATCAGGGTTTGGTGCCAATGGTTGGAAAGATTTAGATATCCTTCCCCCTGATTTTTATTATTTTATACTCCAACCAAACCAATTTAATAAAGGAAGTTTTCTTACTAGTTTGGATATACAAGATTATGTGAATGAAGTAAATTGTTTTGAATACCTCCTATATTGTTATGCTGCATCAAGTTTATTAATAGTAGGGGAAACAAAACTCTAGTAAATATATTTACTGAAACTTTTGCTATATTAACACAATTTTTGCACACTACCTATCAGTCATTTGAAGTTTTTTGCAAATGTTACGAAGTGCATAAAGAGGAATGTTTGTTTAAATTTAGTTTCATTTATGGGAGCTTGTAAATGTATATTAATGGATGATAATTTAGTTGTTTTTTTCAAAGGAAAATTACTTTTACACCTGTTTTAAAAAATGAATTTAAAATTTTTTTTTCAGTATAGTTCAAAATTTAAAGTGTGGAAGGTTCGTTATGCTATCTCTGATTTTCTACCTTAATATAGTAATAATGGGTTGGCAAACAAAAAAAATTTATAGCCAAAAAATAAATTAACTGATGGTGGAAAATGCTATATCTTTTGAAAGAACACTGGTTTGTCTTCTAAAGAAATTATTCTAAATCACCACATGGCTACTTGTATTAGTACATTGTATTTCTTTATTAATGTACCTTTTCTGTAGTATTATCTTGTTTGGAAGGAAAAAACCTTCTTAACAGCTGAATTAATATTTTAGTAATTTAAATTATTTTAACTTTACGTTCAAAATGCTAAATTTGTTTAGTGATAATTAAGATACTATTTCATGGAAATTTGATATGCACTAACACCCATGGATATTTGCATAAATAATTTCATAATAGCAAGAGATTTTTAAGCAGAAATGTTTTCTCTGTGATAGATAAAATGTATAGATTACCTGAACAACCAAAACTGGTTTCCAATGTATAGTTTCTAAATGCTCTTTTTGTAAATATACTGAGTGTTGGTAAATGACTTGTATGCTAAAGAACTGCATTTTTTCTTTCTTTCATAAGCTTTAAAAATGTATCCTAATTACATATGAAAGTAAACTACAGTGTCACTTGCTTATAAGTGTTTTTAATGTTAAAACTTTTAAACAACAGTTGCTGACTTCTTTTACTCTTCTAAACTTGAAATGTAGTCTCAATAACCCTAATGACCAGAAAAATAATTCTTGAGATATTTATTTCAATACTTTGAGTTGCATCTTTTACAAGTTTCAGCAATATTCTTATTTCAAACAGCTTTAGGTATTTCCCCAAGCATTTAAAAATATACCAGGAATTCTAAAAAAGCTAGTGGCTCCATTCAAATGACTGAAGTAAAGTTACTTTCATAAGATGTAAACATAGTTATGGTTTTAGGGAAAACTAACTGTAGAAGTCCATAAATGTGGACAAGGTAAAATAAGAAAAATGGTTGACATTCTAATTTGTTTTATTATGTATTTGTAATTGTAGTTTATCAGTTTGTCTTTGTTGCAAAGTTATATTAAATCTACCCCCAAATTACTTGCAGACACTTGGGGGGGGGACATTTTATGTTTAAGGATACTAGTTTGTTTGTTTTGAATTTCATGCAAAGCTACACAAGAGCTATCTGCATTAGCCATCCCTAACTTAGCAGTGTAAGACCAGAGGAAAGGCAGCTTTCCACCACTCACTGCCAACTTTTGGGCAACTCTTACCAATGAATAGGGGGTTTGACTAACTTTATAATGTCCTCATGACTGAAAGGGTGAGCATGTTTGGTGGACAGGAATTCAAACTTGCTACCCTCAGATTACAAGTCAAGTGACCTAACCACGTGGCCATGCTGGGCCTAAGGATGCTGAATAGCTCAAGTATATTTTTGGTATTTCATAACTGTCTGATTAGTCACCCTTTCAGTTTATTTAAGCTCTTTATTTAAGCCAGTAATCAAACATGTGTATGAAAGAAGGATAACTCCTTTGTAAGCAGCAGTCACAACCAACCCTTTCTTTTAATAAATTGCTTCAAAAAAGCTTTGTTTCATTGCTTATTTAAACACTAGTTGATTCTGTATGCAATATATAATTTTCTTAATTTTATTTTACACAGCAATACACTGTCTAAAAGTTTGTAACCTAGATCTGTCAATTTAAGAAGAAATGTATTAAAATAGATATTTCGGTGAATGTGCAATACTCTTCTCATATGGACAGTTGTAGGTTTGTAAATAATGGGAAGATGTAGTGAGATTCTTTATACTTAAGAAAACAAATTGCTAATTAAATGTATATTCTTCTACCTTCTTGTCTTTGAATAAAAATAAATATGCTTTAATATCTCGTAGTCATTACCATTGCACTGATGATGACCCAGAGATTCTATGCAGATTTGAATTTAAAGGAACAATCATGTTTGTATAATGGTGGTAAAATCTTTTTAATGAAGTGAAACAGTGGTAATTAACTGCTACTAGTTTAGGAGAATACTAATGTTTAATACCATTCTGTAGTAATTCTGTTAGCATACAAGTGGTAATACATTTATGGGATAACTTAAAACTATAAAGAAAATTTGTATGTTGTTCGTGCATGTTTTTAAACTAAAGTAGTATCTTTAAAATTCCTTTTAAAGTTCCTTTTTATTTTGTTTTAGGGTGGTGTCATTGCCATAATTATAGAATGGGACTGCAATATTGATTTTGATATAAGATATTGTATTCCAGTATATTCCTTTCGAAGATTAGATGATCCTAAAGCCAGAATTGCAAAAGGCTGGAATTTCAGGTACAGATGAAGTTCGTCATTCTAGTTTGAGTTTTAAAAGTAACTCTTATAAAAGCACCACCACTTTACTAACTGTTTTCTGACAGTAATATGCTGAAAATCTAAGTTGATGCAAGTAATTTAAACTAGAACTATTTAAGTTTTTAACTAACATTTCAAATGCTTAATATTACCTTAGCCTACAATGACATAACTACTGTAGTCTCAGGAATTGTTTTCAGTAAAAAAAAAAAAATATCCAGTATTTCTGGTATACTCAAAACCCTCATTTTGTATCCTGTAGGAAAAACATGGTGTTTTGAATAATTTCTATTTTATTAGAATTATTAGAAATATCTTTTTAAACGTTTTGTTTTCCACTTTTTTACTTGCAGATATTCTAACTATTATGATGATAACACTAGAACTCTCTACAAAGTCTATGGGATTAAATATGTTATAATTGTACATGGACGAGCAGGGAAGTTTAATGTGGTGCCTTTGATGATTAACATTGGATCTGGTTTGGGACTTTTGGCTTTGGTAAGTTTTAAATGATTGAGTTATTAACTAATAATAAACTAACTATTCTGCTACTAATAATGATCTTTCAGTATTTTCTTTATTTAAACTTAAGATATTTTATTTCACAATGTTAAAATTTGATAGCACATTGTAGATCATAATTCTAAATATTTAGTTTTTCTCCACTCAGTGAGAATGACTATTATAAAGATCAATATGTGAAAATTTATCTACATTTATAAAATATACTTGTGTAAAAGCAAATGATATTGCACTATATTTTCTTTGCAGTTTGAAATTGAAGGAGTATGACATAAGGCTCCCTGTGTAAAATTTTATAAATTGCCATATTTGTTACATGATACTCCTAAATTTAAGGCATTAGTTTATCTAAGAGAGTACTTCAAGTACTAAGATGTTATTTGTAATGTAACATTTTTCAAATTGGAAAGTCAGATTTTGATATTTTTCTTTTCATACTCTTAAATATTACTCTATTCTATCCATCACAAGTTTTCTGGGGGATTTGTTTAATATTTATATTTGGATGGGCGATTCTGCCTAAAAGGTAAAGTTGCACTATTGAAATAAGCAATTTAGAGACAATATTTTATCATTGTTCTGCATGTTAAAATAAAATCATCAGGATTACAATTATAGTACAAATAGGTGCATCACTTTGTAGGTCAGCAACACCCAACAGTCAGAAGAAACTCTCATATGAATGAATATCTTTAGAAAACTGTCAGAGCATTTTTCCTTCCAGGGATACTGAGTTAAATCCTTCACAAACCATTATGTTCTTCTTTCTATGGACTATGTTAGTCTTTTCTTGGATGTTTATTTGATAACTTTTGGTCTGTCATAAGATTGTCATTAACATTTTAGTTATGATTTGTACAATCCCCATATAACACAAGTATTTGCCATTGTCACAAATCAATTTAAAGAAGAAAAAAAAAAATACCACTTGCATTCTTTGTATGGTTGACACGGTTGAAAAGCTTCCCATGAAAGATGGTGAATGACGGCATTGTTGGTGTTACTATGTCATAGGAAAACTATCCATTCTGATGATTAAATAAATTGATCTTAGGTGTAGCTGTAACTGATTCTTTAATTAAAAACTTCCTTGTTCCAGTCTAAAAAATTGAATTGTAAAGGTTAATGTTTTAAATCTGCTTTTCTTTACTTTGAGAAGTAGTGAAAATTGAGAAAGCAGTTTAAATCGATCTACTTCTTTACTGTATTAGAAATGGAAAAGTTCTATATTCATTTAAAAATATATAATATTTTAATCAGAATTTTGAGTGTTACACAAATATAGTAACTGAATGAAATATTTTAATTTTTAAAATCTTTCTTTACAGGCTTCAGTAATAGGTGATATTATCGTGCTTTATTTACTGAAAAAAAGGGAATATTATCGAAGTAAAAAGTATTTGCAAGTCTCTACTGAAGGAGATGCATTTGATGTAAGTTATTACTAAAATTTTGAAAGTTGCACAACATTATAAATTAAATGTGCAATCTTAACAATGGGTTAGTTTATTCATAGTTTGTTGTGTTCTAAGTTAAGGAATTAATTAATAAATAGCAATGATTTTATAGACATGTAATTAGACAATACTATGTGCTTTAAATTGGATTATGTATTTTTATTTGTTTTTTGTAGATATTCTTTGTTTAATATTTGTATATCTTACTAAATGACACTCCTGAAGTAATATTTTCTTTTTCAGTTTATTTACTATGTTAAAATTAAAATTTAAAATTAATGTAGAAACAAACCAAAGTCTTTTATGTACCAATATTAAAGTGAATTTTCTAATTCTATGGCTTTTGCTAATTATGTATGAATAATCTTTTTGTTATGGTAGTTTATTCCTTCTAAACTAGTGGTTCAGTTAAACAACCTTATTGTTTTAAATGGGGTTGTCTAATGAACATTTCAATTCTATATTAATATACAAAGATTTTAAATTAAGCATTGACCAAAATGCTTTATTAACAAGCTTGTTTTTGTTTTTAGCCCAAGGCAATTATGCCTAGTGTTAGGAGAAGAAAACCTGACAGTTCCACATACAGTGATCTTGACAGTTTTCAAGATAGTTGATCATCATTCCATGCCATAACTTGTAAACAATAAAAGTTCTACCTGTTTTAAGGTGATTGGGGCTGAGTATATTAAACTTAAAAGTTGAAATAAAAGTTTTCTAATTTTAAAAATATAAGTTCTTTTTTTTTGTGTACCAAGGTGATTTTTCTAAAGAATGCATAATTATAACTTTTTTTGTTCTTCTCTATCAAGCTGTGCAATACAAGGGTAAAAAAAACTTTGGAAATTGATTAACGTTAAATAGATTCCAAGCTCATCTCATTTATATTCAATTAATACTGTTTGGTCATAAGTTATTTACTACTTACAGTAAAACTAATGTTTTTTAAATAACATCATGTTTGTGATTTGATAAAATTGGTGTGATTTTATATCTGGGTCAGAGGAGAAGGGTGGGGAAGATTTATTTGAAAATTTTGTTTTGCCTTTTTCTTTAAGAACATTCCATCTATGAGTTTGTATTTGTGGATAAAATTTTACAAATTCTCTAGTCATAATATAAGCCTATAGCATATTTATGGGTTGTTTTTTTCCCCCATAAGTAAAATTAATTAAATTACAATTAGAGATCTTAAATTTGTAAGTGAAATTTATTATAGTAATAATCCTAAACTGTTAACACTTTAAAATCTACTTAGTCTGTTACACAAAATGACTTTTGTTATATCCTGAAGTAATATGCTACTTGAACTGTTTGCTACATTATATTCAATGCAATATCATTCCAAATTTATTTTAATGTTTTTAAACTAGTTTTAACACAAATATAAAAGTCATGCAAGCTGAAAGAAATCTAAGTGTATTAAAGACAAAAGTAGGTGCATAAAACTGATTTTAACTAAATATTTAAAATGCCTGGAAATGCCAATTTGTCAAAAATGCCTTCAGAAGCCTTTAAGATAAGGTGACTGTGCATATGTTACTGTAACAGTTTTATTGTAATAAAGTACAGTTTATAAATTGTTGCAATTTTCACAATTTTTATTTTTTAAAATTGTTACACAAATGACTAAAACGTGTATAAAGACTTAATTGCCTTGTGTAGCCAAAGTTGTATATTGGCATTAGTATGATATCTAAACCCATTAAATCATCTGTTTATAAATGCCAACTAGTTGTTTGAGAATATTGTCTGTGATTTAAGAACTAACGTTTATTATATGTAAAATTTGAATATTGAATACTGCTGTTTAAATTTTTTCTGTTTGTTTTCTTTGATTGTTTTAGTATATTATGTATTGATTATATTTAAATTTTTCAGTTTCTTATTTTGATTTAAATTGCAGCATGGTAATTTAAGAAGTGTAGCAAATGTTATTTTGATTTTGTTGAGTTTCTTTTATTGTTAAAATAAAATTATTCTTAAATATTTTTCAAGTAGTTTTACCTTTTATTTACCTGAAATGTACTCAGCATTGTAAAACTGTGATAATTATGGATATGTTTTAAATGAAACATTACTGCTAGATCATAAGAATGTACACATAGATTGGTGAAACAATTCAATAACTGTTTAAAGATATTTAGTTCCTTTTTAACATTTGCAAAAATTGTCTAAATATATTTTAAAATACTACCTGGCTTCATTTCAACAACCCCAGAATAATTGGTATATAATCTTATTTCAACTAACCTAGAGCTGTTCAAATGAAGCAACTTGGTTTTTAAAATACTTTAGACTGTTTTCAATTAAACAGGAACAAAATCTAGGTCATTTTTGGTGTGGTGTGCATATGTGGTAAAGTGTCATAAGAGAGCACCTGTATTATGAAATTGGGCTAAGCAATAGGCAAAGCATTATTAGATAACTAGTTAGTATTGAGAATTGTGAGGTTAGCATTTTTTAAAAACAAAACACTTGTAGCATCTTGCAGAGGATACTTTATTACACATAAAGGTTGAACAAATTTTTTTACTACACTTCTTACTGCCCTATATTCTATCCCCTAACTTGATAATCGTCGATACACTTACGAATTGGTTTCTTCAGAGGCTTGGTTTGATTTGTTTTTAAGCACAAAGCTACAAAATGGGTTATTTGTGGTCTGATCCTTACTGGTGTCAAAACCAACATTTTAGTATCTGAAGTGCACAAACTTATCACTAAGCCATTTGTATCATTGGCTCGAAACTGTTTTATATTCTTTACTTTTATAGATATAACAAGTTAGTGCCACATAATGCTAGTTAATGTTTTGTAATGCTGGGTAAAACTTCATAGGAATGGAATTTGTGGATCTTTTAAAGTGAAATTGTTCTTCTATGACATTATTAGTTTGAATTGCAAAATTGTTTCAAATTGCCTATGTTTATTCAAAATCGCTGTCAGTTTCCTGCTGAAGAAATGGAAGACTACTAGATGAGGTAAGTCGAATTTCATAATGACTTTCCAAAATTTATTATGCCTTGATCCATACACACCTTAACGTGTTGAAGTGGAACCCCAAATATTTTTACTTTAGCAGTGATATGACAAATAACATCAAGATTCAAATTTGGTCTACAAAAGACCTGACATAAATCTTTACCTCTCTGGCACATTTTGAAACTCCATTTGAAAGATGTATTGTTGGAATATTTTTGCTTTTGCAAAACGAGCACCCTGTTCTCTGTCAGCAGGGAATTCTATAATTATCAACGCTAAAATCAAAATATTGACTGTATGGTAGGTATAGAGCAGACAGACCAATGTGTAGCCTTATATTAAAACAAACGAGTAAAATTTATAATTGCATATTTCACTTGATGTGTGTTTACTGTTGGTAATAAATGTTAGTAATAGTGTCCAGCGTGTAATAAATGCCACAAGTGATCTCATATTAATGAAATGGGTCCAAAGTGACGAAACAGTTCATTGGAGGTCTCGAATGGTGCATTCTTAACATATCTGGATAGTTCTGTGATACCGTCTAGAATAGAAAACTAAATTTGATTTAAGTGAGAGATTAGAAGCATCTTTATAATTGTTGATTTTATCTCGTGAAACAACCTGTGACTGTAAAGGGGTCTTTTAAATTGGTTTAGTTTCTTTTAATACTTAAAATTGTGATTTTTTTTTTGTTGTTTTAGCAACTGAAATATGATTAAACCTATTATATCTATAAAAAAGTGAAATAACAAATTTCACAAATTATATTTATTTATGTGAATGGAGTATCGATATTGAACGTTTCATTGTGAGATTCAGATGACGTTTAGTCTGTAAGAGCCCATATGTTTAACGTTTCGTTTTAATCGGACAGATTAGTAAAATTACCAAGTAGCTGGCTCTAATCGGAAGTAAATGTTAGAGTAAAAGTCAAAAATTTCTGGCAACAATGTTATTTAAGTATACTACTAAGTCAACTTCTTACTAAGCCGGAAATAAGACACACAGGAAAAGATTGTACACAGTTTTAAGACATTATAAACAGCGTTGAGGTTCATGAAAGGAAAAACAAAATTGCTCGCTGTCATTTCCTTTAGCCTGATCAGGTTTTTGATACCTATAGAAGTAATCAGACTAGTTATTTATGTATCTAGTAAATATAAATTTTTCAACGTTTTAGAGAAGTTGATTGGATAACCGTTATAACCACATGAAGCTGACTAATTTGAGTTTGTGAGTCACCGTTTCTTTCCTTAGTACTTTTGATGTTTTCAGTGTGTCCAGTTATAGAACCAGAACAGTGTCGTTAACTATGAATTCTAACAAATGCAGCTGGAAATTTCTCGGACGAAAATCGAGTGATTAATTTAAATGGGAAGAAAAGTTATACGAAGCTTGATAGATTTTATATGTTCGATTAACGTCATTGCATGTGAATATATTTTTGTAAACACAATACATAGAACCTCAGTGCAGATTTTGTTACTGTTATTGCATCTTCTAAACCAGTTTTTTCGGCTACTTCGGTAACAGGGGGCGAGCTAGCTGTTTCCCTCAAACGGTGATGAACCACCAAAATGGGAATACAACAAAAAACAAAACAATTTGCAAATAAATGTTTTGTCAATATTTGCTTGTTTGTTTAAATCGCACGGACCAGGAGGAGTGATTGTAATAGACCGATTTGTCTGCAAACCGGTAGTTGTGAAATTTCTAAATAAACAGGATGTGCCCAGTTTTGAATTGTTTAATTCTTCACATATGTTGAAGAAAACTACTACACGTTTCTTTCCTTATGTGTCACCACCATATTCGTTAAATTTATTACTTTTAAGATCGTTCTGGCTTTGTGATCACACGTGAAGTTAGTTTGTTTTTTGGAATTTCACACAAAGCTACTCGAGGGCTATCTGTGCTAGCCGTCCCTTGTTGTTGTTGTTTTGAATTAAGCAGAAAGCTACACAATGGGCTATCTGTGCTCTGCCCACCACGGGTATCTAGCCGTCCCTAACTTAGCAGTGTAAGACTAGAGGGAAGGCAGCTAGTCATCATCACCCACGGCCAACTCTTGGGCTACTTTTTTTGCCAACGAAAAGTGGGATTGACCGTCACATTATAACGCCCCCACGGCTGGGAGGGCGAGCATGTTTTGCGCGAACCCACGACCCTCGGATTACGAGTCGCACGCCTTACGCGCTTGGCCATGCTGGGCCCTGAAGTTACAGATACTGGAAGTTTTGAGTTTTCTTGTTATGAATTGGAAGTTGTATAACAATGACAGTATGGCATGCTGAAAAACTGCACAAGAAAGCTAGAACGTCTCTACTGAATAGATCCGAACACAAATAGTTCTTTGCTGGAAAAAAACTTGCCATTAGAAATCTCTTGTGTTAATAAACTACCCTGTGAAACATATTTTCTAAAATAAATAAGCAATGAAAGTTGTTAACCGTGGTAGTTTTTGTTTACAACTTTCAAAGCCTCGAAAGCGTTATATTCTATTTAACTTGTATATACATTGCTGGCCAAAATGTTAAGGCCAATGAATTTTGTGTCGTTAGACTGAACCACTTAGAGCTTCGAGTTTCAGTATCAACTGTATAGTGCTGAGGAGGTAAACTGTTGAAAAATGTTTGAAATTAGTTTTCCTCTTCAGCTCTACATAATTTAAGTTTGTAAAATATTTTATCAAAAAATCGCATACAGAAAATATTAAAATGGTTCCATTGGCTGTACTAAGCATATAAAAAAAATTTCGGGAAGTTTCATAATTTTGTGCATTAAAAAAAAAAAAAAAAAAAAAAAAAAGAGAGAGAGAGAGAGAGAGAGAAAATACTTTAAATATAGATCTAAACGTCCATCAATCCACCCGGAAAAATAAAGAAATACAATCAAAACATGCATTACGTCATTAGGAAATTCATTTGTCTCGTTTTTACCTTAACAAAAAACGAAACATTCTGTACAAGGACATATTTTTATCTAAATTATAGAATTGATTTCCACTAACTTACTAACTCGCTCACTGACTAACTAATTGACAACAGCTCGCTATTGTTTTTACATTACAATATTTTTCCAAAGTCTTATGCGCATCGTATCAAATCTAGACACCTGGGATATTCTTAGACATTAACATAATCACCAATTGCACTAAAACCTTCATCAGGCAAACCATAGAAAACTTAAACTGACAAATTGAAAAATATCAGCTTTAGAGATTCAATTACTTTTCTTGATGCTCACAATGAGTGCTTGACGAGCCAACTCTCTTTCAGTATTATGTAAAGCAAACTCGTATTCATACGATTTTTTAAAAAAATAAGTAATTAAAACACTCCTTTTTAACCACAAAATTAAGATAAGGTGATTATTGTATTTTTTTTTCTGTGTGACTGTTTTTATCCAAAAGAAAGACACCATCAAAATTTTTATAACGCAAAAATACAAAAAGTTCAACAATATTAATATCGAAAGATTATAAATGTTTGAGAAACAAAAACACAACAAAATTTCAATGCTTAATCTTTGCAAAATTTGACAAAGGAAAACATTATTCTCTTGCACGGTATGGCCAAGTGTGTTAAGGCGTGCGACTTGTAATCTGAGGGTCGCGGGTTCGCATCCCCGTTGTGCCACTCGTGCTTGCCCTTTCAGCCGTGGGGGTGTTATAATGTTACAATCAATCCCACTCTTCGTTGGTAAAAAAATATCTCAAGAGTTTGCGGTGGGTGGTGATGACTAGTTGCCTTCCCTCAAGTCTTACATTGCTAAATTAGGGATGGCTAGCACAGATAGCCCTCGAGTAGCTTGGTGCAAAATTCATAAACAAACAAAATTACAACCTATACAAAGTTTTATCTTCTCAGTCACACTTTCCATCCATGTAACTGTAGGCCAAACTTATGGTAATAAAGGATATTAGGCCATTAATCAACCTCTAAAATCACCTTCAGAATAAATCTCTGCTTTAATTTATAGCATGATTCATTCTATAGTAATATCTTTTAATGGAAAACGCAAGGGAATACTTTGGTGGCCCATGCAGTTCTTTGAATTACAAAGCTGATAGTTACTTTAGTTCTTTTGACCAATGTTATACATCAAGAGTAGACTATAAAAAAAAAAAAAAAGTGGAAAACTAACCAGTAGATAAGTGAGTGGAAAATGTATGATCTATCCAATGGTATTTCACTTCATGTACGTCTGGAAGGGTTTTGTTTGTTTTCTTTTACCATAGACGCATCGAGCTATCTGTTGAGTCTACCGGGGTGATTCGAACCCCTGATTTTAGCGTTGTAAATCCCTAGACTTACCGCTGTAGCAGCGGGCGATATTTGGAAGGGAGGTAAAAATATTTAGAATGTGTTTTCTTTCATTATCCTATTTGAATAGCTCGGTTCCCTCAATTTTTAATTTGTATTTTTGCAAAGTCTTTTTCATTCTCTGTTGAATATATCGGGTACTGAAGGCTTATTATTTCTAGAATGTTTGTTATAGAACCTTGTATTAGACATAAGGCTCACCGTTTATTTTTCTTCTCTTTATGATATTTTTTCGAAATACGATTTTTTGGTCTCATCTTATATTTTATTGCGAAACGTGTTGTCTGTCCAAATGTTTGTCTGTCTCCCACTTAAGAAAAGCAGCACACTCAGTCGAAGCTCAACATTCACTTCAGAAATGAAGAGAGAACAGGAGTGAATAATGTTAATGCTAAATTTTATTTCGCAAGCAGCGTATTCTACACTTAGTGGCTAAGATATAATTTTACTATCACTCACACTTCAAAATGTGACGTGACTTAAAGAAAACAGTTACAAAGTTTGTTTGTGTTTTGTTTTGAATTTCGCGCAAAACTTCTCGAAGGCTATCTACGCTAGCTGTCCCTAATTTAGCAGTGTAAGACTAGATGGAAGACGGCTAGTCATCACCACCAACTCTTGGGCTATTCCTTTCCCAACATTATGATGCTCCCACGGCTAAAAGGGGCGAGAGTGTTTGGTGCTAGGGGGATTTGAACCCGCGACCCTCAGATTACGAGTCGAACGCCTTAACCTACTTGGCCATGCCAGGTAAAATTAGAAAGTTATTGTATTTTATTGTTCAGTCGTTCCTATCTTGACTGAAATGCTCAACATTTTTCGCAGTAGGAGATATAAGTAGCTCAGAGCTTTAACTCTTTGAAATCCGGAGTGAAATATATTAACCTTTTTAAAGACCAGGAAATAATTTAATTTGATGGACTACTTTAAATGTTTCTCTTCACTGGAAACGGGTACTTTTGCTTGTGCATTTTTAATTGTGTTTTATGCTTATTACCATGTTTTTTATTTATTTTATTTCTCTCTGTTATATCTGTAGTTTCTATTTCCAATTTCAATTTGAGGAATTCTCTGAGTTGATTAGCCAGATGTGACCTAGTGCCTGGAGTGCTCGTCCGATGCAACTTTGTAATTAGTAAAAAAACAATTAGATCCGCGTGTGACGTATTCATGACGTCATGTCGTAAACAAATTGCACCGCTTCGAGAACATTTTACCCAATTTCTGGCCACAAATGCCAGGTTTTTGCTTGAATACTCGATAGATAGTTGAAAAGCTGATAATACAAAACTTTCTCACACTGTTCATATATTTATACCACCTTAAACGTCGACTCGGTTTGTGACCGCTTTACCTTCGTGTTATTCCACTACCCGCAGCAAATTCAGCTGCCTAATGTTTTCTGCACATTCAAATGAAGAAAAATAAAGTTCTACATGATGGGAAACTGAGGAAAGAAGGGGAAATCGTGACCCCTATTGCAAATCTACATGGATTTGTAATTGAACGTACAGTTCAGCGTTGGTTCCAAAGGTTTCGATATTGAGATGAATGTTTTGAAGACCACGAAGGTCGTGGAAGGAAGACATCCTCGGATGAAAACACATTAAGAAAAGTATTTGAGACAGACTCTCGTACAACAGTATGTAAGCTTGTAGAAAAGCAAGGCACAAGCAAATCAAGCATTGACAGCCATGTGAGTGCGACTGGAAAGAAAAAAAGTCGATAAGTGAGTTCCGCGTGAGTTTACTGAAGATAAACAAAATCAGCGTCATGAGACCTGTCAAGGATGACACTCCAAAAATTGAACAAATTTGGGATAGAGGTGCTACCTCATTCACCTTATTCCGCAGATCATTCCCCTACAGATTTTCATTTTTACAAGCACTTTGACAACGTTTTGAACAATAAACGTTTTTAAAACCAGACAGCTGCAGAATAAATTTTTAGGGAATCCACTGACCATAGAAACTCTGATTTCTAAACCAGGGGTATAAACAGTATCGTTACGTGTTAGCAACATTGTGTTGAAGCAAATGGTGCTTGCTTTGATTAAAGTATGTTTTAAAACACTGGTTTATACTTTTTGAAACTTCGCAGTTCAAAAACGTAATTTATTTCTGGACAAGTTAAGAAATATGAAACAGTTTCTAGTCTCAAAACTAGAATTGTGTATATAAATACTCACTGTTGAAAAAAAAACAACTGCCAGATTTTAAACATTATAGAAGTGTCGAGGAATTTTTCAATTATTGAAAAACTATTTGTATTTCAGTTATAGCAGTATTATGAATTATAGGACCAATTACATGCCATTATTAATGTTAATAACATAATTGCTAGTTGCATACAAATGATGAGATGTTTTAACTTCAGCGTTTCTATTTCTTCTACCACAAGTTTTGTATGGCTATCAAGTAAGAAACACAACTCAAAAATATAACTAAACACTTCTACACTTCCTTCCGTATGTCTGACGCAAAACTCAAAACCGGCTGACTAATACACCTACTGATATCGTAACGGATTAAAATTATTTTAATAGACTCATTAATTAACAATCTCACTCATTACTTCACTGACAAATTTATCATCAAAGCTCTTTCTCATGTTTTCATATTGCTACATTATCTCCATCCTAAGTCTTTAGGAATGTTTAGACATAATATGTACGTCACCTCAAATTCAGACGCTCCTTAAAATTCGAGGCATCAAACATCATCAATAGTTATGCCACAACCAATACAGAACGTCCAATATAAAATAATAGAAATATAGAGTACAACATTGGTGTAACAAATAATCTGCATCTTACCTATCTTCCAGAGAAGTCCGTTACAAACATTTCAATATAAATTCGCTTATTTTTTGTACTACTGATCCTTTATTGGACTGATTTTAAGTGTATAAAGCAGAATATAATTGTGTCTGTCATGGGATTTCAGATATCAGGCTTTTAAATTAACCACCTTACTAAAGTTTTAACATTATAGGTTCGTTTACTATATTTAATGCTCACATTGAAGGGCTATTCTAGGTGAGTCAGTTATAATCAACATGATCTCACCTTATCCAAGAAGGATATTAGCGATGAATATAACATATTAATTTCAAACTATTAATCCATAGTTTCTGTCAAAAATAATTTAATGGATAACTAAATTATTCTGTTTCTTCGTCATACGAACTGCAGAAAGCGTTATGTGTTGTGCATTATATCCAGTGGTTGTCAGTAATCACGTGATTATGCACACGGACTGTCACTTGGGTATTAGTCACACCCACATGACCCTAACGGTACTTTGCAATCTGTCGAAGGAACTGAAACTCGCTTTTAATTGTTTGTACTGATGGTGACAGTTTGTTGACCCGCCATACCCGCTTGTCGTCTATAAACACGAAACTTTTGCAACTTAATCCACGTAAATGTCTTCGCTCCTCCAAGATTTGCATTTACTTGTAATTGAGGCGAGGACTTCGCCTGACACATTTAAAGACAATGAACCTAGGTAACAAGATACCCGTCGCCGGGAAACAGGGGCGTTAATTGGCCGCAGTACAGTTGGGATTTCGGGATATAGATTGGCTGATCTGTAACGACAGTAGAAAACTTGTTTAAACGGCTTCTAGACTTCAAAATGCAAAGTCAGTGCGACTTTCTATGACAGTTTTAACAATCTCAAGGAAACAAAACGACGTTCTTCAAAGTCAGTCTGTCGTCATCCTGTGAAATCAGTGTGTTTGTTTTTATACATGTCTGATAGGTTTGGCTAAACGTCAAGAATGAGTTCTCTTTCATAATTTCGTTATAATTTTTGTTTGTTTGTTTTGGAATTTCGCACAAAGCTACTCGAGGGCTATCTGTGCTAGCCGTCCCTAATTTAGCAGTGTAAGACTAGAGGGAAGCCAGCTAGTCATCACCACCTACCGCTAACTCTTGGGCTACTCTTCTACCAACGAAAAGTGGGGTTGACCGTCAAATTTTTACGTCCCCATGGCTGGGAAGGCGAGCATGTTTGGCGAGACGCGGGCGCGAACCCGCGACCATCGGATTACGAGTAGCACGCCTTACGCGCTTGCCCATGTCGGGCCAGATCTCATTATAAAAGCGTCGTTTCTATATTCTAAAATCCTAATTTTGGCTTACACAGCGTTTTTTATTTTTCTGTTACATATCTTTAATATTCTTTAATCTGAAAGTTTTATCTTTTCTTGTGTGTTTATCACAGGATCCTCTGTTGGTCATCATGTTCATAATCCTTTTCAACATGATTCGTGTTTGTATGTTTATTTCTTGAAATCCATTTCTCGGTCTTTACATTTTTAAACTTCATTTTACACCTTTTGTTATGTGTTTTTAATTTGTCTTTCCTTTTTGCTATCATCTTAGA
Organism: Carcinoscorpius rotundicauda; assembly: GCA_011833715.1. Classification (NCBI taxonomy): domain Eukaryota; kingdom Metazoa; phylum Arthropoda; class Merostomata; order Xiphosura; family Limulidae; genus Carcinoscorpius; species Carcinoscorpius rotundicauda. The sequence goes on along the minus strand of CM022392.1, from coordinate 96,040,208 downwards.
TTGTTTGATTTTTGTTCCACTCTTAATTTATGAATTTTTCAAGCTAAAGTATACAATAGTGTTCTAACAGTAAGTGTGCCGCGACTGTTGGACAGCGGGTTACAATCAATTCCAACTACTTGGCCAATAAATAGTTGACGGCGGGTTCAGTTTGTCTGCTGCATTTCTTCTAGTCTCTCGTATCAAAATTAGGGATGGTTATGTTTTGATAGCCATTCGTACTTCTCTGTGCAAAACATTTCAAAAAAACAAAGAATAAGCTCAGTTAACAAGTGCAAATTTGCTGTTGAGTAATGGCAGATGAAACATCCGTTTTCTTATCATTCAATGACATAGATAATCAGTAGTTCCTCTTGTTTCTCTACAAAACTCTTCCTTAAAATGAGATGTTGTCCTCATCTGTCTTTCTATTAACTAGATGCCAAATCTGGTGACAAAAGGATCTTGTTGAAAAAGAATGCGTTAAAGGAGCGACTGAACGATCAATGCTGAGACATAACTATTATTTCATTAGTTAGAAGTAAGTGCGTATATTAAAATAGCTTAGTTTAGTAAAAGTATAAGTTGAAATACTGTTGGTAATTTCTTTACCTCACTAAAAGTTAAGTTAACTTACTTCTGTGAACCAGATGATGGACTGTAAAATAACTCTATATCTTTTGTTCAATTTCTTATTGTAACTATTGATATGTTAATTTTCCGTGCTGTTATTGCATGATGAGTTTTTACTTAAAAACTAATAATTTCCTTAAATCCTTGTAATTTAGTCACCTGCCTAACACTAGTATTATTATTTTAGTAACGAAGCTAGATTAATGGTTAGTTTATATAGTTTAATTGCTTTTTTTATTCAATGGTTAATTAGATAAACCAATAGATTTTGTTGTTTATCCACAAAGCTGATTTGGAAATCTTAAAGTAGTTGAAGTTATATGGTGTCCCAGTTGATGTCAGTGGTAAGTTTATATCCATTTCAATTTATAGCAGTAGTGTTCATTTTAGTAACTCAATTGGCAGTTTTGTTGTTATATAAAAATGTGGTTTTACACTGTAATGAAGGGGATGTTACCATTACTTCCGATAATATTATTTTGAAAACTGTATTAGTGACATTTTGACATTTTATTTTGTAATCTATTTGAAGTCAATGGCTTTTATGGTTTCATTTATCAGTAATAATACAAAAATATTAACCTCACGCTCCACGTTATCATAAAATTTTCTAATTTTATTAGCCTCTATGTAGCTAATAAAAAATAGTTGATACCTCTATCACAATACTTATTCAAAGTTAATATTTAATATTATTCATATAATTATCATATTTGAAGTGGGTGTGGGTGCAGTTAGTAATAAAGTTCATGGATGAATGTATTTCTAAATCATTTCTATTTTTATTTATATTAATCGAGTATTTGAGTGCTTGTTTTTGTAAAAAGTTCAGTTAAAACAACGTTTTTAAATATTTTAACCAAAGTATCGTCTTTGCGGCTTTTTAGGGTTAATATACATAACTAGTTAGTATCATTTGAAGATTTTTCATATTGTTACATGACCAGCTGTAGGTGTAAGAAGATATAAAGTTTGTGTTTGACTAATATATTAACAAGTAGCCTTCAAGTATAAATAATCATGTTGTATTTCATACCAAGATACCTTTTTCACTGTTGTTGTTTTTTCTTTTTGTAAATTGGCATTGTCATGGTGTAAAACTACCTGACTAATGACAGTTAGACTGAATTAATATAGTTTTTGTATTGATAATATTAAAAAAAAAGTTAACATCGTAGTTAGAATTAAACTATATAAGCTGATAAGCTGTGTTGATATAGTTTTTCGTATTGAGATTGAGTTAATATCATTGTTGATGTAAAACTATACTATTAACAGTAATTTAGTGTTAATTGATATTCGACATATTGGCAATTTTTCATAAAATTGATAGTTTTATTGTTGTTATCAATATTAAGTTTATTACATACGGTATTTAGCATTTGTTTTTTTTGTACTTAAGCACAAAATTACACAATGGGCCATCTGCGCTCAGCCCACCACGAGTATCGAAAAACGGTTTCTCGCGTTACAAGTGCGCAGACTTATTACTGCTGTGCCACTGGGGGTCTAGTAGTTAGTACTGTGAGTTTATGGCAAAATGGTTGATATCGTTGTTAGCTATATTAATAATACGATGAGTGTAGATGTTATTGGACGATACGATACGACTTGATTGTTAAGATGCAATAACATATTTGATATTTTCTCTCGAAAAATGAAAATTGATTATACTACCTTTTCAGTTACAAAAAGTAAATAAAAGTGTGGCTATTACGTTATATGTGTTTATTGGTTAAAGTAAGACACGGGTCGTTTGGAGCGCATGACAACGAAAGAAAAGTGAGAACAGATGGTCTTATGACGCCACACTTGGGTTTCTCATTAATCCGGAGAGAAAACACGGGCTACCAGGGGATGCCCAATAAACAACACTCCTTCCACACTCCTACCCTCATACTTAGTTTTTCGGACTAGTTTACTGAAAACTCTTCGACAAGAAACCAGACTTAGAACTTTCCGAATTCTTTAAAACTGTATCGTATTTGAGGACCAAACTGTAAGGTCGGCGCTGAAGCCTGTTATACACGTCACCGTGAACTTGAATTACGCCGTTCTTGTAAGTAACTAATTTTAGTATAATTGGGGGAAATTGGAAATATAATTTAATCCTTGTAATGAATGGTCTTATAAACTAGATACTCGAGAGCTCCAAAATCAGACAACTAGTGAAGCATTAAGGTAGTCCTAGATACAGTATGTTGGTGCTTTCACTCTGCACTTCGGAATGTAAAGTCGATGAATAATCCTGACATACAGTTCAAGTAAATTAAAATAATGTATTAATTTCTCGTCATCGGCTAGTACAGCGGTAAGGGTACTGATTTACAACGCTAAACTCAGGGGTTCGACTCCCCTTGGTAGGCTCAGCAGATAGCCCAATGTGACAAGAAAACAAACAATTTCTCCTTCAGAAATCGGTGATTTTTTTAATTTATTGCTCAAGAAGTGGACGATGCTTTTACTCCATCACTTAATAGTTTCAACCCATACTTGCCACCCTCTCTCAACTTGGCTGTGGTGTGGGATTTACCCACTCCATCACAACCTCCTTGAGTGAGTGAGGCGAGGTTGGACATTCTTCAGAATGCCTCTTCATTTCCCTTGGAATTAAACACTAGTATGAAAAACTATAAAGAATGATTCATGCTTATCACAGAATGGATTAGTGGTTAGGGTACTCGACGCGCTATCCGCCGGTCGTGAAATCAAATTCTGTCATCAAAAATGCTTGCTTTTTCATTTTTTGAGGCATTTTTAATGTTACGATTAATTACACTATTTGTTGATAAAAGAGCAGCAGACAAACCGCTGTGCCAGTGTGTGCATGTGGGGGTGACATTTATAGAGTTAATATTTTGTTATTGATGTTTGTTTTAAGTGTATTATATATATATTATTTATAGATGTTTCAGCTTCTTTTGTGTTGTTGGATTATTGGTGTCTTTTGTATAAAAGGTTATGTTTCATTTATTTTTTTCTGCTCTTCAATATTTTTATTTTGTACTTCATGATTAGAGGATTTAAATGACTTTTATTGTTATAGTTAAATAATTTTCGTTTTTATATACTTATGCACAGCATATTATGCCATCTTTGTTTTCTTTTGTACATTTCGTTTGTGTGGTTTATTAAAATGTTCCCTTGCAAGTCGTTAAATATCTTTATTAAAAGTTTATTTATTTTTGTGTGTGTTTCATCTTATTCTATTTAAAGTACATGATGTGTTAACCTACTCCTTATAGAGTTTCGGTTTGTTTTGAATTTCGTGCAAAGCTACACGAGGGTTATCTGCGCTGGCCGTTCCAAATTTAGCAGTGTAAAAGTAAAGAGAAGGCAAATAGTCATCACTACCCACCACCTACTCTTGGGCTACTCTTTTTCAAATGAATAACGGGATTGACCATCACTTATAATGTTGGAAGAGCGAGCATTTTTGGTGTGACGGGGATTCAAACCCGTGAACCTCCCGATTACGAGTCGAACGTCATAACCATTTGGCCATGCCGAGTAGGTGTGAGAAGTACAAGAAGAACACATTTAAAATACATTTTCAGTGTAGGGGAAATTATAATTTTCTATACGGTACTTTCCCCCTCACTCATAAAATTAGCAAGAATCATACACTGAATAGGAGATGGTATTAGTAAAAGGGAATGGCACAAGTAACTCCAAAAAGCATCCAACGAATACCCCTGGAAACAAGAGAGTCAGATCCAAAGATCTGATGAAGTGAATTGCACCATTAATGAGATTGGTATAGTCTTTGCTCAACGTGAAATGTGCAGTAGATAAGGGTGGGAAAAGAGAGAAGCACCTCCAAATTGGAGAAAACTGTGTCGGGATAATAGTCCCAATAATGAAATGTGTAGGTAACTCCATCCCACAAAGTATAAAAATGGGTAAATCAGTAGATGTGCCCCCACGAAGAGTGCCTAAAACGTATTGGACTGTACCCAGTACATCCAAAACCAATGCCGCCAGGAATCCGACATTCACTCTGGGAGTTGAATAAGGATCATAGTGTCTTCTCAAGTTTAATAAATCAGAGGTAGAGTAGAATCACTTCGACTCCTGAGCATGTGATATTCTTTATTCTTCCATCCAGGGGCCTGATATATGGTATTTTTAGTGTATATTTATATTTTATAAACTTCCCCAACACCGAAATTTACTAAGCAATAACATCTTGGGCATAAGATATAATCGAGAGAGATATATACAACCATAAACATCCGTGAAGGCTTTTGTCGGTTGGTTATACTCCGTGGTGACGAGAAAACCCATTTGTTTAAATATATAAGGTTGGCTATACTGAAAATCCAAAACCCAGCCACAAGGTACAGAGATATATGTGAGGGGAGGATGTAAGATGAGAGCTTCCAATCAAAAGGTGTAAACTGAAACTTGATGTCTTAGTCCTTTGTGATTGTATAATACATATTGGAGGCTACCACGTCATCTACACCACATCCATTCAGGATGGTACGAATAAACTTTGATAAATACAGAGGCGTAGCTAGGGTTTTCAGCGCACGGGGATAAAGTCCGTTTTCGCGCCCTCTCGTGACAAAATGTAACCCATAAGGGGGTCCGTAATGCTTTCCCGAAAATTTACGAGTTTTAGAATATGAAAACATGCATTTCGTGGCATACTTTTGGGGTATGAGGAGATGAAAAAAGTGAAATAATTGAAGCTACAATGGTACTTTGAAGATATAATTGAATTACAGAGAAGGACAGAATCAGAGACAAGAATGCATATAAAAATTAATGCAGAATTATTTTATACTAAAATAATAGTCAAATATAACATTGCAAAAACTTAAAACATTTGAATGTACTACTTTTGATGTAGTAACCTGGAAAGTTAACATAAAGTAAAATAAATAGTTTGATATAATGCTTTGGATGGAAGTATGTAACTTCAAAGAGAAATTCTTCTTGCCTTTGCTGCTGCAAATTTATCGATTATTTCCTCAAAATTTATGCTGTCGGTAACCTCTCGCTCCACACTCAGCAAAACCAAGGCTGACAATCTTTCTTGTACCATGGATGATCTCAGGTAAGACAGGATAAGCTTTAACTTACTAAAAGGCCTTTCACAACTGGCAATAGATGTTGAAACAGTCAGTAAGATCTGCAGACCAACTCTCAAATTTGGAAATACATCATTCCCATACTACATAATGAAGCGAAGCAGGTCCTTTGGTGTCGAAAGCTTAACATCAGCCCTTGTCTTTCACTGAACATCTCCAAGCCATCCAAGTCTGTATCATAAGAACTTCCCATAAAAGTGAATCTATGTTTGAAGCTATTCTCATTAGTTGTAGATATCAGTTCCTTCATGTTTAAAAGAAAGCAAAAACCAGAGTCCAGTTTCTTCAAGCTGATGAATCTGTCTTCCATTTCTGTGTGCATTTTGTCAATCATATTTTTCATCAGTTGTAGCATTTCATTTTCTGCTGTGAGTCCTACATCCTCTGCTGTTTTTCTGGGCATTTTTTCTTCCTTTGCCTTCTTTCAATTTGGACATCACAAGAACTGCACAGTTCCTTTGCTTCATTAAAAGAATTCTTGCATATGGCATCACTTTTTTTTCTCGGAAATCCCCCTGTAAAGCCTGAATAACTTGAGCAGCATTATGGTAATTCAGGGTGTGGTCCTGAAACCTTTTCTGAACCCAGTCAATCTTGGCGGAACCGAAGAAGAACCAAAAACTCAAATGTTAGAATCCAATGTAACAACTGAACTGCATCACTTCTTGTATCTGAATTTTCCTCCTGATCATCCGCAATATTTTCCAGTAGTTCTACCAATTGTTCTAGTTGATCATGCATCAGTTTAACAACTTATACTCTGGCACTCCAACGAGTTTCTGACTCTGACTTCACTGATACACCAAGAGCAATTTTCAGTCTCTCCCATCGAAGAGTTGACCGCGAAAAATAAACGTAGATAGTTTGCACAGTACTGAAAAATGTCACGCCTGCTACCTCATGACTAACAACATGAACCCCAACTAAATTATGTGGTTATCACAGTTAACAAATGTAGTGTTTGAGTGCAGCAAGTCTTTGTTGCACCCCTGATTTGTGGCCAGACATTGCAGATGCATTGTCGTAACACTGTGATCGACACTCTTTGAAAGGTAATTTATCCTTCTGCAGTTGTTGCAATATTATGTCTGCAACACTTGCTGCATCTTTTTTATGGGCTTGAATGAATCCTAAGAAAGACTCCTTCACAAGTACAGTTTTTCCTCCTAGTTTATACCTACATATCTAATGGTCTCAGACATTTGTTCTTGATGAGCAGCATTAGGAGTTGAATCAAACATTATTCCATAGTATTGGCTCTCTGGATGGCACACACAAATTTTTCTCTAACTGTAGGTCCTGAAAGCTGGATGAACTCATTCTGTATTTCTGGTGAAAGGTATGTAGTTGATCCTGGATTTTGCTGCACATACAAACGGTGACCCTTCTTGACTGGATCGAACTTTGCACCTAGCTTAAGAAGTTCTATAAAATTTCCAGCATTTCTGTGACTCTCCCCTTTTTCAGTTTCAGTGGTGCTTTCTCTGTGGCCTCTTAGGGCCAAATTTTGTTCAGCTAAATATTTTATGCAGCATAACTCCCTCTTAAGTACTTATCGCCATTTCTCCTTTTCTCTGGCCTGGCATGGCCGAGCGCGTTAAGACGTGCGCTCGTAATCCGAGGGTCGCGGGTTCGCGCCCGCTAAACATGCTCGCCCTCCCAGCCATGGGGGTGTATATTGTGAGGGTCAATCCCACTATTCGTTGGTAAAAGAGTAGCCCAAGAGTTGGCGGTGGGTGGTGATGACTAGCTGCCTTCCCTCTAGTCTTACACTGCTAAATTAGGGACGGCTAGCACAGATAGCCCTCGAGTAGCTTTGTGCGAAATTCCAAAACAAACGTTTCAATAAAGTTTAGACAATTTAATAGAAAAATGTGACCAATTACGACGTTGTGGCAATACATCACGTTACAACTCCCATATATGGGTCACTGAGCATTAATTGGTTAAGAGGGGAAAACATTTCATTCTGAAATTCATTCCTAGTTATGTAACATTAATTTGTTGCCCCCTACCCCCAATGCTGCGCCCGGGGACAGATGCACCCACTATCTACGCCACTGGATAAATACTCTGTCCGGTTGCTCGCACCTGAGGCCTGTGACACAGCGCTAGTCGTAGTCGTGACTTCCGAAGTGGTTACGTTAAACTTCAGAATTCGTAAGTAAGGAGCCAACCAAAAATCGAAGTATAAATAACAATACGACTGTAACAAACTGGGTTTAAATTAAAGTGAAGAAACATGGAAATACTAGAAATGAAAACTATTCCACGAAGGTATTAAAGAAAATGTGAAAATTGAAAGAAACAATGAAAAATGTCAGAGAACAAGCGCTGCCAAATGAGAATTAATAGTTTCGTAGAGACATAAGGCGGAAGTCACATGTGTTACATTCTTATTGGTGGAGAAGTGATGCATAATAATTTTCATGAGATACGTTGGAATCATTGAGCATACGTAAAGAAAAAAATCGCATACAAAGGACAGTAGTGAACCATATCCCAATTTTACATTTTATATAAAACCAAATACCTTAACAACTTTAGCAGTATTAGTAATTGGAAAGTCAACACAAAGATGAAAATGCTTATATTACACACTAAAAAAGAGAAGGGATAGTGACATTACTCCTACGCAAGTTTTCTCGCATAAATTTCTTATGTGCGTTTATATTCGTATCAGTCTTTCGATATTGAAGATTAAAATTTTTATTTTTTGAGTCTTTGATAACACTACCACAAAAAACAAAAAAATTATTATGAAATTATTCCATCCATGCTTAATATACAAATTCCTACTTAAAAAATAATATTTCAGAACATTGTCAAGAAAAGTCATATATAAAGTTTTATACGTATTATACAAGTAATGAATCATTTGTTTTTGGTTTGAATTTTGTGCAAAACTAGCCGTCCCTAATTTTACAGTGTAACACTAGAGGGAAGGCAGCTAGTCATCACCACCCACCGCCAACTCTTGGGCTGCTCTTTTACCAACGAATAGTGGGATTTACCATAACTTCTTAACGCCCCCGCGGCTGAAAGGGCTATGCCAGGCCGTTATAAAACAAAAATGTCTAACGAAGAAAAATACTGTTAAATACCAAAGTGGCTTTATTATATTCCATTCTTCTCGTTTGTTTCCTTTATGAAAGACTATCGCTCAGTTTTGTTAAATTGTTCATAAAGTACTTTGTAGAACCTTATATGTGCTTATAAAAACGAAAATTTTAATTTGGTCATACAGTATTAAAATTTACTTTATATGTTGTGTATTTTATACAGAAATTTAAGATACTGTTGTGAAACATGATTAAAACTTTATTCAAACACAATAAAAATACAACTCAAAATAGCATAAGTTTTAATCATACACTATAATTAAAATGGAAAAAAATATTTTATTGTATTTTCTTATATTATTGACTAAATAAGAAAAAGTTTGGTGAGTTTTTAATTTCAAAATGGTATAAAAACACAAATCAATTTAATATGTTTTACCCAGCAGTATAATTAGTTCAAAAATAAACTTAAAATTATTGTTGCAATAGCAAGAATAATAAAGGGGAGAAATATTTAAAGATTTACTGATTTAGGGATAACATTAACACGTGTTAATATAAAAGAAAGTTAGGTTAATGTATTTATCATTATTCGTTAAAATCCAAAAAGTTTCAAACTTTTATCATCAATATTTAATGTTACGAACCCATTCACAAAATATAACATTAACTTTTAGAATATATTATATTATATATATTTTTTTATCTTAGTAAGAAGAAAAATACCTCTTTGTCTCAAGAGCTCAGATACAATGTTTAATGTTAGGGACCAATTCACAAAATATGAACATATTAACTCTTAGAATGTATAATATTATGTATTTTTTTGTCTTAGGAAGAAGAAAAATACCTCAGATACAAAAGCATTTAACTGTAGTTTGTAACTAAATGAGAAATGATAATAATACTGTACAAAACTAAACAGTAAAGAAAATGCAACAGGTGAAATAGGCAGATACAAACTTTTTCAAACTATGCAACATAAAATATGATTTTTAAATAAAATATAGCACATTTCGTTTCTTAATATTACAAATATCCCCTCAATGTGACATTTCATTAATCATTAAAACTAGAATCTTAAGTTTGATAAGTCAAATAACATCTGATATTATCACAATTAGATTTTCCTAGTTTAAAATAATAAAAACAAAGTCTATAAAAATATAACAATTCAAACAAGTCATCAGTTTAGAGTAAGTTTTTGATGCTATTATTGCAAAAGTAATATGAAAAAGATATGTCCACAATATCCCTAATTAAAATAGTAATATTAACATGTACTGTTAACCCAGTTTCATTTTCACTTTTTGAATTTTAATACTTAACTAACATTACAACATTTTGTGTCATAGTTTAAGTTCACACAAGTATGTTAAATGCTATAAAGATCTTTTAGTAGCTACCATACAGATTCATTATATGCAAACATTATCCTGTTTTGAATATTTCAACAGATTTACACATCTAGAAGCTGTTCTAGCAAAGGTTCTTGTGAAGATCATTATGTTAAACAAACAAAAATACAAGAGTGAAATGTCTTTTAAGTTGAGCACAATAATATGACTAGAAGGATCTTAACATTTTATATTTCATCTGCTTTTACGTGATAAATAAATGCTGATAAACATGTATTCAAATTGAAGAACTAATAAACAATTTAATGAAAGTATGTGTCACTAGCTGAAAAATTCTAAATTTGTACTCCAGTTTGTCATTAAGTAATTTCCATATATATCCACTGAAAATGAATTCAGTTATCTTCTAACTCTGTCAACATTTTATAAACATATTTATATTTTTTTGATGAATAGCAAGAAATTTAAAATAGTGTTTTATGAATAAAACACTTAAAATTGTGCAAACCTTGATAAAAGGTTTTGATATCACTATATGTAATGAATTATACTTCATTTTCTTTTCTAATAACAGCTCTTGTGGCTTCACCTGGAACTTTAGAGGGATCTGACAATATGTTGGTAGACACACTGAGCTGGCATAAGGAACTCAGGACACCTAGTGGTTGTAAACTTTAACATTAATTCATCATTAAATTGAGTGTGTTTCTGAGATGAACTATGAATACAATCAAATTTAGCAATTTACCCTCAGCTACAATGAAAATTGTTAACTATTCAGCATACAAATTCAATAAAAACTAGCATTAAAGTTGTAAAGTACAACAGTTTTACTAATTCATCATTTTAACAGGACTAAAACAAAAGCAAGAAATTATTCATGGAATATTAATTCAACATTTTTGTAAGTCTATACAACAAAGCTTTACAGTAATTTATCAATCATTTCTTTATTGGAGACACAAACATTACCAATTATTTCAAAATTTATATAAGCCATAATGTAAAACACATTTTTAAGTTAAACAGTGAATCCCTGAATTCACATTTCTAGCATATTAACCAAAATTATTATTGGACTGTTTTTATGAATACCATACAACTACAAAAGGGTTAATTACACAAAGTACATAAAATATCACATACTTGGTCTTAAAGCAGAAAGAGAACAGTGTTGTTCTAACCAAACCAAAACAGTTTGACAAAATTCATCCACACTGGCAGTAGAAACCATACTGTTGTAAGTTTCAAGGAGATGTTCCATTATTAAACTAAACTATAAGCTGGTTAAGGTCACTTTCTGCATTAGAAGAAAAAAATAATACAAAAAAATCAAAACAAACTGTGTTGTAAATTTTGTTTTATACTATAAGGTACAGTATACTACTGACTAGATGACCTGAAATACCCAAGAGCAAATCCAATAATGCAATAATCCCAAGATTCATATTAAAAAAAAAAAAAAGGGATACAATCCAAAACTTCCAGTTTTGAAGTGTACGTTGTCGAACATATTCTTGAAAGAATCCTTTCAATTTGTTTCTTTGAGAGCAGGTTACTGGAGCCCCAGTGTCTGGCAACTGTCTCTGGAATAAACTGAATAAGAAAAACCATTTACATTCAGAAATACAACAGAGCACTAACTTGTAATATTAGAATAACTAATATTGTTGGTTTAAGCAATGTTATTACCTTATGTCGGAATTTAAGCTTTTGATTTCTTTCCGAAGAACATTGATCTCTTTCTGTTGTTTTTGCTTTTGAAATTTTAAAAATCTGATGTAATCAGCACCTATAAAAAAATGTAAAATTAGTAAAAAACCAAAAATGATAATTCAACTGAAGAGGAAGCTTTCCGTAAGAAATCGAAATTTAATAAACAGAGAATCAAAAAGGAATCTTTGGTTACTAAAGACAACCTTTTAGATTATCACAACACCAAAGGCTAGTAGTAACTTACAAAAACAATAATATAGAATCTGCTTGATTCTGTAAAGTATAGGTTTGTTCTAAATAATAGGGCTTTAATCCTAAAGCTAATATTGGTTACTATCAAATGTCACTTTCTTATTTGCAGTTTGTTGGTGTGTACTGACAAAAACGTCATGATACCTAATCAAAAACACCTTAGGTGTGAAAAAAAAAGTGTGGCAAAAAAAGATTGAGTACATCACTTAAAGGAACGAAATAAAAATTGCTGCATTCATTTATTAGTTAGACAGGCCATGTACTTTGTTTTACCCACAATAATGTCTCATGTTGAACAAAAAATGCAGCCTTTGTAATTAATGTAATAATATTTGCTGTAAAAAGTTTTGTTAGTGCTATAAGAGTAGCTACAAGTTTTGATTTCATTTTTACAAGTTGCACACTCAATCCATTTTTGTTGCATCTTTTTTCACACTGCAGGTGTTTTGGATTAGATTAGTGTTAGTAAAAAAGACCAAGAAAGAAATCTAGCTAAAAAAACAAACAAAAGCTGTCAGTAAAATATACTATAATGATGAAAAAGTCCTAAGTTTTAAGTTTTTATTAACATATTAAAGTTAAATTTACAATAAATCCTCAAGGGTGACACTTATATTTTTTTAAAACATATCACAAAATATATCTTGCTTCAACAATAAAATACTTATGTCAAAGTACTGTATTTTATTTACAAGTCCAAATTTTTGCAAATGAAAACCGATGCACTAAAAGTAAAATATGTTTATCTTATAAATACACAAAGATTAATATAAGGGTAGTTCTGCAAATATAATAGAATTAGCCCTTACCTAAATTTAGCATCAGCATAACTACAGCAAAATTTTTAAATCGTAATTTTTTAAAGAAAACAATAGCTAAAACTAACAGTATTAGATAATTTTCATAAAATTACTTTCCATTACCCTTCTGTAGCATGGTAGCCTTACTAAACTTGGTTTGGGAATGGTGATTAAGAGATGGAATGAGTTCATGAAGGGTATCAAAACCATACTGAAAAAAATCAACATTTCTGTAAACCTGATGATTTAAAATTGATATATTTGAATTTTTCTTTTATAATAATATAAATTTACCATAGAATAGACACAAGACTTCAATTTAAAAATATTTTAGAGTGAAGAAAAATAGATTTATGTAAAGAGGGAAAAACAAAACTTTAAAAAGAACTACACATTTTAAATTAATCTCTAAATCAATATGGTCTATTTGAGTTAGAGAATAATAAAAAATACAGTGCAGGATTTCTCCATTTTAAAACTCAGTAAAGAGAGCTGTGGTTTGACTGCAGTAATTATCACCTGGCTAGAAGTATTACTTAAGCTTTCACATTTTTCTTTTAAAATATGAAATTGACATAAAATATGGACAATAATCAGCACTGTTGTTCCTGAAAATTGTTGCTTTAACACAGTAAATAGATTATTATATTAAAAGCTCTAAGAGCAGGAAGTCCTGCGTTATTCTTTTTATTTTGTCTTTTTATAGGAAAAAGTAATAGAAATAGATGTGAACAGTCATTAAATTTTTGCTAATTTCATATTTTTCTTTCTCTCCTAGAAATAATATGCTGCATCTTTCACTAAAAGTGAGAATGTTTCTTGAAATTTTCTAAGTCAAACCCAGTACATGATTTGAACTTTATTGTATACATAAAGAGGTTGTTTACCTTGATATCATATCTTCTTTTTTGTTCTGCATTAATATGGTTAACTTGTCTGTGTTCTTTAGATTTGACTCTGTGGCCCATTAAGTTGGTCTTTGTTTGTAATGACTTGAAACAGAAAAGAGATGAAGCATTATGTTTCATACCGGTTTTTTTTTTTGCACTGAACATTATGATTCTCTCCCCCTTATTTTTATTAAGCTTACGAATATGAGAAAGGCTATTTGAACACTGATATGTACTACATTCTGGGCACACTAATATCCAGGTTAAAGATTATGTCTTGTATATTTCTGCACCAGTCATTAATGTAATGTTTTTGTATTTTTAAGTTTCATAAATAAAACCAGCTTTGAATGGGCAAACATATTCCTTTACAGGATAAGAAGTTTAATGTAGTTTTCAATATTAACTAACTTCTAATTTATTCTGCTCACTTATAAATCACCATTTGCTCAGGGACTCATTCCTTTACTACACGTATTTTCACAAAATTAAGCAAGCCTTAAGTAAACATTACAAGGTGGTTGTATACAAAATACAAGATGTTTTAATAAAGAATATTTTTATTAATATTTGACTATGAATTTCTGAAGCCTTTACTGAGTCAGTCCAAATGAAAAGTGGTTTTCACTCTAATAATTAAAGAATTCTTTTTATCTTATAGTTGAACAGTATGAAAAAACATGAACATTAGCTTTTAACTTTGTACTAACTGCAGTGTTGATTAGAAAGTTCCAATTTACTTATCTTAACAGATTGAATGTTTCCTTTTCAGACCTACTTTATTTTTAGTCTTATTGCTGCTCTTTATACCTACTGGAGCAGTGATATTTATGTCAAAATCAGAAGCTAACTTGGCTGTGAGAGGTAATGTTATAAACAAGTTCTGCTTGTGAAGTTTAGTTTTACTGTAATGAAATTGTATTAGGCTATGATGGGAAGTTTCTAAATTGTATATATATTAAGTACTTTTGTTAAGAAATATTTAATAATGAATAAAATGTACCTATAGAAATAAGGTTTTGTAGTAATTACTGGGTACTTAAGTGTGTGCATTCAAGCAAAAAATGGAAGACATTCTTCCATAAAGCTTGTCGACTCTCACAAATTTGGGTGTATGAAAAATATTCATGTATTTAAGTATGTATTTTAAGATATTAAAAACAAACAAAAAAGTAATCAATCACTCAACCAAGATGTCTAAAGAGTACAATAATTTATTTGGTTTTAAAGTAAGCTATAAATATGTTAAACAACTCCTTTGTCATTCACAACAAAAAAATACGATCACTGCGAACCAAACAATTCTGATAACTAAAGATATACAGGATGAAAACTTAACAATAATTTTCAAGATTTATGAAAAGAAAAAGATGTTTTTTTTATATTGTTTATAAACATGCCCATCAGCCTTATAAATTTGATTTGCAAACAATATCAAAGGTCAAATAGCAACAGAGAGAGGAAAACCTTCTTTGGTGGTTTGAAAACTAATTCTCTCTCTCTGCAAATTAAGAAGGTAAGAACAATGTTTGCTCTATGTGTTTTTCAGTGGTTTTAAAAGGCAGCAACTAATTTTTGATGTCAGAAACTTCTAAGAAAGGTACATTAGAACTCGGATGTATCACGTAACATGAAAAGTGAACACTGATAATTTTTTGAACTTTTTTCAAATTAAGAAATTAAAACTTATATACATCTGAATTATAAACTTCACTTTCTTGTCAACTTGAGTGACATGTGTTGATAATAAAGTTGTTTAATTAAAGTTTGATTGTAACACTAAAAGCTCATGATGTGATGTGTGCACAAGAGCCAGGCCCAGATGCAAAGCATTTAACAAAATTTTTTTTATATCTAATTAGTATTGATAAAGAAACATTTACTAGAAAATACAGTAAGGATTTATAAAATTATACCAGATTCTGAAATAGGCTTTGAAGTACAACTGAAAATCAAATTTTAATCATGTTTTAAAGCAAGAACAGGTTTTCCATCACTTAACAAAAATAACACATTATGTTTGATTTTCTCAATAAAATTTACTTTCAATGTTTTTAATTTACAACATATTACGTAATTTGTTAAAAGAAATGCAACTGAAATTTCACTGTCATATTCATTTGTGAAGCTGAAAGAAAATAGAGGCTGAAACAAATTTTATTTTTTTTCATTTTCATCACCCAACTAGAGGAGTAAAAAAAAAGATCATATCTAATTTTTTGATAATTCACAGCTTTTTAAAAAAGTCACAAGTTATTTTATGGATAAAAATTATTTTCAAGTAAGCAATAATCAAACAAAGGTATAGCTCACATTCACATTTGACGAAAGCTTTTTGGCAGAGTTTTTAGAACCTAAAAAAAAAACAAAGAAATTGGAAAAAAAAATTTAAACATTAAAAGTAATCTGAAACTGAAAGCATAAAATAGACATTTGTGTAGAACATGATAAAAGACATATTTGTATTCATACTACATGTGTGCAATTATACAGCTATTCCAGCTGTGATAATAGAAATTCTTTTATTATACACAAGACAGTATAAATGCTTTTGATATAATCAAGTCAGTAAAGGTTCTACAGTTATAGCAAGGAATGTAATTTCTACATCACAATAATACAGGCATCAACTTTAAAACAAAGAAAAATACCTCACTGGAAGTAGCACACATCACTAGAAAATTCAGTAAGCATTAATAAAACTATACCAGATTCTGAAATATACATCAGTTTTCTTGATCTATTAGTGTCTGTGAATAAAAAGAACTATTGGGGGGCCCTTTTTGGGCTCAAGAAAGCCCTTATGATCCTATTGATGGAATTTTACTCGACAAAGTTGAACTACTGGTAAGTTTTAAGAATTAAAAGTGTATATAATAATAGTATTCCAATCACACTATGTCCACCAGAACCATTGACAACAACACAATTCACTCAATCTAGATATCATCAAGACAACAAGAACAGTAGTAATCACAGCACTATTTTATAATTCATTTATTACAACAGTATTTGTTATGATGTGAATGTCTTTAACAAGATGAAAAACCATGATTTTAATGAATTATACTTGTCACTTTAGTATTAGGCCTGTTATACTTTTCAAAACTGCACTCTTTATAACAACCCCTAATGATTTTCAAGAATTAGAAAGCATATTATAACAGCATTCCAATCACATTATTTTTGTCATATTCACAGTAAATAAATATAATAATGTATTGCTTTCATGCTTAAAGAAGGTTACTGTGTTGTTCTATATTATGTATAAATGAAAATATACATTAAAAAAATAATTTAAGCATGAGTATGGTAATCTGGTGTTTTGTACTCAGCTCAAAATTGAACTCAAGACCTTTTGACTGAGATAGAGTTAACCTATTAGTGCATGCTATCAAGGCAATTCTTAAAATTTCAAACTACTACATTCTTCCCCTTTCACAAACGAGGCTTATTCATGGCCCTAATTTCAGGGCCATAGAACAAACTCTAGATGGGTGCTAATCTCTCTTTTACTTATTTAATTATTTCCATATACATATGTTTGACATCAGTTTGAACCTGAGATCTGTAACATTCCAGGTGATGGATCTAATTAGAGTTATAGGGTAACCTTCTAACCACAGCTAGACATATTAAAATTATCCCATTTTTCCAATACAACTAATAAGGTTGTACTTTGGATGGAAATTTCTTTTTCCTTATGGTAATTTCAAATATATTTTTACCTTAGCTGTGATTTGAACCTGAGACTTTCTCACACCAGTCTCAAACTGACTAAGCAAAAAAATTAATCCACTAATACTTGCTAGTAAGGTACTTCTTAACTTAAACTACTATAGGAGCAATACATATAAAGCATTTGAATATAATATATGGGAAAATAGTAACTGAATAACGAAGAAACACAAATAACAAAGTTGTATCTACTTCCAATACAAAGGATTGAATAAATTATTTTAAACAACATTAGAATTTTAGTATGACATTATTTTATGTATTGTCACATCTTATACTACATCTGATGAGTGTACATCTTGAAAATAGCCATGCAATGCACTTTCTATTGCAAAAGACTGTTCTAAGACAATCATATTCAGTAACTTGTCTGGTTAATTTCATTCTCTAACTGCCTGAGGTTTGCAGTATGTGAATAGACCTGCCTTGGAAGCAACTTATGCATCAGCAGCTTTCCCATGTAGAAATCCTTTTAAAATATTTTCAGTATTGATCTTTGTATTTATGGATTCTTATCAGCAGAGCATGCCCATTGCTATAGCTTGGGTACCAACTTGTGGATCTCTTTTAGTATGGTCCTGGTGCCCTAGTTTATTCTTGTTCCTTTGTTTTGAAGTTAACATTATTTTGTTTTCCAACACCATAAAGTACAAGAGACATCTACATCTTTAATATGAAAATATTTTTTCAGTGGCTACCTTTGAATGACAAACAAGATCAAAATGTTGTCTTGATTCATGCCATTGCACCAAAGCTTTATACCAATTGTATTTGTCATGTGACTTGCTGATTAGTATATTAGAAAATTTTTAATATAGAGTGTTCAGAAAGTCACTGTGCACTTGTATATTTATTAACAAACATGTCTCAATACAGAATACAGGAGGTAAATATGAACAACAATTATAAACAATGTTGAAAGTGACCCCCGATGGCATCAATACAGGCCTAGATCCTTCTTTCTTTGTTTCTAAACACTGCTATCAGTTGCTGACTTAAAATAGACTGAATAAAATATGATTACAAAACTGCACAGTGACTTTCCGAACACCCTGTACATTCAAATCTATATCACAATACAACAAAGCATCACAAAAAAAAAAAAACAATATTATTACCATAACATAGCTTAAAAACTTTATATCATACAGTAAAATCTGGTACATTTTTAAATGTAGAAAACAGTTATTGAAGACTACTCCTAACTTACTGTTTATACAAATAGAAGACGGTGGAAGCTTGCTTGTAGATGGTTGACCAATTAAAGCTTGACTAGCTGCTCCCACTAATAAGTTACGTTGAAAATCATTAAGATCTGTTGCCTGAAAAGTTTCATCATTTAGCACTTTATCACATCAAATAAACATAAGAAATTCAGTAGAAAAATATGCTATTAATTAATTATGTTTTTACATAAAATGTACTTTTTTTTTTTTTTTTATTTCTCATCACTACAAATGCAGATACCAATTTGAAAGGTACTTGGGTGTTTTTACCTTGTTGAAAGCAACTGAGGGCAGAGAAAACGTTTTTGAACTAAGAGAAGTTGAAGATGGCTCTGATGAAAGCAACATAATATGTGGTTTTGTACTTCCATTTGCCAAGTGCTTTGCTTCTGATGGAGTATTGGACAATTTTTTAGTATCTGAAAATAAAACTGAGATAATAATACAATACTAAAAATAAACATTATTGACTAAAAAGTAATAAACAGTAAAAGCCAATCTTAATAAGATGTTCAACTTTGTTTAAAAGGTATTGCACAGATGGTGTTTTGCATACAAAAAAAATTGCATTCAACATAACAAGATAAATATCTACCATAATGAAATATTCAAAACTGTGGCTAGTTTCTTCCTGAAATCTAGCATAATTCAATGTTTCAACCTTCTTAGGTCATTTTCATGTTAACATAAAACACTGTTTTGTACTTTAATTAATGTTTTAATACCCATGCCAGTTATTATGAGAAACATTTTTTAATCCAAGTGGGTTTTTCAAATATTCATGATGAACATATTCATTATGGAAAGAAAAGGGTATCTGCAAGTAAAAGACAACAACAAAAAACAAACAAGCCAAGTCAGCTCACAAACTATAACAGATAAAATCAAATAAAAACATCATAAATTTAAGAAATTTAAATTGATTGGTATGACAGGAGACTTAGAAGATTGTAAAATATCAAGAAAGTTGGTAAAACAGAAAATTAGGAGATAAAAAAGGATAAGAAAAAGAAAAGGCTGACTGAAATTGTAAATATTAACACTAAGGATTTCTTTAAATACATTAAAGATAAACAAAACATTAGAACAGGAATAGGATCCTTGAGGAATAATAAAGGACGACTAGTATCTGATGATCATGAGATTGCTGGGTTATCAAATTTTGCTGTTTTTACTGATAGCAGTTGAAGCAGTGTTTTACATCCTGAACAACTGATAAATGGAAACAAGATAACACAGGATGACTGCATTAATTCTAAGGTAGTTATAAAAAAATTGTGAAATTTAAAAAAACAATATTTTTCCTGCACTAAATAATATTTCCTCAGGGGTTTTAAAGGATGTTAAAGATTGGATATGTGAGGCACTTACTACTATTATTTTCTCAGTCCTTGAACATTGGAGGAGGTACCAGAGAATTGGAAGTTAATTAATATATACGTCCTCTTTTAAAGGTAGGTGATGAAGACTGTTCCAGTAATCACAGACTCATTAGACTTGCATCATTTGTGGAAAAAGTTTTAGAAAGTCTGTTAAAGATGCTTTGAATAGTTGTTTAACAAATTTTAGAATTATATTGGATAGTCAACATGGTTTCACTAAGGGAATATCTTGCCTTAAAAATCTGACATTCTTTGAAAAAGGTTATTACTTATATAGATAACAATAAGAGTGTAGTGATTTGGTGTATCTTGATTTTCAGAAAGTATTTGACAAAGTGCCACATAAAAGGTTTGAAAAGAAACTTCTCTAGGTGTGAGGGATAAGTTAACTAATTGAATAGAAGAGTGGCTTGTTGGAAGAAAGCAGAGGATTGTAATAAATGAAGATTGTTGCAAATGGCTCAGTCTTAGAAACACTGCTCTTTTTGAGTTACATTAAAGACATAGATGAAGATATGGTCAACAAATTAATTCATTTTGCTGATGATAAAGGTCTTGAGTGTTGCTGGCTATGAAGCAGATGCTGCAGATTTACATCATTTAGTGAGTTGGCCAAACAGATGACAGATGAGTTTTAATTATGATAAATGCATGATGTTGCATGTGTTGTCATAATTTGAACTATAATTATAATTTGGATGGAAATAACCTTAACAATGATATGAATACAAAAATCTTGGTGTAATGGTTGATCCATTTCTTAAGCCATCCAAGCACTGTGCTGTTGCTTGTGGTTGTATCCACAGAAATATTGAGTAAAAGTCTCAGAAGGTTATAATTTCATTGTACAGTTCACTGGTTAGGCCACATTTAGAATATTATCTTCAATCTTGGGTTTCTTACCTGAGAAAAAACATGACATAGTTGGAACAGGTTACTAGAAGGATGAGGTCACATGAGGAGAGACTGAAATCTCTTGAACTGTTTGTACTTACAAAATGATGAATTACAGGATACCTCTCATTGTACAATGATATTAATGATGCATCATCTTTATTCATATTTAACAGTGGGAACAGTAGAAATAGGTAACACAAGTATACATTTTGGCAGGGGTAGGAGACCTTTTAAATAGACAGTATTCGTTTTCTAGTCCTTTGGAAGAGGTTGCATTCTGTTGTTGTAGTGGCAATCCCTTTACATTGTGTATGCACGTGTGCATGTGTAATTGAGTTATATAACAACAGGTGAGACAGACCAATTGCTTCCAATGTATCCCAAATATTATAACAATGACTAAGAGCAAAAACATTCATCTTATGCACAATGAAGTTTAGAAGCTCATGTTACACACAGGTTCATGAACGTTTTGGTGGAACTTTACACTTTTACTAATAAGAACATAACTTGATATCTACAGATGCAGATCACATATTTGTATATTGCATAAATCCTATTCTTTACCCAAACTGTTACTTACTTTTAAAACTTTCATTAAGTTAGCCTGAAAAATGTTACAGCATGCAGGTAAAAGCATTGGCATATTTTAACTTCTTTATTAATCACCCATATCATAAACATGAGGAACATTCGATATATATAAAGTGTTAATTAGCACTAGAAACTGTAATTTTCAATGAAAACATACTAAAATAAATTCACTACAACATACTTAAAGTTGTATATGAAGTGTTCTTTAGCACTAGGAAGTATAATTCTTCAGCTTGCATAACTGTGTAGTATATTGATAAATTTCTTGATAAAAACATTTGAAATAATTTTGGAAAACAGCATTTGGTAAATCAATTTAAAACAATAAATACTGCTAAATAACTGCAACAAAGAAAAATGTCTACTACTTTCTAGCACAATTTGTAAATATAACAAACAAAAACTATTAATTTAAAATTACAACATATTCTGATAAGAATATTTATTTGTGCGTGCGTGTGTGTAAACACACACATACATCAGGTACTGTTAATAAGTGAACATAACTAGACAAGTAATAATTCAACAGTATTTTTTAAAGTTACTAACCTGAAGCTAAAAGTTTTGTCAGACACAGATTTTTTGATGCAGAGTTAGTGATGACCCCAGAATCCAAAGCATGTGTGGTAAAACAATTATTTTTAGGTTTGAAAGCAGAATAAGTTATGGCATTCTTAGGAGGTGTCACATTTGTTGTCAGAAGTACTTTTGGTGACACTATTGAAGGTGAGGTAGTATTGTTGTTGTCAGGTAAAAACATCTCCATATTACTTGATGTGAAAAGTTCATTTTGAGCTGCTATTGGATAACTAAATGTGACATTTGTTGATACAATGGGAGAAAGCTGAGAAAACAACTGACAATTAGGCTGAAAACAAAAGATATTTGTGTTAAAGTTATAATAATAGAGCCACATTTTGTTAACACTGGAATAAATAATTTTAATTCTAATGTGCATACACAAACATTTTGAAGAAAAGCATTTAAGCAAAACTTCAAGTTTATGCAAAAATAACCTTTTCCGTGATAACTTATTCTTTATATGTCTTTGCTACTAACTGAAGCATACATCAAAATGAAACAGAAGATAATTAATCACATATGGTTCTGATACAATAATTGATATATTAGAACAGAAATTAATTTCTTATAAAACTTGGATTGTACACAATAAAGCTGCTATATGCTGGTCTATAGAAATAACAGATTTCTAGCTACAACTTCAAATGAAAAAAGGTATGCTCTTTAAAAAAAAAAAAGGATTTGTGGAGAGTGAAACAAGATAAAGTCACTTCTCCAATTTCTTTCTGGTACATATAATCATAATAACCTTTCTAATACAACATCAATACCAGTCAAACTATGATAAAGATATTTGGCCCATGTTAGGAAGAGGGTCCTCTATGGTTCTCCTCAGATATGGAAACTGATAGGGAAGATGAGTTTTCATACAAGGGATTCATATCATCATGTATGCACATATCCATCAACATATCTGCCAAGAACCAACATCTGGAGGATGGTAGGGACATAGACAGCAAAATGGGGTGTACCTCCAGTCCATCACCAGCAGCATTCGCAATGTATCATCAAGTGTGTGGTAGAAGAAACATATCCAGCCACACACTTCAAAACTTACATGGCTGATCCAGCTTCAACCATCATTAAATCCACCAGCAACCAACATCCAGAGGACAGTAGGAAAGAAGATGCCTTAGCTGGAGTGGGGTTAATTTCATGTTGGAAGAATACACTGTTCATTAGGTCTGTGGAAGAACGAACAATAATGCCACCTATACTAGAAGCACATCACTGCCCTACTCTGAGTACACTAAGGAGAAAGCCCCCCATGGTCTACCACCCCAGCAGCTAGGAACTGGTAAGTAGCAAACATTTCCATATTCCACTAGAAAAAGGGGTGAAACAACACATTTGAGAGTATTAAAGAACACTGCATCTGAGACAGGGCAATGGGTGACCCCAACACCTTATTTTGAAAAATAGACCAATCAAGTGACTTACAATACATATATCATCAGGAAAAGGCAGCAATGCCTGTCTGTTTTATTCATGTTGGTCCATGTATGTACAGTCTGGGGCAAACACCTTTAAGAAGCAAGAAAATCTAAGGAATACCTGCAAGCGGTCTTGCAGAAAACCTGATCTCAGTAACTAGTGTATTTGACACAGGTTTTTACAATGCAAATTTAAGAATAAATACACCTGATCAGACAACAAAGTGAGATTCTAAGATGAGGAAAAGGACTTCTACAGAGATAAAAGTAGGAAAAAGAAACACTTACCTACTGGTAGAGAAATTGTGGAGCACAAAATGATAATGAGAGGAATATGAAAACTAACAAAAAGGAAGACAGCTAGGTGGATCTTTATGATCAGTGAAAGTATGGCACAAATGATGTTCTTAAACAGATGACAGTAATGAGTAGCCTAGGACATGTTAAGGTGATAGATTTGATGTGAAAAGACAACAAACATCTGTAAAACAGAAGAACAAACCAGGTAAATAATCTAGCAACTCCAACGCATAAGGGGAATGGAGCAAGCTCATGAGACTGGGAAAGATTCCAAGGAATAAACAAATTGGAACAAGAATCATAGGTGGAAGTAATGTGTATCATATAATAGCAGAGAGCCCTGACTAAGTATAAGAAATAAGCAAGATTAGAATAGTCAAAAAGGTGTGATATGGAAGGAATGGAGCTTGGTGTGAAGGTGGAATTATCCTCCCGAATGGCTGGAGTTCTGGGCAGGAAAGAATGATTGGGATAAAGGATCATAACAGTAAAACAGGATGTGGTGAAAATCAATAGTGATTTGTCTAGACAATATAAAGCATCCATGGAAGCAAATGGATTAGAAGGTATGCATATAGGTAGAGGCCTGTTTAATTCCGAGATCATGTTCTGTTCAAGTCAATGGATGTAGGACAGGAGATCACACTGAGAAAGTGGAGAACTAAATTAAGTGGTAAAGGCATCCAGATAGGAAACACCTCATTGGGAACAGAGCCTTCAAAACACCATGTGGATTCAATGACCACTCTGTATAAATACTCCTTTCAGGACAAGATAAGCAATCCATGACTAGATTCAGGACACCCCATCTAATGAATAGAACAGCTATAGGCTCAATATAGGAGGTCTGGTGTCTGAAAACATAGTTCTCTTAACTGAGTGTTCCCCTCTCTGGAGATGGATGAGACCAGAATCAACTTGTTGAAATGCACAATCATCAATGGGACCTGACTGGCCAGAAAAAAGTGAATTAAACATCCAGGTAGACATTCCAAACATATACAGTAGCATTAAAAAAGAGGTAATGTTCCAGAAGAGGAATACTCATAGTAGTGTTGGCTCAGTCCAACCATCAGATGAAATGAGTTTGGAAGGAAGAAGAGAGACATACAAGAGATCCTGAATGAGGCTCTACTGGTCCATCAAAACACACTGAAGAGAGATAGAACCTCTAATGCATTGGAGAATGACAGGAGGATACGTTGAAACCAAAAACTTCAAAGATTATAAATGAGGGAGAAGAATGTGCCTGACAGAGTAAGGAATTGAACAAGATATCATGTGCAGGGAGGAAAGAGTTCTACATCTTCACCAACTAACCAACCTGAATAGCTTTCTTAAGTATAAACTGAGTATGAAAAGCAAAAACAGCCTGCAGAGAAGCTTGAAGTGGCCAGGCGGTCAAGTAATGGTGGAGATGAATGCTATGGAATGAGGAAGAAAAGCAAATACCATAACTGATAGGAGAAGGAAGGAGTATATATAAACTTGAATGATAAAGCCTACAACTTGAGCTGGGAGAAGGAGAAATAAAGTATTGTGGTCCAAATCCTACATAGTGACAAGCAACACAAATCACAGTGAGTTGATGTAGTGAAACACAGAACAAAAGATATGTTCAAGCATGATCATCTAATGTATATGGGGTCACACTACATACTGAATCCACATGTAACTGGTCCTACATCTGATCAGTGTTTGTCCCAATATCCAGCTAGGAAGGAAACAATAGTTCATTGCTGAGAAAAGCAGATGAGAAATCACAGAAAATGAGAGGCCAGGAAAAATTACAAACACACTTGAGTGATGAAGTCAACAAAGGAAGCCTAAACACTTCCCTTAAAACAAAATCTGACTGAGACAAGGGTAGGAGGTGAAAAAAGGCTACCCAAATTCTCATTCTCATACTCAAGGGCAACAGTACATGGCATGAGAAGGCAATCATCAGGAGACACATAATAATGTACAAAGGTAGCCAATTCTCTTTGAAACAGAGTCTGTTACATCTTGAGGCAATAAAACTTAATCTGATGCCAATAAAGTGGCAGGAAAATCAGTTGTATTACTTACAACAATAATGGTAGTTGTGATGTTTAATTGTGGGATCATGAAAAGTGGATTTAACTTGGAAAAAGAAGAACTGAAGCTATAACAGTAATTCTCAAACAGTAAGAACTTGAATAAAATATGGTTGGAATAACATACAATACCATGTATAATATTTGGAACTTGAGTAATAAAACTGACAGAACTATTCACAAAAACAATTATTTAGGAAAACATGAGTAAAAATATGTTCAACCAGTGTGACAGGTGAATCAAGAAGTGATTACAGGCTGCACAGAAGAGAGGACACTAGCAACTATAAGAGATGGCTTGCACTTCTATAAGTGGAATGTAGCTGCATAATCATTTGCATTATACATTCTGACATCTAACATGAATATATGTGAAAGTTTGTGGGAATATTAAGACTGGTGGTGAGCAAACTTCTGCAGCTATTAAGTGTAGTTTAAAATCAAGAAAAGCTATTTGTGACAAGAGGTAAGGCACAATATTGTACTGGAAATTGCATTAATTTTACTTTATCTTAACCAAGCCTCATCAAGAAAAAACGTT
Organism: Carcinoscorpius rotundicauda; assembly: GCA_011833715.1. Classification (NCBI taxonomy): domain Eukaryota; kingdom Metazoa; phylum Arthropoda; class Merostomata; order Xiphosura; family Limulidae; genus Carcinoscorpius; species Carcinoscorpius rotundicauda. The sequence continues at coordinate 96,013,648 of CM022392.1, read as the reverse complement.
TGCTATGAAGCTTTAAGTGTAGATGTCACACTTGAATAGAATTAAAAATAAACATATGAGGTACAAATAAGCTTCATCTGTATAAAGTGCTTCTTAAAAATGTCATTACAACTAAAGTTACAAGACTACACTACCTGAGAGTGATTCCTTATAACTGTCTAGTGTTTCTAAACTTGAAGTCCTTGAGTTATATCCAAAATTTTATAAAAATTATTTCTCAAAATATATTTATGAAATAAAATAGTTAACACTTGTACAGTGAATCTTTATCTAAAAAAAGAAACATCAATAGGTTTGGCAGTCTGCAATATAAAAAAATGAAAAAGAGAGAGACTGGACACACATAATATATGTTTTCTATCTACTTCAGTTGAAGTCCAGTATCCTTTACAAATTTAGCCTCAGTAGTTTTGTTCTTTTTAAACTCAGTAAACAACAAAAAAGGAACATGTATTTTTAGAAATTTTCCAAGACCGAATACTTTGTGTCTCTAAACATGTACTTATAGAAACAAGATGCACAGAAGTATACTATAAACCTTCAATGCACTGCTCTGATGGTTGGTGAGCTGATTAAAACCACTGGTTATGTAGATTTTAAAACAGAATAACTATTCAATACAGAAAGATAAAAGGCATATGACAAAGTAAACTTTCTTTTAAAATGTTTAAATTTTACTCCATGTTGCCACTTTTGGCCTGAATCAAAATTTTATCAAATCAACAATTCTAAACTGGTGCCAGTTTGTAAAAACATTAAAAAATTCTTTTCTGAAATAAGGAGATTTCAAGTCTCTTGCTCACATACAATGCCAAGACAAACAAATCTATTATGACAAGGCATCACTGAACAATATGATTGTTCAAGGACACAATTTGTTAACACAAATTATGATACTGTTGCTTCAGTACTCGAGGCATTTTAAAATTACCAGAAAATGTCACTGAGAACTTTAAGTTTAAAATAACAAAGGCCACAGTGTTTAAAATTTGATAAACACATCTAACATTTTGTGACATAAAATTCATATAGTGTAGTAGCAGGTTAATAATGATTATGAGACTGGTCTAAAGAAAAGTATCACGTTTCTTATGAGGAAATATACTCAGTTGAATAACCATAGTTATGAGGCAACATTCTATATGTGTGGAATAGTTAAATGACATGGTTGTTGGTTCTGGGAAAATGAGAAACCATACACTACATAACAGTAAGTAAGAGAAATGCTGAATATCAATGTTTCATGTGCTGTTTCATAACAAAAGATTAAGGTAACATTTTTAATTCCAAAAGTCACTAGATTCTTGCACCCCATTTTGCATTGATTCTTTCAGAAATTGGAAAATGTCATGTTAAAACACTGAATTAGCCAAGCAATACTATTATCCTTGAAAATATGCTCTTGAAAACAAATGTTGCTGGTCTTGCGAGAACACACAAAGTGTATTGTTTACATTCCATATTCAGCTATACAGTACTGCCTCATTATAATGTTTTCAGGAACCATGTGCATCCAACACCAGTATGAGGGGAAATCAGTCAAGAAGGCACTCATGTTGAACAAGGACTTTGAGCTTTGTATTTGGGACTTCACATTGTTTCTTCTTTATTTTGTAACAGAGTCTAATGGCTTTAGCATCTAAAGCCATGATTTTTGCATTTATTCATTAATACAAGGATTTATACAGTATAGTATAAAACCATATAAATAACAGAAATTCTATTTATATAAATGATATAATACATACTACTTCTTACCAAGATATGTTTCTAACTTTTTTCTTATTGACACAACACTTAAAATTTGCAGGCTATTTACAAGTTCTGCACAAACAAATGCTTGTAAATGTCATAGAATAAAATAATGTATTAATAATTTCCTATGCATTCTTAAAACAGTGAATAAAACAGATACAAAAATTACTGAAAATTATAAAACATCGAAACTAAATTAGCAACCAATGAATTTAGTGTCTATATTAAAATACATTTAAAAATACTTTTGATTCAGTTTTATACTCATTGGCAAAATATTATACTCTATAGGTTTTATCTGACTGAGAAACAGTACATATATATATTTTTTGTTGTGTGTAAATAAAAAAATTATACCAAACTAGCCTGTACATTTAAAAGAATAATAAGCTGCATTGGGTAGCATTCTCTCTTATCAAACTACAAAATGTTCTAAATCTTTATCATTTTGCACTTTCCATAAAGTTCTAAATCTATAATAAGATTACTTTCCTAAAAACATGACAATTAAGGCTGCTTATGTCATTTTATTCAGAGATGCTAACTATTTCAAATGACTGAGCATAATGACTGTAGACAGAGCCCCTTATTATTTGCAGCTATTAGGCCTGACCAATGTCTCTAAGCTGTTTTTTTATTATAACTATTATTATTTATTACTGCAATAGGTTGCTCATTTAAGACTGTGTTTTGGCTAAACTGTAAACACTGTTAGTAAGTATGCTTGAAATCATTTTCTCATCTTCACAACCCAACATTTATACAATGGCTGTAGTTTTGGTTCTAGCACAGCCATATTTTTTTGCTATATTAGTCTGGGAACATTTTTCTGAATAGATGTCCTGCATGATCAGCTACAGCTAGAGGTAAATTATGAGCAATAATGAATTGCGTGAAGATCACTTCTGCATTTATGGTTTCATATTCTGAATTCTTGCTCATAAATGCCGTTATCTGCATCGTTTTTGTCTTCGCCTCAGCCCTTGTTGGTCAGATGCCAATTTTGTATGCCTGGAACAATTGTTTATCCCGCAATACGCCACAGAAAAATCGATATGACAAACTGTACAAAACTCATGATTGTTACTGACTTTTGATGCAATGACCAGATATTTTGCACTATACTCTTTACTAAATTTTTGATTTGCCAGAAACAAGACAATCTGGTGAACAAGGCCTCTCTTTTTCCATCTTTAAAAAATCGCATTGGTGTCTCTATGCTGCTTAGAAAATGAGAAATACCCATTTACATGAGAGCTAATTGGCTGAGAAGCACTGATGGCGTAATGTACCCAGTATGGAGAAACACCGCACTCAAACTATTGGTAGATTGGTGATACAAATATTTTTTATTATTTAAACCACAAACATGATTATCGCAAGCAGCAATTTGAACTACGTCTTATTTATTATCAAAATTTATTTGTATCTCACTAGAAATTCTCTTTTCACCCCTTTCAAGCCCTAGGGGAACAATTTGTCACTTTATTGTAGAGGCCTATATAATATATAATAATTTGGGAGTTGCAACAAGTCGTAATATTTGTCTGTACGAGTGTATAGTCTAATGTATGCACCGAAATCGTAATAATTACCTTCAAATTGTAATGGTTGGCACCTCTGTTTTATTAGGTCTTAAGGTAATACTGAAACTGCTTTTCACTTAAAGTATTATTATCTCAAAAAAATACTTCTTTAATTTATATTGTACAGAATTCAGAACCACTTTTCAATCACTCCACTAAAACCCAAGACCAAAAGATTATAGTTTGAAAAATATACTTTAAAACGTCTCTAAGACAACTGATTAAATACCACCTAAAATTAAAAAAAAAAAAAATGCTAAGGTAACCCTTTGAAAACAGTAATGAAAAATACATCACATTGGTAGTAATGTAAACCATATTAGTTAAAATTACTTACAATAAACTCTTACAATGCAACTTGCAAATCACTTACAAGAGGTTCAGGATTAGCAAATGAAGCTTCTTGGTGAATATTTCCTATAGCTGAAGTGTTCAAGACTTCAGTCTTCATGGATGATTGAGCCTGTGTACAATCACTGTGGTTGGATTTGATTGGCTTTGTTACACATTGATCATTCATCTTGTTAAGCAGCTTGGCAATTGGTTTAGTGCTGGAAGACTGGGAATGTAGAGTGGTCATTTCAGCAAGTACAACTTTTTTATCATCAAAAGAGTTTTGAGCTAATGATAGCTCTTTTAGTGCTAAAGTAGAAGGTAAACCTAAATTTTGTAATGATTGTGGTGTGTTATTATACGCTAAACTCTCCACAGAAGGTGTCAAAGTTGTACTCTGTTGACTACACCTAGATGACATGTGTGATGGTAGTACATGTGCAGAAGAAACAAGCTGTGGACCATGAGGAAAAGATACTATAGAAGTAAACCCAGGAAGGGGATCTTCTAAATGAGATTTCTGCTCAGTGATTTGATTAATGTCATGGATTAATTCTAAGGCTAAATTAGATGGATCACTAGAGAAACATGTTGTAGAAAATACAGCTGGTATTTGGTAATTCTCTGATGGAAACATTTCCAGGATATTGTGAGCTGCATCATTTGCAACAAACTTGCTGCCAGAGAGTTCAGAATGTGATGAGGTAAGCAGCTGACATTCACCAAGAATGAATTGACTCTGGTCTTTATTAGAAGTCAAACTCGTAGGAAACTTCTGTGGCTGCAAAGATATGGTTTAAATATTACATAAATAAAGTCAAAACTTATTTTGATTCTCCTCATCACTAGTTTTATAAATTAATCTGTCATATTAGAAAATACACAGAGTACCTCATAGATAAGCTAGTCTTAGGCAATATGCAAATACTCTTCTCTTTCTTAACAAACCTTAGAATAGGCAATGAGTAAATAGTATTTTTTCTGTTTTATATTATTAATACAATCACTACTGTACAAAGACCCAGCATAGCCAGGTGAGTTAGGACATTTGACTATCAGTCTGGGGGCCACAGTTTCAAATCCCCGTTCCACCAAACATACTATCTTTTACAGTTGTGAGGCTATTAAAATGTTATTGTTAATCCCATTGTTCATTGGTAAAAGAGTAACTCAAAGAGATTGAAGAGTAGCTACTTTTCCAGTTGTCTTTTATTGCCAAATTAGAGAGAGTTAGTGCATACATCCTTTGGATAAAATTCAAACCAAACTACCACAAAAATGTAATTTTGTTTCTTAGGAATAATCCTATTTGATACAGTAAAACTAAAATATATGTTTTAATATTTCTCAAAGCAAAGTGAAATAGAAGAAGTCAAATATTGATGCACAGATGACTTCCAATTAATTAATACTTGATACTTTGCCACTAACTTGTTGGGAAATACTTGCATATCATATAAAAAATATATACCTCTCTAAAATTGCTATAATTGTTAAATCTTATCAGGTTCATATTTATGTACTATTTAAGCCTCAGTTACAGCACATTTAGTTTATTTGACAGTAATGCCTGGTATAATTTTTATAGAAGTATTGAAAGATTTTATGCAGTTGTTATTCATAAATTAATTTTTCATAGATCACGGATCCTTATTATTACATGTAACAAATATTATTCATATGTCATACATTAAACTGAATCTCCAATTTCATTATAATATTTATAAACTCTTTGTAATGGTGAATAAATATTCATCTTTAAATGAATGTTGTGCCTTAAATTTCTCTTGGTGTGAACTGCTTATACTGAATGCTACACCAATTCATTTTTTATAACAGTCTGTATACAGTTTTCATTACAAAGTCCAATGTTATTTCGTTAATTGTGATAACTCTTTTTAAAATTATTTCCTATTTGGATTATCACAATGAAAATGGAAATGTTACATTATCAAAAGTCAAGGCATTTTAACTGTTATATTCCTTGATATATCCACTGTCAATAAAATAAAGAACAATGTTTTAGTATTATTAAGTGCTTTAACTTTTACATTTCAATGTACAAATAAATTAGTAATAACAACATATATGCCACAACTTAATTTTATACCTTTTAGAGACTGAAGTTTAACTTGAAAATGCATACAAAAAACTAGTTGTAGAATAAAAAGTATTGGCTGTTAACAAACAAACAAAAATACTGCAAACAAGAATATGGAGAAATTCAATTTTAAATGAAACTAACCATCAAGGTTAAAAGTTGTAAATTTAGCAATTCAAAACTCAGGAGTAGATAAACACAGAAAAAAAAATAAAAACTTGGCTCACATACAGTGTGATTGGTAATATAGAGAACAAGAGTAAAACCAACCTGACTTGTGGAAGAATTATCAGAAGAATTGAGTGAAATGTCGTTGTTCGTAAAAAAATCTAGAAAATATAAATGAACACATAAACCAACTGACAACTGCAAGTGCTTTTATATTTAACCAATATTGGTGTTAATATACAAATAAACTACGAACTGCTGATAAGTAAACATTTCATACTGATATATTAAGTATATCAACTAATAATTACTAGCACTAATCTGCAGATGAAAGTTAGCTTTTTTTTACATTGAAAACGTATTTTTCTGATGGATACTTAACCCTCTCACACAAAGATAGCTTAATCTTCTTTCTGCCTTTCAAGTATTGTTAAAACATTTTCACATTCAGCATGCCAGCTTATTTACACTATCAATTTCATGCCGTTTTGAAATATGTATAATGTGACTACTCTCCACCAATAACATTGCATAATCAATATTGGTGCAGCCAACACATTCTGCTATTCCCATTCAATCCTCAATTTCAAGAATTGGCAGTTCTAAAGAAAGAACATTAGTAGTAGAGAACAAGGGTGAGAGGTCTGTGAGAAGAGGTAAGCACCCATCAAAAATATATTTTATATTTTTTAATGGAAGAAAATGATAACTTCCAATACAATTTTACCTCTTCTCAAACAAAGCTAAAATCCTAAATTGCACAGGTGGAGGGGGCCAGTTTAAGCACCCAACATTGAAATCAAGCAGCAAGCAATCGCTCAGAGTAAATAGGTGTACTCTGATACAAAAACAATGTACACTTGTGGTGTACTACCTTACTTCTGGAACAGGAATGCTCTTTACCCTTGAAGTGCAAGTTTAATCTGATATTGGTAATAAAAAGGATGTGCACAAGTGCAATTTGTTCTGAGAGGTGCAATCCACAGTAAAATAAAAACTAAATTAGGTATGTGTATACACAACCTCAACTGGACAGAGAAGGTTCTGCAACTTGTCCGTGGCATAAGGAAGTTGACAGTTAAAAAAAAGATAAAAACAAAGAAACTGTCACATGACTATAGTGGTTGCAGCATGCAGCCTGTATTACATACATTCATCAATCCTAACCTTAAGTAAACAGAGTGTCAAATTACACAACTGGAATTATGAAAAATTTGGTTAAAACTAGATAAATTTCCAAAACCACTGTAGTACCAAGAAGTACAACAAACTAATTATTTGTGTTATTGGGTCACAGTGTTGCCTCAGTCACAAAAACAAGGTAATATCTGTAACCAGTATTACAATCAGAAATCATAACTCACTCAACCTTAAAATACGGGAGACATTCTGCATCTGGAATTACAAGGAGATGGAACATTCTTTCAATTGTAGGAACAATGCAAAGTACATCCTGTTGCCAGTATTACAAACTGAACTGTAGAAGCAGGGAAAGAATCTCCTTCGACAAGATGTAAAAGAAAATGGTCTATACTGCATAAAACTATAGGAACAGGGGAATGCCATCTTCAACTTGGCATTACGAGGAAGATTCTGCTCCAACTAACAACTGTCCACTTGGAAAAAAACATCTTGGGACAATGGAAAGAAGGAATTCATCTTTGCTCTCTTCTTACTGAGTGTATATTCATAAGTATGTATAGTAAATTAAATTTCTAAACTCACTCAGGAGGATGTTTCCATGGTCCATCACCTCAGCAAATGGGAAACTGAAAGTAGTAAAGGACTCCAGTGTTCCACTGCAAGAAAAATATAGGATGTATATGTGATAGGGAGAGTCCAGATCACTGGAGAAATGACATACCAGATAAAGTGTACTGGGTGTCTATAACTTCTTGTTTTTTGAAAAGCAGACTAAACCTAATCCCAATTTATTCAATCAAAGGGTTGAAAGGGATGGATAGAAATCCTCTTGCGTTTAATTTTGAATTCCATAGAATGAAATTTAATAATAACTAAAAACACATACATACACAACAGAGATTATGCCTCCAGTGGTCTTGAGGAGCACCCTTTCTCTACAGTGAGCATTATTGTACAGTTATTAAATACTGTAGGTTTGAAGCAAAGCATACTTGACAAAGCAACACCTGCCACAGGTTCTCTATTATTGATAAAAAAACAAGTGTTGCTTAAAATAAAAGCATAAATGAAAGGAACCGAAAGTGAACAGACATGTGCAGAATTGCCACAGGAGAGAAATAATACACATCAAAAGAAGATACAACTAGACCTTGCAGATAAGGAATGACAAAATGTATTGAAAGAGGTCCTTATTATTGTTTGAGTGATCTTAAGAAAATAGTGAAGAAAGGCAGTCAAAAACACAGTGATATGACAGATTTGAAGACAAGAAACATGAATATGTCTGAATACACCAGCCTAACAAGTTGATGAAACAAACTACGCTATGGAAACAGGAGGTACCACATAACACCCTAAATACCATACAAGATAAAGAAGCCAATTGGGATTGGAATGTGAGCACAGGTGAAAAGCAAAGAAATGAGTGTGAAAGGTTATCTTCATGGGTAGCATAAATCTTACAGAAGAAAAACTGGTCATGATATAGGAGGACAACAGAGGAATAAATGAGATGCTGGTAATGTAAACAACATAAATATGTGATCAATGATGTCTGCAAACAAGGAGGAGAATGAAATATGTCTTGAATGAGAGGTGGTAAATGGAGCATGTAGGTAAAGGTTCAAAGGGAAGATGGGAAGAGGTATAAAGAACTAAAATGAAATTCAATCAGGCAAACCAAAGGAAAATGGAGGATGATGACACAAATGAATTGAAAAGAGAAATAACAGAAAAAGACAAAACCTAAAAACAAAACTTTGTGAAACAGAAGCTGATCAACAGGTCTCCTGATAGCTACAGACAGTAAAAGTAGACAAACCTTTATTAAAAAAAAAATCAAGCAAAGAACTGGAAAAGGATTGGAACAAAAGTTGGAAATCATATTGAAAGGATCAAGGGCAGAAAAAAAATTGTCACCTTTAGTAAATGGACATGGAAAAAGGTCTAACTGATTGGGAAACAAAGGATGTAACATGTGGAGTCAGTTCTTAGGTTGAGACAATGGAACTAAAATATACTTTTATACTGAACAGTTAAAACAAATAATAATAAATTAGACAGAACACTGAATATTAACATTTTCTCAAATCAAAAATGAATTTCTGGTAAAACTTCCCACCTCTCACACTACAGCTATTACTTGACTTCCAGGGTTTCTTTCTTTTGCCCATCTAAGCACTGGTCCGAACATTTTGCACTTCCTTCAGCCTTTTACTCCCCACTTAACTGCCTATGGCAATATCTGTCACGACACTCTCAGCCTATGGTTGATGTGCCATCTCCTGGTACTCAATTTAAATAATATTATCACTTTTTCAAGACTAACCCATCCCACAGTCTTTAACACTGGTTCTTAGTAGAGAGGAAGGGTAAGAAAGTGAGAGGAGGTAAGTAGTATTGGAAATATATATTCAATTTAAAAAAATAATAACTTCCAAAATATACTCCCCTCCTCTCAAACTACACCTAGAATCCCACACTGATAAGGTAGAGGGGCCAGTGATGACATTAGCCATAAAAAAAGTGTGTACATCAAGACATGCCAACAGAAGATTAATACCCAAGTGAGGCAACCACACTACATCCAGAATAGGTATGCTCTTCACCTAAAACTTACTTCGTGTACTGTGGATGGAATTTTACATAATCTGACATAACTACAGGCCAGGCCCCCATATCCTACATTAGTGGATAGTGCAATTGGAAATTGAGTGTGGTGAGGACTACCTAGCTCCACTAATAGAATCTGTGGAGTTATGCACATTAAGGAGTTGTGAGGAACAGTGCTCTAGAAACAATGCAATAGGTGAACCAAGTTCTTTGCATTTTTAATAGCAGACCAATCCAACTGCATTGATTGATATGGGCAGACAGGATTCATTTATGCTTTACTTATGAAAGTTCATAAATGAAAGTCCAACATGTACAGTAATACTACCTGGTCAGTATCTAACTGGTCTTATGAAACAACTCATTTCTACAAAGCATGTTGCAATCTAAAGTATATTGAATTAGTTTTGCTATTACAGAACTGGTTTGATAAAGCACACCTACTTGGAAAGTAAAAAAGAAGTGGCAACAAAATACTCACACCTCTTTATAGCCTAACAGATGTGGTTTAGAATGTAACATTTTCAGGTTGAATAAGGGAAGAAACCATCAGCTGAATATAAGAATCTTGTTCCCTGTGAATTAAGGCTTGTCCCTCTCTGCAATTAAGTCAAATCTGAGCCCTGGAAAGTTGTATAAGTAGTGCTGTCAATTGTAATGGAAAACTACCACAGTTGACACACTGAATCACAAATTCACTCAAAATTCTTGTACAATTTAGTAACAAGAAACAAATACAAAAATAAAAACACTGCCAAAATAATTGAATTTTAATACATTAAAACTTCTGAAAAAAACAACTGAAATATGTAAATAAGCACATTCATAAATGGTAGCCACATGCTGGTAAAGATAACTCACATGCTTAAAAATACCATAAACATGATGGGATGTATAGGTTGATGCACTGACAACAAATGGAAGATCAAGATGGCTTTATGTGAGTGGAGTTAAGATCAAATGGCAAGTGACAATAACTGATAATAAATAAAGCCTATAGTAATCTACTTGTCAAACTTAAAACAACACTAGTAATAATTTCCAAATGAAGAATTTAATACCAGCTGAAAGTATGTAATGTCTACAAGAATATATCAATTACAAATATTAAGTAGCATTAACACCATTTGTTTTGTAAAGTTTAATTCCATATATTTAATGTGCATTGTTGTAATTACATGAATGATTACCAGAGTCACTGAAGTTTTCAGTACATGTTACAGATTGATGTTATTAATTTTATTTAATAACACAATAAAATGCACAATGCTTAAGAGCTAATAAGCTAATATTATTTTTGAAATCATTTCATCAGTCCATGTAACATGAATAAATGAAAGTTTGAAACAAGGAACGTACCAGACAAAGGTTCCAGTGTGTCCATTATGTCATCAATTGATGGACGAAGTTGAGATAAGCCTGGTTGAATAAAGTCAGCATTTCCAGCTTTAACTATCAAATGAAATTCAATAGAAAAAAATTACTTATCTGATATGGTTCAGAATTTATTACATCTAAAAAACACTGGTTTTAAAATCCAGCAACTTCAGTAAGGTAATCTAAACTGTATTCAGGAGTATGCTTAACATAATTGTAACTAAATTCTAAAAGGAAAAATATCCTTTAAAATGATTTATTATTTAAAATAATCTTTAAATTACTTGTTTGATACTGATAATACTAAATATTTGCTACTTCTCTGAATGTTTCACTAGATTATATTAACATATTACATTAATTCTTTCTGTTGTAACAGAACAATGACTTAATTAAATTCTATTAGTATCTTAACAGAATCCCATTCAATTATGAAAGACTATTAACATGAGTATGGAGATTGGTAATCCAATAGTATTTTTTTCATTGCAATGGGTCCCCCAGTGGCTCAGCAGTATGTCTGTGGACTTGCACGTTAAAATCCGGGTTTCAATACCCATGGTGGGCAGAGCACAAATAGCCCTTTATGTAGCTTTGTGCTTAATTCTAAACATCATTGCAATGAAGAACAAAAATAAAAAAAGTCTGTATTGATGTTAAAGTTGGTTCTATATTGTCAATTTTTTTAGTGAAAAAAATTTGAATCTTTAGGAAATTACATTATTATTCTGATGAATTCAAAAGGAACACTTCTAGTGTAATACATTACTGATTTGACACACCTGCATTAAAACTAGGAAGCAAAGTAACAGTCTTTTCTGTTTTAACAAACTATTATCTGGAGGAAATTGGATAAGTATTACAGTGTATTCTTTCACCAAATCATTCTTTTATAATGGATTACACATCTAAAAAATGTTCAATGAATACCATAAAGACTATTATAGTATCACATTTTGTTATAAAGGGATCATCATATTCAGAAAACTCTACGTATTCAGTATTTGTGACAGGAATCACAATTTTCCCTTCCTTGTTTAAAAAACAAAGCATACACTATAAAAAATTGCATTATAGTCATGGAATATTTAAAAAAGTTAATTACTCTGTCACAACTGACAAACAATGCAAAGATACCACTTATCTAATTCTTTGGTGTATTAGCCTGTCAACTTCTAACAACTTTAGGTAGTTATATCAGTATAATGGTGAACATACAGTCATATGTCTTGTAACAGTCTGACAATATTAGAAAGTTATATTATTGCAATGCTGGAAGTTACAGTTACACTTTTCTTGCAACAATCTAACAACTTAACAAAGATGTATTAGTATAGTATTGGATATTACAACATACTTCTTATAACAATCTAAAAACTTTAGAAAGCTGTTTTAGTAAAGTGATGATTATTATAGTCACATCTTTTCTTGTAGCAATTTAACAGTTTTAGAAAGCTGTACTGGTATATTGGTAATACAGTCACACTTTTTCTTGTAAATTATGTTTGCACAACGGTGGACACTACTGTTGTACTTCATCTCTTATAGCAATCTATCAACTCTAGCATACTGTATTAATTTCACATTTTCTTTTAAGTGTGAATTTTTAGACATTTTAGTAATATAACAGAAGATATTTCAGATACAGCCACTTTCATAACAGATATATCAATTGCATTTATTATAAAATGTGAATATTACTGTTCAAAGCATTTTGTTCCTCATTTACTTTGAGACAACAGATTATCACTTAACACAAGAACAATTTAATAATAAAAGAATAAATATGTTTCACACTTATTTTCTAAAACCCATAATCATTAATTCTGTTGTATGTTCCTGTTTAAAGAAAATGGTGGTTTCACTTAAGGAAAATACTGAGATTTTTATTCCCCTAAAGACATTATTTCTATATTATTCCAATCCATTGTTGATTATGCAGGTGAGATATCAATACTGAGCAATAAATAACATTGTTTAGAGATCATGAAAATTGTTACAATAATAAAAAGTATAAAACAACATACACTTGGAAACAAAACATATATAATGGGCAAAGTGTATGCTTACAGTATGGGCCTATCAAAGAATATACCTAAGAAACAATTTTAAATCCAAAGTGCTTTGATTTGCCATCTGAAGATCAGTTTCTGAAATTGTTTTTTTCCACTAAAATTTATAGTTAACAGTAATTACCATGTAAATAGGTTGTTAATTAGGAGAAAAGAATTACTTGTTAGAAACAATACCTACTGTAACAAACTGTATGGCCATAAAGTGGAAAGTAGACTTTGTCTGTATTACATACGTAATCATCTATGAATTATTATTATTACTTGAGAATAAGACATCAAAAACAAAGACCTTGCCAAATATATATATGAATTAAATAGTTTACAATTCAACATAAATCACTAGTTTCCCCAATTACCAAATTCTCTAGAGTTGGATAAATCACACAACTGATTATAATGAAGACTACTGAAAAGAGTATCACTGCATTCCACTAACAAGTTGTCATCAAAAGCAAGTGATTCAAACTTCTCTCCTTCTCTAGACCAGTCATCTTCACTTTCTAAACACTGAAATACAAAGTAACAAATGTTACTTTTTATCTAGCATACTATTTGACAAAATTTAACAAATGTAATAAAACTAATTTTATAAAAGTTGTAATAGAAAACCTAGTGCATGTAAGGATTATTTTTGTATCTGACTGAACTGTGTGTGTCAAAAAAAAAAAAAAAGATGTTATATACAACCTTCCCCAGAAGTCAGGAAATTATATACTTCAATTTATAATCGTATCATCTACTTTCAGTAAAAATAAATAAATAGCAAAATAAAAGGATAAATGTTATCACTCAAACAAAGGCATCTTTAATACACCAAAGGTCAAAAGTATTATAATTTTAAACTTTTGAAATAGCATAACAGCAACTTTTATAGCAGGCAAGTTCTCATTTTAATAGTTACGAGATTTTTGACCTACAGTTGAAATTACTGAAATAATAACTTACCTACTGTTAAAGCTACTGTTATTGTATTTTGAATTAATTATTCATCAGTAAGTTTCTCACTAAACATTGTATTTATTTTCTAAAATACACATTTTAGTGAGAACCTTACCTCCATTACATAAACAGCTAGATTTCAAACAAACATGTGCGAAAATGAAGAACAAAGATTTTATTGTGTTAAAAAAAAGATATTAAGAACTTTCAGGAAAACCAAACCACATCTTTCATTAAAAAACAAACAAACAGGTTATACTCCTAGAAAAAAACTATTTCCTTAACCCTCTTGTTACAGGCTTAACTGATTCAAATGGGTTTGTAATCCAAAAATAACCATTAGTTTCTGAACTATAATTTTTAATGTCAAACATATCATGAAGAAATTTGGTAAAGTTTCAGTAAACAAGTCTTTTAAACACAAAAATCAGCCCTTCTAATTAAATATTCTTACAAATATTTGTTTGTAAATATATGGAGTCAGAATATTGACTTCTTCAATTAAATGATTTTTCTTGTTAAGATTAAAAATAATTTTCTTCACCTGAAAATTTAAAAAATTTTCTTTGTATGATCCCTAAAAATGTCTAAATAAAGAAAAATTTTATCCACTAAATCTTTACATTTCATCTGTTATTTTTCTACTCTCACTCTATACACATACAGTCAATATGACTGACCTTGTAACTACAATAAAAAAATATCTAAATTCCCCTTTTTATTTCCAGAATGACAGAACATTGTAACCAAGCTACAGTTTCACCCTATATAGCTTCAATAGTGTAACAACATACATCTGTTTATATTTAAATTTGTTACACTCTGACTCTAGTATAACTAATAATCTTGCCACATAAATTGTAAATCACTTGGAAAATGTGTAGCTCAAGTTATTGTATTGAATTACATAAATGATGAGCTGCTACAAGCATGCTACCTGAAGAATTATTATGATTTTTTTCTAACCATAACTAATCTATCCCCACAAGTTTCTAAGTTAATATCTTCTTTAATTGAAAATGTATCTTCAATAATACTTACCTCCTCTTGCGCTACAGCTATGAAGGGATAGGGCCAGAGAGAGCATTACCCATATCAAAAATATCTGCATAAATCAATACATGCTAACAGAGGATTAGCACCCTAGTGGGGATATTGCACAGCATCTAGAAAAGGTATGCTCTTCAAACAGACCTTAATTCATGTAGGATTTTACATGGTCTGTCATCACTACTGGCCAGACTCCAAACTTCCTCAAGGACTAGAAATAAAACAACTCGGCATTTGGAATTATGAGCAAATAATGAATAACTTTCCTAGAATAATGTACCGAACCAATAATGATCAAAATTAAGGGTCACATTCAACCCAACCAGACATCCAAGTATCAAATCTGAACTGGTGCTATGAATATGCTCTCCTGTACGGTGGTGCCTCTCCTACCAACATCTAGGAAAAAAAAAAAAGATTACTGGGTAGGACAGCCCCCCAATTTTGCCTTCTTTTCTATGGCAGTCCAGTATAGTACAATAATACCACCTAGTCTACCTCTTGGTGGTTTTATGGAACAGCTCATTTCTACAGAGCCTATTGTAACTTAGACAAAGTACGTTGTTCTTGTGATTGCTATGGTAGATTTGGTTTGATAAAAATAAACTTGACTTTACACAGAGAGATATCCTGTGAAAAAGAAGAAAAGAACCCTGGAAAGGAAACAAAAAATGGTAACGAAAATACTCCTCCCTCTTAATATGCTAGTAGATGTGATTAATACAGCTATAGAGGGTAGTTAAAAACCCTCAGAGAAAGACACTTTCTAGATCATGTAAATAATGCAAAATAAAAGTATTGGGGGAGGTTCACACTCCAGCCTACATATTGTCCTCCAGTGAGCAATTAATCTGGCCACCAAAAGATATAGAAATGTGACAAGTTTAAAAAAACGTGACTCGTAGGAGTTTGCTTTCCCTCAAAGAGAGCCAGAATAAACAATGCAGCTCAATTTTCACACCCACACAATCAAGGCAGCCAGGGATAAATCTTGGGAAACTGAAAGAGAAAAATGAATGAAAAATCATTGTCTAGCACATCTGAAAGTTTTAGTAAGCAACCTAACACCACAAGGCCAACACTGGACATGAAAAAATAATAAGGTTTTGATTAATCATACTAGTCATATAAAAATCAGTGTAAAGGATTTATCCCCTTCTCTGGCAGCCAGTACCTTAGGTAAGTAGGATCTGCATGGGTATAGAAGGATATAGGTAAAATGACAGTGTCCTGTGCACATGCAGTGCAAGCATCTCTGACTGGCAATTTTCAATAAACCTTAAGGAAAAGGTTATACACGAGACTAAAGGTTCAAACATGAAAGAACATGTAATACCACCTTTTTAACCCAATTAAGTAACCAAAACTGTCATTTGAAAAAAAGGACCTAAAATTACTTTAGGAAGCAGAAAACTCTATGGAATAAAAGAAATTCCATCTCTTTGAGTATATAAAAGCCTATAGTACTCATGAATCTATGGTTGTTTTCCACACATCTAGATATTCTTGGAGCCAAACCTCTAAAAACACAAAGGGCATATGGTAGTCAACTGCCACAATTAGTAGCACTCTGAAAAAGAGGAAGAACCTCGTGCATATGAGCTGAATCTGTTCTTGGTACCAATGAACTAATTGGTTTATGTTGGAGATCAAGACACTGAACTTGGGTGGAGGGGTGTACTAACCACCCCATAGGAGATGAGGAAAGTTAAGCAGTCAATAACAACAGGGACAAATACGGACAAGAAACACCAACCCTTGAAATCCAGACTCTGGAATACCAACAAAAATCAAGATTTGGAGAAAAGGGTCTCATGTAAGATTGGTTGGTAAGAGAGGTTGGTAGCAAAAAGATGAACATTTATCAACAACTCATTTATATATCCAACAAATCTCAACAGCAAAAGACTAAAGAAAGTGCAAAAGCTGAAAATTGAACTAAGGTGGATGCTAATAATGGTCTCAACTCATCATCAACATGATGTGGTGATTACTGAGATGCTTCCAAAAAAAGGTGTAGGAATGATAAGTATCTCAGCATCATAGTTAGGGTTAGATAAATCCAAGAAAAATACAATTTATTCAAGTTCACCACAGTCCTTTGTTCTGGAACCCCATATTTCCAGGAGTGAATCTATTCTCCAAGAGTCTAAATTTACTTCCATTTGGCAGTAGTAGGTTAAAGCATGTTGTTCTGACAAACATGGCAGAAAAGGCATTGCTACACCTTCACATGACTTAGCAGTAGTAAATATCCTTGCATGTGCTGCAATATCATGGGAATGGAGGGAAAACTAAGTAATCAAACACTTCTGCCATCAGGAGAGGCACAAACTCAAAAGCAACTGGAAAGACTGAACACATCCTGCACTGTAGGTACCAACACATAAAAAGGATCTAGAGGTAGGTGCTCCATATAAGCCTTATGAGAACCTGAAAGTGTAAAGGAATGCATTGGAAAAAAGGAAATCTACACTATCTCTAAAATGTACAGGATTGTCTGCAAGTGAAACCTCAAAGCTCCCTGGAGAAAAAGCCTCAGCTAAGAGTGGCACCTCTCTCAATTCAAGGTGAAACAGGATATATTTGGTCTGCCTCTTAGATATTTTAATCTGCTATAAATCAGTTTGTCAAATAAAAAGTGGTTGTTTATGCTGAAGTATGCTCAAAAGTAACTCCAATGGTCATACTACAGAGAAACCTATTAGTGAATGCTTTGTTGAAAAAAGGTTACAATATAATCAGAAAAAGGTGCTAACATACAATACTATGATAAAGCGCACAGACATTGCCTGGAACAATTAAACTGGTGAATAAAAGACTGGAGCAAGCAAGAAAAATTCAGACCAAGAGAAAGGTAAAAGAAACCTTAGCAGTTGAGTAATAGTTGCAGTATTAGAGGTGTATTTTGGAATATTTACACCTTAGTCATTTCTGTAATAATAAATAAAAAAATGTACACTAAAAACATGTACTGTGGTACTCACCTGTACCCTCTATTTTTTTAAAATATCAATGGCAATAGTATACGGAATTCTTTAATTTAATTAAATAGTTCACCTAAAAACACAATATAATAACACATACAAGCAAACCTACTGCTATCATAATTTATTTGGTTTGTTAACTCTGCAATAAGTCTTTAATATAGACAATATTCTGTACAGAAAATAATGTAATATAATACATCATTGAATATAGTAAAAGTTTGACTTTTTAATGATTATAAATACAGCATAAAATGTCTGAGAAAAATATTGGCAATTTGTGTGAGACAGAACGAGATAGGCAGGCATAGCAAGTAGGTGTAATTTTCCGTTTATGCCTCGATAAACACACAAGATTGAAAGCTATAAAAATTATGCTTTGCTTAAGTAATATCTATATTATAATGAGTAATTTACATTAAATTCTGTATTTCCCAGAGAGGTGGTAAATAAATTAGAAAAGAGGGAAGATTTAGAGCACATTAATGTCATGATTTTCATACGAGTGGAGAATGAGGATTTTAAAATATTTTCTTATACAATTAACAACTCAAGCTTGTATAATAACTAAACTTGATTTATCAACATTAACTACATTGTGATGCTAAGTTTATTCACATACAATGATAATAAAGTAGTCTGAGTTTTGAATGTAACTTTCTAAAACATCATCACATTCTAACCTACCCAAAGTGAAAAGGTAAAAGGAGCAAAATGTTTTTTTTTTTTTAATTTCTGTCCTCATAATATCAAAAGAAGACCTGAAACTTCTGAAAAACAAGTTAAAAATAAAATTAAAATAGACACTTCAATACAATAAAATTTACAAAATCTACACTTCACTTCTGTAATCAGCAATTTAAAAATAAAGGAAGCCCAACTGTTTCCAGAGCTAAAAATAGTGAAGCACGGAAAAATTTGTAAGCTTAAACTCAACAGAAGATCTAATAGAAGGGCAGTATCGTACTGTTGGTTATATGCAAAACAAATCATCTGTCAAGCATTAGCTACAGGACATGATTCACAATGAAAGAATGAAATAGTCTATGAGATGCAATGCGAAGGATTAAGTGAACTCACCACAAATGTATGTTACAAAAAACTGTACCAAAGTGTAAAAGCTAAAACAAGAATACAAAATGGAAAGTACCAAAAGCAGTAGATATTATTTTGCACAAACCATCCTAGAAAGAAAGAATGAAACAAAAGAATAAATTTCAATGTCACTTCAGATTTCAGTAAGTTAGAGCAAAAGCTGAGAGATCAATTAAACACCCAGAAGCTCTTGAGTTTTTAAAATTACAGTTTGTCTTAGGCACACTTCCTGTGATAAGGTCATATAGCACTTACTAACCAATCAAATTTTAGAAACTGCAATGGGGGGGAGCCTTTCCTACCTACCTGGCATTGATACATGCCAGTTACTGTTTTTACAGGGATTGATACCAAATAACTTTGGTATCTTGATACTTAATATTCACCTAATACCAGAACACAAGTCACAGAAATGCACACTCTTGGGATTAAAACACGACTTGATGTCAAAATGTCAAACAATATTTAGATAGGATATGATCGAAAAGGTATCCCATAACATGTAAAAATTAAAGCTCAGTGTTGTAGAGACACAAGTAGTAAAATTTAAAAAAGAAAAAGATAGTTCTGCAACAAAAAATGATTATTACACACATTTTCACATCTGAAACTGTTCTGCTGTGTGCTAAGCAGAACGGCAATCATTGCTTCTTAGATGGTAAATAAATCCTCAAGAATGTTGTTGTTACTTTTGCATATTTTATTGAGCAAAAGTAATATGTTAAAAAAAGCACAAAAATAAATCTTACCATTATATATAATGTATTAATTGAAAAAATAAAAAATTCTAATAATTTTCCAAGTAGAGGTGAGATAAACTACTTATGTTTTTGAGCACAATGATTTGTCATTGAAAATTAATCCATTTGTACAATATACACACTACTGGCCAAAATCTTAAGGCCAATAAACATAAAGAAAAAGTATGCATTTTGCTTTGTTAGATTCAACCACTTATTTGAGAAGAGCTTCAAAAGATGAAAATAAAAAAGGAAAAATTTTAGCATTTAATAGGGAAAATGTAAACACCATGAAATTAGCCTAAATACTAGCTGGTCAAAAGTTAAAGACCATACTGAAACAAAGCGTTAATAGGACAACACGTAATGAAATTTAGTCATTTGTGTTCAGGCATTAGTGTTGTAAACATCTCCCACTGATATCTCCTGTGTTACATTCGGTAAAAAACATGACAAATGCTAAAAAGTTGACTGAGTTTGAATGTGGCAGAATTATCGAGCTGCATAAGCAAGGTCTCTCTCAACATGCTATTGCTGGTGAGATTGGGTGTAGATAAGTGCTGCTGCAAATTTCTTAAAAGACCCTGAGGGATACAGAAGAAGGAGATTTCAAGTGGTTGGCCCAAGAAAATTTCACCTGAATTGAGCAGGAGAATTCAATGGGTTGTCTGGCAAGACACCAGCCGATCGTTGAACTAGATTACAGCCCTTATGGACACAGAATGCAACTCATGAAGAATAAGACGGCATCTGCAACAGAAAGAGTTTAAAAAACGTAAAAGTCTTTAAAGACAACAAACACAAACAGCTTGGTTACACTTTGCTAAGAAGCACCAAACATGGGACGTAGAAAAGTGGAAAAAGGTTTTGTTTTCTGATTAGAGAAATTTAACCTGAATGGTCCAAATGGTTTCCAATGTTACTGGCACGATAAGGATATCCCACAGGAGACATTTTCTACACGACACAGTAGAAGAGGTTCCATCATGATATGGGGTGCTTTCTCCTTCTATGGAACAATGGGGCTTCAAACAGCAGCTGGCTACACTAGCATGTTGAAGAGAGCATCCTTATTGACTGAAGGCTCTTACTTGTGTGGAAATGACCGGATCTTTCAGCAGGACAATACTGCAATCCACAATGTCCACAGGATGAAGAACTTTTTCATGGCAAATAATGCAATTCTTTTGAACCATCCAGTGTGTCACCCAAACTGAACCCCATTGTAAATGTTTGGAGGTATTGGCAAGGGAAGTCTATAGAAATGGACGTCAATTCCAAACAGTGCATGATCTTCATGAAGCCATTTTCATCACTTGGAATAACAACATTCCAGTCTGCCTTCTGCAATGTTTATATTGACCATGCCAAAGTAAATGTTTGCAGTTGTTAGCAATGCTGGTTGGACAACTCACTACTGAAACCTCTTGTTGGGCATTTCCTACCCTGTTTAGGACTTCTTTTTGGTTTGGTCTTAAACTTTTGACCAGCTAGTATTTAGGCTAATTTCATAGTTTTCACATTTTCCCTATTAAATGCTAAAATTTTTTTTGTTTTGTTTTTTTATTTTCCATTTTCTTATTTTCATCTTTCATGCTCAACTTAAGTAAGTAGCTGAGTTTAACAATGCAAAATGCATATTTTTTCTTTATGTTCACTGGCCTTAAGATTTTGGCAAGCAGTGTATACATGTCCAGTTGATAAGAAAACAATTTTGTACCATATCTTAATTAAATTACAAAATAAACATGTTGAAGAACAATTAAATAATAATAATACACACAGAAATCTTTAAAATATTTTGTAAATCATTAGTTCAAATCTGTCTATGTATGTGTACTTACAATGTCGCATTTCTCATGTTTTTGAGTTTTATCAATCTGCTTGAAAAACAGCCTCCACTTCATATATTCTGATTTTACACTTGTCAGCTTTCTTCTCCAATACTTCCCTTCCATAACAACTGCCTGAAAAGGAATTCAAAACTAATACGTTCTCAGTATTTAAATACAGTAATATAACTAGAAGCTGCATACATTTTAAAAAGTATCTTATACATTAAATTTCTTGTAGCAGTTATTTCACTATTACTTAGTTTACAACAAAATTTTCTATGCAAATATTTTACAAATACTCAATATACAACCCACAAATACCATGAACAGTTAAGATGCCCAGCTGATGAAACAATGCTTCCTAATCTTTATAAGCAAGAACATGAAAAAAGTAGAATTAATTAGTTGTTTTTATTACCATTTGTTCTTATCTTTTAGTTATGCTTTATACTTAAGAAGCTTGCTCTCTTGAGAAGCTGATATTAACATTGAAAATATAAAAAAAAAAAATCTGAAATACAATAATGCAATATTTTGTCTTAAGGTTTCATCATCAAGAATACAGTTTTACATTAAGGAGGCATGATCAAAGGAAAGGTTAACAAACTGAAGAAAATGTTCCCATATCAAATACCATGGTTTTGAACAAAACATATCTGGTAATAATTTCCCAGCAATAGTTTAATAGCCATTTCCACAAGCTGCACGTAAAAGTATTTTTAAAATTAGCTTCAAGAATCAGTTATCAAAACTGATGACCTCATAAAGCAAATTAGTAGGAAAATAACTAGTCTTAACCGAGATCATACATCAAATTATTTGTTGATAAATGTAAGACAAAGAAAGATTATCATAAAAGTGGAATGAAATAATAACTTAAGATATTAATTACATAAATGATGGTTAGTCAAGTGGATCACAGATTAAATAATTTGTAATCAGGATGTTACAATTCCAACTAGGAATGATACTGTAGAGCAACTACCACAAATTCTTTTGAAAAATAACATGGACAACAACCATCTATTATACACCATCTCCTACTAAAAACGAATTGGATTAATCCAGTTAAATTATGACTTGTTTTATGATAACTAGTAATATCACCTAAGTTGTCATGTTAGTCACAAAGTAACCATTCACCCACAAGTTTGTTCACCTGGATTACGTGGACAAAGATTAGGAGTGAAGAGACCTACAAAAATAAAAATGTACCAAAGTACAAACATGTTAAAAACTAAGTCTGTATGGCAACAGCAAAACATGTAGCAAGAGTAACAAAAAAACAAACTTAAGTACTGTTGGGACTAGCAAGATAATTAGTTTTATTTGTTTGTTTTTGAATTTGACACAAAGCTATGCAAGAGCTATCTGCACCAGCTGTCCCCAATTTAGCAGTGCAAGACTAGAGGGAAGGCAGCTGGTCATCACCAACCACCATCAACTCTTGAGCTGCTCTTTTACCAACAAACAATGAGATTGACTGTAACATTATAATGCTTTCACAGCTGAAAGGGTGAATACGGGGATTCAAATCTGAAACCTTCAGATTGTAAGTAAAGCATTCTAACCACCTGACCATGCCAGACCAAGAGAATTCGTAGTTTTGGAAATAGTTAACAAGTAAAGCTTGTGTAGTATCAATAAGATTTCTCAGTAGTTTGTTTGTTGTTAAACACAAAGCTATACAATATGCTATCAGTGATATATAACAACTAGAGATGGTAATGCTATAAACATATATTTTGCATATACAAGATATATTAGTTAATACAGGCACTATATATTTACTTATAACTGAAACTTAACAAAATCTACTATATTTGGATAATACATGAAAAAACATACAAAAATGAATATTAAATTATATTACAGGGCATACAGTTAAATATCAATTTGGGTATCACTCAAGTTATGCAATGGAAACAGAACCTTACAGTTTGCAATGTACTGCTTTCAGTTTGCCAAAAGAAGAAAAAAAAATTACAGAAAAACTTGTGCCCCAAGAAACCAAGTTTTCAATCAATGATTGAAAAGAAAAAGGTTGAAAATTGTTGAAAAAAGAAGTTAAAGGTTTATGAAACTTTTCACTCAGTAAAGACATTATGTCAAGTAGAAATCTTCTTTATTCAGCTAGTAAAACTGAATAAAGAAAGCTTAAGTGAAAAGGCAATAATTGTCAATCCAGCCATGATAAAATTGCTGTCCAATTACAACAGATACCAAGGATAAGAACACAAAACATGATAGATTTAAGGTATACCTGTCTATTTTCACAAATAGAAAATTGTTTTAAAGATGTAAAATGCAAAATCAATTAAGCCATAGGTAACATACCAATGACAATTAAAAGTATTCTCAGAGCAAATTAAAAGAATGGTCGTAACCTACTTCAGAGATAGAAATAGCTACACAAACAGGACACAAAATTTGGGAACCAACATAGATGTGATAAAATCTTGTCTGGAGTCACCAAGGTAATCTCAAAACAAACAAACTGTTCAAAAAGCAGAAAAGAGTTGCATAATGAATCATAAATATTTGAATTGCCTGTACACTTCTGTCGCAAAGCAAGTTGAAGAGTTATGCTACAGAATTAAGGCAGTAGCCATTGGTTAACAAAAGGATTATTAGAGATGCATAAGACAATGTAAGTGCACTAAAGAATATTGATGAAGGTTAAAAAGAAAAACCTACATCTACTCATAAAAATATTTCTTGAATGAAAAAAAAGACACAATAAGCAAGCCTCAAAGGGACTTCCCTCAACAAGTTCATTGGGGTCAAAAAGAAAAACAAACAATGCATCTCCCATAATGACAGTTTAATCAGTCACTGGAACTCTTTGGTGACATTAAAAATCTGTGATTATAGTAGATATGTCAGCAATAAGTTTGAAACAGAAAATTTCAACTATGGCTGAGAATTTAAAACAAAAAAGTTCTTGTAATCAAATAATTTTCAAAAAGTGAAAATCTGCCACATCCAGGGAGACAAAATAAGAGCAAAACATAAAACCTGTCAAATCGAGTTGTATCAAAGTATTAATATTAAATACTCTTTACAAATATCTTCTATGGAAGATCTTTACAATAAGATTTCAAAGAACTTAGTGATGAAAATAATGTAAAATTCTACTTATATGAAAATAAAGTCACATTAGTAATTCACTATAGACATCTTAACTATTTAGACTTAACCATACATACATTATAACTCAATATAGCCAAATAGCAAGAATTGAAGGCATTTGATGATAAAAATTTGTCTATTTGTAAAAGCCTATTGCAGCCATCAAAAGTTCTTCAGTACAATTCTTTTATGAGGGAGTTCAGGAGTGTTTTAAATTTTATTAGAACTTTAAACAACAATAACATACATACACACCTGTAGTTGATGGATTTATATAGAAGTTAAAAAAAAATTAAAAAAGAATAAGCAAAAATTAAGCACAATAGAGTGAAAGCAATCCCGAAAAGTCCAGAAACAAAGTAGGGATGAATTCATAAAATCATATAAAAATTATTAGCAATGCATTAACAAATAGCCAAATCTTTACAAGTTTTCCTTAAAATCAAATAATGTATACTTGTCAGTTGCATAAATTCTAGTTTGAATAAAAGCATTTAAACTGAATAGTGCTGTACAATATTACAGTGGCTAATACCTACAAGCTTGTATGATTGACTCAGAACTTACTGGTTACTTATGTAAGAATCTTTGCAACTTATTCCCGTTTCTACACTTTTTTGGAATTGCCATCCTGCATCATACTTTTTACTTTTTTTCCCCCTCCATTATATGCTCCTGCATTTTATTTTCTTATGGAATTTTATTGATATATGTTGATAATGAGCATTTATTTTTATAATTCTGTGGTAATATGTATTGTTAATATTACAGGTTTGTCAGTTTCTCTAATTTTGGATAATACTGGGGGCCAGTAAAGTAAGAATGGTTCCTCCAAGACAGTACAGGTATTCTAAAGCACTGGACTAACACTCAAGATATTTACAACACCCATGTTTTCAACTTCATCCTAACTCAAAGCACATGCACACACAATCAACTCCACCACATCCTAGGATCATGTGGATTAATAAGGAGAACATCATACAGATATTATACCATGAAGTGAGATACCATACGCACGGCTGTCAGACTTGATCCCACTGAAAATTTGAAGAAAAGTATATTGCTGAAACTTTGTAGAATGGACAGCAACTGCTTATTATGGGAACACAAGTGTAGATGATGACGTTTCGAAAGTCTTCTGCCTTTCATCTATGAGTCAGTATGCTCTAATCTGGAATCTGTTAAGTGGAGGTTTAATAGTGCTAATGTAAAATGATTCTTTGATTTTTCTTGTCTTTCAGAATTTGTCTGTGTTGATGATTCTAGTTTTCTCCCAGTTTATTCTGTGTCCAATTGATGTGACATGCTCTGTAATAGCTGAATTTTGTGTTTTCATGAGTCTTGTATTATCTTTATGTTCACTTAAGAGATTCTGGATTAGAGGCGAGTAACCTGTGGCTGCTATTGGTTGAATCTACAGGATATCTCTCCTCCAGTCAGAAAAAGTCATAATCCAACCAATCACAACCTGCTCTACACAATCCACCAGGACACTATAAAAGACTGTAAGCACCAACATACACTGACTTGAAGATCAAAGGAAAAAGACTTTTGAAAAGTGATCTTCTACATTTGTGTCTCTACAGCAGGCAGTGACCATCCATTCTACAAAGTTTTATCATGAATACTCTGCCTAAACAATCTATCAAAGAATAAATATATTGCTATATAATATATTATTTTAATGTTTAAAAACTGGTGTTCTTAAACTTAGACATAAATAACATGTACATAGATCTGTTAGTTGCAATAAATACTCAATCTCCTTGAAACTTTGAATATTAATTCATTTTATATTTCATTTACTTATTTTACTGAAACTGTTTTGGGAATTTGTGCTTACATCAAATGACCAGAAATGAAGCTTATTTATGAAACATGGAAATAATATACAAGTTCAACTCACTGCTATACAGTAATTTTCCTACAAAACTACTGTCACACAAGCTGCGAAACATTTGATAATCTTAATTAGGTGCTCAAAAAAGACCATAAATCTACTTTTAGTAGTTACTTGCAAGCACCACAGTGTAACAGGTTGAAAGCAATGATCTTTCAAAAAAAAAAAAAGTTGTTTATTTTCAACTAGCTTTCACTAATTTTTTTTTAATTTGACCATGTTTTCATGTTTGACATGTTCAAGTAAAAGTGAGAGATTTACTTTGTTTTTGTTCAATTGGATCCTTTGTTTGACTTGTTTTATACAAAATTTTGTTTTGTCTTGTCCTTGGCTTACTAGTCATATCATTTCTTTAGCACTTCACATTCTCATAAGCAAAGTAAACATGGTATTAAACAAAATCTGATTTATTTTATTATTAAGTTCTTTTTCATAAAACTTCATTTAAATTGATTATTAAGTTATAAAACAATGTAAGCATACATAAACACAAGTTAAAAGTTTCAGAATTTTGCTAATACAGTTATTATTATGAGCTAAAACATCTATTTTACATGAAATAACCTATTACAAACACATTTGATGTTTCAACATACCTCAGGTCTATTGTGAGCATCTATTTCTGAATGAGAAGCAAACTGGCAAACAACTGGTTTACATCTCAATATAACTGAAAAATGAAAATACCAGCAAGATTATCAAATGACACAAGTTACCTTCTCAAAAGTTCTCAGTTTTTACTGAGAAATAGTTTAACTTTTGAAAAATGATTGAATTTTTTTCTTTGATTTATAGATTACAAGTGTTTTCAAATAGGTAATAAAACATTTCAACAGCAAGAAAGTAATAGCATGTACCTGTCATCACTAAGACAAAAAATTACAAGTTTTGTGGCACAGTACATAGAAATAAGCTTGAATGAATGTTATACAGGTGGTAGAAAAATTGATATGCTCATTATCTTCTTCAAAACTAATGTAATAATAATGTTCTAATATATTTATTACTGGTAAACATTAGTGGATAAATTGCACCTGATCTATAAAGTCCATAATATTTATCATTTATGTATTAAGTAAAATACTAAGTTTTTCTTATTGGCAATAACATTTTATTAAAATTGTCATACTTAAAGAGAGAAAGCTTGCTGCTTATTCATAAGTAATAGATGTCATTGTCATACTATTGCTTTCATTTTCTGAGTTAGTACCATTTATTAGATCAAAAACTGCAATAACTTGTAATTCTGCAATAAAGTCTTAATACTTAAAAATCATAATTGGTAGTAATAACAATGTTATAATCATACAAATATAATCATGTAATATATGAGGAACAAACTTAAATATCTGAAATACAGTGGTCATATCAATACACCTTCACATACATCTTTTTTAATATTCTTTAATATATAATTGTGTTCATTTCAAATTTATGACAAAACTGTTTGTTACCTAAAAGTAACGCTTACATTTGATGATACTTACATTGAATATGCCATGCCCTCCAGATTATATTGTTTAGACGTATTTTTTCTTTCACTCGGAACCTTGACCCTTTAAAGGTTTTCCATCGAGGTGAAGTCAGCTTACCACTAGAAGAACAGAGCTTTGCATCAGAAGTAAATGGACTGTATTTGTGCAATTTATTCTCTAACATAAATTTAAACGTGTGTTATGTAGTATAATTTTTTTTAAATCTTCACATTATGTAAATGCTTATTTTTTTGATTTGGTATAAATGACATTTATACTGCATCAAAAATTATCATTTACATATTTTCTACAGGTTAAAATACTTAATTTTACAGTTCAGAAACTACTAAACACCAACAGCCAAGGTCAACTTTAGACTATACTAATTCAGATTACTCAGCAGAGACATATAAACAAACTAATGAAAAAGTATTTGATCTTAATTTTCTGAAACTTCTAAGCCACATAACACAAACAAAACATTTTACTGGTCATGCTTGAATGGTCATAATTCCAAGTTAATCAGTTACATTGACTAGTGTCACAATTAATGAAAATAATTAACTAAAGTTTCCAATTATTACTATTTTTGATTATTCCAACTATCCAAGTCTCATGTGAAAGTAAGAAAATATTTGAACATGACATACTACTGAGCCCAATGATTGATTAATTTAAAAAATTCACTCTAATCAAGAATATGGTTAAGAACATCATTTTAATGAAGTATCAAAATAATTTCATTGTGTTTTTAACCCACATTATAGACATGATTAGTTTCCAGTTGAAAAAGATAGAAGACAAAGACTCAAAGGTGACAATTAGTACTTAGTACTTAAAAATCATAATTAGTAGTAATAACAATGTTATAATCATACAAATATAATCATTTGTCTCAAAAAATTAATTCCTAAATAAAGGTTAACAGAATCTTAGCTTCCTAACCTGAAAGGCAAAGCCACATCTCATGTCATCAGGGTTATAAGAATGATGTGGAGCAAACTAAGTTCAACTAATAGCACAGGAAATGATGCTCTGCATGTAAAGTTATGAGGAGTGAAGGAACTTCTGTCCTAATTCTTGAAATATAGAAAATGACCAAAGAGAAAAGCTATACACAACTCAACAGGAATAGCAGAGAGTCATCACTGAACAGGTGTTACAATAAGACTCCTGCATAAGTTTGTCCTGCTCCTCTCATACAAGCAGGAAAATCATCCAGTGTTATTGGTAGGAGGGCATCAGCTTTGCCCTCTTCTCATTCAGTAGAATAATGAGTACGAGTTCAGTCAGGGAGAATAAACCTCTGTCTATTACCCCAGCAATTACAAACCTGAAATCGTAAGAACTATCATGCTCCACTGTGAGAAATGGAGAAATACTTTGTGTTATAATTGTGTACCACCCTAAAAAGTACATAAGGTGGTCTTGTGCAACACCATCTAAACAAAAGTCATTAAAATCAGAAAATTTGAGATTGGTCTACTGATAGGTAATTCATATTTGGAAATCAGCATATCTGACCAAGCAACACCTACCACAGAATAGAATCCAAAGGAAAGTGATAGAAAGACTCTGACAAATAACAGAAATAAACACAAAAGAAATTGAGTTACTCATCTCTTTTACAAATAAACTGGGGTATAGAGAACAGCTATGTGAAGTGGCCCATTACATTTTGAGGATGCAACTGCCTAAACATGTAAATATTGATATATAAATATACAGGGTGGTCGCTAGAAATGCGGAAAATTTGTCAAACAACTATTTATTTTTACAAAGAATAACTTTTACAAAGTTTTTTAAAGGCATATGTTATATTACACTCATAGATGCTCAAAATGCATTTTATGATATTAAAATCATGCATTTTATTCATGATGTAAAGAAATCAAAATAGAAATGAGTAAGCACGCATTTTATTCATGATCTCATCTGACCCTCAAATTTTCCGCTTTTCTAGAGACCACCCTGTATTACGCATGGTCCACATATCAATCTGTGCAATCTCCTCCATGAGTGATGCAACCAATCTGACAGGAACATTAAAATATAGCAACGTTTGTGAGATGAAACCCAAAGAAATCTCCACTCCTCCAATAAAATCCCAGAGTACTTACTTATATACAAACTGGCAAACCCAATTAGTCAAAGTTAGAGGGGATAAGTCACATTACACATCAGGACTAATTGATAAACAAAGAGTGACAAAGACCTTTATAACATCTAACAGCCTGAACCAGGCATAATATATGATATAGAGCAATGTTCATAAAAATAAGAAAAGGATGGAAAGCAAATAGGTGAGAATGCCTTATCTCCTCCTCCAGTTATTAACATTTTAGGAAAAAAAAGGACCTCTTGGAATATAACAGAATACAAATGAAACTGTACAATGTCCCGTGAAAATGAATTGCAAACATATCCAAATGTCAAGGTCTGCTACCCAATAATAAAAAACAAAAGTACTCAAACAGAGAACACAATAATAATGTAACAAAGGGTGAATTAAATAAGACATGGAGAAGTACTGATATATCACAATTAGAAAGTGAAAGAGGATAATGAGGATAAATAACCAAAAAAAATTTTAGAAGTATAGACAAAACTGGATTAAAAAACTTTACATTTCCCATAAAGACAAAAAGTGCATCCAAAGCCACCATATACAGCAAAATGGGCAAAGGTGGCAAACCTTTGTCAAATTATCCATTTAAGAAATAATGAAAGAAAAGTGGCACAGTGGTACAAGTAGGATTAAACCATGTCTTAAAGACCACTTATGATAGGTAGACCATTTCCATTTATAAACATCCATAATGGATCATAACAATAAAAGGTGCTACCCCAGAGATTGATCCCTGACCTCATCCATTAAACCTCATAAAAGCCAAGATTGAAGTCAGAGAATGGTAACTGCAGAATGAAAAATGTTCAACTGAAGCTGTAGAGGGATGGCCAGAGTGAAACAGATTGATATTTCTGAAGATACTGTAAAAATAGAAATCAATGATGACCCAGCCAAAACAGTACCACCAGAACTCAATAAAAGAAAGAGGAGAGAATCAGTACGAGAACCTTGAATAACAGATGAATCAGAAGAACATAAAAAATTAAAGTATTTCCAATCCTATCTGAGAGCATCCATGCCAAAGACCAAAGGGTGAAAGACAAGAAACCAAAAGAATGAGAGTTGGGCATTCTTTGGAGTTACAATAGTCTGATCTGAGATGTCCTGAGCCATGAGCAGATCCAATGAAAAACTTGTGGATGAAGCATTAATTCTATGGGAAGAGCTCTGTTAGAATGAGATAAAAGATTGATGTGGAGAGCATATTTCTCTTTTGTCCATAGGTTCACAATTTCCACATCCATGAAAAGATGCATCTCTGAATGCAGGTGGGGTGGGGGGTGGAAGAGGAACACCCACTGTCATGTTAACCCTGTTTAACCATCAGCCAAATTCAAGCAGCCTGAAATCTGATAAGATCACCATAGAATTTATAGTATGCATACAAATGTTCCATTGATTTTGTAATGACCACAGAAGGTAATCCAAAAAAAATGGATGATTCCAAGGATACTCATGTCTCGAAGAAAGAAAGAACCATCCACACTAGTGGAGTAGGAGATGACTGCATTAGAAGATTTGCTCAATATTTTTGCAATTCAATTAGCAATGCATTAGAACTAAATAGGTATGTAAGCTTGCTCAAGGAGAACACACCTGTAGCTCTAAAATGAACTAATATTGTTGGTAAGGTAGTTCTCACAAGATCAAGTGACTCAAAGAGAAGATTGTGCATTGAAAATACTTCTTCAGTCCTATATGAAATCTCAACATATAGTAAACACAATGAACATGTATAAACTAAATAATTACACAAAAATTCAGACATGCTAAGATTATTTCTGTTTAATGAGCGAGATTCATATTTCCTATCCAATAAATAGTAATATTATCATTCTGCTAGAAAGATCTTTCCTGTTTGCCCAAAATTGAAACTGAAACTTACTTTGGCTTAAAAAGAAAAAAAAAGTACTAATGTAGGTAAGCAAATATCATGCATCATTCATGAAACAGCAACAGTTTAGAATGCTCACGCGATTCTTGTGACTACCTCCACACTTCTTTACCAAACCTTCACTTCAAAGTTTGACAGAAAGTGTAACCATCAGAGAAATAGGGAGGAAAGGTGGAAAGTGTGAGAGGAAGCAAGTACCCATCAGATAAATATTTTCAGTACAGGAAAACTATAGCTTCCAACATAGTACTTACCTCTCTCACAAGATTTAGCTAGAATCAACAATGAGAATGAAGATGGACCAGCACAAAGGAATAACAGAAGCACTCCTAAGTGTTGGCAGGACACCCCTGTCAATAAAAGAAATAGATACAAAGGTCAGAAGAGAGGAATTGTACAATTTCTGAGCTAGGAATACTTTTTGCCCATGTGTATAATTCATAAAACACAAAGGTAGAAATTGTGGCTAGGACACATTGGACTATATCTGGCAAATCAACTATGTCCAAAAGCTCTTTGCTGGATCCTGACAACCACTTAGGAGTAGGATAAAGACCTGACCATCTACCTTAAGCTTGAGAATCAGTGATCAAAACCCACTCCATTACTTGGCATGACACAAGGAATCATCATTGCTACAGCAATCCAGAAATGACCATCCAGCATCAAGAGGAAGAAATCAATTCGTGTGAGAACTTATGTTGATTGGTTCACTTGTATCTGAAGCCTCAATGCTTAGGAACAAATGTTCATGCAAAAGGTAAGATGAATGCTCCCAATCAAAGGGTTGAACTACATTTGTAACAGACCAACTCAGCATGTACTGAATGTGTAACAGGAAACCTTGTCACACAGTAAGGTGATGTATCAACTTTGCTGTTTGTGTAAAATAACAGTAGAAGACCATGTCAACTAGTCAAGTAATGGATCAAATCCATTGTGTTGTAAATGGTATAAGGCATCCATGTCATTGTGTAAATCATATAAAGATATCACATCATCTAGTAAAGTAATACATTATTATCAGTGGTTGTGCAAATAGAATCAAAAGGCCATGTCATCCTGTAAGGAGATGGATCAACTCCATGTATTGTTATCAAGATACTGTCACCAGTAAGGGGACACAACCATCCTACTTTCAACAGAATGGTGACAGACAATATTTCTTGTGAACTTAATCAGGAGGTAACCTTAAACAACTATCCCTGTAACTTGGAACTGAAAAGTGGTAAATACTCCTATACTTCACTTGAGGAAGGAGAGTGAGAATGCAGTGAAGAGTTATTCACTTAAGGAATAGCAGAGATAAGCAGCTATCACCTTCTGCTTTTTCCTTGCAGTTCACAGGTGATACAGTCTGGAATATACATGTTTATGAACCAACTATCATGAGCTAGATAGCCTTCCAGCAATATCGTGGAACACCCTATCTAAATGATGAGCAAGTGGAGCCAAGGATGAGATAGCAAGACTAAACATGACTTACAGTGCAGATTTGAAGTTAAAAAATATCTGGTCATGCACCACTCACCACAGAATAGGATTTGTGTGATAAAAAATATATAAATAAAAGTCCATTTAAAATGAGAAAAATGTCAGCTTGTACAAATCCTCTTCTATGGATGATGAAGATGAAAAACAAGAGAAAATGTGAAATCACAGATTTGGTGGGAGGAAACATGAGAAAAATAAGGTAGATAGGAATAGGCCAATCTGACCAAAAGGCAGATCCAATTCTTTGGGGTAAACATAGAAGGATTGCAAGGGAATAAAAAACAATTGCATTGTACTATAAAAGTAGATACATGAGGAATCTAACAAATATAACTTATTGGGATCCAGATAAGGATAAAGGATAGAGGCAGAAAGAAGTGAAATAGAAGAAAAGGCAGAACCACCTCAGGGAGAAAGGAAAATTGGGCTAATGGAGAAGACAAGTAGATAATAAGGGACATATGAAAAGTGAATGGAAAACAAATCAAAGTAGTGAATTCTGTAGGCAAAGAAAAAATAGAAAGGTTTTAAGGGACAGATGAAATGAGAATAAAAAAATTGTGGGTCAAATGGAGGTAAATTTAGAGCATAGAAGACCACAATGATGTTTCAACATGAAAGGGAAGAATAACCAAGAGACCTCCAAATCAAGAAGAAATGTATTGACAAGGTAAGAACAGGAGAAGTAAAAGTGACGAGACCAAATGTTTACAGGTT
The DNA here is from genome assembly GCA_011833715.1 of Carcinoscorpius rotundicauda. Taxonomy (NCBI): domain Eukaryota; kingdom Metazoa; phylum Arthropoda; class Merostomata; order Xiphosura; family Limulidae; genus Carcinoscorpius; species Carcinoscorpius rotundicauda. Next base: position 95,979,105 of record CM022392.1, on the reverse strand, counting down.
AAAAAGCCAAGTGACAAATTGTACCATCCAAGTTACAGAAGGCTTATTGGTAGGAAATTCTCTACCAACAGACCAACAGCAGAAAACTTCCACTTGTTCTTGTACATTTACATGGAAGATGAATTGAGAAAGGAAGCTGTGTGTAATGCTGAATCTTCTCACCAAGAACTGAACAAAAGCCAGGCATGATGAAGCAGAACTGGAAGAGTGGGATACAGAATGGAGGGGATCAACTTTGATAAAGGGAGAAAAATAGGGGAAGAAAGATGGTGAGAAAAGCAAACATTGCTTTCTCAGAAACTAAGGTTGCATTGGTCAATACGGTCTAATCTGAAGGGCTTAATAAGAAATAGACTGTACTATGGATATTCCCCAGTGAAATAATCAAATTGGAGGATAAACATAAAGGACCAAAACAATCATGACCAAAGGGATTGATACCCATAGACTGTGGATGAGGTACAGGTGACCAAAAGAGGAGCAGCTTGGTATTGATGCCCTTGGCAAATGCTTCCAAATAAGGAGATTAGCACAGAAGGCAAAAGTTTCTGAAAATGAGAGGTTTTAATGGCCACCTGGTAGGATAAATTTAGTACAGACACAAAAGACAATCCATGACATGTGATAAGATGAATAAAATGTACATTGGCCCAGTACAGAAGATCCAAAATATAAAAGCATAATTCTCTATACCTTTGGTGGTTGATATAAGCCACTACCATAGAGCTGTCTGAATGAACAATCAATTTGTTACAGAAAAAAAAGTGATGTAATGTCTAACAAACTGCTAAAAGTTCTAGAATATTGATATATAAAATGGTTTTGTCTGCAGGCCAACAATCACAGCTTCATGGTTATTGATCCAAGCCTACAATCCTAGATGGGAAGCATCTGTAAACATGTATATCCAAATATGGGAGAGAAGTGACATGACAGCCAATATGTGGGCTTTGTTTGACCACAATTGTAGATCAATTTGCAGAGAATGAAGGGAAATGGAGAAAGAAAGAGGATCCAATACAATGGTTCCATCATTCATGAAGTTTCCACTGTAGATATCTCACATAGGCACAACCGAGAGCATTCAATGCAGTCATGGAGGACCACATCCCCAAACACAACATGACCTCATGAGCAGTTAATGGCTAGACCAAGAGATTACAGTGAACTAAAGTTTTCACAAAACATAGATATAAAGGAGAAGGTAGAATGCAACTGATATTGGTGTTGAAGAAGATAACCAAATGTGCTAGATATTGGGTGGGTTAAAGAAGTGACATCCACAATTTAATAAACCAGCCCATTTAAGCTGCCACACAAAGGAGTTGGTGATTGTGAGTGGTTGATTCATACTCAGAATGAGGCAGAAGGAGTCAGTCCTCCACTTAATGATGAAATACCCTCAGAAAATGAATATGACAAGAAAAGCTCCAAAAGATGTGACAAAACAATTATAGAGTAAAAAAAAAAAAATCCTAACAAAATGCCCAAAATTGGTAAATCACCCAAAGATAAATAAAATGAAAATAAGGTTAAGATTGATGTACGATAAAGATGTGGAGATTTGGCAAGAAAAGACTTCAGAGTAAACTTGGAGAATGCAATAAAGTAGTTGAAGCATGCTAAATCAATGTCTGTAGTCAAAAATTGCCAAATGAAAAGTGAAGGTTTGGCAAAGAAATGTAGTGAGAGTTACATGAGCACACTGTGCTACTGTTAGTTAATAGATGAAGTATGATTTGCACAAGCCACATATTGAAATATACTAATTACAACAAAAGGGGGAACACACGGCTTGTGGGATGCATATAAAAAAACGTTCACATATAGAAGGCAGCAGTGAATGAGCTATTTAATTAAGAGATGTCAAAAGTACCATATTAGAAAATAACATTTCTCATTAAAATTTGAGACATTATAATGTTGCCTAATTGACAAAAGTAATGTCATTACAGTAATAAACAAACAACTTAAATGTCTTACCACAGCTCTGTTTATGGGAGGAGGAGATAAATAATATTGTTAAGATTTGGTAAGCAAGCTTTATCATTTTTTAGTTTCCTTGCAGTACCACCCACTGTTTGCATCATAGTAACTTCCAATTTTAAAATACTTCCATTTTTACAAATTAATATTACATTTTATTTTCTCAATTAACTTTGTTATATTTGAAATCTGCTGCAAGTTATCATTTAACCTTAATATCTTGAGCCAAATATACTGCAGCTGCTAAGTTTTGGTGGTAGCTTTGGACAAGAGTAAAGAAAGTCTGCTAGACAAATTTCTCAAGGAAAGTTTTATATGATTTTATGGCTCAATTCTTCTTTTGGAAAAACACAAGAAAACTCCCCAAATTTTTTTTTTGGTGTTGATCAAAAGTATTCCCATCAAAGCTACTTTTGTTCAAGACCATTCTATCTTGAACTCAAGTTGCACTTTGAGAATGGTTTAAAACAATAATTAACATCTTTCAAATATTTCTTGTGAGTTCTGGTTGAAGTCTGATCAATTTTTTTTTCTGATCTTGTCAATCACTCAACAATCTATAACAATGAAAGCAAATGGTTACAATGAGCATAAGAATGCATCTTATCTATTCCTTCTACTTTGTTTAATTGTCATCTTTTTTATTGAAATGTTAACATTTCCCTTCCTTAAAATGTATTTCAGAGATATAATCATCTCTTTCCACCACAAAGAGCTGTACAACATGCATATTGCCATGTCATGAGCCTTAAATCTTTCATTCTTACATATGCCAATGTATACTGTGCAACACAACAACCCTCCACCAAAAGGATGACAATGCACCTTCCATGTGTATTTAAGATGGGAGAAGTTGTGAATATCAAGTAAAAAATATAATACAGACATTTTGCTCCAGTTGTAGCACAACAAAGAGCTAAAATGCCTTAATAAAGAAGGTGAAAGGCTCACCGCATAAAAACCACAAAGATAAGCTCTTTTCTGAAAACAGCATCAGAATGGTAAAACCCAATGAATGCGACAAAGAGTAATCTAATGGGGCAACACTTGGTGGGAAACTGCATACTTCTGAAGCACAGAATGTTCTTTGTCCATAAAAGATGATAGGGTAAAAGATATTTTCAGAGAAATCTTTTGATGAATGCTACTGATAATATGTCACTAAGAAGCACAGCAAAATAGCATGTTGCTCAGTTGTCCTTTTTCTTAATGGTGGACAGTTTAACATATGTATATAGGGTGGCTAGGGCAACAAGTCAATTGATACATTACCAAAACACTTCTTAAATACTCATAGCAAAAAGTGAGCAATACTAGACTTACATTCTGATGTGATCCCTAGACCCATGGGGAAGACTTAGCTACCAGGAATAGCTTGATTCATAATAAACAGAGGGATATCCTACAAAACACTACCAGGTAACATTCAACCCCTACTTCACAATGAGACGTGCATCCACTCAGTATTGTACTAGTCGAATTGCACACCCTGAGGAAAAAACTCTCCATATCAACTTATCAAGCAGTTTTAGAATGCACAAGCAAAGGTTCGTCCCTACTCCGCTAGAAGAAATAGAATTTTGAAGAATGTGTTCAAGGATAGAGGTGAAGAAATATATAGGATGTTTTCATCAAACATTTATTTGGAAACACTACCCACACCGAGAGAAAGTGCAATGGGTTACCACAACTAAATACAGCAGGCACAAACCAAGTGTGAAGACAGGCATTTTAAGTTCAAAATGGCTTGGAAGACATCAAGTGTGTAAACACACACACTGCCAAAGAAGTCTTGCAGGAGTCTATTTCAGAAGCAATTATTAAACAGGGATGGATTATCTTAGAATTCTTATTTCCTCTTTTAATTCAAATCTTAAGTAATAATTCCTTGTGAAACAACTCTTAACATTAAATGCATTCCACTGTCCCCATAACACAGTAAAATGACCTGAAAAATTAACTCTGACTCTGACAGTATGCTGTTAAGAGTTGAAAATGGCAAATGACCAAGAACAAAAACTAAAATTGGTGAAAATTCACCTGTGGAATAAGTAATGGGATATTATTGTATAGGAAGAGTCATTCACACAATTTTACATGGGACATTGACAGCCAGAGGGAGGGAAAATTTCAATGCGATGACAAATCTGAAAAGAAGAGACATGAAAAATAAGTAGTCATCCTTTACAGAAAAAAAAAAAAATTAGTTGAAATGGGTGTATTATTCAACCAGGTGAAGTTGAGAGAAGTAAATGACTAGGGAAAGAGGAATCCTCCAGTAAGTAAAGATATTTGCAAGTTCCCTGAAAAAAAAGGCAGGACGAGTGAAACAATAATGAACAAGCTATATAAAACAAATGACCCAAGTGGAAGTTGAATGACAATATAGGGAGGAAAAGATAAATGGAGAAAATATCAGGACATTTTTCCAACTACCTAAAGTTTAAAATAATTAAGGGTAGAAAAATGTACCTGTCTCATGAGAAGGTAAAGACAAAAGTAAGTGGTGGCTCCTACAAAGAGGAAAAGAGAAAATCAGCTCAAGACATAAAATGTATCTAAACACAAACATAGAGCATTCTCAGATAGAGCTGTAGGATCTGAATTTGTATACTAAATTGTTAGAAGCAAGAAGTGAAGGAAATATAAAATGAAAGTATTTATACAATAGACATAGTGGGTGTAAATCCTCTGAAAACACTAGAGTATGGAGATACCACTCCGTAGGAAGGATCCAGTCCTAGATGAGAGAGTCTATCTATCAATAGAGCTTGAGCATTCAAAACATGATTGATCAACAAACAAATGGGTAGTCATGGACTCAAAAGAGAAGATCCAGAAAGAGGAATAAGAAATAACAGAAATACCTGAATGGATCATATTAAGAAGAACATATACATGAGACAGAAGATGACAGCAAGCCTGCACAAGAACTTGAAGAAATAGACAGATAAGTCTTGCCCCTGAAGTCCAGACACCAGTAATAAATTAAAAATCCTGCACTCTACTCCTCCAGAACAGATGCATTTAAAAGATGTATTCAGAGGATTGCTTGTCATCAAGAATAAAGCTAACGAAAAGTTTCAACTGTGTTACACTCACTATAGATATAAAAACCCACACATGTAAGCTGAAGGAGCCCACATACTGAGTTCCAAGCCTTGGAGGCTCTAAACAGATGTAAAGCAGAGTAATATGGGGGAAAGAGAAATTTACAATATTAATGTAGAATCACATAAGACACCATTGCTGTGAGAGCTGAAAAAGACAGTGAATCTCAGTTGGTACCTGTATTGACACACTAAGCCATTGAATGGGCACATCCAAATGAATGAGAGGCTCAAGAAAATTGTTACAAAAAAAGAGAAAAAAGTAGAACACAAAATGACTCACATAGGAAATAAAGGTAATATAATAACATAACCCCATACCAAAATGTCCAAAAAATAGAGTGAAACTGTTCTGCATACAAAATAAGAGAAACTCCAAGTAAAGAAACATGGTGGGGTTGAGACTTAAATAGAGAACTAAAAATACAGCCCTGAAAAAGTAACTCCTAAAGGAGAAGTTCCAACAAATTAAGCAATGGTGGAAGAGGCAAGTAGATGCTAAATATCGAAAGAGTAATGAAACAACAGACATGAAGATTGTAACCTATAAATGAAAACCCACCAGCCCAAAGAAAAAGATAGTTAAAATCAATTCAAAGAAAAGGATTCAGAATCAACATTTTAGCCATTACAGATGGACTAAAGGAAACAAAAGATGAGAATACAAGCATGATGAGGACCCTAAATTAAGCTACTCACCATCAGAGAGAAGATCAACCAAGGAGTGAGAAAACTGCTCAACTGCAACCAAGAAAATATTAAAGTTGGGTCAAATGGATATCTAGCTAGCAATACCCAGTATCTGTGGAAATGTTAAAAACATGGAAGTAAAATCCAAGAGTGGGGTTGAGGAATTGTTTCATGATACTTAAAACAGAGGAAGTGGAGAGTAGAAGTAAAGAGAAAAGAAAAACCCTGAGAAAAAATGCCTAAGAGACACAATAAGTTGTAGCAAAGGGAGTTCATCAGTGGACAAAATAGAAGACCATAAATCCCACAGGAAGGAAACTGAGGAATAACTCCAAAAACATATCCCAAGATTCCTTAACACCCAGCTGTCAAAGAAGTGTGACACTGGATAGTAATAAGAGAATATAAGGGAACCTCCAAGAGACCATATATAATGAGGAACTTAGTTGAGCCTTCTGGTTCTGATGGTAGACTATGGAAAAGCTGACAATGTACAAAATTTATCCAAAAAAAAACATCATAAAGAAGGTGTGCAAGATAGAAGTCCTGTAAAAGAAATTGTGAGAGGTGAAAGTTAAAAAGCTAGGAAACTTGACAAAGTACATCCCAGAATCAAAAGAAACCAAAGTAACTGGAATAAAATAGAAAAAGGAAAGAGGCAGAAGCAAGGCAAAAATGGGTATGTGCAAGTTGCCTCAGTAAAACTGATAGGGTCATTATTAAAAGTTTCTGAACGAATATGAAGTTGACTGAGAGGTTAAGATACACAAATAGAAAGAATACAAAAGAAAGTTAAAATTGGAGGTTCCTGAATAAACTTCAGAAAAAAGAAAACCAAGTCCAAAAGCCAACCAAAAATTACTAGAGAAAAAGAAAACAAAAGAATCATACCCGTGGCATCCAAACAGTGAAGGTCAAAAGTGGAACTAGTTGATCAATGTTGGGAATATGGAACAAAAAGAGTTTGGTTTGTTTGTTTTGAATTTTGCACAAAGCTACATGAGAGCTATTTACTCTGGAACAAGAAGTAAAGGTAGGCATGGGAACAGCAATGGTGAAACACAAAATGGGGTAGGCTCAGCTAAATTAACAGAAGCAAAAAAATTAGGAATATCTAATCTTGGATCCAGGATTTCTGACCTTCAACTACATATTGCAATGTGGCAGTAAAATCACTGACCATCAGTGTTTCAAATCAACATGAAAGTACTGGAATTTGGACAACTAAAATAAAAGAAAATTAAAAATTAAGAGATGTCAAAAATGTTGAACACGAATGCATAATTCAGTTTATCTAAAAAGCTTTTGTCATGGTGGAATTTTTTTCTAAAATACACATAAGGTAAATTTTTTTTTTAAGTTATTAGTTAGAAATATGTAGTAACTTTTGAAAATTATGCATGGTAAAGTCCTGGATGTTTCCATTTCCATTAGAACTTAGCCTAAAATCCATGTTTTATATAGGCACATATCACAAGATGGCAAGTTCACTGGTTGGTTTAAACAACCAGTGAAACACTGAATAATGAGCTGATTGCTGTACTTGCATGAACTAGAAGCCAGACCAAACTTTACTAAACTAGTAGAAAAAAACTGTAGCAATAACCTGTCATTGATTTTCCTGCGATATTAATCAGAACAAGGATTATTTGGTGTAAACATGTCATACTAATAGATATGAACATTCCGACATCCACTGAACAAGTAAGATAGTTGAAACAGAGCTCCTTCTTTTATGTTTTTGCATCTGCGAGAAATTGACTCTGCTACATAAGCAGTGAAGCCACAGCAAATGAGACTTAAGACCCTATAGTGACAACTGTAACCACAGTAGCTACACTATAATACTTTCTGGCTTCTACTGCAACAGAGATAGTGAAGTCAGAGTTGTCCTTCAACTAAGTCTTCAAGGGTCATCACAAAACATGGATGTTGCTTTGAAGTAAACTCAGTAATTAATGTTACTACTGCTGTTTACTTCTTCTATTCCTGGATATAATTTGAACCAAGTCATTGCCTCATCTCTATCATCTATGATTCTGCACATGCAAGATAATCAGAAGAGGTTTAGCCTCAGTAGCTAAAGTTCTTTTCTAACAATTTCTCAACCTTAAGTAATGATCAAGAACATGGACATAGCTCTCATCATGATTGATGAAAGATTGTTGTCCAGAGAATGTTCTCTCCTTGTCCTTGCCACATTCTAAGGTTGAGTCTTTATCTTAAAACACAGCATCATCCTTTCCACTGTAAATTCAAATTGATAACAAAAAGTTCTTTCTAACAATGATGGTTTACAAACTCAACAGAACCAGAGAGTTAAATCACAAAAATAAATGCATTTATAGTAAACTTTATAACACATCATTAGTCATGATATCAAAATGAAATTTAATAAAAACTTGTTTGTGGTATTCAGACTAATTTTTCAGTAGAAAAAAAATTATTTGTAATATACAAAAGGTTCCAGGATTTTTAAACACAGAACAAAGTGAACAGAGACAGAAGAGAAAAAGAAACATGTACATATGAATGAGTGAAAACAAATACCATAGTATTGCATTCCACTATCCAACATGGGTGATCATTCAAGTGAAATAAACCTTCAACTCATGCTAATTTAAAGGGTCTCTGTACCATACTTTAAAATAAGTACAAAATTTCTCAAGAGAAGCACTATATAGAAATAAAGTCAAGTGTTTCAAGCCTAGTTAAACAATTGTAGAGTATACCTTTGCCTAAGCTCAAGGGTCAGTGAAAGTTTACGATATTTCACATCCTGGTTGTGAGGATACTAACTAACTATAAGCAGAATTCCTGCAGAAACATTAAGAAAATTTTATCAAAATATAACTAAAAAAAATATATACTTTCTAGTTAAGACTGAATGAGAGTTCTATCAGCTGTGATGTATACTATTTCTTTTATAACAATTTCTGTATCAAATACAATCAATTTTACTTGCTTCAATGAACAAAAAAATAAGTTTGATTGTTGTTTAAACATGAATGGGCTAAGGATTTTTCTACAGTAGATGTCTTTCTTGTTGCCAATAAATTTGACAATAAACAAACAGCAAACACTCCACTTGTTTTAAAATCATATATTTACAACAAGTTAAACATTTGTACAAAAAAAAAAAAAAAAACATTTACACTATAGACTTTACAGTTATATCTCAAATTCTAAATAACTTTTCTTGTCAAAGGTCCACCCAGGCTGATTCAGTTACTTTAGTATTCAACTGACAAGACAAAATTATTTTCCTCATCTCCATTAAACTGTGAAACTCGTTTTAAAATATTGCCCATAATGACTAATCATTCACATGCTAGCTAACTTCACATATTCTTTGACAAATTTATATTCTGACAAAACTGCACTTTACTTTCTCTAGTTTCTACTTCTTCAGTTCTTAATTTGCACTTGCTTCCTCACCTATATTCATACATTGATCACCAAGTTACACAACAAAACTTGTCACAACTATCACTTTTAACTTTCTTGTTATGAAGTGTAGATTAAAAATTAAATTACAAAATAATAACACACTAAAGTACTGCATATCCAACACTGACACAATTCTATGTATTTGCAAAAATACATTCTGAACACTTTTACAACTGCTATGCATCCAACCAACTGAGAAACTTTAAAAAATGTTCGTTTTTTAAATCCTGAGGTTTCACAACAGTAATCATACATATTTTTCACAATAGTATGTTTTATTTTAACTTTTAATAATTAATGTTGGTTTTTGTACTACTGCACAAGATTTAATGACATTTCAACAAGTATGCACAGCTTTTTGTCATAACACATCTGATCATTAAATAGAAAAGGAATAATTTACAAAATTCTTTTATGTAAGTTGAATAATAACCAAATACAAAAGTATAAGATACGTCATTCTTAAAATGAAAATTAAAAACACTTAACATAAGAACATGGCTAGAAATAAAAATTGTATGTTGAAAGTATAAATGTAATATAATTAATATGAGGTTTATGTGTATTTGCAATTTTATCTATCAGTAATATTAGTTTCACTTTGCCGTCTCAGTGCTTTTAAAAATGTACAAACATTAACATGTTTGTTTTTAAATATTCACAGAAAATATCCAAAGGTTATCTGAACTAGTCACTCTTAATCTTGAACGATAAACAAGAAGGAAGGCAGCTAGTGAGCAGTATCAACTGTCAACTCTTGCCTGAACAAATAGTGGGACTTAGTTAGTCAAACCAAGTAATGAACTCAGGGATCCAAAGTACAGAGTGCATTTTTTTTTTCCCTTAGCAGTAACAGGATGTAAATGAAGGACCTGAATGCTAACCTCTGTAATTTTACTAATAGTACAGAATGCAAATACTCAATATGTCATTTAAAATAAAATTATTTCTACACTCAGTTTCTGTGTTTTAAATAACCCATGTAACACTTTTTCTTATTACTAGTTGAATAAGGATATAAGTACATCTTATAATATAGTCTTATCAGTCTGACCCTGAACTGCAAGGGAGGTTGAAATAAACTGGAGATTAAGATATCACTTTTTAAGTAATAAGAAATTACGAAAAATATAAAAACATTTTTTTTTACAGGTCAGCCAAAATATGTATGGTATGTTTTCTTTACTGTTTTTGGCTTTAGTATATCAGAATCTTTACTGATTGACATGATTTCAATCTACACATACTAAAATGGCTTTTCATGATGTATGCATGTATTTATTCCTAGCTCTACACAAATAGATGTAAAACCTATGTGATAAAGGCAAACATTCTATTTATTTTATTTTTACATCAAGCAATAATAACCTTGTACACTTCACTAAAAACTCTATTAACGATACTTGAAAACCACTTCACAAATTTCCAACATAAGAACTGTATGTGCACATTTTTATTATATAAAAAGCATAATTAGAAATAAAATGGTTAACATATTTATCTTGAAAATTTCTGGTTATAGCTCAGGGAAGATTTATTTCCTTTTCAATATTCATTTTCCAAGCACACTTACTGGATAATATGCATTACAAATACCAAACAAAAGCTAATTGACTGTAGGTTCATATAAGCTCTTATGCACAATTCATAATGTCAAAACTCATCAGTCATCTCTACAACTGGTATGACAGCCTATAAATAGCAAAAACAACAAAACATTAAAAAAAACCTAACTAAATGCTCTTCTTTAACGTGAAAGTTTAATCAAAAACCACAGCAAGGTTATGTTATGTTAAAATACATACTATTCAAGGCTAAAGCATGTACATTTTAGTTGCATGGAGCTTGCACATATTTTGGTTTACTAAAGACTTTCAAGATGTCCAAGTTGTCAAATTCAATAAATATATACATTTATTTCACAATCACAATACAAAATATATCTTCACCATTAGGTTTATATTTGTAGATGTAGTATATCAAATTATATACAAAACATAAAAATTACACACATATGTATGTACCTTACATTAGAAATCTCCAAAATATTTAAAACAAAAATCATAGTTAACATAGACACAAATGTGCACTTTATAAAAAATGAAATCATAGTCACTCTCTAATAGAACACATCTTTTAATCAGTTTTCTATTGATGTTAATTTTTTTTTTACTTCTATTATTTTATAGGCATTTTAGATAAATTAATCAGTGCACTTAAGTATAATAATAAAACAGCCAGATTCTTCCACTGCTAAGCCTTCAGATCAATACTATATTTATAGCTACAATATCAGCCAAAACGCATTCTTCTGAATTTTTTCTTAATAAGGAAAATATCAAAACTGTGGACTCCAATAAATCTTCTTAACTCTTAAAAACATTCAAAACATGAAGTAAACTGTAAATACCTTAAATTATATGGAATACATTTATAAAAACAACAACATTGAATTTAGATTATAAGTGACAAAATTATACACACATACATCTAAAATATCAAATTATGAAGGCTATTATCTAATTTGTCTAATAATGGTACACTTATTTTTGTTCCAAACATTTTAAAAATAATTCCAAATCTATTTAATTATTAACACAGCAACAAAGAACTAACATACCGTTAACACCATTGCTTTGGGAGAGTTTTTAAATCTGTACATTTATTTGCAAAATGTAAAATTCATAAAATATGGAACTTGTTAAAAAATAAAAAAAAACTTTTACAAGATCCACATAAAAATAAGTTCAATCTTAAAACTAGCAGATGTCTAACTTTGCGTGACCTGACTATTTTACACAACGACACCAGCCAGTGAGCGACAATGTTGTGTTACACTTTACAGTTTATTAAAATCTCGAGTAAACCGATTGCAAGCTACTTAACCAGTTGAAACAAGAAATTTACAAAGATTAAAAAACAAAACACAAAAGTCTGTAGCTTACCAGTACGCCAATGTCATACAGTCGAAAAGTTTTGTTAATGATGCGTCAATTTCTATTGAATGGGAGCTTCGAGAAGCAAAACAGTAATTTTTTGAAGTTTCTTTACATGCTTCATTGAAGTTATAACCCCTGACCTTAACCTGCCGGGACGCTACAGAGGCGGTATTGATATCAGCTGACTCGTAAACAGCAAGGATTGCAGGTGAATCTTCTTCTTCGTCAATCTCAGACACCATAAAATGACCACTATGAATTGATTCTCTGTCCATTTTCTTCTTTAATATTTTTGTTACCCTTTTTCGTCAGGAGACATGTTCTGTAAATTAAATACTTAAAAATATATTACCATGCGACAACAGGTACTAACAACAAATGGCACGGATTTCCCTCTTTCGTTATGCTGAAACTTGTTATATACAAAAGCGACAGCTGAGCGTGCGCATCAGATATGCCTGAAACATTTAAAAAGCACAAACGTGTTAAAAAAAAAATGTAGCAACTTATACGTGGTTGTCCATCAACAGTCATGTTTAAATATTAACTTATAAGTTATTATTAGTCATACACTTTTTATAACAACAAAAAAATTTGTAATACGTATGTTTCACAAAATTATTAAAATAGAACGTGGATCAAGATATATCAATCTAGAAGAGATTCTTGGAAAACAAAAAGTAGGTAATTAGATCAATTCATATCTACTTCCGCCTCAAAATAAACTGGGCGTGATCTGTAGGGGTTGACGTGTCCAGAAAACAATTCCGTAGATTCACAACTTACGGCCCATTTCTCCAAACATACTCTCAATATTAGGAGATAGCTCATGATTACCTTGCGTGAAATTCTGGATTGTTTAGTTTGTTTTGTTTTGAATTTCACGCAAAGCTACACGAGAGCTATATATGCTAGTTCTCATCAATTTATCAACGTAAAACTAGAGGGATAGCTGCTAATCATCACCACCCACCGCCAACTCTTGGACTAATATTTTACCAACGAATAGTGGGATTGACCGTGACATTCTAACACCCTCACGGCTGAAAGGGCGAGCATGTTTGATGTGATGGGAATTCGAGCCCGTGACTCTCAGATTACAAGTCAAGCGCCTAACCCACCTGGCCATGCCGTTTGTTTGTTTGTTTGTTTTTTGAATTTCGCACAAAGCTACTTGAGGGCTATCTGTGTAAGCACTGTAAGACTAGAGGGAAGGCAGCTAGTCATCACCACCCACCGCCAACTCTTGAGCTACTCTTTTACCAACGAATAGTGGGATTGATTGTAACATTATAACGCAGCTACAGCTGAAAGGACGAGCATGTTTGGTATGATGTGAATTCGAATTCGCGACTTTCAAATTTAGAATCGAGCGCCCTAACCACCTGGCCATACCAGGGCAGCTGTTGGATGACAACCATATAAAAATCTGACATAAAGAAAAACAGTTGTTGTCGAATTATATCAAGACACGAGACTTATATATATACATGTTTAAATTATCGATTTGCCATCATCAAGATAGAAGAGCTAGATACAAGACTGTAAATCTGCGATCTTCTTACGTCCTTGCTCACATCAGAAGCTTTTTCCTTCTACACATGTATATATGTATATACAGTTATACATGTCTATACAATCACTTTATGCATAACTTGTGAGTTTTAATGTCATTACTATTACTAGGTGAACTCGGGCATGTGTAAACTGTGTACATTATTAGATAGAGATAATTTAAAGAAACAAACCATGTAGATGTAGTTTTCTTTTTGCATAAACCTTCTAACAAGACATGCAGAGTTGCTGACTCAAGAATTTACTACTATAAGTTTCGAAGTTTAGATATGAACACCGAACCCCAGATTTCAAGTTAAAATAATAAGAAATGCAATCTGGATCCTTGGTAAGTGAAAATCCAAGTAAATAAAATCTAATGAAGAAAATAAATACTTACTTACTAAGATAATAAAAATTACAAATACAATGATACAAAAGTTATTAAAATGTCAATTCTGTGAATCCTATTTTTAGAACTAATATTTTATAAATTGTATTAAATATACCTAAAATTAGCTATGATAACAAACTGTATTATTTTATCAGGAAAATACGTGTCTTAAGAGAGAAACAATAACAAAATTTCCAGGATATTTGTTAATAATAAGCAAGTGAAAGTTGTAGAATAGAAGTATCAAATTTTAAAAATCCGAAATTTATTATCACTACTACTACTACTACCACATTAGCTATGAAACTCTAAATTCGTAAACTTTACGCGTCAGTCAACAAAGAAGAATATAAAATCACCGACAAGTATTCCAATGTTTCACTCGCACTTACAACCTGTTTTCACTTTGAATTGACATATGTTTAGCAAATTTAATGATAGACTTACATACTGCTGGTCAAAATCTTAAGGCCAATGAACATAAAAAATATATATATACATTTTACAATATCTTCTCATTTCTACAAAAAGGCATTTTTAAAAATTATGCAACTAAACTAGTAATGATCACTTTTGTTGGTTTCTCAGAAGTACAACGGTATGTCTGCAGACTCACATCGCTCGAAACAGGGTTTTAACACCTGTATTGGAAAAAGCAAACACATTTCATCTGTGTGACTTTGTGATCAATTCCAATTCATCAATCAACCACTTTTGTTGCATGAATTTAGGAATTGTATTTGAGGGTGTGTTTTTTTAATTATTATTATGATTATCGTCACCACTATTAGCAAAAAACGGATATGTATGGACGTAAATAAATTAACATCCGAAAGCCAAATTCCAAAATTTATTATTGTTAAACAAATGCCTTAAATAACTATTTTTAAAAGGAATAATTACCAGAACAAAACCATTTAAAAAGAAGGGGGAAAATACATAATTCCAATCTTTTTTTGACAGAAGATACTGGGAACTCTTCATAAAGAAGATACGTAGTCCAAACATGCTTCCTCTTTCAGTCGTGGGGTTTTATGATGTAACGGTTAATTCCACCATTTACTGATAAAATCGATCCGCGAGTTAATGGTGAGTGCTACCAGCTAATTGCTTTCCTTTTATCGGTAGTTTAGAATTATGGATGGACGACAAGCAGAATTTATAACTTTGTTACAAAACAATTAAGAATAAATAAATAAATTACAAAAACGAGTAGAAAAACTGCAAACACACAGTTATATTTCTCGACATCAAAGACAGAGTGAATGTGTAAAAAGCAGCTATTTTATTCTATACCAAATGTCTCTTTGAAAACATTCAGTAAATTTATAAAAACAGAAGTCGTAATTGCTGTTAAGATGAATAATAATGAATAATTATTGTCATAAAGTTTGCTGAACTTTATGATTTAAGACTAGTTTTCTTTTTCATCATTTTTCAACACATAAACTCGTAAGTTGATGTTACAAAAGATGAGGAATGAGGTCCTCCAGACTATATCCCCTGTATCAAAATTGTTATAAGTTAAGACTAACCACAGGGCTGAAAAATATACATAAAAGAACTGAACTCATTTAATATTTTTTAATCTGAGCATAGTGTGATTTTAATTGAAAATATCTGCTTATTTACAATGACTTTTTATATATTCTTACAAAAAAGTACGTAGTGTATTTATGTACGTGTATATATCAAAAATATGTGAGCAGTTCTGCCATCTATTGAATGGCACTATAAACAAACGTTCATACAAAAAAAAATCATGATTTGGGTGTTTAAGATTCAATCAATTTGAATAATAACTATGGTATGCGCAACAACCATTTCTTTATACCCAATCACAATTTTAAATAAACTACTCTCCTCATAAGAAAAACACGATTTTCACCAGGATTGCACGTGAAGGTTTTATTATGTGTGTGTTTTCTTGAGGCAATGCAACATTGGACTATCTGCTGTGTCCACCAAGAAGAGGCGAACACCTGATTTTAGCATTGTAAATCCATACACTCACCACTGTAGCGGTGGAAAACAAACGTTTAATTGTATCTTTATTACTGTATTTTTTAAACATAGTGCTAAAAAATATTAATTTTTCGATAAAATATAAGACTTTTAATTTATGTCAAAATGTTACAGTTTATATCAGTAAAATTTATGGAAATTGTAAGCTTTACAGATTGAACTGTTAACGATACAATAAGTTTCACATTATTGAAGAACACAATCCTAACACTTTTCCTTCAGTACTTCCCAGAATTTTTTTTTTTTTTTCAGAAAATGTTCAGCTGTTTTTGTTTATTTTTTTCTTTTAGGGTTAAGTATGAACTCTATGAGTAGTAAATATTAGTACAAACAAGACATCGTTTCTGCTGGTATTACTAGTCGTTCAAAGCATATTCAACATTTGAATACAGCCAGTAGCTCACTCCAGCTGATTATTAAAAAAATTTCAGTGAACTTGGGCATTGTCACGATTCTGTTCTTATTTCATCAGTTATTTAAAACGTCATTCAGAAACAATTACCAACTGTAAGTAGATCAATATAAGATGCAAAAGTTTGAGGCATAACAGAATTGAAATATATGTATTGTTAAAGGTGTTTTGGACATTTAAGCGCATATTCCGAAATAAAGCAAACTAATTTCATATTATTTTGTCAGTTACAACAATATTACTATGAGCTGAACTCTAATATATAACATTTCAATGAGTTCGTAGTGTAAAAGTCAACGGTGTTTTATGAGACAATAAACAACTAAATTCATATTACTACTTATTCAACAAGTATACGATTATCTGTGTATTTTAATGCTAATATATGAAAATGAACTATATTATACGAGGACAGGACAAACCTTAGGTCCAATGATCGTACAGAAACAGTTACTGCAATTAATGTTGATAAGGTGGGGCATTTATAGCTCATTACCTCCTTAAGCGGGACAATTTTGCGTCCCCTAAAGTTTCTGGGGAGCAGTGGGACAGAAGTCTCGAAAAGGGATTGTCCCGTGGAAACTGGGAGTCTGGTCACATTAAAAAATTTTGACATCAAATACATAACACCATGTTCAATGGCCATTTTGTAGAAGATCGTGATTGGCGTATTTGGATCCCTGAGAGTACACACCGAGTTAAATATATTGATCAAACTATATTACATATAATGGTTGGAACAGTGGTTCTTAACCTGGGTTCAATCAAACCCCAAAGGTTTGACGGAAATCAAGACACACACACTGTGTGTGAGTGTCCGTTCCGTTCGCCCTACTCGTATGATTCGTGACGTCATGCTCCACTTGGCCTCAATATCTGTGGTGCAGGGAACTTCGTGCGCTTAGCAGTTGACTTGTGACTGTAGTAATCGTTCATCATTTGTGATTTTTTCTATTAATTTTTAATCCCTTCATGCTAACTATGTCAAGCAAAAACAGAAAGTGGTCGGACGAATATGTACAATATGAATTCACGTGTATAACGGAACATGATGAGAGTCAGCATCCTAAATGCATGATTTGCAATGTCAAATTGAGCAATTCTGCTCTATCACCGGCAAAACTAAGAGAACACTCCTTAAAGCTGCATGGAGATGAGAAATACAAGAATACAACGCTTTCTGAATTCAAGGTAAAGAGAACCAGGTTCGATGAAAAGGCTACTTTGCGTGTTCACGCCTTTTTACCCATCGACAAACCAATCCTCACAGCATCGTACGAAGTTGCGTAATTGATCACAAAGCAGGGCAAACCACACACCATTGGTGAAGCACTCGTAAAACCAGCTGCATTGAAGATGGCAAATATCATGCTGGGAAAAGCTGCTGAAAATAAGTTATCCCAAATTCCTCTTTCAAATGACACCATCAGCAGCAGAATAGATGACATAAGCGATGACATCTTGCTTCAAGTAGTTGCAGATCTGATTTCAAGCCCAGAAAAATTCAGCCTTCAACTCGACGAGACCACCGACGTTTCCAATCAAAGCCAGCTTGTTGTATTTGTGCGCTATGTGAAGAACGACGAGATAAAAGAAGATTTTTTATTTTGTAAGCTATTACAACAACAACCAAGACAGCCGACGTAAAGAAACTTGTGAATGACTTCTTCAGAGACAGCGATCATTTGTGGGATATGGTTTCTGCAGTTTGTTCGAACGGAGCTCCAGTCACGCTAGGACGAAACTCTGGTTTTTGTGCGCTGGTGAAAGCTGACGCACCACACATCATTGTAACACACTATGTTCTGCACAGGCATGCGTTGGCAAAAAAAAAAACTTGCCTTCAAAACTGGCAGAAGTATTAAAAATTGTAGTGGAATGTGTGAACTTTGAGCGAAATAGTGCACTGAAGCACTGCATCCTTAAATAGCTGTGTAATGAGCCAGGCTCAACAGAAACTTTTCAGAACAACAACGCTCTCAACGTTGCGTACCCTCTTATTGCTAAGAAAGCCCTTGAGATACTTATACCGTTTGTTATAACGTATCTTTGCGAGCAATCCTTTTCGAGGGTGGTAGAAATAAAAACGAAGAAAAGGAACAGATTTTGTTGCGAAAATGATATGAGAGTGGCACTTGCCAAGGTGAAGCCGCGCATTTCTGAACTTCTCTCTGAAAGACACCAAAAATCTCATTGATTTGCAATAAATATTCATTGAGTTATGTTTTAGGTTTTGTGTGAAATTATGTTTTGTTCTTTGAACACAGTAATATTTGGTGCAACTGATGCATGGTTCATTTTGTGCACTAATAAAATATCTACTTAGTTTTTGAATTTGAAAAAAATAATATTTTATTTTCCCAATTCCGAAGGGTTCAGTGAATGCAAGTATGAAACTTCCAGGGTTCATTACCTCCAAGAAAGTTAAGAACCACTGGGTTAAAATAAATTATTTTATCACATATATATGCTTACTGCTTATTATTTGCTATTTATTAAGCAGCTCTTGCTGACTGATTTGGCATCAGGAAAGTTTAGGGAATTGTAGAGATCGATAATTATTTAGGTCAATGTACAGATTTATGTTCAGAGTAAATTTGTTCATAATTGATTTTTATGGATTCAGAAAACTTAATAAAGTTACAAAATTTGGTCTTACCTAGAAAAAAAATGGGTAAAAATAAAACATAGTAATAATTTGGAATTTTTCATCACCACTTAAGACATTGTTTTTAACTTATGTTTTCTTCCATATCCGCCTTGTTTAGTCTACATTGTGACTAGAATTCCAGAAAAACAAACAAAAATCCCAGTTATTACTTTTTAAAATATCACAGCTTGTATCTTATATATACCATTAATTTATTTTTAATTGAACCTGTGACTCAATGTGAATTTCAGAGCTCAAATCGATTTTCTTGTTCAGTTAAACTGTCAACACTGTACTTTATATTATATATTGTAATTATATATATATATAATTACGTTTGTTTGTTTATTTGGAAATTCGCACAAAGCTACTCGAGGGCTATCTGTGCTAGCCGTCCCTAATTTAGCAGTGTAAGACTAGAGGAAAGGCAGCTAGTCATCACCAC
The DNA here is from genome assembly GCA_011833715.1 of Carcinoscorpius rotundicauda. Classification (NCBI taxonomy): domain Eukaryota; kingdom Metazoa; phylum Arthropoda; class Merostomata; order Xiphosura; family Limulidae; genus Carcinoscorpius; species Carcinoscorpius rotundicauda. Next base: position 95,959,450 of record CM022392.1, on the reverse strand, counting down.
CCACCGCCAACTCTTGGGCTACTCTTTTACCAACGAATAGTTGGATTGACCGTCACATTATACACCCCCACGGCTGGGAGGGCGAGCATGTTTAGCGCGACGCGGGCGCGAACCCGCGACCCTCGGATTACGAGTCCACGCCTTAACGCGCTCGGCCATGCATATATAATTACCAAAATGTGCTGAAAACATAATTTGACGAATAACCTTATATGATATATATATATATACATACACACATACACGTACGCACAGCTAAGAACATGCACGATATTAAAATATTAATCAACTCTTAGTGAGTCGAAATAAAATGTTTGTGTTTTTACGTGGGAGTTGTGTGTTACTCATAACTTTTTTGTACAATCTACTCATGCGGATCACTTGTATCCATGGCCTCAATACATGTGGCATAACGAACTTGCTGGACATCTTCCAGTAATGTATTCGACAGGAAAAAGAGAAAAAAACAAAACATTATATCTGCGTTACCTCGTAAGTAAAAAATCCTTCAACTTGCTTTACTTTTCCAGTGGTATAACGGTTTGTCTGTGAAGTTGCAATGTTATAAACCAGGTTTCGATACCCGTGATGGGCAGAGCATAGATAGTCCATTTTGTGGCTTTGTACATAAAATACAAACAAAAACCACAATAGTTGTTTTCAAATAAGGAAAATCGAAACTTAATTCTTAGTTTCATAATAAATTTTAAAAGACTAATTTCATTTCAAACGAACAAACTTTCAGTTTGATAAAAATATTTACGTTTACTTTCAAGTAACATACAACAATATTAATACACTTTAGCTGTTTAATCACGCGCAATAGTTAGAGAGGCACTCAGTAGTGGCGTAGCTAGGAGAGGAGGGGTAAGGGGGTACATCTGTCCCCGGGCGCAGCATCGGGGGGACGCCAAATTGATGTTACATAATTAGGAATGATGGCTTACATTTTGTCACGAGGGTGCACGAAAACTGACTTTTTCCCCTGGCGCTGAAAACCCCTCTGGCATTCAGTAAATAACTTATCCTTGTTACACAGAGCTGATGATATTCGACTCTAATAAATTACGAAATACCCGTATGTCCGTCTTTATAAAGGAACACTAACCGTTTTTGACAAGACAATGAGGAATAATATTCTACATTAGTCCTATTATGTTTGACTGAATTATAAAGCAAAAACTGTGTAAAAAATAGTTACTCGTGTTAACAGATAGGGATTTTATAGATTTTCGTTACTTTGATCTAACAAAACCTAATCAATTCTACGTTTAGTCAGTGTCAATTTTTATCCAAATGCATTGAGCCGTTTTCAAGAAATCTTGCTTACAGACACGCACACAAACAGGGGCGAAAACATAACCTACGTCTACCTTCGATAGTAGAGGTTATTACAAGATTTTGGCAATATTATCTATTCCATGTATTACTCATAAAATAGTATCACACTCAAAGTAATAGTAACTACAATATAACTATCCTATCAAATTGTAATAAACAAAGAAGTTGATAACTAGCATAGTTCTGCGACAGAGAGTGTAATCTAGGATTACGCCAGCACTTAACTTGAATATTTCTTTCTTTCTATTATGTAATTTTAGTAAAAGTTAAATGAAACTATTATAGTAAAGGTATGAAATATAAAAAGGTGGCATTTTCATACCACTTAGAAACTACTAATTTGTTTGTTGTTTAGCACAAAATTGCGCAATCGTCTATGAGTAATATACTAACCGCATGGTCTTACCTATGAATTTTATCTTTAAAAGGTATGAGGCTAGCCCCCGATTGCCCGAAGGATTGGCCCATAGTTATCAGAATTTTACTTGTATTTTCTATAAAACAACAACAAAAACTTGCGTTATTAATTTTTTTACAAAAATGGTTGAGTAGTAAGCAAATTGTATAAAAAATATTGTATGAGTTTAAATTCCATGCTTAGGAATATCTTATAGAATTAAAAACTAATGTTACTCAACACTTCAGCAAACATGAAAATTACTGAGGACAGCAAGTTCATGTTCGTGGAAACTAATTTACGTCAATGGTTGGTTTGTCACGTCCGCAGTCATTGCGTCTGCCTGCGCATTAATCTTTACTTTATTTTATTTTTTATTACAATAAAAAATTATTACTGATTTTATATCTAAGATTACTTTTTATAAGATTTTATACGCACGTTTTAGAATGTTGAAGCAAAACCTACTTTATTTGATTAAATTAATTTTAAAAATTTCTGGAGGATAAAAAAAAATTAATAATATAAAACACACTCTAGAGGGCGAAGTATCACTATCACGTGGTGCCGGTCCCGCTTGACATTGCGCAAGGTCGCAACGATCAGTTCATATTTCATCAGACGTGTTGGGTGTGAGGTTTTGCTTTATCTCTTTCTCCCTTTGTTTGAAAGTTTTGAAAAAATGAGTAAACCAAAAGTATTTGTAACCAGACCAGACGTTCCTCAAGCAGGAATTGATCTTTTAAAAGAAAAATGTGATGTAGAAATTTATGATCAACCGATGCCAATTCCACGAGATGCCTTAATCAAGGGAGTTCAAGGTAAGGATGCTCTTTATTGTCTTCTCACGGACAAAATTGACAAGGGTGTCATGGATGCAGCAGGACCGCAGCTAAAGGTAATAGCAACTATGTCTGTTGGATTTGACCATATTGACCTTAACGAATGTAAAGCAAGAAATATTGTGGTCAGCAACACCCCCGATGTTTCCACAGACTCGGTAGCTGAGTTGACTGTCACACTATTGTTGGTTTGTGGCAGAAGAATAATGGATTCTGCGAATGCTATTAAAAAAGGAGAGTGGATCTACTCTTGGAGCCCACTGTGGCTGTGTGGAAGAGGATTAACCAACAGTACAATAGGAATTGTAGGAATGGGTAGAATTGGCCAAGCTGTTATGAAGCGCCTGTTACCTTTTGGTGTAAAGAAGGTTTTATATTATGATGTATTTCATCCAATCAAACCCGCAGAAGATATGGGAGCTCAGTTTGTTGAGTTTGAACAGCTACTGAAGGAGTCGGACTTTGTAGTAGCAATGTGTAATTTATCAGAACAAACCAAGGAATTGTTTAATGCCAAAGCTTTCAGCCTAATGAAGCCTACTGCAGTTTTCATAAACACCAGTCGCGGAGGTGTTGTTCAACAAGATGACCTCTATGATGCTCTCAAGAATGGAAAGATCCGAGCTGCAGGGCTTGACGTAATGATTCCTGAGCCTCTTCCTAGGGATCACAAGCTTACTACCTTACCAAATATAGTTCTTCTTCCACATGTTGGTAGTGCTGAGGAATCGGCAAGAATAGAAATGGCAACTTTGGCAGCCAAGAACATCTTGTCCGTTTTAGATGGAAAGCCACTTGTAACTCCTGTTCCCATGCCATAAGAAAAAATTCAAGGCAAAATTCATTAATATTCTGTAATCTGATGCATTTAGTATTTCACTGTTCTTGTATCTTAACTACATTGGTTTTGCTTTTTATTTTTGTCTGAAAATATAGTAGTTTAAGGTTAATGAATTATATAATAATTAATATTGATAGGTTAGTTTATGCTAGTAGTAGTAGTAGTAGTAGTAGTAGAAGTTTAGAATTTTAAAGTAATATTTTCCTACCTCTCTTTGTTTTAATGCGCTTTTTGATTGAGTTTGTTTTGAAATTTCAACTTAAGAAGAAATTCATTGATATTGCTTTTTAATCTGTATTTGTAGATTAGTATTAACAATTTATGCCAACAGTCTATTGCAGTAACTATCGAACTAAAATTGAAAGTTTGTCTGTAACTAGTAATAGTAAATCAAAAAAATGGCAGAACAATTTCATCAAACATTTTGATTTTTATGAATGCAGTAAAGATTATCTTCTTCGTTTTAGTAGTACTGTTTATTTTACTGTGAAGGTTCTAAGTGGTGATTTGGTAATTAATGCATTGTGGACCACCACTGATTTTGAAAATTATGTAAATTTATGAAAACATAGATAAAATGTATTTTCACTAAGAATAGTACTATGAGAGAATAATGACTACTTTTATGATGCGCAAGTTTTATTTCTCGCTAAAATGCTACTTACTGTTTCACAATATAGTTTACAAAACGATATACTCTACACTGCAGTGAATAATTGATCCTAGTTATGTTATTAAAGAATTTTGGTTTTCCTACAGTGTTTTAACTGTAACTCTGTGTATCAAATTTGACTTGGTGGATTTTGTTCATTACTTAAGGCTCAGCTTCGTAATATTAATCATTTTGTTTTTATACAATAAGATAATGGATAAGTGATTTAGCTTAGGCCTAGTGAAGATAGTAGGATAGCGGTTAGTCTACTCCGCTGACGCATTAAGTTAAAATACGATGCTTCAATCTCCACGGTGAACAGAGTTTATTAGGTGGCCATTCTCTATAAAGAAAACAAGCTAATGAAGAAAATTTATTGACGAGCGTAATTAAATAGTTGTATTTGAAATATTACGTAAAGCTTTATTTTCTTGTTTTAATGTAGTACATATAAAAAAAAAGAAAAGAAAAAAGAGGTAACTAATCATCTGAAAGCTAGAAGTAAAGAGGGTATTGCTGTACCATCGAACGACACTGCTACCTAACAGGATTTTCAGGTGTTTAATTTTTTATAATAAGAGAAGCAGAAACAAAAGTGATTATTAACTTTAATTTTTCTAAGAAATATCTCAAATTATTTACTGGGTTTTTATTAATCATGTAATAAGGTGATAATGCTAGCACGGTACTTTTGTAATCCACATTAATTTAATATTATTCATGTCATTTGAGTTTTACATTAGTTAGTCTGCAAGAATTTGCAACATTTATTCTTTTCTTTTGAAACTATGATTCATGCTGTTTGGAATATTATTTAGTTATATGAAAATTTATCTCTCGGTAATATTCGTGTTGTGATTTTATGTACGAATTGAGTAATGGTTAATTATCTTATTTTTTGATATACTTTCAATAATTTAGTCAAAGACCAGGTTCATTTGCTCTCTTTATTTTTTCCCTACTGTTTCTTTGTAGTATTGTGTTACGACCACCATTGCCATTGTGTTAATAATATCAGTCTAATAAGAATTGTGATTTTAATTTACAAAACATATTTGTAAAACATGGTATTGTGTTGTTTTTTTCAAGACATGTTCTGTAATCTACAAAGTATTGTAACCATAGTGTATGAGTATGAGAAATAAAGTTTATCCACTTATTATCGACCATTGTCAATCGTGTTTTTAAAAATCTTGCTTTAAATCAAACGCCAGTGAACACTTAAAACATAGTATGGATAACTTAGACGTTTGCTATGGCACATTATATTTATAAAATAACGTTTATTTATCGTGTTTTAACTATATAGAGGTTTTTACATTTGTTGAATTTTAATTGTCGCTTCATTCTTAATGTGTGTTAATCCACATCCTTTAAGTTAGGCTGTTACTTTTACTTGTAATGGAACTCGCATGATATACATCTGCAATGGCCAGGTATGTTAAGGCGTTCGACTCGTAATCCGAGGGTCGCGGGTTTGAATCCCCATCGCACCAAACATGCTCGCTCTTTCAGCCGTGGGTGCGTTATAAAGTTACGGTCAATCCCACTATTCGTTGATAAAAGAGTAGTCCGAGAGTTGGCGGTGGGGGGTGACTAGTTGCCTTCCATGTAGTATTGCATTGCTAAATTAGGGCCAGCTAGCGCAGATAGCCCTCGTGTATCTTTAAAAAAAATTAAAACGTGCATTTGTAACAATGAACTTACTGTCACATCTTTATTTTTCCTGTAATTATTGAATCCTTTATAATATTACTTGTCTAAGATACTAATATTTAGTCAATTGTATTTTTAAACACTCATTCTTTAATTCTAGTTATGAAAAAATTAGATTTTCTATAATTAGAATAATAGTATTACAGTCGTCCTGTATTGTAGTCGCGTCGTTTCTGTCAATTTCGAACTGATAAAGCAAACGGAAATACAACAAAGTGGACCCAATCTTAATATTTCATGACAAATTTCATTATAATCACGCTTCACTAACTTGTAAATGACTTTCACAAAATAATTGTTTCCGGTTCCTTTACTTGATCTACTTGCTCAAGTTGAGGAAACTTTTCCGATTGTAAACGCTTTGTTTAAGGTGTTGTCTTTAAGCAATTTATACATCACGTGGCTTATCATTGTTAGATCAGGTAAACATTTAATAAAATTATATTGATTAGAGACATGCATGTTTCATATTACGACTTAAAATAGCGATTTAAATTTGTTAAATAAATGTCGACATGTTCGAAATTTAAATTTGCCAACGCGATTGATACACACATCTTTCTTAACACATATATTTTAATGTACAGACAATAATACAATTTGTAATAATAATTGTATATTTTATATAATAATTGAAACAGCCATCGCTATTAAAATACAGTATATTTTCTCGTAAAATAATATGCTTGAGTATAGAGGTCCATTTTGTGTTATATTTACAAGTATAAACGTTTTGTAATAAAAATATTTGTTTTTGAATTTCGCGCAAAGCTACACAAGGGCTGTCTGCGCTAGCCGTCCCTAATTTAGTGGTGTAAGACTAGAGTGAAGACAGCTAGTCATCACCACCAACTCTTGGGCTACTCTTTTACTAACGAATAGAGGGATTGACCGTAACAGTACAACGCTGAAAGGGCGAGCATGTTTGGTGTTACAGGGATTCGAACCCGCGACCCTCAGGTTACGAGTCGAGTGCCCTAGCGGGTCTAATACAAAAGTGTGGCCATAATGAAATAAGTTTTCTGTACTACGTAACTGTAAATTGGGAAAATACCTTAAATAACAGAAGAAAACTCCAGTTAAAATTATGAGGTTTATCAAATTTTTTAAACAATGTGATCCCCTTCTTAATGACAGTGAAAAGTTGATACAAACTTCATTCCTCTGCCACATCTTTCCAGTTGCATTCTTGAGAAAATCAGAATTACAAACCATAATTGTTTAAGGATGAAAATTAGGTTAGTGAGTAATATTCATTTAAAGTGTCACGTAATCAAAACGTAACACTTTAAGTGCTCTACTAGGTATTTGTAATGCACAGTATTGCCATCCTCGCTGGAACTCGAGTGTTGCAAAAGTTTACGTAAACAGGAAGAGCTTGTGTTTGATGCTGTTTGGTACTGTTTGAGAAGATAAAACATCATACCAATGGTAACAGAACAGATGTGACTAACTTTTAAGGTTACGCACTTGCAACAGCAAAGAGATCAGGTAAAACAAGTTGATTGGCAGTGAATGCTTTGATGTGGCTGCATTGTGACGAAGTCTTAGTTTGATTATATATTTTCAGTGATTCCATCTTTGAGAAACGCTACTGTGTAAAAATGTTTTTTAGGATTATCCTAATAAGTTGTATACTAATTTATTTAAGATAATTCTGCCCACAATTCTTGGTTTGGATATATGAAATATCAAGAATTTATATATGTTTGCCTTTTTCTACGGAATTCTTTTTATGGTACCATCTTTGTCCTTGATGGCATAAGTGTATACTCAAAAGGCAAAGTTTCTGTACAAACAAGCAGTGATGAATGGTAGACTGTTCGGGTGTGGTCCATATCTAATTCATGGGTGAAACAGTGATGCAGTAATTACTTATCACGTACTCTGGAATAATGTTAAATATTTATGCTTGAATACAGCCGTATGAAATTCTTATTGTGAACAAAGGATTCAGGGATGCATTCTGTGTTCAAGAGCTGGATGTGAAAACATGGATGCCATTTTTTTCTCTGCATAAATAATATATAGCCACATAAAACAATATCCGCTGTATATTGTATATGGCAGCTACAACTTGCACATTCTTTTTATAAGGAAGCATATGAGAATGCTAGTGCTTTTCATAATTGCTATTAACTGATCTTATATAATACAAATAATGGTGCTGTCGCACAGCACAAGTAGGTGTGGAAGCTATTTTTTTGAATTTGTATTTCTTGTGTCATTTATGTACACAGTACACAATCGTTTTAAAATATGTTTAAACCAAGTCATATGCAGGCGCACAAACAATTCTTTACACTATTGTTTATCACAGCTGAATCTAGAGTTTGAATATTTTTGTTAAAAGTCGACACATGCTTGTTCATTTATTTCGGAACCCAACTGACAAAATATATTTCTTCCCTATTCTGTTATCACCCTGCAATTAGTGAGTTATCAGGATTATTTCCTGTGCTTTAAATAATTTATTTTATTTCAAAAGTCCACGCAGACTGGTTTAGCTTTAGAACCCAACTTACAACACGTTCATATCTTTCTTTGTTACTACAATACAATCTGAAATTATTATACTCTGTAATCGCCACTTCATCTGTTGGTTACTACAGTTGTATTCAGAGCTTTAAATAACTGTTTTTCGTTCAAGTCTAAACAGGCTGGTTCAATTATTCTGTGACAAGACAAAGTATTCTCTGCTACTTAATTTGTACATCGTGAGCTGTGAAACTAACATTAAAAAGTGCCCATTATATCTAAACTAACAAGTAGTTTAACTTTCTTTACCTGCACGCATTTATCACACGAGACAGGAAAGTCTAGCTCTGTCGCAACGACAAAATTAGATTCAACAAGAAAAATGTTGAAGCTTCTAGTAACATGACGTCACCAATATTAGAATAGACTAGAACAAATTAAATTCCATATATAACGACTTGTACAGAATTATGTAATGAAAATTATCATATATATCAATTTTAAAATAATTAACTTTTAACATTTGTTAAGAAAACTAAATAATTATTAAACATTAGATCAATAAATAATGACTCCTAAACCGAACAGTCTTGCATATACAACAACAAAATAAATCACTGATGTTACAGGTACACACCTTAATATTCTTGTTTGTATGATAGTGCTAATCCAGGATAATTTACATGATTTATTCGAACTGCCATGATGAATCTGAGCAGAGTACATATCCCAGAAAGCATTGCAAGACGGAAACTTTAAATGGAGAATGTCATATATTTTGCTTCTAACCTACATACCATGTAATTCACTATAAACTAGAATTTTTGTGTTTATGATATTGTATGCTTCAGTGTTACAATAGTTTTTACCTGTTGAGAAACCTATACTTGTTCACAAAGTTATAAATCACAATAAGAATAATTTTACAGTGACAATATTTACACAATTATGAAGCGATATTGACGCAATCACGAAAATACTAAAAATTAACTGATCTAGTCATGTTCGAGAGTTACGTAATACAATATGTCTTAACAAGCTCAATTCCACCGTCAAATACGCTTCCAACTTTTTTTTTAAACCATCATACACAATTCTAAATTTTCTAAAAGCTCAACAGTCGGTTAGGCCTCTGCAGAAGGTATTAATTAGCTCCAATTTTAGACATTTATATATTGTCATGGAACTGTAGAAGCTTCTAGACAATAAAACTTCTGGTTCCACGCTGGTACAGCGGTAAGTCTACGGACTTACAACGCCAAAATCAGGGGTTCGATTTCCCTCGATGGACTCAACAGATAGCCCGATGTGGCTTCGCTAAAAGAAAACAAATAAAACTTCTGCATTTCAGTTTGATCACATCTGTTTTGAAAAGTTTGATTCTGGTAAGTTCGCTGATCTCCAATGTGCATTCCAGAAAATTTTGGCAGTTTATAGATTCCAATGCCTAAATCACAATCTTTCCATGATATTCAAATTTTCTGTACTTCACGAATATTTGATAATAATCAATCATATTAATCATGCTACAGATTCTGACCACGTCGTCCCCGGCTGGAACAGCGATAAGCCTTCAGATTTTCAACGCTAAAATCAGGGGCTCGATTACAGCAGACTACCGACTGTGGCCTTGCAATAAAAAAGCACACACACTGACCAGGTTTTAAATTTAGTATTAAGACTACATGCATCGTTACTTATTAAATACCTCCAATAAATTGCAAATGTATTTGTTGTTAGATATGGAAACTAGATTTGTTCCTTTTTTCTGTTTTCGTATGAAGCAGTGGTTAAGAAAGTGCAAAATTGTATTCAAATACTGTTATTATAAAACATATGGTGATAAAATAACCAGTTACATTTGTTAAAATAAGTCAACAAGCTGAGAACTCTCTAACATATTTAAAGTAACGTCATGATAAAGTTTAATTTACTGATGAAGTGAGAATAAAGAACATGTTAACTATAGCGTCTTCTCATAAACTTACGTTTAACAAGTTTATTCCGGGTAGTTTTGTATGACATGTGTGAAACTTTGCACACTCACTGCTGAACATCCAAAGTCTGCAAAGGCGAAGTCCACGATCAGTAGTTGACGTTTAACGTCACTTAACGTCAATAACTAGTATGAGTATCTTGCGCGGGCGTGGCCATACGAGGTCTGTCAAATCGTGGACGGTCACGAGTTCATCCATGTTGTTGATGACGATTTAATTGCTTTGTGATGGTGCTTGGGTGGATATTCACAGCTCGGGCAACATCTGATCGAGATTCGCCTGCTTCCTAAGCGGCAAATGGCGTTGTTGTGTTGTGCTTCAGTCAGTCTTGGCGTAACTGTATTGCGTGTCGGTGGCTTAACACTGAGCTATGGAAACCGAGAACCCGTCACTTTTATAGGGATGTTGCACTTGCAGAACATGCAGATTTCTCAAACAAATTTATTGGACACGAATGCGTTTTGACGAAAAATCCGATGTTTTCCTCCGTTTTCAATGTGCACAACTTTTATTGTCATTTTGGTCTGGAAATCATTGCCTTAGCACGTGTAACATCACATACTCTGAGCTTGTAATGTTATTACATATATTTCTCTTTAAAATAAAAAAATATTCTTTTGTGTTTCTTTTTTTGAAAAGTATATTTACTTCACTCTCTTTTATTGTTTCTTTTGTCAGCACTGGACTAATTTTTTTTGGCCCGGCATGGTCAGGTAGTTAAGGCACTCGATTCGCAATCTGAAGGTCATGGATTCGAATTCCCGTCACACCAAACATGCTCGCCCTTCATCCGTGGGGTCATTATATGTAACGATCAATCCCACTATGTGTTGGTAAAAGAGTAGTGGCGGTGAGTGGCTGCCTTCCCTCTAGCCTTACGCCGCAAAATTAGGAACAGCAAGTACAGATAGCCCTCGTGTGGCTCTGCACGAAATTCAAAAACAAATTTAATCTTAAGTTTTCATACCGTTTGTAAATATCTTAAGAAATCGACTGTTCTTTTAGTGAGATCAGTGTATGTCAGCAAAACATAATCCTAAAACTTTTATTTTGTAAAAGTAACTTTATTTTCACAAATAATTTACATTCCAGTCTGAGTTTCATGAACTTAAGAGTGATTACAAAAGCAATGTTATCGTTGTATAAATAAATACTGATATGATCATAATAAAATAAAGAACCGACTGAAAAGCTGTGATTCCGTAAAGACTAAACCAAAATGTGTTCAAAGGAAAAATATAAAAGGACAACAAAATTTAATATACAGTTTAGTATTGTTTTATTTATAACAGAAGGGGACACAGATATGCGTTTTGGACTGCACATTTGAAAATGTGTAATTCAAATAAAAATTGCATGTTATTTGGTGTTGGCGAAAGTTGTTCGATGTAGAGAGACTATTTAATCACTAATTCCAGATCTGTGTTGGTCTTTCATAGAATATTGAAATTTGATAAGCTGGTGTTTTGTTTCTTCGCTATGATGGTGTGTACAGGAAATACATGGGTTGCTCGACTTTTTTATTACTATTTTCTCTTCTATTACAAATAAGCAATTTTGTTTGTATCAAGTATTAAACTAAATTAAACTGTATTCTTGAGTTACATGACTGGGATTTTAGAACACATGTTGCGTTAGCGTGTGTGGGTGTGTTTTTCTTATAGAAAAGCCACATTTGGCTATCTGCTGAATCCACCGAGTGGAATCGAACCGTTGATTTTAGCGTTGTAAGCCCGTAGACTTAACGCTGTACCAGCGGGGAACGATGTTGCGTTAGCTTGAAATAAGTCGTAAAAACTAGCAATTACCGTTTTAAATGTTCCCCACTGTACAGCGGTAAGTCTACGGACTTATAACGCTAAAATGAGGGGTTCGATTCCCATCGATTAATTCAACAGATAGCCTGACGTGGCTTTGATTTTAAGAGAAAAAACACACATACCATTTTAAATAAAATATTTAAATTATTAAGGAATAAACTTTTCACTTCTGTTAAAGAGAAACCAATACTTTGTGCAAAGAAACTTTATAGACTATATGACTTTGTATACAAATGATTTTCAAAACAAAACTTACAAGAGCAAGTACAACTATAAATTCTCAAGTGAATTTATAGTTTTAACTGGATTAATTATTTTAAAAATTAACAAAAACTGTAATGTTTGAACTTAATGTATATTAATATAATTGTTTTATATTAACAGTGTTAATATAAAAAACGAAACAACTTTCAAAGAAGTGTAGTGTTCAAGACACGCGACACGCGGGGCCCCCAGTAGCTCAGCGGTATGTCTGCGGACTTACAACATTCAAAACCGGGTTTCGATACCCGTGGTGAGCAGAGCACAGACAACCCATTGTGTAGCTTTGTGCTTAATTCAAAACAACAACAACACTCGACACGCAATCCACGAGTCACGGGTTCTATTTTCCTTCACCTAATATGGTCGCCGTTTCATCCATGAAGACGTTAAAACGTGATGGTATATCACAGTGTTTATTGGTAAAAGAGTTGGTGTTGGATAGTGTTGACTAACTGCTTTTTCATTATTGTATCACTATTAAACTAATGACGGCTAGCGCAGATAGCCCTTGTGTTACTACGTGCGAAATATCAAACAAACCAAAACAAATTTCAACAAGATGTAATTCTCAACAATTGCGACTTTGAAAATACTTTAGACAGCATTACAGTGAAATAATCTCTGAGACCTTTGTTTCACTTTTTATTAGCTATATTTTTGTAATCCAGCAATACCAAGCTCGGGGTGCGTGTATATCCTTTTCACTTTTATTAGTTATCAGGATCTCTACTTGCCTACCCTCAAATAAAACTCTAAACTGGTAGGATTATAATAAATTAATCTATGAGACTTTTGGCGTTGCCAAATACATAAATCGAAAGAATTTGACTTCCTAAATCGAGTACTGTAATTATATATCAAATCGGTCAAGCAAGACGAAGCTAAGATGAGGTAAAAGTTTGTATTTGGTCAACCAATCACTACCACCATCAACAACAACAAAACACTTAGAGCCATTATATGAGCCGCTTATTCGCGGTTAAAAATGCGAAAATCGTTTGATTTGTGAGATAGGCATAGTGCTACGTCAGTGGAGTTTTGCGCGTGCGCACAATAAAGGTTTTGTAACAAGTAGAAGCTTACAGTATTTTACGCCTTGTTAGACACACTCTTTTCTTTAGAAATATATTGAAAAATCCCCATAAGTCTTCCAAGACAAAAGTGATGGTCCAAGGCAGGAGGTTAGCTTAGGGTTTATTTGAACCGGTTCTCATACAGATCATAATATAATTACTTCTCAATTACAAGTAGTTTTGCGTGTATAAAACATTCAATTTAACATATTAGTTAAATATACTTTTATATACTGTGAAGAATATGAAGTATTTGACTGTATTTATTCAGTACGTTGGAAAAAAGTCAAGGCTGCATCAATGTGCTGGTTGCAGAGTCAAAATATTTTTTCCTTAGAATTGTCCCTCAAAAATTAGGGTGCGACTTCCACGATGTTACGTTTTACAAGGCTTAAAATACGGTTTACGAATACAGTGTTGGTTAGGAAGTTTCTCTGGTTTTTCTTATCAACAACACTGCGTCTCTAGTGTGTTGAGTTCAGATTTATAGGAAGCACACAATACACGGTCACGAGCCACGTGCAACTAAATCCGAAATATTTATGACTCCAGGAGTGAGCCTTTTTTGGGGGAGGGAGAACAGAATTGGATCTTTTATTATAAATTTTATACTAGTCCAGTGGCTGAAAGATTCCCGTGTACATTCTGTGCACTTTATGTTTATTTCAAGAATGTTGTAGTCTACCACCGTTCGTCTTATTATAATGGAACTTACAATATATAAGTTCAAAACTCGGATCTCGGAAATTACCGCACTAATCATTACCAGTAGCAGTTAGGTAGTGTTTTTATAACTGGTTTAATTAATAAATTAAGACCCGGCATGATCAGGTGGGTTAATGCGTGCGACTCGTAGTTTGAGGGTCGCGGGTTCGAATCCCACTCACCTCAAACATGCTCGCCATTTCAGCCGTGGGGGCGTTATAACGTGACGGCCAATCCCACCATTCGTTGGTAAAAGAGTAGCCCAAGAGTTGGCGGCGGGTGGTGATGACTAGTTGCCTTCCCTCTAGTCTTACACTGCTAAATTAGGGACGGCTAGCGCAGATAGCCCTCGAGTAGCTTTGCGCGAAATTCAAAACAAACTAATAAATTAAACAATCAAAATTTCCATAAAAATGATATATTTGAGTTTTAAAAAGTACAAGTTTCAAATATGAAACAATCAAAAACAAATTTACAAAACAAAGTATTTGTTTTTCCATAGTGAAAATCTTTTGAGTGTTGCAACAGAAAAACAAGACGCTTTTATTTATAAGTACGTCTACAAAGAAATACTTGAATAAAATCTACACTGTGATGTAGTGCTGTTATGATACTTATTTTGAAATTAAAAGTTCAATAACATTATTTTTCTCATTCATGGTGAACACAATTAAAACTTGTGAATACGTTTTACTTATACAGCCTACAACAGTTAAAATAAAGTTTTTTCATTTTTTAACTGTAGTAATTTATTATCAGCACAATAATAGGATTACATATTTGTACAAAACTAATAATCTGTTTTATGTTACATAGTATTAAACAGAATTACATGTTTCATCATTAATAACTTGAACTCCAAGTGGAAAAGAATGTGGTTAGGCCTGAATATAATCTGACACTTCCAAGTCGTACATATATGGTAAAACAATATATACAGTTAGCATGATTTTCATCTTAAAATTTGGAACTATTAAATATCTAGCGCTAGAGTACTTTTTTTGCGAATTTTTATAAAATACTATTCAATGCTTGTGGTATTTGTATTCTGTTTTAATACTATTCAATACTTGTTGTATTTGTAGTCCTTTTTGCTTCACCGTGAAGATCGCGAGAGGAAAGAAGCAAGACACCAAAGTGTAAACATAAATAACTAATGTTTAATGTGAGAAAAACACAAGTTATAATTCAATACAATTCACTAAAAGACAGTACAACTAGGCTCATGATCTGTTTATGTGTCTTGAACTGACAAGAATGATGAAGGATTTAAGTTGAAGATAAATTAGAACAAAAGCAAAATTTAAATCACTTCAAGGAAAATAGAAACAAACGTAAATGAAAGTTGAACACTCATTTGTGAAAGATAAACGCCTAACAGTAAGTGAATACTTTAAAAGTTTTCAAAGGAACAGAAAACTAAGCAAAGAGGATTCAACACAAACCAACAGGTCTTTTTGAATACTTACAGAGATTGGTAACAGCACAAAAACTTTTAATCAAAAGTTACAGAAGAATTTGATGAAAACGAGATCACAAGTGATATTACACTGAGCCACAAAATGAAATTAAGTGTAACACTAAACCTCAGCTTCCGAGCACATGAAAGCCCATAATTTACGTAGTTAGTTTTATAAATAGCGGGAGATGTTCAGTCTACAAGTGTAACTGTCTGACTTGCCAGCAATAATACTGCATTGGGATGATTATAAGGTGTTGTGTTTGGATTATCAGGTTGAAGTATTCGTTGTCGTCTTATAATCACAGCCGACCAAACCCTCCTTTCCCCCACTCTAGCACATCCCATTATTAGATGTTTACACAACCTTCGTTTTCGCTTGCGCGCAGATGTTTGCTCAAGGTCATTTCTAATTGTTGCAACTAATCGAATTGCAGGCTGTTCATGTATGGTATTGGTTTTTTTGCGTACTTTTGAAAAAGACAATTGAGACTCAGTCTTTTCTTATCTTTCCCATCATTTGTGAAAAGGGGAGGTCATGTTATATTCAAGATTGCCCTATACTAGGGTCAATGCAGTAATTTAGTTTATTAATAAAATGCCTGGACATTCCTGAAAACAAACAGATAATCTTCACACAGACTTCACTGGCTATCTACAAAGAGTAAATTAGAGTGCCGCACTTCGTACGAATGGGAAGCTACGAAAAACAATGATTTAAAATATTTTGCTTTTAACATTCTCATCAGCACTATCAAACATATTTTGGAGTTCAGTGATATTCAACTATCCATAATACCATTTCAAAATTATTTTACAATTCAGCAATGAAAGTGAGAGAAACACGTTAAAGAACTGGATTAAAATATTGGTTAAACATGATCTCAGATTAGTGTTGTTAACAGATTTACTCTTACACATTTATTTTAATATTTACGTTTGTTTGTAGAAACTTCTCGAGAGCAAGAATCAACAATACATAGTTGATATACTTGTTTATCTTCGAATGTTATTGAACGTTCTATAATATTTCCTAACTGGTATAAAAGATGGCCAAGAAACAATGATGGATATAGTTTTTGAGCTACAGTCAGTATATTATATCTTTCGGAAGATAATCGATAAACTACAAAATTTGACCAGGAACATTTACATATTTTGAACATTACGAGCCGTTAGACTTCAGAGAATTAACTGTGGATATTAGTATTTCTACGAGGACATTAGATATTTATCTTCCGTAAAAAGTAAGATCGTAAACCCGCATTAGGCCAAACGAGAATAGAGCTAGCTAGCCCGACCAGTGAAGTATAAATGTATATCAGCATAAAAGTAGTTTGCGCCTCGTGGATCTGAACAGTAGAAAAAATATCAAGTTCCACTTCAAATAGAAGACTGAATATTGTTTGTGAGTTTGTAAAATTTGTGATTATAAATAATTATTTGAAATAACTGTTATTATAAATTCTACTGTGTGTATATTAAAATAAGTTTGCGTCGAGAAAAAAAAATTGTGTATCAATCTTGTTGGTTAATATAAATTTGTTACATATCGAAATTCCATTAACGTCAAAATTCAAATTTTCAAGCTACTTGAAATTTATAATACGTAACAGTGAGTAATAACGAATGGCTTCACACTAATTTTAATAACATTAAAGAAAGCCATTGTAAAATGTGTTTTTCGTATAACTGGGTGAAATGGTTGCCAAAAAGGCCTGTATCTAAAAATAAATTAGCCAGATCAAACGTTATTTACCTAGTGCCTTCCCAGGCAAAATTACCTACTCAACAATTCTGAACTAAATACAAAGACGTCAGAGTAATTAGTAAATCAAAACGTAATATAATTCCTCTATACTATCTCTAGAAATGATAAACCTTCTAAGGGGGCCTAAAATACGCATTAAATAACGAGTACATAAATAAAATATTCTAACAGTACGTATTGCAGACATGAAATACAACTTTTCAAAACCTTAATCTAGATACATTTACAGTGTATTAAATAAAAACCTTAACCCTATACATGCTGAAAACACTCGCATATACACTGCAATATGTTCAAATATCTAAAACCTTAATCTTAAGCATAGATATATCGTAATAAAATAAACCAAGTTTTGAAAAGTAACTACACACAGTAACTTACATAAGACTGTTATAATCGTTTTAAGCTGGTATTCAATATTTCTGTAAAGTCTAAAATTATATTTGCCTTGCCACTAGCAGTAGTACATCGCTTGGATAGCTTGTAATGGATTTAATATTATATATTTATTTTAATATATATATATCTTTGTTTCAGTTTACTATATATTTAAAAAGTATCTAACTCGTATTGTTAAATGTTTAAAGTTCCGCTTGTTCTCTAAATTTGTAGAAGATTCTCAAGTGTGAGAATCAACCATATATGTTTTACATTGTTGTCAAGTGATCTTTCGAGAAACTTATAAAAACAGTTTTCACAACATGCGGATAATCAGTATAATGCTTATTAATGAGGAACGTTGAAAGATTTCGAACATTACAAATCGCTTAACTTCAGTGAATTAACTTTGGATATGTGAGGTTAGTGCGCACCTATGTCTGTGAAAAACTCATATCTTGAGAAGCGAGAGATGGCTTACCTGTTAAGTAAACTTACCGACATCAACATAGAATTAATTTGTTTGTCGTGAACCGTCGATGTAATATTCAGTTTCAGACAAGATAGAAGACTCAATAAAAGTTTTGTATATTAATCGTTATTTGTAATAGCCGTTATTATAAATTGTATTATTGTTTGTATATTAAAGATATGTTTGTTAAGAAAGAAAACTGTGTTTATCAGTTTTGTTGGCAAACATAATAAATTTAATACATATCAACATTTAATTAACTTCTAAATTAATATTAAAATTTAACTCAGATCAGACTGAGTTAAATCGTAATACGTAATAAATCCGAGGCTTGTCGTACGCAACATATGTAACTAAAAAGGAACGAAGGTACTAATACTAAGCCCTGAGGTGTCCCACTCGTGACATTAATCCAGCTTGATAGTCATTTATAATTACCCCATGCTTTTTATATCCAGATAGTTTCTTATCCAATTGTTCAAACAGTTGTTCAATTAATATACACATACATATACGCGCGTTTACAGAGACAGCTTTTAGGTGGTACTGAAAATCTAATTTCTTAAGAAAATGAACCAGTCTGGGTGAACTTTTGACAAAAATAGAGATACATTATTTAAAGTTATGGGTACAACTGTGGTAACTAACAAATGTTAAATGAGAAAAAGTTAAGTTAGCGAAAGTGGAGTTAGAATACGTGACTGTTAGTTTTGCCGAAACGAGCAAGATTTTAAAGTAAGTTTCATGGTTTACCAGATATAATAAAAAGAATCTGTCTTCTCAAACGACGTCCTACAATAACTGAACACATCTGTATGGACTTTGAGACAGTTGTTGAAAGTTGATGCAACTGTAGTAATACACGTGGTAACCTAAGAGCAATTATCGCATGCTGTAAAGTAAGAGACAAATTAGCGAACAATCTTTCTTCTTGTCAGTTGAGTTCTAAAGTGACTGAATCAGCCCGTGTAGATAAGAAAGCCGTTTAATTTCGGGTGAAAATAAATACACTATTTTTTATACACATATTTTTAGCTTTTGAAGTGTGTGGACTCAGCTCCAATTTCAGGAGCCAAAGTTGTGCTCTGGTGCGATCTTGTAGCACTCCAGCCCTAGATACACCACATCCATAGCTGTATACTCATCTTCATATAGAGTAACTAAAAAAAATATGTAAAATAGGATAGGAATGCACCATTTAAAAACAACTAATCACCACTGTTAAGGAGGCATCAACTGATATTCAGTACACTTGTAAAATATCACAAACATATACATCTTCATTCTAACTATTATTAATTCAGAAACTTAAATAACCTGTAGCAACTGATGAACAATGCAAAAACAATAAAAACAAACAAACAGAAAAACTAACTATATAAACATTTATAGAGGTGTTTCAGCATACCTAAATCAAGGTTATTTCTTTAAATATAGTTTGAAACCCTGCCAAGTAAACGGCACACACACACACACACGAAAAAATAGTTTAATCAGGTTTGTGAACCTGACGATGACCGAAGAAGGTCGAAACTTTATTCGCTCCTCTACCTTAAAATTTTTTTTCTCAATCGAAATGAGCCGTTTTTACATATAAAAAATATTTTCTTATTTTGTATTTTTTGCAACCAAAATATCAATAACATTAATTCTAATTAATATTTATTATTATTATAAATTTAACAAATAAGAAATAAAGTGGAAAAATGCAATCAGTTTTATTTACATGAAGTATTTCATCCTCCAATGCGGACTTACAACGCTAAACACCGACTTTCGATAGCCGTTGTGAGCAGAGCACAGATAGCCCATTGTGTAACTTTGTGCTTAGTTCAAAACAATATGAGTTATTTTATTTTTTATATACAGAATCCGAATGTGTCGTTTCCTTTTCTTCTGTGATAACGAAAACTATTTCACAGGTAAGTTTCGGGTGTGTTGTAAATTTCTCATACCATCCAAAGTTTTTTAAATTATTATTTGGAACTCTAATTCTGAGATGAACTAAGACGTTTTTATATTTATGACAATGTTTAAGTGCCTAAAACTATTCATTACATTTTGAATATTCCTCATAATGATTGACTATTTAACTTGATAAAACTAGTTCAGATACCAGTTATTGACTTATATCGAGCTATCAAGAGTAATCAATGACCTCAGTGTCTATTACATGTTTGACAATGAAAGCTAAATTAATGTAACTAATTTAATAAATAAATAATTCCCTTTTAAGTTCTCATTATATCAAGCATATGTAGAAATTTTAATTTGCTGCAATGATTTGCCGAGAAATGAACGTTTTGTTCAGTATTTATTGTTAAGAATATTGAGATAAGTGCTGCCACCTGTAGTTAGGATTTTTTTGTACGTTTTCTCAGTGAATAAACACGTATCAACAGGTTATGGGCCCAGGAATGCTCTAATAGTGCTTAAACAGATAAAGCTGTTTTAAAATTGTTAGTACAAGTAATCCAGGAGATACTGAGGATTACTGTAGAACAGTTTTGGATGACAATTTTTGTTGGATGGCACAGAATTTACACGGATACTTTATCACAAGTGCTGGGTGATTCGTTCCTTTGTCTGGAAGTCATTGTGAAATACCAAGATAAACTGTAAGTAAAATATTGATTGACACTCTATTTTCTCAAGTCATATAAAAGGAGGAATAGATCTAAATCAAAGAAACGACTACTACAGTTGTGGTTGAAATGGTTTGATAATGAAAGATAAAATATTAATTGATAAGTTGGGAGAAAATAATTGAGCCATGTGGAAATTTCAAATGGAACATTTATTGAGAGGAAAAGGCCTATGGGGCCATGTGACTGAAACAGAGGTATTGGAAGAGACAGCCAATGATGAAACAATGGCAGATTTCAACAGGAAAAAGGAAAGAAAATTTTCAACAATTGTTCTGAATATTCAAGGTGCACAACTCTATCTTATCACCTCATGCACAACTTCTAAGGAAGCATGGAATGTACTGCGTGCTCACTTTGACAGGAACACACTAACGCTAGCCAATAAAATATTCCTGAAAAAGAACTATTTTTGATGTGAGATGAAAGAAAGCATGACGGTCCAGGAACATTTGAAACAAATAAAAGAATTACCGGATCAGCTTGCTGCGGTTGAGGCGGAAATAGCAGAAGAAGATCAGATTGTTACCTTACTTGGTAGTCTGCCAGCTAGCTATGATACAATTGTAACAGTCCTGGAAACCAAAACTGATGATATCTCATTAGAATTTGTGCAACAGGCACTGATTAATGAGGAACAAAAAAAGAAAAAAGACCACATCGAATGAAACATCATCAACTGCATTAGCCACTTGTAGCAACTTCGAACCACATGGAACACAAGAAACAAAGAAAGGGGTAACAGCTTCAAGTGTTACAAGTGTGGCAGAGAGGGACATATAAAACACAATTCTCCAATACTGAAGGAAATGGTCCACAAAGCTAAGAATGTGGATATTAATGTGGCGGAAGATTATACTGATGGAAACAATGGTGTTGTATTTGTCACAAACCAAGATAAAGGAATAGGAAATGGGGAATGGTTGGTGGATTCTGGTGCATCTAGACATGTGACACATCAGAGGAATTATCACAAGTTAAGCACACCTCAGCAAGTTAGGATTGGTAATAGAAGAACTGTTGAAGCTCTTGGAGTTGGAAACTGTAAACTAAAAATGACATTTAAAGCTAGTAATTTAAAGTATGTCACAATGCAGAGTGTCTTTCATATACCAAAATTATCTAAAAATCTATTTTCAGTAGGAGCTGCTACTGAAAAAGGAAATATTGTGCAGTTTGGAGTTAATCGCTGTCACATCCGAGGTAAATCAGGACATCTCCATGGCACGGGTACAAGAAAGGATGATGGTCTATAGCAACTGGACTGTAAGACCAGTGTTATTAAGAATGCCTCAGTAGCCTCAAACAGCAGCATGAATGGCTTGGATATACTGCATCAACGACTAGGGCATGTCAGTGTTTCACAGTTACAGAAGCTTGTAAGGAGTGGAAATGTAAGTGGAATCAAATTCCAGAAGTCTGATGAAGCCAGTTGCTGTGAGGGATACATTGAAGGTAAGTGTACAGGAAGCCATTTAAGTCAGTGGGAGAAATCAAATCAAAGAGAAGACTGCCACTGATACACAGTGACATCTGTGGTCCTATGCAAACTCCATCTATTGGAGTTAGTAAGTACTTTGTTACATTTATTGATGATTACTCAAGATGCTGCAGAGTGTATTTCTTGAAACAGAGGTCAGAAGTCTTTGAGAAATTCAAGGAATTTGAGAAGTTGTACTGAAATGAATCTGGAGAACGCATAACAACCCTGCACACAGATAATGGCGGAGAATATACATCAAATGAGTTCCAGCAATATTTGAAGTCAAGAGACACTCATCATGAGATGTCAGCAGCATATTGTCCAGAACAAAATGATGTTGCTGAGAGAAGAAACAGAACTTGTGTGGAATTAGCAAGAAGCATGCTGTCATATGTTTACTTACCAAGAATGTACTGGGTGGAAGCTGTAGCTACTGCAGCATATGTGGGTAATAGAGTATCCAGATCGGCAATAAAAGATGGTAGTACGCCATATGAGAGATGGTATGGGAAGAAACCAGATGTAGAACACATGAAAGTGTTCGGATGTCTTGCACATGTGCCAGATGTGTCAAGACAGAAATTAGACATGAAGTCTATGAAGATACGTTTCATTGGATATGATAACTGCACCAAGGAATATCGACTGTATGATGAAAAATCCAGGAAGATTTTCATATGGCGAGATGTTATCTTTAATGAAACAGAATTTGGTCAAGACAAATGAGTATATCTCATCAAGTGAACAGATAGTAGAAGAAGTTAAAGTTAAAGATAAAGCTGAATGACCAGCAAGAAACAGGAAACCCCTCCATCTGCTATGGATATGATGAGTATGCTGACGTGGCAGTAGCAGATAAATCAGTTTGTCACACTGCAGACTAATGCAGTATGTTAGAGCCAAACACATTAAGTGAAGCAATGTCAAGTGACAATGCAAAGGAGTGGAAGACAGCCACAGTTCTGGAATTTGAGTCTTTACAAGAAGACGACACCTGGGATCTGGTGGAATTACCAGCTGGAAGAAAACCTACAGGTTGTAAGTGGGTGTTCAGAGTTAAGTATAGAAATACTGGAAATGTAGAGAGGTTCAAGAGTAGGCTGGTGGCCAAAGGTTACTCGCAGAACTATGGTCTGAATTACGAGGAAACCTTCTCCCCAGTGGTACACTAAGCGTTATTTCGCTCCTTGATTGCAGTTGCTGTGCTGAACAACTTAAAAAATTCATCAGATGGATGTCATAACTGCATTTCTGAATAGAAATCTGGATGAAAAGATATACATGGAACAACCGGAAGACTACACTGTTCCAGGGAAGGAAAACCTTGTTTGTAAACTGAAAAAAATCACTGTATGGATTAAAACAGTCACCACGCTGTTGGAACAAATCATTTCATGAACAGACGATGGAACATGAATTTGTTCAGAGTTCAGCAGATCCGTGTGTTTACATACTGCAATAGTTGCAGTATATTTGGATGATATTATTTTGGTTGCTGACAATGATGATGAAATAATCACTATAAAGGAAGCACTGAAGGAAAAATTCCGCCTGAAAGACCTTGGAAAGCTCCATTACATCCTTGGACTCAGTGTTGTTCAGGATGAAAAAAATAGTTGTGTATGGTTAAATCAAACACAGTATATCCAAACTATGCTAGCGAAATTTGGAATGACTGAGTGTAAGTCAGTTGCAACTCCATCAGATGTAAACGTGAAACTTGAAAGGATGATGGTGTTAGCCCTCAGGTTGACCACAGTTTGTACCAGTCGTTGGTAGGCAGCCTTCTGTATGTTGCAATGGGAAGAAGACCAGATATTGCATTTGCAGTGGGAGTATATTGAAATATTGTACTCAGCTCAACATAGCACATTTGACAGCAGCAAAAAGAATCCTACGTTACTTGAAAGGAACAGTTGATGTTAGTCTTAAGTTTGAAAAAGTATCAGGAGACGTCATTACTGGTTCCTAGATGCAAATTTTGCTGGAGACCTGGATGATAGAAAGTCCACATCAGGAAATATCTTCATTCAAGCAGGAGCAGCTGTAAGTTGGATTAGCAAAAAACAATCCACGGTGGCCCTGTCCACCTCAGAGGCAGAGTATATAGCCTTGAGTCTTGCAGCACAGGAAACAGTATGGTTGAGAAAACTACTGCAATAAATATGTTCTGAAGTTGGTGACCCTGTTTGTATCATGAAAGATAACCAAGAAACAATCGCCATGGCACAGAATCCAGTGGGTCATGCAAGAACGAAACACATTGATATTCGTTGCCACTTCATTCGCCAATGTGTGGAGAACGGATCAGTAAAACTGGAATATTGTCCCACAAACATTCTGCTGACATTCGTACAAAGCCGCTTGCTAGAAATGCATTTGAAAGGTTCAGAGATAATGTTGTACTGGCACAAATGGATAAATAAACCAGATAAAGTGACGATTATAATAACAGATTAACAGTATTTGTAAGTTTGTGTAAAACTTAAAATTAAGTGGAAGTGTTAAGAACATTGAGATAAGTGCTGCCACCTATAGTTAGGAATATTTTTTTTTCTATACGTGCTCTCAATGAATAAATACGAATCAACATTTATAAAAGTAACGTTTATTCAATACACTATAAGATAAACTAGTACATCTTTTTCGTATAGTTTACTAGTGAAAGCGTCGCTTACTAAACTGTTCATCTTTCATCTAAACGTGATATTACATTCATTTCTTGCGTGAATTGAAGATTGCTGTCACTAGCAACTTTTAACATCAAATTCGATTGGATGAAGCAAAGATACACAACTTCTCAGCAGAACCGGATTGAACCAGTTAAACTACAACTGAAACCTTATCAAAATAAGCAGGTACAAGGATATGTAGTCAGACACATGACAAATTACTGCTCAAACTGATGACTAGTCAGTGAATTAATCCATTAAACGTTTAATATGTAATGGAGTGGCCTTATCTACTTTATAAGTGATATATTGTAGCCTTTTATCACATTTTAAATATTTTTATACGCTTTAATAAAATCAGATATTGAGCCGTTGAATATGCGGGCTTTGAATCTGTTAAATGCGTTCGCTCGAAAGCAAGTTACCAGTACTTTTGGGATTGAACAATCCTACTTATCCTTAAAATACCAGCGACTAACGGCTACAAGGACATCAGTTTTCTCTCAGTTCGAATCTCATGAAACAAGTAGACAACATTCGAGATTTATTCGGTTTCAAAAAACAGAAAACGCTTTCTCACTTGAGCATACAGCAAATACAAGCCCATCTGGTTGCTCTACAAACGCAATACAGTTGCCAGATTTCAGCAATCACGCCGTTGCATTCCAAAACAAATCAACGTGGGAGTTAATTCGTGCTTTATGTGTTTTAAGATTATGTGGATTTCAGAAATTAGTGGATAACAGTTTGCAGGTTTGTAGAAAGATAAACTTTGTAAAAAGTTACTGTTGATCAAAATTTCTCTCTTGAGTTACAATTAATAGAATGAGGTTTCGAGATCTGCTTAAAAAACTGTAAAATCGTTTTAAATTAATTTTCATGAATACTTCCGTTAAATACATTCTTGAGTTTCGTGAAATAAAATTTTGTGATATATGCATGAGTTGTTAAACAACTCCAGTTACGTTTGTATATTTTCAAACTTGTTTTCGTTTCCAGATGTCTGCATTCATTAACTTGATATAGAGCTGTACAAAGTTAACATGTTTTGTAGGTGTGTTTTTTTGCTCTTTTTCTAATGTGATGCATTTGTCTCTGCTTTTTAATAACATGTTACGACGTAGGATGTTTGATTAATGTACTTTACATGAATTTTTCAGATCATGAACGTTATGCAGAAAATGTGTGGACCCATCCTATTGAAAGTCTTTGTTAAGCCAACACTTTACAATCAGTTTGTTGCGGGAGAGACTCCTGGGGAGTTTCGAAATTGTGTTAACCGTCTGAAATCCGCCAACCTGCGTCCTTTTCTAGGCGTCACAATCGAGTCGGATGTTGGAGAAGAAACAAGGTGCGTGTGATGTAGAAAAACAACAACAAAAAACAAACAAACAAAATAGAACTGACATGTTTTTATGCTACGATATTAATATCGTCAGTATTTTAGTCCCATTCATTATTTCAATAATTCTCTCACTGTTCTTACTTTGTACTTGACCCAAAAACTGATTCTTACTTGTAAAAGTAATAGTTATATCTACTGCACTAAATTATGAATAAATAAAAGAAGTTTGGAAAGTAAACATAAGTTTGCTTCAGTAATTCATAAAGTTAGGATAAACTCTAACGGTAGAGAAAAGTGTTTATAATATTCTTCGTCTAGGCTGAGCCTTCTAGTGTGAGCAAATAATAATGAAATTACAACACATTTAGCTAATAAAATCTGCTCACACAAAAGTTAGAAGACAAAGAGTATCTAATATTTGAGAAGAGAAAGATATGAATTAAAAAGACAAAGATAGACGAATAGTGTAAAAATAGTCGCAAATTTTTTCTAGTTATATAGAAATTAACGAAGTTTTATACAATTTGGCACTATCCGTCATCTTTATATAATGATTAATAATACAAGAACAGTGAATTTTTTTTTCTTTTTTTGTATGATAATTTGAAGTTTTGTTGTTCAGCGTAAAGTTTACGGTAGGCTAACAATGCTCTTTCCAGCGTAGTTGTGTGTGTGTGTTTTTTTTTTATAGCAAAGCCATTGGCCTGGCATGGCCGAGCGCGTTAAGGCGTGCGCTCGTAATCCGAGGGTCGCGGGTTCGCGCCCACGTCGTGCTAAACATGCTCGCCCTCCCAGCCGTGGGGGTGTATAATGTGACGGTCAATCCCACTTTTCGTTGGTAAAAGAGTAGCCCAAGAGTTGGCGGTGGGTGGTGATGACTAGCTGCCTTCCCTCTAGTCTTACACTGCTAAATTAGGGACGGCTAGCACGGATGGCCCTCGAGTGGCTTTGTGCGAAATTCCAAAACAAACAAACAAACAAAAACAAGCAAAGCCATTACGAGCTATCTGGGTAATTCGTAGACTTACCGCTGTACCAGAGGGGAACACCAGCGTAGCTATTGAAGACAAATTTTCTGCTTTTCAAAACTCACATACCTTTGAGCCGCGGGAGGTTTGGTATGAAAGAAGATAAAACGTTTTATTTGCAGTTAAGCACAAAGCTACGAAAGGGACTATCTGTGCTCTGCACAGTAAGGGTATCGAAGGCCGGTTTCTAGCGTTTAAGTCCACAGAATGCCACTTTGCCACTAGGGCAGTAAAAGTGAAAACCAGTTGTTACGTAAATATGAAGGCGTATTATACAAAGTAAAGTAGTAGAAATATTTAATAATTTTAATGTTTTACAAACGGATACCTTTAAAAGCGACACCTTCTAATTATGATTAATACACGATACACTGTCATATCTGAGTCTCTATCTTTGAAATTTGGGTATATACAATTTTTATACCCAGGAGGCCAGGAGGGTCAGGTACACCGAGACCTCTTCCTCCAATGTGAGTCTTGTTTGTTTGTTTTGAATTTCGCGCAAAGCTATTCGAGGGCTATCTGCGCTAACCGTCCCTAATTTAGCAGTGTAAGACTAGAGGGAAGGTAGATAGTCATCACCACCCACCACCAATTATTGGGTTATTTTTTTACCAACGAATAGTGGGATTGACCGTCACATTATAACGCCCCCACAGCTAAAAGGGCGAGCATGTTTGGCACAACGGGGATGCAACCCTGCGACCCTCGGATTACGAGTCGCACGCCTTAATCCACCTGGCCATCATATGTGAGTCAATAAAAGAAATTGGGATTATTCGTATAAACATAACACAGCTTTCATATGTAAGAAAATGATAAAAAGGGAACTTCTGATTCATAGCTGAAACTAGAAGTTCCTATAATTTTTGAGCCAATACTTTGTAAATATTAATGATGTCAACACCAAGCATACAAGAGAAATAATTTATAATACATGCATTGAAGACTGTGAAAACGTTATTATTTTAATTTATCGCTATACATAATAATTTAAAATAAAACTGATAAATTTTTTTACTAAAAGAAATAACCAAATATACGTATATAAATATTGACAAAAAACAACAACACATCAAAAATATATTATTCTTTAGTTAACATGTATTTTAACCTTTAACTAGGTCTTTGTATTTGTATTTTTGACATGCCTTGCTATTTATAGTCTGTTACTAGTGCATTGCCTCCCAGGGACATCGCAGTATGTCTTCGGGCTTACACCGCTAGAAACCGGTTTTCGATACCCATTGTAGGTAGACCACAGAGAGCCCATTGTGTTATATTATGCTTAATTATCAACGAATAATATCAGTGCATTATCAGCAAGAAACGTGCGATACCTAAAACATATAACCACGTTTAACTTTCAGCACTTTTAGACCAATAGCATTTTGCATGCTTTTTCATCTAATAGTGTTATGAACTTTCATTTCAGTACATTTTCCATAAAATAACAACATTTTAATTCATCGCAACTTATTAAACTTATAGAAAATAAAATGTTATTAAATTATTTCCTTCGTATAAACATAACCTATCAAATTAATAACTATAAACATCCTTCTGATACCCACAGTGGGCAGAGCACAGATAGCTGACTAACTAACTTTGTGCTTATTTATATTCTTCAAGATGTAGACCATACTTACAGATGGTAAAGGTACAGTTTTGAACGATGTTTAGGTGTAAGCATATGTTTCCAGTTTAATAATTATTTCTTGAGAAAATTAATTGTTTTCTTCTACGTAAGTAAACTTCACCATCACATGATGATATAACACTATGCAACATAAATTTTGTTCTTGAATAGAATGTGTTATTTCTTAATTGCTTATGTTGTAAAAGTACAGAAAATGGTCATTATTCTCTTCAAACTTTGTTTTTGTGACCTGGATAATAAAATTTAGAAATTAACCTATTTTCAATGTAAAAACGGGCAAATTTGCACATTTCCATTCACACAAGGTCTGAATAAAAAAATACATGTATTTATACTAAACTTATATAAAAATGTTTACAAGTGAGTAGGTTTTTGAGATTTGGGACTGTAATATAAATCACTTTCACGTATCAGCCCCCTAATGTAGTCTCCCATCATGTTTTCGTTATACGCTCCTCGTCAGGGGCGTTCAAAGTCCAGTATATCTTGGGCAAAGCTGCCTCAAGCTTCTTTTCTTTCTTACTGAGTTTTCTGGGGAATTCTGTGCACTCCAGGATATTCTTTATTTATGGTCCAACGAAGACATCAGCTTAGGCCTTTGCCTCAAGCAGCTTAGGGAAGAAATCTCGAAGATACTTGAAGGCTGTACTCACACTTGACATTGTGCCTCGATCCATTGTGTTCAGTGTTTCCTGTTGTAGTACGCTCCGGTGTCCCTGCAGTCCAAAAGGCAAAAATAACAGGGAAACTTGGTAAATGCTCCTTGGAGACCCATCAGGAATGCCACCATTTTAAAATCTCCGATAACCACCCAACCATACTCATCATACTTCAAGGCTTCTAGCAAGGTCTTGATGCTGTTGTATTTCTCTTTGAAGTGCACCGAATAAGCCAGGGGAAGAGACGGATACTTATTCCCATTATGGAGCAGCTCAGCTTTGAGGTTTCTGGATGAATTCAATGAAGAGGCGCCACTCGTTCGGGCTACAGGCAGCTGCAGCACTCAATCCACCTGAAATGTTCTGTAAAATGGTAAATTTGAAAATTTCTTTACCGAGGTGACAAAAGCAATGTTTGAAGAGAAAAATAGGTCCTTTTTTTTCTACTTTAGGCATAAACAATTGGGAAATAACACTTTCTGCCCAGGAACAAGAAAGAGTAAAAATTTTGTTACATAATATAATTAGAAATTCAGTGCAGGTAGTTGAAGACAAGAATGTTGACTGAAATATTTGTTTAAGAACCTGTTTCAAGGTGATCATGTAGCCGTCGAAGGTCTTCAAGAGTTGATTAATTTTCGATTTTCTTTAATCAAATCTGTGTATTCTGGTGCTAATACAATGTGCTATGTTAAAAAGAAAGCCAGTATATTTAATGCCGCTTTCTATACACACACACATATATATATATAAAGTTGGAACTCACAGTGGGTCCCGGCATGGCCAGGTGATCAAGGCACTCGAATCGTAATTTGAGGATCGCAGGTTAAAATCCCAGTCACACTAAACATGTTCGCTCTTTCAATCATAAGTGCGTTATAATGTGACGGTCAAACCCACTATTCGTTGGTAAAAAAAAAGTAGCCCAAGAGTTGGCTGTGGGTGGTGAATACTAGCTACCTTCCCTCTAGTCTTACACTGCTAAATTAGAGACGATCAGCGCAGATAGCCTCCGTGTAACTTTGCGTGAAATTCAAAACAAACAAAAAATCCTCGCAGTGGACGAGTAGCTGGTGTCCCTCAAGGAGGGGTGGTTAGCCCTGTCCTATTAAATATGTACGTGAATTGTATGCCTCTAAAAGAACCAAATAATGGATACTTCTCACAGTTCGCAGACGATGTGGCAATCTGGTAAAGTGCACCGACACCAGCAATAGCAGCCACTAACATACAACCACAACTAAATAGAATAAGTGAATTTTGTCAAAAATATAGAATCAAAATAAACACAACCAGTAGTATTCACAAAGCTAACTAAACATAAAAAACACAACCTCAGATCTATATAAATAGAGGATTCCTTCAGATTGCTACATCTGCAAAATTTTTATGACTAACATTTTACTCAAAGTTAACATGGGTAAACCACACAAATAAGTATTAAAACAAAAATTTGGCGAAGAACAAACTAGGAGTCCAACTGGTAAAAATAGAGGAGCAACGACAGACAACATCATAAAAATATATAAAACATACATTAGAACCGTTATTGACCATGCAGCCCATGCATGGATAAATGTAAGCAAAAAACTACTAGAAACAACACAAAATACATTACTTACAACAACTTATAAAGTACCCAGAACTTCATCATCATAATTTATATATGAATACGCACACATAGAAACAATATAAAAAAATCTTTTGAATTTACATATACAAAATTCACCGTATCAGATGACTATTTGAGAAATTTATTAATATTATGGATAGTTTTTTGAGAATGAATTAAGGTATATACGTTTCGGTTTTTTAATGAACGTGTATTGAATCATCGTGCATGATTATGAAAGATCTTTTTTCTTGTAATCTGTTCAAATACATTTGTAACCTAGACTAGGCATAACCAGACGATTAGCACTATTCATTTTTACAACCGCTGTTTAGTAAGCAAGTATTTTGCTAAATTTACATTTATCATAATGCCTGATTTTTAAGTATATCATGTAGTTGGACAAACTTCTCTTATTACCATATATTTAATCTCAGGATGACGGGTTCGAGTCTCCGTCGCACCAAACATGAGGGCATTATAATGTTATAGTCAGTCCCACTCTTTGTTGGTAAAAGAGTAGCCCAAGAGTTGGCGGTGGGTGGTGATGACTTCCCTCTAGTCTTATAATGCTAAATTAGGGACAGCTTTGCCCGAAGTTAAAAAAAAAATAAACATTTATTACTATGGTATGTTAAAAGTAGAAAGAGAAAAAATATGTGCTACTGCTATGTTTGTTTGTTTGAATTTCGAGCAAAGCTACACGAGGGCTATCTGCAATAGCCGTCCCTGATTTAGCAGTGTAAGACTAGAGAGAAGTCATCACCACCCACCGCCAACTCTTGGGCTACTCTTTTACCAACGAATAGTGGGATTGACCATCACATTATAAGTGTGGAAAGGCGTGCGACTCGTAATCAAACATGCTAGCCCAGGCCGGGCTCGCTACTGCTATGATAATAACTACAATGGGAAATATAACCGACTGGTCAAGGTTGTGAAGTGCAACAAATTTTATCTAATCTGATCATATCGAACTATACTAATCAAAAGACATTACAAAAACATTTGGATAGGAGATAACAACCAAACATTAACCATTTATCATGTGTACTAACGAAGCCAAATCCGTTAACTCGAGGTGTTTTATTTACTTTCTCTTCTCCTCCATAAAGTAGAACCTGGAAATAAGGGCAAAAAGTACTTCATCTCCCTCTCATTTGTGTTGTTCTTGTCTTGTTGTAGGTGGAAATGGGAAAAATGTGTGTAATACTTTATATGGCTGAGATTTGGGTTATTTGATTCACTTATAAAGGAAAATAAGTTACACAGTTTACCCTTAAACCGTTGTTGCCAATCTTTTGCACTCCATAATGTTTCACTGATTATTTG
This sequence comes from Carcinoscorpius rotundicauda, assembly GCA_011833715.1. Classification (NCBI taxonomy): domain Eukaryota; kingdom Metazoa; phylum Arthropoda; class Merostomata; order Xiphosura; family Limulidae; genus Carcinoscorpius; species Carcinoscorpius rotundicauda. The sequence continues at coordinate 95,926,808 of CM022392.1, read as the reverse complement.
GTGAACAAGAGGTCTTCAAATAGCGTAACTGTGACTTTTGTTATACATTTTGATGATCACAATCAATTTTTCTCATTCTAATCGAGCATTCTGAATATTACATTTATTATTTGTGAACCAACTGCGAGATATTCTCCTCGAAGAATCGAATATCTTGAAAAATGTATGTCAATCTCGAAAAATAGTCCAATTTATATAAGCAGAGGATCCTTGGAAAAATATGTTTATTTTCGTTTTTAGCTTAAAAAGATAAAATGTTTACTTTATCAACATTTCAAAGTGTGGTTTATATGCAGTTTGAAAATTCTTACAAAATTTAGACATTAGAAATCTCTTTTGTGCAATACTGATCTTGTTTCGTGTGCTAATTACACATTAGCCCCACTTATTTATTTGAAGTTAAATATATATCATGATGTTAGAGCATATGGCAAGGTCTAGATGTTTGCCTTATTCCAGTTCTACAAAGGGCCTTATCTACAATTTTGATCTGAAAAAAAGAAAAATTCCTAATGAGATAATCACAGCTTCAGAATACAGAGAACTCAGATAACTGAAGATCAATGTGTTGGAGGTCCTGAGACTGAGTAGAGAACCTTTAAACGATACCCAGACTGTTATAGATCATAACAGCCTTACCTAAAGTGTGGATGTTATCACATAAGACAAATAAAAAGGATACTATAGGTGACACTGATGAAGGAAGTCTGTCAGTAGTTTTTTCTTAAAACTGAGAAAGCTAGCAAGCACTTATTTAATAATAAAGTTGGTGACCTGTGGAACAGTAGTAGTTTATAGAAAATGAGAAGCACACTGCTAGAATCACAATAGGTCATGAAGAACCTTGGAGTTGTAAAAAATTGGAATACGACTTTTCTATGGTTAATCATTACTCTAATACTTAGGAGCAAAGATCAGATCAGACTAATTTTAATAGTTAATATTGGTCAAGTATTGTAATATTTAATAAAATAGATAAAAAAATGGGTCAACTCTTAACACGTTTGAAAGAAAACACGGTTCTTACTGGATGTTTTTGGCAATGTTAATAGAGGATATTTTTTGTTATTCAAAATTGGAATTGCTATGAATTTTTTACTGAACATTTCTATTTTGGCAGAAAATTGCGGTTAAGTGTATGCTTGAGAAAGAAAATAACTCATATACAGAAGTAAAATGTGGTTATTTAGAATTATACTTCATTCTCAAAACAGAGACTTGTGGAAACAAAATGTTTGAGTTAATGGAATATCGAGATCAGAATTTGAGAACAGTGCTGACCCAAACTGATCCAAATTTACTTATATTTATAAAACCCAGTATTTATAGTTTTACACTTCCGTTCTCGTAAGAACACGAATGTTGTTGCTTCCTTAACTAGAAAATTGTAAAAGGCTCAATTGCATGTAGAGAATAGATATAAAACTTTGGTAGTGGTGCAGTTAGAAACCCAGCTATGGCTGGTCAAGAGTGTACCCAAGAAGAGACTTGGTAGAAAAATTTTACAAGTGCTTGGAATACACCAACTATTCACATATTAACATATGAATGTAGAAATGTTGCTTGATCAGGAAATAGATTTAACATTTGTATTTCAAAATTTGTTTTAGGAACAAATTCTAGTTGCAACTAAATCATTATAGCTTTGAAACCTAAACTTTTAACTGAACTTCTGATTATTCAAAAAATAGCTTGACCAAGCCTTTTTATTCTGACTTTTTCATATAAGATTAATTTATCGACATTACAGGCTATTTTATTTCTTCAATTATCCAGAAGTAGTAGCTATTCGTTTATTGTTTCACACACCATGCTGTTTTCTTTCATAATCTTTACTCGGTGATTCCGAAGTATGTTTAAAGTATCCTAGACTCCAGAAGTGAATTTAACGACTGCCGATATTTCTTCATTGCAATTAGATGAGGATATTTGGGCCAATCACCCGATGTCCACGCTATTTCAATTGATATCAACGTACGAGCTTTTGAGCTTTAGGAGATAGTTGTGTTTCCAGCAACCACTATTTTACTGTCAGACGTACCGCAAATGCCAAAAATACCACCATTTATTTCAATAAACATCTTAATTAACAAAACAGTCCTAACTTTCAAATAATTTATTTATAACATATTATTACAGTTTTCATTATTACCTTATCAAAGGTTTTATATAAAATTTAAGAACTCACGATGTATATGCATAAAACATGGCACATACTGTGTGATGGTCAGAGTAACTTTGAAGGAAGAGGTAGCGGTGAAAGTGGTGACGGTGGGTGTGCTTCCTGTTACCAACTTTTAACACCCATTTTGTAATGTCCTTCCCCAACGTTTCACATGATTAATTAATTGACAGTCTGATCCCAGAAGTAATTTACAGGTTGAAGTGGAAAAGTTACGAGTTAAAGTAGGAAGTGGATATAATACAAGAAATGGCTCTTTATATCAATCTTATTGTGGCTGTTGGAATAGAACCTACAGTTAAATTTATATATTAGTGAAAGAGTGACGGCCATTTTTATTGCTTTCCTCCATAGAGAGTGGTAGTGCGTCTTTTAAGACATTTAAGATGGATGTTTGTGTGCTCTCACCCTCATTGTGTATGGGTAATAGAAAACCTAATAATTTTTTTGTGTAAAGATGTGGAATCATTTATTAATGTTGTTATCATTAACTAACATTAAAGAAAATAAATGCTCAGTAACGAAAATAATAGGGTGAGGGAGATTGTGAACCCATTATCATGCCCCTAGTTAAAAAATATCATCCCACAAAGTTTGGTTGAGATTGGCTTAATGACCAAGAAACAGTTAGATAACAGACAAACACACAGATTTATTATAGTATTTTATGTATACAAATATTGATTATGATGTTTTTATATTCTTCAGCATTTCCATAAAGGAGTGCATTAAGAGATTGTAGTGGTTTTCTCAAAAGTTGTATTTCAACTTTGGCATTACCAAAATACGGTTGTGGCTTCCCATTGGAATACCTTTTTTTTGCCATGCAAATCTCACATTATATAGACCTTCTTTTAACATCAAAAGTAGAATTTGCTTCGCAATCGAATTTGGGATCATAATCATAAAATGTTTAGAAATACATTCTATATTTCCATTAAGTTTATTTTTGTTTGTTTTTTAAAATTTCGCGCAAAACTACTCGAGGGCTATCTGCGCTAGCCGTCCCTAATTTAGCAGTGTAAAAGCAGTCATCACAACCTAACGTCAACCTTTGGGCTGCTCTTCTACCAACGAATAGCGGGAATAACCGTCATATTATAACGCCCCAACGGTTGAAATGGCGAGCATGTTTGGTGTAACAGCGATTCGAACCGTGACTCTCCTTTTTACGAGTCGAGCGCCCCAACCACCTGACCATTTCCATTTAGAAACAGTAACTATTCTTTGATCTTGATATTCCCTGACTTGATGTCATTAGCAACAATTTCTGCAACTGATTCTTTCGTTCTTCTTGACATTCTGCAAATATATTTTTGTGTGTGTGTCATCAATCTCATCAGCTGGCACTCATACGTTTCTTCCAACTATTATTTCCCTATCTCGATCTTGTGTTGTAGTATTTTCGTCAGGTGTTTCTCGTTCTCTTCTTCAAGCTGTTGTTGTTTTGAATTAAGCACAAAGCTACACAATGGGCTATCTGTGCTCTGCCTACCACGGGTATCGAAACCCGGATTTTAGCGTGTAAGTCCGCAGACATACCGCTGAGCCACTGGGGGGCCTTCTTCAAGCTATCCTTTCGTCATCTAGAGCTTGTCTTGCAATTAATTATTTGACGGCAGTTAGCCGCGTTAGAGAAAGTCTAATAATTGTTTTTGTGGTGTAAGTTCGTGGCATAATCTATGAATATAGTCAACATTAACTTACGCTAAAAATAGTAAACGAATAATAATATAACATAAACAACTTGTAAGAACAAAGAAGTTAATAACATGACAATTTAAAGCATAACTGTTTTTTTTTGGTTTTTTTCAGGGAAAGTACGTTTGACAAAAACACCCAGAAAATACTGCAATGTTTTGACTTGTCGGAAAGCCTAGGTGTTGAAGGTCCGTTTCTTCAGTTAAAAATTACCGGGGTGGCGTCTGCTGACCTTATTGTAGGTTAATGTGCCAGTTTTATAGTATGTGGAGTTGTTGTTTTTTTCATCACCATTTAAGCCCTTAAAACTGAGATTAATTAAATAACTTAACAGACATTTTATATTTTGTGATTATTGTTTCCATTTTTCGCTTATCCTAAAATATGTGAAAGACATACGTTATTAAATTAACAGATTAACTGTACAATTTACGAAAAGAAATACAACTGTACTTTTCACAAATGTTTCAAAAATATACTGTAGTTTCATTAGTGAAAATATCAATCATCATGTAAAAAACAGTGAAGCGATAAGAGATTTTGAATATTTTACTACCCCTTCTTCCTGCCACAATAAAAAAACCAAAAGGATTTTACCACAATTAATATTAATAATTCACCCAGGGGCAGATATACTTAGACTGCAGGGAGACGCATACACAATCTAACAAGAGTTTATACATGTAAATGCCATTTTTTACATATATAATTTATTTACAAGTGGGTTTTTTCGTCATCACGGATTAATAGGAGTTTAATTATATATCAGAACTTTGTGAGTTTTCCATCATTTTTGTATACTCTCAACAAAATATATCGCTACCCTTTACTATTTCTGTGTTCAAAATCAAAGAAAACTGTTGCTGTAAAAAACAACAACATAAATCTGTGAGCATGGTACATTAAATGTAATCTAGGTAATACACTTAGAAATAGCAGAAACCAAAAGGGCCCGGCATGACCAGGTGGTTAAGGCAATCGACTCGTAATCTAAGGGTCGCGGGTTCGAATCTCTGTCACACCAAACGTGCTTTCCCTTTTAGCCGTGAAAGCGTTATTAGGTGATAGTCAATCTCATTATTTGCTGGCAAAAGAGTAACCCAAGAGTTGGCAGTGGGTGGTGATGACTAGATGCCTTCCCTCTAGTCTTACACTACTAAATTAGGGACGGTTAGCGCAGATAGCCCTCGTGTAGCTTTGCATGAAATTCAAAACAAACAAATCAAAAGTAAGGTAAAAATGAATAAACAAAACCAATCAAGAAAGATTAGAAAAATGTAAAATTGCCGTCAGTTTCTGTAGTTATTTGACGAGATAAATCACAGTATCATTATCACATTTAAAACTAACACTGAAACACTGAGGTGAAAAAATACTGTCAATACTTGGATTGCGTCTTTTTCTTCCATCGCAAACTCCCCAGTAACCCAGCGGTATGTATGTAGACTCATACAACTAAAAGCCGCGTTTCAATACTCCTGATGGAGAGAAGACAGACAGCCCATTGTGTGGATTTATGCTTAATTGCGAACAAACAACACACCGTAAAAAAAAAAAAAAAAAAAAAAAAAAAAAAAAAAAAAAAAAAATCGAGATTTTTTACAGTAGTCCGTAACAATAATTCACCGACAAATATTTATATCTATGTTTTGGAGAAGTGAGGTCCCTGACATATACACAGCCTAATAAAAAATAAATAAATATATACGAAACGAATGATCGTAGTTTACCATTAGTAACTAGTGGGTCTGCCCTTTAAATAACTGAGACAAAAAAGCGATCAAAGGTCCCACGTGCTAAACCTGAAATACAAGACAAGAACTTGGATGAGGTGTTGATAGATATTGTTTATTCAGTGAATAAAATATCCGGATTCGTAATGGAATTTTCGAATCAAAGCAATTTCAATTTGAATCATTTTTTCTATATTTTGCGTAACTACAATACAGTGAAAGTGCTGTAATATTTCATTTTAATAGACTAAAGCTAGAAACTGATGTTTATTTTACGGAAATTCCAGCTAAACGGCACATACAGGATGGCCCGTAAGTCCCTACCCATCCATATATTTTACGTATCCAGTGTATCTTTGTGCTGTCCCTCATTCTCGCTACATAATAATATGCGACGTCATGTTTTGTGAGACATTTTCCTCAACATAGCAGGGGTTATTTCTCCAAATGCCGCGGTAACAGCTGCATTCAACTCATCATTAGTATTATAACGTTGTTTAGACACAACATACGGATGGTTAGGGATGTACGGGCCACTCTGTACAGAGTGATCACATTCTCTGCTAATTCACACACGTACATTTTGAAGTAGTTTGTATTGAGCTCGGCCCGCGTCCGTAGCCTGGCTAGCTAGATCAGACATGCACGTACTGTACGTGCACTACATTTAGCCATTATTTTGCAACAGCTGGGGTGTTTGGAATCTCTTGCAATTTTCAGCTTTTATTCATAAAACTAGAAACTATTGTGTTCATAAAATGCAACATATGCTGTAATTAAATATTAAGATTTGAAGCTGAATAAAAATGTTGCAAGAATAAAAACAAATCCTTCATTTCTTTTCATTAGTGAATGTTTTTACGAAGAGTTAAAACTTTTAGTGCTGGAAATTTAGTCGCTATAAAGTGTTAAAATGATGAATGTTAAAAAAATGTTGAGCAGTATTTGCTAATTGCTAGGCCCGGCATGGCCTAGCGCGTTAAGGCGTGCGCTTCGTAATCTGAGGGTCGCGGGTTCGCGCCCGAGTCGCGCCAAACATGCTCGCCCTCCCAGCCGTGGGGACGTTAATGTGTGACGGTCAATCCCACTATTCGTTGGTAAAAGAGTTGGCGGTGGGTGGTGATGACTAGCTGCCTTCCCTCTAGTCTTACTACTAAATTAGGGACGGCTAGCACAGATAGCCCTCGAGTTGCTTTGTGCGAAATTCCAAAACAAACAAAATGCTAATTGCTGACGAATTTCAATATTTATTAGAACTTTATGCAAATCAGAAGCACCAAACTATATTTCCCTTGTTCTTTGTGATGCTTTCACAAATAACAATCAAGAATGAAGTTTGTTTGTTTTGGCAAAATGGCAAAAGTCATGCAGCTTTACCAATTACCGTCGTATCCTCGTTCAGTGTTTGTTTGTTTTTGAATTTCGCACAAAGCTACTCGAGGGCTATCTGTGCTAGCCGTCCCTAATTTAGCAGTGCTAGACTAGAGGGAAAGCAGCTAGTCATCACCACCCACCGCCAACTCTTGGGCTTCTCTTGTATCAGCGAATAGTGGGATTGAGCATAACAATATAACGCCCCCACGGCTGGGAGGGCGAGTATGTTTGGCGCGACTCGGACGTGAACCCGCGACCCTCAAATTACGAAGTGCACGCCTTAACGCGCTAGGTCATGCTGGGCCCCATGAATTATGTATATATTTGATATGGTTTATATTTTTCATTGACCTTCTCTTGGAACAGAACGGGCTGTCATTCCAGTCACTATTTTGTGACTTGAATGAATTATGAAAAGCCCAATCTTGTATGAAAACATTACCTTGTCAAGTAAATTGGTCAATGATGTTGACAGTTAGAGGGCTTTGCACACACGCAAAAAAAAGTGATAAACTGAGCAGCATTCATCACCTCTTTGCATACCAGCAGCTGCCTATATGGTATTCTTAAACCGTAACACTTTTTTTTTTGTTGTGGTCATGGGTTGTAGATAGTTCTATGAAAATGCCTAAAAGGTAATAGCCATAAAATTGCAGCTGAATTTACTATCAGAGAATTGTGTACATATGGATTCAGTGTGATAGCACATACTGTTTGGAATGACATCTGTTTAAACTTATTTCTATATAGTCTGCCATTATATACCCCATGCAATGAGATAACATTCAATAATATTGGTAAACAATTGCTACGGCAGTGACCATTTGACGTGGGTTATTCCACACATTTATCTTAAAAACACAGAGAGTGCTTTATACTAGTTTTAGATTTCCTGGCCATGCAGTAATTGTTGTTTTCAGATATAAACGAAAATGCCAGTATCACTGTATCCACTATGAATAGTGGTAGTGTGATTGATCTGGCAATTACTCACTGATGTTGAGCAATTTTCCCTTTATGTGACCTGAAGTAAATATTGTTAATTCCCAGGATCTTTTCATTTGTGGCATACCTGTTTTTATTTGGTGGTATTTACCAAACTATATGACGTATCATAGAAATTGTAAATTTGTATTCTTGAGGATTTCTTTTTATTTACTGGAAAGTTGTGTATTTTGTCTGCTTTGCAAAAATAAACATAACGATTTACATTTTATTCCTAGTATGTGTATATGTTAGATATAAGTTGCTTTTGTGTCACAGAAACAATACATTTAATTTATACACTAAATCTTTTGATGCTTACAAATAAAATAAATGGTGCATGTAAGAAAGTTAGTTTTTTTTTTTTCAAAAACTGTTTCTGACCTTTGGTGTAATTTACAATACCAATACAGTGAGTTGGATTTTGAAGCAATACATTATTCTATTTACTTAAAACGTATATAGTTCAATTACATTTAACACATGCAGTACATGTTAGGGAATATTTAAAATACTGACAAATACTGAGGTTTACCAAACATTGTAAAGTTCTCTTATGTCAGGTCCACTTCTAAAATTGATTGGAAAAATTTTTGTACGGTATTTTACTATACACACATTTTTTTCCTTAATGAATCTTTTTTTGTCTAATTTAAGCTTTTTAGTTTGAAATGAAAATACTTTGACTAGATAATTTTACATGTGAATGAAAGCATTAGGAACTAAAAAGGTGTAAAGACTGGGTAAATGAATTAGATATAACAGTTTCTGAAGGAATGGATTAAGACTTAAAATTCAAAAGAAGTCCTTCATTTTAGCTTTATGGAAAAATCATATGATGCCATTTTAACATTACAGCAAATATATTCCAGTGTTTTTCCTTGTTTTAGCAGCAGTATGTTGTTTAGCAAAGTATGTGGTTAAAAATTGTATTGCGAAGCTTTCAGCAGTGATTGCACTTACACAATTATGTGTCCCTGCAGGCTCGTTTGAGTGATATATACAATCAAAGCAGCATTGCTACTCGACAGATACTGGTGAAGAATATAGCAGCTTGTATAAGTGGTCAAGACATGACTGTAAGTTGATTTTTTCTAATCGTAAAATCTAGGCTGCTAGTTTTATTTTAAGAAAACATGCATTGGACTTATTCTCAAAGAATGCAAAATGCAGATTAAACTATATAAAGGCAAATAAAATGCAAAATACAGAAGTGCAACATTCACATATTTTTATAACATCAGAAAAAGAAACTGTATACATGTTAAAGATGTATAGAAATAGGTGAATGTTGTAATTTACTGTTTTCCATTTGGTTTTTATACAGTTAACATATATTTTGCATTCTTTGAGGATAAATTCTTTGCATATCAGACAAAAACATTTTAGTTTTGTAGATATGTTATACAGAAGACCAAACCTGGATATATGAAAACAACTTCAAATCATAGTTTCCTTACAGGTCCACTGACCTGTAAATGAATTAGATATAACAGTTTCTAAAGGAATGGATTAAGACTTAAAATGTAGAATGTAATACAGTAATGTAATACTGTATAATTTGGATAATTACATGTATCAGCTCCAGTGATTTGCATGCATGATGTTCAAAAATGAAAAAGTATCTGTTCCATATCTAGTACAAATGCACTTAAATTTCTAGAAATGTAGTCTTATATTAACTTATGAATTTATTTTGTTCTGGCTCTTTATATCTACTGTATTTTAAGTTATAACAAGTACAGTAAACTAAAGTCATTTGATTTCAAACACTTATTTCACAGTTACTCAAATCATCCATAATAGGTAACATTTCAAAAATATCTGTTTCTTATATATTCAAAATAATAAAATTACAGAGAGCAAATGTTTTTTGTATTACAAAATAACTGAAAACAACCTTTAAATACAAAAAATTGTGATTATTTGAGGCTTTTGTCATGATTACCAACATTGATACCTTTTTTTTGGTTAATTAGAATAACATTTTGAAAAAGTTACCAGATGTGATCATGATTTTTAGAACAACTTTACAAAATCAAGATATGTGAATGGTTTTTTGTTATATTTTTTCATTCTCCAGTTTGGAATAACTTCTATGAAACTTTAATAATATAAAAATCATTCTTACTGTATTTTCTGTTTAGATGCAACCATTTGATCAGCTGGAACCTGAAGAAAGAGAGTCATTGATGCTGGCAGTCCAACGACTGAAAGAAATTGGACAGGTTTGTAATCGTATGAGATAACATAATTTACACTACTTCAAAATAATGCGCAACTGAATGTAAAACTAACTTAAGGAAACATTTTCCATATTCAATTCAAATTTGAAATTTGATGGTTTGAAAAAAAACAAAATCCTCATTAGTATGTTCACTTTTATGTTATTTGTTTTAGGTAAAACCAAGGTGGTATCTTATTACTCTGTTGTAAGCAGAAAGGGCAATTTAAATATCATATATGACTGAGAATTACACTACTGCAAATGCAGGTGATCTCAGCAATATTCATTGCTATCAGTTACATTACTGAATGCAAATCTGAATGGATTTGAAAATTTATACATTTTTCAGTTAGACTGAGTTCAAAGAAATTAAAAAAAACATTTTTCTTGGAAAAATAATGTGTATTATAAAACAAAATGTTTGGAAAAAGATGAGACAGTCAATATCTTTCACTTCTATGGTTAAACACTTGTATGATATACTGTATTAAGTAGTGTGAGTTCAATTTTATTCATAACTGGATTCAGTTACGTGTTAACATGAGCTGTATCAATGATTGAATGTCTTTTTGAATAATGTTAGTGGAAGACAATTTATTTGAAAATTTATATTTCTTTAGTTAATTCTATACCTGTTGGAATGTTCTCTCAACTGAGTAAAAGTATGCAAAGAATACTAAACCATACGAGTGTTTTACCATAGATGTAAAATATATTTACTGTCCAGTTCAGTCTTTTCCAAACATTTATCAGTTATTGTTTTATAATACACATTATTCATCCAAGGAAGATATTTTACTTTAGAGATCCTACTTATACAAGAAAATGTAAACAGAGGAGCCATTTCATAACTTGACATAAAAAAATACATTGTATGTAATTTGATTAACTGACTAATTCTAAGCATTATACTTCCCAAATAATTTGTATTATCATACTATCTTAATAGTGTGCCAGCAAGAAAATGGTGAGAGTTCTGGTTGATGCTGAATATACCTATATAAATCCTGGCCTCGGTCTATTTACTATGGCTATGATGGTGGCATTCAATCAGCAATTTCCACTTATCTGGAATACCTACCAGTGTTATCTGAAAGTAAGTGGTTTTGAAATAAGTATTAGGAAAATGATTTGAACTATACTTTAAGGTTATCAAAGCAAGCACTGAAAAACAAAATAAGAAATGCATCTACATTATTGTTAAAGATGTTGGTTTTACTTTTTGGGTGCTCTGGATCAGAGAAGTGAAATGAAACAGAAAATAAAGTACTTTGTTTTTTTTGCTCACTATTAATTTGTGGTGTAAACATCAACTAATTAAAATTTTATTAATAAACTTATTATAGTCACAAAGATTACCTGCTTCATCTCTTACTACTTTGAATACGATTTTTTTTAGTTTTTTCATGCTTTTATAATAGGACTTATTTAACCCATAAGGCCAAAGTAGTAAAGTTTAATATTATTTGTATACTCCGTAGGTTACATATGATGTAGAACTCTCTAAAACCAGTATAATTCAGTGAAAAATAGTAAATCAAATGGTAGATTTAGCTTGAATTTTTTTTAGTGTTTTAAACACCTTATTAACTGAATAATTTAGCTTGAATTTTTTTTTAGTGTTTTAAACACCTTATTAACTGAATAATTTAGCTTGAATTTTTTTTAGTGTTTTAAACACCTTATTAACTGAATAATTCAAGGAATAAATTAGTAACATCAATGCTGTGTATTCTTGAAACTCGTGCACAAATATGGAACTTATGTGTGAGTAAAAATACCACACATGTAATACATCTTTCACTTCCACATAAATCCTAATGTTATTCAATTGGTTTGTTCTTGTCCAGGGTTACTTGTGGGATCACATGAAACTGAATGATGGGATGAGCTTCAGATTTATTTTCAGTTCAATTTAGTTTATTCAGAGTTTACTTTATCTTGTAATGAATAATAAACTGTACCTATTTTTATTTTTAAGAACATGTATTTGTTTTACTGGAACCACTTTATTTGGTCATCCTTAACATTTAAGTTGCAACACTGTGACCATATCTACAGTCAGGATTGGTTTATCCAATTTATGCAAATATGGTGATTGGTTTAGTTATGAGGGTAGTGTAGCATTATATTAACATATTAAGGAAAAGGCATTAAAACTGATTAAAAAACAGCACTGTTTCTTTTAACAGTTATGTAAGTTCAAACATTCATTACATCCCTATAACAGCTATGGGACTGATATGTACTGAAACCAAATCAGAGTACACAGAAAATTATAATTAATGTTGTAAATATAGTTTCTAGCTTAGAGGATGCATTTGTAGTTTTTCAACAGTGGAAAAAATTCATACTTTGGCAGTGGTCCTAATATTAGGTTTAGTATTATAGTGAATAATAACAATTCTCACTGCATCCACTTCATTTCATAATTGACTTAAAATTTGTTGGTTTGAAGTTAAGTATTTTCTTCTGATAGATCCACTTGAACATGTTTAAAAAATGTCATTTATTTTACTATAAAATTTCATTGGTAATTCATAAATATATTGTCTCTATCAGAAAATCTTTGAAACTGCCTCAACTGAATTAGGAATTGTAGAAAACTTGGGAGGATGTTTTGGTGCAAAAGTTGTAAGAGGTGCATACTTAACTCAAGAACGTCTACGGGCAGTTAAGCTAGGTTATCCAAGCCCTATTTGTGATACCTATGAACATACAAACCAGAATTACAACAGGTAATTTTGCTGTTAATCAGTTTCTGAGGTGTACACATGCAGTGTAAATAATGTTACGTGGATTATAATACTAAATTGTTTTCTGTTCATACGATTTACTATAAGATAATGTGTTAAGCTAAAGTTTCAGTTAAGTCAGAAAACTAAATGAATCTATGCTGAAGTAAATATTCTAGTTATAATATTGTTGTCTTGATTTATGATTGAACTTTCTTATAAGTTTATGCAATTTAATTAAAGCTTGTTTCATTGATTTAAATAAATGTGAAACAGAAAAATACAAAATTTTATGAACTAAATCTTGAGTGTTGATCATTATATGAACTAAAGTCTAAATGGTATAATAATATATTCCTACTTATTTCTGCTGGTATTACTATGCAATCTGTAGCATTCCAAATGTATCATGTTTTCTTTTCTCTAGGGTGGTTAAATATTTCTTGGAGCATATTAATCTGGTAGGACCAAGATGTAACATTATTGTTGCAACTCATAATGAGGAAAGTGTTCAACTTGCTATAGAAAGGCAAGAGATAATGTGAATTTTAAGAAATTATTTATTTTATAATAATAATCTTTAAATATAATTCTTTCCTAATTTATAATAACATTTGGTATTGTCTATAGTTCACTGTTTGTTTATAAATAATCAGTTACTTAAACATTGTGTAGCCAGTTACAAATTATTAAATTCATAACAAGTGTGTTTTATAATATTCATTATCATGTTGGTAACTCAGAAATTTAGAAACAGAAAAGATTTTCACGTAATTTAATGTAAACTGATTGAACACTTTTTACAAACATAAAATTTACAAAAGAACCTGTAATAACTATTAGTTTATATAAATGTGTATTTTTTAATTTTTTAGATTTATAACTTAGTCTTTTAATTAAAATATATATTTTGTTAGAACATAATTAGTTTTCAAATTATAGATTGATTTATTACAAAACGGTAATTCAAATAATTACTTTAATGTTGGTAAAAATTTGTTGAAAAGTATATTAACACTACTATTTTATTTTAATTGTCAAGACCGAGTTACTAAATAGACTTCATCATTCACTTATTTATATTATGAATCTGAACAAAAAAAAAGATGATAAAAGAGCAAAACATAATTAGAAAATGTATTATTAATATTTAGGCTAAAAGTACAATGTCAGCTTTATTGAGAATACTTTTAGTCTAATGAGTATTCTCTTGGATTTTTTATAGGCTCAAAATGATTAGCTTTTCAAAGGAATGATAAAACTATAGGATTGTCATTATAAGAGTTAATAACATCTAAGAAAACACAGAACTGATTTCTGTTTGAAATACTTTCAGAATGAGAGAAATGAACATTGATCCACTCAATGGAGGGGTTCATTTTGGACAATTGTATGGAATGTGTGATCAGATCTCTTTTCCATTAGGTAGGTAGTATTACAATGTGTTATAATGCATTAATGATTTATTACAAAATATGTCTGTGTTACATACATTATTGTATGTAAGTAAAAATTGCTTATGTAGTACAGTTGTGTCACATTTGAAGCTGTCATTTCAGAAAAACTGTATTTTAATGAGTTCAACTTGAAACCTCAACAGGCAAGTGTACCAATCGTGAATATTATGCCTAAACAATCTATTTATGAAACTCCAAACATTATGTAAATTTCTGTTTGCTTTAAGAAAAACAACTTATCTTGCATGCATTCAAAATGTTTATTTACATGTATCTTTTTAAATTTAACAAGCAGAAAACGACTAAAAATATTGATTTTTAATGACATTTAAAAATTAAAAAACTTCTCACACTTTTAGTTGATATTAGGTTAGAATGTAGCATGTATAAGTTATTTTTGCTACTCTTAACTCTTAGCTTCAGCTGGTTATGCTGTTTACAAATGTGTTCCATATGGACCTCTTCTTGAAGTACTACCTTTTCTGGCAAGAAGAGCTATGGAAAACAAAGGAGTCTTGACAGGATCTCGAAAAGAAAAGACCCTGCTGTGGCAAGAATTAAAGAGGAGGATGAAAAACATGATGAGACTGAAGACTAAGCATGATCTAAAAGTAGAGACTGTCTGAATAATATATTTGTAATAGTTTTATAAAACATTTTAATGAACCTTAAGATATTTAGTTCATTAAAATGTTTTATAAAACTATTACAAATATATTATTATTATGTTTTGTAATAGTTTTATAAAACATTTTAATGAACCTTAAGATATTTAGTTCAATTATATCATTTTAGATAATTGATTACTTTCTAAATGAAGGTTTAGAATAGAAAATAATACTAAAATATACCTTGATAATGAGAAAACCCACTTATAAAGGAAAATATATATGTAAAAACAGCTGGTTTAGTTGAGAAACGTTGTTTTCTCCTCTACATATAATTTTCTCAACCCATACCAGTCGTTTTTACATACATAATGCTAATATATGTACTTTTTGGGGATTTCACCACTAATTAATGAATGTTTCCTTTTTCTCTGCCTTTTCTTGTAATTAATAAAAACTTTTATATAAATAAAACAACCATGTAGTTCTTACTTTAATATATACATATAAGATTACAACACCTTGTTTCGTAATATTTAAAGCTACTATTTAGAAAATTGGTTACTTACAAGTAATGAGAACATTAGACACCCATGTACTTCACCTCAGTAACAAAAGAACAAAAACCAATCCTTTATGTGCCACAGAAAACATTTGTTTTCAACACTTGTTTATAATATATTTTGTTTACTTTTTAGAAAAATGTATTGATAATCTACATTTGATAAAGAAGTTTTAGGCACATCCAAAATTAAGGAAGAATCCCAGTACATCAGGTTACATCAATATGTCACTATTCATTCTGTAGAAAGTCCGAGATATATAATGGTGAAATAATTTATTGCATGACCCAATTTTTCCATACCTTTCTTTAGAATCATCACCTGTTGAGGTCCTATTGCATGTAGATGCAAATGTGTTTCACAGAAGATGTAATACTGCTTAACTAATACATCAGCCTTTTTTTTTTTCCATAAATAGAGGTTCTTACTTAAAATCAGTTTACAACTCTATTTGTTATATCTTACATGTGATGTTATTATAAAAACTAATTCCATGTAAAAAAAATAACACCATTATATTTTGAGTAAAAATGGACTTTTGATAAGGAAGGCTACTTGAATAATTAAATTTAATGAGTTTACTATGAACCACAAGGTTAGGAAATATAGAGAGACTGGCAGTGTATAAAAGTAGAAGTGAAGAGGTAGGAAGAAAGTTTTCACAACAGCTAATGATCATGTTCTGAAATGTATAAGCTTACAGAACTGTCAAATGTATTGTCCGCAGTTCTCAAAAGAGCATGACAGGAAACTTTAGGGGCCACTATTACTACTTACTCTGTTTGGTTTTTGCCTATGTTAGCTGGTCTTCCAAAAAGACAGCCAATAAAAAAAACAGAAAAAACTCTATTCACCAATAAGATGAGTCAAATGAAGCTCAAATGGTAAAAACAGCATGCTGACTGGACTGAAGCAATGTTAAATGCACTGTCAGTTCTGACAATCATGTTAATTCAGGACAACTTTGATGGAGCTGACCAGTGTACATTCTAGGATAACTCAGCTCCATACCCTAGAGCTAAAAAGGTTGGTAATAATCATGCACTCCATGCAGTACTTTAGAGACAACTTGTAATTTATTCACTGTTTCAGTTGAAGGACTATCTTCAAAGAAAGAGGATGAAAACACTATGCTGGCCAGGTAACAGCCCATATCTCAAACATATCAAAATTTATAAAAAGTGAAAATAACAAAGTGCAAGAGAAAAGATAGAGAAACATTAGGAACAGTAGAAAGTCCTAATCTATCTGTGGAACCACTAACTCATACCTACTTTAAGTCCCTTTTGCACTCTGTGCCACAGAATGTCAAGCAGTTATCAAGGTCACATATGTACAATCAAATCTTGAAACAAGAGCATACTTTATGACCACTTATTTTGTCAATTACATTAGTAGTGTTATCTTTAAATATAGGTTTTCTTACTCAGAAAATACTTTCACATTTGTCAGATGTTTGCTTATCATCTCTGTAATATATTTTTGAAGATTGGTTTCTTGATGCAATATGTATATATGTTTGGATAATTGAAATGTGATTCAGCTTACACCACACAATGTCTAAAATAATTTTACATTACTTGTGACACTTTCACAATGCACAATCTTTTTAAGCATTACAGAAGTCAAGACAACTGAAAAAAAATAGGTAATGTAATGATCTTTTTCATAGTTGCATGTTAAAATTCACATGGCCCTTTCCTATTTAGTTATTTCTCTGCTTGTTGAGCATACTATAAAACCTTCATAGTGTGCCAATAAGGTAAACATTGATCAGTTGCGATAATGGAGCAGATAAGTAAAGACAACTGATACTAGTTTTGTGACTAAAGATTGTAGAGTAATGTCTGATTGAACAATGAAAAGTTTCAGCCACATAATATAGAATAACCATTATCAAGTTACCAGCCATGTTTGATTTTTAATTGAAAGGATAAACAGTTGATATTTTAAAATAATATTAACATTTTTCTGACATTTTAGGAGAATAAATTGCCTGCCTGGCCAAAGAACGTTCTAAAGCAGTTGAACCTGGCTGGGTGGATTTTGACAAAAACAGACAATTATTTCTAAGTAGATCAAAATACGAAAAAGCTGATGAATATCGGAAGTTCAGAATACAACTGCGGTAACTCAACGACAGCGTAAAGGTAAAAACTTGGCATGTATTTTGGCTTGAAAATCTAACAAGCCCTGCAGCGGCTTGAGAAATAACTAGTGTCGTTCACAAACAATACTTCCTCTTTACCCCACACACGCCATTGTAGCGTAAATTATATATCATAATGTGTTAAACTAGGGCTTTGAGTTTAAGGTAATTATGATAATACTGAACGTAAATTATTGTTATTAAAAGAATAAGTTTGTTGAGCGTTGGTTGAGGTTAGAGTATAAGTTAAGCAATTTAATGTACATCGTCGCAATGCATATCGCTGAGATATAGCAAGACAAGAAAGAAGAAATAGAAAAGTAGAGTCGACTTGAATTAAGCGGAGCGGTACGACGGGAGTGCGCGAAATGCGGATGAAGTTGATGTTAGCTCGGCGATCTTTGGTTAGTTGTAAAGGCCAAGGCTGGGTAAGGTAGAGACTTCTTGAATTAAGAGTGTACAAAGTTAAAAATACTATAATATAGCAAAATGTGTTCAACTAGAAACTTGACCTTAGATTTAACTATTTACTTTGTCTTTTTGTGAGATAACACTTTTCCAGGGTTGGAGTCACAGGATCCAAAAATTCAAGGATAACATTGTTGCTGTGGGGGAAAATGCGAGAACCCTGAGAAAACCCACTTTCATGGCCAGCACGTTAAATAAAATACACTGACCGTGCTCGACGGCAGCTGAGAGAGAAGAATACCAAGATTATTAATATTATTAGTTTCATAAAAAAAACAGGAAACTTTAATACATTTTATGGAACTAATGGACTACAGAAATTCGAGATGACGAGAAAATCTACTTGTTCCACCAGTCATGTTCTGTCTAGGAGGTTGAGTATAGGGATCTGTATATGTAAAAACTGCTCGTTTGGGTTGAGAAAATATTTTACTTAGAGGATCGAAACAAGGTTTCGACCTTCTTCATAACTCAAACAAGTCCTTTTTACATATACTTTTCTCCACAAGTGGGTTTTCTCGACATAACCAAGTGTAGGGATCTGTTGTAATCAACAGTTGTTATTCATCAGTCTGAACATCATAATTTCAAATACTGATAGAAACATATGCAGCAGTTGTAACGAAGGGATAATAATTAATAATAAATAAGATTAACAAAAAAATGGTAAGCAAGAAAATCTGTATTATGATAAAACAGTAAAATATGTACGAATTTTCCTGATACATGTATAATAATCATGAGGGAAGGAAGGCCTAGGTATACTTGTAATAAGAAACATCAATGTGCTAATGACCAGAAAGCAATAAGGACGTTTCATTATCATTAAGTGTCCAAATATCACCTGTGTTCTGGGGCTTATTTCTCTGAGTATGTACCTTACATAAATGTATAATGACTTCTGAATAATAGACAATGGACAGAGCTTTCCAAAGATATATAATATACTGAGTTTGTGTTAAGGTTTGTTTAGTAAAACAAAGAAAATAAACTAGGTGGAAAAATATGACATAATGTAGCCAGAGTGGCAGATTTTTGGCACAAGTTATATTTTTAAAAACTGTATAAATTGCACATGTAAGAGAAGATTTATCTTTTCTTAACAGTTTCTACTTATAAAATGGACACTTAAGAAGGTTTGGCCCCTATATTACAAAAAATGGAAACTTTTTCCAGCAGTCTTTATGGTTCTTGAAGATTTATCTTGTGATGTGAAATTTAAACATTTTAAAGTGCACGGTAAAGCAAAGGTAAATTCTAATTACTATTAGAAGAACACTTGATTTACAGTCTGTAAACATAAGCCAATCAAATCATCAAGACATTAAGTACTTATTGTGTTCTCCTAACTTCTTATATATAATACAGGCATTTCTAATGTGACCTCCCCATCAAAACAATATACTGACATCAAATATGTAACATTAAATTCCCACACTCTTAAGTTATGGCCAGCAACAAATCTGTTGTCCACACTAGTTTTTCTATGATGTGTAGAGAATGAAACTAGTGTTCATGCCATCTGTTTCTCCTACATGTAAATGAAATAATTTCAGTGCAAATCATTTATTTCTGTTCATTTTATTATTTGCTTAAGCAGGATACTTAAGGTTGACATTGAAGTACAATAAAAGGATTGTGAAAAATCTATTAAGCCTTCCATTACAGAAGCTTGTTACAATGAAGACTGTAGTGTTGGAAAATAACAATTTAGATTGTGTATTTATGTGAAAAAGGTGAGGTTTTTAGGAAGTTTGTTGTACAAAAAAATTAGACGAACTATAAAGGCATTTGTACGCAAGATTTTCAACTGATAATATCAATCTGACAAGTTGAAGTGCAAAGTGATGATTATGTAAAGAAACTATTTTTCCATTGCATAGTTTGCACACTTCCTTTGCATAAACTCTAAGACATGCAAAATACATATATATACAGTTTTCTCAGTATTCCTGTATATTGTATCCTGTAATTACTCTCTTATACCATGAACTCTTGTTAAATGAGAAGTGTATGGTAAAACAAATAATTTACAATACTTACATTAAATGTGTAATACCATATTAAATGACACTGTAAAAAGTTATAGCATACACACTTTGGCCTCACCCAAGCATAACTGTGAAAATCAGATGAATGAAGTAATTCTATGATAACATGAGCCTGGAAAAATGTTCTTAATTATGATAAATTATATCAGACAATATTGTAGTTTTTAATTATTTCAATACAGAACTTCATAGATGGAATTTTAAGTCAAATAGATTCATGAATAATGAATATTTTACTTTTGGTAAAAATTTCGTACTGAGAAAGTTACACCACATACTTGAATTTCCTACAATAGGACTAATCTTTCTTGCTTTTATTTGGGTGAATATCATTGTGTTGAATAAAAAAATACAAAATTCCTATATAAAATCATATGTTTCTCAGTATGAATATGTATGAAAGTAATTCAGTGATGTATACAATATACATATGAAACCTTCAGTGGAATCTTGCAGTTGAAAGAAGTGAAAGAATATATAACCATGCCCAGAAAACTTACACATGAGTAGCATAATACTATAGGGTATAGTACAATACAGTAAAACAACAATGGTTCCATAGATATAACAAATAAATGTAAATTATTCAAAAAACACAACTGGAACTTAACGAAGCACATAAAAACATGTGAATAATATTTAATATTAATAAACTCACTGCATATAACTTATTCCAGTTTTTGACATAACATTCTGAAATTATTTTTATTTACACTCAATAACCATAAATGGCTTGAAGTTCCTTCATATTTGACTCAGCATACTGAGGACTTTAGAATTTGGTGTTCCGAGTCTTTTACTTTGATTACACATTGCAAAAATTTACATTTAATATAAGGAGAATCAAAATAATTAAAACATTTAAAGCACTGTTAAATAATTTTTAAAGGAACTATGTTTTATTTTAAAAATTACCAATGTCGAATTTCATGGATATAACACTAGAAGTCTGTTTTCTTTTGGAATTTAAGTACATACTTTCTTATCTGTTGCTTTCTTTAATAGAATTTTACATAAAATGTTTTTGGGCACATCTAATTAACAGAAATAGTTGGCAAATGTCTTTCAAACCTGAAATGCATATCTGTAATGCCATATTTTGTACAGTTCAGGATTTTATTTTTACATTTCAACTCAGTTGCAAAAACTGTAAATGTTTCTGAAAACTACCAGTTAAATTCTCTTGCAGTTTTGTATGTGTCTTATCAGATACTCATTCACAGTAAAAATGCATTTTAATGAAGGTAAAAAGTCTAATGTTCTAGGTATCAAGGATTTCATTTTTTTTATTTCATAGCTTTTATTAAGTTTAAAGTAATTGTTCCTGGAAATAAAACATAGCTCAACTTTTCCCCTTGAAGTTGAACTGTTGTTTTCTATTTGGTATTCACCAATCAGCCATTTCAAGTTAGAGATTTGTCTGTTTAAAATGATTTAATGATTAAATTACCACCAAACATTATACTATTATTTTTATTGTCTGTATTCAAACTTCTTGGACAATTTTTTTATGAAATTGGACACCGTTTTTTTTTATAAACCTGTTTTAAAGGAGTTACATAAAATTCTGTAGGGTACTGTTAGATGTATGTTAGTCTTAAAACAAAAGTGAATTTCTAAGGAATACCTTGGTTTAAAAGTACTAGTCTTCAGGATTAAAAAAGGAAATTCTATGGGATATAAAAATATTTTATGGGGTGGCAATAAGCTGTTCTTCAGTATTATGGATTGGATCTTAAAATATTTAAAAATTCAGTGAAA
This sequence comes from Carcinoscorpius rotundicauda, assembly GCA_011833715.1. Lineage (NCBI taxonomy): Eukaryota > Metazoa > Arthropoda > Merostomata > Xiphosura > Limulidae > Carcinoscorpius > Carcinoscorpius rotundicauda. The sequence goes on along the minus strand of CM022392.1, from coordinate 95,904,815 downwards.
ACTTTGTTGGGTAAAAAGTCCATAATATGAAGTTTATCACAAACCTTATATGTTAACTAGAATAAAATAAAATTATATTGGCTTCAAACCATTAGATAAATAATCAGAACAATTATATTTTTTTAATAATTATAAGTTTCAAGTTGATTGGCTGAGATTTGAAAATACAGTTGCTAACTATACATATATACATGTGTATATGTATGTATATAGATACAATGCTTAACAGTGAGGTTATGTGTGAAAAAATTAAAATGCATACAACCATTAAGAGATGTAGATTTTATTATAAGACTTAGTACTTTATAGATAGTTATTAGTACATACTGTGTTGAGGCAGATTTTGAAATAAAAGGTGAATAATAAAAAATATGTAAAGAGATCCAGGAAATATTTTATTATTAGAAATATATAAACATGTGTGCTAAGATTGTTAAAATATACCTCACAATGAAAAACTGCACATTTTATACCACCTGGTAATCTGGTCATCTAAAAATAAAAAAAAAAATTCAACTGAACTGGCAAAAGATGTCTTAATTTTTGTGCTTGTTGCTTTGAATGCATTACCAGTTTTTAACATGCATTTTGGTACATTAATGCAACTATGTTTATACTGTTCTTTTTTTCTTGGTGAGAAAACATCATAATAAGATTATAAATCAAAACGTTAATTTAATCACAAAAAGATATTAAAAAATGTTAAAACTGTTTACAGGATATTTTTCTTATTTTTTTAAGCACAGAAAAAGGAAAATATACGTGTTTTAAAATTGTTTCAAAGTATATATTGAATTCTTTTATAAACACACATTAAGAATTTTGTAATATTTATACAAGTTGCCTATAATGGTTCCCTGTGTTTAACACTTTAAGATGCTTGGTTAACTAAATTTTTGTGAAAAGATATACTTTTCACAAAAGTTGCAGGGTTTTGTACAGATGTTTGTAGAATATGCTTCACACAACTTACCATTGATTTCATTATTATACCATCAAGCAATTTATATATATAGTACACAAGAAGTCCCTGATATTGAAGATAAATATTTAATAGAGAGAATAGTTATGGAATAATATAATAAAAAAATATCTTCACTCTGTTGTCTTTCAATGACTTTCTTGTTTTTGGTATTTCATTTGGTAGATTGATTTCAAACATTCATCCAATTAACTGTTTCTTCCAATATACCAGCAGTTTTCAGAATTCAGCTTGAAACAAAAATTCACTTGAAAATGAAGCATCACAAAATACACATACTATGACCCAAAACATTGTTAAACACTGTTATAGGCTGTGAAAAGGAAGGCTACTTAATAACATTAACAGGATTACCTATTGCTGATGTTTTAATATGAACAACTGTGTGTTCACTACTTCTCTTATTGGACTCATTCTCTTCAGCAAGATAAGCTTTAATAGATTTTTTTCTTTCATGGTACTATATTTCTCTTGTGGTAGTAAAAAAAATTCATGTAAACCATTCAATTTACTTGGAGGCCTGGCATGGCCAGGTGGTTAAGGCACTCATCTTATAATCTGAGGGTCGTGAGTTTGAATCCCTATTATACTAATAGGCTCACTCTTTCAGCCATGATAGTGTTATAATGTGACAGTCAATCCCACTATTTGTTGGTAAAAGAGTAGCCCAAAAGTTGGCAGTGGGTGGTGATGACTAAATGTCTTTCCTCTAGTCTTACACTGCTAAATTAGGGATGGCTAGGGCAGATAGCTCTCGTGTAGCTTTGGATAAGATTCAAAACAAACCAAACTAATTGACTGAATTTCAGAATTGTGTTCTAGCAACATTATCAGCTGTAGAGCAGATTAATATGCACATATTGACAACTTTATTACAAGGTACACATAAAACAATCTGATTGTTGTGAGATTTTGTAATTCTTGTTGTGCAAATATTTTTAAGTAATTGTCTACATGTAGCTTTCCAATAACATATAAGTGAGATAAAATGTTTTTAAGTTAGTCTTTTGTAGGAAATTTTTAACAAGCACGACCTAAATGGGTCATATACTTTTTTTGAGATGTATGAACATTGAAACCCCATCATAATTTCTTTACATGAAAGTGTCATTTGAGCCACAAAATGATTTTGCTAGTTTTCAATGCAGTTTTATGGAAGTAACATTACTTAGTATTCATATTTTCTTCTTTTGAGATTATTTAAAATTATCCTCACTTAGAAACAAATGGTTGAGTTGTTTCTTTAAAGCAATTTGTTTATTTTATTTTAAATTTGAACTCTGCATAATAATGTTCTCCACATTCAGGCCTGTGTGCAAAATGTTTGAAAGGGGGGTCTATTTGGGAGATAAAAAGCCAAAGTGTATTGTATGAAGCACAATCAGCAATGAAAGCATGTTAATGCTTTGGGGGTATGTTCCATACCACCAGAAAGATTGTGAAGTAAGAGGTTAATCTAGAAATAATTTTACATGAAATATAGCTGAACAACTGCATGGCTATTTCCATAAAATGCATAAACATCCAATGAAAAGGTAATAAATTATAATTTTGTTTCAAAACTTTATGGGGAATTAGGCTTAAATTGGTATAAATATGTATGTTTTATTAAAGTAAATTATTGTACTTTCCATATACAGAGTTGTTGTTAATCGTTGAATTACTTTAATAATTTAAACACCTCTGTACAATAAAAGTATATTAGTTATTTCAATCTTTGGCTGTTTTATACATACTTAATGTGTGCGCTACTGAAATAACATGTTAGCACGCCCCGTTCTTTTGTGGTGCTTTTTGTAAAATGATGCACACAGTGGGAGCACCAAAGAGGGCTTGAGCCCCTGGAAAATGAGCCAAGTCCCCTCAGCCCCCTAATATGTTTACCTGCATATATTCATAAAATATGGAAAACATAATGTCGTTGTTGCTTAACAATTAACATCAAAGAGACAGACTTGTAAAACTCAATGTTTTTATTAAGACGGAAGTATGTGTCATGCATGCCATAGCAAGATACTGAATACACTGAAACTTATGTGCTGTATTGCCACTCCCTGTGTAATGCCATTCTATCTTGAGCTTTGACAAAGATTAGACAATCACGTTGATTTCAAGTTACGACAGATCATCTGGGATTTTACTTGATAAACCAAAGGTTTCACAGGTGTTTACCCATTAATTTCATTTATCTTTTATTGAAAAGTAAAACATAGCATGCATGTATAAGTCTGTTGTGTATAGGTCAAAACAATGAAGTATTTAGCTGGTGTTATGTCCTCTATGAGATCATTTTGCATTGTGTATCAGCCATCCAAAATTGTACTGATGATTATGGCATATACTTAAAATTGTAACTTACAATCCAATTTCTGTTATACTTTTGATTAGATAATAACCTTACATGTTAATTGACCAAATAATATTTCTAAACAATTCTAGAATGAATTTTGAAATTTTCATTGGGCTATTTAGAAGTACCTAATTTAATGTAATGTAGTAGTTACATTATTGTAACTGGTGCTTGTCACATTTATGATAATAAGAACAATATCACAATCACAGTTTGGCCTGTATGAATAATGTAAAATTATAAAGAAACCTAGTACAATCTGTCATCTCTGGTCTCTCAGAAATGTGAACTGAAGCAGCATGGAAAGACTTGGAAGAGTCTGCTGAGGATATATGTAAGGAAGTGGGAATATGCACTGAGATGGTGCATCAAGGTGGCCAGCGATCTGCCCCCAGACACTTGGACAAATTCATAATCACATCTAGTACTGGCCAAAGAGATGAACCAACACCAGATGCCAGGAGACACACTTTCTATGCCATCATAGACAGGATCCTCAACGAGCTGAATAGAAGATTCTCTGATGCTTGCAGTGTTCTGATGGGTACAACTGCATTGATCCCCAAACACTCCACATTTCTGGACAAGCAAGCACTCTTAGGAATGGCAACAAACTATGGCGTGGCAGAGGAGGACCTCGCAGTGGAGGTTCACCAATTGAACTGGCCAATTGTAAGGAAGAAAGACAAGGGGTAGGAAGTATCCACACCATTGGAGCTGGCAACCATGCTGGAAACATTCAAGGATACCTTCATGGATTTCCACAAACTTGTATGCATCGCTGTGACCCTGCCTGTCACTTAAGCTGCCTGTGAGAGAAGTTTCTCATGTCTGAAGCTTCTCAAGACCTACTTACGCAACAGCAGTGGTAACAACCACACCAGCAACCTTGTTGTCATATCAGTAAACTTCAGAAAGGCAAAACAACTCGATATTAATGCTGTTATAGACACATTTGCTGCCAATCACCAGAACAGGTGCATTGTTTTGAAGTAATATTAACTGCAAACACAACATGGTGAAAGATAGTTAGCTTGATAGTCACCTTATTTTGCCTCAGAGTGTATTAACTTCACATGGGATAATTCGTTTCTGCTATGTAAACTATGTCTTTATGTTATATTTTTGATTTGTAGTTTTACTCTCAATTGTATGTTAAATGTTCAATCTGAGCTAATCTTGATTTTTTGTTATTATGTAATACCTTGGATGGAATTTAGGTGAGCTTCCTCTTTTACATATATGCATATTTTCATAAACAGATTATTTCTAATTTGTAATAATGAATTTTTAATCAGAGTATGAGTTTACAATGAAAATTGCATTGAAAACACAGTTCAGAATAGTACACCTTTCTGAAATGTACCTTGGTATCAACGTTATTATAATTTACCATCTGTACTTCATATTGATGGCATTTTAGAAAGCCCCTCCACAATTTATCTCAGCCCCCAAACGAAAATATCCTGGCGCCGCCACTGGATGCACATATAGTTTCAGTGTGTAGAGTAGTCTCATAATGATTATGTATTAAAACTAGAGCACTTGGTCTTTCTTCAGATTTATACACTTGATTTATTATATCTGAATATCTAGCATTGCATGGAATGTTCTAGAATTCTGCCGTAGTATAAATACACGTCGAAAGATTATTATATGGTCTAGTCTAGTGGTTTTTAACCTTGTTGGAGGTACTGAACCTCGGAAGTTTAGTACTTGCATTCACTGAACCCTTCATAATTGGAAAAATAAAATATGATTTTTTTCAAATTCAAAACATAAGTAGATATTTTATTAGTGCACAAAGTGAACCATACATCAGTTGCACACAGTAGCACTGTGTTCAAAGAACAAAACCAACAAAACATGAATTTCACACAAAAACAAAACTCAATAAATATTTACTGCAAATCAATGTGACTTCTGGCGTTGTCTTTAAGAGACAAGTTCAGAAATTCGCTGCTTCACCTTGGCAAGTGCCACTCTCATATTCTGCTGCTGATGGTGTCATTTGAAAGAGGAATTTAGGATAACTTATTTTCAGCAGCTCTTTCCAGCATGATATTCACCATCTTCAATGCAGCTGGTTTTACGAGTGCTTCACCAATAGTGTGTGGTTTCCCCTGCTTTGCGATCAAGTACACAACTTCGTACAATGCTGTCAGGATCAGTTTGTCGATGGGTACAAAGCCGAGAACAGGCAAAGTAGCCTTTAAATTCAACCTGGCTCTCTTTACCTTAAATTCAGCAAGCATTGTGTTCTTGTCTCCATGCAGCTTTAGGGAGCGTTCTCTTAGTTTTGCCAGTGCTATACTAGAATTGCTCAACTTGGCATTGCAAATCATGCATTGAGGACGCTAACTCCCATAATGTTCCGTTACACACGTGAATGTATATTGTACGTATTCGCCCAACCACTTTTTGTTTTTGCTCGACATAGTATAAAGGGATTGAAAGATTAGGATAAAAAATCAGAAATGACGCACGATTACTAGAGTCACAAGTCGATTGCTAAGCGCACGAAGTTCCCTGCTGCACAGATATCGAGTCCAATTGATGTGACGTGATCAGCCCTAGCCAATGACTGTCAAGTGGAGCATGACGTCACGAATCATACGAGTGGGGTGAACGGAACGGACACACACATACAGTGTGTGTGTCTTGAACTCCGCCAAACGCCTGAGACTGACTAACCGAACCCCTAGGGTTCGATTGAACCCAGGTTAAGAACCACTGCTCAAGACTGTGATTTTGTGTTTAGCGATAAACAGCATATAGTGACGATTTTTGAAGTGAAATAATAGATTATATTCTTATAACAGAGCAGAATGATAATTTGTCTTGTCAGTTGTGTTCTAAAGTAATTGAACGAGACTGCCGAAAGTGTAATGATAATTTGTACATACGTTTGTCTTGTTTTAATATCTTATTTTAAAACAAGCGGACTGTGTTGTTTTTCGTTTATTGTTGAAATTTATCGCCGATAACTACGCGCCTTCTGTTAAAATTGGTCTACAAAACCTCACAATACAATACGGCTTCAACTTCCAGTTACAAGATATCAACAGAAGTAGGCTCAACATAGCCAGGTGATTAAGGCATTCGACTCGTAATCTGAGGGTCGCGGTTTGAATCCCCGTTATATTAAACACGCTTCCTCTTTAACCATTGGGGCGGTATAAGTTTGGTCAATTCCACTATTTATTGGTAAAAGAGTATCCCATGGGTTGGCGGTGGTTGGTGATAACTAGTTGCCTTCCCTCTAGTCTTACATTGCTAAATTAAGGACGATTAACGTAGATCGCCCTCGTGTAACTGAACAAAATGATAACAAACAAACAATCAACAGTCTTTTTTGCGAGTCTTCCAAGTCAGAAATGTTAAGACTTAATCAGAAGAATGCTGACTATGATATAGAACGTTAAATATCATAAGTTACTATTTTATAATTAAATAAATATAATTTTGTACATCACAAAACAAGACGGTTCGGCTGAATTGCATCGAACTCCCACCTCCCCTCTCCGTACGTGTGTGATTCTAAACAATTCTGAAATGTTTCACGCTGATTATGAAATACAAAAAAAAAGTCTGATTGTGGGATGGTTAAAACATTTATATTTTTTTCAATACAAAAATCATAGACAATTTTCAGTCCTGCAGGCAAAAATTCTAAATTGCCTGATTAGGTAGGTTATTTTTTAATTATGAAATACAAAATTAGCAGTACAGGTTTTAATTCCGATGCAGAGATACCAGCGAAGAAAGGTTCATTTTTGTTGAATCCCTGGAGGAAAATGTTAATAAAAATAATTTTATTCAAAGTAAATTATGGAAAATTAAAAAAAAGGTTTTCTGAATATAAAAAAATAATTAAATGTTTAAGGTTCTTAGACCTAAAGATTATGCCATTTTTTTTCTAACCAGAAATTAATACTTTTAAGTACAAAATTTGTGCAATAAAAACAAAATTTATGGAAATAATTTCTCAGTATAAGTAAAAACGTATTATGGTATAACGTATGCACGCAAGTAACTGTCCATATGTGGCTTTCCAGTAACAACTCATAAATGTGGATGTGTGCGTGTGTAAAATGTGTTATCCATTGTTTCATTTACTTATAAAGTGGTACGTTATAGTTCACAGGGAATAAACAATTTAAAAACACACCAAGACATTTCACTTTTACATTTTTTGAAACATAAAAACTTTTAGTCGGAAGAAATTAATATAAATCTTCAAACCCTGACTAAAAACGGTTCACCTTTTGAATACGTTTGAACTGTAGGGTTTTTATCATTTTGCATTAGGACTTTTTCAACTTACGTGTGTTTCTTTTAACGTCTTGAATCTAGAAACTCACATTATGGTGAAGGAGAAAAACCGATTCTCCATGTGAATACTTTCACAAATTGTGTATACATTTAAATAATATATACAAATTATCAGAAGCTTATCAATATTCGTAAAATTATAAACTGCTAGTATTTCGAGGATCATTCACGGTAGCTTGTAGCAAACACACTCGCTGGTCGTCAGTAAATAAGAATAAAGATTGATATTCATTTTTCCAGTGCAAAAGTTTTAATGAGATCATTTCATCGATAAATCAATTTTGTAATTTAATATTAAGTATTTTATAAATTAAATGTGCGTGTTTTTCTTGTAGCAAAGATACATCGGGTTATCTGCTGAGCCTACCGAGGGAATCGAACTCCCGATTTTAGCGTTGTAAGTCCGTCGACTTAATGCTGTATGAGCGGGGGGAATATATAAATTAAGTTATAGGTGATTATACTCATCAATGCCAGAATATTTGAGTGCTCTCTTTTATAGCGGAAAGATTGTTCTAAGCTGTCAAGTGTTTTTCATATCGCATAATATTTTATCTAAGTAGGTAGCCTAGATAGATGATATAAAATATGGGAATTAAAATGCATTTAAAATTTTGTATGACATTTAAAAATATGATAGTGGAAATTCTAATGAACAATGGCAGAGAAAGTACGACTACTACTTTGACATGTGACAGAGATATCGCTCAAAATGAGGAGGTTTCAAATTGTTACTCAAGATATTGGACTTCATATCAGGAGGTTTTTGTTTATCGCTGTTGTAAAGTAAGTCGATGATTTGATGATTTTGGCATAAGATAGGCTCATGACTGATGACACATATTGCAGTGATGGAGTCACTAATAGCGGTGATGTTTGTTGTTATTGTCAGCATTACATATGATAGAGAAATAGAAAATTCATGAGAAAATATAGAGTAAAGTAAAATTTATGTGCAAAGTTGTTGTTTTGAATTAAGCACAAAGCTACACAATGGGCTATCTGTGCTCTGCCCACCACGGGTATCGAAACCCGGATTTTAGCGTGTAAGTCCGCAGACATACCGCTGAGCCACTGGGGGGGCAAAGATATGTGTCCCGCGCCGAGCAGGGAGCCCGGGTTTCCTGGGTTTGTGCCAAGTTTCCCCAGGTCTACTAGAGGGAGAGATGATAATCGCACAGATACGCATTTCGATTGAATGGTCGGGAGGGTCTCTTTGAAAACGAATTTTTTTCCCCTCTATTCGTGAGTATCACGTGTGTGTAGCACTGTCTTCTTTAGACATATAAGTACTGTTTTCTCTAGTTATTAGCCTTAACGTTCCCACCTGACCCTTATTTGTTTACACGTGCACAGTTTGGCTGATGAGCTTGCAATACACTCTCTTAGCGTAGATGGCTCCCTCTATCTTCACTTCAAGATCACGTAAAAAAACAACAAGAACATAGATTTATTTGTTTGTTTTTTTGGAATTTCGCACAAAGCTACTCGAGGGCTATCTGTGCTAGCCGTCCCTAATTTAGCAGTGTAAGACTAGAGGGAAGGCAGCTAGTCATCACCACCCACCGCCAACTCTTGGGCTACTCTTTTACCAACGAAAAGTGGGATTGACCGTCAAATTATACACCCCCACGGCTGGGAGGGCGAGCATGTTTAGCGCGACGCGGGCGCGAACCCGCGACCCTCGGATTACGAGTGCACGCCTTAACGCGCTCGGCCATGCCAGGCCTCAACAACATAGAAAGTGAGAAGGATGGGTGGGAAATGCGAGTGGATACATAATAGCTAGAATCTTACATTCAACTAGCGGAGAGACTGCAAAATTTACTTAGATTAACACTCTTTGGAAAGCATCTGAAGAGAGTTAGCTCATGGATTGTGACATCTCTCTGTCACATATGTACCAGGTATACTATTCGTTAATTGTGAAGATATGTATTGCGAAATTTGGCGGAAAATATGCACAACCAATACTAAATCGGACGCCATGAAGGGTGTAGAGTGGCAAGGGCTCTTTAGACTCTAATCATTGAGTCAACACCAGTTCAAAATCTGGCGACACTGGGTATTTATCATCAGGTTCGTGATAGTACGAAAATCCTTATCGATTTCATCTCAAGACTAGGAAGCGGAAGAGCAAACGGGTCTCCCAACTCAGTCAGAAAACGTGTGAAGACCCACTATAGAACCAATAGACCACTGGGGAAAACCAGAACCATAAATAAAGAGAGCTTGGCCAACCTGATGTCATATTTGAGTAAGACTATAATTGCATAGAATACACTTAGCTGACAGCAGGGCACAATGGTGTTATCCTTTGAAGTAACGCCATAAGTACATCTGACTTGTGATTTACAAAGTGCTGTGCTGTTTAGCTTAGGGCTATTGAATAGATCTGGTAGTGGAAATATTTCATATAGGATCCTTTGAGATCCAGAAAGGTGAAGGAACTGGGAAATAAACATTAATCATCAATAATGGTAAACAGAATGTGTAAAGAAAGGATGAATTATGTTCAACATGCTAAAAACCTGTAGAGGAACAAAGATAGTCACCAAATGAGGGCAGCCTTCAGAAACTCGTACAGTTGAGTGAATGTAAGAAAGGCAGTCTTACCCAATACCCACTGTTCTGAAGAATGTATGAAGTTTTTCAGTCACATGTTTTCAGAGAAGTTCAGAACATGCTAGTAGTGCAAGTCTTGTAAAGCAGGCAGAGATACTTACATAGAGTATAAAGAATGAACACTTGACTAAGTGTTTTGTGAGACTTGGCATCTACGCGATTTTGCAGCAAAATCTTTGCAAAAGTAAACTCAAGGATCAAAGTAACTAAAATTTGGAGCAAGAGCATCGCCAAGTGGCTATTTTGTAAATACTTAAGTAGACTAAAAATGTACTAACCAATTATTGCGGCATCTTTTAAATTTTTTCATCTCAGAAAACAAAGTTTACTTATTAAAATATCCCATTTGATACGATCATATAAAATTGATTTTTTTCACCTCTTAGGTGCAAGAACTCTTACATTACGTATCTACCGAAAAGAGCAATTACTGAATACATCTTAACTTAAACGTATTTAGTTTTTAAACTGCTTTTATGTTAAAGGTACTATTTTTGTGGTGGACATGGAAAATGACTGCAATTTGTACATTTGCAGTAACTCGGCTGTTTTTTATTTTTTTTAATGGTTTAAATCGGTGGTTCCTAAGTAGTGGCTCATCAACCCATTAGGAAGTTGCGAAACAGTGCAGGGGGCTCTTAGAAACAATTCCATAATAGGAGAAGCAAAGGTGTTGCATCCATTCATCACACTGAGTATATTGTAACTTCAAAACTTTTCATGAGGAATGGAAATATGCTGGGTATCTTTTACAGGTTTTAAAAGTAAAATAAAGAACAGGTTTAGGCTCGCTCAAAGTGGCAGAAACTACGAAAGTGAAATTTTGAAAGACTGCTGCTGTTTTCAAAAAGTTATAAAATTGATAATGTAAAGATAAATAATAATGTAACAATAAATAGTGTGTAATAAAAACAAATTTTATATTTTCAAGATCATCGTTTTAATAATTTTTACTTAGGTAAGGGAGAAAATTTTGGAAAATATTTATTTTTATGAGAAAGTTCGCTAGATTTGGTATTTTCATGAAAGGAATTTATGGATTGTTAAAGATTTGAAACCCTCAGTCTAAATTATTTTGTCTCACTTGAAACTTTCCTGGAGCATTAATTATTTATGCATGTATATAACCGTTTCTATTATTTCATAGTGGGAAAGTGGTAAGTTTCTACTCTGTTTCTAGTCTACTCTGGCTTTGTAATAACAAAACTCACATACACTTATTCTATAGATATATTTTTTTTACAATTAACCACTTTCGGAAGAACGAAAAGTGTCAGCGTTATGTAAGTACCATGTGTAATAAAAATATGTGGTGTAATAAAAACAATTCTAGATTTATGTATGTTTTGTTTCTGTAATGTAAAACTAACATCTTGTAAGTTTTCTTAATGTTTTTATTTTTTTGGTGTTCATTTTATAATTTTTGGTGATAGAGAAAGATCAGATATGGGTTAATTAACTTCTGGTATTAATTAAATTGTAATTTTGAATTGAATTAAATAAGCGCATTTTCGCGAAGTTATTTAACTAACATATCAATATTACATCAGTTGTTAAGAAGGTGCAGTTCAGTTGAAATATAAAAAATGGATTAATTTTAACATACATGAAAATGACTAGTTTATGTATTATGTACTGTTTAATTAAAGTTATGAGATCAGAGAGGTGGTGGTAAATGCATTTGGAAGCGAAGTATTCCATTGGGCACACCGTCATTGAAACATGCGAGGATCTAGAGTCCACTTTATGGTGTAAATCTTTTCAGACCAAGAAAATCAATTTGCACAGTGTTTCAAAGCACCTGAGATATGATATAGTGGAAGGCGTGTGTGATGTAAATAGTTCCAGAATAAAAGTTGTAACATTTAAAAACAAAGTGAAAATGAATGGGTGCTTCCTTGCCAATTGATGTAAGAGACAATAGTCATAAATAATGTGTTTCGTTATAAAGGTAGAAAATCATCCCATTGCATGACTGGAAGCTTCAGAATATTGATAAGCAGAGCTGTCTCTTCCTTTAGGTTTATTTGTTTATTTTTAAAAACAAACCGTTAATTAATAAAGTTTATTATGCTAGATAATACTTTTGATTATTTTTTATTTTACACAAAGTCACACAACTGGCTATCAGTAATGTGTCTACCACGGGTTCTGGAAACAAGTTGTTAGCATTACAAATCTTCAGGTTTACTACTGAGCCACCAGGAGACATTGGATAATTTTATTTCTCTGATATCGAAGAAAGAGAAATTACATCCGTTCGTTTATCACAGATGGCAACACTACCGCTTTCAGTTGAATACGATGTAGTGGTAAAAACATAGTTTGCCTTTTATTACCTTTACAAAAGTATAATCTACTTTACTAGTTTAATTTTTTGCTGTATTTTTTGCAGATGTTTATCAAGAGCGGTGTGAATAACAATAAGATCTTCTAGAACACCCCAGCTTTGATAGTTCGCCATCAGTTTTTCATTTTAAGATTATTCCTATTGTGAGAGTAAACGTCATTGGCTTGATTTGAATTTTCGCACAAAGCTACAGGAGGGCTATCTGGGCCAGCCGTCCATAATTTAGTAGTGTAAGACTAGAGAGAAGGTAGCTAATCATCACCAGTCACCGCCAACTTTTGGGCTACTCTTTTACCAACGAATAGTGGGATTGACTGTCACATTATAACGCCCCTACGATTGAAAAGGCGAGCATGTTTAGTGCGATGGGGATTCAAATCCGCGACCCTCAGATTACGATTCGACTGCCTTAACCACCTGGCCATGCCGGGCCAAACGTCATTGAATTAAAAGAAATGTATTTTGTAAACGTTTGTTTTTGTTTTAATTTACCTACTAGTTAAAACTATTTCGATTACTCAGAAGTAGCATGTCAAAAACGATTTATACATAAAACAGTAATAATTTAGTTGTAGGTATTTATTATATACCCTAGATTAAAATGATATAAATATTGTTACTAATATGCTTTTGTTTGGGCACGCCCCCTGCTAGCACAGCGGTAAATCTAAGAATTTACAATGCTAAAATCAGGGGTTTGATTCCCCTCGGTAGGCCCAGCAGATAGCCCGTTATGGCTTTATTATAAGAAAAACACACCTACACACGTGTTTGGACACATAAAAAATAGTATGAAATAATTTATAACAACCAAACATGGAAGCTTTGTGCAGAATAACTGCTTATGACTTTGTCTAGGTATCTAAAGACAACGTTATGGTAAATTATTTTCTTAGATCCTATCTTCAAAAGCGAATAAATCATAAAAAATAATAATTTACAATAGTTTTATTTCTCAAAACAAATATTCTTTACCGTTTATAAGGAGCCTTTATCGTTGCTTATCCTAGTAACTGACGAGAATTATCATGATGACTAGCATTGATTTTTGTGTGGAAATTTGTAATTGGAATTAAAAAATGTATATACGACATTTGATTGACTAATTAAGAAGAGGAAAGATATTATCAAAACGATTAAGATCTGAAGAAATACATCACTAAATTTATTGCAAATTGATGCAAATAATCTAGAAATCGTAAATGCAGGAACGAAAAATAACAATAATTTTAAAAAGTAATACCAGATAAATGTTAATATTAGACGAATTAGTATTCTAATCGGTGGATTTTACACCATTGTGCAAATTAATTAAAACAAGATGGAAAATTACGAATTTTTCAATTTTTTGCGTTTTATTTCTGAGAATCCAAAAATTACTCACAAATTAACACATCATATGACCGCCTTTATTTTTCAGAAGATCGAATTCACGAGTTAACTGCAATCTTTACTAATTTTTGGATTGTGGTATCACACCTCAGTTATGGCCTCAATTAGCTTATCTTTCGTAGTACAGTCTTTTACCCCGAAGTCTTTCTTTAAAAATCGCCCAAAAATTTTCAATAGGATTTAAGTCCGGAGAGTTTCCAGGCCAGTCCAGCACCTTTATTTGTGTTGCAATAATAAAATTCTTCACACGCTTCGATGTGTGGCACCGAGCCAGATCTTGTTGAAAAATGCCAGATCCATCTGGAAATCTCTTTTTCAATTCTGGAACGACTCTTCTCTGCAAAACTTTGATGTACTGTGGTCCTCGCATTACACCTTCTACGATATGTAAGCCTCCGACGCCATAGTAGCTTAAAAAGCCTCAAATCATCTTCAAGGGATATTTTACGAACTGATTGATGTGAGATTCTCGAAGTTTCTCACCTGGAGATCTGCGAACTTGCAAACTTCTTTGACCCTGTACGAAGAAATGAGTCTCGTCACTGAATAACACCTTCCTCCATTGTTCTTGCGTCCAGTTCTTGTATTTCAGACCCCATTGATATCGTTTCTTTTTCATTGAATTGGTAAGAAGTTGTTTTTTAACTGGTCTCCTTGCCCTTCTGATGCAATTTTGAGTGATGTAATATTCTTCAAAATTTCGTCGTATATCCCCAAAATAAATCGACCGTACTGCAAAACACAGCTAATGATTCTGTCTGTGTGAAAAAATGACTATTAAAGGAAATTAGTGGGTCCAGCGAGCATACACTGGCCGCCATGCTGAAAATGTTGTAAAATGATCATTTGTTTCAACTAATTTGCACAAGGGTGTAGCTTGTATGTCTCTCTCAATACTTAAACAAGCAACTCCCAAAGCACATAACTACAGGACGAAAAGAGAAGTTTAAAAATATTAATAGGAAAAGTGTGGAATTAAATAATAATATTTATTTCAAATAATACATCTCGTCTTTGAGGAGATGAGTCAACGATATTTTTTGTTTTATTTTAACGTGTATGGCAATGTTTTAACATTTACAACAATAAAGATATAAACAATTTTATAATTGTAAAAAGCATAAATGTTTGGTTCTTTTTTCTACTTGAGGTACATTGACATGCAGGTGGTTGGTGTTTTTAGTCTAATTTTGTGAACGTTTATAAGAATACTATAAGAGGTCTCAGATTCATATATATTGTGAATATGTTTATAACTTAATTGCTTTCATTCAGCAGGTGTCTTATGAAATTAGAAATAGAAAATAAAAGAGCATCTTATACACAAACTCTTTATCTGGACTTGGACCGAAGTACGAACAATGTTTTACACCATAATAATACCTTTAATAAACCTTACAATTTTTTAAAATTCGTCATAGCTTGAAATATTACAATCATTGCTTTTACTTTTAATTACCTTATTTGTTTTTAGTTATTTAAAATTAATTTATACAGTGATACCTCGGTTCATGAACGACTCTCTTCTCGAACAATTCGGTTTTCGAGCATATTGTTTGAGAAAAAAATGTCTCGGTTGTCGAACCTAAACTAGGTTCCGGAACCAAGCTGTCGTGGCCCGAACTCCAGAAATAACCCGACTGATGACCCGAACGACCCTTCGAGCATTTTCGGCTCACACCAAGCTTGTTCAAAACATTTGACCCACATCTGCCGCTCAGTTCACACCCCCGCTAAAATCTGCTGTGAACGTTCTCGTTTTTCTTGCTTTTGTATTTTTGTTTTTTAAATATTCTGATTAATTAAGCCACCATGGGGTCAAAGAAGGATAATGAAAGCAGTAACCCAAAAAGAAAAGTTGTTAGAGCCACAAGAGAGGTGAAAAAAGGTCTCATAGTGAAGTATAAGAGTGGTTTTCGCGTGTATGACCTTGCTACACAGTTTGGTATGACGAAGTCTACAGTCTGCACCATACTGAAAAATAAAGAGGTCATCAAAGGAGCTGATGTTGCAAAAGGAGTGACAGTGCTTACGAAACAAAGATCACAAACAATAAAAAAGGTAGAAAAACTGTTGTTGATTTGGGTAAACAAAAAACAGTTAGTTGGTGATAGCATTTCTGAGACCATCATTTTTGAGAAAGCAAAGCAGTTCTTGCTGACCTCCTGGTACGAGTACTGATATAAGTGATGCCTTTAAGGCTAGTATGAGATGGTTTGAAAAATTTAGAAAGAGAAGTGGCACGAATGGGTGAGGCACGAGGTGGGTACCAGGCAGAAACAAACCTCATTAGACAAGTTTCTAGTGAGAAATAGGTCCAGTGAGTCTCAGGCAGGTTGTAGCAGTGCAAAGAGACAGAAAAGAGACAAAAAATTCCACTGTATTTGCTGAGCATACAGTATAATTTCAAATATAAAGATTCATGAGTTTGTGAAGTCTTCAATAGGTTTCGTGTGTGTGTGTTTTCTTATAGCAAAACTACATCAGTCTACCTGCTGAGCCCACCGAGGGGAATCGAACCTCTGATTTTAGCGTTAGTAAATGCGTAGACCTACTGCTGTACTAGCGGGGGCAATAATTTTCGTTTGATCATATCTATTAATTTAAAGTTTTCTAAAATTACTGATTTTATTCATGTTTTTCAATTCTGCTGAACACAGAAAAAAATGTTTCAAAATTTCTTCTGAAAACTTTCAACATTTTAAATACTTGGAATTTTTTATTATAATATAATTTTACTGTAATCTATATGAAACATAGCTAAATATACAAAATCACATGCATATCTAATCACTGGACACGACATAATATTATTTTAAGTTTTCATTTTTCTAGCTGCAGGTCTCTTTCTTTTTGTTACTTTACTTTGTTTGAGAACAAGGTTGAAAACCATGGCCATTAGTAAAAAACCTCCAATTATGAAAATTATAAAATATACGTTCTGCCAGTCAGACGTGTTAAGCATAATAACGGCGGAAGGCACATCTTGAAGTACACAGATTCCAAGTGTTGCAAACATCAAAAAAATTAAGTAAATACTATCCATTAGTGACCATCTATATATAACAGAAAGTACCGTAGCACCAAATATTAAATATATGATAAAAAAAACAATAGCAAAAACAATAGGAATTATGAGATCACGTGACATCACATCTTTAGAGACGTGTGAAATGCCATTCCAATGACTAACTACATCTTGATCGTTGTCAAAAGTCTCTCCTTGACTAATATCAAACGGAACCGAGACATCACTTCTCAAAACTTTATTACAATTTTCGAGTTTTTTACTTGATGTTTCTTTACCGTTTTGGGACCTAAAAGAACTACCAGTCGGTGAGATCTTAATACTTCTTTGTATTACAGACGAAGAAGTATTTAAATGATTTTGCTGAGCACACGTATCTACCAAGTATTGGTCATGCGCAGTCTCGCTCATTTCTGAATGAACTCGTTTGTGTTTGCGTCGTTCATGAGGTCCGCAGCAAACCTGAAAAATTATGAGTGTCCAAAAATTGGCTAATGAGCTTCCAATCAGCATAAGCCATACCAACGTTAAAGGGACGCCGAGACTGGTGTATATCATAATCATAATGCTGTACCAGCTACTTCGTGGGGCAACAAATGAGACACCTGTATGAGAACATTAATAAATTAAGGTTATTTAACAAGGGATAAAGAAGAAATACTTTTAAAGATTTACTAAAATGTATTACCAATTAGGCATCATGAGATTTAAGAAACGGAAACATTATATAAGATAACAGGTATCATGCCCAAAAATAAAATGAATCAAGAGTTTCATTCTAGAAATACAAACACACCCAGTTTTTTCCGAATCTAATGATAGAGAATATTTGATTTTTTTTTATGAATGGTATATTAGCAACAGTCGATACACTTAAAACACTTTTACCTGAGCAGCAACGTGAAACATTATTCATAAGAACGATATCAAAGTCAACGTTCGACATTTTAAAAGCGCTGTCAAGTGAGGGCCTGGCATGGCCGAGCGCGTTAGGGCGTGCACTCGTAATCCGAGGGTCGCGGGTTCGCGCCCACGTCGCGCTAAACATGCTCGCCCTCCCAGCCGTGGGGGTGTATAATGTGACGGTCAATCCCACTTTTCGGTGGTAAAAGAGTAGCCCAAGAGTTGACGGTGGGTGGTGATGACTAGCTGCCTTTCCTCTAGTCTTACACTGCTAAATTAGGGACGGCTAGCACAGATAGCTCTCGAGTAGCTTTGTGCGAAATTCCAAAACAAACAAACAAACAAACTGTCAAGTGAATTGTTCATATGTATCAACTCAGGAATAATTTGCTCTCCATGAAGTGTCGATAAAATATTCAGTTCCAGACCAGGTAGAAAGCTGAGAATTGTTTATAAGTTTATAAAACTTGTATGTAAATCATTATTTGTAATAACCGTTATTATCAATTATATTATTATTTGAATATTAAAACATTTGTGTTGAGAAAGAAAATTGTGTTTATCAGTCTTGTTGACAAATATAATAAATCTGATACATATCGATATTTATTTAACTTCTAAATTAAAATTAAACTTAAAATTTTAGACGATTTGAAATTGTAATATGTAATGTACGTAACGTAATAAATCGGAGAGAAGGTTGTTGTTTTGAATTAAGCACAAAGCTACACCATGGGCTATCTGTGCTCTGCCCACCACAGGTATCGAAACCCGGATTTTAGCGTGTAAGTCCGCAGACATACCGCTGTGCCACTGGGGGGCAAATCGGAGACTCATCCGAGATAAATTATAATACATAGCATGTTAAATACCAAACATATTTAACATTCCGTGCTCTAAACTGTATGCTGTATTAGGCCTAACTACTTTACGTAACATATGACTAATTTATTTGCTGAGTGCTTCCTTTCTCGATTCAACACATTTTTTTAACTGTGATCTGAGATGCGTTTAAGATATCAAACATTTTTATACATATTTCATTATTTCAGCTTAAATGGTTTAACAAGTAATGTATTTGATAGTGTTTCTTTTTTTTATCAAATCAGTAACCCATTGTTCATTAAAAAGGTTCTCTATTTAAAGAGAAAGCTGTTGAAATATAAAATACAGCTTCTCTTTAACCACTAGGTGCTCACCTGTTGTTGTAACTAAAGAAAAGCTGAAAAAGATAGCATTTTCTAAAGTCCAGGAATTAGAATTTTCTGACTTAGAATCTGGTTGATAGCCTCTGTGGAAAGCATCCAGTAAGTCATTTTCGAAGGAATCCAAATAATGGTAAATGGTCCGAGCCCATATTTCTTCATAAGGCTTCACCTGTCTCAATGCTGTAGCTAATATTATAGCTGTATCATTTTTCCTTTTCTTAACTTTTAAATTTTGAAGAGATTCATCGGGTATTCCCAGAGTAGAAAAAATGACACCCCCAAGAACGATATAGACGAAAAAAATGATAGTAAGAAAGATTCGAAACGAAACATTCCGAAAGCGTTTTGTACAAATCCTGAATTGTGACCTGATATGTTTCCTTCCGTTTGAGTTTGATGAACCTTCTTGAGCTGTTTCAGTTATAGTTTGCTTTGTCATTACGGAACTGTTTGCTTTATAGTTTTCTGTCGTCTGCGTTACATAAACATTGGAGTTATTCATTTGTTTCTGAAATCCGATAGCTACGCTTTCTCCTGTAGAACTTAGACCATCAGCCTGAGAAGTTTTATGAGTAGCAGTAGATAGAACGTCGACTGTATCATCTATACTAGAACCAGCCATATTCACCACAGTAGACAATGGGTGCTGTTCACTAGCTGACTTCTCCTAGTCTATTATATTAGAATTTGGGACGATTTGATAGCCAAATGTATCTTTCCGTTAAATTCTGAAACAATAACAAAGTTTTAAATATTTTCATAAATAAACATTAATTATACTTTTATCAATTGACAATCTTTTTGTGGCAATTTATAAAAAATTCACGTTATGGGGTTCGTCAGTTAACTTTTTAGTAAGACATTTTTTTGATTTCATACATCACATGGTTTACAAATAACTAGTCAAATGTAATAAAGTTTAAAGCGACGTCATCTTCGATAAGACTAAAACATGTACGAGGGCATATCGGAAAGAAATATGATTATAATATCAACAAATACACACCAGTAAAGTCAAGGGTGTGTTTAGCAAGATACATAGTCGCCGTTAAGTATGATGCATTTATTCCACCATTTTGTGATTCTTGCAATGCCATTCTGTTAAGACCATAATGAGAGTCGCGGATGCCATTGTGTACAGTTTTATTAACACTATCAGTTTCTGGAAGAGTTAGCTATTCTAACAAACCAACCTTTGTACTAAAGTGATGGAAGTCATAAGGGTCGGAAGTTGGTGCTTTACAAGGTATTGTAAACAAATGTTACAAGAATTTTGTTTTCGTTTTGCAAGTGTGGGCTACATAAGATGTGATGCCTCTAGCAGTGAACGAACAGTTTCTTACTACTATCACACATACTGGCTGCAGTTTGTTCAATATTCAAAGAAGGTGTAAGAAAATCCTGTTTAATTTTGAACTACCCCCGTAGAATTCAGTATCGATTTTTACTTCCCTGAAAGGAATTGAAGGCCGTCTGAAAGGGGTCACCTGTTTTAACTATTCACACCATCATACAGTAGTGTGTTGTATGTCAATGAATAAACACTAAAATGACATCGCATAAGGGACATTTAACGCTATAATTTACACGGTCGTAAAATCAGAAAAACGTTCGCATGGCGTGAATAACGAGAAATATTTTGCACTCTGTAAGCTACTTAAGAACTTCATAAGCATGAAATAAAAATATTTGTTATTGTCAAAATTGCTTTTATTTACTATTGAAATGGAACCCTACGGAAGTACATCTAGTTCAGTAGTTTATCTTAAACTTGTAGAAAAAATATTATTGCGATGATATACACTGAAGGAGTTTATTGCTGGCGGTAACACAACATCAAAAAGCATCTTCTATGCAGAAATTATACATTAGGTCAAACAGCTTAGAGAAACTTGCAAGAACGAAGAAGCTGTGAAACCTTTTACTCGGTACTGGGTACAGAAGTGCATTATAATTGGTATGTTTGTGTGCGAGGTAAGATGACAGCGTATTATTCTTTATACCTGTGATTATCTCATAGGTATTGAGAGAACATTTTATATTTTAGTGTCTTAACATATTAGGAATAAACTATGTATATTGAAACAACTGTGCTTTTATTTTTTACAATATAGCTGTGTTTTTGTTGTTGAGTACAAAATGTACACAATGGATTATCTGTGCTGTGTCCACCAAAGGTATAGAAAACTGATTTTTTTATAAGCCTTTCGCCTTACCGCTTAAATACTGGGGAGGGGGCTACATGCAGTTGTGCCACGGTGGGAGGGGGCAATAATAAATAATAAATATTATTTTAAACTGTCAGTAACTTATTTTGTTGTTTTATATTGTGTTTATTAATTCACAAAATATGCTGAATATTTTGAATTATTATTCAGAATTTTACTGCATTAATAATAATTTCAATCATTAGAAGAAGATCAGATGACATATTTCACGTTTGTTTCCTCAAGACGGCTGGCATCGATTTTAAAGCTTTATTTAAAATAAAGTGCAGAACAACATTTCGATCTTCTTAGGTTATCTTTAGGTTAACAAGGAGAGTTTGCAACTAAGGGTATAAACGTTGTACTTATATGTTAGGTTATGAATTAGTATAAATATAAAGTTGTTCCTTTACATTGGTTTAATATTTTTGTTTGAATTATTGTATAAGTAGGGCGTTTGTTTATATTTGTTTCCCTGCTTAATATCCGGGAGATTTTCATGGCTACGTTGTGTTTATTTGATTTGCAGTGTTCAAAAACATATTAAGGCGTTTTTTGATTTCTTTATTTGAATATGATTTACATTTTTCTGTTTGTTTCTTAAATATAGAAGTCGTGGCAGCTGTTGCATTGTATTTTAGATGTCAGTGTAGTTTTTACATGGTTTTGTATCTGGTTTTTGAATACATTTGGCGTTTATTGAAATGTTTGCTTTAAGTTTTTCCAAATTCTGATTGTTTTTCGCTTATATCAGAAATCTATGGTATGCAGCAGAGTAAGGTTTTGTAGTTTGTTGTTGCTTAGAATTTATTATTGTTTGTTTACTGTTTACCGCGTTGTTGACCTAGGTGTGTACGTATATTTTTTCAATGGTTTTTTGGAAAAAAATTGCTGTTGTTAATGAAGTGTATTTTATTTTGTTGATTTTATTGGGTGAGCTTAGTTTTGTGGCTTTGTTTATTTGGTTTTCTAATATATTGAGTTTTTGTTTTGTTTCATGTGCTGAGTCGCAGGGTATGTATAGTCCAGTATGGGTGATTTTTTTGTGGATTTCTGTTTTGAATTGTGTATTGATTCTTGTGATTTTGAGGTGGAGAAATGCTATTTAGATATATTTTTTTCTGTTGACAAGTGAATTTAACGTTGGGTGTATAGAGACAACGTGGTTAAAAAAAGTATAAGTATGTGTTCTGTAGATGTGAATCCAACAATTGTATCGTCAACATATCTGTACCAGTATAGCGGTGGATGTAAGGCTGAATTGATCGCTTGAGATTCAATATTAGGGCATTTATTTGGAAATAGTTTTGAATATTAAAACCACATATTCCTGATATCAGCGATAAAATAACCAACATTTGGAAAAACATTCCAGTACAGACAAAATTTATTCAAAAACCAGGTACAAAATTAAAGCCCATACTATGCAAAAACAAAACTGGCCAAGATAAAACCAGTATTATTTATAAAACTGAAACGAGCTTAGATATTGAAATAAATGTAGCACAGTAAATCCGTTACACCCAAATTGTAATATTTTCTGTCTTTCCACAAATTGAAATTCTACATACATCACGGCCCATTAATATATGTTGTTCCTTTTGTTATTATACTATATACGTAAATACGAACTTTAATATTCCAATTATATATTGAGGTTTAAAACATCCTAAATATCTAAAACACAACGTCCTGAGAAAGGCAAGAAGATTTTGCGGTTGTTGTTTTGAATTAAACACAAAGCTACACAATGGGCTATTTGTGCTCTGACCACCACGGGTATCGAAACCCGGTTTTTAACGTTGTAAGTCCGCTGAGCCATTGGGGGGGGAAGGCAAGAAGAACAACATGACCAGGTGGCTAGGGCGCTCGACTCGCGTTCTATCGGTCGTTACACCGTTACACGAAATATGTTCGCCCTTTCCGGTCAATCCCACTATTGTATGGTAAAAGAGTAGCCCAAGAGTTGTCTGTGGGTGGTGATGACTAGCTACTTTTCATTTCCACTGCTAAGCTAGGGAGGGCTAGCGCAGATAGCCCTTGTGTAGCTTTGCGCGAAATTCAAGAAAACAAACTTGAATTAAACTTTATCTCATGAATTCATATTGACACATTTGTCAGTAGTAGGTGAATACATACTACCATATAAAGTAATCTAAAATAAATTTTGGATTTACTATTACAAAACAATCGCAAATTTCTATGCATAAAAGTCCATCAAAAGTTCAACTAGACAGGAGATTAAAAAGAATCAAAACTTATGTCCATATAAACTTGTGATTGTTCAGTAATATTGTATATAAATTTATTTTAAAAGATTCAGTAATCTACATGTTTTTATTTTGCAATATTGGAAAGATATATAGATTAATGAGAAATTTTTTCACTACGAAGGGTAAAAATTCATCACATACATGTAATCAAAATTATAAAAGTCATATTACGTATGGATTATCCAGGTTGACAAAATTAAAGGTACAGTATGTGTAGATAAAACATGTGTTGTACAATATACATACTTATAGAACAATGGTTCCCAACCTTTTTTATGCCCCGCACCCTAAAAAATTTTAATATGTTCACGCACCCCTCACAGTAATTATTTATTTAAGACTAAAGGTGAAGGTGGCCAAAACAAATTTTTATAATTAGTTTTCAGTGATATATAAACAAAAACGAAACACTTGGGAAAGAGAAAAATATTACAACAAACTAAAAGTTGCATAAACCCTACATGACCTATAAAAAATAAATTTTCATCCATGCATGGAATGAAATGTCTTTGAATTTGAAATGTTCAAGTGCTCATAAGCCAATTTATATTTAATGACTCTTTTGTTCCTGTTTATTTCTTATGAGTTTTTGAAAGCGTGGCACTTTGTTGCTGATAGCAATCTGCAAGTCTGCTGTGCACCCAAGTGATTTCTAGATTTTGTCTTGATTGACAAAAGGGCACTAAATCCAAACTCGCATAAGTATTTCGTCGCGAATGGGATGAGCACATTTAGTGCTTTTTCACAAAGTCTCGGAAATTTGTCCATTGCCGAACGCCAATATTGTTCCAAAGTTTTGCTTTCAAACTGCATTTCAAGAACTCGGTTTGTGTGCAGTTCAATAAGATCTTCCTTCAGTTCTTCATCATTCTACATATTTTCCAAATTGAAGGAGTATGGATTCATAATCTATTCTTCAGAAGTTTCCAGTTCTTATCCAAAATGACTTTGATAGTATTTCCAAATGATCCACAATTTCTTCACACGCGCGTGCAATTAGAGACCATTTCTTCGAGTGATGGAAAATTTGAAAGATTCCCTCTTTTAACTCGTCGACACCAAAAATGTAACCATTCTTTGAAAGCATTTAATTTTTCGCAGCATTTCAATATGTTTATGTTTTTCCCTTGAAGAGGTACACCCGAATCATTCATAGGAGTTAAAATATCACTCAGACAGGTTAGCATTTGGTTAAATTCTTGCTATTCCATTTCTCCTGGCAGACCATAGTGACGTTTTTTCAGAAAAGTTTTGACTTCCTCTCATAGTTCAAAGAAGTGCGTTAAAGCTATCCCATGTGACAGCCAGCGGACTTCTGTGTGGAAAAGCAAAACTGAATGTTTACTTCCAAAATCTTTACAAAGCGACATGAGTAGTCTGTGGTTCAGAGCACGAACCCTAATCCAATTGATGGTCTCTACAGAAGTGTCAAGGACCATTTTCAACTTCAGAGGCAATGCTTTTGATGCCAAAGCATGTCAATGAAGAAAACAGTGAGTACCTTGCAAGTGTAGAATTTCTTATTTCTTCAGGGCAAAACAATCTTGATTTATTTCCTAGCATAGCAGGGGCAACGTCGGTACACACAGAACCAATAATTTGGATATCTAAATCATATTTCGCAAAGAAGTTCTTCACACACTAGAAGAAATTTTTCCTTTTGTGGTTGTTTTCAAATATATATACAAAACAGGAAATCTTCCATTTTGGCACCATCATGGATATACCTCACTAGTGCAATGAGTTGACTGCAATTTGTAACGTCAGCTTTTTCGTCCAATTGGAGAGAGATTTTCAAGGAACTATCTCTGATATCTGCGATAACTTGGTACAAAATGTCCGAACTCAAACCATCAATTTGAATAACATTATTTGATAACGGCACTAATTTAAGCTTGTTTGAGGCATCTTTTCCCAGAACAATTATTGCCATTTCTAACGCATACGGTTTTATCACCTCTTCTGCAATTGTATGGGGTTTCTTTGATTGGGCTACTTTATACGCCACATGGTATGAATCCATCAACAGTGGTTTGTTAGAAGATATAAAACCTAATTTTGGAAGGGTTACTTGAGAATCAAAGCGGACTTTTCTACTTTTTAACGATTCAACATCATGGCCTGCAACAGCTGCTCCACCATGCCGGTTGTTGAAGTGTTATTGCAGTTAGATGGCTTCAAATTTGCGTTTGAAAGGACAGTGTAACAAAGAATGCACTGAGGTTTTTGCAGATCCTCAGTTGTTCCGATGCAAGTGAAACCAAACTGCACATAATCATCATTCCATTTTCTTTTCTTTGACATAATGAAATTTTTTTTTGCACGAACACAGAATTAACAATGCACTGACTACCATAGCATCACGCATGAGTTTATATACACTGCGAAACTTTCTAGAACATTCTCGAATATACGTCACATGACGTCATCGATTAATTCTGGATACTTCTGGAAGTTTCTCGAGTCACGATTACGTGAATATATAACATAAATAAATAATAAACATTTTAAGACAGAGTTCACGAACGTAACCTAATTTGTTGTGCCGAGTATTTAGGTCACGTTTACTGTTCGTGTGTTGTTTGTTTACAATTGTAAATTAAAATTTCGGTCTGCGCCGATGACAGTAGAAGCGACAGTTTATCGAAATAAGATAAAAAGCTACGTCTGTAACAAGAAAAATAAGAAATAAAAATTAAACGTAATTTTTGAATATATATAGGGCAGTACCCTTAATATAAACAAAAAACCTGAAATGTTATCTCGCACCCCCTGGAACGCTATCTCTCACTCCTGGTTGGGAACCACTGCTATAGAAAATGCAGTAGCTTTGTACAGTCGAGAATAAGTAATTAGAAACGTTCTTCATGAAGGATTAGTTCGTTGATAAGTGAGCAGTAATTTTACGGATGTAAAATGCTAAAATCCGGGGTTTGATTACACACAGTGGACAGAGCGCAGATAGTCAGTTGTGTAACTTGGCGTTAAAAATCAACAAACCAATGTAAAGGACTGAATTGAAGACTATTGTAAAAAACAACAATAGTGCAAGTACAAGATGGTTTAGTTGTGTTAATTGGCAGCATAATTAGAAACCTGATAAAAGCTGATAAAAATGTACATTAACAATTACCTTGACTTATCAGTTAGCCACCAGTCGAGACATTTAGCGGATATCGACCCACAAAGAAAAAAATAAATGAGTTATGTTAAAATAGTGTGGTTGTAAGGAAACAAAAGAACTAAAAAGAAGAATAAAGAGTCTTCCCTTAAGCACGTGTGTAGAATACTTGCCCAGTAACTATTTAACGCAAGACGAAACTTCCACGAAAATATCTAGGCCTGTGTAATATTTTGATTATATAAAACACGCGATATGGAATAATTGGTTCATTCATCTACTTTCTTATACAATAACATTATGTTTAAAAGGATTTTATAGCTATGAGCTGAGCATGATTTATTAGTTAGTTGCACGAACTATGGAAAACACGCTCCGTAATATGGGGCCATGAGTGTGCTCAGGGGCCAATTGCCACTGTTTGATCAGACAAGAGTAACTCTAGATTAGGTTGTGGGTGCTATTAATTAGTTATTTTCCTTCTGGTCTGTCAGTTCAAAATTAGGGATGGTTATGTGCAAGAAAGTATCCTAAAAAAACAAACAAATATTAATAGCTTGTATTCGTTTTACATTGTTTCATCGGGCCATAATAGAAAATAGCCCCTGTTAGCTCCTAGTTATATAATTTTACATTAATTTCTACTGGTTATAATATTTAATGGTATTTGAATATGCACAAAAATTGCTTCGTAATGGTGAATTTTTGTATATTCCAAACTAAAAATATATGGAATGTGTTCTATTAAAATAATGTTCAATATGATAATCAGGAAACGATGTAACAAACACAACTTTATAAAGTTGCAGTGTAACGGGATGTATCAGAACTTCCATAACATTATTTGGTGTTTCATAGGTAGTGTGATGTCATCGAAAAATTTATTCTTTTTGGGTCACGTATTTAATAGCTCTTTCCGACGCAATATATATATATATCAAAAAGATGTGCTGAGGTCGGTAACTTATAATTTCCAAGATGTATATCTTTTGTAAATCAAAGGAATGTGGATCAACTTGAAACACCTGAACTATCCAGAATGAGACCTATAGTTATTCATATATCAGTAGTGGTAAGCGAAGTGCAACATCTTGTAACAGATGGGGATCGACGAGTACCTAGGTCAATGGCAAAACTCGTATACGTACCCCAAACAATAGTATGTAACATCATTAAAAAGGATCGCCCTCTCGAAACAAAGCAAATTGGGTATTTGTTCACCAAGATTAGAGTTTCAGCCGAACTTAACGTTAAGCAGCTGCAAAAAGAAACATTTATGATATTATTTAGGAAAACGTATCAATAAAGTTGCTGGATGCAGCGCCTGTGAGACTGGACAACTGAAACGGTCGCACAGAAATGACTATTATCTTACTTTAAAAGGTTTATGGAAAACAAATAAGGAGATGTGATGTGGTGTTGACATAATAGTCTTATGATGGATGCTTTTGCAATGGAAACTACACTGCAAGGAGGTGACGTGAACTATAACGACGTGGAGAGACACTAAAATCGTTTTAATATCGAAACCTCTCATACGTTTGATAAATTTAGTTATCTGAACTATTTACTCTTACCAAGATATAAATTTTCAATATAAAACTCCTCATTTTGTGCAGAGAAACTTGAAGTATCATTATCCTTAATTATTCGGGTCAGTTTCTCTTCGCTTTATTCCTTCCTGTATAGTTTGTTCCTCAGTTGTTCCTGTTTTTATAAACCTGAATAAAAGAACTACGTATATCTCCGTAATGTAACGTTGTTAGCTCAATATTTCACTATTTCACATTCATCAGAAGTTATCGATAACTTCAGACCAAGGTGTAATGCGAAGTATTCAGGTAATAATGTTACATTACAGTGATTTAGGTCGCTATTTTAACTTTGTTTATAAAAATGTCTCTTAACGGTTTATTTGTTTTGTTTTTGAATTTCGCACAAAGTTACTCGAGGGCTATCTGTGCTAGTCGTCCCTAATTTAGCAGTGTAAGATTAGAGGGAAGGCAGCTAGTCATCACCACCCACCGCCAACTCTTGGGCTACTCTTTCACCAACGAATAGTGGGATTGATCGTCACATTCAGCATGAAAGGGTGAGCATATTTGGCGCGACGGGGACGCGACCCTCAGATTACGAGTCGCACACCTTAACACGCTTGGCCATGCCGGGCCATGTCTCGTAACGGACTCCAGTTAAATAAAGAAAATAAATTGTGGTTGTTCCTTTTGTTAAAATTGAATTACATCACTTATTTCCAAATTGATCAACAACTTCTCGTATATGTGTTTCATCTTATCTTGGTTTGATTAATGACAGTAGTTACATAAATCTTTATAAAAAAACATCCTCTCAAAATATAGAAATAACAAATAGTTGAAACGAAGCCTTTAGCTTATAATGGATATTGAAAACACAGTAATACCAAAATTACGTCTTTAATTACATACGTTTCGGGACTTCTAAAATTGTATCATGAGAATTAAAATCGAAAAAAAAAAGTTAGTACAAAATATTAACTATTAAGCAAGTTTTGTATTCAATTGGAAGTTTTAAAAAGAACAGAGTTAAACTATCACAATACAATGGAATGAGCACACATTTGTTTAGTGTGTGATTTCTTATAGGAAAATCACCTCTGGCTATCTGTCGAGTCCACCGAGTGGAATCGAACCTCTGATTTTAGCGTTGTATATCCGTAGACTTACCGCTATACCAGCGGGAGGCCATATGTTTAGTAAATGACATTTTAAAAAATAACTGTTGTAGTATAACGTATCTTTAAAATAATAATGAATATCAAATAAAAATGCTGACAATCTGGATCTGATTACGGGATACCGACAGTTTTCATCAGGTTTTGGAAAAAAAATGTTAATGTCTCACCCAAATATATTTTATATAGTATACCTTTATATTTATTTTTATTACTTTTTGAAGACATCTTGAAAGTTTGTTTGTTTGCAATTTTAGGTTTGTTTGTTTCAAAGTGAGAACTTAATTATATCAGGAAAATTACTTCAAAAGAGTGTTTGTTTCCAGGCAAGAATTTAATTAACTAGGTTATTTGGTAATTATAGCTTGTATTTTTCAATATGAGATGTTTTGCATTTTTACAAATTCTTTAGAATTTTGTTGCGTAAATTTGGCATCTCATTAGAAAGAAATTGTTCTATCTCAATAAAACAATTGTCAAATACATTTTTCAGTCGAATACAAGAGAGTAAAAATTTTCAAAAAATGATCGGAAAATACCAAAGACATACTTATACAAATAAACAATTGGCAGAATACAAAACAAAAAATATGACTATTCAATTCATTTAAAGAAAAACTTTAAATTGCCCACAATTGAAACATTGTTCAAAAAACTTGTTGAAAATTACAAAAATTAGAGAAATGTTTATGGTGATTTCATTTGACGGCCTTGCATGGGAAGCCAGGCATGGCCTAACGCGTTGAGGCGTGCGCTTCATTATCTTAGGGTCGCGGGTTCGCACCCGAGTTGCGCCAAACATGCTCGCCCTCCCAGCCGTGGGGGCGTTATAATGTGACGGTCAATCCCACTATTTGTTGGTAAAAGAGTAGCCCAAGAGTTGGCGGTGGGTAGTGATGACTAGCTGCCTTCCCTCTAGTCTTACACTGCTAAATTAGGGACGGATAGCACAGATATCCCTCGAGTAGCTTTGTGCGAAATTTCAAAACAAACAAACAAACAAAAGCCTTGCATAGCCAGGTGGTTAAGGTATTCGACTTTTAATCTGAGGGTCGCGGGTTCGAATCACCGTCACACCAAAAATGCTCGCCCTTTCAGCCGTGAGGGTGTTATAATATTACGGTCAATCCTACTATTTGTTGCCAAAAGAGTATCCCAAGAGTTGGCGGTGGACGGTGATGACTAGCTGCCTTTCCGCTAATCTTACACTGCTAAATTAGGCGCAGCTAGTGCAGAGAGCCTCGAGTAGCTTTGCACGAATTTCAAAACAAACCAAAACTTTATTTGATTACCGCATTCAAATCTTATAATACTTTCACAAAGTATACATTTTATGCTTTATGAAAGTAACGCCAAATTTTTGCAACAAAGTACTAAAGTTTTGCAAATTTCTGTGTTTATGAATAGGAATGCAACATCAAAAGTTAGATTGTTTTTTATTTTTGTATATTTGTGCTTCATTGGCTCTGTTGATTACATTAATGGAAATAAGGGTAGGTGATATTATTGTTGGGGTGTCATTGAAAATGTGGTCTGATTCTGGAGTCGAGAATTTTAAAGTTTGTTTAGGGGTGTTTGATATTCTCACTGTGCAATCGGATACATGACTCAGGTGAATTAGTTAGTTTATATCCGCTTCTAGCTGAAATTCCTATGTGCTCGCGTGCACGTATTTTTGGTTGACCTATACTTTTACCTGTATAGGTTGCTTTTTAACTACCACAACTGTGTATATGACCTGTCAGTGCATAGGAACGAGTAGAACGTCTTTCTATTTAAACATATGTTTAATTCTAAATGTTGAAGTAAATATAAAACACAGCTTAATTTGGGGGTTATATATTTTCATTATGTTTGACAGCAGCATAGCGTATGGTCCCGAGTTTTTCAAGTACAAATTGTTAGCTAATGTCTTCACCATCTCTTAACCGATTTGAGATATAATTACAGTTTTGGTCTCATGAGGTCAAACCCTTTCGATTGATGTATTTGACCATGTCAAGGGCCTTACAACTTAGTTCGATATAATGTTGCAGAGAATAATTTCAATTGAAGGGTAGATTGGCAAAGATCCTGATAATAATAAAATCGACTTTGGTATATACGCACCCTAGTTTGGTATCGAGGGATTACAAAAATATAGCTTATAAGAAGGTTAAAAAAGTCTCAGGTTAATTTACTATAAAAACCGTCTAAAATAACGTTGACTGCCGAAACTGCTGAGTATTCCCTCTTGTTTGAATTTGATATTTGAGTTTAAAACATTGCAAGTGAAAGGGCTGATACGAACTCGTGGGTGTTTTTATTGGTAGGTTCTTGTTAAAATTCTCATGTGGTTGTGTGTAGTAAATTGAGGGCTAACAATGACTTTGTAATACGTTATGAACGTTTGAAATTTCTGAGTCGCAATGAATTTACTGTTATACGTGTATTTAAATACTTTTAATTATTTTTGTTTGTTGCATGTGACCTATATTGTTGGATTTATGTTGTGCAAGTCCTGCTTTTCTTTAAATTTGTGGAAGATTTTTCAACGTAAGAATGAACAATATTTGTTTTATGAAATGCTAGTGTGTTTTCGAACAGAAATTCCAGAATCTCGCGTTATTTAAAATCGAGAGCCAGTTGTTAATATTTGTTAGCTACAGTACAGTCGGAAGCCATATAAGCTATAATTGTGGGTAACGCTTATTAATCACGAAACCAAGAATTTTACTTGGAACGCTTATAGATTTCGAACGTTATAAACCATTCAACTGCAGTGAATTAATTTCCAAAATTAATATTTTTACGAGGACATTACACCGTAAAATGTCAGCTTATAAGTGTGCGACGCCAGTCCAGAAAAGGCAGGGCTATCTTAAGCGAGATATGACAATATGAATTCAGAATAGATTCGTTCGTCGCGGACGTGGATCATTGATAAAATATACAGTTCAAGATCAGTATTGTTTGTAAAACTCGTATATAAACCAATATTTGTAATAACGGTTATTATAAATTCTATGGTTGTGTGTATATTAAAATATATTTGTGCTGAAAAATAAAATTGTTTATCAATCTTGTTGGTGAGTATTTTATGTTAAATACATTTCGACATTTAATTCATTTCTAAATTCAAATTTTCAGTTATTTGAAACCATAATACGTAAGATACCTATCATAATAAATCGGAGAAGTGTAAGGCCCGGCATAGCCAGGTGGGTTAAGGCGTTTGACTCGTAATCTGAGGGTTGCGGGTTCGAATTCCGGTCGCACCAAACATGCTTCTCCTTTTAGCCGTATGGGCGTTATAATGTGACGGTCAATCCTACTATTTGTTGGTAAAAGAGTAACCCAAGAGTTGGCGGTGGGTGGTGATGACTAGCTGCCTTCCCTCTAGTTTTACACTGTTCAATTTGGACGGCTTGCGCAGATAGCCCTCGTGTAGCTTTGCGCGAAATTCAAAACAAAAATAGATAAAGTGTAATACGTAACACAATGAAGACAGAAGCAGGCAGAACACATATTACACGCTGTACTTAGAAAACTCATGAGTTGAAGGTAATGCTTGAAATAGCCTGGTATGAAACGACTGTATAAGCCAGTGAATGTTTTCTTGTGGTAAACAGATTCGGCAAAGAGATGGTTTGCTTTGTGTACTTAACAAAGTTAAGCTATTATTTTTTTTTCCATCTTACATGAACAATTAATACGTGGGTGTTGTGAGTCTTTCACATTCTATAAACTTCTTGACGAGATCAGTGTTGTGAAGTAGTAGAAAATACATACACGCTTGTGTAAAAAATCCACCCTAAACTACAGAAACATAAAATAGAGCCTTAAGTTCACTCATAAGTTATTTTTGTTGTTTAATAAAACCACAAATGAACTACTTTGTCAGATAAATGAATGTGTTTTAACAAGAAACATATCTATTAACTACTCCTTTACATGAAGTTAACGAGTTTAGAATTTACTCACAAATGTTCTTCGAATCTAAGTTATTTGTGAAATATTGTCCACTAATCAGTTATTCGAAATCACATGAATATTTTTAACTACAGATCATTTCCATATTTCTAAAATAATGATTTTATTAATGTGTTAGCTACTAGACACTACATTTATTTACAACTAAATTATCAATATAACAAACTAATAATAAAGGTTCATGAATGTTCGATACTCCCTCACATCAAGTGAAACATTCCAAACAACTGTAATTAATAACTTTTAAATAACAAACAATAATTTTAGTTTTTTGCCCGTTTTAGTTGATCATAACGTAGCTTGCTCTACGGTGAGAAAGCAAATTCGTGGTTTGATTACAAGAAGTTTTGAGATATATTCAGGTAATCATTTTCTTTTAATTTTTCATCACAGCTAGATTAATTAATTATGTATTACACTCTAATGATACAGAAAAAAATATTTTTGTTCATACAAATAAATCTTTCGGTGCTTAGCAGTTTGTGATTTATTTATCTGTTGAATTTTGTCCAAAACTACTCGCATACTGTAATTTAAAAGTGATACATTAAAGATAACCCTCGGGTAGCTTTGCGCGAAATTAAAAACAACACACAAACAATTAAAATAACTAACGCCCTGATAACTAAATCAACCAGAGTAATTTTCGCAACTCCCAAGGCAGCATGGACAAGAAAGACTTTCGTCTGATTTTTCCTCTACGACTTCAAACTTGGACGAAAAGCTACTGAAATTACACGGATTATCAACCAGGCATTCGGCCACGGATCTATTATTGAACGTACAGTTAAGCGTTGATTCCAAAGGTTTCGACTGATACCTAAACTGACTTAAGTGGGTAATAAATAGTCTTTGGAATGGCTTGCATAACCAACGCGCTTTGTTTTTCTACTTTACTAATTTCTGTTTGTCTGTCTTTGAATTTCGCGCAAAGCTACACGTGGGCTATCTGCGCTAGCCGTCCCTAATTTAGCAGTGTAAGACTAGAGTTAGGGCAGCTCGTCATCACCACCCACCGCCAACTCTTGGGTTACTCTTTACCAACGAATAGTGGGACTGACTAATGTGACTAGGCGTCACATTATAACGCCTCCACGGCTGAAAGGGCGAGCATGTTTGGTGCGACCAGGATTCGAACGCCTTAACCCACCTGGCTATGCCGGGCCGTTTCTGACCGAGAAAATGTTTATAAAAAGGCTTCAAAATATGTTAAACAGTTTGCTTGGCTTCAAGTGAACTTTTTAAATAATAGAAACCGTGAAAAATAGATAAATATTATTTTATTTTTGATTTGTCAAAGATAAATGTATCCATATAGATTGGTATTCGTTTCAAGTTTTGTTTGACAGCAAATGTCAAAATGAGATCAAGAGTAGAACTGCACAGGCTAAACCAAGATTTATGAAAATGAAAAATATATTGACTAACAAAGGTATAAAAATGAAAGTGTGCAAACAAATAATTCTTAGTTGCTGCTCCGAAACAATCTAGATGTACTGTTGCGAATCACGGACGAATAACAAATAAATGGAAAAATCATTTAATACGAGTGAAATATGGTTGCTGTATAGATTGCTTAAGGTTTCCTATAAAGACCGGAAAACAAATGAAGAAGTTCCACAAGAATTAGAAACAAATAAGCAGAAAAAAGTACGAAATAGACAGGCGACATTCTTTGGTTATATTATGAGGATGAAGGGGTTAGAACATTGGTAACAACTGGGAAATCTGTGGGGAAATGAAGTAGAGGTAAACAGCGGGAGATGATCTAAGACATTTTAACAGTTTGGTTCCACAAAGAAAGGGTTATCGTAAGTGCCTGAGACCGAAAGAGTGGAGGAGCGTAATCACCTACTTCACAAAACACAGCACTTAATGATGATGATTTGTTACACAATAGATAAGAAGATTATTGTATAAGTGTTTAGCCTAAAAAAGTACTATCGAAGGCAAATAGATGTAACACTTTAAAATCATGAAATATTACGTTTAACGATTTGTTTGGTTCGTCTGTGGATAAAGTATTATTAGTTTAATAATTTTTATGATTGAATATTTCGTGTTATGACTACTAAAGGAGTATTTTGCTCTACAAATACTATACTGAAACGATAAGTCTGAGATCTTATAACTCCAAAAGCCTGGTTTTGGTTTTTCTTGATGGGCACAGCTCAAATAGCACGTTTATGTATCTTTATGCTTAACAGCAAATAAACACTAACATTAATTAAAAGAATGTAGTCGTTTAAGTACTTAACGTGAAAGTTATGCCCATTAAAAACTTCAGTGAACGTAGAAAAACAATAATAAAAGTAAAAATTACCAGCTTATTACTCAGATTTTTATAGCATAAAGTAATTTAGTTTTAACGTTTAAAGAATTAACACAACTACTATTTTAAAATTGTTTAGTTATATATTTAATGTTCTATGAGTTCGAATTTTGGAAACACATAGAACAATAAACACAACAATAACAGTTTTTGTTTGATTTATTATTGAAAAAAATATTTTTGTCAACAAAAGGGTTTCACATATGTAAGCAAATTGTCGTACATATAAATTATGTAATAATCCAGATAAACAGTTGAACTTGGGTTGCGACAATTTTTTCGCTTCCTCGATGGTGTAGTATCTTCATGCAGTAAAATAATACGTAAAATAATTTGTTCTGTTTCGCCTCTTTAGGTTCATTTATGTGATTGTAAAAACATTTGATATCTCACCGAAATTAATTAAAATTCTCATTCACTATCTGTGGCACGAACAACATACTGTAATTAAAAAACTAGAATAAGGTTAATACTACGACGTTTAATTTGTTCAAGATGCTAAAGTAATTCTGTCGAAATTGTTTTGATAATTTAATGTACCTATCAACACAAACTTTTTATTAGCTGTGAAAAATCTAATTTTCTTAAGATTCGAATACGAAAAAGAAAGCGTAGCAAACGAAAACTATATTTAATTTAGGGCTTTAATTAGCAGGTACTGTTTACTGTGAATAAAAATGAACAAATATCCTTAAACTTTCTGGGAAGCTTCCACCTAATGTAGTGATAAGGCTTCTGTGTAGATTATATTATTCTAAAGAGCCATTTGTCGAAGGAAACAACTTTTTTTTTTGTCTTTACTGTCTAGAAACAAAATTGTCAAAGGTGGAACGTGTAGAAATGATGCTATTAATTTGGCAACAAAGATTAGTTTGGATATTTAATGGCTCAGAAAGCTGTGTGATCTTAAAAAAAGAATGCTTGGAAGATGTGAAGTGACATTCTAATGTGTAAAATGTTTAACAGATTGAAATACACAGAGCTTTTGTTTTCAGCTCTAATGCTGGAGTGGAAAATTACATCAAGTAAACACTTTACGACAAAGGCTGCGCATTTTGTTCAATTTATTTTGTGGGCCCACATTCACTATGATTAAAAAAATATGTCTAGCAAAAAGTAACTTTTACTGATTGTTCGTAATTTAGCACAAAACTACATGATGGGGCACCTGTGATCTGCCCGTCACAGCTATCGAACAGTTTCTAACATTAAAAGTCCATAGACATACCGCTGCTCTATTGAAATAAATGTATAAAACAACTTTCACAAATGAACACAAAATTTCCAGCAAAATTTGAACATATAAAAGAAAGAAATTAAATTCAGAATCGTCTACTTAATTAGTTTTTTCAAGTATTCTATTCAGCAAATTAATATACATTTCCATTGAATTTTTCAGATCAAATATGAACAACGCGCCTCTTCAAAAAAAAAAAGTAATTTTGTTTATATTTACTTAGCCTGTTATTTCTAACAAAAAATGAAGACAAAAAACAACTTAGGATGAAGTGAGAGGTTTATACTAGCATTTCGGCCCGGTATGGCCAGGTAATTAGTGCGCTCGACTCGTAAAGTGAAGGGCGCGGGTTCGAATCCTCGTCACATCAAACGTGCTCACCTCTTTAGCCGTGTTATAATGTGACGTAAGAAAGCAAATATAGAAGCTAAGAATAACATCAACATTCCTTTTATATATATATATATACACATTTGTATGTTTCTATATTAATTAAAACAAACTTAAGTAACTTAATGTGTTTTTCGTTTACGAAAATGTGGTCGGCTTTAGTTATTCATTACTTTTGATCCAGATTGATTACTCTACTCGTAATCCAATGGTCACGGGTTCGAATCCCTGTCGTACAAAACATGCTCGCCCTTTCAGCCATTAGGACGTTGTAAGTTTACCATCAATCCCCAAGAGTTGGCGGTGGGTGTTGATGACTAGCTGCCTTCCCTCTAGTCTTACATTATAAAATTAGAGACGGTTAACGCAGATAGGCCTCGTTTAGCTTTGTGCAAAATTAAAAAAAATACTTTGCAGTTTAGAAAAGAAACAAAAGTTTCATCTTGTACTACTATATTAATTAGTATCATGTCTTATAGCAAACTGTGGAATACTGAATGAATCGCATATTATCTAACTAATAGTAATAAGTAGTAACGTAACAGTGCATAAATATATTCATTTTTTTTTGCATGCCCACAAATCTTTCTTCAAAGTTTGAATAGATGGTAATGGAACTTTTTGCGACTTTTTAATTGTGTTCTATTTAACTACAACCACAAGATGATAGCTAAGATGTATTTTTTCCTAAGAGTTGATTTTGTATTGGTGACTTCAGTAACCAGAACAATACAATGACATACCTTTATATCACGAAGTTTTCTGGGATGGTCTATACTCTCTGTAAGTTTGGAATAAAGGTCAAGCGAAGAACTATGGATTTAAAAAAGACAAAATTTCGTATATGAGTTAGTTCAGAAATTACTGAATTTGATACTCCGACAATGCTATGTTCATTATCAACCAGTCTCTCTGGACTCACAGGCTACTTTTCTACTTTTGGTGGCTGGTTCACTGCTAGTCTTGCAGAGGTACTTTCGATTCGTTGAGAACAGTGCCGTAAAATCAATACTATCACGGTCTGTTAGTAACAATAAAGCACTCCATACATGGACACGGACAGAAAGGAGTTTGAGAGTATATCCGGTATTCTCGACATAAACCTGATTTTCATTATTCAATAAAACTATTATTTTGCTGATAAAACCACCAATGAAGCTATATTAATTAAATACCAAGGAATGAGATTGTTCATTGAGCATGACCCTCACAGGTCGAAAAGATCAGTAAACGAAGAAACAATAAACCAATGTTTAAATATAAATGGAGATCATTGATATTACCTCAATAATTTAATTTTGAGGTAGAAGTGAAATTTTATTGGAAAACATAATTTTTAATATGAATAAATGAAATAAACCACGCAGAAGAGTTTAAAGCTTTTAAACTCACGACCTTTAACTCACAGTTCGTAAGACACCGCTTTTAAGACAAAGAAAATACTACTATTAGGTCAAGTTTGTAACTTAGTGATAACGTCTTTGTTTGGTCGACTGCTCGTGTTTTTATCTAACCTTGATGTCAAGGACAGAGTCTACTTTAGTGATGTAGGTGTGCTCCTGTTGGTGGGGTTAAAGAAGAGGATTGATGGATTTACAATTGTTTGTAGTCATGGGTTGCGAGGTATAATGTGAACTGTTGTGCCCATGTGGTTTATTGATTATAAAACAGTTACAATTCAATTTAATTGCTAACAGCACGCATAATTAATTTGATAAATAATAACAGTTGGTACAGATGGACTAACGGTAATAATGGCTGTGCTTCAGATGTTTAATTATAACATGTATGTTCAGAGTCACGGATTACATTAGTATAGTACGGGTTTTCAAAAAGTTTCTAGTTCGAAAAATCTTTATGTTATAGTAAACAACTAATTAATTTTTATTTATAGTGTCTCAAAAATTCTAAAAAGTCCAAGTTGCAGAATATTCCTTTTCTGAAGAAAAAACAAACTGGGTTTTAATGAAAATCACGAATATTGGAAACTTATTGAGCTTTGTCTTAAATGGTGGTGTCAAAAATAATAGGTTTACTCTATTTAGTATTATAAAAATTAGTAGTGTTTTTTATAGTGTCTTACTATGCTATCAATCGAGTTTCAATATTTGTGTTGAGCAGAAAGCTCAGTGTATATCTTTATGGTTAACAACAACAAACAACATTCTCACAATGTACACAAAATTACAATTTTTCATATTAAAACCGCACTTACAACAATAATAGTAAAATTTTTCACTGTTCCGAATAAACATATTATTTTGCTACGTAACAGAAGTTTGTTAGTTTTATTCTGCTTAAAAACCGTCAAGATAAAATCACTATGACCAAAGTATTGTTTATTTTAAAATATTCTCTGATTTATTAAATATTAATTCATATTTATTTTTACGACCATTCATTGAGCATATAATAGAATAAATACAATATGATATATTTGATAAAACCGGTTGTGCTTCATTTGGATTGCTGATTATGAAAATATTACGTGTATTATTTAATTGTTACACAGTTACTATTACTTGACCATTAATTACTATATGTGGATAAGCTTAAATTTCTTTCTATACCAAGTGTGACTCAGTAAACCAACTGGAGATCAAGAAGTGTTATTTTTAAAGCTGACCGCAGATTAAAAGTGTATTTTAGACTTTTTTTTCGTATATCCCAAGATGATTTGTTTTAAAGACTTAAATAACTCCGTATTTTGTCGGTAAGAAAAGTCTGTTTGCCCCAAATGAAATTGTTCAATGTTGTTCGTTACTTTTTGCTAGCATAAACATTTCAGTGATTTCATAAAACTTGAAAGAAGCTAAGAAATGTTTATGTAAAGACGAAACGGAAGGCGAATGAAAATATGGCTTAACAATTGCAAAACATGAGAGGTTTATTCATGATAAATATAAACAAGGTTTTCTCGAGGCTACAATTTACGATAACAAAGAGTCGAATTTATAAAGCAAACAAATGACAAATAAATTGATATTAAAGTCAAGTTTGCTTAAAAATTAATACAACTTGTGAAATGTTTATCGCACGTTATTTTAATATTACAACAGGAAAAAAATCCAAATCGTTGAACAACATTCTGTTGTAATAATCAGGAACATTGTCCATGTACAACACATAATATACACTAGGCCTAGTGTTTTGGAGTGTCAGACTTAGAGATATATTTGTTATTGTAGGATAAGGGAAATTTTCTGACATATGAACGGAAAGGTAACTAGAGTT
This sequence comes from Carcinoscorpius rotundicauda, assembly GCA_011833715.1. Lineage (NCBI taxonomy): Eukaryota > Metazoa > Arthropoda > Merostomata > Xiphosura > Limulidae > Carcinoscorpius > Carcinoscorpius rotundicauda. The sequence continues at coordinate 95,864,163 of CM022392.1, read as the reverse complement.
TATTACCTACGAGTATTGGAGACAACATTTATACAGAATGAAAAGACAAACACAAAATATGTGTAGTGTCCACATGTGTTATACGCGAAGAAAATTAAATTTGTGTTTTATATTTAAGATAAACATCAAAGTAAAATTGAAAACCATATGAGAATTAGAGTTTTCAGTTTCTGTTCATCAGATCCTTACGTTTTATAAGTCTGATTCTGAAACACATTAAATATTTTTTTCAAACATTATGTTGCAAATAAACTATGAATCCAACTTAAGACTTAAATTCACTACGTGTGTGAGGCTACTTTCGTAATAGGAAAATAAAAAATATTTCTGAGTAAGCGAAAGCTGTTTTATGTAAGAAACATATCTAAAACATGTGCGAGAAATATAAATATCGTTGTAAGAGAAACATTTTTATCCCAAACTCAACATGAAATTTATTTAATTTTTCATCTGAATATCTTTTTAAGGATTTACTATGTGTTGAAAACACATTAGAACCAGTAATGCAAATAGTTTAGATTAAATAACATAAATATTCCTTACTTGGTTTAATTGAAGATAGAATCAGTACGATAAAATATTTAGAAATAGAAGCTGATTTTGAGAGACCGGCATGGCCAAGTGTGTTAAGGCGTTCGACTCGTAATCTGAGGATCGCGAGTTCGAATCCCAGTCGCACCAAACATGCTCGCCCTTTCAGTCGTGGGGGGTTATAATGTGACAATCAATCCACTATTCGTTAGTAAAAGAGTAGCACAAGAGTTGGCGGTGGGTGGTGATGACTAGCTGCCTTCCCTCTTGTCTTACACTGCTAAATTAGGGACGGCTAGCGCAGATAACTTTCTAGCAGTTGCGCGAAATTCAAAACAAACAAACAAACAAACATTTATGCGTCTCATTAGGAAGTGCGGGTTAGCGGCAGCGTACTATAGACTTTTTTAATTCTTGAACGGCGTGCAGATAGAACAATAATAAACAATATTAACAATATAGATGCCGCACTGCGATTTTTATAAATTAGGCAGTGCTTCAAACATGTTTGTCCTCCCAGGTATTATATCAAAGTGCATGAAGTTACTCATGTAGTTTTATTGTAATATGGATGCTATGTTCGGTCCGGCATGGTCATGTGGGTTAAGACGTTCGACACGTAATTCAAGGGTCACGGGTTCGAATCCCGGTCGCACTAAACATCCTGGCCCTTTCAGCAGTGAGGACGTTATAATGTGACGGTTAATCCCACTTTTCGTTGGTAAAAGAGTAGTCCAAAAGTTGGCGGTGGGTGGTGATGACTAGTTGCCTTTCCTATAGTCTTACACTACTAAATAGGGACGGCTAGTGCAGATAGCCCTCGAGTAGCTTTGTGCAAAATTCAAAAAAACAGATTTTGAGCGCGAACGAGAATTAGACTCTACAAGAAACACCAAGTTTTGTTTATCTTACCTTTTTTTTCCCCTATGATGTTTCCACAATTTATTAAGTAAACTATAAGTTTCACAAGCAATTTTATTTTTGTGTTCATTACTCTTGAAAATACGATTTGGTAATTTCTAGCCCCTAACAAATAAGTTCGTTGGGTAAGATCTTCTGTGTTAAATTGCCAATCTGGTAAATTGTTATTATATTGTTTTCAGCTTAGTGACATATTTTTGTAATTCTTCAGAAAGTGACTCACGCTTTGTTTGGCAGCTACGACGATTTATTCGTTTATATGTCATTGCTGATTTTTTTTTTAATGAATTTGAGCTCATTACACGTTAAGAAGGTGCAAGTTAGTGCTTTGAGCTAAACTTTATGAAGCTAGTATCACTATTATTTGGTTCCATCTATGATCAGAAAATATATTAACATCAGTAGTACAAATATTTTATATTAAGAAATATTAAACTTCTTTATGTAGACTAATTTCCTCTTCAGCTATAACAAAGAATCTGAAAACTCAGACCAGACAACTCAGTTTACATTTGGGAAAACATAATGATCACAATATTATATAATAATCGTTACACAACTCCGAGTAATTAATTAATTTATATATTTTACTGTACTGTGATAAATCTTGAAGTATACATTCCAGACTTTCTATCAAGGGAAGGTTTGGTTCGGTTGTAATTTCACACAAAGCTACGGGTATTATCTGCGATACCCGTCTCTAATTTAGCAATGATAAATAAGAATAAGACAGCTAATTACCACTACACGCCGCCAACTTTTGCGCTTCGCTTTTACCAACAAATAGGGGGATTTATCATTGCTTTATATCACCTCCTTGGTTGAAAAGACGGGCGTGTTTAGTGACGCGGATTCGAACCCACGACACGCAGGTTGCGTGTCGAGCGCTTTAACCACCGGTGCATGCAAGGCCTTTTGTTACTGGAAAACTTCTGGCTTGCTTAATCTGGTTGTCTGTAAATTTCTAATTTATTCAACCGAAAAGTGACATCTATTGTAAGACTGGTGAATAAATAAATTTGAGCGTCAAAAGTTAAGAACACTGGCCAGATGCTTAGAGCGATTAACAATTAGAACAGTAAATCCTTAAAAACGAAATAACCGTCCTATCCTGGTACTTCAGATAACGTCCATTTCTTTTATCAAAGTGCACTCAGGTCGGTTCAGTTATGTCAGAACTCACATTGGTGGAATAAACTTTACTCCTTATATCTTTTAGAACTGATACTTTTCATCTAACATATTACCCATTAGGCTTATATTAACTTTTATGTTTGTTTGTTTAGGAATTTCGCACAAAGCTACTCTAGGGCTATCTGTGCTAGCCGTCCCTAATTTAGCAGTGTAAGACTAGAGGGAAGGCAGCTAGTCATCACCACCCACCGCCAACTCTTGGGCTACTCTTGTACCAACGAATAGTGGGATTGACCATCATATTATACACCCCCACGGCTGGGAGGGCGAGCATGTTTAGCGCGACGCGGGCGGGAACCCGCGATCCTCAGATTACGAGTCGCACGCCTTACGCGCTTGGCCATGTCAGGCTAACTTTTATGTCTTTCACTCCTACAGAATTAATTTTACACTTAACTTTCTTCGCCGAACTTTTACTTCCCATGACATTACTTTCTTGTCTGCTCTGTCTGTTTGCTGTGTTTACTTTTCTCATACTTCTAGAAATATATAACCTCAACATCAGTAAATTATGAAAACAAATGTGAACAATGGTCTGCTTTTAACTCTCTTATAAAAAATAAACAATAATGAAATATTAAGTTACAAACTAACTAAGTAATACTACCTACACCAAACAGTATTTTGTATCTGACAAAAGCTTTCCTTCAAGAGAAATATTTATTATACATACAAAGTTTGCACTTCGTTCAGTTGTTGAGTTTACTTACCAACAGTTGCAGTCCCTTTGATGGCTTCAACACAGTAGCTATAGTCCTCAAAGCACAACACCCATATCATGATCCTCGTACTGTTGAGTTTGCACGTTTTAATGTATGCAAGTGTTTGCTGGTCTTTGGAAGATGAACTCTTTCCTGTATAGATAGTTCTGGAACTTCCAAATAGCAATTATGTTGGGCAGACACTATCATTCAATCACAAAGTAGTTTTCTCACTTTTTACTCATATATGTTACCAAAAACAATTCATTCTCTTGTTCTTCTAAGAGTACTGTTCGAATTCGAATTCTGAAATGTTAGCCTAGAAAGTGAATGATTTAGTTAAAAACTGGTGCACTGTTTAACATGTTCTTTAATTTTGGGAATGCTACATGATGTGACTGTTTCTCCTTCACCTCTTCAGGCAAGCATCTTCTGAGTAATTTCAACATAGTTTTGGAATAATTTTCTGTTGTATCCTGCTAATCCCAGAAAGGATCTGACTTGTTGCTTGGTTGTTGGAGGTGATGTATCTTATATATTAATTATCTTTTCATTTTACAATACTGTCTATCGGTCCCCTAGTTCACGTTCGACAAAAATTTGCACAGAATATCTGATGTAGCACTTGCTACGTCTGATGGCAAAGTGTGCTTCTCTTACTCACCAGAACAGCGATCCAAGTTTCTTCATGTGGTCTACCCATATTTAAATGTGTATCAGAATGTCATCTGCATAATACTTGAAGTTGGTGGCGTTATACAGCATCCTTCACATCAAGCAGATTAATGTTGCTACTGAGTTAACTAAACCAAATGGTATTTGTATAAATATGTATCAGGTATTTGGTGCCACAAATGATTTCTTCTCTTTAGATCCAATCTCCATCGAGATTTGCCAATAACCTTTACTGAGGTCGATCTTTGAGTAGAACCTGGCACCATCTAATTTTGCCAGAATGACCTTTGAATTAACCATAGGATCGAAAGCGAACTTCGTGACGAGATTTAGCTCCCGAAAATCTATGTAGAAGTGGTATCTAATCCCTGTTCTTCACAATTACAATTAGTGAACATTATTCCAGTTTCTAACATTGCCTCAACTTCCTGTTTTATCAGGTCTCTCATTGCATAAGGCATCTGATGTGGCTTCACTTTGAGGGGATCCCTAGTTGTGTTGTATAAGGTTTGGCTTTCCTGGTTTATCTGTGAAGACATATTCATACTGGTGCAATATGTCATGCTACTTGCTAGTGAGTTCTTTGCTGACGATGATATTTTTATATATCTCATCTCCACCTAATGATACTAGGTCTAGCAGGTCCTCATCTTCTAAGACAAAGTCACTGTTCTCTAGTTCTGCATCTATTATGGCCATACCTGCAACATCCATTTCGTTTTCAGTGGTCACAGCTCTTACATTTTCTTCTCTCTTAATACTACACTATTCTTCCATACAGTAACTTTGAGAGATAAATATCTTGTACTTGCTTGCAAGACTTCTTGATAAGCAGATAATACTACTTTCAAGTACCTGTCCCAATCACATGGTCTTTCTTGGCATATCTTCTTTAACATGCTCTTTAAAGCTCTCTCGCAAAGTCAATTACATTTAAAATTGTATGGTGTGATAAAGAGCTGCTAAATACTGATACGTCTGTATACTTTATGCATTAGTTCTGAACTAAGCTGGGTCCCTCTGTTACTCCGAATTTCTTTCGACAAACCTCTCTACAAAATATTTTCAGGAGAGCTTCTGCTCTCTCTTTTTTATTTTTATTTTTATCAAAGCTTCTACTTACAGATAACGTGTTGCACAGGCATTAGAGGCCTAATCTCATTCACGGCTACTATGCTGAATGACACTTCCTTCTATGAAAGACACCTCTCCTAATGGTATATTGACTTCTTCCCTCTCGGTTTTGTCCTTTAACAGATGTTAGATAATCTGTAGAATCTATTCATATCACTGATGACTCTCGACTAATGGAAGTTATTGGTTATTCTGTCTGCTGTTTTCTTTGTTCCTAAGAGTCCTCCCATAACTTATTCATGAGCTAACTTTATGAGTTGAGTCCGGTATTTTGTTGGTACTATAATCTATATAACTTCACCAATATAACTGCCTTGATAAATTTGGTACAGCTCGCCTTTCCAGTCCTATTTTCCATAAGCATCTTTCTTTTTGTCTTGTGTTTGACTTTTACCCACGCATTGTTCCAACGTTTCTGCATTGAAGGATCTTTATTCTCTGCTTTCTTCAGTTCCTGCAAACGTATATTTGGGATATCGTTTTCTAATAATTATAGGAGTTTTATACCTTGTTTGCTTATCTTTCTTGAGGATTGTTGGTGGCAGTCACCTTTGTTTCAGACTTTGGGCAAATCGTTATTTTTTCAGGAAAGCAACCATGCAATCTTTTTGTTAATCAAATTTGAGCAGTTTGGATCGGCTGACCCTGAATTCATTGTTATATTTTGGGTCCTTTTTTCTTTAGTTGGGTGAGTTTTGCCATCTCAATTTGTGTTCGCATTCTCTCTACTTGCAGTCTTTCTCCTCTCTCTTTTTTCATTTTCAATTTGTGCTCTTATTCTTTCTCTCTCTATTTTTAGTTGTTACTTTCTTTCGTTTTCTTTTCTTTTAATTTCTATTCTGATTCTCTATATCTCCACCTAGTTCTTTCTCTCATGTTTTTATTTCCCTTTTTTCTTCATTTAGTCTTTCTTCCTCCATTCTCTTTTCTCCCAAGTTCTTGTTATTGTTTAACAAATTTTCATAGTTTATTGTCTTTTAACTAAAGATGAGAGCTTATCTCTACCTGTTTATCAAAATCACCTGACATAGTTCTATGACGTAATTAATGGGTACATTTATTTCCACTATCGTTCACTTTTTCTTCTATCGCTATTCATAGCCGTATAGTCCTAGCTGTGGCTCTTCAATTGTGAAAGTAATCGGTTTATTTTGCTTAATATTTTATAGAGTATCAATGTGTAGTTAGTAGGTTGAATAATATGGGTGTTTGGCAAAGGATTCTTCTATAGTAGATGTCTGTGACATGTTAGTGATAAACTGAAAAATAAACAGCATGCACTTCATTATTTTTTAGAATATGTATTCGAGTTAGTTAAGCATACGACAACAAATTCCTTACAGCATATCATAAATATTATGTCAAATGTTCACTAAGGCTTGTTCAATTACTTTAGATATGCAGTTGACCAAATGAACAACCTTTCTTTATTTCTATTGCACTAGTATTCCGTGTATAACTCATTTATAATTATAGCGTGAGTTACTACAGTAGTACATTGCTCTTCCAGTGATAGTTTGGACGTTCAGTCAAAGTGAACTCAGGATGGTTTGATCACTTTTGAAATCTCTTTGATGGAATAAATCACACTTCATATCTCTTTTATAACTGTTACTTTTTCTCTAACATATTATTTCTTATATCTTTATTAACTATTAAGCATTTCACTCCTACGGCAGTTAAATTTATGTTTAACTTTTTTTGGTCGAAATTCTAATTCCTATGACTTTACTTTTTCGTCTATCTGCTGCACCTGCTTGTCTTAAACAATTTATACATTTATCATTAAAATGTTTATTCACCGTCTAAAAATCTTTATATTCTCAACATCAGTGAATTTCACATTCGATAGCCTCAACATCAATTAATTATAAACAACTTCCAATAATCGTCTGCTTTTAACTCTCTTTTTATAAACAAACTAATCATTCAAGAAATATCAATTTACAAATTAATTAGTTACTTCTACCTACACTAAAAAGTCTTTTATATCTGATAGTCGGATTTTAGAGCAAAAAATTATCGTACATTCAATGATGTTTCGTGTAACATATTAATAATTTATAAACATCTAAGGTATAAAACATCTTTGTTTTGGGCTGAAAAAGTTAATGTTTACTCTTTTGTTTCAGTTTGTGGAGTAGTTTGAGAGAAATGTATATCTTGTTTGTTTTTCAATGTCTGTTAATTATAAACGTACTTAACATTTAAATAATGATCACTTGTAGTACGTAAGTAGCAAACACAATTAACTGGAGATTGATTGATTGATTGTTTATTGTCAGAAACAAAACTAGACAATGGGCTACCTGTACTCTGTCCATCCTGAGTATCGAAACCTTTTTTGTAGTAGCGGGAGTCCACAGACATGCCGTTGTGCCACTGGATAGAAAGAAATCTTAAAAACTAACTTTAGAAATTGTATATACATAACCAACGAGTTTATTTTACAAATGATAAAAATGTTTTTTTTTTTATGTTTAGTGGAAAACGGTTGAATATTACAAGCCTGCTCTTTTAGGAGAGAAAATGTTTTTATTTTTAGCTTATTGACAATTGTTGGGATTTTAAAACTTTATATCTTGGTTTGGTGAAGTTCAAGATTCAGTATTTTGAAATATTATACTGAGTGTAGAGTTACTAACTTGGATTTATTGAATTTTCAATTCTGAACTCTATCTTTCAAGAAATAACAAAGATTACAAATGTGATTCCCATTAATTGATTATTTGTTTAGAGGTTTTCTGAAACACAGTGTTAATAGATACCTGTATAATCAGTAAGTTATATTTGTCACATTGCTACTCATAGTAATTTTGCGAGAGAGAGATGCAAATAGAAGACTTAGCGACACCACGTATATATGTCAGAACAGTTCACTTTGTTTACAAAATATGTCGGAAAGTGAACAGTAAACTTCAAAATATAGCTTCCTGTGTCATATATGTTGATTACGTGTATGAACAGGAAATTAGCGTGTTCAACTGTCATGAAGATGATATAACAGCAAACGACAAGACCCATTAGAGATGAATGGGCGATTACATTGACACAATTGTTTAATTTACAGGCAGAATTTATCATAACGAAAATGAGCACTTTATTGTTAACAAAGAAACCAAAAAGAGATATATTTATATTTTCATGAAGAAACAGAAAAGAAAAATCAAAAAGTACAAAATGGCAAAAGTGATGCAGCTTTACCAATTACCATCGTATCCTCGTTCAGTGTTTGTTTGTTTTTGAATTTCGCATAAAGCTACTCGAGGGCTGTCTGTACTAGCCGTCCCTAATTTAGCAGTGTAAGACTAGAGGGAAGGCAGCTAGTCATCACCATCCACCGCCAACTCTTGGGCTACTCTTTCACCAACGAATAGTGGGATTGACCGTCACATCCAGGCTTGTTTCACATAAAATTACTTGTTACAGCAAATTTTTAGATTTAGCTTCTGGTAGCCTAAAGTAGTTTTTTCAAAGACATAAAATTATTGGGCCTGCTGTATGTGTAGAGACATTTTCAGTCTTCTACCTGTAATTAGAGGTGCAGAAAAAATATAATTGGTAATTGTGCAAAACTTTCTACCAGAATGGCTCAAATTCTGCAGTGGTAATTACAGTTCATAGTAAAGTCTTAATTATAAGTGACAAACTGCAAAATGTTTATTTGACCACTCTGTGAAAGTTCATTAGACTAGTACCCTAACTGCTAGTGACGTTTCTAGTCTTTAACCAAAGAACAACTGATGAAGTTGGGTCTTCTTAGTGACACTGAAACATAATTGTTAACTTAAGCTTCATTTTGCCAGTTACTACTGTGTTTAAATAACTAAACCACATGTTGAACTACTTAAATTTTAAACTCTGAATAAACATAAACTGCAGAAACACATACAATCTTAATAAGTGTTACATGAGGCAAAAATTAAGTTAGATGTCTATAAAAAAGTAGCATAACTTATGTGAATATATGATTGTTAAGAGTATACGTGCTATAGTTTTACCTATCTTAACCCATCATATAATTTAAGTATGACCTTTCTAAAGATTGGGTTTTTTTGAAGAGAACTTATCAAAGATGACCAGTTCTTTAAAGTGTAAAGATAATTAAGAGAATTTAGCATACAGCTTGAGGAAAGTCACAGATAGGTTTAGTTTTAAAGTTCTTTGGTGTGGAAAATGCTTGGACTTGCGTTGAAGTATGTAAAGTTAAAGTAAAGTCATTTTTTATCTTTCAGTTACTATGTTAACCCTTAAACAGTGGCCATTATAAATTGATGGTGCTACCTACAACATTACTGCTATTTAAGGGTTAATTATGTTGTGCATAAGAGTCTGTGATTACACTGTAATCGCCGAAAAATTGCCAGAAAAAAAAGTTCTTTTCTTTTTACTTTAGGCACAAGCAATCGAGAAACAACACTTTTAGTCCAGAAACAAGAAAAGTAAAAATTTTATTACATAGTGTAATAGGTTGCAAGTATATTTTATATCCGAAAGTGAGTTTCATTAAAATTCTTCAGAAACAGTTCTAGAGTAGTGATCCAGACGCCATATATACCACGAACTTTTATGACAAACGACTGTTAAGTGGGATTAAGTTCAGTCTGTTTTATTTCAGTAATTTACAAACCAAATTTATAAGATAAGCACTGACTACTTGAGTCTGACATGTAAGCGGGGCCTTCTGTGTTCCTCCATTTGTGAAGTATCCTGAAATATTAGCTCTCGAAATGTGGTACAACCTGAATGTACTAACGCTGAAGATGGCTAAATGCATACATAAATCATGTTATAAAACTGTTTTTAGAACAACAACGACAACAAAATCAGATTGGTTCCAATGACTTGGAAATGCAGCATTGCGGTTTTAGAATTCATGTTCACTGCTACTCACCCTAATTATGACTACATGCAGCTTACGATTATTATTTCAAAAAACATACAATGTGTCTCTTCATACTGCATCAAATAAAGTTTTTCATACTACTTAAGGTACCTGAGTGTTTGATTTCCACGAATTTAAAAAAGCAACGATTTCCTCCAAAATAAAAATGATCAAGGACACAATTTACAGTGAATCAGGAGTAAGTGTGTGGACACAACTTTAAAATCTGGAATTTATTTTCCTACTGTGGAAAGAGTGCAGACAGCCCGAATTTTCGAAACTGAGCAATGTATATTGTATTAAATCTACTTTTTCTGGTAAAAGAAAAAAAAGAACTTCCTCCAAAACAAATAATGCCATTTCCAAGGGTTCTTATGTTGTGAAAATACGTATATGAACTGTTAAACTGCAAACTTTTCTTCTCCAATGTAATTTATCTAAGGTTATACTTACGGTTCTGTAGATTTAACAAAAAAAGAGTCCCCCGCTAATACATCGGTAAGTTTACGAATTTACAATGCTAAAATCAGGGAGGTCGATTCCCCTCGGTGGGCTCAACAGATAGCTCGATGTGCCTTTACTGTAAAAAACATACACACATTAACAAACAAAAATCCAGTTTTCTTGATTATTTAACAAAATCACTTTGTCGGCTAAAAATGCAAATGTTTACGTTATTGGATTTTACTGCATTTTATAATTTATAAAACGTATAAGGCCCGGCATGGCCAAGCGTGTTAAGGCGTGCGACTCGTAATCTGAGGGTCGTGGGTTCGCATCCCCGTCGCGCCAAACATGCTCGCCCTTTCAGCCGTGGTGAAGTTATAATGTGACGGTCAATTCCACTATTCGTTGGTAAAAGAGTAGCTCAAGGGCTTTCGGTGGATGGTGATGACTAGCTTCCTTCCCTCTGGTCTTACACTGCTAAGTTAGGGACAGCTAGCACAGATAGCTCTTGAGTAGCTTTGTGCGAAATTCAAAACAAACAGTAAAACGTATAGGCATCATTAGTTGTGTTTTTTAGTACGGTCGATCTATTTTTGAGATATATGAACGAAATTTTGAGGAATATTACGTCATTCAATATTGCGTTAGAAGGGCAAGGAGACCAGTCAAAAAACAACTTCTTACCAACTCAATGAACAAAAACAGTATAAATTGGGTCTGAACTACAAGAACTGGACACAAGAACAATGGAGGAAGGTGTTATTCAGTGACGAAGCTCATTTCTTCGTACAGAGTCAAAGAAGTCTGCATGTTCACAGATCTCCAGGTGAGAAACTTCGAGAATCTCACATCAATCAGTTCGTAAAACATCCCTAGAAGAAGATGTTTTGGGTCTTTTTCAGCTACTATGGCGTCGGAGGCTTACATATCATAGAAGGTATGATGCGAGGACTACAGTACATCGAAGCTTTGCAGAGAAGAGTCGTCCCATAATTGAAAAAAGAGATTCCAGATGGATCTGGCATTTTTCAACAAGATCTGGCTCCATACTTTAAATTATTCGCTGAAACTTTGCACATACAGGTTACTTCAAAATGTATCCATACATCTGTCACAAGAAATTAGCAATATTTTTATAATTAAGAAATTCACTGATCTTCCCATTTTCAAACTGCAGCCAAACTTATCATACACTGTTGTTTTTCATACTTTAGTAAACAAAGCTTAACGTTACAATTAAAATTGAACAAATTGTTCATTTTTACTACCCCAAACTGATGTCAGATTAGTTCTTAAACACACATTCATTACATTTTTCCCGAACACAGTTTGACTTTGTTCTTGAGTCAGCAGATGGTACTACGAACAATCCATTCAAACTAACTACCCGACAGGCGTTGATATAATGCACTTTATTTTTCATGTCTAGTAATGAATCCCTAATATTTTTTGGACTTATCTAATCTCTGAACACATACCCACAAAAAATTTATTTATGAAAAGTGTATATTCTTTGAAAATTTAACATGAATTTATGCGATGTTTCTACGTTCAAAGTAACTGAGTAAAAGCGAGAATTTGTTTGTTTTGAATTTTGAACAAAGCTATACGACGGCTATCTGCGCTAGCCGTCCCTAATTTTGCAGTGTAAGACTAGAAGGAAAGCAGCTAGTCATCACCATCCACTGCCAACTCTTGTGGCTACTCTTATACAAATGAATAGTGTGATTGAAGATGCTTACTATTCAAACATTTATAATACTTCACATCGCAACTGATTAATTTTCAATTCGAGTTACAAACTAAGATACTAACTAGCTATAAAATATTCTGATTGCGTACTAGATTGCACTTGGTAGTGATATTTCTCTATGAACAAGTAAAAACGTTAAATAAATTTTCAAATAATTTTCATTTTCTCGGATTCCATAGATCAACAACTCCCACTAAAACCCGATTAATTGTTTATTTACAAGAACTTGAGAATACATTTAAATTTAATGTGCTGAATATGTGATTAAAGTAAATTATCGAAGTTACAACACAAATAGTTGAGCAGGTGTAAAATAAGAACCATACAATAAGCCCATAAAATTGAGTTGATAAATTACTTTTTTAAAATTTTTAAGAGAAATTTCTCTTAAAATGACTCTACTAAAATATAATCAGGGGAACGTATTGAAACAAAGGGATATTAAGAAATGAAATCCAGAAAAGAATGGTAAGCCGACTTATGTAAAGTATACTTTACAAGAGAGATCAAGTGGAGTTTTAAATGAACAAGAGAACTAAATAAAGAATGAATTCTAGATTGATATGAGAATTTAATTTGTTTGTTTTTGAAATCCGCGGAAAGTTACACGAGGGCTATCTGCGATAGCTGTCCCTAATTTTGCACTGTAAGACTAGAGGGAAAGCAATTAGTCATCACCACCCACCGCCAACTTTTAGGCTACTCTTTTATCAACGAAGAGTGGAATTGATCGTCACATTATAACGCCCCCACGGCTGAAAGGACGAGCATATTTTGTGTGACGGGGATTCGAACCCGCGACCCTCAGATTACAAGTCGAGTGCCTTAACCAACTATCCATGCTGGGCTTTTGCAAATGCATATCATGCGAGTTCCACTACAAGTAAAAGTAACAGTTTAATACGTTTTAAAATGGACATGGATTAACACACATTAAGAATGAAGCGACAATTAAAATTCAACAAATGTAGAAACCTTTATAAAGTTAAAACACGATAAATAAACATTATTTTATCAATATAATATGCTTTAAGAATTTAATTAAAGCTTTGAAAGCGTTGTAGAAATATTACTTTACGTACGCAAGTTCTTAGACAGTAGCGAATTTGTGAAGTGGGTTGGAGGTAGTTAGCTATCTTCTCTAAATCCGCCTTGTCAGAGTGATGTTAAAACAACGCTAATATTACTGGAAGGAATAAAAGAAAGAGAGATAATTTTATTGCAAAACAACTTGAGAAAAAAAGGAACAAATCTGTGATTAAATAATGGTTGAAAAATAACTATTTCTTACGAAATAATAATGCAACGGAACAGAAAAAAAGAGAAACTTCAACAAACCTTTTACAGAACTTAAATAATCTTGTTACATATACATATGTGTATTCAAGAAATACCAGGTGTGTGAAATAATATGTGGAGATGTGTGGGTACTTTACTTTTTATTCAATATACAATGTAATATATGTTAAGCCTCATTGGATACAAGCTTATAAGTTACAAATTTCTTTTGACTCAAAACGTTTATGTGAACAAATTTGGTTATGTTTTAAATTTATTCAAAACTTTTAGGTTTAGTGAATAAAATGTTAAATAGATTTAAATTCTGGAAACTTGGTGACGATTCAATCTGTATTGTGTTGTAAAGTACGGAAATAACCAATCTATTGAATAACATATTTTGTGGAGGAGAATTATTTTTCTAATGTTAGATAGCATAAATGTTTATAATTACAGGAAAATGAATAAATGTAAGCAGTATTCATTTGAAATTGATTGGTTTGAAATTCGCACAAAGCTACACTAGGGTTATTTGCCCTAATTTAGCAGTGCAAGACTAGAGGGAAGGCAGCCACTTATCTCTACTCACCGCCAATTGGTTGGTTACTCTTTTGGCGAATAGTGGGATTGAATGCCACATTATAACATTCCCACGAGCATGTATGGTGTGACGGTGATTCGAATCTGTGACCCTCGGATTAGGAGTCAAATGCCTTAACCCCCGCAGCCATGTCGGGTCTTGAGATTATGATCCTAGACATATTAAGGGATCATTGTATAGTTGCATTTTGGATATCTAAAAATATATCTTTGCAACACTAAATAATTCAAGAATTTATTATCCAAAGTATTAGATATTTTAAGACTTTGATGTCAACCATTGTAATACATATTTAATTAACAGTGGGTTTTGTCTTCTCTTCGACCAAGAGAATGAACTTGAGATATGAAAGAGATATTGAGAATGTGTTGTTTGCGATTTAAATTGTGGAACTTGAAGAGGTATTATCATATTAATAAGAAAATAAAAATGTGTGATACAACGTCCGTGAAGTTATATAGCCAAATCAAATGTGTTGTTGAATCATTTTGCTAGATAAATATAAATACAGTAAATTAGTCGTTGATGCGGCATCATGATTGGACCTGTTACGAGATGAGATATCTAGGACATATTTAGAAAATGATCAATAAGTGGAAGGATCTCTGTTGGAGGATGAACCTTCCGTGTTGACGAAGTCATCAATAATGTCGTTTTTGGTGATATCACATATACGATACTGGAAAAGTATACTGACGATAAGTGGGAATCTAGTAAGATTACTCTGTTCACTAGTCGGGCTAGTAACTTTATGTGAAGAACGAGATGAAGAGCATGAAACTCCAGAATTTGTAGTGGATCATAAAAAGAAGAAAATACTGGAGTCCAGGAAGTGTAAACTCTTGTAAGGGTCTTGTACATATCAAATAAAAGACGTACAGTTAGTTCTCCATGTTAACTCGTATAAGCTTCTCAAACGTTGTGAAACCTTGTAACTGAGCATTAAATATTAAGGAATCTTTCGGATCAAGTACTTATCAAAGCTACTCAAAAGCAGTTAATGGCAAATGAAAGACCAACTGGAATGTGTTTGTTTGTATAGTTTGTTTTGAATTTCGCACAAAGCCACACGAGGACTATCTGTGCTAACCGTACTTAATTTAGCAGTGTAAAACTAGAGGGAAGGCAGCTAGTTATCACCACCCACCGCCAACTCTTAGGCTGTTCTTTTATCAACGAATAATGGAATTGACAATCACATTATAACGACCCTACGGCTGAAAAGGCGACCATGTTTGGTGCAACGGGGATGCGAACCCGCGACCCTCAGATTACAAGTCGAGTGCCTTAACCTCCTGGCCATGCCGAACATCAACGGTAATGCAAGTGACAAGACTAATAAAAGGTAAAGATTACGATACGATTGATACTTTAGTTGGGATCAAGTAAGTATTGATAAAATTGATGGTAAGGTGCCATTAACGATACCATCTAATAAACTGATCAATGGTGAATTGTAGAGATTCGTATATAGGTGAAAAGGACACAACAAAAGTAGCGTCATTAATGTATTGGAAAACACATAAACTTTAAAATGGCGGTAAGTTAATGACAAGAGTAGTGATTATTAAGGTACACCCTCTTCGATTTCAAGCAACTTTCAAACAACAATGGAAGGTAAATCACAGATGAAACATCAACATGCTATTAATCTTCATATTTAGTACAACAGAAACTCAGTGAAGTGAGTGTTTGAGTTTCGCAAATAATTAATATTTTGTGTTCCTCCCACTTGTTTTAATAACTACATACATCTTTTGGCATTTCTGCAACTTATTTAATCAAAGTGGTTTTACTCTAATACACTCTCATAAAGTTTGTTTGGAAGTAGCTTTTGCTTTGTCAAGTTTTTAATCTACTAAATCACAGATCGCTCAAATGGGTTGAGACTGGGGATTCTGTGGGGGCCATTCTATTATTTGAATGGCTCCAGTAGCCTTATTCTTACCTAAGTAATTTCTGAATAAGTTAGGTGAGTATTCGGAGTCATTATCTTCTTGTCAGTGAAATGCTTTACCAATAATACACAAACAGCCGGATATACCGAGACGGATCTCTATCTGATGATAGTTGTGCTGGTGTATTATTCTATCTATGTTACAAATACCTCCTGTTTCATGGTAGCTGATATGTATTGAGATAAATATTTTTAACTTGGACGTACTTCTTCTACTGGACGTACAACCTACGTTTTAAACCAAACATTTCAAGCTTGGACTCATCCATCAATAACACTCTTTTCCAATCTTTACTGCCTCTTGACGGTAGTTGGAAATCGAAATAATGAATTTTTAGCTGTTACACGACCAACTATTTCATTCTAGTTGAGTTTTTTGATACTGTAGATTTAGACATTTTTCTGTCATTTGTGTATCTCATGTTTGAGATCAGTGGCGGTGTTTCTTCTGTCCTGAAAACTGCATAAACGAAGATACTTAACATCAGTATCATTATGTTTAGATGTTCTGCCTCTTTCTTTCCTATTTTCAGATTTACCTGTATTGAACTCACTACCTAGGGTGTTCTTAACAGTGCTTGGTGAGCACTTCAGGTCTGCAGCAGTTTTTTGGATAATCCAATCATCTAAATATCTTTGTTATACTGACAATTCTCTAATCTTTTCAGAGCCGTGACGTAACAATAAAACTTTATGTATAGTGTTAATTTTTTATCAAACTTTAATTTGGGGTGCTGTT
Source organism: Carcinoscorpius rotundicauda (assembly GCA_011833715.1). Classification (NCBI taxonomy): domain Eukaryota; kingdom Metazoa; phylum Arthropoda; class Merostomata; order Xiphosura; family Limulidae; genus Carcinoscorpius; species Carcinoscorpius rotundicauda. The sequence goes on along the minus strand of CM022392.1, from coordinate 95,847,347 downwards.
AAATTGATTTCTTCTAAATTATACGTGCTACCAGAATATCACATCTTATTACTGTCATCTTATTCGATTTCCTGGATGAACCACATCATTAGGTAATTACTAAGGAAAACACTACACTGTGTGTTTTTTATAGCAAATTCACGTTGGGCTGTCTGCTGTGTTTGCAAATGCGATTTCAACCCTTGACTTTAACGGTGTAAATCCGTAGATTTACCGCTGTGCCAGCGGGAAGACTGTAGAGAAGTATTTATTTTTAATTAAATGTTAACATTTTGATTTCTTAAAGGAAACTTCATTTTAAGCATAATGATTTCACTTAAGTTTATTGAAGAGAGAAACTTTTCGAATTCAATTACTGTGTTTTAACCTAAATAATGAATGGTAAAAAGTGGAAACGTTTTAGTTATGCAAATGATGCAATTTGATAATTTAATGACCTAAACCATTTTTTCAATGAAAAACAATGTCTTCAATTATTTAGACATGTAATCAGGAGAACCTGTTTTCTGTGAGTTATTAAGCGTACATATAAAAAACTGTCGCTTAGTATCGGAACTATTTAGCTTAAAAATAAGCATCCATAATGAACATAAATAAAATGGATTTAGTGCTACAAAACAATATTAGTGCACAGCTAATTCGTATTGATCATAATTAGATGAGAATATATGTATATTTAGGATTGTTCAACATATTTTTATGTTACTGATTATAACAGTTTTTTACATAATAAACTTTGCTTTTTTATTTAACCACAAGTTTAATTTCACACACATTCGTGATTGTTTTATGATTTTAGTAACTAATTTCTGAAACACTAAATAGATGGTATAATGGACCAGTGGAAGTACCATCAGATACTACTCCGTCATGGTATTTCCAAGTGATTTGCGTATTGCAAGTAAATATTTCTACCATCAAGAAAATAATGACTACAAGTACGCATTCAACCTATGCAGAAATTACTTGGCTGGGAACAAAGTTTCTGAGGTCATTCAAATGATGTGATGGTCCTCATAGAGCCTAGGACAGATTGAGCAGATCTGGAATTTGACAGATCAAAAACTTGACAAATCAAAAGTGACTTCTAAAGAAACATTATGAGAGTGTATTATAGAAATTTAAAATAAAATATAAAAAAATACTTAAACTATATGTTGCAACAGAAGACTGTCACAGTTGACCCTCCAGCAGCACAGCGGTATTTCTGTGAATTTACAACGCAAGAAACCGGATTTTTACACCCTTGATGAGCAGAGCACAAATAGTTCATTGTGAAGCTTTGTTTAACTCCAAAACAAACAAATAAGCTCTCTGCAGTTATTAGAGTAAGAGGGAAACACACAAAGTTTTTACTGAAACCAAGCACTTCCACTGAATTTTTTTATTTTCTTATGTTTGGATGTTTCACCTGTGATTTACCTTCAATTGTTCTTTGAAGGGAGCTTAAAATATAATTTTTGACTTTGTCTCAACACTTTTGCACAACACTAAATATCTAGATACATGAGGCTGGGCAAAATAATAAAAGCTCATGTTAATTTCTATTTTTAACCTATTAATATAGTATCCACTAAGAGCAGATGATGAAAACTAGCACTACGTGGAATTAGTTAAACAAGATATTGACTAGACAGTGTTACCCTAAACCTTTCGGCAATTGTTAAATTGGTTATTAAAACTTGGTTTAAAGAACCGACCATGAAGCCACAGTAACATTTAAATGTAGTAACTGATGTGTTAGATATTTAAGCTCTTCCTCAAGTTCTCTGAACCTGTATTCAACAATATAGTAATGGACATTTCTCTACTGTTTCAGTGAATCAGATCTGGTCTGATTTGGGGTAAAAATGTTCAACAAAAGTTAAACCTCGTGTGTAGTAAGATTTAAGAAATACTTGCCGCCATTCAACTTTTTACTGAGGCCATTGACCCTATTCTATTCCAATAGAATCATGACACGCAGCTTTTACTATATTTAAATGATTGAATAAATTATTTAAAGTTATAAGATTCTGTTATTTTTTACCGAATATAAATATGTCAAGTGGATAGTAACAATATGATCGGTCTAATAAAAAATAAAGCAACATTTTCTTTGTTGTGGTTTGATCCGTTTTCAACACCACTTTACTCAGTTTTTGTATTTTTTGTCGATTTTGAGATTTTCGAAAGACAGATCTATCATAGCAATCAATATTGTACAGTTCCTTTGTAAGTTGAACCTGTGAGTGTTGGTTGTTGCAGACGAGCGCTAAACTTCAAGCATACTGTTGTTGTAGGTGAGGGTCAAGCTTTGAGAATATTTTTGGGGTCGAAGTATCTTGTTTTAATCTCAGCATTCATGTTAATACTCTTCTGTCACGATCCATCAGCTTAGTTTTTCAATTTTAAATTTTCATACGTAATTCAGCTGCTTGTAATAAATACACACACATATATATATAGTTTTAGCCATCCTTTAACTGTTTTTTTAATGACTAATTAAACCAATGATTACGTTATTATATTATAAGTTTAGTAAATAATTATCTTTATAACACAGTTTTCAGATTTCGTTGATGGAAAAAGAGATTCTAAAACGTTCGAACTTGTAAATAAAATGTTGGATATTTTGTCAACCGTCTTAAACTTCGTTATAAAAAGATAGATGCCTTACAAGATCCACATTCTACCTAATTCTAACTAAACAAAAATAATGGATTATATATATATATTGTGCTAGCTAAATGTTCTGTGTTTTCTAGCCCTTCGCTACTACAGTCTACAAAAAGTCTACGGATTTACAACACTAAAATCAGTGGTGCAATTCCCCTTGGTCAGCTTAGCAGATAGCCTGATGTGGCTTTGCTATAAGAAAAACATACACTCGATGTCTTCTAATAATTAATTTAGTAACTGTCTTTTACTGTTTTTAACTGTCAATTTTTAGGTGTTGTATATTAAAATTATTAAATTAGAAATGAATAACATTAGTCGGATTTATGCTTGTTTCATAATAAATGTATTAGCCTTAAGGGAAAAATATCAGTTTGATACCCAACAAACTGAATGAATATTATCTAACGAAATGTATAACTTCACAAAAAATAGTAAATAAATTAAAAGGTTTATTTGTTCAAATTATTTTAAGTTACATATTGAGTTATTTGTGTTGTGCTCACTGTAAGTATAAAAATCTGGTTTTTAGTGTAAACCTTCAGACATGTTCCTGGACTGCTAAAGGTAAAACGCATCCCCAACAAATATTCTTTACATAATGTCCTTTTGGCAGAAAACTAAAAACATGGGTCACGCGCTCTGCTCATGTAGGGAAACGTTATCCCAAATTCTAGTGCTATAAGTTCATGAAAGCACTATTAATGCACTGAAAGCTTGAAATAAACAAAGAGAGAGTTAGTTCATCGATATTTGGATTGAAAAAAGAATATACAAATTACAAAGATAACACCCGCCAAAGTATTTAGAATCATTTTCAAGAGGATTCGGAAAATTATAATTTATATCATCGAATAACGAAATTTTTATTCCTATTAGGAACTTAAACATTTATCACATCACTGTGCGAACATTATTTCATGTGACCAGTACACAATATAATAAATATTGTACTTTACATTAAACAAAGGATTTCTATACAAACATACAATACAAGCAGTAACGTTCTTAATGTGCTACACCTAAACATTAAACTGAATTACATCACTCATCCTTTTGCACTGTTGTGAGAAATCTCTCGTGCTAAACGAAATAATAATTATTGTATTTAGAGGAATGTTATACGTGTATATCTGAAGCATTCGTGTGAAGTTTCTTTTCAGCCACAGCGGATACAGGAAAGAATCATATCTGTTTGTGATATATATTTTGTAACGAATTGAAAATCAACTTTGTCATCAATCTATATATCATTCCGTGTTTTACTGGATAGTAAAATAAGGGACGTAGCGAAATAGAGGTGAACGATCGAAGCTGAACTGTTTTTTTTTTTCCCTGAGGTACTCTTTGCCGACTATATATGACCAATGTCAATTATCGTATGTCCTACCCATGACACACGAGTTTAAACTCTTCGCTCGTATAGCGTTACAGAGGCATCCGTGCACTTAAGTTTGGTGATTGTGTTACTTTTTACTGGCTGCCTTCATGTACAATAAAAAAGCTTTTGCTCGTGCCTGCAACTATCTATTAATACCGATCTGTGGAAGTACAACTGTTGTGTAATCGGAATAAAAAGCATTTTGTTTTGTATTTGCTCAACGGTATCTACTCTTTGAGAAGAACAATGTTTTTCGTAAAAAAAACTAACAATAAACATTTCATTTTTGAAACGTATTGCGAAAAAACACAAAACACTTGGCAAATGTTGTTTCTCATGTTTTATATTTTTGTTATTACAATTAATTCGCAGTGCATAATAATAATTCCCATTTTTACTAACTAAACTTCTGATACTGGATTTATTAAATGTCTATTGCACGTTTTGGTTGAAAAATAAGATATGGTGTAAGAATTTGTATGCGTCATCATGTAAAATTCTGTGTCACAAGTATAGATACACATATTTCATTTATGAACCGTTACTTCACAACTATACATCTACTCTTTTCATAACCCTTAGGGCTCGGCATGGCCAGGTGGTTAGACTGCTTAATTCGTAATCTGAGGGTTGCGGGTTCAAATTCCCGTCGATTCAAACATGCTCGCCCTTTTAACCGTGAGAGCATTATAATGTGACCGTCAATCTTATTACTCGTTGTTAAAAGAGTAGTTCATGAGTAGGCGAAGGAGGCATAAACTTCTGTCCATTCATGTATTCAGTAATATTCATAATCGTGATAATAAGACAATGGTTTAAAAAAATCGATATATGTCGTTAGTTGTAAATTTACTGTTCTCATACAGCAGTTTGTTATATTTTCGTATTTTTATAATTTTCTAAGCTTTCACTTGTGTTTTGTTTCACTGGTTTCACAGTTTAAGCAAGACGTTACGGATAATATTACCGATAAATAACCGTAAAAACGAGCAGCATTACAAAATATTGTAATTATGTTGAGGTTGTGCGAGATGTATTTGTTTAATGTCTTCAGTCTCAGTAACACTACTATTCACTGTTCTGGAGTGTGTGTTTGTGTTTTTCTTACAGCAAAACCACATCGGGCTATCTGCTCAGCACACCAAGGGGAATCGAACCCCTGATTTTAGCGTTGTAAATCCGGAAACATACCGCTGTACTAGCAGGGGTCACTGTTCTGGAAATGAGAAACTTTGAACTGAAAACACCAAGACGCTCTAAGAAACATTTATGAACTGTGTGTTATGGCTTTTATTGCTATAGCACATTTGAATGCGCGCGTGTTTTCTTACAGCAAAGCCACATTAAGCTCTCTGATAAAACACTAATCGCTATGGTATTGGAAATGATTCGTTTGATATTTTATTTTGGTTCAATTCTGTTAAAAAATATTAATTATCAAGAATACATAATTTATCAAAGTAATTGCATATACATAAAAACGTAACTCATATAAATATATCTATTTATAATATTATATAAAAATGTACGATTAGCTGTTTCAAAAACAAATTATTTTTCAACTTCGGCGTCGCAAAAATTCTTAACTTTTATTGGTAAAATAGATATTCGATTCCAAGGCTGTCTGAAGGTATATTATGAACTAACTGATCAGATATTATCAGAAAATTATCTCTTTTCTTAAAAATAAATAAAAAAATACATGTCCAACATTTTGATTCGTGTAATTACAAAATTTTCTCCATTTGTTTTGCTAAATTATGTTATTCAACAATTAAAAAACAAACTTATAGAGATGAGTATTCCCACCCAACAAATCGCTGTTAAATGGTTTGCATTATACCTCTGGAAACTCATTGCCTGTGTTGATTTATTTCTATAAAACTATACTTCCATATGATTTATATCTTTAATAAATAAACATTTTATCTTACCCAAAATAATTAAGACATAATCAGAATTTGTTTATAGTTTCGTCTGTTATTATCAAATAATGCTAATAGTACTCTTGAGTTTATAAACGTAGATTGTTGCGATGTTATTTTTTTATTTGTTTGTTTTTTGAATTTTGCGCAAAAATAACCGTGGGCTGTCTATCCATAATTTAGCAGTGTAAGACTAGAGGGAAGGCAGATTGTCATCACCACCTACCTCTAACTCTTGGGCTACTCTTTTACCAAGATATAGTGGAATTGACTGATATTATGACGCTCCCACGGCTGAAAGAGCGAACATGTTTATTGTGACATAGGTTAGAACCCGCAACCTTGAGATTATGGGTCGAGTGTCTTAACCACCTGGCCATGCCAAGCTCAATGTGATGGAGCTCTGAGTTTGTTGTATCTTTTTGTCAACGTATTGTCCTCAGTAAAATTAAAATGTTCATGTAATAGTACATTTAATATTTGTCTCGCATAAATATGAGATGAAGGGTACGATTACGTTATTTAATAACAGCACCTGTAAGATGTCATGGCTAGAATATAGAAAATCATGATTATACTTTTTTTTTTAATTTCGCGCAAAGCTACTTGAGGGCTATTTATGCTAGCCGTCCCTAATTGAGCAGTGGAAATCTAGATAACTGCTAGTCATCACCACCCACCGCCAACTCTTTGGCTACTCATTTACCAATGAATAGTGGGACTGACCGCACATTATAACACCCCCACGGCTAAAAGGGCGAGCAAGTTTGGTGGAACCGGGATTCGAACCTGCGACTCTAGATTACAAGTCGAACTCCTTAACACGCTTGGCCATGCCGAGCCGATATTCGAAGAAGAAAATAGAAGACACTTTTTACTCTTTTCTCAATTTAATCTCTCTCTACGTAGATTATGAATTTATGATAAAGATTAAGATAACAAAAGTTAGATATGAAATGTTATTTTAACATGCTTATTATTTTAGATCCACAGTAGACAAATTAAGAGAGACGTGAAAAACACCTGCATCAGTTAACGTGAAATTTTTATCACTAATTTTGTATCTTTTATTATATAGCTAACTTAAGATGTATAACAACAGTTTTTCATACAGTATATTATCTTGTCACTAGTAAAACTATATCTATATAAATAATCAGTGATGTCGAGAAACCCACTTGTTGAGAACTTTTATATGCAAAAACGGCTGTTCTGGGCCCAGAAAACACTTCAAATAGAAGAGCGAACAACGTTTCGACCTTCTTCGGTCATCGTCAGGTTCGCAAAGAAAGGGTTACTGGTCGGAAGCTGACCACGTGTTTGGGAGGGGTTGTATAATTGAGTGTTGCAATGTAGAGGGCGCGGTTTGAATATATAATTTGTCTATAATATTAATATAGGTATAATGGTGTTCCTTTATATTGGTTTATTTTGGGTTTAAGTTGTTGTATAAGTAAGGCTTCTTTAATTTTTCGTTTGTTTATGTTTGTTTCTTTATTTAGTATTTTAGTGTTTTCTATGGTTATGTTGTGTCCATTTGACTTGTAGTGTTCGAAAACGTGTGAAGGTGACTTTTTATGTTCTTTGAATCTGGTTTCCATTTTTCTACTTGTTTCTCCTATATAGAAGTCGTGACAGTTATCACATTGTATTTTATAAATAATGTTGGTGTGGTGTTTGTCAGTGTAGTTCTTACATAGTATAGACCTTAGTTTTGTGCCTGGTTTTTGAATAAATTTAGTGTTAACTGGAATGTTATATTTTGTTACTAGTTTTTGCCAAATGTTGGTTATTTGTTTGCTGATGTCAGGAATATATGGTATACAGCAGTATATGGTTTCGTGATTTTTTGATTCGTGAGATATATTTACTTTTGTTGGTTGATTTTGCTTTCTGTCTAGGTGTGTGTGTATAATTTTTTCTACGGTATGTGGAGGAAACTTATTAATGTTGATGAAGTGTTGTTTTATTTTATCTAATTCATCGTTAATTTTATCTGGTGAGCATAGTTTAATGGCTGTGTTTATCTGGTTTCTTAGTATGTTGAGTTTTTGTTTTGTTTCATGTGCTGAGTCCCAAGGAATGTATAGTCCAGTATGGGTGATTTTTCGGTGGATTTCTGTTTTGAATTGTGTGTCTGTTCTTATAATTTTGAGGTTAAGAAATGATATTTGATTGCTTTCTTCCTGTTCACATGTGAAGTTAATGTTGGGATGTATAGAGTTAATGTGAGTGAAAAAGTTAAGTATGTGTTCTGTAGATTCGAATCCCGCAATCGTGTCATCTACATATCTGTACCAGTATAGTGGTGGATGTAATGCTGTATTAATTGCTTGTGTTTCAATTTGTGTCATAAAAATATTGGCTAGAACTGGCGATACTGGGTTGCCCATGCTTAGGCCATTTGTTTGTATATAGTTTTGGTTGTTGAACATGAAGTTTGTCTTTATTGTGGTGAATTCTATGAGGGTTGCTAACTGGTTACTGGGAATGTCTATGATCGGGTTAGGGTCTCGAATATAGAGTTCTAAGGCTATCTTGCAGGCTTCTGTTGTTGGAACTTCTGTGAAGAGGGATATAACATCGAAACTGGCCATTAAGGCTTTATGATTAAGTTGATTTAGATTGGACTTGAAATTAAAAGAGTCTTTGATGAATGAGCTGGCTGATGTTGCATATTTGCATAGCATGGGCATTCTCCAAATATGCAACATCAGCCAGCTCATTCATCAAAGACTCTTTTAATTTCAAGTCCAATCTAAATCAACTTAATCATAAAGCCTTAATGGCCAGTTTCGATGTTATATCCCTCTTCACAGAAGTTCCAACAACAGAAGCCTGCAAGATAGCCTTAGAACTCTATATTCGAGACCCTAACCCGATCATAGACATTCCCAGTAACCAGTTAGCAACCCTCATAGAATTCACCACAATAAAGACAAACTTCATGTTCAACAACCAAAACTATATACAAACAAATGGCCTAAGCATGGGCAACCCAGTATCGCCAGTTCTAGCCAATATTTTTATGACACAAATTGAAACACAAGCAATTAATACAGCATTACATCCACCACTATACTGGTACAGATATGTAGATGACACGATTGCGGGATTCGAATCTACAGAACACATACTTAACTTTTTCACTCACATTAACTCTATACATCCCAACATTAACTTCACATGTGAACAGGAAGAAAGCAATCAAATATCATTTCTTAACCTCAAAATTATAAGAACAGACACACAATTCAAAACAGAAATCCACCGAAAAATCACCCATACTGGACTATACATTCCTTGGGACTCAGCACATGAAACAAAACAAAAACTCAACATACTAAGAAACCAGATAAACACAGCCATTAAACTATGCTCACCAGATAAAATTAACGATGAATTAGATAAAATAAAACAACACTTCATCAACATTAATAAGTTTCCTCCACATACCGTAGAAAAAATTATACACACACACCTAGACAGAAAGCAAAATCAACCAACAAAAGTAAATATATCTCACGAATCAAAAAATCACGAAACCATATACTGCTGTATACCATATATTCCTGACATCAGCAAACAAATAACCAACATTTGGCAAAAACTAGTAACAAAATATAACATTCCAGTTAACACTAAATTTATTCAAAAACCAGGCACAAAACTAAGGTCTATACTATGTAAGAACTACACTGACAAACACCACACCAACATTATTTATAAAATACAATGTGATAACTGTCACGACTTCTATATAGGAGAAACAAGTAGAAAAATGGAAACCAGATTCAAAGAACATAAAAAGTCACCTTCACACGTTTTCGAACACTACAAGTCAAATGGACACAACATAACCATAGAAAACACTAAAATACTAAATAAAGAAACAAACATAAACAAACGAAAAATTAAAGAAGCCTTACTTATACACAACTTAAACCCAAAATAAACCAATATAAAGGAACACCATTATACCTATATTAATATTATAGACAAATTATATATTCAAACCGCGCCCTCTACATTGCAACACTCAATTATACAACCCCTCCCAAACACGTGGTCAGCTTCCGACCAGTAACCCTTTCTTTGCGAACCTGACGATGACCGAAGAAGGTCGAAACGTTGTTCGCTCTTCTATTTGAAGTGTTTTCTGGGCCCAGAACAGCCGTTTTTGCATATATCTACATAAACATTGTCAATATGTGAAAGAAATATAAAGTGGATTTTTCAACAGAAATAAGCTAGAGAAAAAGTTGAAGCAATCTTGACCCACATAGATTTTAAAATTGTTTTCTAACTTAGTAAATGACTATTTATTTATTAAGAGGTCACAGATTACTGCAATCGATTTCTGTTAAAAGGAATGTGGCTGTTAGGAGCAAATGTGGGATAATTCATAAAGTACCATAATTAGAGACGTTGAATGTTCTATGTTTTAGAACTTTAGCTACAATATTTCGAAATTTAAAGTTTTGGTGTTTTGAGATCAAAGATCAAAAAGGGTTTTATATGTGATACCTTTGTTTTTTAACATTGTAATTTAGTGTTATGAGGCATTGGATATAAGGTATTTGTTTCGTAAACATCTAACACAGTCTCTGTAATTGTTAACGCAATACAAAACGTCAGTACATGCATTATAAATGGTTTTAAATACACTTTTTGTATCTCCTTAATATATGAAAGTACAAAATGTTTAGCACAAAAGTAATGAATTAATACTGTTATAATGTGTATTTTACAGTAAAAACAGGTATTTAACATCATTTAACATATCTATGTAGATTACGATAACTTTGAATCATGTTAGTCCTATAAGAAATAGCTTAAAACGACCTCAGATCATTCATTATAAAACAATGATTTAATGAAAAGCAAATTGATTCCAGGCGCGTATATCTGCATATAAAAGTAAGTTAAATTTTATACTAAGAAGCGTGTTAGGCCACTACTTATCAGATTTCTCGCACCTGCCAGCGAAAACGTTAACTTGATAATTTACGTCAATAATTTTGTTGATCTGAACAACTTGGAAGTATTATCATACATGACTCTTCCACATTAAACTTGAAAATTTTATAAAAACTTGCCTGTTCTTAACTGTAAGAACCTGTGACTGTAAGGAATAGCTTTTAATTCAGTGCAGACGATAACTGAATACCCGAGTTCATCAAACTGGTGACAGATAAAGTGATATTCTAATGCTTTTTATAGTTAGGGTTATAATAAAAAATAAATGTTTATGATTTTAAATACACGAACTTTGTCATATATTTAAGGACTAATAAAATACCAGTTGCTCGAGCCATTCAATTTCCTCTTGTTTAATTAAATATAATTGAAAGTTTTAAATAATAATTTATTTGTAAGATAATAGTTTTAACAATACCCCATCTTGTGATTCTATTATAAATCTGTAGTTTATAACATTAAAAATTGAATTTCGACACTCTCTTTGAGCAGCTTTGTGCTTTATGGTGTGAACCATATTAAATAAATAAATTCTAATTATTTTAAGTAAGTCATTTAAAAATTGCATTTTTTCCTAGGGTGTGTATTAATAATACAGCATTATTCATTTATTTTTATTTATAACTCTAATAATTTATTTTCATTTGAATTAACAAAATAATAGCCCAAATTGACCAGACGAACAGGTGAAATAGCAGAATAATCTTCTTTTTTATAGGTCATCTCGGGAAACACAACATTTGTAATATAATTTGTGCATGTCTATTCCGAGCACCTAGATATTTTTACAGCTGCAATTTTAGCGCCACAGGTCACTCGTACAATCACTTGCATATCAAGACCCGATGCCATTTCAAACAAAATTTGTATCTATGGTATCGTGGTTGGTTTTACAAGCCCACATCGACGCACTCACAAAAAAAAAGTCTAAAAGTTTATGGAAAGTGCAAAGTCAAGTAATAGCGTACTAACTGCGTACGATCGATGTTCGAAAAAACAGTTTCGATACTAAAAGTGACGTAGAACGTAGTTCTTTTAATGCAATCAATTTTCAGTAGCCTAGATAGTTCATCATCCGCTAATATTATTAGAGCGTTAAAAGAGGGTACTAAGGACTTACTGATTGAGCCTGTTAATAGACATAGATGGCTTTTATTATCTTTCTTTTCTCCGTATTTTTAATATTATTCCAGTTTGTTGTATAATCAGTACTCTTCCTGACGATGAGCAATTGCAGATAGTATTGCAAAATCTTGCATGCCTGTTATGCTTTTGGATTCCAACTTGTGCTGGCCTTTTTATTTTCCAGTGGCTGGAGTCAGTATTCATATGGATGATGTAGTTTTTTTCTATATATATTAAGTGTTTAGTAGTTTGGTATGTGTTTAGGCTTCTGTATAGTATTCTGATTTTATACTCTATAAGTTTTCAGAGAAACTTTAACATAAATGAATGTAACTCTTTGTACTTTTCACCCTTCTTATAATTGTTATTTACGTGGAATTAAACTGAGTCATATGTGCCCTATGCCAGCTAGCGATTTAAGAAAAACTATATTTGTGTTGTCTGTATTAAAAAGCAATAACAGTAGTTAGATAAAAAACTAATTTTCAACTTACTAGCAATGACTTGAACAGTGAAAAGAATCCTGTTGTTTAAAATATATTTCGTAAAACCTATTTCACCAGAGTAATGTTTTTTATACTAGCTTGTCACCTATGTGTCTTGTCATAATTACAGGTTTACTATAGCACGCAATTCTTTAGAGCATTTACAATATAACTTTTGGGTCTAATGTTGACATATTTTGAACCACAATTCTATTTGATGAGTAAAAGAAAAAACAATGCATCATTTGTAAAAATACTTATATTTCTGGAATGATTTGGCTTTCGCGCAAAGCTACACGAAGTCTACCTGCGCTAGCCGTCCTTAATTTAGCAATGTAAGACTAGAGGAAAGGCAACTAATTATCACCACTCATCGCCAACACTTGGGCTACTCTTTTAGCAACGAATAGTGCAACTTACCGTTACATTATAACGCCCCCACAACTGAAATGGCGAGCATGTTTGGTGTGACGGGGATTCGATCCTGCGACCCTCGAATTACGAGTCGAGTTCCATAACCTCCTTGTCATGCCGGGCCTTTCTGGAATGTTATCGGGAAATTGGTATTTTAAAACTTGCACTCGTTCAAAAACTGTTATGTTCACTAAGTTAAGATCCTTTTTTTTGTTTTTTCTGCGTAAAAAATTCTGCTTTGTCACTGTACTCACGATATCTTTTTCTGAGTCTCTATGCAATATAAGTTGTGACATATGACAAGCTCGATGAAACGTTCCTCGTAATTGAATTGGAAATTTCCAGTCGAATTCATAAAAGTTGAAGACGACTGGTAATGAAAACAATATATCTGGTCAAACTAGATTAAAGAATATTATATTAAATGCACTCTAAAAATTCTTGTATAGTAATAGTTTTAAAATAATGCAGGAGACATATGGTTCAGCACTTATTGCGTCTATATGCCTACGCTATAGCTTTTAGGAAACAAACTTAATAATAAATGTTGAACATACAAAAATTAACATTGGATCAAACATTTATGTAGAGATAAAACTTTTTACAACTTTCAAACTGAGAATGTTCAAAATAATGAAAAAAAAACATATTTTAGGATAACAATGGAAATAAATTACGCTATGGATATTGTTGCACAATATGATATATGAGAGGCATAACATCATCTTATTAGACTTGAAGATTCTGAGATTCTGACGTAGCAGTCTTTACTTGTGAACTGTTTACCGTCTAATAAGCAGAATATACCGTTTACTCTCACTTTTGTACAGCGCCATAGCTGAAAGTGTGGGACAAAGGAACTTTTAATATACTTTATAAACTGTGGGATGTGTCAACACAATATGAATATCGTCAATTGTACTTACCATAAAACATTATATTAGATCTATTATAATTTTGTGTTGGAAATTAAGCATAATAGTTGTTGAAAGAGAAAGGAAAAAATATATTGTAGGTGAAACCACCGAAGACTATAAGTTAACTACATACATGTGTAAATACAACGTTTCGGACAATGACTTTATTAAGGTATTACTAAAGTAGTAGTAAATCAGTAAACGAAAACATTTGAAATTGAAGGTCCCGTGACAATGTAACACATACTTTCATTTTAATTCTAACCATCCCATACATACAAAAAAGAAACACACCTAACTTCCAGTTCATCAGGCTACGAAAACTGTGTGGTAAACCTGATGTTTGCAATGATCGCTCAAAAGAACTCGAATCATTTTTCCCTGATCGTGACAACCCGCAGCTGTAAAACCCAAGACCACAACTCCTCGTCACCTTTACTGTACCAAGCCGTTCTTATTTTCACATACAACAAACAAGTTAAAGACATTATTCTACATAGTTTTCGTATTGTAAAGAAATTTGATAGGATTAAACATACTTTTTTTAAACCTATCCCCCAAAAAATCCTCTACCGTCACAATATCAATATTGGACGCTACGCAGTTCATAGTAGCTATCGACTCGTAATCTGAGGGTCGCGGGCTTTAATTTTTGTCATACCAAACTTGCTTGCCCATTCAGCCGTGGGGGCGTTATAATGTTACGGATAATCCCACTATTCGTTGGTAAAAGTGTAGCCCAAGAGTTGGCGGTGGGTGGTGTTGACTAGCAGCCTTCCTTCTAGTCTTACACTGCTTAGTTAGGGATGGCTAGCACAGATAGTTCTCTTGCAGCTTTGGGGGAAATTCAAAAATCAAACAAACAAACATGGTAGCCAAGCCCAGCATGGGTAGGTGGTTAGAGCGCTCGACTCGCAATATGCTCGTTATTTTAACGGTGGGTAAAAGAGTTGGCGGTGAGTAGTGATGATTAGCTGCCTTTCCTCTAGTCTTACACTGATACATGGGGGATGACAAACTCTCATATATCTTTGCGCGAAATTTAAAGAAACATCACTTTAAAAGGTACTGATTTAGGTATTGTAATAAAAAATGTTGTAATATCTATTTGATTACATTGATTCAAATACATTCGTACAGAGTCCTAGTATTACTTTGAATTTTGCGCAAAGCTACACGAGGGCTATTTGCGCTAGCCATTCCTAATTTAGTGGTGTAAAACCACCCACCACCAACTCTTGAGCTACTCTTTTACTAACGAATAGTGGATTCACCACCACATTATAATGCCTCCACGGCTGAAAAAGCGACCATCCTTGGTGTGACGAGGACTCGAACCTGGGACCCTCAGATTACGAGACGAGTGCCTTAACCACCTGGTCGTGCCGGGTCTCTTGCATACTCAAAACACGAGTTTTTACACTGTCGATCAGTATAACTATACATTAAAAGGCATATGTTCTACAGCTTCTTTTCCACATTCCAACACATTCACACTATTAGTTCATGCCTGTCAAAATAATAAATACCAAAAGTGATATTCCTGGGTGTAATTTCAGCTACCATCATTCACAGATGACACTTACAAATGTTGTGGAAAGAGCTAAAAATTATGATATTCTGTCTATTTTAGAATAAAGTTGTAAATCAAGATTTCTTATTCTATAATACAAACTTTCACATTATTATCATAAATTGTATAAATAGATGATTAACTTTTGTAACTACAATATATATACTCATTCCAATACATAAACAATTCTATTATTTCAACACATTAACATTTTTAATATTCCACATTATAATCTCTTCAAATGTTTATTCTTCTCATTTGCTCTTTTAAAGATATTTCTTTTAAATTTAATGTTATCATTACAGTTCTAAAGATCATGTTTATTATACAGAGATTTGATTGCATTACATTAAAATCGTATGTAAATCATGACAAAATGTTATAAATTCTCAGTGAAATGGAATGTGTTTACCTGAACTACATTTTGAAATTGTGTGGTGTTTTGTAGGTAATATGACACCATCGAAAATCAATCACCCTTGGGAATTTCCAACGCAAGATATTCATATAATCAAATCAAAAGGTGTATTCAGATCGGGAGTTTATAATTTTCATTAAATAAATATTTCTTGTACGTAATGACATTGTAAATGAAAGAAACGTTTATGAAATTTATTCACCTGTAATATTTAATAGATATATACAAAAATTGTTCTCTGGTTGTGGGAAGAAGAGTGTGGTGTCTTGTAACAGTTGAAAATTTTCAAATTGTTGTTGTAGAAGCTATATATGTGATCCATGCAAAAGTATGCAATACAATCAAATATCTCAATCCGGAAAAATGCCACATATCACGTGTACACAAGTTGCTTAAAAGGTATATCTGTTCATGCAGATAGGGAATGAAACAAGTTATAATTCTACTCCGTACAAAGACGTTCTACTCAATTCATCAGATGTAACTCTTTTGGATATTCCGTATAATAAGATTGTTGAAAATGGTACTAGATATATCACATGGTTTATGGAAGGTTGTAGTAGAAAGGAAAGTGCTTTAGAATTATAGCCTTGCGACAGCATCGTTTACAATAGATACTAATATGCAGGATTACTGTCAAAATGCATGGTCTTTAGATAGAGTATGACAAGACACGGTGATATGGACTGTAAGAAAGTGATGAGTCTTTGAATTTGTTTTAAATGTTGGGACGAGTAATGAAATACATAAAATTGATTCAAATAAGAAAAAGCATATTAATAATTCAGACATTTTTCTAGTTATACGATAGATAAATCAGATTCGGAGATTATAGGTATAGACTTTTGTATTTAGTCGTCTTTGCATAAAAACAAGTATTATAAATAATTCCCATATAATAACTTTACTTTGAAATTATAGCTTCAGGCTTTTGCTGACATAGGGTACTATTGATATACTTGAATAATATAAAGTAATACTTCAGTTGATACCTTCCACTAATCATGAAACTACAAATAATGTTAAACAAAGTTTGATTGGATCGAGTGTTATGACGTCATAAGTATAAATATATAGCTAGGAAAAGTCTCAGTACAATTGAGCTTTTATTCATGCCGAAGAAATGTACACTTTTTAAAAGCGCTCGGATTGTAATGTTTCGAATTATTGTTGTTGTCTTTCAGTGACATTTTAACTCTGTTTTCTTAACTTTTTGATTATTTATATACGTCAGTGTATGTAAATAGCTGTTTATCGTAACATTTAAATACTAACCAAAGAATGAAAGGAAAAAAACAACCTAAAACAGATGGAAACTAATCAGGTAAGACTATAATCAAAGAAAACGTTTTCTCGTTTGGGAATATTTAAATTTGTAAAAAAACTAAAAAATTAGAACCATAAGATGCTAGTAGTCATTTTATGACTACTAATAAATAAGACGCAAAATAAGCTAACAAGTTACATATACTATTTACCTTATGTACGTTCAATGATAAAAATTGTATCTTATAATAAGTTATTTCGTAGGCATTTACAAATATGAAAATGTTTGGATAATTAACGTGCTTTTATATTGAAGGCATCTAGGGAAATAGATTTAATTGTGACGTAAATGTTCACTATTTATTTCTTTAAATTAAACTCGTTATGACCGTATAACTTCTCACAAGGGCGTTTGAAGGCTGGTTGGAGTTTCTTGTAAGAATTAGAACATCATGAAATTGTGAAACTCAATAGCTTATCGAACGTAAGTGGTATTGTTATCTTCAACCAAAACGGTATGTTATGCTACATATTGCTTAAACGGCCAGGACAAGAAAGCTGCGGCGTTCAAATCTAAGCACCCATATTTTGAATTATTAGATACAGATGTGAGTTATATAAGAGTTAGATAATGTTTTTTTAACCTAAAATCAAATAATACTATGTACCTATAGCTGAAAGTGACGAATTTGTTCAGCAATAAAGTTATATCTTTGAATGTCTTTAAAAACATAACTTTAAATAACTATCAGTCACATAAACGTAGGCGTTACTAATGGCAAGGGGTAGGTAAATTAATTAAAAATGATTGTTTGCAAATAACATATGTCAGTTTATCTTCTCTTTTTAGTTTAAATTTTCCTTTGAAATTAAAAGTGTCTGTAAATGGAATAACACGTTGATAAGATAGGCATTATTGGAAATGTTAAAATGTAAATTGGTTGTTACTTTAACACAACTTGCCTTTCAATAACAACGTTTTTTACCCTATTGTTATTTTTCTTCCACAAGGAACAGCTACTGTCTTCAAGTGTAGAAGAAATAAGTTTCGGTAACAGATTAAACAGAAAGTTCGTTTACGTCACAATTAGTCTGAAGTAATGTAATAATCAAAATTGTTAGTTATACTATCTGTCATCCCTGACAACTGACTGATTTTGGTTAAACTTATTTTGAACTATTGGCTACAGATGTACATGAGACGTTGTTTAGTTTGTTTGTAAGTTTATTTTTCATTTCGTCACGTATAGTATGAAAAATTTTTTGTTATATACCTATTTTATAGTAACTTTCTAAAAAGTATTCCTGTAAACACTTGGCATAGAATAGTTGATTGTTTAGGATAGAACTTTGCTTAGTTTATTTGTTGACACACTCAGTTGTTGCGTTAAATGTAATGAGTTTATTTATAATGAGATTGAATACAACATCTATATTCTTCCTCTACATAAACTGGTTACTTTTAATTAGAAATTCGGAAATTGTTCTAAATATTTGAATGTTCGTCAGACAGCAGTCTCGTGCTGTAAGATTTATTTTATCTCGTTTAGAGAAATCCTTTCATTATTTGAATGGTAACAGCACACGAAGTGGTACTAACGTGGTATATTTTATATTTTGGTTTGTATGATTCCGATTTATTTAAAGAAAGATTCTATCAAAATAATTAAAAAAACAAAACACACTCACTACCGTCATAACATACGTAACAGCTACTTCATACATCTATGGTTATAGTGATGTTTGTTTAAGTTATATTTATATTTGGAAATGCACATAACTTATACTGTTAAATATTTATTGTGAAATATCTGCCTATTCATTGTAATTGTAAAAAGTTTTTGAGTGTAAAAATCAATATTGTTGAGCAGGATGATATTTCTAGAAACTTTGAAACTCTCACCACATCTATACATGTAACCAAAGTGACATGCTAAGCATACATTATTGGTTGCTGTAGTTGTGATACTTTAAACTTGGGAAGCTATGACTGTGATTGATATAACGTTTAATAATCGGGAGTTTCATACATCAGATAAGGGACGTTTATAGAAAACAAACATTATAAACAATTTAACCTCAATAGGCTCGTATTGACGAAAACATCATATAATCGGTGGAAAACATGAAGAAGAATGCAGAGCAAGTTAGCTTCATGTTAAGTGAATAGTATCTATATCAACACAAAATTGATTCGCTCATCGTAAGCTCTCGATAAGATATACAGTTCCAGACCACTTAGAATACTTAATATTGTTTGTAAATTTGTAAACATTTTTGTATATTAATATAAATCATTATTACAAATTGTATTGTTGTTTATATATTAAAATACGTTTGCATTAGGAAAGAAAACTGTGTATCAACTTTGTTCGCAACAAACATGAAATGGATGCATATGAGCATTAATTTAACTTCTAAATTTAAAATTATCAGTTATTTTCAGGAGATCAGAAGTTGTAATAAATAAACTTTAGCTCAACCATAGATCAATCACATAATTATTAGGTGAAATATTACTATTGGGATCACAGCCCAAAATATTTCTAACAGCGAAGGAATCCAATTGATGAAACAGTGCAATCAAATCTTCATAATAAAGAATAGTATATTTTGTTAGACATGCTAATCACAGCGTTGTTTTGAGCTAAAATATATCTAAGTAGCTTATGTTGACATGAACTTAATGATTTTTAACATAAAATAATGGTACTACATACATGTTTATATCTTCTCTGACCAAAGATTACCTCTTGTTAAATTACTGTCGTTGTTAATATTATCAATTTAGATATTTCTTTATAATCATAGAATTACAAATTTGAATTTTTAATAGGGATTTATAACTAGCAACTGATGTAGTAAACTATGGAATAGATCTGAACATTTAACTACAGATTCAGGAGTTTCAGTTATATAAAAATTAAATAATTAAAATGAGCAATAAACAGGTAAATAATAAAGTAACACCGAATATAGTGATTGTATATTTATTTATTACTGACCTCTACTGAGTGAATTCGGGAGTTAGAATTAAGAGAAAGATTTGAATTTAGAAAATCATGTATTCGAAACTGAAAACTAGCAGATCTTTCATAACGTCTTATCTAACATTTAATTGACACGATATGTAATTTATAATAAGAATAAATACGACAATTATAGGAATAATTTAGCGTATAACAAGCAACTAATAATTTACAGTCAGTTTGTTTGTTTGTTTCTGAATTTCGCAAAAACTACTCGAGGGTTATCTATGCTACCCGTCCCTAATTTAGCAGTGTAAGACTAGATGGAAGGCAGCTAGTCATCACCACCCACTGCCAACTCTCGGGATACTCTTTTACCAAAGAATATTGACATTGGCCGTCACATTATAACGCCCCCACGGCTCAAAGGGCGAGCATATTTGGTGCGACGGGGATGCGAATCCGCGACCCTCAGATTACGAGTCGCACGCCTTAACATGCTTTGCCATGCCGGGCCTTTACAGTCAATATTGTAATAAGAATCACGAAACTTAGTGTTAACAAGTAAATTTCAGAGTTGGGAATAACAACCAATTAAGAGCTGGATTCTAAAGCCAGCTAAATAATAACAAAAAGTTCTTAGGTTTGGAATTAACAAGCGATTTGTTAATTATGAAATGGGTTTGTTTGTTTAGAATTAAGCACAAAGCTGCACAATGGGCTATCTGTGCTCTGCCCACCACGGGTATCGAAACCCGGTTTTTAGTGCGTAAGTCCGCAGACATACCACTGTGCCACTGGAGGGCCAAACCACAAAGAACTATCTGCTCAGCCCACCGAGGGGAATCGAATCCCTGATTTTAGCGTTGTAAATCCGGAGACATACCGCTGTACTAGCGGGGGGGCATGAAATTGGAAATGATACTTAAGAAGTAATCAAAGTTGGATCTAGCACATAGCATGGATATTACGACTATAGATTTAAGAATTAGTTGATAAATTATAAAAATTAACCAGTTATTTAATTAAAATTAACAATTACATTTTAAATTATAGAAACAAAATTTGTAGATAACAGATATGTAGGGAATTATAAATAGCATAAAACAAGTTGCTTATAAAGCTGAGATATCTCGAAAATTTAAATCTTGTATTTGCTCATAAAATGAAATTGAAAGTTGGGAAATTTAAGGAACAAAGTTATGTGTTTTCTCTTAGCCTAAATGAGCATTACTTTCGTTAGTGGTTCACGTTCTGTGTTTGTGAAGCAGTAATACTAATATATGTAGTCGTGAATAATTCAACTTTACGTATTATAGTAACTTGTAGTAAAGCAACAGTATTCCTTCCTATAAGACATTATAATATAACTTGAGTGCTGTTTAACCAGTTGTTGTCGTAGTTGACAGTAAAATTCTGTTTCTGTTAAATGACTCCCAAGTAACTTGATTCTTAATGAACTGTAACATTACCTGAATGAATTATATACGTTCACTTAATCTTCGACGGATTACAGTTTGTATTATTTCGCCAATAGGCTAGAGCTATTTCCATATCTTGAGGTAGATGAAACGTTATTTCTAAATTTTGTGGATAGAGCTTTTAAAACTTTCATCGCGAGGAGATTTGATTCGTTCGACTAGAGTTTCGAAATATATTTTAACTAAAAGACAAATATTTGACTTAGGATTACAAAGCATCAATTTTCAATTTAAAGTTAAAGGTTTACAAAATTGAAAATAGTTTTAATTACTGACCTTTCCTTCTAATTAAGATTTTCCTTTATACATGGAATGATAGGATGTTTCACGTGTAGGTGTTATTGTTTTTGGAATTTCGCGCAAATCTACTCGAGGGCTGTATGCGCTAGCCGTCCCTAATTTCGCAGTGTAAGACTAGATGGAAGGCAGCTACTCATCACCACCCACCGCCAACTCTTGGGCAACTCATTTGCCAACGAACAGTGGGATTTAACGTTACATTACAACGCCCCCACGGCTGAGAGGGCGAGCATGTTTGGTGCGACTGGGATTCGAACCCGCGACTCACGGATTAGGAGTCGAACGCCTTAACACGCGTGGTTATCACGGGCACGTTCCACATGTATTTTTTCTAAAAATAACATCTTCATGTGAAAGTTATTATTTCTGAATGCATTAATTACAAATGTACAGTTTAGTTGGTTTAGTTGTTTAGAATTAAGCACAAAGGGCTATCTGTGCTCTGCCCACCACGAGTATCGAAACCCGGATTTTAGCATGTAAGTCCACAGACATACCGCTGAGCCACTGATGGGCTACAAATGTACAAGTATCATAAATAATTTCAGTATTTTTGTTTTATTTCTTGTTAAGTACAAAAATACGCAATAAAGTATTTATGCCCAAGCTACTGGTGAGCAAAAGCTGTTTTTTGTTGTTATTTGGCGCAAGTCTACATAATAGTTTATTCGAGTTATGCCTATTGCAAGGAATCGAACCCCGAATTTTAGAATTACGTGTCCTTATATTTACAGCTGATCCACCAGGAGACAAGTTTAATAGAATTTAATAGAAAATATTTAATAATTGTAATAATAATATAATAATAATAAAATACCAATATAATAATGTAATATTTATTTTGTTTCTTGTTCATTTTTGTTTTTGTTTAAATTGTCTTTAAAATTACTTGTTTTACAACCGAAAAGTGCGTTTCGTATATAAGAAATTATTTTTAAAATATGTAAGCACTTTATATTAGACTTATGTATATCTTAATTATAAGGTTGCTTTTTGAAGTAATATTGAAAAGGGTATTGTGTTAAGGCGTTGCAAAAACGGCTTGCTGTTGAGTATATTTATTAGTGAGAAAATATATAAGTTCTGTCATAATTAGTGTCTGCAATAGAGAGCGATGCATGCGACAGTGCATCATTTCTTATTAAAACTCTCCATTATTGTTTCTATTAGTCTAACTAGATGGTTTAATGGTTGCTTCCTCTATATAGAGAAGGCTGTTGACAATGTGTGGAATAACGGACTGAAGTGCTGCATGTCAGAAATAAAAAGTGTCGCACAGTATTATTCGTTGGCTCTCAAACTTTCATGAAAACAGAAAATATATAAAGTAAATGGTGGAGAAACTTTTTTGTCGTAATTTATGCCACAGGCAGGGTTTCCACAACAAGGGGTAGGTAGTCATATTTATCATGTATGTGATGCTGAGAGGGTGTCACCTCAAATTTATTGACTACCTCATACGACTGGAAAGTGGGAGAGACCACGTTGTCGTCAGAGTTCTGCGAAGTGACACCAGAGAGATTACAAGAAATAGTTGTTGTTTTGAGAGAAGCACAAAGCTACACAATGTACTATATGTGCTCTGCTCACCATGAGTTTCGAAACACGGATTTTAGCGTTCTAAGTCCGCAGACATATCGCTGAGCCACCGGGGGCTACTAGAAATAGAATATGGAAGATAAAAGTATAAGAAGATAACGTGATGTAAGATACTTGAGCAGTTACGAGTTCAGTAAGCATTGAACTAGGCCTAAGTTTTATGCATAGTGAGACTTAGTTTTAACATTACGTATTTGTCAGATATTTTTTACTTAAATCATTTTTGGTATTGGTCATATTTTCTTAAAGCGTGGAAGCTTTCACCAAAATAATATTTGTAATTACGTTCAAAAGAATATGTTATTCATAAAACAAGAAAAAATATTCTAAACTAGAGCATAAACTTAAAAGTTGCATAACTTCTTAAGATTCAACATTATTTTCATTTGTGTTTCAATTTTTGAAACACCGATTTTTCTGAAGTTAGTACGAGTAAGAAAATAATAATTAAAAGGAAGTAAATATATACTTTATCTGGTAAGTAATGGAGAATATATAGGCTTTTTCTAACTGAACACTATAAGGTTAATAAGAATACTGAAATACCAGGACGAACACAGTGTGTGGTTGGTCTACCTTAATGACTTCTTGAGTTGAAGAAGACAGCACAGCAAAGTGATTTTCTGATCATTCCCTACACAACCATACATGCCACTCTTAGTCTTCTGGACTTCCATGTCTGACGAGATGTCTCACCACTTTTTAAATAGTCTTATATTCTGCCTTTGAGTCAGAAACTGCTTTTTAAAATCTAGTAAAAGACAGTTATTTCTTTTATGTTAATTTTAACATTTATTTCTTCTCATATTTAATAGGATGTACGAGCACAAAGGATAAATCCAAAAGGAGGTTAGACAAGTCTTGCATTATTAAACTTCTTTACATGAAACTTTCGATGGAAAAACCTCAAAAGGAACGGCTGAGGAGATTTTAGGCAGGATCTTTCTGAATGTTTCCAAAAAGTGTTTAGAACATATTCCGAAGAAGACATCTTCACTTAGGGTTTCAATAGACAAATGACTGAACAATGTTTGCAAGGACCTTCAAACTTAAAATGTGACGACGAAAAATGTTTTAGATAAAGCTAATGAACTTCGAAATATAGATTTTCGTTACTTCAATTTTGTTGAAAGTAACGCATCTAAATCTCTCTGTACATTATTAGGATCAACTGTAAACGATTCTAACAAATCAAAAAATTTTTCGAAGTACTCAGACATGATTAGTAAAAAATACTCATTATCAACAGAAAAAAACCTGCCGAATGAATGAACGGAAGCGGAGATTTCTGCTGATAATTTCAAGATTCTCATCAAATCAAGAAAACATGTAAAATATCCAATGTCCTCCAAGCCAATAACAAACAACATAAAACCTAAAGGCAGAACTTTGAAGATTTCTGACCAATCTTCACATAAAAAATATCGCCAGAAAAGCTTAAAAAATAATCCTCAAAACATTGTTTATTCTGACAGTTTTCGGTTAGACCCTTTGTTTCGCGTAACTGACAAACAAGAGCATAATAACAAAGTCCGGAAAGAGAAATATAATGAAAAAACGAAGCCAATGTCTCCATTGGTGAAAGAAACAAAGAACGAGGCTTCAATATATTCTAAGTACATGTGGCGGGACGAGCCGACCAATACTTGTGTAGGAAAGTGTGAGCCTAAGCACAAATCAAGAGATGGGGTAAAAGCAACTCCAAATAAGATCAAAGAAAATAATAAAACATTAAAACCTATTAAAATTAGTCTGTCTGGAGACGTTTTAAGGATAAAAAAAGAAACACTTGTAAAGAAAAAAACTATGAAGAAAAGTTGTCATTCTGTTGACATAAACATGTCGCCATCGAATGTTATAAACTCGGAACAAAAACACAAATCAAAGAAGTCTAAAATGTCTGAACTGCTCATTAAGTTAGAAAAAGAATTTTGTGAAAATGTTTCTGCAAATTCTGCACACATAAAACATCAGCTGCAAAATAATGAAACTGGTAACGAGAATAACTTATCTAACAAACATGAGTCAATCCTTAACGAAAGTAAAACTGAATCGAATCAAGTAGATCATGTTTACAACACTCGGAGCAAAGCTATTCCATGTAAGGATGCAGAATTTATCGTGAAAACGTCTCCGAGTTGTGAGCAGAAAAACAAGCCCCTTAAAGGAAAGAAAAGGCGAAATTTATTTATTTCTCTCACAGGTAAGATGTCGTATTAAAACAAGTATGATGCAAGCTGTTTTTGTTCTAATTACCGATTTACAGTAAAAAACATTGCAAGATTATTGTTGGTAACTGAAGTTTTCTGTATGTTACAATGTATAGTGCTAACAATATTAGTAAAGTAGGAAATATGAAATAATAATATTTTCTAAATTCCCTTACTTAAAGCACTAATATTGTTATTCCTAATTAAACGTTTGTTGTTAATCTCTTCTCACAATAAAATACGTCAAACTGCATGTATGTAGATGTTAAAACTTGAAAGAGACAAAAGGGTAAAAGTCAGTACATTGTAAAGATGTTACTTGTTAGAAAATTTAAAAAAAGGTAATTGCTAAAGATAAAAGACATATTGTGAATGAAGATTTAAAAAACACATTTTAGCCAATGGCATGGCCCGGTGGTTAGGGCGCTCGACCAACAATGTGCAGGTTGCGGGTTCAAATTCCCGTATCAATCTCACCATTCATTGATAAAAAAGTAGCCCGAGAGTTGGCGCGTATCAAAGATGACGATTATTTAGAAACGCAAAGTGTTTATAAAAATATTTCATATGTGCAGATATAGTTTCTTTGTATCTTTGTTACACTTTTTTACTTGGTCTAAATACAACATACTCTGCATAGCAGGTTTGTGTTTCACCCGGGTCCAGATACCTAACAACGGCATTATTTGAAAGATTTATATACTTAAAACATATACTTTTCGTCACATATATAATATTACACTTAATAAAGCTGCATACATGAAAAACAAACAAATGTATTTGAGCTATGGCTCACATGGCACATCAAACTCTCCATATACAGGAGATCAGGAATTCAATTTCGAAATTCAATTTGTTTTCTCTTATCGATGCACATACATCGTACACGAAAGAACGAATTTATCCTCTAGTTTGAAGTAACATCTTTGAAAACTTTTCATTATTAAATAGCATTAGTGGTTTGTTTGTATAGAAATAAGCACAAAGCTACACAATGGACTATCTGTGTTTTGCCTCCCACGGGTACCGAAACTCGATTTTTAGCGGTGTGAGTCCACAGATATACCGCTATGTCACTGGGGTGCAGCATCATTGGAAGTGTTATCCTGTGGCTACTCATGTCAGGAGATAATTATGTACTTTGTTGATTTGATAAATTTCTGGCACCTATAAAAATTACACTTTTCACACAAAATATTTTAATTTGGTCATTTGTTAACAATACGTAAGAAAAGTATATTTCATCAATAGCTTCAATAGTCTGGAAAATTTGTTGTCTGGGTAGGTATGTACAATATGAACACTTTCAGTTGGTTTATGCTTGTTCTATGACATTCATTTAAAGCACTAACTCTTTTTGCGGGAAAGGTGAGCAGTATGTAAAGTTAAACAACTATCTTTTCCACTGGAAGTCAGACAACCTCTAAAAGTAACAAACTCTTTATTGGGGAATCTCAGTTCACATGACCAGCACTATCTTCTCTGGGTAAATGTGGTTTTAAAGATTTAATAGCTAATTTAAGAATTATTCACTGTGGCGTATTCTGAAAGACGATGTGGAAGCGATATTCTGAGGTAATGATAAGAGAGTTAGAATATCTTCAGAATTAACCCTCCAGTAAAGGTAACTGTATATTGTGACAAGCTAATTATAGATTTTCACTCAGTTTGTTTTAACTTTCACTACACTTTTGTATTCAGTCTTTTTTTATCAGAGTTATTTTAAAGTAAATATATTGTCACTTTTAGGGAAAATCACTTATCTGAAAACCCTCACAACAACAATAACTGACCTTTACTTAGCATTCATTTCAGACTTTCTTTATGTGATGTCCATATGCAACCATTATTGTGATGCAGGAATGTTGGTATTTGGAATTTGGATTTCTTCCAAATTTCAACCTGATAACATTTGTCTCCCTTTTTTGTGTTGCTCCAAATTTTTGTTTTTTCGTTTGGGCAGAAGATTTTGTTTATTCACGTTTTTGAATAATTCAGAACTTCATATTTTTGCACACTTCTGTTTTAATCATGAAAATCTAAGCTAAATATTTTTTCTGATATGATAATTGTCATAATTTGTACACGTAAAGTCTGCCAAACCAGAAAGTAAATTTGTAGATGCATTTCAATAGTTTTAGTCTGTTGAAGGAGTTTAAATAACTTTACTTGGTTTTTGAAGCACTTTTGTATTCCCAACTAATGTGGCCATGAAGGTCTGTAAATACTCTGTAGTGTTGTTGTATGTAGTTAAAAACAATTCAGTAAAACTGGTGAGTTTGATTTCGTCTCCTCTGCCTATAATGAACAATATTGTAACATTCCCTATTTTGAGTAAAGTGCTTCACAATGAAGAAAATGTCGCCATCTTTCACACAAGACCTGTGTTAACAGTTGTCACTTTCATCATTTCTTAGAAATCTTTCAGGTTATTTTTATATATATATATACACGCACATATTGTCTTTAATTGAATATTTGAACACCATGAATAAGTTTCACATCATTGATACTGATAGAACTAATACAGAAAATCATGCAGTTTTTATTAGAGATAATTAACCTTTCACTCTAACATATTTTATTTGAAAATACCAAGTATTATACAGTCACCTTTATCAAGTGTCACAGGATATTTATTTTAACAACAATATTTTTTGTGGAGATTAGTTTACATACGATGTTTATAATTTTCTTTCTGCAAATGAGAAGTTATTGTCTTTTTGTATGCTTTTCAAATGAAATAAACATAACATAATATTCAAATGAAACATTATAAAGAGGTATTTGTGTCGCCTGAATAGTCTGCCAATGCAGTCTAAGCCTATCATACTTCCTAATATCTGTAGTGGATCATGTTATAGAGAAATGTTTTTGTAGTTTTCCAGCAGATGTTGTACTACATAAAAACATCAGAAACAAAACGAAAATCACCATAATTCTCAGAGGAAAGTCTTCCTTCTTAAGACTATGGAAAATTTAAAAAAATGTTTCCAATTATTCAAAGTTTCATTAGTGTTGATCGTACTAACTTTTCACTTTTGAAATGCTCGATTAATTTTCACATAGCATTATTGTATTTGGCCTACCATGTCCAGATGGTTAAGGCACTCGACTCGTAATCCGAGAGCTGTGGGTTCGAATCTCCATCACACCAAACATGCTCGTCCTTTCAGCCGTCGGGGCGTTATAATTTGACTGTCAATCGTTGGCAAAAGAGTAACCCAAGAGTTGGCAATGGGTGATGTTGACTAGCTTCTTATCCTCTAGTCTTACACTGTTAAATTATGAATGACTACCACAGATAACCCCAGTGTAGCTTTGCGCAAAAATAAAAGAGTAAACAAACATGACTGTAATCTCGACTAAAACCATAAAATGATTAAATATTTTTTGAGCATAAAACAGACATTAAGCTGACATAAAACAATGAAATTTGATAAAAAAAAAAGAGATATAAGCTCAGGAAAGAATAAAACTAAAATAAAATGACTAGACCTATGATGCTGACGGTTTACATGTCCACATATACAACATAATTACAATGTTGAACTTTTTCTTTTATTTGTTAAATTGATAAACTGAATTGTTCAAATATCAAGTTTACGAAAGATTTGAGGTAAAAACAATTTGAAGTAAGTTGACAATTAAATTTTTAATGTTGAGTTACTAAGCATAGGTGTGGACCCCTAGAAGTCCTTCAGGTGAAAAACAGTTTTCTGCATATATTATTGTGAATAATTTAACAGTAACATAAAATAGATAACAGGTTCCAAATGCAGTTCAACAATTTGTATTATCTGTCCTGTGTAATCGTAAAACGTCACCTTTATATTTTAATGTAATCCTCTCTCAGCTACATTATACCGTATTTTGTTTTCCGCTGTCCTATTTGTTATGAATTACAATTAAGATCCTCATTAGTTTTTGCTTTCAGTCTAATAGTGTAGGGAAAATTTATTTACACTTTACCATTAGAAATGCCCAGTATTTGATAAAGAGGCTTCTTTTGTAAGTTTGTCACCTTTCTCATTTATCCCCCTCTCTATATGACTTGGAACGTCCTACAAACAGGTACTTCACTTACTCCGAAGTTGCCTGATGTTCTGCCATCCATCTTCTGGCCAACAGCTTTGAATTTTATGCAGCTCTACATGTGAGTCAGTTCCAAATACAGTCTTAGCCAAAATGTTTGCATACTGGTCTGAATTGATGTCATGTCAACATAAATGGAGAAATTACTGAGTAAATGCCCCTGTGGTAATAAAGAAGGTATAATCAGACAAACATGAACGAGTTGTTATTTTATATTTGTTAATTAGGAATTATGTAGGAATCAAACTGTGCATCGGTTCTGTTTTATGAATGCTTGTCAACCTCACAGCTACATTAAAAGTTTATCTCACTCCTAATTGCTCGTCATAACATAACATTCCACCATTGTAATCAACTCGAGTGTTTTGGCATCTATCGCTGAAATAAGAACATTACCAAAATATTAAGTTTAGGATCTTTATAAACGAAGCATTAAGAGATAGGTTTGTGTGTGGTCTTTTATTACCAATTATTCAAAGGATATTGTCGTCTGAAACGGATTTGTTGTTGATTTGATTTAAGCACAAAGCTACTCAGTGGGCTCTCTGTGCTCTGCTCACCACAAGTATGGAAACACGGTTTTTAGCGTTGTAAGTCCGAAGACATACTGCTGAGCCACTGAAGGGGGGGAAAAACGAACTTGACTCACAAGCATACTTTGAAAATACCTACTTCAATAGATATGGCTGAGAGCAACGCGCGGTAGTTACAGCAACAAGACAATATTGATCTGCACAGTGTGTGGCAACAGAAATGACACTATTTCATGACAATTTCCATAAACGTCGCACTATATTGTATTATTTATTGAAACAAAGGTGGAAATCAACCGAGCATGGGAAGTCATGTCCATATTGCGTAAAACGAGGACATGATCCTTCGAAGCGTTATTCTTGTGGATTGATAGGGGGTATACAAGCTGCGTTTAAGTCTTACGTTAACTTGAATAAGCACGGGGCGACAAAGTGCGTATTGCAAGGTGATACTGATACTGGTGGATTGTATCTATACCAAAACTAACAACTGTGTCAACTAATGTTGATAATCATTTGTTTTCAGTTTGAAGTGAATAAAGGCGCATTAGTGACAATTTTTTCCGAAGATATCTACTGCTAACAGTTGAAAAATATTACACTTCATCCATGTCACAAAGTCACAAAGTGAATTATTACTTATATACAGAAGATATACTTCCGCTGTTAGGCCAAGCTGATATGAATATTTGTTATGATGAACAATGTAACACGATTCTAATCATAATTGCCAGAGTACAGGATGATTTAGCAGTTTTAGGTTATTATTTTGTACAAAGCACCAAACTGAACAAGTGACAGATAATTTTTGCGAAGATTTGATTAACGTGATTGTTTATTCCATGGTGGTCTAAGAGCAGCTAAAGCAATTAGTCCAACTAATGAGAAAGTTAAAGCAGTTATTAATGCTTGACAATCAACATGTATAACATAACTTAGATTTTTATTTCGGAATTCTTTAATACTGTTGCAGATTTTTGTAAAATTTATCGACCAATTTACATTGTTTGGACAAATTTGTGCAAAAACAAAAATATTGGGTAGGGGCAGCAGAATGTAATAATACATTTAGCTTTGTCAAGAAGCGCGTGACATCAGTCCAAGTGTTAACACACAGTGATATCAAATTGCCTGTACGTTTGGCTTGTGCTTATGGAATAGGACCAGGTAATTCACACGTAATGCTTGATGGAAATAAACGACCCATTGCGTTTGCTTTGTGTTCTTCAAGTTCTAGTGAATGAAGATGATGCGCAGTTGGAGAAAGATGTTCTGCCATTACTACATGCATGTAAAAGTTTTACAAATATCTATATAAGGAATAAACTGTACAAAATGATGAAACACGTTTCTTTGTAATTGTAAGGTTGTTAAAATACATTTCAGAAATAAGAGAATTGATGTTATGGAATGGCCAGACCAATCATCTGATATCAACCTGACTGAAAATTTATTAGCTGAGTTAAACTGATTAAAGAAAGATTGCAACCAGAACACGGAAGACAGACTTTTTTGAGTACTTAAAGAAGAATGACAGTCAATCATTCAGGAATATCTGTACAAACTTATTGATAGAATACCACGTTGATGTGAAGTAGTACTGAAATACAAGAGAATCTTGACTACATGTTAACTTGTGAAACTGATTGTGTTATTTTGAGTCTCATTTTTACATTCGATTATTGTAGAGAAACTTGTTTGATTATTTTGTAGGCTTACTGGAATAAGAAGATCTGAGAAACTACAGCACGTGCAGAACACTTGTTGTGAGAAAATGTAACTAATATCATGAAAAGTTCAGATATTTATAAAAGCCAATATTAAAATTAGGAACAGATCTTGTCAAATGTATTTTATAAACATATGGCTGAAGGGGTATTGACTAAGTGGATTATCAAATGTTGTCTCAAGACCCTTTGCTTATGTGCAAGTAATTGGAAAACTGTGAAACCCACCTTCAGAATGTTAATGCCCGAAATATATTGTTTAAAGCAGAAAGACATAAATGTGATCGTATTGTAATTACAGATTACGATTACAAATGATTATGACTACAAGTACGATTACTGGACCAATTACTCTAAAAACGTAATCAATTGCATTACCCATGTTTGGTCTTTGGCCCCTTATTCGCGTGGAATGACACGAGAGGAGTGGGTGTTTCTCTTGGTAAGTGTTGTAATGGTCAGTGATAAGGAATTTAAAATTATTTTGAAAGAAAATATAGTTTGCCTATTTACAGTGTAAATGAATTGCAGTGGACGACGAATTACACATTTTTGATAGTTGTAAAGAATATTATCTTATGTTCTTGGATTCTAATATTCAAATTTGTTCCTGAAGCGTAATTAGACAATTAATCACATATATAGACATAAACAAAGAATTAATATTATGCATGATACGCAACCTTTAAAAAGTTAATCGAGTTAAAAAGTTAAAAACATGTTTAGTTGGATTTGTTGACAAAATATTTTTAAGGTTTCGTTGTTTTTGACATGTCAGAAATATGATCAAAGTGAATAATGGGGTGTTTTAAAACAGTTTTAAATTGTAAATTACTTTATGGGGTATTTATCACAGAAGTTGTTGTTCGCAATTTTCCTTCTAAGAATTAGACACTTTGTATAGATTTCATAAGCTTCGCTAATTAAGACAAAACAGGATTAAATTTGCGGTTAAATAAAGTATGGCTTTACACCATGAGAACAGATTCAATGATTTATTCACCTGAAGAAAAACATTGCTCGAAACATTTTATCTACAAACATATATGTTAACATAATTAATTTTAATTTCATTTAAAAGATGAAAGAAATAATTTTATATAGAACATGGGAATTCAACCATTGCAGCCATGAAACAAAGATATTTCACTAAGCACATTGGCACACACCATAAAATAAGTTGTGTGCCCTGGTTTTTGAGATACTGGCAGAAGTAAGACCCAAATTGCATTAGATATTCACCGTCTACCCAGTTTTTCTGTTCCACATGCCTTACAGAAAGTAAAAGTGGGTCCTTTTGCCCCAAACGTCCCACATTTTTAACACTTTTTGTTGTCTGCAGTCAAATGTTGAAAGGTGGATGTTCCAAAAAATAAAATAAAGAATAAATAATTGAAATACATACATCAGTGGAAGAGGCAATACTATATTATGCTAAGTACTTAGTAATATAGCAAACCCAACCTAAATTATTTGTATAGCACCTCTCCTTGCTACTTTCAAGATCTTCAATGGTTGTCCAAGACTTGCATAGTTGCAGGTCTTATATTGATAAGTGATACATCTACATCAGCATATCTATATAAGATACAGTCCAAATAAGTAATTCCAATAATTTCCCTACAAAAATGAGAAATTATTACTTAATGTTTTCATTGTGATTTGGATTATACTATTATTTTTTAAATTTACAGATACATTTTGTATATTTATTATAAAATAATTTAAAATATTTAGTTAGAGTTATCTTATTAAATTCCTTCAAATCAATTTATTCAAGAATGTATTAACGCTAACAATTAGACACTTTTCGTTGTTACAAACTCAAAACTCACAACGTCTCAACTTCCATTGCCTTTCGTTGTATGCAGCTAGTTGTGAGAAGGCGTAATATTTATAAATCACCTTAAAGTAGAATTAAAGCACCCTAAAATTCTGCATTGAAGAATTCCCAACCTACACCTTATTTGATGTTATGAGATAAAAGCAAAAGGAAATATTCTTATGGAAGAAACAGGCCACCCTATATTTTTACAAGACTCCCATCGTTGACCGTTTCACTTAATAATTAAAGTGATATTACGCATAACTAAAAATCTTTATGTTAATATTTCTTAAGCTCTATCCTTTTTTCTTTGTCTTAAAAATGTATTCAAGTATAAACAGAGTGAGCTGATACAAGTCCAACAGCTACCCTATGTTTTACCACATTTAAGAAGAGTGTCATACTTCATGTACTCATACTATTAAAATAATTACACCTAAAGTATTTCTTTAAAATGATATGTTACTTGAAATAAAATACCAATATTGATCCAAAATCGTTGTATCCAGTGAAAAATGAATGTGATCAAAACGAACACCAGATATGTCATATAAATATTCCAGTTTTATGATACATCGAATTGCAGAAAAGATATGATATATGCATTTTATTGTATTTTATCCGAAGGAATATGTTTTCTTTATTTTCATTCAAGATAATGCAAATATTTTAATGTTGAAATATTTCACATGCAGATGTATACAGTACCCGTGAGAAGCAATCTGTGTTACTTGGCTCTTTGAAGAAAACGAAAAAGTCACCACAACAAACAAAATATGACCAGACGCACCAGGTTTCAGATCTACCACAAATTAAATGGCTGATGGGAAACACAGAAAATAGTTCCGAATTTCACAATTTTCAAGTGTCGAGTGAAAAAAGAAAAAAAAAATCAACGAAAATGACGGATAATATTTTAGAGCCCAAATTAATAGATTCTTCTAGCAAAAAGTCTGATGAAAAAAACCTTAAACAAATAGCAGTCACTCAAAACTACAAGAAAAAAAGGTTCACAAAATTTATGTCAACCAACTGTAATTCTACAAATAAACCTTACTACAAACATATCGAGAAAGATAGAAATATTGCTCAAAATAGATACACGTTGAAGAGGATATCATCCAAAATGTTATCACAAAAGTTCTCTAAGGAACTTCATAGTATTTCAGATAAAAATTCGATAAAAGAACTTGCCAAAATTCCAACTCAGAAATCTATATCGGATACCAACTGTCGTGTTGAAATAGAAGCGTTAAGTAAACAAATTAAAACTAATCATGTCCACTCCCTACTACCTTTTTGCCATTCAGAAACACCCATGATAGAGGTAAGATAAACCCAGTCTTTTCTTTATTCATGTAAATTGCTGTCTATAGAATATACTGCAGTATTATCACAGTAAAATTCCCCGTTTGTTTGTTTTAAACAGTAATATATTTGGCTAACGTCAAATATTCAGTAATATTAGATTTGCACAATTTTATTGTAACTTTAGTAAGATACAATTGGAACAAGGGAAACAAAAAACTCTTTAAGGAGTTGTTTTTATGTGAGATAGTGATACTTAAGCATCTATCTTGTAAACTTTACCAAAAGTGCAAGTTGATACTTTTATAATACATCATATTAAATAATATAATATCTTCATATTATGAAGTGTTTGTGTTTCTAGTCTCAGGAGAAAACATCTTTAGATTCAGAGAATGACAAAGAGTCAAGGAAACATACAAAGGGTTTTACAATTAAAAGGTGAGTAAAGATAATTTGAAAATTAAACATTTATTTATAAACCACCTTTAATATCTGTAATATTCACTAAATGTGATTTAAAATTATAATTTTATTTTGCTGGAAATCACTATACTTAATCATTTTAGCACAAATTTTTCCTTGTTCAGTATGTCAAATGATCAAATATGAGATCAAATTTGAATATAATTCAGTTCATGTTTCATGAGATTTCTGAATTTGTTGTGTGCTCGTTCTTTAAAACATCTGTATGTTGTTGCCAAGTGTTTCATTAATAACCAAAAAAGAGAAGTTATGAAAGATAATGATTCCAGATCCTTTGGTGCTCTACCTATAAGATGTTAACACATGTTAAATTTCTATTTTGAAATTGCTCTTCGTATTAGTGTTTAACACACCCTAGTCCAAGCTAGATAACAATGTTTATCTTTACAATGTTAATTTTTAATTCTACGTCATATGACCTATGAAGTGAAGTTTTGTGATTCATTTTCTCATTGTTTATTTCTTCTAGTTCCAAATACTTTATTTTTCATCGTCGCAAATCTCAATCTCTTTGTAGGTTAACATACCACGTAGTTGATTTTATTTATAGGATAAAATGAGTCATTGTTTTTTCTCTTTTTTACATGTAATATCTTATTGATGGGCTAGCAGATGTGATGTGTATTTTGGTTTTAACTTTCTTGCTGTAAAATACGTTGTGCTTTTTAGGCACGATTTTACAAGATTGTTTGATTTGCTTGAACTTTAATTCATCACAGTTCTGATATCAGATGGCTTGACAGTTGCGTATTATTAGCAAAGTATTCTAGTACCAAAAAGATAACGACCCCAAACACTCATATAACTTATTCAGAAGTCATAAGTGATGCAATTGCCCCCTCAGAGCTTCCTTTTCAATGCATTTGAGTAGATCTAGGACTCAATAGTTCAAAAACATGAAAAATCAAAAGCTATTTCTAAATAAACTTTATGGAAGGTTATTATAGACATTTGGTCTAATATCCTAAATGGCACTTTGATTAAATATGTTACAAAACTGCCTAAAAGACTATCTGCAATTATTAAAGCAAAAGGGACATGAAGATTAATATAATATTGATGTTTCATCTGTGATTTAACTTCCATTGTTGTTTGAAAGTAGACTGAAATATAATTTCAGTAACAGTACCGTAACTCTGAAACTTGTGAGCTGGAGTTACTGCTATAAACATTCCATGTAATTTCTTCGAAGACGCGTTGCATAAACGTGTTGTTAACCAAAAATGCAATGTTTGTAAGAAAACACTAAATATAGAATTATTGTAATTTTTATGAGCAACATTCTTATAGAAACGTGTTTTTAAACACAATGTTAATCATTTATCAAATACTAAAAATGTAATTGTTCATAAGGGATATTTTTAATTTTATCGAAAGAAAGATCAAAATAGAAATGACTAAAATCAAACGTTTCTATTGCTTTTGTCTCGAAATGCTTAAGTTTATCTTTAGATTTAAAGGAATTACTGATGATAATGAAAGGTCGGTACTATTTCTACCTTGGCGTTTGCATAAATGCTGTTTCATACATTTCACAATTATGTTAGAATTTACAAACCTTTAATCGTAACTTGCTATAATATGGTAAATAAAGGTGCACTGGTACGTTGTATTATGTAGCTGTGGAATCCAAAATCATTTAGAAAGTATGTATAAGATTTTATGGAATGTACACTAAAGTACAATAAAACTGTAGTATGCTTCTTCACAATATTTTTTTATAAGTTTTAACATGTTAATAAATTAATTCCCTTTCTTTACATAATGCATAAAATTTTAATATATACATATATATATATATATATGCTTTTTTTACAAATAAATAATTATTTTAACTGATTTATTAGCGAGAGACTCATAGAAGCGCCATATAAGTGTTTATTTCTTTTTATTCAGTGTCTTCTTTTTCAATCATAACATGCTACTGAAATAATTTAAATAGACCTATTATAGAATTTGACAACTTTTGAATAATGTATCAGTATTATTCAAAAGTAGAAAGGGTAAAACCAAAAGTATGCCGTGTCTTTTATACGGAAAAGTATTAATATCAGAATAATAATTTATATTAATTGAAAATTAATGTTAGCATAATTAGACCACAGTTTCAATAATGGCAAATTAAACAAACACATCAAAGCGATTCTTTCTCCTTTCATAACAGCATATTGTTAGAAGTCAGTATAATTTGCTATTTTGTGACTGTGTTGCTTGCCACCTGTTTTGACGTTGTTGGTTTGTTGTTGTTTGTCATTAAGCACACAGCTACATAAAGGGTCATTTGTGTTCTGCACACTACAGGTATCGATCGAAACCCTCTTTCCAGCAGTATAAATCAGCAGACATACCACTGTGCCACTGAGGGGCATTTTTTAAATAGAAGGATTCGTCGCAAAATTTTGCTCATTCATACGTAACGTATAGCACATATTACCATGATTCTAATGAGGAATGTTCATACCTCCTTGCAAATCATGACACTATGGTTATCACGACTTAAATAAATACTAAATAAAGTATCCTGTGCACAGACTACAGTCTTGTAGGAAGTTTGTTTTTTGAATTTCGCGTAAAGCTTTACGAGGGCTTTCTGCGTTAGCCTCTCCTAATATAGAAATACTAGAGGAAAGGCAGTTAGTGTTCACCACCCACCGCCAACTCTTAGGCTACTATTTTACCAAAGAATAATAGAACTGACCGTAAAATTATAACCCCCACGGCTGAAAGGACGAGCATGTTTGATGTGATGCGGATTCGCACCCACGACCTTCAGATTACGAGTCAAACTTCCTAAAGCTTCTCACAGAAATATATTGTATGTTTCTTTCGTCACTATACAATCTTGAAATATACATTGGGAGATAAATAGTTATGCTGACATTAAATGGATTCCAGATCGGGCCTGGCATGGCCGAGCGCGTTAAGGCGTGCACTCGTAATCCGAGGGTCGCGGGTTCGCGCCCGCGTCGCGCTAAACATGCTCGCCCTCCCAGCCGTGGGGGTGTATAATGTTACGGTCAATCCCACTATTCGTTGGTAAAAGAGTAGCCCAAGAGTTGGCGGTGGGTGGTGATGACTAGCTGCCTTCCCTCTAGTCTTACACTGCAAAATTAGGGACGGCTAGCACAGATAGCCCTCGAGTAGCTTTGTGCGAAATAACAAATAACAAACAGATTTTAGATCCAGCTACGTTCTACCGTTTTTTCTCGGAATTAGTCTACAAACTCATTTTGAAGTTTGTCAATATGAATAGAGAAACAATTTCACGAATAGGATTATGATTTAACTCATTTCCTTTCAAATATTCAATGAGACAAGGAAACATTTCACAATTTTTATTCTCATTTTGGTTTTTCCACACCATAAGTTTGTTTTTTGCTGTGTAGACACGTTATCACTCAGCTGCAAAATTGATCTTGTAGTGATAACATAAAGTTGTTGATTTTATTGAAAACATTAACTATGTAACACAGTTTTAGAAGGGAATTTTTATCCTTACAGTTTATTACTAGTATGGCGATGAAGTCTGACAAAAAATACGAACTTCGTCTTTCAGCTGCGCAATAAGACTGAACAACTTCCAGCAAGACAATCAGCGCACTTATTGTGAAACAAGAGCTTGTATTTAGAAAACAGTTTGCTGTTTAAAGCCTTATATTTCCTGCAGTTCGAAACATCAAAGCATTTTGTAATATTGTGTTTTATTTGACGTTTACAAAATTTGAAGTTAGTTTTTCCTCGTATGTGATGTAATGGGTAAATGTTACATCTAGAGCAGGACCAAAGACTTTGATTCTGAGTATCTCTTGTTCCCCTAAATGCAGCTATCTCATGAGTACATACCAACAAAATAATTAATCCCAAAAAATATTTATGTTGTAAAAATTCAACAACAAGTAAGAAGATAGTTTCCCATGCAGCTCTCTTTCTTTGTGCTTCGGAAAACAAAAGTTTCCACATACTTATTTTCTTTTTGTAGTAACATGGTATGAGTGCCAGAAGTTGAGCTACATTTGCAAATCTTTGTTTTCACCAAGTTGTATGACGTATTTTGTACTGTTTTAGGTGTATATTATCAATTTCATGTTCATGAGGAAGATATTATATCTTCATGTCTCGCCATAGTCTCGTGACAGAGCCGTAGACTTGATGACCTCACCATGGTCTTACAATTTTTTTATGGCATCAAAAAAAATTAATATTTTTTGTATTTTGTGCCTTCATGCTGTTTTCTATGGTGTAGAATACTTTTAAAGAAGTTTTCAAGTCTTTTGAAGAAAATATTGTTCAACTTTTTAGGCAAGCTACTTTGCTCTTCAATTACGTAATCTGTTGCTTGAAGATTTGATGATTTTAATCACAAACTCAAGGTTTTTTGTTAGTAAACGTCCTGTAAATTTATTTAGCCTCATATGTTCGTTAGATAAAACTCTACGAATGATTAAAACGTTGTTGGTTAACGATCTCACTCCATTCTGGTAGTTGTTTTTGAATAAGATTAATATTTCCGAGAAAATATTAACCATGAGGGGCGTTCGAAGACAAAACAGTCCTCCTTCAAATCCGCACTCGGGGGGAGAGAAAATAGATTATTTGTGTTGTAGGCTTAGGGAGATATAATTTTGATTAACGCTACTAATCGCAAAACAACAAAAGTGGATCAGGAACATTTAAATATTTCGAACATTATAAACAGTTCAGTTTCACTTAATTTAATTTGAAAATTAGTATTCTAGAAGGATATTAAATATCTTCATTGGTAAGAAATAAACTTATAGCGATGTGAGGACAATCAAGCTAGCTAGCTTAAGCGAGGTGTGACAGTATCATACAACTCCGAATTAATTTGCTCGTTTGAATTGAAAAGAGAAGAAGAGCACATTACTTTGAACTGGTGTACTTGGTCACAGCTCTGGTCCCTTCGGAGACGGCGTGTTTGGCCAATTCTCCAGGTAAAAGCAGACGCACTGCAGTTTGGATCTCCCGGCTCGTGATAGTTGATCGCTTGTTGTAGTGAGCCAGACGAGAAGCTTCGGCGGCAATTCTCTCGAAAATGTCGTTCACGAAGCTATTCATGATAGACATAGCTTTGCTGGAGATTCCAGTATCGGGGTGGACCTGCTTGAGAACCTTGTAAATGTAAATACTGAAGCTCTCCTTCCTCCTCTTCTTTCGCTTTTTCTTGTCACCAGCTCGTACGGCTTTCTGGGCCTTTCCGGCCTTCTTCACAGCTTTTCCAGACGCTTGTTGTGGAGGCATGTTGAAAAGTAAACTTCCGTTCCGATGGTGTTTGGGTATTTGCCCTGGAGGGTCAGGTTCACTTTGACCTCTTCCTCCTATTTGCTCGTTGTGGACTTGGTTTGTTTGTTTTTGAATTTCGCGCAAAGCTACACGAGGGCTATATGCGCTAGCCGTCCTAATTTAGCAGTGTAAGACTAGAGGGAAGTTATTCGTCACCACCCACCGCCAATTCTTGGGTTACTCTTTTAACCAATGAAAAGTGGGATTGAATAGTGGTCATGACGGGCCACTATAAAAAGAATACAGTTTATAATAACAGTTATTACTAATAGTTACAACGAATGATAGTTTGTATATACTAATTTTACAAATTTACAGACAATACTGAGTCTTATGAGTTAAGACACTCGAATCGTAATCTGAGTGTCGCGTGTTAGAATTAACATCACACCAAACGTGCTCGCCCTTTCAGCCTTGGGGCGTTATGATGTGACGGTCAATCCCATTATTTGTTGGTAAAGGAGTAGCCCAATAGTTGGCCGTGTGGGGTGAAGACTAGCTGACTTCCCTCTGGTCTTACACTGCTAAATTAAAGACGGCTAGCGCATATAGCCCTTGAGTAGCTTTGCGCAATTAAAAAAAAAAAAGCTTTTTGAATTTGTATAGTACAATATATTTATGTTCATGTGTGTTTCGTGTTTTTCTTATAGCAAAGACACAAAGGGCTATCTGCTCAGACCACCGAGGAGAATCGAACCCCTGATTTTAGTGTTGTAAATCCGGAGACATAGCGCTGTACGAGCAGGGGGAATATATTTATGTTAAAATAAGAAATTGTTTGTATATATCTTGTTGGCAGATAACATAAATCTAATACATATTAACAGTTAATTAAGTATTAAGCTTGAATTCAAATTTCTGGTTATTTGAGATAGTAATACGTACCATACATAAAGCAATAAATCGAAGAATCACCCGCAAAAAATGTATGATACGTAATACACTATAAAATGACTTTAATGATAAATGTATAAAATAGCAAAATACACTAAAAGAAGTTGACAAAATAATTTTTATATTTTGAAACCGAGGTACAGCGAAGGAAACCCTCTGTCGATGACTATCGCAACAGACTGTCAACCGGTAGCTGCTGCTGATAAGAAAGGTATAACGTTTATCTGTACATTTTTGTTTAACGTTTCGTTAATGTGCAATTAATAATACTTCACCAAATTATCTCTGCTATGCATTAATATATTTAAACATTTTTATATGTGAACAACATTGAATACGTGACTCGCACAAACCATACGTTACACTTTGAAAGTTTGTTTGGAATTAAGTACAATGAGCTGTACTTGCTCACCAAGGGT
The DNA here is from genome assembly GCA_011833715.1 of Carcinoscorpius rotundicauda. NCBI lineage: Eukaryota > Metazoa > Arthropoda > Merostomata > Xiphosura > Limulidae > Carcinoscorpius > Carcinoscorpius rotundicauda. The sequence continues at coordinate 95,805,058 of CM022392.1, read as the reverse complement.
ATCGAAACCGGGTTTCTATCGGTGTGATTCCGCAGATACACCGCTGTGCCACTATGGGGAAGAAGAGCAACTTTGAAATTAATAACGAAGGATATTTGGGCAAAAAATTAAGAACATAGCTTGTTGGTTTGTTTGTTTTTTGACTTTCGCGCAAAGCTATTCGAGGAATATCTGCGCTACCCGTCCCTACTTTAGTAGTGTAAGACTATAGGGAAGGCGTCTAGTCATCACTACCCACCGCCAACTTTTGGGCTACTCTTTTACCAACGAATAGTGGAATTGACCGTAACATTGTAACGCTCCCACGGCTGAAAGGGCGAGTATGTTTGGTGCGACCGCAATTCGAACCCTCAAATTACGAGTCGAACGCCTTAACCCATCTGGCCTTGCCGGACTTCATTGGTAATGTTTTCTCTGTTTAAACTGTTATTTAACCCCAATTTAAATCTGAGAATTTCTTAAAATATGTTGTTGCTTGAAGCTAGAATTTTAACAATACATGTTTTTTACGTTCATTTTTAAAACACAACAAAATTTTATTAATTAATCACTTCTATTTTTTATCATAGTGTCATCAAAGTTAATCCAGAAGTTACGACCACTCCAAACCAGTGTTGAATCTGTACTTCTTGCAAGACAACTAACTGAAACAGTAAAGGATTCTTCTTTTAATTGTAATTCTTCAATTGATCTAACAGACACAATTTTCACGTCATTTAAAGTACTTGATGCTTGTGTAAAAGGAGAACTAAGTCTGCAGAATATTACGTTGAATGCTCAATCTAATACTGAACAAACAAAAGACATTTTATCTAAAGCAACTGGAACGAATACAGACAGAAAAAAACCCATAAACGATATACCTTTTACCAATCATTTCGTGACAGAATCCGAAGACGCGGATATTTCATCGTCTCAAGCAATTGAAATCGTCAAAAGCGGAAATACGAAAGTAAAACACAATCCTCTCAACAATAATCTTAAACCAGAAGAATCAGAGTTTGTCTTCACAAAATCTGAAGTAACCGAAATCAACAACAGCAGAAACAAAGACGTAAAAGATATACCTTTAAACTCTTATTGTAACTTTGAACCAACAGACAACATTTTGAAACCATCTCAACCAAACGAATATCATCAAAGTGGAAAAGAAAACAATCAGAATATTTTTTTCAACTTTAATTCTAAAACAGAGACAGCGGACGCTCTTTTCACATCATCATCTGAAACAACTGAAACCAACAAAAATAGGAAAGAAAACTTAAAGAATTTTCCTTGTAGTCTCAAACCAGAACCAGTAAATACCTGTTTTGAACCATTTCAAGTACCTCAAACTTCCACAACCACAACTCCCAAAATCGAAAGAGCAGATACAAAACAAGCAGATACTATAGTTGAAGTATTCCAAGTATCCGAAGATAGTACAAATCAAAATGAGAATCTAAAGGATATACCTTTAAACTATCCTCCCAAACTCCAAAGAGCAGACAAAAAACCAGCAGATACCATAGTTGAAGTATTCCAAGTATCCGAAGATGGTACAAATCAAAATGAGAATCTAAAGGATATACCTTTAAACTATCCTCCCAAACTCGAACGAGCAGACACAAAACCAGCAGATACCATAGCTGAAGTATTCCAAGTATCCGAAGATGGTACAAATCAAAATGAGAATCTAAAGGATATATCTTTAAATTATCCCCCCAAACTCGAACGAGCAGACACAAAACCAGCAGATACCATAGCTGAAGTATTTCAAGTATCCGAAGATGTTACAAATCAAAATGAGAATTTTAAAGATATATATTTCGGCTATCATCCTAAAAAAGGACCAGCAGATGCTTTTTTCACATCCTCATTTGAAGTAACCGAGACTAACACAAATAGGAAAGAAAACTTGAATGATTTCCCTTGTATTCCCAAACCAGAACCAGTAGATACCTGTTTTGAAGCATTTCATGTACCTCAAACTTCCACAACCACAACTCCCAAAATCGAAAGAGCAGACACAAAACAAGCAGATACTATAGTTGAAGTATTCCAAGTATCCGAAGATAGTACAAATCAAAATGAGAATCTAAAGGATATACCTTTAAACTATCCTCCCAAACTCCAAAGAGCAGACAAAAAACCAGCAGATACCATAGCTGAAGTATTCCAAGTATCCGAAGATGGTACAAATCAAAATGAGAATCTAAAGGATATATCTTTAAATTGTCCCCCCAAACTCGAACGAGCAGACACAAAACCAGCAGATACCATAGCTAAAGTATTTCAAGTATCCGAAGATGTTACAAATCAAAATGAGAATTTTAAAGATATATATTTCGGCTATCATCCTAAAAAAGAACCAGCAGATGCTTTTTTCACATCCTCATTTGAAGTAACCGAGACTAACACAAATGGGAAAGAAAACTTGAATGATTTCCCTTGTATTCCCAAACCAGAACCAGTAGATACCTGTTTTGAAGCATTTCATGTACCTCAAACTTCCACAACCACAACTCCCAAAATCGAAAGAGCAGACACAAAACAAGCAGATACTATAGTTGAAGTATTCCAAGTATCCGAAGATAGTACAAATCAAAATGAGAATCTAAAGGATATACCTTTAAACTATCCTCCCAAACTCCAAAGAGCAGACAAAAAACCAGCAGATACCATAGCTGAAGTATTCCAAGTATCCGAAGATGGTACAAATCAAAATGAGAATCTAAAGGATATATCTTTAAATTGTCCCCCCAAACTCGAACGAGCAGACACAAAACCAGCAGATACCATAGCTAAAGTATTTCAAGTATCCGAAGATGTTACAAATCAAAATGAGAATTTTAAAGATATATATTTCGGCTATCATCCTAAAAAAGAACCAGCAGATGCTTTTTTCACATCCTCATTTGAAGTAACCGAGACTAACACAAATGGGAAAGAAAACTTGAATGATTTCCCTTGTATTCCCAAACCAGAACCAGTAGATACCTGTTTTAAAGCATTTTATGTACCTCAAACTGCCACAAGCAGGCATAAGAATTTAAAAGATATATTTTTAAACTGTCCTCCCAGAATCGAAAGAGCAGACACTTTTTTTATGCCATCATCTGAAGCAACTGAAACTAACAGAAATCGCAAAGAAGAAAACCTAAAGGATATTTCTTGTAAACTTACACAAGAACCAGCAGATAGCGTATTTGAATTATTTGAAACTGGCACAAACGAAAATGAGAATTGCAAAGATGTATATTTTGACTATTATCCTAAAATAGAACCAGCAGATGTTCTTCTCACACTATCATCTGAAGCTACCGAAACCAACAGAAATAGGAAAGAAACTTTAAAGGATTTTTCTTGTCGTCCCAAACCAGAACCAGTATGTATCGAATTTGAAGCATCCAAAACTGTCACAAAGCGCAATGAGAATGTAAAATATATATATTTTAACAATAATCTAAAGACCGAACTAGAAGATAGTTTTTTCAGAACATCATTTGAGGCGATACAGACCAACAAGAACAGGAAAGAAAACTTACAAAAATTTCTTTTCAATGAGCATTCTAAACCTAAACCAACAAGTCCTGTCTTCAAATTGTCTCAAACAACTGAGCCCAATGTAATAAGGAATGAAACTTTAAATGATATACCTAATAACTATTATTCCAAAATTGGATCAGCAAACACCACACTTAAGCCATTTAAAGTACCCAAAACTAGCAAAATGAAAAAAAATAATATGCGAAACATTTATTTCACTGTCCCCGAATCGTATGAAGTAACTGAGAGTAACGCAAACAGAGAAGAAAATTTAATGAATATTACTTACAAAAGGTGTCCCAAATCCGAAGCAACAGCTCCATCATTTCCATTTTCTGAATCAACTGAAACTAGTACAGGCAGAAATGACAATATAAAAAATGTATTTTTAAACTACTGTTGCAAATCTGAACCAGCAGATACTGATTTAATATCATCCAAAATAAATCAGTCTAATATAGTTAGAGAAAAATATCCACAAAATATTATCAATAGCTGTAATCTAGAAACAAGGTCATCCGCTATTGTCTTCACGTCTCAAACAAGTGAAACTTCTACACTCGGAAAAGAAAATGTGAGTTATACTTCCAGCATTCCTCCCAAACGTGGACAAGCAGATTCAAGTGTCTTCATATCACATCAAGAAAATAAAACTAACGATGGCAAAAAAGAAAATTTAAATATATTTTTTTTGAATGATCATTCCCAGAGCGAATCACAATATGCTAATTTTACATCGTGTCAAATACCTAAGAGTAGCACATGTAGCAGAGATGCTTTACACAACAATTCTTACAATTATCAATCTGGAGATGTACCTGTGTTTCCTTTGAAGTCAGTAGACTTTGATGTGTTTCAGTTATGTAACACAAACTTAAATGAAAGAGACAATCAGAGAAACGTTGTATTCAAATGTCACAGTGCAAGTGAACCAGTTGTTTCTTTAAAACAATCAAACTGTCGCAGAACATCACCCGAAATTAATCAAGTAAATACGCAGAGAAAAGAAAACTTACAATATTATTCCGGAAAAAAAAAGAAAGCAGAAACTTTAACAAAACCATCTTTATCAACCGAAACATGGAAAGCTAGAAAGGAAGATCTGCAGGCTGATCTTTTTAATTGCCATCCACAAAATGATGAAACGCTTCAAGCACCCAACTCTGTTACAAATGGTCAAGGAAAAATGAAACGCATTCCTGTCTGTTACCATCCACAATATGATTTAGCTTCTCTCTTTAAACTACCCAATACTCTAGCTTCTCAAGTATCAAAAACTTTAAAAAATAAAAGAAAATACCAACAAAAAAGTACAGGAACATATATTGATAATTTCACTGAGCTTTTAAAACAAAATCAGCTTACTGAAAGAAGATTTTTTGGCAGTATCCCTTCACAGTCTCATCAGCCCCTTTCACATCCCAAAGAAACGCTTAGTTTCTTCTTCCCTAAAACAACGGGTTTAACATCTAACCTCACAAAAAAGACTGAGATTTGTGAACTCGTTAATAAGGAGAACCCTAAAAAGTCAACTTTCCGCGACTCAAAAAATAAAAATCCATTAGACTTATTGAATGAAGTGGTTTCTAATCCTGTTTTATCTCAACTCTCTTCTCAAACTCTGAAGGAAGAACTGCAAAACAAAAAAGGAGAACTGATGCTCTCAGATCAACTAGCTAAACAACGTGAAATGGAATACAAAGATCTGATGTATAGACATAAGGAAAAATATAGGTCGTTAAAATTTCTAGAAACAAACTATCCTGTATCATTAGTGGAGACATGTTGTGCAAATATTAATATTTTAAACAATGTACTGCCATCTTCCATTCAAACATATGATCCTACTAAATTATCTCTGTTGCTTGGTCCATCGTTAAGGGATAAACGTTTGACATCAACTGAAAAAGAGGGATTTAAAGCTTCCAATGGGAATTTAATGGATATTCGAGATTATCATAAAGGATTGTATGGAGAAAAAGAAAGAAACTTTTTTGAAAAATCAGTAACTTCATCAAATGCTGTTAACATGATTCCAGTGATGGATAGCACATTTTATCATAATGAAATGCCTGGCACCATAAAATCGTCTTTTTCGAAACATCCTCATTCGTTGTACAACAATCATATCGAAACATTTAAAAATCATGAATCGTATCCAAGAGTGCAAAGCAAAGGTGATAACAACACACAAGCTAACCACGACTGTGAAGTCAGTGAAAGAATAACACGTTGTTCTTCTGCTAAAGGAAGTTCAAGAAAGCGTTCCCATAATAATCAATCTCAACTCCCGAAATCCTATGTTTCAAAACAACTAACACCTGGACAAAAATGTCAGGGAAGAAACGTCTCGAAAACTCTCCAACAAACCATTTTTTCAAACCAGGCGTTAGCTACTTTACCTAGTGTTGTTGGAGTTGATGCTTCCAAGCATTTTTTGAATGAGTTGTACGAAAGTCGAGGACGAAAACCTAAGGGTTCGATTAGCCAAACCCGTAATACTGCAATATCACGAAACCCAGAACACAAATCATCGAGAATAAAACCTGTGAGCTCAAAAGTTTCATCTACAAGAAGTGCTACGAATTCTTTTGTGGACTTAAATGTCCGTCCAATCGTAAATCAACATTACCAGATCTTTCAAAATAATAGATATATACCAGGAAACATAAACAGTGAAATTTTATCAAATGTGGAACAGCGTCACGAATCGTTCCCACAACGACAAATGCTCAGTTACACATCTTCAAGCTTACCAATCAGTCAACTGCACAACAGTCTGGTAAGAAAGTAGTTCTATTACTGTTATACAACGGTAGTTAAATGTTGTAAAAGCTTCATGAATAAGCTATTTTATGATTATGATGTGTGTCGATAATGATCAAAAGTTTTAGTAGATGAAAAATCTTTAGTAAGATTTTAAAAATATGTTATCATTCTGCTATCATCATTTCAAGCTTTAATTCAGAATTTCAAATATTTCATATTATTTGTGAGCCTAAACCGAACTTATCAAAATGTTATCTAAACATTTAAGTCAATTAATAAATATGTGTCAACACATGAATAGCAACTAAGAATTTCAGCAAAAATAAAACAGAAACTGTAAGAATCACTATTATCGTCTTCAGTCACTTTAGTCTAATTAATGGTTAATTGCTATTGCTAATTATCATATTGCTACTAGCTATTAAAGCAAATACTAATAGTTTAGTAATATTTTTTTTACTCGTCATAAGAAATATTTTCATAGAATTTTTCTACGAGATAATATTTCTTATTCGATTATGCATTCGGAAAGATATTACAGTTTATTTTGATAGGTTTTAAAAATTAAATCTAAATTATATATCAGAGATTTGCTGCACAGAGAAAGTTTTATTACATAATGCTCATTCCTACCTTGTTTCCTCACTTTTTAATGCACCCATTCACTTAATTTTTCAAATCTTTCTTCAATTCTTCGTATACTTCTTCATGCAAGGTGACTTGATGTCATTCATTATTTTTTCATTTGTGTTTATATACTGCATGTGTATTACCAGTGAACCATTATATTATGTCCAAATAATGGTGTATGTGTGTGTAGTGTGTATTACCTTCACTTATAGTGTGAGAACACATTGTGACTGTGCATGTGCGATGTACATGTATATTCTAGTGTGCAATTTTATTTACATGGTTTGGTGTCAGTTGTGGTCGTATTTGGAGATATTTAGTATAAAAAATTCTGGTACTGACACGTGGCTCTTGTGCTGTTTTTTTATTTGGTGCACTTATAACTTTAATGAGTTTGTTTGTTAGACGGCTAGAAAATCTCAGCAATGACAGAAAGTGAGATTTAAAAACGTGTAATTTTGTGACTCTTTTGTATTTGCTCTGCTGATTTTGGCATATCCCATAAGGCTGTTTAAAATGTTTTTTTTAAAGATTTATTGCTAGGTTGTTAAAGGTGCATATGAGTAGAGAGTTTGGATATCATGTATAATGTATCTGCCCCAACTTTACTGTGAGTATTGCCATATGTGTGACAATATTATTCCGTAAACTTGGTCCCCAGGGGCAAAACGGTAAGTATGCAGATTTTATATCACCAGAAACCGGTTTTGAATACGCGTGGTGGGCACAGAGATATTACAAAAGATGCGAAAGGAACCATAACATAACCCCAGTTTATATTATTGTTTAAATTTAACAAAAATATAAATATTTTATTTAAAACAACCACAACTAAGTAACTATATTTAACGCTTTTTTTTCAGTGTGATTTCACTCGTCTCCTGTTACTCTTTGTATAAAATTTTACCATATCTTGTAATATTTATTTACTGTGTAGAATTCGGTTGTGCCTGTTCGTATGTCCAAACGAACATTTTCCAACTTCTCGAATTCTGACAGCCATGATAATTTTAAGTAGATTCTTGGATATGTCCCCGAAGGATTCTAAATCTTATTTTTTATTTTTATTTTATTTTGATGAAGAAGAAGCACGTGGTGGCCAAGCAAAACCAATTTTCTTGTGGCTTCTGTGGTGTAAAAGCTAAGTTTATTTGTTCTCGTTGTCAAAAGATTTCGTACTGTAATAAGTTATGCCAGGTAAGTGTTTGAAAGAAATTAAAATTTTATTTGTTTCAATTTTTAAGACCTCATCTCTAGCACCTAAGAACATTAGAAAAATATAGTAGCAAATACTTCATTATATAAATAGGGAGAATACAAAGAATAGATAGGAAATATATATTTGATTTAATTTTTGTGCCCCTTAACTTTTGGAGTATAAAATATGTGTCTGTTTTTAAAATTTTGATTCTGTTTTTTACAACACTGCTTTTAGAAATCTAGGAACAAGCGCTTATTCTCTTTTGTGATACTTTTAAATCCTGGTGCAGTCGATCAGAAGCAGCATATATGAAAACGTTTCCAACAAATTTCAGCCCTTTTTTAACCTTTTGTGTTTTTCCACCATCTTTAAAATATTACGAAATTAGAAACACTTTGTTTCATGATGTAAAGATAAGCTTATAGGTTGTAACAAATAATTATTCATATATGAAACGATTTAATATCAAATTGCATTACTAGACAATCTTTTTTTATCGGTGTGTATTATGGTTCAGTTAGATTTAACTGTGTAGAAACTCAGGGAGAAAAACAAAAACAAACTGATTTATATGAAGTAGTCATGTTTTTTTTTTACTTTTTTTCGTTTTTCATTGCCTTCGAATTAGTTATGAAAATTAAGCTTCAATTATCAAGAGTTTTCATCTTGCGTACTCATTCACTAACTTGAGTAATTTATGTACAGAATTGTGCAGATTGAACAAAAAGCTCAGTTTTATTGATGATGTGCAGTAACAGTGCACTATTAGAATCATTACATGACGTTTGAAATTAATACTGAGTCATTCATAAGTACATGCTGGTAAGAATAATTCTGAAACCATTATACGCTGCTAACCTTATGCTCAGTCTAACCCTTGTGAGATAAGATTATGTCTTCATCAAACTTTATAAAGGTTGAATTCTGAAACTAGCACTAGTATTAGCCTGTTTACACATCTTTAATATATGTTAAATACAAGAGTCACCAAACTTTTTCACAGGGGGCCAGATTACTTGGGGAATGAGAACATATCTGAGAGTGAGTACATATCTAAATTTCACTAAGCCGCAAAAGTTAGTAAGATTTATGAAATTAGCGTTTGGCTTTCAGAATATCTTCAATGTTCGGTTTTGAATTGCTGCATCCAATCACTATAATTGCTTTCAAATGTTCATCAGTCAACCTTGAGCGATGTACCGACTTCACATATTTCATTTTTTTTAAATGCTTCTTCATAGACATAAGTTGTTCCGAACACTGATGCTATACCAGATGCGAACTGCTTCAGTTTTGGAAAATCATCTTCAGGTATGCAGCTGTAAAATTCAATAAGTTGCCAATCTCTGTGTTTTGCTTTCAACAAGTCATTTCCTTGCAAATCGATGACTTCCAGCTGAAGTTTCACTGACACGTCATCAATGACACAATCAAAACGATTCTGAAGAAGGAGAATGTCACTTTCGATTCTGTCGAGATCGGAAAATCTCTCTTACACTGTTTATTTAAATAACCAATAATTGTTTTTTTCTGAAACTCCAGGTTGACATTATCTGTGATTCCAGCATGAAACTCATTGAAACACTGAAAATGAGAGAGGTTTCCTTTTTCCAAATGTGCTTCAAGTAATGACAGCTTTTTCCGAAATTCTTTAATGATTCTATAGAGCTCACAGACAAAGTTGTTCTTCCCCTAAAGTTTCAAATTCAATTCATTCATGTGAGATGTGATGTCAACCAAAAATAACAACTTTGACAACCAAGTTGGATCCGACAGAAATGGATCGGCTCTATATTTTTCAATAAGAAATATATCTGTTTCTCTTCTCAGCTTATAAAAACGAGACAAAATTTTATGGCAGCTGAGCCACCTCATTGCCGTGTGATAAGACAAGTCATAGAAATCCGAATCAATTTCTTCAAAAAACGCCTTCAGCTGGCGATGATTAAGTGCATGACCCCAAATGAATTTCATTGCAGAAATGATTGGTTTCAGTAGGCCAGAAATATCCAAGTCTTTTCCACAGAGTGCTTGCTGATGTATGATGCGGTGGATGAACAGAGCGCTTGAGGGTTGAAGATCTATAAACCAACCACTGCCACATCACACATGCTCGCCCTTTCAGCCAGCCATAGTATGCCCGCCATGGCTAAATGGTTAAGGTGCATGTCTCGTAATCTGATGGTCGCAGGATTGAATCTTAGTCATACCAAACATGCTCGCTCTTTCAGTCGTGGGGACTTTATAATGGTACAGCCAATCTCACTATTTGTTGGTAAAAGAGTAGCCCAAGAGTTGGCAGTATTACACTTCAAAGTTAGGGACGGATAATGGAGATAGACCTCGTGTAGCTTTGCGCGAAATTAATAAAAAAACTAGCCGTGGAGACGATTTAGTTTATACGGCCAATCTCACTACTCGTCAATAAAATAATAGTCCAAGAACTGGTGGTGGGAAGTAATGATTAGTTGCTTTAATTGCTCAACTGGGGACGGCTAGCACAGACTGCCCTCCTGCAACATTGCATGAAATTCAAAACAAATTGAACCAGTCATAAAGCAAAACCCAAAATGTGTTTCATCGATACAAAAACGTTTTTGTTCATCTCGGAAATGATTGATAAAATTTGTTCTAAGACGTTGTTTTGAATTAAACACAAAACTACACAATGGGCTATGTGTGCTCTGCCCACTACGGGAATCGAAACTCGAGTTTTAGCATTATAAGTCCGAAGACATACTGCTGTGTTCTTAGACACCATTTACAAATGCAGAATAATATTTTAAAAGGTACGGGTTATATATATAATGGTTTTTAATGCTTTTAGAACTTATTTTGTATACATTGTTGTAGGTTTAAGTTTACTCTGAGTCTGTTTACTCTCAGTTCCAACAGGGAGCAATATTTAGAAATGAGAGAAATTTGATGATTAAAAGCTCAAAAGTTTAATTTTTGTGTATCTTTACTATTTATAAACCAAAAATCAAAATTCTTTAACCTTTAAGCATATAATTTTCATCTCTAAAAATCAACACATTTGTTTATAATGAAATAGTAAGATTCCAAAACCTCAGTTCAGAGTTCTTTACCTTACCTGCCATGGACTTTTGTTGTCAAGTCTTCTACTAGTCACGCTATTCAACATTCTCAGTTACATTAAAATGACCTTACCCTAAGCTACGTTTTACAGTATAGATGAAAACATTACGTTTATCATATTCACGAGATTTTCTTGCTATACACGTTTAGGATAAAGATTGTTTAGTTCTATCGTATAAGTATTTACAAACAAGGTAATCTTTCTAGACAAGTGTTGTTGTTTTCTCGAGTTGAAGAAAACAAGTGAAATTTAATAAGAAGTTAGCGACTGTTTGGATGTTTAATCTATTTATTACATACTTGAAAATATTTATCATTCACTCTATTAAATGTCTCATTTTTTTCTGATTTTTATGTCTATTTGGTTTGATTTTATGTTTCAGCTAAACCACTGGCCAATACACTTATCAATGTGTAACAACTAGAAACACTTTTGGAGACTTCTGTGTCGCTGTCTTCAAAATATCAACTGAGTGCTGTTGGAGTTCAAGTGTTTAGTGGTTTCCACATTCAATAAACACTGTTGTAATTAAGTCGATCGAAAAAGAACAACATAAGATTTACACCCTTCCTTCTTCCACATCTATGTTTAATACGTTATTAGTAGGTAAACTTTTTGTTGTTGTTGTTGTTGTTGTTGTTTTGAATTAAGCACAAAGCTACACAGTGGGCTATCTGTGCTCTGCCCACAACGGGTATCGAAACCCGAATTTTAGCGTGTAAGTCCGCAGACATACCGCTGAGCCACTGGGGGGCAGTAGGTAAACGTAAAAGTTGTTTCGTTGGTGTTCAGTGTTAAGATTACTTCATTTAATCAGTTTCTTTAATTTGCTCTCAGATATCTCACTTCAAGACTTAATACAGTGTAATATGTGTTAACTTTCTTCATTTCATGTGTCACGTTGCTGTGAAAAAGAAACAATCCACGGGTTTTATGATTTAAATCCTTCACTCAGACAACAGTATTTATTTTCTTTGTTTACTTTCATTAAAATATAGTTTTTTTATTCGCTATAGTCTTTTATGTGTATTTTTGAGACATATATGTATTTTATAAAGGCATGTTCTTCGACTTGCTTCAATTTTTCAATATGTTTTCTGGTAAAGCTCCTTGTTCGTTGCTGATAACTTACTGTTTTTCATATTCTGGTTTTTGTGCCATTAATATGTAGTAACCAGTTCAATTTTGAGTAAAATCTAATCAATAGGAATTTTACTTCTGACTGACTCAATCTACGAGTCGCATCTTCAAATCCTTTTACAAAACATACTCTCCCCTTTAGCTGCAGGGACATTTTAATGTTGAGAGAACAGTAGCCTTAAAATTGGCGATTATGAATGCTCACTAGCTGCTTTCCTTGTTGTCTATAATTTTTAAATCAGGGTGTTACGTTTTTTATGTAGACTGAACGCAACAGAAAGATACAGATAGCAGCCTGTATAATTTATTATAATTATCTACTTATGTGATAGACACAAAATAAATTATCCAATGGCAATAACAGATATCCAGTTTCAGCCATCAAAACAACTTACAATACAAAAAAGTACTGGCCTGTGCTTAATAATATGATCCAGGATAAGTGTCCAAATCCGAAATCCAAAATTCTAATCTAGGCGTTGAATTCAGTCCCACGGAGAAATTTTCGAACTTTGAATGGGTAATTTCAAACAAAATTTCACAGTCCAATTCCTATTGACTTTCGATATAATCCGTAATCCGACTGAATTGTAAAGATTGACGGAATAAAATTTTTCACCGCTTTAGTCGATCTAGCTCTATTCACAAATTCAGTTTAAACTTTCTCAAACAAGACAAACTTCTTGACCCGAGTAAAAGTGGATGATTTACTTCCCTCGCATCGCCATCTGTTTATATACTATATCGCGTAACTTCCCAGAATTCCACAGTACAAACACCAGGCCAATACAAGTGATCAATCTATTTAGTTTTAAAAATTTCTAAATGAATTTTAATTAATTCTAAAATGTTATTTTAAATTTCACCGATTTAAACCTCGAAACAATAATATAAATATAGAATTATAAATAATAAATCTGGGAATTCAAACACGACATTACATTATATTTACATAACATATGCATGATATTTACATGACATTTACATAACACTAGACATGGTTGTCGACAACATTTACATAATACAGGGACTGCTAGTGCAGATAGCCTTCGAGTAACTTTTCACGAAATTTAACAAAGTATAATCAGATTCACTACCAAATACTTTATTTTGTGACTTCACATTAACTAATATTTTAGTAGCTAGTATTTAAAAACTACTTTCACGAAATTTCTAGGAACATCTCTCGTAGAAGTAAAACACAGTTGATCCTGTTTTTATTTTCTTCACGTTTACGATGGATAAAAAAACATCTAGGGTAGCGAATCATTCAGAATAGATATGGTACTTACATAAATTCACATAACTTTTAAGCTATAACCAATACAAAACTTTGTGAATCTCTTAATGTGCCTAAATGTGTAACCATGACAACTACATATCTTCCAATATATATAATGGAAGATGGTTTCCATACATTGTACTTCCTGCGTAGCGAAAAAAATTAAACGCTATTTAAGTTTACTGACTATTCGTACACTACTCCATATCTCCATGTTGAAATAATCGTGCAGAATTAGTACTGTTTTGTGATAACTGTAGCCTCTAAACTGGGCTTAACTGTCTAGTCAAAAATACTTGTTTTGTATCAGGACGTGTAAGTACAATATTTTACTACTAATACAAAAATAGTACAATTTTTATAACGTTTTGAATATTAACATATATTTCCATATACATTTTTATTTTAAATCTATTGAAAAATGACATGGGTCTTGAAGTTCTTGTTTTTTTAAATTAACTGTTGTCTTAAGCAAGCTCGTAAAAGTGGTTCACAATTGTAGAATTACTAAGAATGGCGTAATTATTTAGTAGTGCATAAAGACTAAAAATATATTTAATGTAAATACAACATTCAATCTCATTAAAAATTGATAAAATTTGCCCTTCTAAGGAAAATATTAATCAGAAATATTGTGATACAGTTTTATAAAATATCTTCAAACGTTTTCTAAAAATATTGATCAAAGTATTTAACAATAAAAATATATATACGCACATCTATATCCTTTTAAAACACGGGTAATTAAAGCTCACAAAACTGTTAAAACATCTCATATATTATTTTTAAAAATATTTTTGATATAACGACATAAATACTGATTTTCAGAACTGTATCAATTAGAAAAATAAACATATTTAAATGCCAATTGTTTAATTAATAAGACACATTCAGAGATCTTCCATCATTTCGCTCTCAAAACTTCTATGTGATCTTTATATGTAAAATATACTTTTGCCTTTCTACTTTTTAGTAACGAAACATTCCACTTCCATTTTATATTACATTATCAAACATATTTTTACTTGGAATAAAAGAACAAGGAAATTTTGTTTGAGAAGACCGAAACTGTTAATTAATAGCATTGCTGTAAGTTAATAAACAAAAAGTTGCTCATGTAACAGTTAAAAATATGCATATTTATATATGATTCTATAAACAATGTATGTTCAGAATTTATCTCTCTGATTTTTTCTTCAAAATTTTAGGTCTAAACTACTAATATTATTATACAAGTTTCATGCCAATGTATAAGCTTACTTATCATTATTTATTTCCTTTCCACGATTTCGACTTTAGAGTCTTCTTCAGCTTCAGGTATCTTAATGGTGCTGTTTATGTTTTCTGGTAAAGCTCCTTGTTCGTTGCTGATAACTTACTGTTTTTCATATTCTGGTTTTTGTGCCATTAATATGTAGTAACCAGTTCAATTTTGAGTAAAATCTAATCAATAGGAATTTTACTTCTGACTGACTCAATCTACGAGTCAGTAGAATCAATAAATCGTTTCAAGCAACAAGCCAATGATAAATAAAAACACAGGTAAAATTGTTTAAAGTTTGTGATTGTGATATAACATGTGGATTTTAAATGTCTCACTGTTTTATTGTATGACATAATGGTATTTATCTATGTATACTTTTGTGTTCTCCAATTTTTGTTGCTCTATACTTCCCCTTTTTTGTAAACACTGTAATTTCTATATATTTAATAAATAAATAAATATGTGAAATATTTCTCCAGTCAAGAGTGTTACATTGCGATCAACATTCCCGTTTCAGTTATTTTAGACATTTAACTCACCAAACATAAGCTTTTACCTTGAACACTCAAAATTTCCTCAAAGCTAACTTTGTTCTATAGTTAATAAATTTTGTTATTTTTTCATATAGAAAAATATTTATAATTACAGAATTTTCACACAGAATTCACATAAAAAAACACATAACATAACCACGTACACAATTTCACAATGTGAAACGAAATAATTCAGAATATTTACTACATGTAAATAAATCAAAATATTGCAGACAGTGGTTACGGTATTATCCAACTGTTGTGTGGTCATTTTGTAAACCATCAAATTTCTCTAAACTTCACAACATTTATGATCAAATCGATTGTATACACAACAGCACAGAAATATATCTTATTTTCTTATTAAATGACATCACAAATGTAAATTGAATAATGCACTTTTAATAAGTTTCTTTAAATAAGTAAAATACGAAAATTAGTAATCAAGTCACAATGAAATATGTTCAAATGAAAGTTCAGTTTGTGTTGCACATGTCTTTGTATTTTCATATCATTCTTAAACTTCTAGTCGGAGAAAATATTTTAACACATATTAATGGCAGAAATAACTAAAGATTTATAATCATTGAAGAGTAATCAAAATATACATCCAGAGAGGATATTTTGAAACACTTTAACAGCACTAAAATGGCTAAATTTCATAATTAAATTATTCGTTACCAGTTAAAAATATTTAGTTTTGTTGTTGTGTTTTTCACTCAGTTAATAACTTTTAACATAAGTATATACAATGGAAACACTTTAACAGATATTTAAGCCCACATAAAAAAAGAAGCATGTCTGAAACTAGTATAAAATAACGCCGTATAATACGAGTATATTCAACATATGGATTCTGTAAAGTGGGTTGAATCTGCATAAAAACCAGCTGTACATTCCTTTTGTTTTACAAAACACATTGAAAAAAGCATGATTAGTGACGCTCAAACTTGACATTTCTCATTATACAAATCCAACCCGTTTTTTAACAAGTTATGCAGATTTGATATATTATGCAGATTTGGCTTTATGTTGATTTCTTATGCAGAATCAATTTACATGATAAGTTGTTATTTAGAGTTAACCTGCTACGTATTACCATTCATTATGCAGAATGGACATATTTCCTGGTATCAGCGTTATACAAAATTTGAAGAAGTTATGAAAATTATGCGAAATAATAGAGTTTTGTAAGAACCACATCGATAATAATGATATTAGTAATTAATTAGAATATTTCTGATCATGTATAAAACAGCAGAACTAGTTGCCACTAATAGTAATTATTTCTGATGGATACGACTTCCATTACCCTTGAGATTTTCTCCTGTCAGAGACTCCATCTATCAAAACACCGATCGGTTATTTGGAACCCCCACCCACAGAACCTATGTGATTTTTTGCCGTAAGGCTAATTTTCTGTACTCTTCGAAAGACTAAGAAAAATTAGCGTCTGGATATTATACAATGATATAGTTTTTAGTTATCAGTGGTCTGATTTTTAGCAGACTGATAGTAAAAAAATATATTAGAATAAAACAGTTTTAAAGCAGTGCCTCAAAATCATTCCATATAGTAAACTGTACTATGACCTCAGAACTGAACCTTTGACTAACAGAGCCAATTGCTCTCTTCCACTGAGCTACACAAGAAAACATGTCTTGTCCAGCTCCCTTCACTTGAGAAGCTTTTTAACTATGAGTGTGAACGTTCATCCTGTTTTGTGTTGTAATGGTGAGGCAATCAATGGGTTAATTTACCATTACCACCTAACAAACTGTTGGCTTAATTAGGCGAAGATCGGGAGCTCAAACGTCAGTCTTGGTGTTTTCATTTCTCACTTACCGGCTTTTGTACTTACAAGAACCAAAGTATTAGCTTAATGCACAGTCCATAAACTGCCCTTCATATATATATATATATACACACACTAAACCTCTATGTAGTACTCCAATGAGCTTGGATCTACTGAGATTTACTGTACGTCTGATTAATTCGTAGTTTGGGCAACAATTTTAGTAATAAACTGTTTGATCATCTGTTGTCAGGCGCAAAGCTACACAATGAAATACCTGCACACTACCAGTTTCGAATGTCAGAACCTGACCTTTAGTTTCCCATTGAGCCACTGGAGAGTGAAGAGGGCATAATAAGCGTTTTTAAAGTGTTCTAGCGTAGCAAATCGATTCTACTGTCACATGACTTCAACAATAACATTTTATACATAGTCTAATTTGTAAAACAAGGTTTTTAGTGACTCATAGAACGGCTCTGAGTTTGTTGGGTTTTATTTTCAAGTACAAACTTTTAGCTTATAGCTCTGTCATCTCGTGACTGATTTGAGATTTAATTACAGTTTTGAATTAAGGAGGTATAGTTCTTTCGATTCATACATTTGATTACGCTCGAGGTTTCATAGGTTAATTTATTCCAATTCTGTTTTCAAATTTGACGATGGATCAGTACAAAATTATCCTGATGACTAACAAACAGAAATCAGGTGCACTCGCTCCTCGTGCTTGGTATTGGAGGCGCACAAAAATATAGCTAATAATGAAAAAATTAAATGAGTTAAGTTACTTTGATTCCGTCTAAAAAATTTTAAGTGTCACGGCTATTGAGAATTCCTCTTGTTTTTTTTATAAGATGCTTGCATTAAAGCTTTGAATGTTTGAATAACATGTAGAGCGGAGTCCAATGTTTATATTTACTTCTGCTGTTGTTTCTATTCAGTTTGTAGGATCTGGGCTTCTCTTCTGTAATTTTGTACGATAACGTTTTGATATTGATTTAAAAACTGGAACAAAAATCCACTTTTTTTCATTAAACGTCTAAGTAGTTCTATAAACCGAAACATTGTTGGGAAGATCTGAAATAACAGATGTAAATTGCGTATTTGTAATCTTTCGAGAGTGAGAAAAAATTATTCTAACCAAATCTGAAATGTTAGGGAAATCATCAAAATTTTCGAAAAAAGCACTATCACCTTGCCCCACAGTGACATAGCGAGATGGGTATGGAGGTCAGATCACCCACTGTGGAGCTTTGTGCTCAGATCTAAATAAACAGTATCGTGTAGACTATATGTTTTCAAAGTTAAAAATAGCTTTCGATTCTTTATGAACGAAACTTCTTCTAATTAAATCTTTCAAGCTCCTTTTTAGTTATGCAATTCAAGATTGTTTTAAAGTTACTTCAAAGTTAAACATCTTTCTGCTGGAAATATAAAATTATTTTTATGGCTTTTTGCCATTGAAGTCCGATTCTCTGCTTTTTCATTTTCTTTTTATTTATTTATTTATTGTTGTTATTATTATTTTTTATTTTTTATTTTGCTGTTTGTCATTAAAGATCTTCATTAAAAAATTTGCCAGAATGTCTATTTTTCGCAACGTGTTTATCAGCGATGTCTAACTACGTGTTGGTAAATATTGTTGAAATATTACTTTCGGTCTTGTTTTAAATGACAGTACGTTCAAACTAGAAAAATGTGTTTTTCGTATAGCAAAGCCACAAAGAGTGATCTGCTCAGCTCACCGAGGGGAATCAAACCCCTGATTTTAGCGTTGTAACATCCGCAGACATACCGCTGTACTAACGGGGAATAACCAGAAAAAGTATGTGATCTTTACGAATATGTTCTCAAGGAAGTTTATAATGGGTAGTTCTGATAACCTTCAACTTATGAAAGGTATATACAGCTAGTCTACAATTTGGAATCTTAGGAATAACTTATGGCCTCAACATTTCTTAAAAGATTATTTTGTTTGTTTTTTAATTTCGCGCTAAGCTACTCTGAAGAACTGTACAATTATTCGAATTTCCACGTATTATAATATGAATGGTTAGATTGCGTCATTAAACAATAATATAACAGATATATAGAACAGATAAGTAGCTCTTTACAGAGAAATGTCTGCGGACTCACACGACTAGAAACCAGTTTCCGATACCCGTAGTGGGCAGAGAACAGATAGCCTAGTGTGTGGTTTTAGGCTTAACTCTAAATAAAGAAAACAGCTAAGTTAAAAATACAAAGACCAACTAAGACCAACACTTAAATTAGTAAAATTTCATCAAACATACCCCCAAATTGCTAAAATACTGATTTTGAAATGCTTCATATTTAAAATTTTTATCGATTAAATTAAAAGTTAATTTTAAAAGAAGTGTAAAAAAAAAACAATCACAAATCATTCTTCACTTGTAATCCGAGGGTCAAGGGTTCGAATCTCGGTCGCACCAAACATGCTCGCCCTTTCAGCTGTAGGGGCGTTATAATGTGACGGTCAGTCCCACTATTCGTTGGTAAAAGAGTAGCCCAAGATTTGGCGATGGGTGGTGATAACAAGCTGCCTTTTCTTTAGTCTTACACTGCTAAATTAGGGACGGTTAGCGCAAATAGCCCTCGAGTAGCTTTACGCGAAATTCAAAACAAACAAACTGTTAAGATTTTAGGAATTTCATTTTATGGAAAATGGTTTTGTGTGTTAAAGTATAATAATCAGAAAAAGCAGCCACTTCCTGCAGTGTCTCAACATTCTATTCGTCTAAATAAGTTTCGAAGTCGTGACACATACAACGTTTTAACCTCTCAGTTAGACATACTGTTGCCAATATACATGAGATCACCATTGATCAAAATAAACCTATTTAATTTAAACAAACATCGATATTAGAAGAGATATATAACAGTAATTCCGTGATAAACATATATCAATTAGCTGAAGAATAAAATGCGCATTAATGTTATTCGATATGAAGGTATAACAAATCAGTGCATTGCTGGACAACAAACTGTTAAAATGTATGTTTGGAAGCCGTCGTTTTTGCAGAATAAATACATTACAGAAAGTGTGAAGTGTGCTGTAAATACGACAGCGTTATAACGGAGTCGTCTACAGTAGAAACTACGTTAAGAAGTTATTGTAAAGATAAAGATGCACAATTATCAAATAGAGCATGACCAAACTCACATAACATGGACTGTAAGAATGTGGTGAGGCTTCAAAATAATTGTAGTATAACTTATTTATCTTCAATACGTCATGTTTTTTGATACATATATCTGTAACTGTATTGTTGTCGAAACCTTGTTCTTATTTTGTTACACTTTGTGAAATACATTTACCACGAAAGGCATGATTGCGAAATTAAAAAGCGACTCAATATCGTGTCACATCAACACAGTTCACTAAGTACGTTCACAGATAACCATTTTTTATGTCTGTGAAAATTGTTCGAAATAAACCTACATGATATAACTATACTTTTGCACATTATGTTCCATTCACTGTGAAAAATCTTTGATTGATTGATTAAGTCATTCTCACTTAATTTTTTTATTTTTCCATTTATTTGTAATGCGTGTATTCGTAAATCACGAGAGGGCAGAAATGACTGGATTATGTCTACAAAGTTTCGAAATTGTTTCTGGCTCGTCTTTTTAGTTTTACAAAATATCAAAATCAGCTTTTCCATTATTTTATGAACTATCCAATTGAAAATATTTTTTTTTAAAAACTCGTTTTATAAAATAATTACAAATCTAATTCAATCTTTAAACTTCTTAAAGCGATTCTCTTTCATTTTTTAACATTTACTAAATAATGGTTTTATTTTATTTGTTTCAAATTTTGAGCAAAGCTATTCGAGGGCTGTCTGTACTAGCCGTTTCTAATTTAGCAGTGTAAGACTGGAGGGAAGGCAGCTAGTCATCACCACCCACCACCAACTCTTGAGCTAATCTTTTACCAACGAATAGTGGGATTGACCGTCACATTATAACGCTTCCACGGCTGAAAGGGAGAGCATGTTTGGTGAGACAAGGATTCGAACCCGTGACCTTCGGATTACAAGTCGAGTTCCTTAACCACCTGGAGATGCCGGGCCCTAAATAATGGAACAGGAACGTTTCACTCACTATACATTTATTAATGATGGTGCATTAGGAAGTTACATTTTTATTACTTCCAAACTGGATGTCATTGCATTAAGGGCTACTCGATGTGATTTAGTTGTACCTTTGGAAATTATAGTAATAAATGTGCTTACTACGTATGTAATTCTTCAACTATTCTAGAACAGTGTTAGACCCTATACTTTCTGTAATTCCCTTCAAAACTTTAAGTTGTTTTACCTATCTTTTGAGTTGTAAAGCATCCACTAAGGCATCAACTACAATACTATAACCATAATAACAAGAATTTCAAATGAGAAAAACAAAAAATTCTGGACATAGCTAACATTGGTTGTGTTTCAAAATGATAACATATATGTATTATTTGGTTCTAAAAGTTCATCTTACTTAATAAAAGTTTTATTAAATGAGACAGGCGAGTTAAATAATTTCATTTTTTCAATTGCATATAGCGAATTTTTTCTTTGCTCAAGAAATACGATTCAATCTAAACGTTAACGAAGAAATACAATGTTAATAAACAAAATTGAAAGCACGTACTGAATTATCAAAGAACGTGAACTCGTATGCTGCGTCATCTAGTATTCTGTTATGAAACGAAAAACAAGGTTTTAACAGCAAATTATAAAATGTATAAAAAATATTTCATTTCTGTATCAGGTATATTCTCTAAAGTATTTAAATTTATCAGAGTAATTATTAAAATAATTTACTTCAACATGAGAAATTTGTAAATTATACAGTAAATAAAATTACAGCAAAATATTTGTTAATATTAAAAATATTTTAACATTACCTAGTTGTCTCGGTTTAGTTGTCGCTGTTTAATCATTGTAATCCGTGATGATAAGAAAACACACTTATAAAGAAAATTGTATGTGTAGAAACGGCTGGTATGAGTTGAAAAAAATTCAACATAAATTCTTTATTTGTTAACATCGATACTATTTTAAAAACTGTGTAAAATTTGAAATTATTAATGAAAAAATTCACTTGTTTTTTTATATGTGTGTGTAAATAAGTAATATGTAAGTTTATTTCTTAAATTTTGGTTTTTATTTTATTAACTACGAATTATTGGGAAGGTTTTCATTCTCTACACCAGCTTACTTGTAGGAATTAAATATTTTTGTGTTTTCTTGCTAAAAAACAAATATATACATATATCATTATCGTTTTAGTTCCAACGGCGGCCCGTTATAGCCAGGTGGTTAAGACACTCGACTCCTAATCTGAGGGTCGCGGGTATGAATTCTCGTCACACCAAACATACTTGCCCTTCCCTCTAGTCTTACCCTACTAAATTAGGGACGGCTAGAGTAGATAGTTCGCGTGTAGCTTTCCTCAAAATTCAAACCAAACAGTGAAGCAGTAAGAATATTACTTTTGTAGCACGTATAATAATATTGATACGTTTCATATAATTCAACGTAGATGGAAACAATTATTCGAATGAATCAGACAACTGAAATGTTTTATTGGAAAGCTTTATCACACTCAATAAAATGAATAGAATTAATTAAAAAAAACACTCAACTTACGCCCTTACTTACAGAAATTCCAGACATAAAAAAGAATGAAACAATAATTTTAATCAGATAACATGTACAAGTAAAATTGTGTAATTCGTTAACTTAACCTGATGAAGGAAAACATAGAAACATTGATGAATAATTTAGGAATAAGAGTTTTAAAAGGCTTTGTTTTTCATCAAAAGATGGAAAGACATGCGTGATGTCTATGTGATGTTTGTTTTTACAAATTAATGTAACTTCATAGATGAGTAAAACTACTTTTAATGAAACAATTAATTGTTGATTAATGCCTAGTATGTGCCAAGTATTCGATGAGACAGACATTTGTATAACTGGCATGAGGTTCCCTCAGAGATGACATATGAATAATTGTTTGTTTTGGGATTTCGCACAAAGCTACTCGAGGGCTATCTGTGCTAGCCGTCCCTAATTTTGCAGTGTAAGACTAGAGGGAAGGCAGCTAGTCATCACCACCCACCGCCAACTCTTGGGCTACTCTTTTACCAACGAATAGTGGGATTGACCCTCACAATATACACCCCCACGGCTGGGAGGGCGAGCATGTTTAGCGCGACGCGGGCGCGAACCCGCGACCCTCGGATTACGAGTGCACGCCCTAACGCGCTCGGCAACATATGAATAATGTAAAACATGTAGCATTATTTAGTCGTATATATATATATAATCTCGCGATCTGTCAATTAAATAAATAAAACGTCTCTACTTTGAAGACCAGCGAGAACGAAAAGAGTAATCATAGTGTGATATGTAGATATATTTGTTGATTATTATAATTGATAGCGAAGGGTAAATAACCGATTAATTATAATATGTGATATTTTCTAAATGTTAAATATTCACCTTTTGTGTAATCTAAAAAAATCAGTATTACATTTCTGTTATTTTCATATTTCGTTATAAATATTATACCTGCATGTATCAAAATTTGATATTGACAATGTAGGTTCTTTTAAATATTTATTATTATGAATATAAACGCACTACTTTATTAAAATAATGTTTGTTTAAAACATTAATACATGCAGCACTGTTTTTAAAATTTGTAACATGAATATCGGTGAAATTATGAGAGACAAAAATTCGTTGACTTCATGGAAGCTGTGATCACGTGTAAAGAATAAGATACGTGTGCACCAACCAGCCTTAACAATCAAAGTATTTTGACAGTAATAATAATCATCATTAATATCCTTTCTGTTTCTTATTAGTATAGTACGTTTCAAGTAGTTGCGTGACTTTGTCATGTGAAATGAGGCTAAACATTAGGAAAGTATAATGAAAATTATACTTAACAGAACACATTTATGTTAGGCTATCATATTTTGTTAAGTGTAATTAATTAAAATCATGCATTGTTGTATCAAATATCTTAATTTATATGCTATTTAGAGACGAATCTACTAACATGAATGATGAAATATGGGCTATCGTAACAACTTATCTTTTATATACGTTTCTTCATTGTTAAAATTCAAAGCCATACAATAGGATCAACACAAGCATCGAAACTCCTGTTCATTGCGATATAAACCGACAGACTTATTGCTTAATGCATATTATTGAAAAAGTTTCCTTTACTTTCATTGTTTTCGTTAGCAAACAAAATCAAACTACTATTTAAAGAGAAAGCCACCTCAACGACAATACTTTCAACTTTAACCTGTGACGTTTCAGTTTTTTTCCCGTGAAACGTTTCTGCAGCTAATGACCATCAATTACTTAATTACGTGAAACACTGTGGACGAACATTAATGAGAGCTGGATGTAGAAGGTGCGTAATAGAAAACATCTTTATCATCACTACTTTGTATGCTACCTCTGAATTCAAAGTCACCCTAACCATCCTACAATGTAAATCATGTTTTAAGTATGCAAATACGTTAAGTTATAAATAAACTGTGCAAAAGTTGTAATTTTTGTGTCACTTATCGCAGTATATCTCTCCCCCCCACACACTTTTTTCAAGTCCTCAACATGGATATAGGTATGGAAACTCAGCTTGTATGAAGAGATAACCCATTTCTCACATTATATTTACGCAAAAGGTTTTCCTGGATCATATGATTGACTCTGGTGAGCCCATTGCTATCTGCTGTCGTTTTGTTTTATGTCAGCTATCATGTGTCTGTTTAGAAACAAGAGAAATTATTATCTGGAGTTATATTG
The DNA here is from genome assembly GCA_011833715.1 of Carcinoscorpius rotundicauda. Classification (NCBI taxonomy): domain Eukaryota; kingdom Metazoa; phylum Arthropoda; class Merostomata; order Xiphosura; family Limulidae; genus Carcinoscorpius; species Carcinoscorpius rotundicauda. Next base: position 95,779,969 of record CM022392.1, on the reverse strand, counting down.
TGATGCGATAACGCTATTATATTTTTATATTACAGTCTGAATATGATCGAGAAATGTCTGAGAATTTCAGCTCCAATCACTAATAAGAAATGCTCTGTAAATGATATATATCTCGAGTATCACAATATGTATATAAAAATGATGTAGTGTGATGTTCATAACTACTGATTTAAATTTCAAAAAATGATTATTACAAACTTTAAAGATCCAGCGAAATACAGAATACCCGATCCGTTGTAATCTTTAAACTTGAGCCCTGAATCTCAGCTAAAATCTTGATAGATAAAAAAATAAAATAAATACATTAATCAGTGTTATACGTATATTATATTCACGATTTAGACTACTTTGACTTTCGTATGATTTACCTAAATATTCTAAGACTGTATAATGTCAGTCTGTGTGTCTGATATAAATCTACTTACCAATTTCAAAATTTACCGCAAAGGTGCAAAATTCGCTCTATGTGAATAACCTTTCCTAATTTTGAAATGATAGCCTACAGAAAATAAAGCTTCAGCACCCACTACCTAGTACTTATAATGCAGAATTAGTTTAGTGGCAACTGGTTGTGAATCATGAATTTTTGAACTCGTTTTGACAAGTTTTGTATAGATTTTCTATGTCTTGGTCAGCTGTATTTGGTTTAGTGGCTTGGGCCCTGCATGGCGAAGCGTGTTAAGGCGTGCAACTCGTAATCTGAGGGTCGTTGGTTCGCATCCCCGTCGCGCCAAACATGCTTGCCCTTTCAGTTGTGGGGGCGTTGTAATGTGACGGTCAATCCCACTATTCGTGGGTAAAAGAGTAGCCCAAGAGTTGGCGGTGGGTGGTGATGACTAGTTGCCTTCCCTATATTCTTACACTGCTAAATTAGGGACGGATAGCACAGATAGCCCTCGAGTAGCTTTGTGCAAAATTCAAAAAGACAAAGACAAGACAAAGTTTAGTGACTTTGACTTACTAAAGTCAACAGAATTTTGCTGATTATCCTACATTTATTGAGTGTAACAGAGATTTATTAGGACTGAATAACACAATTTAATGTAATTAATATCAGTATTCTGACCATCAAACACATAATAGAACATCCAAATTAACTCTTTGTAAATCAAGTAGAGCTAGATAATCCAATATTTGTTACTTATATTCTGTAATATATTTATATATATATTGTTTGTTTCATTTTAATGTCACATAATTGCATATATTCTCAAATTATTCGGCTCAAAACAAATTTATTTACAAATCAATCCTCGTTTAAAATTTATCCAGATCGTCACATGAAATTAGCTGGTGAAATCAGCTTTACACGATTTCTCTAATTCACTATATCTCTCCATTAAAGTGAAAAAAAAAAATTACGCGAATTCTTCAAATTAGGGAATATTTTTCATCGTTAGGGTTTATTGGTGAGAATGGTTGTTTTTCTGTTTGGTAAATCTGACAAACTGTTTTCAGGTTAGGTTACATTAGTTCTTTACTGGATACATATCACCTGAAACAACGTTTTGTTCGGTATTTAACATTTAATAACTTTCGCTGTTTGTTTTTAAGCGTTGATCAATTTTGAACATTTTTCGTTTATTAAGGGTGATCAATCTAATTTTTATCTGCAATATTCCTAGTTTATTTTTATAGATGTAATATATTTTACTGCTTGTTGATGTAAAGCTCAGAAATTGTTGTTTGTTATAGTTGAATTAATGTTGCTAATCCAGAGTCAACAATAATACTTTTCTTGCTGTTAAATATTATATTGTAAGACAGAAAACAAGACTGTCTCACAGTCGAAGCATCTGAGACAACTAAAATAGATATCATTTCTTGCATTTATTTTTTATTTAGGTTTTATTTGTTTAGAAATAAGCAGAAAGCTACACAGTGAGCTATCTGGGCTTTGCCCACCACAGGTATGGAAACCCAATTTTTAGCACTGCGAGTCCATAGACATACCGTTCTGCAACTGGGGGGATTTTTTATCTAAGAAAGGTGTTTAGAACTCAAATAGTCGCGTTGTTTAAATTCAACACAACAGACTAGGATAATTTAATTGTTACTGGAATATTTTATGTAAATACAAGTAGCATATGAAACATACAGTATTCAGAAATTTTACAAATCGCATAATTTCAAACGCTATATCATGGACTTAATCAAAAATAGTTATTTTGTCAGAATGAGACTGAGATAACAATTCTGTATCGAGGGTTAATTTAATTTATTTAAATTTGTTTATGGAAAACATCAGTATTCACTCGAAAAGGTTTTAAACATAATAATCATATTAGTCACAGCTGAAAATGTGAAAACTCTTTCTGCCTACATTTTAACAAAAATAGAATATTCATAATTTAAGACAAAGCTTAGAGCACTTAAGACGAGTGCTATATAGGTATTCTTCAGCTGACAAACGTATTACAGTACAAAAACTGCAAACATACAGACCTTGTGTATACGGAAACGTAAAACAAAAACGGATTATAAAAAACAACAATATAGTAAGAACAGCTATAAATAGAATGCAACGGGGATTCGAACTCGCAGTCCTCGGATTAGAAGTCGTGTGTCTTAACTACATGGCAATGCTGGGCAAGTTAGTAGTAAACTAAGAGAATAAGTAGATGAATTGATGCTTGTAGAAAAATATTAAGATCAAACTGAGCTCGAATAAAGTTGTTTCGGTAAAAACGCTAGCCTTGTTTTACTAGGGCAAGTATAATATTTTCTATATCCGAAAATATGTTGGTACTTTAAAATAATTATATCTTGTACAGCGTCATGTCGCTGCTTAATAGGTAAATTGAGAAGGGTTAATCTGTGTTTTGAGACAAGAGACTGAAAAAATAATGTAAGTTCAATGAAAATAATTGTGGCAAAGGAAGGGCGTGTGTTTTTCTTATAGCAAAGCCACAGCGGGCTATCTGCTGAGCCCACAGAGAGGAATCAAACCCCTGGTTTTAGCTTTGTAAATCTCTAGACCTACCGTTGTAGTAGCGGGGGCAGGCAAAGGAAGGAGAAATAGAATTAATCATAAGTAAAAACAATAATTATATATGTTTTCTCATGGTTGGCGATAAAACTGAATTCTCTTAGAACGATTTTTTATTGCTTGTAGTAAGATTTATCATAACAGAAAAAAAAGAAATAGTTTTTGGATCACTCCGTATTGAACAGTGTCAAGAAAGGCTGAAGGAGTGAAATATTTTTAAAAATTGGTGATGGATCCAGATGGTGAGAGGGGACTGAAAAACACCTTTGAAAGAGAAGAATATTCAGTTGTTTGTGCTATTGTTTAGAAGTTAAGCACAAAGCTACACTATGGGCTATTTGTGCTCTTCCCACCATGGGTATCGAAATCCGAATTTTAGCGTTTTTAGTCAGCAGACATATAAATGTATACAGTATGACAAATTTTATACAGAAAGCAATAAAAGTGTCAATAATTTTCAGAATAATGTTATAATGTGCATTACAAGCATCATATAAAAAAACCAATAGAATAGTAAAAAATTAGATGTTTTATTTTTTTAGATATTTTCTAGAAAATTTTCATTGGACGATGTAACCAGTGAAGGACATGTTTAATATCACAACATTACTTTTATGCTTATTATGAGCTTTGATTACGAAAACATTACATTTATTTTTCACCAAAGACAATGTAATGCATCTAACGAAAACCACTGTAAGACCTGGTAATGCCCCAAACGGCACAAAGGCACAATGTGAGGACTCCCACCATAAGAGACCGGGTTTTGATACTTGTAGGGGACAGCGAAAAAATAGCCTATTGTGTAGTTTTGGGCTTAATGCCATAAATTAACAAGCAAATAAACCTGACAATATATACAAACAAGGAAAAGTTAAGAGAAACAATTAACATATTTTTACAAAATAGATTGATTTAAATATATATTTAAATAAAAAAGAGAAGAACAGCTATAAAATCCATAAATTAAACTGTGAACAAATTATTTATGTATAAGGTTTGGTTTGTTTTGAATTTCGAGGAAAGCTACACTAGGGTTATTTGTGATAACCGTACCTAATTATGCAATGTAAGACAAGAGGGAAGGCAGCTAATCATCACCACCCACCGCCAACTCTTGGGCTACTCTTCTATCAACTAACAGTGGGATTGACCGTAATATTATAACACCGCCATGGCGGAAAGAGCGAGCATGTTTGTTGTGACGGGGATTCAAACCCTCGACCATCATATTATAAGTCAAGTACTTAAATCACCTGGTGCCCCCCAGTGGCTCAGCGGTAGGTCTGCGGACTTTCACGCTAAAATCCGGGTTTCGATACCCTTGGTGGGCAGAGCACAGATAGCCCATTGTGTAGCTTTGTGCTTAATTCAAAACAACAACAACCTTGTTAAAATCTTAAACCATCTGGAATGAACAACAACTCTACATTATCTCAGAAGCATGTTTAAATACATTTATCTTGATTGTGTATCTTAGTTTAGCATATTCTTTATTTTGAGTTAACAGTATAATAAATTTCATTTGGTTAAAAACTTTGTTTATTTTGTGAATTTCGTGCAAAACAACACGAAAGTTATCTGCGCTAGCTGTCCCTAATTTAGTAGTGCAAGACTAGGGGAAAAGCAGCTAGTAGTCGTTGTTGTTGTTGTTTTGAATTAAGCACAAAGCTACACAATGGGCTATCTGTGCTCTGCTCACCACGGGTATCGAAACCCGGATTTTAGCGTGTAAGTTTGCAGACATACCGCTGAGCCACTGGGGGGCAGCTGCTACTCACCACCCACTGTCAACTCTTGAAATGCTCTTTTAGCAACGGATAGTGGGATTGATCGTAACATTAATACGTCCCCACGAAGTACATGTTAGGTAGAAATATCCACTTAGACAGGATATGATATGATACATTTCAGATCCAAACTGATTGATATTATTACTAATTACAGAGTCAAGATGTGTAATGCTGCTTGTATTTCACAGTGAACATCATGTTAATGTTTACTATTTAAATAGTGAAGAACTAAAAAAATGTTGATCAGAGTTCTTGAAGACTGTGAAGCTGATAGTGACGTCAAAGTGCTTCTCATGGTATAGAAGAATATAAAAGTGTAAACTCTTATAGACGATTTTCTAATCATTGTCATTCATAAAAACATACAAATAAACCGGTTAAAGATGGTGCCAAAGTGAAACACAAAGAAAAAAAATAAAACTGATCATCCAGCTTTGCGGTTAACTAAACATAAAATCTTCAAAAAAAAGATTATTTGGAGTCAAATTTTCCTAGAATCAGTAACATATATTTTGGAATACTCAGAATGGTTGGTCGTCGTAAAGAAGATTCATACTCACTCATGCGGTTTCTTCTAAAAATATATTTGTATACGACATTTTAAAATAAAAACTGGCAAAATAAACTTTACCATCAAACTTTTAATGCTGTATTTCATGATAAAACTCGAAACTGTTTGTTCAACAAAGTTCAAAGTATTAATTAGTGTTCCACTGTTAAAAAAACTATTAGACATATTGACATCCTTCATTGTAGCTGCCCGGCATGACCAAGCGTGTCAAGGCGTGCGACTCGTAATCTGGAAATCGCGGGTTCACATCCCCGTCGCGCCAAACATGCTCACCTTTTCAGCCGTGGGGCGTTATAATGTTACGGTCAATCCCACTATTCGTTGGTAGAAGAGTAGCCCAAGAGTTGGTGATGGGTGGCGATGACTAGCTGCCTTCCCTCTAGTCTTACACTACTAAATTAGGGATGGATAGCACAGATAGCCCTCGAGTAGCTTTGTGCGAAATTCAAAAAACAAGAATCTAAACAAACGAAACCCTTTAAACCAGTGGTGCACAAACTTTATGAGTCATGGGCTACAAAACAGACTTCTCGTAACCTTTGGGGGCTACAAAAAAGTGAAGATTAAAATCATCCCACAGTTGTTTCACACAAGATGGACATCACATTTAAGAGCACATAAATAACGATTACATTAAAGAGTTTGTACATTATTCTAACAAATGTTATGACACGTCAACTCTCACAAAGTCAGTGCAATGGTTGGCGCTGCATGTCATCTACGAGCTTATAAATGTCCAGCTTGATGTTTGATGTTGAAAGACGCATGACTGCTTCAAGATGATCATCAGTCAGCTGATTGCGAGTGTTGTTTTTGTTCAGTTTTATATGCGAGAAAGCCTGTTCGCAGCAGTGCATGCTGCCAAACATGCTGGTGTGGACAAGTGCATTCTCTTTCAGAATAGCAAATGTATTAGACAACGTTTTGTTGAAATCAAGCAAACTGTTTTTTCGGTAAATAGCATGCAGTTCATCCGATGCCTGGAGATCAGTAAGTTTGAGCTAATATTCTGCTGACAAGTCATCCACTGACACACTGAACAAATCAGCAAAAAGTTTCATCAACAATCTGCATTGGTCAAAGTCATGAAACCGTGAGTTGAAGGATTGAATCAAGGTATCTAGTTTCCCAACATAAACTTGTGTGTCAATGTACTGATTCTTCTGTAGCTGTGACTAAAAATTGAGAAAGTGCACAAAGTTGCCTGATGCTGCTTGCTGCCAGAACAACTGTAACTTTGCCTTGAAAACTGAGACATGATTTGCAAGCTGACAGACAAGCTGATTTTTGCCTTTCAACTTCAACTTCAGATTATTCAAGTGTTGTGTCATGTCGACCAGAAAGGTCAAATCAGTTTGCCATGCTGGGTCAGTCATGGAAATCACTTCTGTGTCTTTGTTCTTACTTCTGAGGAATTCTATCACCTGATCAATCAACTCCTAGAATCTTCTGAGCATCTTCCCTCGACTCAGCCAGCGTACTTCACAGTGATACACAAGGTCATCATAATCTGAATCAATTTCTTCAAGAAGACTTCGAAAGTGACGGTTATTGAGCCTCATGATTTTATAAAATTAATGGTTTTCGTCACTAATGCCATCAGTGCCTAAAAACCAGGTTCTTTACTGCACAGGTGCTATTGGTGAATAATATAGTGCAACTTACCAACTGTCTGTTCTGTTTTCCTCGATGCTTCATCACCAGTGCTACAAGCCCGCTAGTTCATGGCTGGTGCTCCATCAATTGTCACACTTACCAGTGTAGTAAAATTCAATGAAGCACTACTACACAGTCGTACTGTCTCATCGAATAGAGCAGATCCAGTTGTTTGACCCTTCATGGAACCCATGCTGATTAGTTCCTCTGTGATATCAAACGATTACGACACACCACGAACAAAAACTAATATGTGGGCTGTTAAACTGATGTCAGTCGACTCGTCTACTGCTAAAGAGAAATAGACAAAGTTGGCTGCTTTATTTGCAAGCTGCCTTGTCACGTCTGCTGAGAGGTGTGAAATTCTTTGTTGAAGTGCCATACTATTCAAAGCCATCGTGTGTAGGTTGCGAACTGCTTTCGGACACAACTATTCCGATGCAATAATCATACATTGCTTGACAAAATCACTAGCAGTGAACAGTCGGCCAGATTTCGCTGTCCTCAACGAAATATCGTAACTGACCTCACATGCTGCACCTAAATCTGCTGACTGCTTTGAGAAAATATTCTGCTAATGATTCAGCGACCGCCGCAGAGATTCAATTCGAGCTGTTCGTTCATCACCGACAACATTGTGAAAATCTTTATGTTTCGAATCATAATTATGCTATATATTGAATACATTCGTCACTGCTACTGTCGAATGACACACCAGACAAATCATGTTCTTCTGTTGTTGAACAAAACAGTATTGCGCAGTCCAATCAGTATGAAACTGCCGCTTTTCCTCATCAACTTTTCTTTTACGATTAGGTGTCATTTTTGTTACAAAATAATATCAAAATAGGGCTCGTAAGTAAATCTCGAAGAACAATTGAAATGTGTGAGATTTCGTAATTACGAAAATATTACGTCATTGCGTCAATGATTAAATGCCTATGCATTAACGAGATTTGCTTATTAAACTTTCTTTATTGCTTGACACAAATATGGAATATTACAGTATTTAATCTAATGCACGTTCTTCTATAGCGTTTAATCATCGCGCAGGCGAGAACTGTCTATGTTTGACTTTTCGTTAAACATCAAGGGCCACTCGACGACTCAACGCGGGCCGGACTTTGTGCACCACTGCTTTAAACTATCTAATTCCTTCTTTGATCGTACTTAATCTGTTATTACTGATATTACTAGAAGACTGATCCATGTTATTCTAGATAGATTATGTGAAATATCTGGATAAACAGCTCATATTGTGGAAAGTAATCCCTGAACTTTAATCTATTCGGGATACGAAGCTTTCAATTGTGGTCTAAGATGTTTTTTCCACTTCATTCAATAGACGTTTGAATAACTGAATATCTTTATTGAATTCATTGCAGTCGATTTTCTGTAACCTGTGAAAGATGTTTATTATTCTGTGATTCGAAGAACGATATCCAATTGTTGATGTGTCGAAACATGTAGAATGCCCCCCGAAACAAAACATTTCGTTATGCTTGTATGCCATTATTTATCAATATATCATTGTTGTTTATTTCGTATGGCTTAAGAACTTACAATGAACGAAACCTCTAAATGAAATAGAACTTACATATTCTTACATCAAGACCTGAGATAAAAAATTGTGGGATATTTTGTAAATTGCTTCAATTGATATGGCCCTCTATGGCTAGGTGGTTAGAGCGCTTAATTTGCAATGTGAGGGTCACAGGTTCAATTCCATGTTACATCAAACATGCTCGCTTTTTCAGCCGTGAGGGTATTATAACGTGAGGGTCAATCCCACTAATCGTTAGTAAAAGAGTAGCCCAAAAGTTGTCGGTGTATAAGTGATGACTAGTTTCCTTCCATCTAGTCTTAAACTACTAAATTAGGGACAGCTAGCGCATACAGCCTTCGTGTAGCTTTATGCGAAATTCAAAAACAAACAAAGCTTCTAAAATGTGGGAAATGCCCGTATTACATATCCACATCCATTACCAGCCAGTTTACTCACATCTAGCAAGTCAATGCACATACCCGAACTCATCTGCCATTCATAACACTGACTAGCTGGACCACCCTATTTATTTTATAAACTCTCATTACGCATACCAGTAAAACTTTCTGAAGTATCTCTAGCTCTATATTTCCACTTCCTTTAATTGAAAACATACTGTATTTCCTAACAAATACTTTTCAAAATATAAAAACCATGTCAATGAATCTTTGTCCTGTGTAGTAGGCCCGGCATGGCCAAGCGTGTTAAGGCGTGCGACTCGAGGTTCGCGGGTTCGCATCCACATCGCGCCATGCATGCTCACCATCGTAGAGGCGTTATAATATGACGATGAATCCCACTATTCGTTGGTAAAAGAGTAGCTTAAGGGTTGGCGGTGGGTAGTGATGACTAGCTGCCTTCCCTCTAGTCTTACACTTTGTCAAAAAACAAACAAACCTGTGTAGTATTACTTACATTGCTAAGACTTTTTAAACTACAATTTTTTTTTCTTTACTACCATTTTTGTCTTCTGTTGGAATCAAAAAGTCTGAAATGTATAGAGAAAGTGTGTTAAACTTTATTATTATATGATATATTTATACTAATCTGCTGCTACTTCAACCACTTCTTTATGAGCTGCCAATGATTGAATTTTATTGGACGAGACTTTTCTCAACCTCTCACAAACAGTATAATTATTCAGTTACCATTACCATTGTTGTGATAATCTTTTGAGTATGGCTTGAATAGAGTGTATGTATTGTAGGTATGTTAACCATTTTTTATCATATTTCTGATTATTCTTACCACTCTCTTTCTCTAGTCGACTTGAGTTCAATTATTCACCAGATGTAGTAATGTTGATTTATTTTTCTTCTCTTATTTCCACTAACATTTTAATTTCAATCGAGATTTTCGCAAAGCACATTACTTAGCTTTCTTGTCTCATATCACTCCTGCAATATTTTTTTTAGAATTTAATCTTCTAAACACTTGATCATGCCCATAAGTTGGTTAGCATACTGAATCTCTTATTACCTTTGCAAGTTCATTTGCCATCGAAACTTCTTGTTAAATAACTCATTAAGTCGTATTGTTTCGTTGTGTATTGGATCTTTAGCACATTTAATCGCCTTTATCAGGAGATTTCTAGCATTCTCAGTGCTATTTTCTTTGATACAGATGTTGTGGTTTGCAACAGCCAGTTTAGAACTAATCTTGAGAACTGAAGCGTCAAATGTGGTACATTCTGAGTATTACACTTCATAACTCATCAAATTCTTCATAGCATTAAAAAGAACTTCATAATATAACAACCAAAAGAAGATTTACAGTCGTATTTTATTGTTGTATATGATGTTTTACCTCGTTTGTCACTTGAAAAGAAGATGTCTTTGTCTCTTTCTTGTAATTACACTTTGATGCACCTAATTAGCATTTTGATGGATCATATCACAAACATTCTTTGTTTTAGGATTGATATTTCAATCCCAAAACTCACTCATTTACTGCTAATCAACTGGATAAGTGTTTGCTTAATACACCATCTGCTCCAAATGTTTAATTGATTCTGGGCAGCAAAGGCAAAACTGTTCCTGGTACAGATAATGCAATCTACTTTCGTCTTCAGCATGTACAAATGTGTATAATTATTCTCCTTGTGATGTTTTGAAACTTTATTTTTTAATCAAGCTCTTATCATGGTTCTTGGAAGATACCAAAGATATTACTCTTTAAAACCTGTCAAGCCTTGAGATATCGTCCATCAGCTTGTTGTGATGGGACCTTTATAAGAGATAGTTTAAATTATATATGACAAATGTGGTATGAAATAAGTAGAAACAAAGCAAATATATAAGGTAATTTTATGTATTTAAATACGTCGTAAATAAATGATGAAAATATTAATATCGAAAAGAAAGGGAAATACTCTCGTTTTAGTCGGTTTTTGTTGTGTAACCAAAAAATAAGACATATTGCTGTTATTAATTCTTATGAGTGGATTAAAATGGTTTATTTAGCTCATATAAAATTAATGAACATAAGCCGTGAACTATTTATTGTTATTGCAGCCAAGAAAGGTGGCAATGGGACTTCATAACGATGCACAATTATTAATACCTCTTAGGCTAAACTAAGTTATTTGATAACACAAGTTCTTTAGAAAGTAGCTTGTTTCTCTTGATGGTACTACCTGTAAGCTCAATCAACGCCTCCTTTTCTCGTTTTCCTTTCTAACTATTCGTCCAAAGTCAATTTCCTAACCTATGTCCCAGCAAACTTTACCACACTGTGAATTTAAACTTAATAAAAGTTATTTTGGTTTGAATAACGAATTTGCATAATCCAGCTACGCAGTTTTCGAAAATACTATTTTTTCTATCAATTAAGGATAATAATTTTACAAATCTAAAAGGGAAAAAAACTTATTCAGACCAAATTATTATTTCATTTATCACAACGTTTGTTTACAAAAATGCAAACAAACTGAAGATCATTGATACCAAACAAATATTCATTCTAATTTTTGTGCTTTAAAATATAAGTCTCAAAACTACGTGTTATGGTATTTTTTAACTTTTGTGTCTGCACCATCTAGTTTTATTATCAAGCTGATAATCTACCTTTCTGATACTTCCTCCCAACTACAGGTAATTAAGCCCCATTTTTTATGTTATAAACTTTCAAGTTGAGGGAATAAAATGTATTATATTCCCATCTATTTCTTGTTATGCGCAGTGGTACAGAATAAATTATCTGTTCTGTTGAGAATTTTAGCATTAAAAATCTTTAAGTTTACTTTTTAGCCAACAGGGGGATATACAGTAAGAAAATAATCGAAAACTATCAATTTATGTAACAGTTTTATGATTAAAGTAATGCTATTTGGAGCTCATATCAAACAATAAAATTGGAAACTTATTACATAAGACGATTTTTGTGTGGGCGAAAATATTCTTCAGATGCAAAATTAATTAACTTTACCTTCTCATGAGATCAAAATTCCTACTGACAGCAAAACTAAAAATCAACCTGGTAACGAAATTAGAAAATTAATTATAATCTTGTCACTTTTAAAGTTTAAAATGCGATTGCAAGAAGTGAACTTTCAAACTCATATTACAATCCAATTTTGAACTTATCTTGCATTTTATTGACAGTATTTTCGTAATGTGAGTCTTTGGTCTTTCTAAACAAATTGATGGTACCATCTGTAAGCTCAATTAACGCTTCTTTTTTAACTTTTCTCATTTCCTTTCTAACTATTCATCCAAAGTCAATTTCCTAATCTCTGCCCCAGAAAACTTTACCACAAATATAACAGAATATGTTTGTATATTTACTTAACCGTTTCTTGCCGTAGAAACAAAGAAATAATATTGAAAAGAAAACTATATAATGTCAAAACGCACATACAAATGAATATTATTCAGGTATGGCACGTCATGCGGCCTGTCAACCGTTTATATACTAGCGGTGTGTTTCTCGTGGGTTCTAGAACTATTGCTAAGACTCTTAAATAGCGATTGATCTAGAGAACTTAGTAGCCAGTGGCTGTAAAAATTTCAAACATAATAAAATGTGACCTCTTTTCAATGAAAGTGACTCATTTATGCAAACATACATATGACATTTTGTAAAAAAATCTATATATGATGGAGAAAAATAGTTATCATGTTCGAATTCATTGTACAATTAGTGTAAAACATGTAAAATTTCAAGGTACTAAAAGCATTGCGAACCTGGGTAATTAGTTGTTCAAACAAAGTAGGTAACAGCATATTTTGCGGTAGTGTGTTTCTACAACAACTCAATCCTCTACATTTATATAAACTAAAATGCTTCTGTTTATTTCGGGATAACATTATTAACACACCTTCTGAAAGGTAATGTTTGCGCTAACGAAAGTTTGTTTTATTTGATAGCTGCTATGTTTGCGTGTGTATGGTTTCTTATAGCAAAACCCAATCGGTCTACTTTCTGTGTCCACCAAGGTGAATCGAACCCCTCATTTTAGCGTTGTAAATCCACAGACCTAACGCCGTCCAGCGGGGGATTTAAGAGTTAAAAATATTCAAATATACTTTACGTAATTATATACTGTAATCATAATTAATTAAAACTATTAATGTTTCATGAAAATTGTTTTCAAAGTTTGTCATTATTATTTTTGGTTCAGTTTCAAGATAGATGAAGCATAAAAAATCCATCAACTGAAATAGAGAAAGTAACCATAATGAAAGCTTTCAAATATATATCGCATTAGATAGCAAATCCATATTCAAACTAAATTAATCGAACTAGCAATAAAGAATCTTAAGTTAGCTCACTTTTTAGTCTATTTAACACACAAATGAAATGTGTTAACGCAATGGCTGAAGAAAACTACTTATTATGTTTTGATTTTGTAGCGGAAGTTGTGCGTAAGTTATAATTACAGAAACTACAACACTTAGCCCTGCTTTCCAGGGTTATTTATGCATTTGATCAATGTCTTAAAAATAGCCTAATTCTTTTAACTACCAAGTACGATTCCTTGACATTTAAACTCTGACATGTTGTAGTTTAATTTATACGTATATATGTCAAACATTTATATTTGAGTACATATGTGTGTATGTTTGTTAAGCTCTGCCTATAGTTTAGTGTTTATATTTGTTCCTCTTTAAGCTCCATTATTTTGTAGTTTATTATATATGTATGCTGGGGAAGATTAGCTCACCCACCAGCCATTCCCATACATTATATCACGCTTTGTACTAATTGTATAAAAGGTAGAAAATTGTGTCACAAAGGAATGAAGTAAACAATGAGCCAAAAAAAAAGGAGTATGATTTAATCTAGCACGTGATTTCTGCGATGATGGCTTTGTTTCTGACAGCCAATAGGTTGTTGACCATTCAGACAAACAAACACTTTGTCCTGTATAATTAAGCCCTAATCAAATATATATATCTGAAAGTGGGTAGCCCATAGGTCATTGATTTGGTTATATAAAATATTTAGGTCACCTGAAAACTGTATTCAACCCATATATATAAATGAAAACTATTTTATCATAGTAAGAGTTATTTGAAAATACCACTGAAAAAAGCCAAAAACTAACAAGAAAAACTCCGAATGCTAATCGTATAATAACAGATTGTTCAATCTATGTGTAACAAAATGGACAAAGAAACATTAGATCAGCTTAATTGAGTGTATTTTCAAAAATGTATTAAACATTTAAATGTTTCTGTTACTCAGAGTCGTCAAGGAAAAAAAAACTAATTATGGAAGTTTAAATAGTTTCGATACAATAAAGGGTGCTTTATTTTTATTCACACTCATAATCAAAGTCTTTAATACTCATTATAATTACTGTCATTTGAATTTTGTGTTTTGTGAGTCTTGTGGATATATTTAACCAAGGATAAAATTTTACTTTGAGCAGTTAACCAAAGCAACTATACAATTTGCACTCGTGTACTTCAACATTTGATAAATTTAACTTAAGTGAACAATCTTTATTAATTCTAAAGTTTCATATTTCTTATGTATAGCACTATGATCAAAGGTACAGCTCTTTTATTGGCTACAGTATAAGTTTGTATTCTCACATGTTCCTATATCTGAGTGCAACAACGACAGATATTTTCTTCTACCGTTTATAATTTTTTGCGATTTCAAGATAATTAAGATTCCCGTTTCAAACTGAAATTTTCTGTTATTTAAAGAAAGTGAAAGCATTTTTTTTCTAAGTAATATTATTCAAACCTCTTAAGAAATTAAAACACCTTATGTGAATCTTTGCTGATCCAAGGTGATTTAAACGTACCCAAGGAAGGGTTAAATATCCCTAAAGAGGCCAAACATTTCTCCAGCTTCACTTTTTTATGGTGGTTCTCTTTTTCTCATAAACCCTTGACGTCTTAGCAAATACAGTCTATTTTGCAGCTGTAAACATAAAAAAATAAACCGTTTCCTCCAAATTTCATTTCTTTTTCTTGTTTCAGGAAAGTTTAAAGAGTCTCGAACCTAAATGTTTTGAAATTTTCGAAGATAAATATCTGTGCTCATAAATTCTCTAATAATGTGTTGGTTTCTTATATAAAAGATTAAATAAAGTGTTCTGTTATGTTTATAGATAATCTACTTTTTGTTTTTTAAATAAGACGTTTATCTCACATAATTTTTCATTATGTATCAACCTATTCACCAGGAAAGGGATACAACCTGAGGATCAATTTTCCTTATAAATATGTTCTAAGTTACCCCTTTAACAATTTATTAAAAAGTATGGAAAACAAATCAGTCAAATTAACTACGATATTAATATATTGTTTCTTTGAGATTGTCGTATTCTGTAATACTTTAGTAAATAAATATAAATATTAACAGTATAATATTACCTTTTCATTTTTCAATAAATAACATAGTTTAATCTATCTGTATCGAAACAGTATTTCGATTCTTCGAATTATTTAACACACACGATATGGGTATATAAATATGTGTATAAAATGAGCAAAATGGGTTGAGTATTTGGATATATATGTGTGTTTGCACGTTCATATATATATATATATATATTCGTATGCTTGTAAGTACATATTATGTCAATATATAAGTAACAAACGAAAACATCTGCTGTTTTAAAGAAACATGACCTGTTTATTTATTAGCGTCGATGCCTTACACACAATTAATTCTTGTTTTCCATAAGCACGCATGGTCCAATTTCTGCTTACGTAATCTTACGGAAAGGTTTATACTTTTAGTGTGACTTAATCTTCAGGGTAATCCTGTAGCAAGCTATTTGTACTTTTTTGCTTTTGTCTCCTATATTTTACCTGACACTTATGTGTTTAGAATGAACAGACATTAAGTTTCAATAAACTTACATTTTCAAGTAAGATTATAAAAATTTTAAAATACGAGATACATTAAATAAGCTTATTCTTCTGTGAATGTAGGAGATACAAAGAGATATAAAAGAAATATACTATACATTTTCATCTATAAGTAATTTAAGTGACATGCTATAAAAGCTTCTTCAATGAAGAATGTATGAGATACAGAATAAAATATTCTTCTCAATGAACGAGTTAAGAAATTTATTATATAATCTTCTCCTTCTATGAATATTTTACTGTTGGAAAAGGGATGCATTAATTGATTATTTAATTTGAAAATTTTCTGCATGTATACAATGTACATTATCAGAATATTACAAAATCAACTATTATGTTAAACAACACTGAACAAAAATTACATCACAAAATATGTGTCCTTGCAAACATAAACAATATTGTACGTATTTGTTATACATTAATAGCCTTTTTATCAGGAAATTATTTCAATACTTTACAATTTAGTTTTATCTTTAATGAAGTTTAGCCCAATAGTGTATTAACTCACTGTGTTACAAAATGTTTGGAAAACATAATTATTTAGGGCCAATAAAATGCACCAACAGTTATTTACTGCGGCAATAAAATATTGTGATACCAAGAGAAAAATTCTTGATTCTTGATGAGGAGAAACTCACTTGAAATAAAGATATGTCTTAGAACGGCTGGTATAGATATTTACTGAAGATGACCTACGAAGGTCAAAACGTTGTTCTCTGGTTTATTAGTAAAAGTTTTAATACCCATATCAGTCACTCAGAGATACACAAGAGAAAAATTATTTCGTTTCGGTTACTAGTATCATTCTGTATTACAACTGTTGTATTAAAATCATACTTCTTCTCATAATTTACTCTTTAATGATAAATTTTAAGAGGTTTTAATGTTTTTTGTCCCAAAAACAATTGCTTATTTCCATATAATATACATATATATTATGCTTGGAACAAATACTCTTTTAGAAATAGAATAATTGTTAAGACAGAATACAAATAGCTTAGTGTTGATAGAATAAGAAATACATGTTTTATTAAACCTCTGCATATGCACTTTGTAGAGTAAAACAGGTTCTATTGACATCATGAACGAGTGATTAGAACTACAAACAATTCTATCAGATGTCTTTAGAAATAAGTCTAATTTAACATTTCTCTCATCGCAAAACCTTACTAAAGTCAAAATATAACGTCAAATCATTATAAATAACGTTTACAAATAAGTTTTATGAAACATTCAATGCTTGGTTGTTCATCCTTAAACTCTAATACCCTTCACAAGACAACTTGGTATGTTTTCGATGAAGTTATGAATGCAATAAACCGTAATTTCATCCCAACTAGTCAATACAAAGCACTGCAACATAGCTACAGTAGCTGCTTTTGGGTTACTGTTACTGATTTTCCGGCTTAGTCCTGCCTAATAGTTCTGAATGACATTACAGTTTGGAGCATTTGTTGGTCATGGCAATTTTGTAATGTCTTCCTGGTCGAGATAATCCTGTACAATACACATATTGCAGACAGTAGCATTGCCATGCCAGGACACAAGGGTATTGCCAAACCTTGCAATAGCATAAGGCAGAAATATTGTCTCTTCCATGTGATGTTTGTAGATGATACCATTGATTATTTTCTGAAGGATATGAAATGTAGTTTTTCAATCATAGAGACTAGCTGCTCAAACATATACTGCACCACCTCCTACGCGTCTCATCCTCATCTGTTCTCCAGGAAAACGACGAACACAAATCTTACTACCAGCCTTACAAGTCAGAAACAAGATTCAATTGAAAAGATGGTCTTTCTTACTTATAAATTAGTATGCTGTTTTGCCAAAATAACACTGTGATGCCGGTGAATTCTCGTTAATCTCAGTTTACAGACAATTTTCCTCAAAAATAATCTTGTTTGGTTAATCTACTAGTTACTGCTCTTCTCGATATCTCGGAAAGACTGTGTTAATACCATTCCTGTCGCAAGATATTACAATCTCCATCTACTTCATGACACTTCTGAAAGGTAGAATTATGTAACACTAAATAACACAAATTTTGTTCCTGGAGAGTATGCGTTATTTCTTAATTGCTTGTATTGTAAAAGTACAAAAAATGACCATTATTCTCTTCAAACTTTGCTTCAGTGACCTGGATAATGAAATTTAGAAATTAACCTAATTTCTATGTAAAAACAAGCAAACTTGCACATTTTCATTTACATAAGTTCTGAATAAAACAGCATATGAATCAAGATGTACATGTATTTACACTAAAGTTATACAAAACTGAGCAAAAAGGTTTAGAAGTGAGTAGTTTTTAGAAATTTGAGACTATAATGTAAATCATTCTTACCTATCAGTCACCCAAATATAGTCTCCCATCATGTTTTTGTTATACTCTCCTTGATAGAGGCGTTCAAAGCCCAGTATATCTTGGTGGAAGCGCTCGCCTTTCTCCTCTGAGTATGCTCCCATGTTCTCCTTGAATTTGTCAAGATACACGTCAAGGATATGGACTTTCAGAGACATCTTACAGCCCATTTTACCGTAGGTCTTCAACAAAGCCTCAACTAGTTCCATATAATTTTTGGCCTTGTGATTGTCCAAGAAGCCCCGAACTACTGCGATAAAGTTGCCCCTAGTTTTCTCTTCTTCCTTCCGAGTTTCATGGTACGTTCTGTGCGCTACAGGATCTTCTTTATTTGTGGTCCAAAGAAGATACCAGCTTTGCCTCAGACAGCTTAAGAAAGAAGTCTCGAAAGTACTTGAAAGCTGCAGACTCTTTATCAAAAGCAGTGATAAATTGCTTCATAAGACCAATTTTATGTGCAATGGTGGGAACAACACCTTTTGGAGGTCCTCTAGTGGCTCACACTCGGCATTGCACCTCCTCACAGAGAGTTCAGTCTGTTGTGGACAGTTCTTCGTTTTGTAGTGCTCTGCAGTGTCCCTGCTATCCAAGAGGCAAAGATAACAGTTAAACTTGGTAAAGTCTCCTTGGAGACCCATCAGGAATGCCACCATTTTGAAGTATCCGATAACCTCCCAACCATACTCATCATACTTCAAGGTTTCTAGCAAGGTCTTGATGCTGTTGTATTTCTCTTTGAAGTGCACCGAATAAGCCAGGGGAAGAGACGGATACTTATTCCCGTGATGGAGCAGCTTAACTTTGAGGTCTCTGGATGCGTCTGGTGTGTCCTCCCTGTACATATGATCCTATAGAAAGTTCTAGGAAATTCTAAAAAGGTTCTTGAAAATTTTCGTAAGTCTACATCATTCTAAAAATTCTTGTAAGTTCGAGAAATTTCTCTATCAATCACTCAGCACTCCAATCTACTTGGAATGTTCTGCAAAATGGATAAATTAAAAAAATTTATTACCCAGGTCACGAAAGCAAAGTTTGAAGAGAAAAAATAGGTCTTTTTCCCTTTACTTTAGGCATAAGCAATTGGGAAATAACACTTTCTGCCCAGAAGAAAGAAAAAGTAAAACTTTTGTTACATAGAGTAAATTTTGGACCATGACACAACGTCTGAACAAAATGTTGCACTGTTTTGAAAAATATCACACCAAAACTTAAACTTTTACAAAAAAAAGGTACGTATGTGTGTTTTGAGGAAAACTTGCTCCTCTACAGACGACAAAAGAACTTGTACATGTTTATCAAATCAGACACGTCTGTTTCTGTTACTACTCGACCATTTACTCAATAACTACTCCACATATTTAAACAATAGCATAAATATTGTTTAGTATTCAATGTTTTTGCAAATACTGTATATTTTACACTAGCGTCAGCTGGTTGTTTGGCGTTTGTTGGAGCATAGCTACTAGGCTTTCTGTGCTAAATAACTGGTAAAAATAAAATAAAAGTAAAATCGTTATAAAATGTGAAAATAAATCAATGTAAAACTAAATAAATTTTAAACAGCTAGCAAAACTTAGAGTTAAGAAGACTAATGACTTTTAAAAACATTAGTAAGGTGGACAGTGCCATCATCGTCAGTGACACTGCCCAACTTCAGGGGTGAACCTACGTTCAATAAATGTCTAAAATGCTCCTGTCACTCATGGTTCTAGCGACGGCACGACTGTAAAATGTGAGCTATTTTAATTGAGTGTTATATGGGCCACACACTGGTGCATCCAGATATAAGAAAACGATGAGTTAAAATTGTAACAAATGATAACTCGCCAAGATAACTTCCTCCATCTGATTCATGAAGAAGCAAGATGGTCAAAGAGCAACATAAAGATTGATTTGGAAAATCTTGTCGTCGTGTTGCTCACTCCAAGTCGACTGCCAACTGGCGCGGAGTTAGGATTTGAATCCTGGGCCATTGTCCATCTATGACAAAGGTCACAAAACTTTTTTCACAGGGGCCAGATTAATTGGGGAATGAGAAACACGGGCCGCATGATCATTATGTTAAAATACTCATAACCTAGAACGAAAGCTCTCTTTAAAAGACTTAACACTAAGTTTAGAATGCCACTTTAGCCATGTGGGAGTAGCATGCAATACACACGTATAATAAAAAACAAACAGAAATACAATCAAAATTGTTATTTACCAAAAGGTTATCAAAGAAGGTGACATTAGCAAAAACAATTGTCACATCGCACACACTAAGTGCTTATCTGAATTTCACTGAGCCGCAAAAAGTTAGTAAGATTAATGGAATTGGCGTTTGGCTTTCAGAATATCTTCAATGTTTGGTTTTGAATTGCTGCATCCAATCATTAGAAATGTTCATCAGTCAACCTTGAGCGATGTACCAACTTCACATATTTCACTTTTTTAAAATGCTTGTTCATAAACATAAGTTTTACCGAACACTGATGCTATACAAGATGCAAACTGCTTCAACTTTGAAAAATCATCTTCTGGTATGCAGCTGTAAAATTCAATAAGTTGCCAATCTCTGTGTTTTGCTTCCAACAAGTCATTTCCTTGCAAATCGATGACCTCCAGCTGAAGTTCCACTGACACGTCATCAATGACACAATCAAAACGATTCTGAAGAAGGAGAATGTCACTTTCGATTCTGTCGAGATCCGAAAATGTCTCTAAAAATGCTTATTTAAATCCCCAATAATCTTTTTCCGAAACTCCAGGTTGACATTTTCTGTAATTCCAGCATGAAACTCATTGAAACACTGAAAATGAGAGAGGTTTCCTTTTTCCAAATGTGCTTCAAGTAATGAAAGCTTTTTCCGAAATTCTTTAATGATTCTATAGAGCTCACAGACAAAGTTATTCTTCCCCTAAAGTTTCAAATTCAATTCATTCATGTGAGATGTGATGTCAACCAAAAATAACAACTTTGACAACCAAGTTGGATCCGACAGAAATGGATCGGCTCTATATTTTTCAATAAGAAATATATCTGTTTTTCTTCTCAGCTTATAAAAACGAGACAAAATTTTATGGCAGCTGAGCCACCTCACTGCCGTGTGATAAGATAAGTCATAGAAATCCGAATCAATTTCTTCAAAAAACGCCTTGAACTGTCGATGATTAAGTGCATGACCCCGAATGAAGTTCACTGCAAAAATGTTTGGTTTTCGTAAACAAGAAATATCTAAGTCTTTTCCACAGAGTGCTTGCTGATGTATGATGCGGTGTATGAACAGGGCGCTTGGGAGTTGAAGTTCTTCCAACTCTTTCCTGATCAGCCCCACCAGACCATTTTTTTACTCCAGTCATGTTTTTTCCTCCATTAACTGTTACACCCATTAAGCTGATTCCACTGAAGGTTATAGTCTTGCAAAGTTTTATGCACTTCCATGGAAATGTCTTCTCCACTTGTTCTTCCGTGTGTGCTGCAAACTGATGCCAACTCTCTCGTGATCTGAAAGTCCAAATTAACTCCATGAATGAACACGAGAAGTTGTGACGTACTCGAGAGATCAGTAGACTCATCCAGTGCCAGAGAATAACATAGGAATTGTCTAGCTTTTTGGCGTATCTGTAATGCGATGTTTTCTCTAAGTTCTTCTGCTCTCCGTACAACTGAAACTGCTGAAAGGCTGATACTTTCAAACAAATT
Organism: Carcinoscorpius rotundicauda; assembly: GCA_011833715.1. NCBI lineage: Eukaryota > Metazoa > Arthropoda > Merostomata > Xiphosura > Limulidae > Carcinoscorpius > Carcinoscorpius rotundicauda. The sequence goes on along the minus strand of CM022392.1, from coordinate 95,758,030 downwards.
GGTTTTTTCAGGACACAGCTTATTTACTGTTTCCATCATACACTCTTTGATGAAGTTGCCGTCAGTAAAAGGTTTTCCTTGCCCTGCCATCCTATTCACTATTTTGTAACTTGTACGAGTGACAGATTCATTTTCAGCAAACTGTTTCGTGAAGGGATTCTTTTGAGATTTAAAAACACATTTCATGGATTCAAAGTTTTCACAACGGAACTTTCCTGAAAATTTCAAATATGTTAATCGATGTTTTGTTTCATAGTGACGCCGAAGATTGTACTCTTTCAAAACGGCAACACTTTCGGTGCATATCACACAAGTAGCTTTCTGGTTTTTTGTTTCCACAAAGAAGTACTTTTCTCCTCATTCTTCATTAAAAGCACGACACTCAGATTTCACTTTTCTTTTTTTAAAAGCAGCAATAACGATGGGTGAAAAAACAGAATCTGGAAATGAAAAACACAGAATGCTGTAAAAACGTATTGTTCTGGTCCAATAAAGCACAAACAAAATATATTGAAACGTAAGTTTGCCATGACACTTACCTAAGAACGAGTTACGAAAACCGCATAGCCTGACTACTAAGAAAAATGAGCTTGCTGAAGCGGTAACCCAAGGTCGCTGAATTTACAAGACGAGTCGATAGAACAAGAGTTAAGTCTGTACTTGTTTTCGAAATCCTAATGTTTTTATAGATACGTGCTTCGATATGAATAAATGGGTAGGAAAGACAAAAGAAGAATTTTCCTATTGGTTAAAAATGCGCGTGACAACCTTATTTCTGTTTGTCATAACGTCCTGTGTTTGCTAGCTTAGAGCGACCATCGGTGTGATTTATCTAGTTATGACAGTCGGACATTTGATGAAATGTCACTTTTTATTTCCAAGCGGCTAACTTCTGGCGGGTCGAACAAAATGATCTCGAGGGCAGTAGTTTGGTGACCCCTGATCTATGAAATAGGCACGGCAATAATAGTGATAGAACAGAGAGACTTAGCTACGGTGTCAGCGAGTTTATTCCGCGAATACCAACGTGGCTTGGTATCGTGGAAAACTGGGTAAAAGTAGACGATAAACAAATATGGGCTAATCGTTTTTGAATATCGATGAGAACATGGTGAAAACTAACGTAAAGCGTTTCGAGGGCCAATAAAGAGTTAAACAAGTTAATATAAGTAGTACAGTTCGTACATAGCTTTTGCGTGATCCAGAAATGGCGTAAAATTCAGTAATGAACATAGAAACTGGGAAGGGGATTCTGTTTACAACCGCTAAACCACAACAAAGAATGACAGACCCTACAGAGTCACCTGGTTTTGAACCATCCATGTAAGTGGAAACGGAAGGATGGGTTGAAAAATGTTCGGCAAATAGAAGATGACACTTCCAATTGGGAGTATCTATCGTCTTTAGATGACTCAAAGAAAGGTCACATTAGGGGATGGTAATAAGAGATGGTGGGATTGGCTGACCAGTGGATACAGCTATGTCACCCAAGGATAGATCCAGTTCATCCAAATGTACGTGGATATGAAGGCCAAAAGAAGCAGTGGTAAATCTACCATTGTTGTGAAAAAAAACATTGCCTATTGAGGAAAGAAAACACAGTCCCAGGTAAGAATGGACGTTTTTAAGCATACTGTAAAGTCGGGTGCAAATGGCAGAGGTGTAGACTTTGTGTACAGATACTGGATTAGGGAAGTACAAAAAGCCTCTGTGCAGAGCCGAAGCTCCTCATGATGAAAAAGGTCCATCATCCTTAAGGTCGAGACCTTGGCAGAGCGATAGACCAAACCCCCTTAGTCCAGTTTTGATCAAGTGAGGGCACGATAAATCTTTTGCATAGAATATCGATCTCTTCCCCAACAGGTGGAAAAGAAGACATGGAAGATGTTCAGTGAACCTGTACACTTGACTCATAGCTGCTTCATGTGTGGTTAAAGGTTAGCCTACATTCAAAGATAAGCCCCAATAACTTTGCCTCATGGACCACGGGAAACAGTTTTATCAACACTGAGTTCATGATCAGGGTGAACACCCAGTTGGCATGCATGTGGTTTTGGAGTGAGAAAAGATACAACTGTTTGCTGTATTCCAGTTCAATAAATAATTGAAGGCAGTCTGTGGCTGCCGTTCAATAAACCTCATGCTCGAAGACTGACACAAGACGTCAAAGTCATTGATCCCATTTGCAATGGTTGGAAGGAATTGTCCAATAATGTTATTAATCTTTATACTGAAAAGTGTTACGCTCAAGACACAGTTCTGACGGACTCCAAGTTTCTGTAGAAAAGAAAGGAAAATTTTCGAATCCATACGAACTTGGAATCGCACCCCCATTAAAAGTTTTCAATAAAAATAAAGAAATGGCTACTCTACCCATATGAGTGGAGGTTTCACAAAATGCCATACCTCCATATAGTATCATGAGCCTTCTCAAGGTCAAATAATACTGACACAAGATGTTTTCACTTAAGAAATACTTTTGTGAACTATGAAGTCGAATCAGCTGATCCATGGTGGAATGCTGTCATAAGAACCCACCCCGGGTTGGCGAGTGAAGGTTGTTTGATTTGAGGAACCAAACAAGACGATCATTCTCTCTAAGGTCTTGCAGAGACGACTCGTCAAAGCAATTGGACGGTACTTTAAATGAATCTTGAGATCCTTCCCAGGCTTAGAAAAATGTAGGACAATAACCTGACACCAAGCATCAGGAAGAGCATTATTCTGCCAGATCTGGTTAGAAATAACCATAAAATTAGCAAGCGAAGCAGAATAGAAATGGCACAGCATCTCGTTGTGTATCTCATCAGGTTCAACCAGTGAAGAGTAAGCTTGAGTTCCTGCAGTGTAAAGGGGCGATTACAATCATGGAGATTATCAGCACAGAAGGAAAGAAGCAGTCACTCTGCTTAATTTGTAATAGCTTAAAAAGTAGGGGATGAAGCAGAAGTGCAAGGTACCAGCCAAAAGCTTTCACTAGAAGTACTGAGGATGCTTTTGGCACCTGCAATTATTGGTTATCAGAAAACAAGAGCAAAAGGGTATAGAAGTATATTGTCCACTGACCTTCCTAATCTTGTCTCATATGTTTTTGAAAATAATGGTAGAGAAGATGCTGGTTGTGAATTAAATCAAAGATTCCTTTTCACTTTGATGTCTTACTTGTGTAGACTTTGTGTACAGATATTGGATTGGGAAAGTACAAAAAGCCTCTGTGCAGAGCCGAAGCTCCTCATGATGAAAAAGGTCCATCATCCTCAAGGACAAGACTTGAAAAATGAACCTGGTTGCAATGGTTGGAAGGAATTGTCCAATAATGTTATTAATCTTTATACTGAAAAGTGTTACGCTCAAGACACAGCTCTGAGGGACTCCAAGTTTCTGTAGGAAAGAACGGAAAATTGTCGAATCCATACGAACTTGGAATCGCACCCCCATTAAAAGTTTTCAATAAAAATGAAGAAATGGCTACTCTACCCATATGAGTGGAGGTTTCTCAAACCAGTTTTGTGAAAAACTAGCAATGGGTCCTACAAGTGCTAACGACCACTGAAAAGCGATGTGGTTCGAATGTGTGGAATATCTATGAAAGGTATCCAAGACTCGTTTTTGAGCCTTCCTTGCCATGTGGCAAGCAGGATACCGCCACAGACGAGGATACCATGGAAAGCGTGTTAAAAGTTTAGACATAGACTAAGCAGCTACTTGAACAGTACATTCCGTTACTGCTGCCACACAGTCATTTATCAATGACTTTCAGATGACAGCATAATCAAGTTCCGAGAGAGCAGTGAAATAAAGCCAGTTGGCCTGGTCTAGTTTCCATTGAGGTTTCCAAATCACTTGCATCGATCACAGCCAGTCTATCTAAAAATGATAGGAAAATGATCACTACCCCGTGGATCATTTTCAACCTTCTGAGAAAAGGTTAAGGGGAACAGACGGAGAGATCAATAGTAGAAAAGACTAAATGCGTGAAAATAAGTATCAACACCAGTATTAAAGAGAGAAAAGTTGTGACCTGAGAGCATATGCTCTACAAAGCGACCCATCCATCATCCTCTAGGTTTAAAAAAACAATTGTTCAAAAAAGCATCTAGACACGATTTATCATAGGTTTCTCTAGGAGATAGATAAAGAAAACAGAGAGCGATGGTACGACCCAACAATATGTGGAAGGCCATTTCCTACGAGGGTGTATCGAGTATCAAAGATTTAATGGGCATGTGATGGTTAACCATGAGTGCCACACCTTCATACACACGACTTGTCATTGCAATATAAATAAAACTGCCAAAAGGTGATTATGTTAGCAGATTTCAAAATTGTTTTCTGTAAAGAAAGACACAAAGGATGATAAGGATGAATAAGCGTATTGATGGCTTCTAAACTAGAACAGAAACTTCGACAGTTCCATTCTATCAATGAGATCATTTTTAGTTACATGGTGGAGAATTGTGCAGACATTCCTTTTGTTTTCGTCCATGTCTTTACTCTTTATTCTCTTTTATAGAAAGAGATTTATCGACCTCCATGGAACCTGCTCTGGTTTGAATGGGCAGATCTTTGTTGTTGGAAGAGGATTACAGCGATTGAGAATATGAACGAATAATCTTTCTGCATCTCGGGGTCAGAAAAAAGATGAACCTGAGGAAACTCTCGAATCTGAAATCAAATAGAAGTGGGTCTAGGGAGCCGCTGAAAGGAATGGTAGACACGGAAATGGATGTTGATGTTGACAACTTTCATAACCACGAAGGACAAAAGTCTTTTCACGTACTTTGAGAAAGGCTCTCTGAACTTCCACTATAGCAGTGGAATCGAGTGCAGCAGCATACGTCCGAGATGAAGTGGTGGACAGTAAGTTTCGAACCTCGGGATAAGAAATGTTGTGAACTGTTTTCGAATGCTGTACCTCTTTTTTCCACCAACCTAAGACATGAACGAAAGTAAGGTAGGTGAGAACCACTACAATTAATACAATGTGTTTGCATTTTGCAGTTGTAGTCATCATGGTCCTTGCCACCACAATGAGTACACGTCAAGGAACCACGACTTGATGTCTTTGTGTGACCAAACCGTTCACATTGGAAACTTTTGAGAGGGTTTGGAAAATATTGCCGAACTATGGAACTTAGCTAATCTGTCTTCATGGTGGCAAGTGGACGTGGTGATGTAAAGGTCAAAATTGAGACATTGGTCGACATCATCATTCTATCGTTGCGAGTGGAGATACGCTTCGCTACAGAAATTCCTTGAGTGAAGAAACCAGCGAGGACCTTTATCTTGGGGATGTTCTAGAACCTTTCTCAACAATAACTTCTCATAACTAATTAAAAGTAGCATGAGGATTGTTGTTTTTGAATTAAGCACAAAGCTGCACAAAAGGCTATCTGTGCTCTACCCACCACGGATATTGAAACCCGGATTTTAGCGTTGTAAGTCCGTAGACATACCGCTGAGCCTCTGCAAGGCTAGCATGATGAGTAATTTCAATGGGCATGTCTTCAATGGTCTTCGAGTGTAAGAGGAATTCACTGTGTGCAGGAGTAGATGTTTCCGCCAAGATGTCCCCAAAATGTAGCTTTTTAATTTTAGTCCCCTCTGAATAAAAAGGGAGACATTTGCCTTAAAGATATGTCTGACAAAAATGTAAAATCAAAAAATGAGGTACTAGTTTTGAAGAAGCTAAATTTTGCTGTTAAGTATTTTCAAGACGTGGTCGTTTATCTATTATCTGTTTTTCACTATTTTATTTTGATTTGGGGGATCCATAACAATAAAGCGATGTACCATAATGCCAAACAAGGATATTGCAGCAATGACATGGTTTTGTGAGCACTATGCCCAAACACCAGCTTCAGACATAACGTACACAACACCCACTGAGAACGTCCAACTCTGATGCTTGGTTGAGCTTAGCCCAAGTGGACCAGCCAATTGAACCGGGGGTATCCCAAGACCGCTCGTCTACAGGAATTTAGTGTCAAAGTGGTGTGTTAAGACTGGACCCCTTAACTACCAGGATCCTCTTCTCCCCTTCAGGGTCACCATGCACAGCAAAGACGTGGGTGAATTCTTAGATCCTAGTGGAAATAAACTGAAAGAACAGAAGCTTCTCAGAGAGATCTCCTCACCACTTACAAGAATTCACACCGAGGGGTTACACCAGCGTACAGTCATTAACTGAAAGTTTTCACTGATAGTTAGCTAACCAGACACAGCAAAATACCTATTAATGAAAGGCGTCAATATTGTTCTCAGCAGTGAACAGTGATGTAAAAAATTCTTTTAAAGCTTTAAGGATAGAAATAATAGATGAAACATGGATAGAAATCAATATTTTGGCTGACAAAATCTACTGCACATATGAGATTGAAACAAAATTTGATGTTTCAGCATTCAAGGCAGAAAGTGATAGTACACAATTCACATGTGCTCTTTTGTGATACACGACAACCAACAGAGCTCACACGAATGGCTTATATGTAAGTGTAATTACTCATTTTAGCCCCAGAATAGTATGATACACTTTAAACAGAAACTTTACAGCTCAGAAGCTACTGCTTAGGACACATAATCCAACCAAAAGGTTAAAATGGGCAACAAATATCAAAAAATGGATGAGTAAAGTTTAAGAAGTGTGAATCTTACATATGACTCCAAATTTTGATAGTTTGAGAATTGTTGTTTGCTCTTTGATAGAAACGAAAATAGTATCACCATAAACATTGAAACGGTTGGAGGTCTTATACAAGAGTAACCTGTAGCTTAAACACTTGTATTAAAAATTACAGAAAATTGTGGCACCCTAAACTGTGACACATAAAAGTAGATAATCATCATCATTTCATTCCCTGAGAAACAATACCTGCTTTTTGGATGTTGACAGACACATGAAAAAAAGACAAAAATATCCATGTTGGCTTATGTACAAATTGAGAAATTCAAACAGGGTAAAAACATTGTTGAATTATATGGAGCACTTCAAAATATGTTTCACATATGTCAATAAAACTATAATAACTTAAAACATTGAAGCATGTCTGGAAGATCTAGCTAGAAGACTGGTGATCCACTAAACACCAATAAACCAACAAAAAACAACCACCTGAAAGAAAACAACTTCGACGACACTTCCAAGAGCCCAAATCATTGACACACATCCTTAGCAACCCTTATAGAACTCACTACCACCAAAACTTACTTTATGTTCAATGATAAATACTATCTACAAATAAATGGTTCAAATATGGACGATACTATGTAATCAGTCCTAGCCAACATTCTTATGACACAGATTGAATCACAAATGATCAATTCAGCCTTACACCCACCACTATACTGGTAAAGGTGTGTTGATGATACAATTGATGGATTCACATCTATACAACACACACTTAGTTTTTTTCAATCACGTTAACTAAATACACCCCAACGTTTACTTCATCTGTGAACAGGAGAAAACTAACTAACTAGCATTTCTTAATCTCAAAATAATTAGAACTGACACACAATTCAAAACAGAAATCTAAAGAAAAATCACACATAGTGAATTATACATTCCCTGATACTCAGCACACGAAACAAAACAAAAACTCAACAAATTAAGAGACCAAATAATCACAGCCACTAAACTATGCTCACCTTATGAAATTAAAGATGAAATCAACAAAATAAAACAACACTTCATCAACATCAATAAATTTCCTCCATAAAGCGTTGAAAAAATTATACGCACACACCGAGACTAACAACAAACAATCAATAATAAATTCCAAGAAACAACAAACTACAAAATCTTACTTTGCTGCATACCATATATTCCTGATATCAGCGAAAAAAATAATAAAAACTTATAAAAAGCACAGCATTTTAGTAAACACAACATATAATCAGAAACCAGGTACAAAACTAAAGTCTATACTATGTAAAATCTACACTGATAAACATAACACCAACATTATTTATAAAATGCGAAGCAAAACAAAAGTCACAACTTCTTTAATATGGAAACAAGCAGAAAAATAGAAACTAGATTTAAAGAACAAAAAACCCCAGCTAAACACGATTTTGAACACTGCAACTAAAATAAACACAAAAATAGGAGACTCCCAGATACTAAGTAGGTAAACAAATATAATCAAACGCAAAATCAAAGATGTCCTACTTATACATCAAATAAATCAAAATTAAATCAATGAAAAGGAACACCTTTATACCCATACTAATTAATAACCTAGCATCTAACTGCAACGCCCCCTACAATCCTGTACCCGTTTAAACTCTCGTTCTTGAGGTATGTGCTCGGCAACCGTCTGTTGCAAACTCTCTCTTTGTTGACCTGAAGATGACCTAAGAAGGTCGAAATATAGTTTTCTGCTTTATTAGTAAAAGTGTTAATACTCATACCAGCCGTTTTGAGATACACTAGTAGTACATTGTACAGTTTATTTTTTTCATTTTTTAGTTGCTATAAAAATACATGAACTAATTATAAAATGATTATTTAGCTGTTGCAATTGCGCTTAGTCTGTAACCTTATGCGTATCAACTGTGTATTTCCATGATTATTTATAGTGCTAGCTTGTATACCCGTTCAACGCACGAGAGAGAAAGTAGGATATTCTGAAACCAATGTGGATGTTTTTCAGCACCATTTTGTCTTCTTCAGTTTCTCTTTTGAGGATCTTAATTTGACTGAATCAATTATTTTCAATCTGGTTCAGTTATCCTAAAGTTTCTTGACCAGTTTTGATTTTGTCGTGTTGTGGAAATAATTTCTCTATTTTTCTGAGCGATGTTATTCTTCTTGTATTACGTACTGGCATTACCAAGTGGTTAGGTCGCTCGATTCGTAATCTGAGTATAGCGGATTCGAATCCCCCTCACACCAAGCATGCTCGCCCTTTCAGCTGTGGGAGCATTATAATGTGACGGTAAGTGCCGCTATTCGTTGGTAAAAGAGAAGCCCATGAGTGGGCGGTGATGACTAGCTGCCTTCCTTCTAAATTAGGGGACATTCAAAAACAAAGAAAACAAACCTTCTTGTATCGATTGTAGAGAACTTTACATTTTAATTTACTTCATAGATGGTGATAAAAATGTTCAATTGGAAAGGCATTCTAAAATGACTTAATGCTTTAAACATACTATCTTTAATTCGAATATTAACTCATCTCTGGTTTAATCCATAACAGTTTTGAATAAGATTGATGCAAGTATGATTATTTGTGAAAACATTATTAAGAAATTCTACTCGATAAGGATTTGAACGCAAGATTTCCAACTTGAAAGTTGAAAATTATAACCACTAAGTCACCTTGTTCTTAAAATCCAATTTTAGAGAATAATAATTTAAGTTTCGTAATCTTTGTTTTTCTTCAATTACTTTCATAGCTTATCCTAAATATGATCACTTATCAATAATAAGTAGGTAGGGATGAGTGCTTTAACCAGTATGGTCATTTCAACATTATCAGGTACTCACAGCACACAGTGATGATTATAATGAATCACGATAGTTGTTCATAATAGGAGTTGCACAGACATTTGTTCAAAACTCTAATGAAACATTCGAGCAAAACCCACCTTTGAAACCTACTTATTTTTGAATCAATATTTAAAAATTGTGCTTTCAGTTGCTAAGACAACTGAAACATTGGTAATAAACAAAATAAGTAATTTCACAATTTTTACACAAAATCAAAATTTGTCCATTGGTTTATATAATTATTGTCTATACTAATGTTTTATAACTGTAGTATAAAATTGGCTGAATATTTTGCAACACAATCTAGATAGGTATACTACACTGAAACACTACTAATGCCCTTGACCTATTTTGAAGTTGGTTTATGTGGTTATAAATACACAATAAATGGGATGTTGTTGTTCAGAGCGACAGTTTTTGTACTCGATGCATATTAAAAGCATGTTTTCATTAAATCTGAAAAACAGAGCCACTTAGCTTATTAGAAAGTTACTTTAAAATTCACCAAGTTTTATTTAAAGAGAGATTTTAGATTATTTGTTTTATTTGTAAAGCTATTTTTCTGTTGGATTTATTGGATGTTTGGTCTTACTCTAAACATATATTTGCTCATTGCTGTGCATAAAAAACAATGTAGAAGATAATTAAAAGGTTATAATGTAAACCTATGAATAAGGATTGCGAAAAATAATCAAACATAGCTGATGATTTACAGCTGACAGTTTGTTCAAGTTACAAATCCATGTTGTTACTGCACTATAGAAATCAGTATAAATGATATTTACTGTAGTTTAGGAACGCAAAGGAATTTTGTAAAATTTTGAAGAGTAGTTTAAGCTTAAGGCGTGCACTCGTAATCCGAGGGTCGCGGGTTCGCGCCCGCGTCGCGCTAAACATGCTCGCCCTCCCAGCCGTGGGGGTGTATAATGTGACGGTCAATCCCACTATTCGTTGGTAAAAGAGTAGCCCAAGTGTTGGCGGTGGGTGGCTATGACTAGCTGCCTTCCCTCTAGTCTTACACTGCTAAATTAGGGACGGCTAGCACAGATAGCCCTCGAGTAGCTTTGTGCGAAATTCCAAAACAAACAAACAAAATTTACCCTCCTTCCTTTTACCATGCTGTAAAATTAAGGAATCCCTTAACTTTTTGCTATAAAACATCTGACGTTTTTATAGCGTATGCGCTAATTCTTAATTGCATCTCGTGTATTTTCTAGCACAATAATTAAAAACTGCTAAGTAAAATGTTCTGAATTTTTATGTTGCATTTTGATACTTGAGTTGCTATTATTTATCGTTACTCGAGATTGATGTGTTCCTACTTGCATTTTCACAACTATATTTCAGCTGGTTTTAACCACAGACGATTACCATAGTAGAATTTCGTAGAATGGTGTTAATTTTTGCTACTGTTTATTAAAATTTACTGATATCGTGAATGTCTATTTCATATTTATTACCATTGCATATAACACTATTTAATGCAGGTATTGCTATTTTTAAATAGTTAGTGTTAATGTGGTAATTGTAAATATTTCAATAACTGGCAACAAACAGTAAATGTATCGTTGTGGTCTTATTTTGCATGTATTTTTTTTCGTCTTACTCTAGTAAACACTTATTCATATCACATATTTGCTTTGTAGACCTAACAAGGTATGCTTGTGACTCTGTCTATTTATATTGCACTAATATGTGTTGTATTATCTTAGACTTAACGTTTTTCCATTCTGAGGTTCTTTTGTTGCTGCTCGTCTTTTATTATATGACACTATCACAATAGTGAAAACTGCTCATTAAATCTGTCATGATATAATCTCCGCCTTTAAGATAATCTATTGAGAATAGCTTCAGATGTTGTTGTTTTGTAGTTGCATACCAGTAAATGTATTTACTTTTTAAAATTTGTATTTATTTTGAATAATTTTAATGTGGCGGTTGACTGTAGAAGAAAGACAATCCAGCAGTACAGTGTTGAAAAACATGTTACATCAACTGAACTCATATGCAAGTATGTAGCTTAAAACTTATTATCGATAGATGGGGATAAAACCTTGAGAAACAAGACTAATAAGAATCATTGATTGAAAATGAGAGGGAATTTGGATCGTCAAAATCAACCACAAACAAACGATGTAGACATTATTTTCAGCTTTCTTTGTTTAATGTTTAGAGACGCCAGTTCTAGGCTTCAAAGTTTAGTATCTGTGTTTTGGTTCAACTTGTTCCTGTACGTTTTGATGATCTTTATCCCCTTTTTCAAGTGTATTTGTGTGTTTTCTTACAGCGAAGTTACATTAGGCTATCTGCTGTGTCCACCGAACCTCTGATTTTAGCGTTATAAATCCGAAGATTTATCACTGTTCCAGCGGGTGACAACGTTTTGATATTAACAATTTCTATTAATCTTATACGTATATATTATCTGATACTAGAACATGATTAGCATAAGATGTTTATTGTTTTAAAAAGAGAAAATATAGGAAGAGAAAAAATAAACAAACACTTTGGAAAATTGACTTACAAAATCTATAGCAGCTAAACTGTTCTCTACAATATGATTTTAAGCCGCATCATGAGGCATTTATTAATAAACAGCTGGTTCAGTACATTACATTGAATCAGCCTTGGAGCATCACTACATCCTAATGATCCACAGTACCACGTCTGGTCGTGATATAACCACTGAGCACCTTTACAATGACTCTGTAATATAGTTTCTATTGCAAAAGGTCCTGTCGTAAGGCTGTTGTATCCAAAGCACATTACTACTCCCTGTTGTTTTTCATAATCCATTTCGTGTAGGAGTACAATAGTTATCAAACGCTTATTTCAACAGACCAATAACAATAAGGTTCATAAAAGCTGCATGCGATGGTTTGACCGGTATGTTGGTTGCTGTACTGAAGATGACCTAAAAAAATCGAAACGTTATTCTGTTCTTTAGTTGAACATTTTTACTTCGAATGGGTTTCTCGTCATCATGAACATAAATACCAGTTTCGTTTTATTGCTGATTGAGGTATGCGACATTTAACAAAATGCTGTAGAAACAGTTAGTGTGTAGCGACTTCGTTCACAAGGTTCCAGGTAGAGATCCTTTTTTGTCATGTGTACTGAGACACATGTACGTTTAATTCTACTAACCTTTATGTTCTCAATGATTTTATGATATTGCACAATACTCGTCACGGCTGAGTTGCAACTTATTGCATGATTCTTTCTGGATGGTCTTGGCTCTTCTAGTTGTTACATATTTTCTCTTTCTAATGCCATTAAGTACAAGTACTATTTTTGTCTTCGTTTAAAATTCTCTATTTGAACACATCTTTATTAATTTAGCATATGAAAAATTTACGCTAAAAAGACCAATTATATACCATTGTCAATAATAATCAATTTTCGCTGGCATTACACCAGCTACTTAACACTAATTAACGTCAAAATGTAAATATAACACGCACAGTACCATCCAGGCCTTGTACAGTTTGTGATTGTCACGTAAGACGCTGATTTGCATAATGAAACAGGTGTTAACGTAACCTTCCTAAATCCTTTTATCTAAGTCACATTCTTTAACATTTTAAAGCTTCATTGAAGTTAAATTAAAGTATTTTTGACGAGAATGTTTAAGTAATGCTTGCCGGTTGCCTTATCTCAACCTTATTTTATTAGCATTTTTAAACTTGTTACGATTATGCTCAAAGTTAGCGATTTCTGATCTAGCCATTAACATCTGAGCAGCATAATATGATATTTAGGGTGAAAACACCAAATCTCTAAAACAAAATTTTAAATTTCCTGCACGATGGTCTCGTCCTACTTACGGATTTAGGAAAACATTCAACACCGGTACAGCATTTCTTACTTCCCATTGGATTGTGAACTAAACTCCCGCTATTTAAAATGTGTAAAATTAAGAACTTTCTCCACAATAATGTACCATACGTGTCGTATATCATTCACACACTTTAATAACGTATAATTGATAATACTGGCGCCCCCCCAATGGCTCAGCGGTATGTCTGCGGACTTGAACGCTAAAATCCGGGTTTCGATACCCGTGGTGAGCAGAACACAGATAGCCCAGTGTGTAGCTTTGTACTTAATTCAAAACAGCAGCAACGATAATACTGGTGTGCTGTATAAGTAATGAATTATTATTAAACTGCCAAGATGGCATCTACAGAGTAGTTGAACCATATATAGCAATTCACTTTTAATTTGAATAAAAACTTAATAAACTATTAAGGTCTAGTTTGATGTTTTCCAAGACAATGTTGATTTTACATTTTTATTATCTGTAGTATGTATTATTTAATTTTTCCATAAAAAATATCAGCACTTGCAATGCAATCATAACTTACAACGAAAACACAATAAGGGAGAAAAATATTTAAATATATTCAGTGGTATTGAATATAAATATAATTGTTTACGTTTATGACATTAACATAATTGTTTGCGAACAATACGGGTTTAAGTTTTATTATCCGTCCACGACGTATTAAAACTTCTTGTTTAAAACCATGCATCCATATTTTTTTTCTATTAATACTGAAATATGGATATTACAAGGGAGAGGTACAGGATGTACTCTTTCGATGTTTAAGTCACGTCCTGCCTGGGCTCGTTATCTTGATTGTTAACTCACATTCTGGTCACCTATTCCGACTTAAAACTCACATTGGCCCGGCATGACCAGGTGATTAAGGTACTCGACTCGTAATATGATGGTCGCGGATTTGAATCCCCTTCACAACAAACATGCTCGCTCTTTTAGCCGTGGGAACGTTATAATATTATGGTTAATCCCAATACTCGTTAATAAAAGAGTAGCCCAAGAGTTGGCGGTGGGTGGTGAGAATTAGCAGCTATTCCTCTAGTCTTATATTGCTAAATTAATGAGAGCTAGCGCAGATAGATCTCACGTGCCTTTGCGCGAAATTCAAAAACAAAAACGAACAAAACTCACATCATTATTATACATTCTTATTTTTTACTCTACTTGTGATTGTCTCTTCTAGTATTCAACTTGTATTTTTGCTATGTAGTACGTTTCAAAGTCATTTTCGAGATATATATTCTAGTATGCTCAAAAACATTCTGATTTTTAACCCGCATTTTCGTCTCGTATAGTGAACCCTTAAGTAATATTTTTGTTGTATACTTAAATCTTTACTTTTCATTCTAGTTATCGACTTTGATCCTAACTCAGTTTTGATTATCTATTCTGATCTACAGCTCGTATGTCGATTGTTTTTACTTGGTTCCAGCTCAAGTACAGACTATAGTTTCTGATCTCTAACTCGTATTTTAATAGTATATTCTTCTCTGTAACGCAAATGTATGATACCTATATATGTTTCAAACTAACATTCTGGTTATATCGTTGTATTTGCAGGAAATGTCACATCACACCGCTTCACTAAACTGTTGTTTTATCGGTTGTATATTTTGTGTTTATTTTTGTCTGTTTATTTGTATGTTCAAATGTTATTATTAATGTGTAATAAATATGATTAAATATAAAATTAAAATGTGTGAATTTCTGATATATTTGGGTTTAAACGTTATTCTGTGGTTCCGTAATCTGCATATTTTACAAAACTAAAAGATTTTTGATAATTAATAAATGGGTGATACAAACACTACTATTTAAACATGTAGAGTAAATACAAATAACCAAGTACCAGTGAACTGTATTCGTTCCATTATAAATACCAATAAACCTACCACACAACCATTCTAAACACTAAAAATGTGTGAATAGGTTTTGAGTTTGCAACATGTAATTTCTCAAAAGGTAAGTAAGCCACTTCAGTTGTCTATATAAATCCAGAACGCTTCCGAGCTTCTAAAAACTGTTTTCCCGATAATTCAACCAATTTCATGTCCTAAAGGTACGATATGATAAAAAGCTGCTTAATCAGCTGACTTGTTAACAAAAATAATTTGCTATAATTTATATTGCTTCAAAGTTTTCCAGATATTATATACAAAAAATTACGTTTAAAACACCTTGCAAATACAAACTGGAACGTTCTGAAATAAGACTAGAGTAGAATGCTGATTATCGAATGTATATGTAAAACGTTTTTGTAATAAACCTCAGAGAAAAATTGTAAAATACATGTACAATATATATTTTTTATACATAACTGAATTACAATCACTAATTCAATCTGTTTTTTCATAAAACGTTTAAGAACACAGTGTTATTATATATACTTGTTATTTTTAACATGCCCCCAGTGGCTCAGCGGTATGTCTGCGGACTTACACGCTGAAATCCGGGTTTCGATACCCGTGGTGGGCAGAGCACAGATAGCCCATTGTGTAGCTTTGTGCTTAATTCAAAACAACAACATATTTTTAACATTTTATGTTTGGGAATGCTTTAACTGATCTCTGAGTTTTCTTAGTCCTTTCCTTCACACAATTTTCTCTTCTCTATCCTTTTAGTTTTGTCCATCATTTCTCTCTCTCTCTTTAATAGTTGTTTTTACTCATTAAACACAGTCTTGAATCTCTGACTACAGTTTGTATATAAAAAAAAACTGTTTGTATGCTTTAAATTTCGCGCAAGCCATCTCTAGTTTAGAAATGCAAAAACTAGAAGATTTTGGTTTGTTCTGAATTTCGCTCAAAGCTTCACGACGGCTATCTGTGCTAGCCTTCCCTTATTTAGCAGTGTAAGACCAGAGCGAAGGCAGCTAGTCATCACTACTTACCGTCAACTCTTGGGTTACTCTTTTACCAACGAATATTGGGATTGACCGCAACTTTATAACGCCCCAACGGCTGAAAAGGCAATCTTGTTTGGTGTGACGGGGATTAGAATCCTCGATCCTCAAATCACAAGTCGCGTGCCCTAACCATCTGGCCATGCCGGGCCCTAGATAAAGAACATGGGAAAAAAGAAATATGTTATTAAGTGAAACTCGTAAGATAAATTAACTTTTTGCTATTTTCTAGAAAAAATTGAATACGCATATAAATCCTTCATAGCTGAGTGAGAAATTGCACTATGCTAGTATAATAATATGACAAGGAAAGTATTTTTGAAAGACCACTCAAATGAATATTTTTAGAACAACCAAGTAATTAGTTTTAGTTTCCAGGGTGTTCGAGGGTAATGAAATCTCTCTTTGCATAGGAAAGATAATGATAACATGAAAATGGGGGTAAGATAAAGAGAGAGACATTGAATATTGACAGGCAAGAGTTTGTTCTGTTTTTTGGAATTTCGCACAAAGCTACTCGAGGGCTATCTGTGCTAGCCGTCCCTAATTTAGCAGTGTAAGACTAGAGGGAAGGCAGCTAGTCATCACCACCCACTGCAAACTCTTGGGCTACTCTTTTACCAACGAATAGTGGGATTGACCGTAACATTATAATACCCCCGCAGCTGGGAAGGCAAGCATGTTTGACGCGACGCGCGCGCGAACCCGCGACCCTCGGATTACGAGTCGAACGCCTTACGCGCTTGGCCATGCCAGGCCCGAGAGGCAAGGGATGCAAAAGTAAAAACAATGCATGACCAATAATAAGACAATTTTCCATAAGTACTCCAATAATCGGAAGGGGTTGAGATGATAGAATTCATGGGTTCAGAAGAGTTTTACTGTGGGAGAAACGGGAATACCCCGATAAAAATCACTTTTCTGGTTAGTGTGACCATTAAATTTCTCAGACAGTGCCTCAAAAATGTTAGAAAAGAAGAAAAAAACAAGAATTATTAGGCCAAATTTACACTTATGTTGTGATTATTCTAAGATTAGAATATGTCTGGGCCTGGCATGGCCAAGCGCGTAAGGCGTGCGACTCGTAATCCTTGGGTCGTAGGTTCGCGCCTAACATGCTTGCCCTCCCAGCCGTGGGGGCGTTATAATGTGACGGTAAATCCCACTATTCGTTGGTAAAAGAGTAGCCCAAGTGTTGGCGGTGGGTAGTGATGACTAGCTGCCTTCCCTCTAGTCTTATACTGCTAAATTAGGGACGGCTAGCACAGATAGCCTTTGAGTAGCTTTGTGCGAAATTCCAAAACAAACAGAATAAGTCTGAAGGTAGATGAGGAAAGATCTGATCGTACTCGATGTCGGAATCATTGTTGTCTCTGAATGTGGAAGGTAGGGAAGGTAGAACAAACTTAGGTGTAAAATAAGCCTAGTCAGACGGATTGGTTTTCTAGTGTCTTCGCATTGTTTGCAGTTGCTCTCGTGTTTCCTGATTCTTATTTTTACACTTCTTTTTTTATGTCTTTCCTCACTAGATGACTGAGAGCTGTTAGTGGATGTAGAAACGTCACGTTTCTCACTCCACAGGGTGTGAATTCATTGTGAGATCTTAATATGTGGGCAAGGAACAATTTATAAGCATAAGAAAAAGTTTGATTGATGTTGGAACATACTACATGCTACGATAGAACATTGGTATGTCTTATTCAGGTATGATCAGTATTAAGTAATACAAGGTATATACATACATATATATTGTTTAAAGACTAAAGACAAAGAAATTAAATGTCCCAGAAACGATGTCAGCAAGTAATGTTTTATAGGTAGAGGTTAAGTTTATGAACAGTGAAAAGGCCCTGCTAAATACAGCTGATGTAGCCAGAACCATCAGCGCAGATTAATGAATGACAATTTACTTTGACATTGACCTATACCTATATCCTGTCACTTACTGACATTGACTTCTACCTACAACCTGTCACTTGCTGACACTGACTTCTACCTACAACCTGTCACTTGCTGACACTGAGCTCTACTTATATCCTGTCACTTACTGACACTGACCTATACCTACAACCTGTCACTTGCTGACACTGAGCTTTACTTATATCCTGTCACTTACTGACACTGACCTCTACCTATATCCTGTCACTTATTGAACACTGACCTCTACCTACAACTTGTCACTTGCTGACACTGAGCTCTACCTACAACTTGTCACTTGCTGACACTGAGCTCTACCTATATCCTGTAACTTGCTGACACTGACCTTTACTTATAACTTGTCACTTACTGACACTGACCTCTACCTATATTCTGTCACTTACTGACATCTTTTCCGCGACAATTAATTCCTGTATTTGTCGTCTTTGTAACGAAACGTTAACCCATTATTGTTTAGTACTAATCACACTTAAAGAAGACAGAGCAATGTTTCGTCGAAACATGTGATATGTTCCATTATCGTCGTTTGTCTACCTGTTATTAAAAAGATCTTGCATGAGATATAACAAAATGTCCTGTTTGTTTTAAGGTCGCCATCTTGAATATTAAACATTTCTTTTTACTAATTCACGTCCATACAATATTTGGTAGAGATTCAAATGCTATCAAAGGAGTAAGAGTTATTTTTATCAAAAAATATGGATTTGAAACTCTACGGTCGTTTAGTTTTTTAGCACGTATTACTTTATGTTCTCAGTTGAAGTGAAAAAGCTATATATAAAGAAAACATAAAAATAAGTCAAACATTGTTTTAGAAAATTTCAAAAAATAAAAATATTGCAGTTATAAAAATGGCACACGTTTCATTAAAATTAATAAACACATTAAAATATTATTTGTAATTACTTTGAACCAAGTAATGGTTATTAAAGTGAAACCTAAATGGAAATATGATGCTTATTATTTTAACACGACTTGTCAAACTTCCAGTATTGAAAAATCTTTAGCTGTAGACTTTTGGTGGGACTAACGCATGTTCGTGTTTTATTTTTCACCATATAGTTATATAGGTATTAAATACGCAACTACTGTTTTTTATCTATTTCATCTTAGTTAATAAGCGCTCAACGTTTGTAATTACAGTATCACTATGATCATAAATACAAATAAATTAGTTATCAAACGAACTTTAAGTACAGAACAGTCTGACGACAAATGTACGTGTTTGTTATAGCCAATGAGCTGATAAATAATTAAAGTTCATTCATACTAGAAGGTCTGTACTGTACAAGAATAAAAGTACATGGAACGAGTATTTTAGATTAGTGTCATTCTTTCTATAGTTTTATGGTACATTTGCTTGCTGAAGTTGCCTTGTAAATAAAACTGAAGTTTATTTTTAACATGTGAAATTAATAAATAGTTGGAGGTATTCAATACGCCCAAAGAATTCACTAGCGTATGTTAACACTCACTGTTTTAATCACTCTTGTCTACGTTGTCTTGCCACGTGTGTTTCACTCAGTCAAGTTCTTTAGTTCACTTTGGCTTTACATCTCTTTCAAAGGTCATTATCCAAAGTTCAATCTTCAGAACTCACGCATTTTATTATAGAATTATAACGCATTCGCTGACATATAAAAGGAAACTAATTGTAGAAGTGCATTTACAAACAAATTGTTTGGCATAAACTTAAATAACCTTTCTGGCTATATCTTCTATGAAAGCACAGTAAGAGATCTGAATGTTTGGTTCTTCGTTTCACCATGGCTAACTATTAAACGGTTTCATCGACCTATGTCTGTCTTCCTTTACTTTTAATATTTAAGTCAATGGTCTTTAACTGAATGTGTGAGAAGTGCTATTTTTTGTGCAAGTAAACTTCTGTACACCATCATAAAAAAATACATAACGGCATGTTTATTACTGTCATAGATGAGTGTCTACACATACTATTATATCCCAAGTTGTACAACTGCCTATTGAACAGGGTTAAGTGAACTGCAAATTACGAACATAACAAAATCATCAGTTACATAGGTAAATTATTTCTAGATGCTAGAGCGACATTTTGTCTAACATAAAAAGTGCTTGCTCTGATTTGTAATTATTCAACTAAACCATTCACCATGGAAGCCAATAAGACTTCTAAACTGTTATTCGTATCATTTGACAGTCATTGTAAATCTCTCTGCTAGTCCTTAGTGGTATAGCGGTATGTCTGCGGACTCTGCTATAATTCGGATTTCGATATCCATGGTAGGCAGAGCAAAGATAGCCCACTGCGTATCTTTGTGCTTGGTTATAAACACACAAACTCTCAGTCACTTGTTTTATGTATTCAGCAGACCTTATCTCCTATCTACCCATATCTACTCTTATCTAATCGAATAGCTTTTCTCATATTGGACATGAGATACTGTCTGTTTCTTACCCGGTTTTGATTGTGAATCTGAAAGTTCATGGTTTGTGGTTCGTAACCAAATGTTCAAACTCCTCACTTTAAAGCTATGTATGTGTGGAAGTGACGCCTAAACTCCACTATTCGGTCAGACAAGTGCATACTAACATTCCAGTCCTGTCATTCAAGATTAAGGATGGCTATGTACGGGGGCTTCTTTACATAACTATGTGAAATAATTGTGAAACACGCGTTTATACATTCTTTACTATACAGAGAAATTATTCTGGGTGTTCGACTTAGTATTATATTATTCCTTTAGGAACCAAACATGTTTTTCGATATTCAATAGTATTTTGTATATTTTATCAATTTCTTAGTAAATAGTTCTAGTTACATAAAACAAAACAGTCACTTTTATTAACCAGATAAAAGAATTACCATTATCTATTTTTAATCGTGACATAGCAGCTCTTTGAACGGCTCTGAGTTATTTTGCAGTTACTGTTTTGTTTTAAATATTTGTTCCTTTAATATCAAATGACCAATTCTATAAGTAAAAATTAAAACGCCATATATTTAGCAGACACCAATTTTGTTAAGCAAAATATCCTCCATTTGTTGCAATGGTTTTCTTTCAATAGGGTGCTAAAGAAAATATTCCGTCTCTTTAAAACTCCGTTGTTTTGGAGACAATAAGCTCTTCAAAGACCTCGACAATAGTTTCCTGATTTCTAAATGTTTTATTCCGGAAAAACAACTTCAAATGCAACATAAATTAACAATTAGTTGGCGATAGGTGAGGTAAGTATGGTGAATGCTTCAAAATGTCATATTTCAATTCTTTCAATATTGAAATGGTGATTAGTTATGTATTGTGTCTGGCGTTATCTTGCAGAAGAATCGGATTATTCCTGTTCACTCATGAT
The DNA here is from genome assembly GCA_011833715.1 of Carcinoscorpius rotundicauda. Classification (NCBI taxonomy): domain Eukaryota; kingdom Metazoa; phylum Arthropoda; class Merostomata; order Xiphosura; family Limulidae; genus Carcinoscorpius; species Carcinoscorpius rotundicauda. The sequence goes on along the minus strand of CM022392.1, from coordinate 95,736,523 downwards.
GACTAATTTTTGATGTATTTTATCAATTTGTTGGCAGTGAGACCATGCTGTATTTGTTTTACCTGGTTGCAAAAAAAGGAGTAATTCATAATTCCCTCTGATCACCATACTGTCACCATAACGTATTTTGAGTGCAAAACAGTTTTGCCACATGTCTTGGAGGTTCCCCTGCATGTAACCAATGTTCTGATCTTTCCGTTTGTCGTATAGGATCCACTTCTCGTTACAGGTAACGAACGATTCGCTTCAAGAATGATTTCCTCTTTTTTTAAACCAGTTTTTATCCTTCCGTCAATTCGTGCGGTACCCATATGTCCAATGTTTTTAATCTTTCCGATTGCAGTCAAGTGACGAGAAAAAGTTACACTTGAAAATACTAAGTCTGCTGGAAGTACCAGAACTGTCGTTTATGGTTTGGTTTTCACAATAGCTCTTAATCTTTCTTCATTCACAGCAGGTTGAGCCCTTTTTTAGGGCTATTTTCGAGGTTTATATCACTAGAACAAAATTTCTGGAACCAATGCCGAATAGTCCATTGAAAAGTAGTCATTTGTCGAAACACCAAACTGATGTTTTTAACGCCTTGACTGCATTTTTTCTCAATTTTAACTCATACAAAGAAGTTAGCTTAATTCTTTTGAAAACATAATTTTTTATAGCGTTCCAAAGAAACATAAAAACAATTATGATACAATTTGAAATGACAGAGAAACAAAAAGCACAGAGCTCTCGTCAATACTGAATAGCATAGAGTCAAATTACTGTGACCAACATATCCTAATCGCCTTCACTCTTCAACTCAGCAAAAGTCAGCCATTTCACATGAAACGACTTAATAAACAATTTTAGCTCATATCTTCCTCGTCTCTGACTAATTAATTTACTTTAATTTTGCCTAAAATAATTTCAATTACAGGATAGACTGTTAACTTCTGATCAAACAAGTTACCCACATGAAATATATGTGCCTAATAATATGTACAGCTAATTAAGTATAATGTTCAAACTATGTTACTTATAACGATTAATGCTTTGTGCCATGAGTGGAGTACCCTCGATTTGAACAATACTAAGCAAATAATACTTCATTATAATAAAATAGCTAAACAAGAGAAAAATTAAATTAAATATATTTAACACCATGACTAATACTGTATGTAATGACCATATCATTACATTAAAAAATTAAAGTACACGTAAAATCTGACAAACACTATATGTATGCATTTTAGTACTTTATTGAAAATAGAACAATATCAGAGAATAACAACTATTCTGCATTATAAAATAACTGGTATCATGCTTATAATCATTTATTTATAAATTAATTAAATTAAGTTTAGAAGAAAAATTCTATGTCTCAGTCGACTCTACGCCTTATGTAGGAAAAGGAAAATATTCACATAATTATTCGTTATTAGTTTATCTGAACTTAAGCACAAAACTACACTATGGGCTATATATGTATATCTCTGCTCTGCCTATCACGGGTATCTAAACCAGTTTTATAGTGATGTGAATCTGGAGGCATGCCGCTGTGCCACTAGAGGGCTTGATTATCAGACTAAGTGTGATTGCTGAAAGAGTTATGGTGACTCTACCTTTTGAAAGCTACTAAAAACTTACTGTTTTACTATGATCCATTTTGAGTCCGGAAGACTTCCAATTTTTTGGTTGTAGATTCTGATTACATAGCTGGACATTTTAGCCCTTTCCAACATGGGAAATTTAAAATACGACTGCCTATGCTGCTATTAAACTATAATAGCCATTAGTTGTATGGTTTTGAGAATAATTTCTAAAATAATAGTGATGGCTAGTGGATTTTGCCTTCTAATTATTTTTGTGAAATTCAACAAAATAATTTGTTAGAATTTTGGGGGAATAGGAACCAGTTTGTTTCAACCAAAAACAAGAGATAAAAAATTGTTACAATTTACTTCAGTGTTAAAATTATACAGGTTAATGAAATAAAGTTTTTGTGTTAAAATGTAAAAAAATAATTTTTACTCTTACTTTCTTTTATCAAGCGAGACTTGGTTCTTAGTTGGTGGTAATCTTAATTTCTACAAAATTCTAATAGAGGCGAGAATGTTACCATCTATTCATGTAAAGCTGCTCAAAAGTTAGTTTTCAGTATTTGATTTGAATTTCACATAAAGCTACTCGCTTATCTGCGCTAGACGTTCCTAATTTAGCAGTATAAGACTAGAGAGAGAGCAGCTAATCATCACTGCCTACCGCCAACTCTTGGGCTACTCTTTTAACAACAAATGGTAGAATTGGCCGAAAAATTATAACGCCCTCACTATTGAAAGGGTGAACACGTTTGATATGACAGGGTTTAGAACCATGGGATTAGGAGTTGAGTGCCTTAACCACCTGGCCATGTTGGGTTTAGCTTCAAGTGTAACCATACAATTAAATCAAGAGCACTTTGTATTCTGACGGAACTACTGACACTTTAAAAATACAATTATAAGAGAAGAATCATCCATTGGTTGGTCATATTACCACAGGAATTATATAAATAGTAAAAACTTCAGAATTATAAATTATTAAACATAAGTAGCACTTAAGAAGAGATGTAAATTTAACAAGACAGGTAACAAACTTTATATACTAAACAAATAATTTGTAACAATTAACAATTAATGATTAACACACAAAACATTACTTTATTGCTTGTAACAATTAACAATTAATAATTAACACACAAAACATTACTTTATTGCTTGTAACAATTAGCAATTAATAATTAACATACAAAACATTACTATATTGCTATTATTCATCATCTCAATAACACTTTGAAAATTACAATCTCATACAAAAAATTATAAAATGTTAATTCAAAATTTGCGTTGATTTATGTAGACGAAGTAACTTAAAATTATTTATTTGAGGAGACTTTTATGCTTCTCTTTCTGATACAAAAGTCTTCCAGTGGCACAGCGGCATGTCTGCACACTCACACCATTGAAAACTGAGTTTCGATACCCGTGTAAGAACGAAGATTGTCCATTATGTAGCTTTGGATGCTCAATTCAAAAAGAATAATAATAACATCTGATACAAAATCTGTATTAACTAGAGATCTTGGAGCTACTGAATTTAATAAAACATATTTTATCAAACTTTTCTTTGTGACAAAGCTATCTACTCCCAGTAACATAGCAACATGTTTCAGAACTTACAACGCCAAAAATGGATTTCGGTGCTCGTGGTGAGAAGAGTTCAAACAGTTGGACTACAAATAAACAAGGATAACTGCTTTACTTTATATGATGTCTGGAATTTTCGACTTTGCATGGTCAGATGCTCAGGGCGCTTGACTCGCAATCCGAGGGTTGTGGATTCGACATGCCTACCCTTTCAGGCATTATAATGTGATGGTTATTGTCATTATTCGTTGCTAAAAGAGTTATCTAAAAGTTGGCTCTTCTTCTAATTTCTCACTGCTGAATTATGGCCGTCTAGGGCAGATAGCCCTAGTGGTTTTGTGCGAAATTCTACACAAATAAACCTTATAAATGTTCTACTAAGAACACGTGTTTTATTACTTAATTAATTTTTTTCACATTATTTACGAAGTATACTAGTAAGATGGCATGGATATTTATTTAGTTCTAAGTTTCGCTCGTTCTAAAATAGACCTAATTCATACATTAATAACAGTCATGTATTATAAATAAGAATATTCATATTTCTAAGATGCATTACTTATAGTATTAATTTTAAAGAGCTCAACAACCAACAATTTATATTACATTCATATGAGGTACTGAGCTTTAACTTCTAGCATTTAAACATTTAGTGTGTGTATATGTTGAGCTCGCCTAGGGTAATCAAACCACTGATTTTAGGATTATAAATTCATAGACTTACTGCTGTATCAGCAGGGGACTAAAAATCTAGACAACTTGATACACACAAATATACTTTTTAACTTTAACTTTAGTTTTAGACATTTAAATGAAACCAATTCATCCGTTATTCCCAAAACTCAAATCGCAGACCAAAAATACAAATTTGAAAGTATTAAACATTTCAGATTGGTTATTATTATGTCACTTCAGTTACTCTACACGATTTTAACCGTGTTGATTAAGACACAGTAATACGGACATGCCAGTTTTTACGTAGGTTAAGGCAAAGCTTAATTGTGGCGAAACGGTACTGAGGGATGCTGTTCGAGAAAAATATGCAATAATAACACCCCAGCAAAATTTAGTATGATTGATTATTAATCAATCCGTAATTCAATAAAACAACTACCACAAATTTAAAATATATATTAGAGCTACTTTTTTTCAGGAATTGTGAACATTTATTTTATCCTATCGACAAGAGGAAGTAGGTCGGTTTAATAGAATACACATACGAAAGGCACATCTTTACCTTTATTCATCGTCTTAATCAACCTTTTACTGTGTAATTGTGACCTTCCTTACTACTCTCTGTTAGTTATAAAGTGACTATTTAGATATTTTCTGTCTTTTTTCATAGTTAGTGCAAAATTCCAAAACAAACCTTATTAAATAAATAACTGTACTATTGCACAGAATGAGTATAACAACATTTCATATCTCACAGCCAATCATGTCAGCTAATTTAAGCCGACAAATTCATGCACTGCAACCAGAAAAAAATGATGTGCTCACAAAGGAGTTTCATAAAAGCTCAAGTTCTAAAATATTTTATAGCAATCACATACTGATCAACCAGTTTCAACTGTGACTACACACTTAAGTGACTTTTACAGATCTCAAAAGCGCCTCAGTAACATAAAACAAATGGTATTTAATTAGTTCTTCACATTATTCTCATTTTTCATACAGAATACCTATATCCATGTGTATATACATAATATTATTTTAAATAGGAGCAATAAATGATGGTGTTTTTTTGCAATATCATAAGAAAAATACGTGTTATCAATTTCAGTTATCCGATCCAGTTTTGAGTTTGTTTGTTTGTTTTGGAATTTCGCACAAAGCTACTCGAGGGCTATCTGTGCTAGCCGTCCCTAATTTAGCAGTGTAAGACTAGAGGGAAGGCAGCTAGTCCTCACCACCCACCGCCAACTCTTGGGCTACTCTTTAACCAACGAATAGTGGGATTTACCGTCACATTATAACGCCCCCAAGGCTGGGAGGGTGAGCATGTTTGGCGCGACTCGGGTGCGAATCCGCGACCCTCAGATTATATATATATTATAAATCAGAACTTATACATCGTCACCAACATCAGTTTTGAGCACGAATAGTTTGTTTTCAGTTAAACACAGTTTTTTTTAATTAAGCACAAAGCTACACAATGGGCTATCTGAGCTCTGTCCACCACGGGTATCGAAACCCGGATTTTAGCGTGTAAGTCCGCAGATATACCGCTGAGCCACTGGGGGGCGTTAAACACAGAGCTACACAATAGGTAATCTGGGCTGTACAGGTTTTTAACGTCGTAAGCTTCCAGACGAAGCCATTTGGGAAGGAGAGATAAAACATGAACAAAACTCCCTTACCTTGGAAAAAGGATAAAACATGAATATATCTCTCATAATTAAGTTTATAAATCTAATCATTTACTATTTAGAAACACCTTGGTGAATAATTTATGACTGTTGACTAAATGTCGGTGCTTAATTCATTTCTAATAATTGGCTTTTGCTTTATTTTTCTGAAAAGATACATATAATGTTAATTAAGTATAAAAATAAACAAGGAAAATTTTAATAAATATATGATAATCATAAAACTGAATATATATATATTTATAAAAAATTATAAAGTTCGTAGATTAATTTAATAACACTAATATACTAATCTTTCCCTTAGTAGAAACCGATAATATGATTTTTATTGTGCTACACGTTCTTTCTCTATTTTTAACCAAAACTATAGGCGTGTAACAATATTTGCAGTCTCTTTTAACAATTTGCTATTTATTTTTGATATTGTTTTTTTTTCAAATAATTATAAAGAAAAATAATTTTCACGTTTTATGTGGTATAGAATTTTCAACAAATAAAAGTACACGTACCTATTGTTGAATAAGTAATTCAATTTTCGCAAAAATGGATTGTTTAGTTTAAATATATACTAAGAAAACGTTGAAAGTTATTTCAAAAATAACAGATAATGTGCAAAATATTCACAAGAGGTGATATGGAATATCTTTCATGCGTCTGTTAAAAGGTGACGTTTGTCTTTAATGATGATAAAATGTAATTTCTTCGTGTTCACAAAGCTATCTAGGTACCTACCTTGTACAACGTAGTTCTTTTTAAATAAGATATATATATAGTTCGGGATACCTTAATATTTCTTCAGAATATTAATAATTTCAAATGAAACATAAATGTTTAATACACGCTACAGACGTCCTGCTATAAAATGTCATTATTTATGTTGGAAATCTGGAAACTTTTATATTTTAACTTGTTTTAAACAGCTTGAAATAACCATGCTAGCGCGAATGATACATTATTTTCCTATAAAACTGTTACGTACCGTATTCAAGCATACTCAAACAAACAAATAAATGTGTTCAGGCGTGCTCAAATAAGTTTGTTTTTCAATTTCGCGCAAAGCTACACCAGGGGTATCTATTCTAGTCGTCCCTAATAGTGTAAGAATAGAGGAAAGGCAGCTTGTCATCATCACCCACCGCCAACTCATGGGTTACTCTTTTATCAACGAATAGTGGGGTTGAGAACACGTTATAACACCCTCAGGGCTGAAAAGGAGAGCATGTTTGGTGCGACAGGGGTTCAAATAAGTGATTATGAATCTGAAGCAACTTCTTTTACACATATTGAAAGAGGCTATTATATAACAATCTTAATATATTTTAACTGTATCCATAGTGGAACAATTTAGTTGTGTTGATTTAAAATGGGTGTTTCTAAACATATAATAGCCAAGTGCACATTTTGAATATGACGAAATTACTGTGATATTAACTGAATCATTACTGATTAGTTCCCCAGTGGCTCAGCGATGTGTCTGCGGACTTACAACGATAAAAACCGGGTTTTGATACTCGTGTTGGGCAGAGTACAGATAGCCCATTGTGTAGCTATGTGCCTACTTCAAACAACAACAACGTTACTAATTAAGAATCATCACACTTGAATTATTTTATTATAAAAATAACTTAATACACTCATATACATATATATATGACGAATTATGTACGTAATGAAGGAAAAAAATGGAAATTACTTTGACTGGGTGAGTAACTCCTCGGAAACAACTTTAGAACCCTACGTTAGCCTAAAATTTCCGTAACTACAATCTGATACTTTTACAAATAGAAAACACATTTCAAAGTGAAACATAACATTCACATATTATTTAAATATATTGTAATGAAACTTAGAGGAGGAAATGAGGTAAATTAATTAATTGTCATCACTTATCTACATGTGTTTTTCTGTCCTTGAAATCAAACGCTGACCGACACAGTTTTAATTTGTTATGAAATCTCTCTTTACTAAAAGTATTTAAAAGAGTCGTTTGTCTCTGTGTAAGTTGTCTGTTGCAGAAGAACACTTTGGGATGAAGTGATGACGTGGATCGTAGAAACTTTCTTGTCCTCAGGCTGTGTTTTACCATTAGAGGTCGCTTTTTCTAAGATACTCATTCGAAATTTAAGGTTGCCATAGAAACATGTGGGTTTTCTTGAGTTAGAGGCAAACTGCTTGGCTATATAACGCTGGAACATCAGAACATAACAGATTTTAAGTGGACTGTCTCTCAACTGGGTGCGAATGAAAATCAGCAAGTGTCAACTTCGATTAACTGGTCTACCAGAAGACTTTAATAATTTGGCTTTTTTAACAGGACTTTCATGGTACGTTTTTAAACGAACAGTATGAATTATTAACTTTCATTTTTTATTCTTTCTCTTCTCTACAAGATATAGCTTTTTAATAACTGACAACAGAGATCGTGTTTAATGTTTACATTATAATCTAATTGGCATTTATATGTATATATTTAGATGCACAACCAATATTTTAAATCACACGACTGTGGTAGAATATCTGTTCCTGTCATTCATTTGTGTTACTTTCTACCATTAAAAACGTTTACTTTTCTGATAACACAATTTAAAGTAATACTTGCAAGATATGTATTTTAAATAAATGTATAGTTTTTTTTCTAAATGCTTTTTATGGTTTCTTTTGTTATGCAATTCAGACTGTTTCTATAACCGTTTTGAAATAGTATGCCAATTAATTAGTTAGCTAGATACCATACCACTACTTCTAGTTTTAACTGAAAATATATTTACATAAAAAGAAAATTTATTTTAATACTTTCATTTATTATTTGAGTTTATTTCACTAATTTTTTTATCGAGATTACGTGTTTAAAATTAATATTTTTACATATTTTCAATAACTGATGATTGAAGAAGGTCAACAATTTAACAATAGTATTCTCGCCATTTAAAGCTCGTTATAGTAAATTGTATAACGTAAAACACATTGTTATCTGAAGGTCGATAAAGCAAGCATACAATTAAGTGTTATCTTTCTCAAAAATTAAGTTAAGACTCAAGTATATTGTCACAATAATAAAATATAGCTCAGAACAGCTGGATGATTATTAACACTTTTATTAATAAGCAGATAACAGCGTTTCGACCTTCCCAGGTTATCTTCCTGTTTTCCTGTTTAACTTATAGTTGAAACATAGTGTACACCCACTTGAAGCGATAGAAAATAAATCAGAATTATTTAAAAAGTTTTCTTTTTGTAAAGTGTATCTTTGGTAATATTTCTTCCATTGTCAAATGCAACACAGGATTTTCCCTCTTTGTACAGAGTTTAGACTTTTTAAATATTATCTTCTGGTATAGTCAGTTGTGACGCAATTTTACTATATTGCTTCCAGCACTGTGATGATACTTTGTAATACAATATCGTCAGACTGAAAAACGGCCGTTTTGTAAACTTTCTGCTTGTTTAATATCTGTAACTAAAATATTGTAAACTGAAAAGAATGTCAGGATGGAAAACTAGCCCAGACATATGCGGAAAAGGCTAGACACAAGCGAAGTGAGAACAAACAAACTGAGGCAGTATGTCAATTTACTTTTAATATTATTATCATCACACGATAGAACTAGTCTTAATAATAACATTATTATAAGATGGGTCACAGCGTTCAACGTTTTGTTGTTGTTTGTTTACCATTTTTGTTAACCTTAATTTTTTTATGAATCAGTTCATTTCACAAATAAAAAATGAAGTTTTACACAGCTATTCTTGGTGGAGTCTCACATTACAAATTTGGGTTGATAATTTTTGTATTTAGTACACATCTCAGTGGCAACAATTTTGTTAATTGGAACATTTTGCTTGTGTCTTCTATTTATCCACTTTTCAGGCCATTCCACGCCTTTTCACTTTGACTAAGCTTATTGATTCGCGCCACCGCTGTTTTAATATAGCATTAATTCGATATAAGATCGGATTGGATTTCAAAAAAAATATTACAGCTGGGTTCATTCCTACTTTGCTTTAAAACGTGTAAGATTCCGGTTCGTGGGATTTTTCGATTCATTTTTCTGCATTATATTATGAAGGTCGCAACGATTGAACTATGGTAACCTCCATTAAATATCAAACTATGGTAACTTCCATTAAATATCAAACTATGGTAACCTCCATTAAATATCAAACTGTGGTAACCTCCATTAAATATCAAACTATGGTAGTCTCCATTAAATATCAAACTATGGTAACCTTCTTTAAATATCAAATTATGGTAGCCTCCATTAAATATCAAACTTGGTAAATTCTATTGAATATCAATTTATGGTAACCTCCATTAAATAGCAAATAAAATTAAGTTTTTGAGATATTTCACTAATAGTTTGAAAAACTGATACCATTAGTTGTAACGCTTTGATATTACTGTTCCTATTTAAATAACTTTTCACAGTCTTTCTCCTGCTGCACAGCAAATCCAACGTTTCCATTATTATTGTGAAGTTAAACTTCGTTTTGTGAAAAAAATAATAATCTATACACATTTTTTTTGCAATAATTTATCAAAAATGAATTTTTCTCCGTCTCCGCTGTTGTTACATACAGGTTCAAGTACGCATAAAGATGAAAAAAAAATTAAAATAATTTTAACATTATTTCACATAGATAATTTTTAATATGTTTCTCATCCTTTACGCAACGCTTCAACAATTTTTTGTAACAAACAATGGATATTATTTCTTTACAATGGAATTTATTTAATATCATGATTGTTATCGAAATAATCGGTTAACGTTTATTTATTCATCTGTTTTTGTTTTTTCAACAAAAATAACCACCTCAGAACATCTATATTTTTAAAAGTTTTTGTATCCATCGTTTTTAATTAAACACAGTAAGTTCTATCTGTACATTATTTGAAAACGTGTGTGACTAAGGAGAAGTAGGGGTTGCTAAAATCTATTTTAACGAAGTCTATCCTCAAGAAGCAGTAAGATGTTTGAAAGATTTGTAAAATAAGTTCAGAAATGTATGTGTTATGATTGCGTTATTAATAGCAACTCGGAAGTGATAACCTCTATTACTTGCCTGTGATAACTAGACACTGATACGTCCTTTCTTCACTGTGCTTTTCTGCACGTGTATTTAACTTCCAGAAATCTGAATCTTTGGTGACTGAGATTATATGTTATTGTTTATCAGGTTAACGTGTGAATGTATATTTCTTTATATCGATATATATGTATTTCTTATAGATACCTAGAAATATTTATTTAGAAATAACAGTTATATGTTCCATACGACTTAACATCTCTCGAAAAAAGACAGCTTGTCATCACAAACCCCACTAAATCTTAAGCTACTCTTTTACCAATGAATAGTGGGATTGACCTTAATATTATAACGTCCCCACAGCTTCCAAAAAGCGAACATGTTTTGGTGGGATAGACATTTAAACCCGAGACCCTCAGATTACGAGTTGAGCGCTCTAACCACCTGATTATGCTTGGCCATTCGCAAAGTGGTGTGTTTGTAGATTTATATTACTAAAAATAGGATTCCGACAGTGGAGCATTGTGCTCAATAAAAAAGGAAAAGAGTGGTTCAAATTAAACATTAGAATTGAAATAACATTATGAATTATTTTGTTTCATTGAAATATCTTACTAGTTTAAACAAACCGTTGATTACCTTCATTAACTAACTTTATTAATAAAAGCAATATATAAATAGCATTTTATTTGAAAAATAAAGAAATTTTCAAATAGAATTGATTGAACGCAATGATTAATAAAAGTAAATCAATAACAAGGATATTCTGCAAAGAGTCTTTTTGATTAACAACTTATCAATGTGTAAGTTTTGTTGTTTTATTTTTAAATGAAGCACAACGTTATACAAAGCGCTCTCTGTGCTTTGGCCACAACTTGAAACGAAACGTGGTTTCTAGTGTTATAACTCCGCAGACAAACCTGAGTGCCACTAGAGCGCTCAATGCATTAGTAACACTGTGCAAAAAGAGTTTTTGTTGAAGTTTACCTTGTTGATTTGCTTCCGTGAAAGTTTAAAATTCGAGACGATGAGACTGTACTGTTCTAGTCTTAAACTGTTTAATGAAAGTCAGATAGGAAAATTTGGTGAAATAAATATCAGTTATAATATGAATAAAGTTTGCGTACTTGTGATTGACTAAGAGTTAAAGCGAACTACACGGGTGCTAAACAACCACTATTTATTCTTGCAGGTATCGAACATGAGCCTGAACGTTCCAGTCAAAACCCACAATTTTCCCATTTGGGTCACTGTTGCTCCTCAACTGGTAGTCAACCGTACAACACCTGAGATGGATGTCAACGATGAACATACAGTACTAAACGAAGACACTTTTCAGTCCATACTGGGTAGTCCCTTCAAAGAAATACGAAAGGAACTTCAAACCGTACTTTTGTTTTTAATTTTTATCGGTAGTGTCATAATTAACAGTTTGGTTTTTATTTTATTCTACAAAAAACCGACTCTCCGAACCTTTTCCAATCGTTTTGTTCTAAATCTATCACTGACTCATCTGCTTCAAGCTGTTATGGTTATGCCTTATATTCTCGTGTCAGGGGCATTCGGTGAGTGGCCTTTTGGTAGTGTTTGGTGCCAAATAAGTGGAATTTTGTTTTTCTGTTTCAGCATGGAGACTGTATTTTCTCTGGTGCTCATTACTGCAGACAGAAACTGTGCTGTCAATAGTCCACTCCATTATTCCATAACAATAACTAAGAGAAAAACAGGAGTTTCCATTGCTGGAACATGGTTCCTCGCCTTTGTCATGTGCCTTCCTCCCCTCTTTGGAGTTTCAAGAATACAGTACCGCGAGTCTTGGTTTGCATGTGCTCCAGTTTGGAATCCAAGTGATGTCTGCACTATTGCATATTCAATTCTACTGTTGGTAGCTGGATTTGTAGTGCCGTTGGTAAAACTTAACTGGAGCTATTGTTCCATGTTTCTTGCAGCCAAAAGTAGCAGTGCCCGCACGAGAAGACATGTAGTTGGTGCCAGTTTGACAGAAGTTCAACTGACTAGCTGTCAGAAAACCTACATTTTAAAGCGCAAACCTTACCATCGGAGTAGTTCTTTCTTCAGTCAGCTGTCTATTTTCGGCAATGAGTGGAAGGCCATTAAAACTGGTTTGTTAGTTGTTTTTTCTTTTATCTTTTGTTGGCTGCCTCTCTTTCTTGTTGTTGGAATTGAACCCTTCATGAAAACTAGCAGTTGGATATCAGACTACTTTTCTTCCATTGTTATCCTTTTCCCACTTAGTGCCTCTATAATAAACCCATACCTTTACGTCTTTCGAAACAGAACCACTTTGGCATACGCCAAACAGTTTTTTCGCTGTGGTAATACAAATAAAGATATTCAGACTTCTAAGACAAGACTTATCAGCCACCACGTTCTTCGATCCATTGATAAACAAAATACATTCTGTTCAACTTGGCAAGGCAACAACTCTGTTAGCGCCTTACCGACAACTCTTCTTCAAGAAAACTGTCAAGTTGAAGGATATACTTATAGAAGTGAAAATAAAGTTCATTCCACCTTAAATATTCAAGATAATCCATCAGATAAACCGTTATCAACCATTCCCCAAATACTGCAACAAAGACCTCTCCTAAATAATTACTATTTATTTTCACCACCATCACCTGAGCATGTTCTTGTCTTACATCTGCAGCAACGAGCACATCGTGATCCTAGCTTCATCGAAACTATTGAGTTAAGAGGAGCTTCTGTCAATAACATGATGGACAACCTCAACATCCTGGGAAGACATAAGTATCTTAGAAGAAGCACATGTGCAGGTATCATCACAAGCGACGCCACTGAAATGGAACAGCCAACTAGACCAATAATTGCTCGTGCTCGGTCTTTAGAACAAGATGAGAACAAGACACAAACTGTCTCTTGTTACACATCCAGATTTAATGGCCAAAGACGGAAATCTTTACCACTTCGACGTTCTTTTTATCACATATCCAGTGAAAGCACTCTCACGTCTTCACTTTCAACAGACTCTCAAGATTCTAGTACGCCGGTCTTTATACCTAAAAATCGTGAAAGAATTCAACTGATCCGTCAACACTCTATAACGAAAACTTACCCAAACATTGATCAAGACGCTACTAATATGGGCATAGACAACAACAGCAACGCATTATACTTTAATTACAATGAGTAAGAACAAAATAAGAAAATGATACTCCAGAAGTCACAGCGCGTTAATAACTGGTACACAATGAACCAAAGATTACGAACTTATGAATTGTGTAAGACAGAAAGTACGTTAAATTATAACAGATTATGTATTATTAGTATTTTTCATTGTGTGGCTGAGGTAATTTTTATTTTATATGAATTATTTCTCATGTATTTTATTTTATTTAACGTATAAAAGTTAAAACTTTAACATTCTTTTAAATTAATAAACAAAACTTTCTTGCAAAAAAAGAAGACATTCTTAGGTTTTCTAACTTTGAAACTTAAATTGTTATTTTGAATATTTCGATTAAATAAAAGCATTATATAGTCTTTTTACTGTGTAAAGCAGTGCATGCATATTCTAAAATAAAAACGACGATAAGTGAGGTACTTTATTAATCAACCTTTATTCAAGCGTCCACAGTTATGACATAATATATAGTTGTTATGGTTTCGAACTAAAAGTCTCCTGGACGTTTACTCTTTTTATGGTCTCTCTAAATTTTACGATTGTCAAGACCTCTGAACTAACTTACTGGCATTTTTTTAAAGAGTCAATAAATATAAAAGTTACTCCACTCTATTAAAAAGTTGCATCTGATGTAAACATGGATTTTGTTAAATTTGTATTCAAATAATTTGTACACTTATTAAATATGTGTACGATGACTTGACTCTGGGGATATCTTAACGTGTGTTTTACCTTCACCTTTCAGTTTCTCGCTGCAACAGGGGTAAGTCTACGGATTTACAACTTTAAAATCAGGAGTTTGATTCTCCTCGGTGAACACAGCAAATAGTCCGTTGTGGATTTGTTATAAGAAAAAGACATACCTTCAAGATTCTAGTAATTACTTCATTAACTGATCGTATAAGACTAAGAAAAGGATGTTTCTAATGTTCTTTTCTTTCGATTTTCTTCTTTCCTGGTTATATTAAAAGGAATGTCCGTCATGTTTCTAACATTAATCAAAAATATTTTGATAATAGAAGATGCCGAAAAGTTGCGAAGCTTTTTGACAAATGCTTTTATAATTACTTAAGTGTTTGTCATAATATTTTTTGTATTTCAAAAAAAAAGACTTTTTCTCCATACAGTTCTGATAATATAACTAATATTGCGAATGTGATTCATAGTTTTTTATTGTAGCGTTTATTGTTGTTTTCTATATTTGTCTGACCTAGAACTTATTGTTGAGCTTGGAAAAGATAAAAAAAAAATTGGCATTTGATACAAATCTGTATATTAAAAACACAAATTTATCGCTTGTATTATTTTTTGTTTATAACTCTGTTGTAAATAAACAGTTTGATATTTAATAGAAATTGTTGGGCTCACCTTATTTATGTTAAAAAATTAAGTAAAGATATCTATCATACATTGTCTTATGTTTAAACAGATTCCTCCAAATATAAATCATGATACGTAGCTATATCTATAAATCTACAATCTTTAGGCTGATTCCAATGGTAAATGATTTATCTGGTTTAAGTTTATCGCAAATGTTAAACTTAATTATTTTTAAAAGCAATAGCTTATCTCAGGTTTATTTATGTATCTGTTTCGAAATCGCGTGTTGTGTAGTTCAACTTTTAGGAATTGATGATTGTTGTATTATTTCTTCATGTTACTGAAACCTTCAAATTTCTTTTCGTCGTTTTAACCGAGTGTTATTGGATCAGAATATTTTGTGGTGCACAGAAAAATCTAGGCCTCGGTCAGGCTATAAACATGCATACGAAGCGTAGTTGTAGTTAAAAAGTGTATGGTGATTATTTTTGTAAAATGAAAATATCTCACATTGTATTGTGACAATAGAGTAGAGAATAAGAACTTATGTTGTAAATTGTGTTCTGAAGTAATTGAACCAGTCTGTGTGGACTTTGACGAAATGAGACAATTATTCATAGCTTTGTATACAATTATGGTAACCAACAGTTGTAACATGAGTAAAATCATTACAGTTTTTTTTGTGATAATAGAGCGGAAAGAATAGCTCACCTTTTCAGATTGTGTTCTAAAGTAACTTTAACAGCCTACGTGGAACTTTGCAAAAAAAATGCAATCACTTAATGTGCTGAATACAACTGTGCTAACTAACAGTGTAAGGAACATTTGTATATGCATTTGACTTGTTTTAATACACTATTTTGAAACTGTGTGCTATTTGTTTATCATTATAATTTATCACTAACATTTTCCTAATATCTACTATAAAGAATCTGGCACATACATCCGCATATGAAACCTGACATGCTATTTTCCTATATATTATCAGCTCCACTTTAAAATTTAATCAGTATTGCACATCCTAAACTACATCAATGTCACACTTCTTCCTATTTCTATTCGTTGTCAGGTTTTTACATTTGTATTGATAGGAAAGATGTCTGTGACTTGTTGGTGTTAAATTTCAACAATAAATAAACAAAACACAATCCACTTAGTTCAAAATAATTCATTAAAATAAGTCAAACTTATATACAAATGTTTGTCAGACTGTTACTCGTCACAGAATGGTATTTAGAGCTTCAATTAACTGCCTATTTTTGTCAAAAGTTTATAAAGTTTTTTCAGTCATTTAGAATGAAATTGAGAAGACCAATTATTCTTATTTATTCTGTTGTCACATTCTGTTATAATTTTACTTTGAAAATCATCACTATTCACTCTTTATGGTTAAACTGAAAATCATACAGACTACATCTATTTGACTATATCTCTCACTAATTTTGTTAAATTTGAACTACATTTTCACGCATATTTATAAATAGCCCAATCGAATTCTACAAATTTTTACAAAATACAAGATATTATTCAGATTAGGATGTAATAATACTCGGGATAATCTTAAAATATTATAGAAAAGATGACACAATAATACACCAATCGTCAATTTACAACAGTTAAACTTTACAAGGTATGATTTCACAGTTATATAAACAAAACTTCTGAAAATAACTAAATCTAACACTCATATTATACATAAATTAAAACAGTCATGTATATCTAACAATAAGTCTCCTCAAGAAAAATATTTACATTATTTTTATACTATATACAAAGACTGTTTTCCATTTATGCACAAAGTCAACTGATAAAGTCTGCACTGACATTTGCTGCCCCTTAATGGTTTCTCAAGGAACAAAGTACACCTTGTTAGTTTTAACACTGTCTATTTTGCACCTCTGGATGTATGTAATTAGTGGATAGTCCGTCGGGATGATGAACTCTTTTCTGTAGTGGTTGTTCTGGAATTTCTGGATACGACAGTCAGACATTCAATCACAGAGTTGTTCTTCTCAGCATTCAACAGATTTTTAGTGATTTACATTACTGGAAAGAGACTGTCTTGATGTTCTTACAGGATTACTACCCCAGTCAGAAAGTCATAACGATGAACAGTTGCTGAAGTTTACATTATAAAGAACGTCAGGCTTAATACTATGTGGTTCAACTTCTGGATTGTCATATGATTTGAATGTTACCATTTCATCTTGTTTAAATTATCGTTTTTGGTCAGGTCTATCAGTGATACAGCAACTTTAGCTTCTTTTCTTCCATGGCTATCTGTCAATTGCCCACCTTATGTCTAACAAAGTCTAACACAGAATAAACAGTGATAATCAGAACTGTTGCTCACAATAGCCTGAACATACCTTCTCAGTTGGTGATTTTATATAATAAATTTCTCATTACGAAGTTCACCTCCTGGGAGTCTATGCAGAAGCAAGTTGAGCCATTCTTATTCTTCATGATTGCGACTGGTAAACAGTAGACCGACTTCAATGGTTCATTGATTCTACATTCTAGCATTCCCACAACTTCTTGTTTTATCAGCTGTCTCATCACACAGGGCATCTGGTAGAGCTACACCTTGACTATATCCCTGGTTTTTGTTTCAATTTTGTTTTGCACAAGTTATGTCTTGTCTGGTCAAACTGTGGAGATATTTGCATACTTATACAGTAGATATTGTAGGTATTTCTTCTGGCTTCCCGTCAGTTCTTCACCGATGTCAGCATTTTTGTACATTTCATCTCGCCTATGAGACAGCATTTAGAACTTGCACTTCTGTGCTTCAATAGCTGCATCAGCTAGTTCTTCTGCCCTTTTAAATAACATTTTCAAAAGATTGGTTTAGTATAACTTGATTTCCCATCTACTTTCATCTTATAATGCATTCTGCTGGCCACTTCCTGCACTTCAAAAGCTCTCTTCCACTGCAGGGTGAATCTAATGTTGTCTTTGAGCAGCAACACTACGATCCTCTGTCCGACTTGAAAATGTTTATCTTCAACCTTTTTGTCATAGAACTTTTTCTGACTGTCTTGAACTGCATACAAACGCTCTCGAAAAGGTTATCAGGTCTCCTTCAGTCAGTTGTTGAGGTCTAACACATTGAGGTATATGTTCCTCACTTGTGACTCTTTTTCTCGCGTGCATAATTCTTTCAATATTTACATCACAACACGTACTGTTCTTCCGTTCAGTAATTAAAAGAGTGAAAATAAGTTACTCACTTGTTGAACTTCTTGGTAAGCAGGTACTTGTCCCAGCTGCGTGATCTTTCCTGGAGCATATCCTTCAGTATGTACCTTAAGACATCACTGACTGTCTCATAAAGTTAATTACATCTGGGATTGTAAAGGGTGATAAAGAGCTACCTCGAGTTGATATGTCTGCACACCTCTTTCATTGATTCTGAAGTAAACTTTATCCCACTATCACCCAATACTCCTTTTGGAAAGTATACACTGCAGAACAATTTCAGGAGGACTGTTGCTACTCTCTCCATCTCCATTTTAAGTAATGTTAAGGCTTCTGGATAATGTATTACACAGCCGACTACTATCATTGCATACAAGCTATATTTATCAGACACAGGTACTAGTGGTCTCATTACATCCACAGCTAATGAATGCATTTTTTTATGAGTGGCATCTCATTTGATAGCACGGCAGCTACCTTCCCTATAGATATTTCCTTTGACAAATGTTACATGACCTGCAGCATCTAGTCACGCACCTGATGATCTCTTTCCTAAAAAGGTTGTTGGGAATTCTGTTTGCTACCTTCTTTGCTCATGGATTTTCTTCTACAATCGATTTTTGAGCCAATTCATTACTTGATTATGGTCCATGATAACGATAAACCCACTTGAAGTTGAAATATATTCTCAAGATGACTGGTATGGATATTAAAAATTTATGTGCTCGACTTTCTCCAAGGCGTAGTCCAAAGCTTCTGCAATGAAGGGAATTTCTTCTGTGCTCTCGTCAGATCCCATTGGCATACATTTGAGTATTATGTCTTTTTCTGTTTTAAGGGGGTTGAGATAGACTGCTCACTCACCTTTGTTCCAGTTGTGATTTTGGGCAAATCTTTCATATCTCTCCAGGTAGGAATCCGTGCCGTTTTCCGTTTTTTTTTTTATCAAGTTTGAGATACCTCTTCAAAATACCTAATGAACAAATTTTGTTGCTACGGCAATAAACAAAGATTATCTTTCGATATATTTAGAGGTATATCAAAATAAATTATCTTTACTTTGAAATGAATATTTCAATGCAGCACGAAGATACCTTAATAAACTCTGAAATTTATAGATAAAGACAATTATGTCAAAACAATCACATCCTTATTTTAGTAGTTCTCAAACAACAAACAGATTCGTAGTTAATAGTTTTTGCCTTATAGGGAGTACTATATGAACACAATACTCAAAACATAAAAACGTATGTACAGCGTATAAATTGTTCTCTGTCAAAATATATACTTATATTATTTCCTACTTTGATTTCTTTTCCAGCGGTTAGTTTCTTTGTTATCACACTATCATTTTATATATGCATACAAATACATATACACGAATATAGAAAAAATTACTGTAGGTGAATAACTATTACTATTTGTTATTTGTTTGAATACTCAAGATTTCAATTTGAATTAAAACGTATCTTATATTACCCATGTTATAGTTGCTAAAAAATAAATAATTTGTTTTTTACATCTCATTAAAGTATCCAAAAAGATGCTAAATAGAATCACATGGTGGGAGTGAATCTACTTACGAGGTGCGAAATAATGGATACACACGGTAAGATTAAAAGAGTAAATATATAGGTGCATTAGTGCTATTAGAGGACGAGGCTTAATACTTCCAGAGTAATGTATATCAAAAAATAAGTCTTAGAGCAATAGTTAATCCGTTTTCCTGTAAAAAAAACATATTCGAAAAGATTCAATTTAATCATAGGGCAAACTAAAGAATAAGAATGACATATTTACTAAGCATAAATAATTAGTTCGTAAGGCCCAAAACAACCTATTTAGAAGGTACAAATAAAGATTTCGCAAGCTCAAAAATGAGTTCTCGAGACAAAAGCGAGAGATGTGTATAGAGAAGAGTTTATTCACTCAAAGGAAGCGAGAGAATTACAGCGCTCACAACGCAAGTATCGAATTATTAGTAAAGCAAAACTTCACTTACTAGAGAAGCAAATGCTTGTACATTACTACGTGAATAATACACGTAACAGAAGAGCAATGTTACATATATATGTGAAAGGCAAGCTTAATTTCTTTTTGTAAGAAAGAGCTAATGATTTCGTGGTATAAGATTTATTGTAGGTACAAGGGAAGAATTTATCTTGTTTTCTTCTAATAGACAGAGACACTCCCCTTTTTTAAAGATCATATTCAAATTTGTGAAACACAAAATAATTAGAAATAAAAACATACCCTTAATTAACGTTAATCCTTGACTTCTCTTGTATGTCTAAACTATTATATCTCGTTCTTTATTAATCAAAAGTTCATACAACGTTATACACACGTATGTATGCGCTTGTGTAAGTATTTTTTATCAAAAGTGAGCATGCGCTGTACCAAGGAAAATCACAAAGTTAATATTGCAGTGAGATAACTGGAACTGATAATTGTTTCTAATATTTATTAGATTTACAACCTTAGATTCAGTGCCTATTAACATATTTATCCTAGAGTATTGATTATATCTCATAACGTTATTATTTCAATGAGTAATTTTGCTATAACATTCTTAATATTTAGTATTTTTCTATAACTAAACGAACAATAATTGAAATATAAATACATATATGCCTATATATAGTTATTTTAATGTATAATTAAGATAAATACTTTTCATACATATATTTTTCATAATTGTCATGAAAGTTTTTTTAAAAAATATTTTTGTATCTTCAATGTCTGAATGCTTAATATCATATTTAATTTGCTGTGTCGAGATAAGAAAGACACGTCAAACCTCACATAAAACACATTCTTACTGTCTTTGTCGAAATCATCTGATGTCGGTGTTATTTACAAGAGAATTAATAAACTTTCAAACTGTTCATAAAACAAGGAAGCCTTTTTATTAATGTCGAATTTGTCAAACTCACTCTAAATGTATCTTTGAGAAGTAGCACATGAGAACCAACTCTTTTCTACAGCCTTGGTGTAAGACATATGATTATAAAATATAGCACATTGCTATTATAAATACTGTCTGTAACTTCATATTAGTTTATGTTAAACAATCATTACTTGGTTGGTTTTTCTTGCACTTTTATAACTTCAGTAAAGCGAGTGACATGCTTTATGAAGTTATTGACGTAATCACTATAATTTCATCCCAACTTGTCATAGAAGGTGATGCAACCCACCCACATTAGTTTTTCTTGAGTTGTGATTAGCAATTTTATTTTACTCGTTTCTGCTCAATAATTTTTAATGGGATTAAAACCTATAGACTTTGCTGGTCAAGATAGTTTTGTAACGTCCTCATTGTCAAGATAATCCAGTATAATATGCACATTGTGCCAGTGGAACTGGCAAATTTTGCACTATCATCCTGCAGAAATATTGTCTTCATGTGATGCCTGTAGAAGGCACCATTGACGTTGTCCCTGGATGATACGAGGAGCAGTTTTAACATCACGATGAATAGCTGTTTAAACATGTATTGCACTATCGTCTATGTGTTCTTTGTGGGAAAGACAGTGTTCTCTCATCTGTTCTCAAGCGAGGCGACGAACACGAATTTTATCATCAGCTTTAATAAACCGGAGACAGGACTGATTTGAAAAAATAACATTTTGCCGATTTCCTTACTATCAGGTTATCACATAAGTATTGGCGTTTGCAACACTAAGATTTAAAAGGAAAAAAAAAGAACTCAAATAAAAAAATAACCAATTTTGTGTTTTAAATCACTTTCAATAACAGTCTGTTAACGTCTCAAAATATTTTAAAGACCACGCTTATAAAAAATCAGGTGGTTTTGAGACAAAAAGGTACAAAAGGTTTTTTTTAACTCATCCGCAGAAGTAAACTGTTTTTCATTCATATAAGGTTACAAGCTTCTGAAAAAATAGTGTTTTGAAGGAGCAAAATCAGGAGAGTAAGAGGGATAGGAAAGTTTCTCCCAGCTTTTCAATTTATCGGAAGTGATTTTAGCTGTGTGAAAACATGCATTGTCATGGTGAAAAACAATTCCTTTCCGATTCACCAAAACAGGTCTATTTTACTTTAGTACAACGTTCAATCGATGTATTTGCTGACAGTATTTCGAAACAGTGGTTGTATGGTTTAGTTGTAACAACTCAAAAGGTCCGGCATGGCCAAGCGTATTAAGGCGTGCGACTCGTAATCTGAAGGTCGCGCTAAACATGATTGCCCTTTCAGCCGTGGGGGTGTTATAATGTGGCGGTCAACCCCACCATTCGTTGGTAAAAGAGTAGCCCAAGAGTTGATAGTGGGTGGTGATGACTAGCTGCCTTCCCTCTAGTCTTACAACACCAAATTAAGGACGGCTAGAACAGATAGCCCTTAAGTAGCTTTGTGCGAAATTCAAAAACAAACAAACACAACTTTGCTGATTCATAATAATTTATGAAAGATCAAAATAACGAAACATAATGTTAATATATTGTATCTAATTCCACTAACTATTGTATAGACTTCACGTATATTTTACATAGAAACTCAGTTATTTCAAAGCTTTTGTTATTCATCTTATTATATCTGGTGTTGTAGCACATAAAAATAAAAAATACGCTATATGTGAGTAACAGTGTTATTGAACGGTAAACATAAACAAGTCGGTAAATTGAGTTTTAAATGTCATGTCATTTTAAACAGTTACTTAAATATACGTTTAAATAAAACTTTAGAGTGAAACAAACGCGAATTAAAACTACGTATAAATAACAGATTGGTATTATAATTGCTAACTTGAAGAGCTTAACGCCTGAAAGTCAAAGGCCGATAAACATGCTCCACATTTTAAAACGTGGAAGCTTTATAAATATGACAGCCAATCACGTTATTCGGTTTAGTCACTTAGACAGCGAGTGCTGCACTTTCTCTGGTTAGTAGTTCTAAATTAATTATCGTTACTTTGGAAACCTAAAAGTCACTAACCCGTCCATTTAGCACATGTATTGCATAAAGTGCCTGAAAAATAACAACTCTTTAACGATAAATATGTTGCTCTTAGAGTTGTGAATATTCACATGCCTAAAAATGTTCGATTTGTTAAAAACGTACACAAACTGGTAATGATCCATTTTGTGATCCAACCAAATTTCAATATTTGCCTTACAATATAAGCAGCGAATTTATATCACTTCACAGCTGACAGTAAAATGCATTAGCTTTAATTTTCGTGAATAGAACATTTAGATTCGTTTCACATTATTTAGAATTTTTACTCCTGTCCTTTTAGCTTTGAATTGCTAAAATGTTTAATATTTATTTTCTATCCATCCTTCTGTGTTATCACTTCTAAAACAATGCATTTTCTCTTACCTGAAACTCCACGAATTAATAAAGAAAAATAAAATAAGTGTCAGGAAAAAATTATATTCAATGAGTTTATTCATTCGAAACTTACCTTTACTTATATGAATTTTTTTTGTTATAATTCACAATCCACTAAAAATGAAATCCGAGGTTCGATTCCACATGCACTGATTGTGTAGCTTTTGCGTGAAAACAAATGAAACAACAAATAACCTTAACGTATTGGGACTGATTAACGCCCCTCATTAGCACAGCGGTATGTCTCCGGATTTACAACGCTAAAAGCAGCGGTTCGACTCCCTTCCTTATGCGGAGATATCCTGATGTGGCTTTGTTACAAGAAAAATACACAAACACACGCGCGAGTGATTAAAACATCTTTAAGTTTTCGTAAAGTTAATTTAGTCGTTTATACCGTTATAATCTGCAAAAATCTCTTTAGAGTCTGTTTATAATGATCATCATTGGGTAACACTAATATAATATAAGTAATGCATCTAGCTGGTTCTTTTAATCAGCGTCTGAGCAGAGCGTCTTTTAGCAAACACAGCTTTTAAATGCCATTAAATCAACTAAAAAGTAAAATGTGTGTAAAAGTTATTAAGATTTGTATTAGGGACAAATTATAAAAGAAGTTTTGGCAGGGTTGAAAATGTAGAAAATGTATTTAGCTTATATATCTGTAGTCGATAGCCACATGTTTACAGACTTATATAAGGTGTAAAAGCCTGAACAATAGAAGTGACTTCAGACTATCTTGTTTGTGCTAATGACCTTAATCACAACAGAGAATATTTAGTACCAAATTAAAATCGAATATAAACAGGCTTCTAACTCTCATTTCACAAAGATTGGAGTTTTCATTCTATCCGCTGTGGTATACACCTGTGTTTTGTTATGAGCAGAAACACCGTAATAATCGTTGAGATTTTCAATTCGCGAATTTAGGATTTTTCCCCACAATACGTTGTCACATTTGTCTGAATTTACCACTTTAGGGTTCTCACATATAATATATAAACATAACTTAGATATAACTGGAAAGAAACTTCAAGTTGCTATAAATAAAACCTTGTTAAAAAAGGATAAATAAAACTAATAAAGTTACACGATGTTTTTGTAAGTCTATTTCAATACTGAAAACAAACTACTGATAGTCACCAGTGGTATTGAACTGTATAATAGGAGAGCAGAAAGTCACGACGTTTTTCTTTTAAAACAGAAAGATACTTCAATCTTTATGTATATGTTTTAACCATAGTCTGATATTGAACAGCAAGGAAATGTGATTCACGCGATTACAAGAGACTTCGGTGATCCGTTTCATGGTTCTATCGATTTTGGTATCCATTGATCCACAAACGCAACCGTGAGTTCAATGTCCCAGAGAAACTCTCTTGTAAACAACGAAAATGTAATTTCGTGAAACCGTTTTTATGTCAGTAATTTTATACATTTTTTTTTATCTTTTGTCCACAACAACAATCCCCGTTCTGTGCTTTTAGTAGCACTAATGAATTTGTTTACAAGTCAGAGAAATGGTTATTTATAGAATCATTCATTTATTCAATCGTTCAATTATATAATCATTCTCTTATTGGAACATTTAGACTCTAATATTATTTAATGGTGTTACGCACATTTCTACTTTCAAATTTTACTATTATTTTCCTAGGGCTTTCAGTAAGAAAGATTTGTTTCTGTGATTTTAAGTACAAATCTACATAACTGGTGATCTTTCTCTCCCCACCACGAGTATCAAAACTTACTGTTATACGTCACCACCCACCGCCATCTCTTGGGCTTCCCTTTTCTT
Organism: Carcinoscorpius rotundicauda; assembly: GCA_011833715.1. Classification (NCBI taxonomy): domain Eukaryota; kingdom Metazoa; phylum Arthropoda; class Merostomata; order Xiphosura; family Limulidae; genus Carcinoscorpius; species Carcinoscorpius rotundicauda. The sequence continues at coordinate 95,711,122 of CM022392.1, read as the reverse complement.
AACGAATAGTAAAATTGGGTGTCACTTTATAATGCCCTCACTGATGAAAGAATGAACTTGTTTTATATGACGGGAATTCGAACCTGTGACCCTCAGATTACGAGTCAAGCATCGTAACCACCTAGCCATGTCGGGCCTCTTTTTCATGTCGAATGGTTTCGAGAAAGTACTTAATTATTCGTCTAATTCAAAATGGTTTTAGATCTGTATAGCAAAACAAACCACAATTAATATTTTAAATTTCTAAAAAGCTAAGAATTCTATACAAGTTAATGAGATTATGCATCAATACGGTTTCAGAATAAACTATTAAACTAATATTTTATAAGCCTATCTTCAACAATGCTAAAGTTTTTTAACAATGGAATTGATAAATGTGTTACGTATTTTTTAATGTTTTAAGTTCTTCGTAGATTAAACGCAACAGAAAAACACAGATAACAGCTTGTATAATTTATTACACTAAACTATTAACAAATATAACAGATATAACAAATTATATAATAATAATGACAGATATTAAGTTATAACAAACGAAATTAATTGCAAAACAAAATAATACTAGTTTCAAACTTCAAAATAAATCACAATACAAAACGGTACTGGCCTGTATCTAATGTAATGATCTAAAATTAAAGTCTCAAATTCCAGTCTAGGGTGTGAATTTGGTCCCACAAAGTAATTCCGAAACAGTTCACAGTTCAATAAATTCGCCGTCTCTCAGCACAAACGGTAATTCGGATGTATCGTAGAGATTGACGAAATAAAATCACAGCTTCCGTAGATCTAATTTCAATCACAAATCCAAGTTGAATATTCACAGCAAACACTTAATCTTTCTCAAATAACTAACTCTCTTCTTTTGAAATGAAACTGGTGTCTGAATCTCACTCTTTGTCTTCGAATAAAATTGATGACTGAATATCTCTCTTTTCGAATAAAAACTGATGACTGATGACTCTATATCTCTCACGTCACCGTCTTTTTTATACCGATAGGCCTATTTCTCGAACAATCTCGCAATTTCCATACAACTCCAGAGCTATCCACGCATATCCGTTCTTGCACGAGACTACACTTCTAGACAGGAAGTCACCAGCACTCATTTACAAACATGTGATTGGTCTACTTAATTCGAGAAAGTTCTAAAATGTTACCCTAAATAAATAACATATTTTAGTTTAAACTTCGAAACAATAATATCAATATGGAAAAAAATGAATAATACAAATGAAAATTCAAACACAACACGACATGTTGTCGTTTACTAAATATTTACACATATACATAACAAATGTTTAATACATATTAAGAATTTATGATAACCATTACGAATAAAGTATATCTTCGGTATTTCTACGTCAAAATGCACGTCTCGACAATTTAACAAAATAGGTCATATTTATAAATGTATTAAAATGTATATTTTTGCAAAAGTGGTTGGTGTCATTGAGCTTTGATTCTATGGGCTTGAGGAGCAATTGCAGTTTAGTTTACTTTACTTTGGAATTAGTCATTTTGACTTTTTTCCACGTAGCTTACTCGAAACTTCTTGCAGATTCAAACGAACAAAGAATTCAATATATATTTATTATATATATTCAAATTTACAAATATCTACGCATTCCGTTACAACAGACATTTATTAAAGTATATTTTCCTGCTTCTATAGTTTTGGGTTTATGGTGTACCAGCACCAGAGACGCACATTTCTACATGATATCCCTGCGAAAACCAATAGCTCTTCTCTTATCTACATATGAAACAACACCATTGTATTATAAGTTTAGCGGCCAGTCATATCATAATCTATAGGTATCATGCGGTGAGATTACAGTAAATCAAGGCTAACGCTCGTGTTATGAAGTACAAGATCTACGTAAAAGTGTTTCTAAGTCACATAAGGAAATATGAAGAGACTAGATTATTCCAGGTATAAAAGTATTAGTTAGTTTCATATGAAATGGCTGATTGTGTAGGCCAAAATTAAAACACCACATTTTTAACAAATACTAATTTTATTAATCAAAACATGCTTCATTTGCTACAGTGGTTTTCTCCCAATGGAATACTAATGAAAATATCTCGTCTCTCTAAACCTCCGTTATTTTAGAGACAATAAACTGTTCAAAGGTTTCAACAATAGTCACCTGATTCCTAAATGTTTTCTTCCGGAAGAGTTTATAATCAGTTGAAGATAGGTTAGGTGAGTAATGTGGATGCTCCAAAATGTCATATTTCAATTATTGCAATTTTGAAATGGTAACTTGTGAGGTATGGGATCTGGTGTTATCTTTCAGAAGAATCGGATTATTCCTGTTCACTCATGATGACTGTTTGGTGACTAATTTTTGATGTATTTTATCAATTTGTTGGCAGTGAGACCATGCTGTATTTGTTTTACCTGGTTGCAAAAAAGGAGTAATTGATAATTCGCTCTGATCACCATACTGTCACCATAACGTATTTTGAGTGCAAAACAGTTTTGCCACATGTCTTGGAGGTTCCCCTGCATGTAACCAATGTTCTGATCTTTCCGTTTGTCGTATAGGATCCACTCCTCGTTACAGGTAACGAACGATTCGCTTCAAGAATGATTTCCTCTTTTTTTTTAACCAGTTTTTATTCTTCCGTCAATTCGTGCGGTACCCATATGTCCAATGTTTTTAATCTTTCCGATTGCAGTCAAGTGACGAGAAAAAGTTACACTGCAAACTACTAAGTCTGTTGGAAGTACCAGAACTGTCGTTTATGGTTTAGTTTTCACAATAGCTCTTAATCTTTCTTCATTAACAGCTGGTTGAGGCCTTCCTTGGGGTTCATTCTCGAGGTTTATATCACCAAAACAAAATTTCTGTAAACAACGCCAAATAGTTTGTTGAGAAGTAGTCTCTTGTCTAAATGTCAAATTGATTTTCTAGCACTTCTGTTCCATTTTTGTCCACTTTGTTCTCGTACAAAAAAGTAGTCTTAATTCTTTTGAAGACATCATCTTGTATTGGGTTCCAAAGAAACACAAACAATTATGAAAAGAGCAGCGCTCTCGTCATTACTGAATAGTATACAGTCAAATTATTGTATCCAATTTATGCTAATCTCGGTTACTCCTCGAGTAAGCAACTGTCAGTCATTTCACATCAAATGACCTGATAAAATAACAGAAAATAATTTCAAGATATCTATGGTTGCTAAACATGTACAAAAATATCTTATTTGTTTTCAAGTTCAAAATAACAACATTCTTATATAACTATTTGTTCTCTGGTAGTCTTAAGTAGTAATGACGAGTAATTTTAATCTTGTTACTAATTTAAAGAATAATTTAATGAAATCGTATCTTGAACTTTAACGAACACTTTTTTCATAATTTATATTAACGTGATATTCAGTGCAAGAAAAGGGAAAACAAACGAAAAGCAAAGCATCAGGCAGATGGATCATTTTTAATTCTCAACGTATATGATACTGAACTAAATTAAGATTATAGTAAAACCATTGAAGTTGTTTTCAGAACTTATTTTGTTTTGATTTCCACATTGATATGGTAAGAGGCCAATACATCAATATTTGTTTCAAATATAGGTTGAATGTCCAAGTTTTTGACTTAAAGAAAACAGGATGTATATTTTTATTAATTTTCAGTGATCGTATTTTATTTTGTATAAATCATTATATTACTCCTGTATTTATTGCTTTACTATAAAATTTACCCCTTCTGGTACAGTGGTGTTTCGATATTCATGGTGAGCAGAGCACACATAGCCGTTTAGCTAGCTTTGTGCTCACCTACAAACAAATAGTATTATTTTAATATTATTGTTTGGTTGTTGCTTACAAATATTTCTTCGGAAATTCTCAGCACTGACTATGTAAAATACAAAAACTCAATGAGGTCGTAATATTAAAACGTATATTATGTATATAAAATCAGTTAACTGTCTGATTTTTAAAAAAAATGCTAGTTCATACACTATGTAACACAAATTTTGTTCCTGAATAGTGTGTGTTATTTCTTAATTGTTTATGTTGTAAAAATACAGAAAATTCCCTTCAACCTTTGCTTTTGTGATCTGGATAATGAAATTTAGAAATTAAACTATTTTATTTTCTGTGTAAAAACGGGCAAATTTCCACATTTTCTTTTACATAAGGTCTGAATAAAACAACATATGAATCAAGATGTTGTTATGTATATGTGTAAATATTTTGTAAACGACAACATGTCGTGTTGTGTTTGAATTTTCATTTGTATTATTCATTTTTCTATATTGATATTATTGTTTCGAAGTTAAACTAAAATATGTTATTTATTTAGGGTAACGTTTTAGAACTTTCTCGAATTAAGTAGACCAATCACATGTTTGTAAATGAGTACTGGTGACTTCCTGTCTAGACGTGTAGTCGCGTGCAAGAACGGATATGCGTGGATAGCTCTGGAGTTGATGGAAATTTCAAGATTGATCGAGAAGTAGGCCTATCGATATAAAAGACGGTGACAAGAGAGAGATTCAGTCATCAGTCATCAGTTTTAGTTGTTTGAGAAAGATTAAGTGTTTGCTGTGAATATTCAACTTGGATTTGTGATTGAAGTTAGATCTACGGAAGTTGTGATTTTATTTCGTCAATCTCTACGATACATCTGAATTACTGCTTGTGCTGAGAGACGGCGATTTCATTGAACTGTGAACTGTTTTGGAATTTCTTCGTGGGACCAAATTCACACCCTAGACTGGAATTTGAGACTTTCATTTTAGATCATTACATTAGATACAGGCCAGTACCGTTTCGTATTGTGATTAATTTTGAAGTTTGAAACTAATATTATTTTGTTTTGTAATTAATTTCGAATGTTGTAACTTAATATCTGTCACTGTTATTATATAATTTATGTTATATCTGTTATATTTGTTAATAGGTTAGTGTAATAAATTATACAAGCTGTTATCTGTGTTTTTCTGTTGCGTTTAATCTACGAAGAACTTAAAACATTAAAAAATACGTAACAATGTAATGTATTTACACTAAAGTTACACAAAAATAAACAAAAATGTTTAGAAGTGAGTAGCTTTCCGAGACTTGCGACTGTAATGTAAATCATTCTCACGTATCGGTCCCCAAATATAGTCTCCCATCATGTTTTCGTTATACGCTCCCAAAAGCAAAGTTTGAAAAGAAAATATGTCTATTTCATTCACTTTAGGCATAGGCGATTGGGAAATAACACTTTCTGCCCAGGAAAAAAAAAAGTAAAAATCTTGATACATAGTATTATGAGTTAAAGGGTAGTATTGTAAACTGTTCCATGAATTGCATTTTTTTCAGTAGAAACTCCGATCACTATAGTTTCGATCTATTTAAACAAAATATTTAATAATCAAAAATAAAACTAGTATTTATGTATTTTCGTTCATTTAATTAAGATGACAAAATACATGTGATACTGTCGATACAAAATTCCAAATTTTTATCTGGAAATCATGATCGGTTTAACAACATTGTCAGTATGATATCACTATGGTGAATTAGGTATATTTATGGCCCACCTGATGTATTTATTAAAGCTTCTCTTATTGACCTATTCGAAATTCCCTATTCGTCTGAAACATGTGGTTAAAAGAAAATCATGAGAGATTTGTCTGTATGATACTCAACTGTTAAATCATCTTTATTATGTAGTGTAAGCATCATATGTATAAGACTGAAAATCAACACCGTAATGAGTATAGCTAATTAAATATGATCTGTTTTTAGTTCATACTTATAAAGATTAGGATACATTGTTTAGTCTAATGGTTATCTTCGTGGTTGTTGATATTCTATGTTAGCATTAAATATACATACTCATTTAACAATGCAAAACAATATTTTTGTCAAAAGCACAATGAGAGGAATAAAAGATAAAGATAATAAAATTAGATACACTAAATATTTTAGCAAGTACTACAATGAAATAAAAGGTTGATTAATCTCCACGTTTTATATATTTTTATTTGAAGAAGGATGACATTTTCAGCTAGTGATGTTCGTCAAATCGTAATTTTGTAACCAGTACCGTTAATAAAAGAAACAACGAAAATTTAATGGAGTATGCCTTACCTACGAAACACATAAACAGTAGCTGTTAGCTTCAAGTGTTGTCGTAAATTTAATGTCATTTGATTGAAAACTGGTATTCAAAATACAGCGAAAATTAATAAATATAGAGAAATACTTTCAGTAATTTATTTTAATATCCCCCGCTAGTACAGCAGTAAGTCTACAAATTTAAGAGGCCAAAATCAGGGGTTCGATTCCCCTCAGTGGGCTCAGCAGATAGCCCTAGGCGACTTTGCTAAAAGAAGACACACACATAACACTTCATTTTAATTTCAAATCATGTACGATGTTCTATTGTCCTTTAGCAGGTTCGACCAATCAAGTCTGCAGTAAAATATCAAATATACCTTTTGTTAAACCTTTAGAATTCATTTTAATAAATCGACAGTAGTGTAGATTGTAACTGAGTTTCTTTATGCCTACCAAGACAGCACTAAATTACTGTAACGTTTGATCGAAACAATGAATCACTTAGAGCAGATGAAAAACTGAACTTATAACAGACATCAAAAACAGTTAATATCGATAGCTTTTTCATAACTAGCTTTTTAATTTAGCCACTTTATTACAAAAAATATTGTAAAAGGCTAAAACAGGCGAAATTTTAATATTTTGTGCCAGTCATCTTTACAAATATATTTAAAACACTATTGTCACATTCACACAGTAGTGCAAGACCAATTTCTTTTTCTTGCATGAACGTATGAACTTAGAACAACTGTTTAAAACACCATTGTCACATTCACACGGTAGTGCAAGACGACCAGTTTCTTTCTTTTACGTGAACTCAAAACTTAGAACAACTGTTTCCACTTGACGGCAAACTTACACAGAAATATATTTTGGTCATTTCTTTATAGTTGACTCACGGTATAGAGTGCTATGTTGTTTAACTTGTTATTTTAGATACCATGAGCATCTTATATGCTACCCAAAAGTCTTAACAACAGACGAAATACTTGAAAGACATTCGGTTTTGAGCTGTTCCCTGATAACATGTCTGTGGACGTGCATCACTTCAGAAAATACATGATGTTGCTTTGTGCTTAACTTCAAAACAAACAAACGTTTCGTGAGTACATAGCAATGTTTATATAAAATATAAGTGAAAAAAAACAAGTATTAGGCTGTTATATTTTGCTCTAACGTTACAGTTAATAGTAACTTTTTAAACCATCTTCGTAGACGTATTTTTAATTGTATCCGACATTAAAAAAATAATTATTTAATAACATGCACAATAATAAGTAGTTATGAACTACGAACTTATACGCCTCTGAAAATGGAATAATCTCAAATCTATATTTTGTACTAGTTAATTATTTAATGATTTTTCTATTTACTAATGGTTTCAACCCTATTTGGATAGATCTGTTTTTTGACACTTTTATCGGAACTTGTTTTATTCAAAATCCATGACTGAATTTCTAGTTAAATTTTCACTTCTGCATTGGAAACACGTTTTATTCACAATTAGATTTTCCCCATGAACGTAAATTTATATTTTCTTCATTACAGTTTACATTAAACACATTTCAGCCCACACCTAAACACCTACTTAATATAATATTATGTTGATTTTGTTATTTATCAAATGGATAATGGATAATTATAACCACGTTCATCTTGCATTAAAATGAATTTTAAAAAATGCTTGTGCGAACAAAGAATTACATTTCGAACATTTCCATTTATGTTTCTTTTGTAGTACTTTTAAACGAAACTGAACATTATAATAGGTAGAGGGGGCTGAAATACCAACGTCATAAAGTTTACTATTTGTTATCACAAGTTGTATTTGTTTTCTAAAGGGGTCATCTTTCAACTACTGGCTATAGAGTAAAATGTAAAAGGACGAGGAACGATGTAAGCTTTAGCACCCCAGGTACTCTTCGATTATTTTTAGTTTGTAAGGTAATTAAAGCGAAATTAAGAAAGTTGAATGGTTATCCATCTGTTATGTGGGTACTATTTTTTCAAACACTTCTAAAACAAGGATACTATTAATATTTTTTAACCTTATAACTTGTTCCGACGTGTTATTTGTTATCCTATTGCCACGATTAATTTTTAGTTCACCTAGTGGAAGGAGGCTTTGTTCCTTGAATTAGTACATATTTATAATGACAGTATATAGTGAACAGACTCAGAGAACAATTTTGTCCCGTAACTCTACTCTTTGGGTGTCTGACATTTAATATGGTAGGAGAAGGTAGACTCACTCACATTACTTACGTGTAAAAGTTGGTAGTTATGATGGCGACTTAGGTTTGGTTTTCGTTAATGTCAATTTCTTTTGTCACAGTTATGACATAAGCACACACAGTCATCATTTGTATTATAAAACATTACAAAATTGGCAGCGAACTATTCTTCGTTCTTATGAAAAACAAACCAGTTAAACTGTATCAAAGAGGATTCTGAACTATCTTCATCTCTTTGTTTTCCCAATTACTTGGCTAGTTCCACAGAGTTCAACAGACTCAATTATAAAACAGTTATTCTGTATTTCTTATAAAAAAAAATAATAATTATTTCGTTATGTACAAAAAAAACGTGTCTTAAGTTTCCATTCTTGTAAACAACTACAGTTATGAATCATATGCAATACCTAATCGTATCAGCATAAAAATAACTTCATTTTATGAAAGGCCTGGTTGCTTCTACAAGTTACCTTCACACAGAGAGCCATCTATCAACATCTCGTTTTGTGAAAAAACTAAAGCTGTCAATGTAAAATCACTGGTCCGCACTATTAATACTAACTAATCTCTTTCTAGAATTTTTACGTATGTCTTATGTGCCTTCAAGTGATTATGTGAGGGGCAACGTTCGCTTTTACATCACTGTACGATGTTAAGTTATTCTGAAATCCTTAGAACCGTATCGAGCAAAAAATTAGGAGAATATTAATACTATGACATTCTTAAAGAGAGTGAAAAACTGGCATATTTTAATATAGCTGAGTAAATTTTAACTACGAGGAAATTATCTGTAAAACAGCCACTGTATCTTTATGAAACAATCTGAATAGCTTGTTGTAGTTTCATCCTCGAACATTGGCACACAGTTAAGTTTTAATTGTTCGAAGATTAGCAAGTAACTTCCTCAAGGACCCTAAAGCATCGATCTTTTCTTTACCTACAGGCAAATTGACAGTTGTTGTTTAGACTTATTTCCTTTCCTTGTCTTCTACTTTCTCAAGAAAATCTCTTCTTTTTAATAGTTGTTTCATTTCTTCATAGAATTCTCTTGGTACATAGATGCTCTAATTTTGACATTTTTATAACATCTATTTAAAACACTGGCCATCATCCTTCATGTATCTATTTTGTTTTTAGTATTAACATTCTCTTTTCTTATTCTGCTTTCTTTTTTTTTGTTAATGACTTTTTCTTAAATACAAAATAATGAGTTTATTATACGAAAATCGTTTTAGATTTTTACTACTTCATGACCATTCGTATTTTACATAACTGGTCCTACTCTATTTAATTACTGTGCATCTTGACAACAGCTCTACAGCTTAAAGCTCTGTCGTAAGTTTTTTTTTCATATTTAAATCAAACTACTACTCCCTAGCGCTTTCCATAATTTATCTAATGTACAAGGATGACAGTTTCTTAGCGTCCATTTCAACAGCCTGATCGTACAAAAAGTCACAGGCTCTGCATAAGACGACCTGACCTGAATATTTGGTATGAAATAGCAATGTCCATCTGTCTGCGTTATCTGAACACTAGGCATAACTGGTAACCTTATCTTCGTGAATCCATGCCATTCTGACCTTGATTCTAGACGGAAGTTATTCTTGGTTATGTTTCTTGCTGTTGTTTGTGTCACATTGACGGCTTTTTTCGTTTACTTTCGTGTTCCTGGATTCTAACTCACCAGACGGCACACTTTGCGTACCGTGACTGGGGAGCGATTTGTTGCAGGTTCCTTTTTGGCTACTCTTGGTTCTCCAACTAGTTAATTTTGTTTTTCAAACAGCAATAAATAAAAGGGATATTCCTTTTTTGAAAATTTTCAATTCTCAGTTTGAACATATCTTTAATATTTGAGTGTAAAAATATTTACATATATTTTAGGGCTTTGCCCTATTAATATTCAATAAGAGAGTTTGATAATTGCTTTTCAGTTTGATAACTATACAATAAACTGTGACTGTATTTGACGATAATCTTATATTTTAACCGCTTTATAAACAGTCGTTTTTAGGATACATATTTTCAAATATCTTAAAGGATGTTTAAATATTCTTCTTTACTAAAACATACATTCATTTTACTATAACCACAATTGGTGTATTGGTTATGAAACTGCTATTCGCTTGTAACTTAAACAATAACGGTATGAACCTCATTTTTATTGGCATCCATAGGATTTTACCATAGCTTCACATTTTTATTCATCAAATGTCTTTATTCATCACATACGTGTTTAGTTAAAGTCTTATATAGTGACAGTTCGGTTTACGAGTGTCACTGTATAGTCAGTCACCTTGACGACCAAAATAACAGCGAGAAACGTGCTCTGATTTATATTGAAACGGTATATATATGGTAAGATGAAGCTTCCTTTATTTTAATAAACCTGTTTATTGTCGTCTATTTTCTGTACCCTTTATACAGTTGACAAACATTCTTTTGAATTCCTTTATTACATATTGTTACCAAGATATTACGGACTACTCTACAGTATCTATGTTTCAATTAAGTGATGTATATTACGTCGTCCTGTCAAAAGTAGCGATGTTAGGTTTCAGTGAACGTCTGTCTCAGTTTCGCTACTGCTAACAACAGAAATGAAAGCGCTTTGGCTTATACTCTACAACAAAACACCATCACTCATGGTTATGAGATATACGTTCTCACAAATAACGAACTTGACATCATTTTCAAAGTGACATCTAAGTGTAAATAAAACGCTATATAGTATATTGTTTATGTTTGTTTACATTTAATACCATCCGCAATAATATAAAACAATTAGTATGTTTGTTACCAATTCTTCATTTATAACGTATATTGAGGTACACTATTCAGTATGTAGCACATTAAAGTATTCATATATGCTCAAAAAAGTAAAGGAACAAGTAGATATTTCAGTATATTTTTGTCATAACTAAATTTTTGAATGAAAAACATATTTGTTAGTCTACAAGTGTATTGTTAAGCTTGCGAGTGAAGTTTGAAGCAACTTAAACGAAACTCACCTCACCCAAGGAGAATACAACTCAAGGTACCCTGTATAAGGCTGTTTCGTGAAACTACGCATTCTTCATTAATTCTCGAAACAAACATCAACATGGATCTTTTGGACCTCTTTTTGTCAATGTGTATCTTCTTCTTGTGAACTCAAACAGTCAAGCGCCCTCTGACAGAGAACGAGGTTACCAGGGCGGTTCAAATGATGAAGGATGGCTAGACCCAAAGGATGGTGGTACAACGCGTCTGTATGTCACCAAGTGTCATCAGCCGACTTTGGCAACGCTGCGAGGAGACGAACTCTTATGGCAGGTCAAAGCCGTCATCGCTGCACAACAGCCAGAGAAGATCGCTACATCGTGACTACAGATCTACGGGACAAGTCAGCTACGGCTTAGTCACTGCAAAATGAACTTCAGCATTTCACCGAAACCAGTTTGTCGATCTAAACAGTTTGCAATCGTCTGCAAGAAGGACGCCTTAGGGCCAGACGGCCTGCAAGAGGTGTTCTTCTGACAGCGCACTCCGTGCATTCAGGTTGGAGTTTGCACGTCAACATCTGGACTGGGAACTTCGTCAATGTACCACCGTGCTGTGAACAAACGAGAGCAGATTAACTGTGTCTCGTGACGATTGACGTGCAAGAGTGTGGAGACGCCAATGAGAGTGACTTTCCGCCTGTAACTTTGTGCAAGTCGACGCTTAGAGGAGGTTCTATAATGGTCTGGGCAAGCATATGTTTGGGTGGCCGCATGGACTTACTCATACTCGGCAGGGGTGCTCTGAACACACGACGACGATATAGAGACGAAATTCTGGAATCCATTGTGAGGCCTTTTGCCGGTGCTTTGATCGATGGGTTCATTCTCATGCAGGTTAACGCGAGAGCCCACGTCACCGGACTGTGTATGGACTTTCTTGAAGAGGAAGGAATGGAGACTTTTAAGTCGGCCACCAGATCTTCAGATTTAAATCCGATTCAACATCATTGGGATGTAATTGAGGCGTGTTGGTGAACGCTGGCATCCTCCTCAGAATGTTGAAAAACTTCGACAAGCCCTGGTAGACGAGTTAGCTATTGTACCCCAAGATAACATCGATAGACTGATTCGAAGTGTGCCTAATCGGTGTAAGGAGTGTGTCACAGCCCGTGGAGGTTAAACTAGATATTGAATGTTTCAAACATTTCTTAAATAAACGCATGTAAACTGTTTAAAGTATTGTTTCATATGGAATATCAGTTTTGGTGATATTGGTCATTTTTAAAAATTATATTTCTCCATGTTTTACCGTTCATCACACATTAAAAATGGATACAGGTGGAACTGAAATGAGGCAAATTACCTAAAAGAAATAAAAATATCACACTTGGAACACTGAGATAAAGTATATAAGAAAACGTACTTGTTCCTTTAATTTTTTGAGCAGCACACTAGGAGTACATGGCGTTAATAAGCGAACTGTGACTAAGATATTAACCTTTACTTTACGAACATATTTTTACATCGTTCATTACGAGTAGAGTCAACATATTGCATCATGTTCACTTATTGAGTGAAACTTATCATTCCTTTATAAAATATATAATACATTTGAAAATTATTTAATGAATTAGTAAAAATATTGTTGTTATTTTTGTTTAATCTGTTGTATTACTTGTATATTATTAAAAAGTCATAGTTTAACAAGGAACTTTGTCCATAAATAATTTAATGGACTGTGTGTAATTAAATCTATATATCCTGCAATTAGATTCACAAACAACTGTAATCACTCAGGAAAAGATGATAAAAACATGAACATCGAATACTAATTCACCAGTGATTAGTCACTGGATCTATCTGATACAAACGTTCTTTAACACACAATGTTTATTTTTAATTAATTTGAAACTAGTCAGGAAATAGATAATGGATGAAATATTTTGTTAATGTAAAGCCTTATAGTTAAAAACCTGACTGGCGCTTGAAAAAGTCAACAAGCCAAACATCAGCTAAACACATTGTAGAAGTACCACAAGAACCAGAATGTGTAGTTAGCCACATTTATGGTACTTATCGTTAATATCAAACGCACTTTTGAGTGCCTTAAGTACAAAATCTTACAGAAATCATTTTTATGTGTTTAGGCGCTTCTTGTTGATAAATACTGTTGTAATGAGCCTAATCGACGGCGATAGTTTGGCAGTTACAACAATATTTTATTTCATAAAGGTTTTTACAAGTAGTAGGCACCTAACCTTTATAATGTACGTATTTTGCTAAACTTATCTTTTGTGTTTTTATTTTTTATAACACTTTCATTGGTACGACATTCATACCAGCTGGACTAAATATCAACACAAAATCATGGCGAATCGAGATCGCGTAGGCAGTCATAAAAGAGTATCGCTTTTAACTATATTTGTCATAAGTACTAGACTTATTATTAGTGTTAGGCTTATTACATTTCTCAATACAACATTCTTTATTAAGTCCCTTTTGGTTTCTCGAGAAGAACAGTTATGTGTAGTAGTACTTTGACCATACCTAATCTGTCATATTCACTGCTGACAACACATTTCTCTAGTGCAAAGCTCATCAACCCAACTGGGACACCACAAAGAAAGTAGTGGCTGGAACACTGTTTATATAAATAGTCTCTTTATCGCAACAATAACCGCTATCGTAGAAATGCCATTGACAAATATAATTAATTATAATCACGCTTCGCCAGCTTGGAAAAGACATTCACACCATAACAGGTATTGCTTTTACAGAACCTTGACTTCAGTTACTGAGATGTTTACTGAAAATTCCAGTTTAGGTCACCCAAATCAAGTGGCATTATAGGGTTTCCTACTAGTAAATGGTGAATATATATATTTATTAAAATTTTTCTTTCTCGCAAAATAGGGTTTCATTTTTCTATTCATTCAATATGTTTTTTTTTCATTCCATATATATTTTCATACTGAATTTACTAAGAAAGAAACAGATTATTTATATTTTATAATGAAAAGCTGCAGTTTATTAAGAACATTTACTATTTATATTTCCACCAAAATGTTTTAGTTTACCAACATTTCGCCAATTTGATCTGGTATTTACTGAAGCGTATTTGAATTACAGGTATTACGCTATATTTTCCTGGTAATTCTATGTTTCTCAATACTTAAGTTCAAGTTGTACGAGTATAGATTGATAACAATACATTACTTGCATAACTTTACATTATTACAAAAGTTTGAGATCAAGACTGCCAATAGAAGTTAGCACTCACATTACAGAGAAAGATCAGTTAGCACACATACAAAACAGGAAGAGTAATCATTGTGTCATTTGAGTAATTAACTATCATAGGAAAACCATTTAATGTGTTAATTGTATGATTAACTGACATATTAAACAAGATGACCAATATTATAATGCTTGTATAAGTTAGCATGAGCAGGAAGCAGGAATATTAACTGTTTGTTGCTTATATAAAAAAGTCCCAGCACGAAATAAGTAGAACTATGTCGTGGCCTGACAGTTGGAACACTCGGCTGCAGAACGAGAATGCTCAACTAATGACGGTCAATCCTTCTATTCGCTGGTCAGAAAGTAGCTGAAGAGTTTCTAAAGAATGTTGTCAGTCGGTTTCCTTTTTTCTGGTCAGAACACTCAAAACTAGAAATGGCAGCAAGTGGCCTTATTAGCTTTGCTATAAACAAAACACACAGAATTTCCTTCAAATAGTGCGAGAAATTTGTATTCTCAATACGACTGGTACGGATATTAAAATTTTAATTAAATAAAGTACAGAATAACGTATCGAATTTCTCATGTCATCTTAACCTGAAGATGACCTAAGAAAATCGAAACGTACTTATGTGCTTTCTTTTAATTAAAGTTTTAATACCCGTACCAGTCGTCTTGAGAATACATTTCTACTTCAAGTGAGTTTCTCGTCATCACGCGTGAAAAATGTATTATATAGAAACAAATCTTTATTCAAATGCAGGATTTAAAGTTTAAGGCATTCTTAAAATAATATCACCAAGTGGGTCAGCGATAAGTGTATGCACCTAACAAGTTTGAAATAACAACTGCTAATAAATGTAGTAAGTTACTGATCTGAAAATTTAGCACCGTTTAATAAAGAAAAAAGAAACTCTTTCTTATTATGATAATTGCACCGAAACAAAACTATAGATAAACCAGCTTTGATGTTGTATATTTTCATAAGTAAAGGTATTTGATTATCGTATTGATTGAATGATTCAATAATACTACACCACTGCAGCGAACAAACTCCGAAATTAATTTAAAAATTTTAAATAAAAAACACAAATTAAAATATCTGCTCTGTTTCTTTGTTTCTTTATGTTTCTATTGCTATTTTTTTATTATTAAGAAACACAAAATTAGTAGTTTTGAATTTATAATTGTTATGTTTTTAAATAATGACAAGCAAATAACACTTAAGGAAACAATAGCTTTTTTCCCTTTCTACATCAGCTTATATTACTTTGACCTGATCACTTACTGTAACTGTAATTGTAACTTATTACTCTACACTGTAAGCAGAGAAAACCTGTAAACTGACGACGTCTTTGGAAGAGTATTTTTGGCTTAGTCTTAACTAATGTTCCCCAGAAAAACAAAATCTGATTGTAGGTTTAAGCACTGTAGAAATGTGACATTTATTTCACTGTATATTCTCCTAAAAGTGACAGCAAAGCCATATCGGGCTATCTGCTGAATCCACTGAGGGGAATCTAATCCCCGATTTTAGCATTGTAAATCCGTAGACTTACCATGTTTGTTGTTTTGTTTTTGAATTTTGCACAAAGCTACTCGAAGGCTATCTGTTCTAGCCGTCCCTAATTTAGTAGTGTAAGACTAGAGGGAAGGCAGTTAATCATCACCACCTACCGCCAACTCTTGGGCTACTCTTATAATGGGATTGACCATCACATTATAATGACCCTACGGCGGAAAGGGCGAGCATGTTTGGCGCGATGGGGATGCGAACCCGCGACTCTCAAATTACGAGAACACGTCTTAACGCGCTTGGCCATGCCGGGCCCTATCGTTTTAAAATCCGAGTTTTTTATTAACGTCTCCTTATGTTTTAGTGGTAGTATCTGGTGGCAAATCAGTGCGTTTGTTACAATATCTATTCGGGTGAGTTTCTCTTTCCCATCTAGATTACTTAGATTTATGTATTGGATCTGTCTTTTAAAATCTACGTGCTAATTATGGGAAAACTATCAAACGATATCTAATGGGTAGTAAAAGAAGAATAGTTTAGTGTTTCAAACCTGATTTGTTTCTTAAGATATTTATTTCATTTGTGTATAAGATCTTTTTAGTGCCCTTTATTTGCGTTTTTGTTAAGCAGTTTATGAAAAACCTTTAGAAAAGTCCATTTATAAAACTATCTGAATGACAAATATCTAGCTGATGTCCGTTACCATTGTTTAATGATATGACACAATCTCTCTAATCGTATTTATCTGTCGGTCAAAAACAGATCATGTTTTTTATAAACCCGTGTTTTATTATTTCCCATTAAATTTACGCCTTCGCAACATTACAAAACTTTGTAACAAAACCTTGGTTCGTTCTTTCTTTACATTTTATTTTGTCATATTAGGATTAAACGCTTAAGGATGAAGCCAGCATTACACAAGTGACCTTGTAACTATAGGAGAATAAAGAAGAAAGGACAATACACTAAGAAAAGCCCCTGTTATGTGTTTACATCTACACAATACATGCTACTTCATTGTAAAATTCCAATCCATTTCATCTCATTGACTATATATTATGAAGAGTCTTGCCAGCCTTTGAGAACGACACAAAGTGATTGTCCTAGAATCTTTTTCCTTCATCAATCACATTTTCTTCATTTCTTTCAACTGAGCAAAGAATGGTTTCATACTGAGAGGCTTATCTTGTCTTCAGAATAATTGATTTTGAAATAGATAATTGTGTTTTCTTTCCTCGTCTTCACAATTCTACCTGGGTGATAAGGAAGGATTACTGTAAAACCATAATTATTGCTTTTATTATCCATTAAGATATATATATATATGTACAACATCATCAACTTTATCAAGTTATCAGCAAAAGATATACTAAAAATGCACTTGTTTAATTTTTAAGGGTAAGTTAAGAAACAGATGTATTATTTAGGATTAATATATCGTTTTGAATAATTTAAAATAAATTATTTATGACGAAATACAATAATACAAAACAAATAAATACTTACATGTTGATCGATCTGCCTGCTTGTTTGTTTAATGACGATTGCAAACATTTAGTAGCTGAAAACTTCAAGACTCGAATTTACAAAATCATTAATCACAGAAATTGTGAAAGTACGTTTTTAAATTTATGATAGATATGTATCATAAAACTAAACATGTAGCTAGCTACAATCAGCTGTACAAATATAAAGTGTTTATTTTCCTGTTTACCGTTTTAACAGTAGACCGAGAAAAGTGTAATAAATACTGATTAAAATCAGATATTGATTTCCTTTTATTCATATTATTAGGTTTCCTGAAGTAAAGCAAATACATTTTTAGAATAAAAGTGGAGTCATATTGTGTCAGTTTAAGCAATGAAACATTTAGAGCGTCTATTATAAGCTTTGAATTAATTATCCAATTATTTTTATACAAGGTGAGCAGATCAGAAAATTTAAACCTTTTTGAAAGGTAATTTAAGTTGGTGAAAAACATACTTAAATAATTAAAGTCTTTATTATTATCAAACTTTTTTAATTCTTAAGAATATAGTCTCGACGGATTGAGTAAAATCAAAATTTAATACTAAATGTTGTTTGTTATCTGACACAGTGATCCACAGTTTATTGATATTGTTGGATGCTGCTTTTGTGGATTTCTGTGCAATTGAACTATTAAAGCAACTGCCAAGTAACTATCGTCCTCGTATATTTTGATGGATTATGGAAAGATAACAGGGTATTTACTTTGGACGTGACAGTTGTATCACGGACCCTCTTGTAACATAACCTAAACTGCAGGACTATTGTCAGGATAAATGGTCGTCTGAGAGAACAAGACGGCTTTGACGACGTGGACTGTTACGACGGGTTGAGGCTCATAAAGTATTCAACTTCTGTATTATCATAAATCATACAAAAGTACCTTCGTGTTATAATTCGCCTTTGAACGCAGAAAAAATACAGAATTCTGAAGAAAACTAAGATAAATTAAGATAAAATATTCAGCAGTTGAAACTGTTCGATGGTACTATTTAATACATTGTTCGCAAAGTGAATAGTTTTACACACACACACATACACACTGAATATAGTCTTTAATTTTGTGCAATTAATTAAAAAACAAAACAAAATTTGACAGTTTTTCGCCAATGAGACAGCGGTATTTCTGTGGATTTACAACGTCAGAAACCACTAATTAACCACTTAACATCTAACTGGTACGCTGTAAACAATCTCGTACCCATTCAAACTATCGTTCCCAAGACATGTGCCCAATAACAGCCAGTTTCACACACACTGTCTTGGTTAATCTGAAGATGACTTAAGAATGTCAAAATGTTGTTCTTGTACTTTATTTTAATGAAAATTTTTAATATTTATATCAGCCGTCTCTGCAATACACACTCATGATCTAAGAATTTTAATAATACTTTACATAAACGACATTTAAGGTACGCATGCGCGTGTTGGCTGCTCGTACAGTAAACCTGTTAACATATAACTTGATATATCTCCTAGCACAACGTCTACAGCCACGTGAATAGTTACAGATTTACCTGAGTAAGCATGTGATCACATTGCAAAGAACGTGCGCACATATCTAACCTCACTAATAGTCACTTTTTCTCCAACAGTGAAAATAGAAGACATTGCAGGTTTCTTCTTGTTCACAATAGATCTACAGTTTCTTATTTCAGGTTGACATTTCACTGATTCTTTATGACATTTTTCTATGCTCGTGTTATTGATTTATATAACTCTCTGTCTATTTATCGAAAACTACACTCATCAAATACGACTGCTCTAGATTGCCACCTGATATCAGAAATTCAAACCGTGTTCATCCACTTGAAATACAGAGAATACTCTAATAAGTTGTCAGTATAAAGCAATTAATTAACACCGCAAATATTTCAACCGCAAATAAATATAACGTAATCCGTATTTTCTATCGCATAGCCAAAACACAAAGTAAATATTACTTCAGCAATTATCTCATCAGAAATGCAGTAGATTTATAACAGGTGCCGATTCTGATCCGTTTAGTTCGTTTTAAATTCGTGCAAAGCTACATGAAGGGTATTTGCGATAGTCTTCCCAAATTTAACAGTGTGAGACTAAAGGGAACGTAGCTAGTCATTACCACCCACCGCCAACTCTTGGGCTACTCTTTTATCAACGAATGGTTAGATTGACCGTCACTATATAACGCCCCCACGGCTGAAAGGACGAACACATTTGTTGAGCTGGTGATTCACTTTACATTTAAAATTATAATTTTTATATACGTAGTAAAAAGTTCACCACGATGACCATTGGCTGAAACTGCGTCTGACTAGTTTTCAAACGAACTCTTATTGATCTTTGATTCACTGATTATTGATTTGTTTTTGATTTCCTTTGATATGGCCAAGCGTGTTAAGGCGTGCGACTCGTAATCTGAGGGTTGCGGGTTCGCATCCCCGTCGCGCTAAACATGCTCGCCCTTTCAGGTTTGTTTTTTTAATTTCGCACAAAGCTACTTGAAGGCTATCTGTGCTAGCCGTCCCTAATTTAGCAGTGTAAGACTATAGGGAAGGCAGCTAGTCATCACCACCCACCGCCAACTCTTGGGCTACTTTTTTACCAACGAAAAGTGGGATTGACCGTCACATTATAACGCCCCCACGGCTGGGAGGGCGAGCATGTTTGGAGCGACGCGGGCGCGAACCCGTGACCCTCGGATTACGAAGCACACGTCTTAACGCGCTTGGCCATGCCGGGCCCGCCCTTTCAGCCGTGGGGGCGTTATAATATGACGGTCAATCCCACTATTCGTTGGTAAAAGAGTAACCCAAGAGTTGGCGGTTGGTGGTGATGACTAGTTGCCTTCCCTCAGATCTTACACTACTAAATTAGGGACGGCTAGCACAGATAGCCCTCGTGTAGCTTTGTGCGAAACTCAAAAACAAACAATCTTTTGTCTTCTATTGTTTAGTTAGTTTTTTTGCTAAGCAAAAAAGTTTACGACGGGCTATCACTTCTACGGAAACCAAGGGAATAAAATTCTCTGTTACAAGTCGAGTGTCTCAATCATCAGGCCGTGCCAGGCCAATTCTAACTCGATATTTGGAAATTATTTTTATAATATGCTAGAGGTTTTTGTAGTTGTTAAACTTCGTTCTGTAGGACATTATATGCTGTTTATTATTGTGTTTTAGTAAATACCTTTTAATGTCACACAACAGCTCATTGTGTTTGGTACAAAATTAAATTCAATTTTTTATTAATTTTATAAAAGATGATACAAACTTTGTTTGATCTGTTCTAAGTAGAAGCTTGTTTACATTTTAAAGCATGGACGTTAAAAAGTACTTCAAGCGTATATCTCCAAAGTTTGATTCAAACTGCTGTCTACAACAATTTTTATGCCAGTATTAGCAATATAACATCAAAACCTATTTTGAAACAACATATAAACCTTTAAGTTTATGTTTACTGCCTGATATTTGTCAAAAGGTAATTTTCTGAATATTTTGTATAAACTTTTATAAGGAGTTTTAAGTGCAAAAGTCACCAAAATAAACAATAATTTAAACTCTGAACAGTGTAAAAAAAACAAAACATGTATTGACATTATACAGTCACCGTGATTTAGAATCAGTAGAAATACAGTTTCTAGGCATTGTATATTAGACATGATTTTATGGTTTCTAGATTTTTATATAAATATATATGTGTTTGCTGTTTGTTGAAATATAGAAGGTCTATGTTTCATGAAGTTGATAACAAATACAAGTAGCTTTTGTGTATTTTCAGTGACGTGCTCTTGTAGACTGACCTACTTTTTAGATTAGCATTCTTCCGGAAACTATTTATAACTAATAGTTTTGCATTTTGTCTAGTTTACCAGTGCGTGCATACAGATGTATACATAAATTCATGTTAAAAAGTGACTCTGAGCAGGATAAAGTTTTCTTGAAATTTCAGTGAAAACACGTCCCTTTACGTTTATTAAAAGATCAAATCAAAGCCTTATAAATGAAATTACGTTTTGATAATGCCCAGAAACAAACATAAAGTATTCTTAAGTATAACTATTCCTAAATATCTAAACAATAGGTTTAATGCATCCCAGTGTGGCTTATAATATAATCTTCGTTGTCAATAACATGATATGTTTAAAATTCCCGTTTTTGCCAATACAACATTTTTATGCAACTAAGTATATATTTCGAGGAGAAACAGGTGTGGTGTAATAGTTAGCTTTATGAGTTGTAGATCCATAATCTGGGAGTCGCGAGCTTGAATTCCTATCGCACCAAACACACTTGCCCTTTCAGTCGTGGGTGCGTTATAATGTGACGGTCAATCCTATATTTGTTAGTAAAAAAGTAGCCCAAGAGTTGGCCGTTGGTGGTAAAAATTAGCAGCTATCCTTCTAGTCTTACATTGCTAAACTAGGGACGGCTAGCACAGATAGCTCTCGTGTAGCTTTGCACAAAATTCAAAAAACAAACCAAATCACGCCCAAGAAAAAATAGACAATACTTGTTTTACTTGTCTACTGCAACTGGAGCAATAAATTAGGGTAAAAGGAACAATATAAGCTTTAATACAGTTCAAATGGCTCTTTTTATATGATATTTTTATATAGTTGACTTCTTTACTCTAACAGATCTTTCTTGTAGATGTAAAACGTTTTAATGAGAAATTACAACGTTTGTTTCAGCCATAACTTTAACATTTATTAAAAATACCTCTATACCCCAGTTTGAACCCCCGTTTTTAAGAGAACCTACTACACGTACGAAACATTGTAGATCATTATGCTATTTCCTTATTGCAGACTTCCGACATGACTCTGAGTTACTGAGTCATCAGTTTTAATTTGATGTTTGTGAAAAGTAATCGACCATTAAAATTATCATAACAGTGTTGTAACAAATGATTCTATGTGTACTACAGCTGTCAAACCAATTTCATTTTATTTCTTGCAAGCCCAGGATTGTTTACGACATATGTAACTCATGTTTTTAATTAGACGTAAGAATGTTTTTATCTCTTCGAAAACATAGGAATATCAGCATTCAAACATTTTGCATAGTTGCAGAGTGGCCTAGAAGTTTAATTCAGTATATTAGAGTGTAATAAGTACAAGAGTTACGTGGTTCTTTATGTAGCGTCATAGTAGTATTATTAACGCAGGGCTATCTGCGTTAGCCGTCCATAATTTAGCAGTGTAAGGCTAGAGGGACAGCAGATAGTCATCACCACCCACCGCCAACTTTTGGACTTCTCCTTTGCTCACAAATAGTGGGATTTACCTTCACATTATAACACCCCTACGGCTGAAAGGGAAAGCATGTTTGGTGTGATGGGAATTCGAATACGCGACCCTCGGATTAAGAGACGAGCGCCTTAACCACCTAGTCATGATGGCTTCCACTTGGCACTGTACATAAAGTCGTAGTAGTGTTGTGCAGTCCTCTACATGGTGTCACAACAATGATACTAGGCCCTCTATATAGAAGAGCTCTAAATATAAAATATCAAAATTATTTTACGAATTTTAAACAAACATGTTATGTACTTTCTGAGTTCCTAAAAAAATTAAATTATCCTAACATCATTCTATGAAATTTTCAAATTGGTTAATTTTAAAGAATTATTTCTATTAGTTTAAGTGCCTAACAATATGATTATAATTTCTGAATTTATAGTAATTTCGTTATTCGTAACAATTTCAATAACCCCATTATACCGAAAGTGTTCCATAATTGCAATGTTGTATTCAAAAATAGTTTTTGAAACTATAAAATAAAGTCACTGAAAATATGCACATAAATCTTTTTTATGTAATGAGCCATGGAATATCTTGCTAGAGATCTTTCTTAGGCTTACTTGACTGTTCCCAGTAGAAAAACGATATTTTTATCGTATTTTATAAGGCTTTATAGCATTCCGATAATGCTTTCGATAAGAAAGAATTTCCTAACATAATAGATGCCATCAAAACCGATTTTTCTTAAGGTCGTAACGGGCCCAGTGAACTTAAGGAAACTATTGTTTGCTCATAACAAATTGTGATAACTGATTTATGGTAAAATTAACATATCTGTAAACGTTTAATACTGTATGATATCATCACATATTTTAGTCTTCCGCTAATACAGTGGTAAGTCCACGGATTTAGGACGCCAAAATCAGAGATTCGATTCCTCTTGGTGGACTCAACTGATAGCCCGATGTGGCTTTGCTATATGAAAACACACACACGCACGCACACATATGTGAATAATAGAAATAAAGAGAGCTCAACTTTTAATTATATTTCAATAATATTATCCTTAATACCCTTACTATTGATTTTGGGTTTGTATTTACCGATAAGTAATTCAACAACATTCAAAATTTGGATACTTTTAAAAATACAGGGTGGTCGCTAGAAAAGCGGAAAATCTGAGGGTCAGATGAGATCATGAATAAAATGCGTGCTTACTCATTTCTATTTTGATTTCTTTACATCATGAATAAAATGCACGATTTTAATAATTTTGAGCATCTATGAGTGTAATATAACATATGCCTTTAAAAAAACTTTGTAAAAGTTATTCTTTGTAAAAATAAATAGCTGTTTGACAAATTTTCCGCTTTTCTAGCGACCACCCTGTGTAACTAAGCATTAGAAGAAAATATGGATACAATTTAATAATAGTTTTATATTGTGACTTAGGCTTATAGACTACAATATAATGAATACGTCAATTATCAGCATAATATATTCAAGTTTACTTCAAAACAATATTTCATTTTGTCAGTAATCTTAACGTTTATTCACGTTTGCCCGTCAGTGATAATTAAATACCGTAGACAAATTATTTGAGATTAACAATTCATAAAAAAATAATAACTTTATTTACTTTTATAAATGTTTGCGTAAAGAACTTTTTATCTATTACAACAATAACACAGCATAACAAACATACAACAAACAGAGCCGAACTTGTCATGTTATGTTAAGCAATTAGACGGGACAAGGGGAAAAATATTCCTGGAACTTCTCTACGTTAATTTTTACTAAACCAAAGATATGAAATATTCTAGCACTGACAAGAGAAAGTAGAAAGCATTTACACGAATATTTTAAAACTTACGTGTTTATTAAACTCATGAAACGAAACGAAGTAAATATTTTAGTTTTCAGAGCTAACTGAACCTTTTTGTAAAGTCTTATCACTGGATTTTAATAAGAATTTCACTAAAATAAAATACCAGTTCAAATTCGTATATACATCACGTTTATAGATAAATTTATCATTAAGAACAGTGCTTCAGTCTATTTTAACTGAATAGAATGCTTGAGCATAATTTACTGAGATGTCTTATTCTCAGGTCTTTTGTATTCTGTAGATATGTGAGTTATCTGAGTAGCTGTACATCAGTTTTATAAAACATATTTGGATACGTACTTAAAACCTTAGTATAAGTTAGCTTTTTTAAATATATACCATATTTAAAGTTTACTTATAATATGATATCTAATCATGTATAAATATTAGAATTTGGTCATAATTAGTCCTTTGTTAATACAACGATTCAACATAAAATATTTGCATTAAAAAACAAAACACCTTACCGATACATTTCCAAATATATTTACTTCATACACTGTTTCAATCTTCCAATGAAGTTAGAAATTTGTTTTGAAAGTTTAACGAGTTTTATTTACAATGTCTAATCGCTTAATTAAGAATTTAATTTTTTGGAGTGGGAGATTTTATTGTTGAAAGTTTTGCATCCTTCAAAAGAATAAGGAATTTAAATTTAAATAATGAAATGTGTCAAAAGTTAGATATAATATAACAAAGATAAGTTGAAAAGAATACGATTTTTATTTATTAGTGAATGCAAAATCTATGGAATCATTTATAACTTACGAATTCTACACACAAACTAAAAACTGAAATAAACTGTGCTGTGGAAGGCAAAATAATGTGTGTGTGTGTTTTCTTATAGCAAAGCCACATCGGGCTATCTGCTGAGCCCACCGAGAGGAATCGAACCTCTGATTTTAGTGTTGGAAATCCGGAGACATACCGCTGTACTAGTGGCGGGCAACCAAAATAGAAACATAAACACCCAGCATGGCCAAGCGTGTTATAGCCATGCGACTCGTAATCTGAGGGTAGCTGGTTCGCATCCCCGTCGCGGCAAACATGCTCTATCTTTCAGCCTGAAAGGCGTTATAATGTGACGGTCAATTCCACTATTCGTTGGTAAAGGAGTAGCCCAAGAGTTGGCGGTGGGTGGTGATGACTAGCTGCCTTCTCTCTAGTCTTACACGCTAAATTAGGGACGGCTAGCACAGATAGCCCTCGAGAAACTTTGTGTGAAATTCAAAAACAAACAGACACATAAAAACAATTACATGATACTCATTTTATTGTCTGTCTTGAAAACGCACACTTAACTTACTGTCTAAATACGCTTGTGCGCGCATTTATTTCTACGCATGTAAACAAACGTCGGATTCAAATATGCTTTAGCAAACATTTTGTTCCACAACGCATTGAAAGCTTATATTTTTTCAAAGATCTAATATTAGGTTGCAAAATAACATTATATGTTCATTTAGTTTTACGATTAATCACGGTAAAGTCACGTCTTAACTAAACTAAAGCAAAAAAATGCAAACAAGTTACGGTGTGAATTTAGTTTTTTTTACTTAATGAAGGTTTAATTTATGCTAGTCCTAAGACTAGTTCACTTATAAATATTGGTGTCTACGATTAAAATTATTTTCTATTAGTCTAGAAATTATGTATTTAAAGCTGTTGTTGTTTTTAAATGAAGCGTAAAGCTACACAGTTGGCTTTCCATGTTCTGCACACAAGTGTATCGAAACCCGGTTTTCAGAGTTGTAAGCCCACAGACATACCACTGTGTCACTGAGACGTATTATTATAATAAACATAATAATTTGGTTGCAAGTGTTTTACCATTTCTGTTAGTCATATTTTATCTCAAATATAAGTAATCTCCGTTCAGTTTGCTGCTTCCAAAAAAATAAAAATTTCCCTAAATATGTTTTTCACCGTGTGGAGTTACATGCAAAACGTACATAAAAACCAAAAATATGTCATTTTATGAAAAAAAAAACATGTTTCCTAAAATTATAATTTTGTAGTTGTATTTTTATATAAACCTTAATTATTTGTTGTCAACATTGGATTATATATACGGTATAATTATGAGAGACAAGTAAATAGACATAATAAATTAACATAACATGTCGTTGATTAAAATGAGTTAGTTTGGTTTAACTGAGCTCTCTTATTAACATTTTTTTCTGAATTATTCAGTTGATAGAAAATAAAACAAATTAGAGGGATCTGGAGGTAGTAAGGGAATGCTCCAAAACACTGTGCAATGTTTTTCGTCCTGTAAATATAAATTAAACTTCTGGTCTAGTGGATATCAGCTAAAACGGTTGGATATTAATTACCATATATTTAAAATAATATGTAAATCATTTTGTACTTCAGTGAACATTTTAATTAACACAATGTTTTAATTAGCACAAAATAAATCGCACTAATAACAGATTAAAAGGTTTAAAGTAAGTTGGACTGGATATATTAAAGACGTTATGTACTCGAATTGTGAATTCGGAGATTTGTGATTCGAAACACACTGATATTAGAAAGCGTTTCTCACTTTGGAAGAAGAGGTGGGATATAAATTTGACGACTAAGTCGAATACAACTGGAGTAGCTCAGTTGGCAGCGAGTTGAGATGACTAGATGAATTCGGTTTAGTCTCCAACTCCAAAGTTAAAGACATTGTGCGGAATTCTGAGACTAAACAAAAATTGAAGAAAGTTTGGAAATCATTTACTGTTCATTAGTTATATTTCTCCGCTTCTTTTGTTTAACTATTCCTATATATCCATCTTTCGTAAGCCTAACTTTAAGTTTGTTTTGTTTTGTTTTGTTTTGGAATTTCGCACAAAGCTACTCGAGGGCTATCTGTGCTAGCCGTCCCTAATTTAGCAGTGTAAGACTAGAGGGAAGGCAGCTAGTCATCACCACCCACCGCCAACTCTTGGGCTACTCTTTTACCAACGAATAGTGGGATTGACCGTCACATTATACGCCCCCACGGCTGGGAGGGCGAGCATGTTTAGCGCGACTCGGGCGCGAACCCGCGACCCTCGGATTACGAGCGCACGCCTTAACGCGCTCGGCCATGCCAGGCCCGCCTAACTTTAAGATTTTTTTTTTCTCTGCTTTTAAAGTTTCTTTTGTTTGTAACACCAAGCTCTCTTTTTCATGTTTTCTTATCACACTATTTCTCATGTTTTGCAGGACACAAAGAAACAACATAATTGTTACGTTTTTTATGCGGACTGGACGCAACAGAAAGACACAGATAGCAGCTTGTATAATTTATTATAATTATCTACTTATGTGATAGACACAAAATAAATTATCCAATGGCAATAACAGATATCCAATTTCAACCATCAAAACAACTTACAATACAAAAAAGGTACTGGCCTGTGCTTAATAATATGATCCAGGATAAGTGTCCAAATCCGAAATCCAAAGTTCTAATCTAGGTGTTGAATTCAGTCCCACGGAGAAATTTTCGAAGTTTGAATGGGTAATTTCAAACAAAAATTCACAGTCCAATTCCTATTGACTTTCGATATAATCCGTAATCCGACTGAATTGTAAAGATTGACGAAATAAAAATTTCACCGCTTTAGTCGATCTAGCTCTATTCACAAATTCAGTTTAAACTTTCTCAAACGAGACAAAGTTCTTGATCCGAATAAAATGGATGACTTACTTCTTGACCCGAGTAAAAGTGGATGCTTTCTTCCCTCGCATCGCCATCTGTTTATATACTATATCGCGTAACTTCCCAGAATTCCACAGTACAAACACCAGGCCAATACAAGTGATCAATCTATTTAGTTTTAAAAAATTCTAAATGAATTTTAATTAATTCTAAAATGTTATTTTAAATTTCACCGATTTAAACCTCGAAACAATAATATAAATATAGAATTATAAATAATAAATATGGGAATTCAAATACGACGTTATATGATATTTACATGACATTTACATAACACTCGACATGGTTGTCGTTTACATAACATTTACATAACACTCTCGACAACATTTACATGATATTTACATAACAATAATCTCTATAGGTAAAAAGTTAAATTAATTGAGCACGGATGATAATTTTTTGTAAAATAAATTACCTAATTTCATACCAGGTTTAGCCTGTTCATAAGAAAAAAATTACCTTAATTCAGATCTAGTGTTAGTTTGCTTATAATAAAAAAATGCTTTACTTTAGATCAGTTATTAGTCTGTTGATAGGAAAGAGCTACGTTTTTCTTAATATCTGTTCTAGAAAATCAATTACTTCAATGTATTCAACTAATCTCAGAAAATTGATCTGTTATTCACTTTATTCTTACTTTGATTACAAATATAGCTGTACTTTAACGTTTTGCCACAAACACGAGACTGATAAACACTCAACACCCGCACAACCTATCATTCTTTGTAAGAAAATATTGACACAAGTAAGTAGTGATGCGATATTACCTCATTCATACTAGCATTACCTACTGAATCGGAAACACATTACCTTATCCTAGTTCTTTTTCCTAAGGGAAATACAAATCAGACACGTGATGTATTCTTGGCTAAGAGCTGGAGGTAACTGCTGTATTTAGTTCATTTTGAAGCCTAAGGAAGACTGAATAATTTACATTTATCTTCTTGACAAATTCATGGGGATTTGAAACAGCAGGCATACGTTCCTCGTACAACAGGGTTTCGACAATCAAGAAGCACTTAAATGTGGATGCGATGATATACGTTGCTTGTTTGTTTTTGAATTTCGCGCAAAGCTACACAAAGACTATCTGCGCTAGCCGTTCCTAATTTAGCAGTGTAAGACTAAGACAATGTAAGACAGAGGGAACGTAGCTAGTCATTACCACCCACCGCCAACTCTTGGGCTACTCTTTTATCAACGAATGGTTAGATTGACCGTCACTATATAACGCCCCCACGGCTGAAAGGTCGAACATGTTTGGTGTGACAAGGATTCGAACCCGCGATCCTCGTATCATGAGTCGAGTGCCTTAACCACCAGGCCACTCTAGAAAACTATAATATAACAATAATCAACAATAGAAATATATATATAAACCCTTTCATCAGAAGGAGGTTATTGTTTTTGAATACATTCTATTCAGTGGAATTACTTTGATCTTTTTTCACCAAAAAAGAAAATTTTAGCTTAATAAATCCTGATTTGTGTGCACATAAAGTATACATAGAGAGCGAGCGAATGTACATATGATTATTTGACGTTTAAGGGATATTTTTAACGGTGTCTCTCACCAAACTCTCTGTTCTTTTTTGCTTTATAACTGCCTATAAGATGGATTAACTTTTACTTACATAACTATGTGCAATGATTTTATACATTTTAAAATTTATTTGAAATCCGTTACCTAACTTATTTTAACTTTATTTTTTGAAAACGTAATCACCTACGTCACAGAAGTAATGATATTTGGTAATAAAAACGCTGAAGATGAACGATTTATCTTCTTGGCCATGTCTAGTCGGTTTCAGGGAAAACGCACCGTAAGGTTTGTAGCAGTAATCATCGATAAGGATAAATGTTTTTTTGCTTTCGAAAAAGTGAATAATAGAAAAACAAATGAAAATAACTTATACTCTAAACTTTTGTGTGGTTATGACTCTTCCTATTTTCATATATATAACCAAAAAGTGTTGTAAATCAGATAATGTTAAAACTCTATAAAACACTTGCGGACATTACTTTATAAGTTTTTATTCAGTGATCAATGAGGATGTGTTTTATATAATCACCATACATATTATATCGATTGATAAATTTTTTAATAATTTTTACTAATTGGTTCTCGTTCCAGACCTTCGGTGACTCAGCGATCAGTTCAATAGCTTACAAGTTAAAAACTGGTTTTCGATCCCTGCTGTGAGCACATAGCCCATTGTGTGGCTTTTCACTAAACAAATTGGCAATGTCTTCTTTCCCTATTTATCAAGGGAAATTATATCTATTTTATTTATACATTTATAATTATTTACATTTTTTGGCATCCCTTCTTTGATTTATATGGAAGCCTAAGACTTTTATAAAGAAGTCACTGCAAGTAGTGTCGGTTATGATTAAGAATGGTGTAATGTTTGTTTTACATCTACGGTTATTCTAGAAATTTAGAACATTCTCATCCATAACCTAAATCCATCACGGGTTTAGTTATACAAAGATTTAGCTTATAATGTTTGCGTTCTCAAACAATAAAAAATCATGCTCATATTAATAAAAAAAAACTAAAAGGGGTCATCTTTATACTTCATTAATTGAAATAATAAAAACAGATCTGCAGGTTTAGGTAACTCCGGTTTACCAATGTCAGAGAAAAATCACGATTTGCACTTATAGATTCTAGCTCCTCTCCCTATCAAGATAAGTACTTTAAATAATTTTAGTATCAATAAGAATTATTGTCAGTGTATTCAGTACGTAGAAAAGCGGTGGCTTTCAGCTTAACAAAACATACTATAAGATAGTATTTATTAACCACTAGGGATGCAGACAGCATAAGAAACGGAATTTAATGTCTCCAATCAAAGTAAAAACAACTCAGCGAATTTCTACCAAACTGAAATAACTTCCGTGTAAATATTATTTATTTTTATTGAATCAAACGAGACTAATTATCATTTGAACTCTATTGTGTCACCCGCTGGAACAGCGGTAAATCTTAAGATTTACAACACTAAAATCAGTTGTTTTGTTCCCCTCAATAGACACAGCAAATAGGCCGATGTGACTTTGATATAAAAAAAACATACTTTAGCGTTTGTTTTCTTGGGAAGACATGTTCAGTTTTTTTTTGTATTTTACATTTTGTGTATTAATCTGTTGTAAAGTAAAATATATGATGCTGTGACATTAATTATCGATTTAATTGTTCAATTCTTCATCGTTATCTTAAAGATCTTATACACGTGTTTACTTTTTAAAACATAATAACGTGTGTATAGATTTTATTCATTTTAAAACATAGTAACGTGTGTATAGGTTTTATTAATTTTAAAACATAGTAACGTGTGTATAGGTTTTATTAATTTTGAAACATAAAAACGTGTGTATAAACTTTATTCATTTTAAAACATACTAACGTGTGTATAGATTTTATTCGTTTCAAAACATAGTAACGTGTGTATAGGTTATATTCGTTTCAAACATAGTAAGATGTGTATGGATTTTATTCACTTTAAAACATAAAAACGTGTGTATAGATTTTACTCATTTTAAAACATAATAACGTGTGTATAGATTTTATTCATTTTAAAACATAGTAACGTGTGTATAGGTTTTATTAATTTTGAAACATAAAAACGTGTGTATAAACTTTATTCATTTTAAAACATACTAACGTGTGTATAGATTTTATTCGTTTTAAAACATAGTAACGTGTGTATAGGTTATATTCGTTTCAAAACATAGTAACATGTGTATGGATTTTATTCACTTTAAAACATAAAAACGTGTGTATAGATTTTACTCATTTTAAAACATACTAACGTGTGTATAGATTTTATTCATTTTAAAACATAATAACGTGTGTATAGGTTTTATTAATTTTGAAACATAATAACGTATGTATAGGTTTTATTCATTTTAAAACATTATAACGTGTGTATAGAGTTTATTCGTTTCGTATTTGTTGTCTTTTTTCATTTCATCTTAAACTAATTTCATATTTTAATTATTAGTTTTAGCAAAAATAAATAAATTATAATGCTAGTCTGAACAGCAATAGCGACTATCAGGCACTAAAATATACTGCTTACAGTGTCGTTTTCATACTATTTCCGATAGAGAAGAAACCAACACGATTCACACAGTATTTCATGTATTTTCATAAATGTTTGTCCACATCTAGAATGTATCGAATAAAAAAATTATTAATTTCCGGCTCACGTACTTCAAAGTTTAAGGACACGTGAATATTAATAACTTCGTTATGGTAAATGTATTTGAGGATGGTGATATCATAGATATTTCCTAAGTTTAAAACCCTTGAAAGATGATCGTTTGTACCATTCATGTAGTGATGTGATATTAATCGTTATTGGTATAAAACAGTAAAATCAACGAATACAAATGTATATATATATATATATACATGTACATGAGTGTGTGTAAAATATTTAATTCTTTGGTATCCTCAATATTACATTCTATGCTTTTAAGGGCTATTTTAAAGGTAGTCCACCTTTCCTACCATTCATAATTCAGAACCTAATTTTCAGAGGGAGCTACATATTTTCCAGATGAACTAACGAAACGAAGGGAAAGATGCTGTTCATAAAAGTTGCATACCGAGAATTGTATAAAACCAGTATCAAGCAGGACAATTTATTCTACCTTCAGAAATGGCTCATAAGAATATCTCTGAACGTCAGAGTTTCTTACTTTAACAATGCTAACAACACTCTACAGAATTAAAGTTTATCAACGTGAAAGCAATGAACGAAAATTACCAAGTTTACAGAAAACTTAGCAAACAGAATTGGTCAGTGTTGTATCCGTTCAAGTTGTGACAGAGACCAAAAATTGGGATTGTTACTGAAGAAAAAACTTGTCGCAATAAGTATCACTGGCTAATTTACTAATTTCATTGGTGTTGTAGAATTAGCAGTTTTGGTAGGTCATATGTGGGATACTAAAGTTGCAGAAGGCCGAATGTAAGATACTAAACGATGAAGATCAGTTACAAACTACTGGTGGATACAATGCATCTGAATCAGTGATGTCGAGAAACCCACTTGTTGAGAATTTTATATGCAAAAAACGGCTCTTTTGGGCTCAGAAAACACTTCAAATAGAAGAGCGAACAACGTTTCGACCTTATTTTATAAATAATGTTGGTGTGGTGTTTGTCAGTGTAGTTCTTACATAGTATAGACCTTAGTTTTGTGCCTGGTTTTTGAATAAATTTAGTGTTAACTGGAATGTTATATTTTGTTACTAGTTTTTGCCAAATGTTGGTTATAACAAAATATAACATTCCAGTTAACACTAAATTTATTCAAAAACCAGGCACAAAACTAAGGTCTATACTATGTAAGAACTACACTGACAAACACCACACCAACATTATTTATAAAATACAATGTGATAACTGCCACGACTTCTATATAGGAGAAACAAGTAGAAAAATGGAAACCAGATTCAAAGAACATAAAAAGTCACCTTCACACGTTTTCGAACACTGCAAGTCAAATGGACACAACATAACCATAGAAAACACTAAAATACTAAATAAAGAAACAAACATAAACAAACGAAAAATTAAAGAAGCCTTACTTATACAACAACTTAAACCCAAAATAAACCAATATAAAGGAACACCATTATACCTATATTAATATTATAGATAAAATTATATATTCAAACATCAAACCGCGCCCTCTACATTGCGACACTCAGTTATACAGCCCCTTCCAAACATGTGGTCAGCTTCCGGCCAGTTACCTCTTCTTTGTGAACCTGACGATGACCGAAGAAGGTCGAAACGTTGTTCGCTCTTCTATTTGAAGTGTTTTCTGAGCCCAAAAGAGCCGTTTTTTGCATATAAAATGCATCTGAACCATTGAATGCATAGACTTTGCTCTCCGTTTCCTGGTTCGAGTAAAAATCAACAACATCTGACAATATTTATCTTTTAAGCTGGTGAGACTCACTTTTTTTTTTTTCAAGTTTAAGCAGTTGGCTTATTTTTGTCCAATAACCATTCTGTGATGGGAACTCTTGTTTGTATTTACGAGCATGATCGTTAATGTACCTCATTTTTTTCTGAAAAGTCCACAGATCACTTGTTACACACAATGGCTAGTGAATGCTGTCGATCCATTTTAAAATATGTTGTTATACGTATTATTTTGATGAGAAACAATCTCTATACAGTATAATGTGTTATTCCATATATGATAGGCCGTTGAATCATTAATGATACAAGGAACTTGTAATCAGTGAACATTTTGCACATGTAAGTGACCAGTATACTCTTTACAGTATACTCTTTACTCTTTATTCCTTCTTAACTTACAATGTTGGCTTACCCACTTGAAACCAGTAATGTATCGTGACGTGCCCAAATTTCTTCAGATCAAATAAATATGCAATTGGCAGAAATAGGATTCTAATGTTCACCTGCGACCATTTGCTTTTATGAATCCACGCAACAGTGAGCGTACACGTGGTCGTATTAGATCTTGTTAGTGTTCATTGCAGCTAATGACAAACCTTTTGGTCCAGAAATGTTTTTTTTTCATTGTCTAATTAAATCATGTATCAGTGTTATAGCTATATAGTATTATTTTTAAGACAATAAAAACTTTAATAAATTGTCTAACTTTGTAATAACGTTGTATTATGTTATTATATATTCAAATTACGGCGCTTCCTACTCAATACTGACTTACACAACAAAATTTAGTCAAATAATTTAACAATTCAAGAATACAAAATAGAATTATGTCAATGTAAAACATAAAATCTAAACTAAAAACCGAGAGGGGACAAAAAAGTACAAAATTATCCTGGTCTTACAACTTATTAAAATATTTTTTATCTGTAATGTTAATTCAAGACAGTCGTACATAAGTATTTGCTTTTCTAAAAAGATTACTTGTTATTTAAAAAACACAAATCTACAATGACAAAGCATTTAGAATGATTAGAAATTGTCCTCGTATATTAGAGTGCTATAAAGAGTATGTATATGATATCAGTATCTCCTGCGTCTACTGATTTTATAATATTATGAGAATGTGATTTGATACAATCTTATTCACCTCACCTGTATACCAGGATGTTTATTTTAAGCACACCGTCCGGATACAAAAAAACAGTGCCCTACCAGATATTACATTACTTTAAACCTACTTCTCTAAGGATTGTGAAACCAAATGGAACGTGCTCAGACTGTAGATTATAAAATGACCAAAAACAAGGAGCAGTGACATATGAACGATTGTTTTTAAAATATCCCAAAGAAAAACTACATGATATTGTATAATATAAACAACTCAAATGAATATTAAAACTGTTACTTCCATTATATCATGTTTGGTTGCATAGTAAAGAAACATTTCATCATATTATTGAACAATTACGTAATGACTAACACCTGTTTAATAATAATTAAATTCTGTTCACACAGTATTTCAATTGAAGAAGGACAGCTTGTGTCATGACTACAATTATAAAAACAGAGATGACTTATAACTTTTAAATATTTCAACAGATTGGTCAGAACGAGATTTGGGTTAAGTAATGAATATGTAAGATTTAACTGAGAATTTTACAAACAAATCAGGGTAACAGCTATGGATAAGTGGTGACAATAGTCTCTGTTGTAATACTTATTCGTATAACTGAACAGAAAGCACTTAATTCTTGAAAAACATAATAGAATATTGGTTTATCATCGATCTGGTGCAGATTCATTGATGAAGTATTTGAAATATGGAACACTACCCTATAGTCTCTTTTTACCTTCTATGTGTTCTTGAATGTCATTCACCATGAATAAAAATTATACTAGCTTATACCATACCAAGTAAAAATTTACTGTTTGTAGATACCATATTCGTGTCAAGAATGGAGAAATAATAACTGATATTTTCAGCACCCTATCAACTAAAGGTCTTTGTTTACAATTCCATTCACATTGCCACCTTGCTGTAAAAAGAAGTGTATTTGTTGGTTACCTCCATAGAACAGATAAAGTTAGGTCTCGGGTTCGAATCCCGGTCACACCAAACATGATCGTGAGGGCGTTATAATACAACGGTCAATCCCACTATTCGTTGGTGAAAGAGTAGCCCAGGAGTTAGTGGTGGGTAGTAATGACTAGTTGCCTTCACTCTAGTCTTACACTGCTAAATTAAGGACGGATAGCGCAGATAGTTCTCGTGTAGCTTTGCGCGAAATTCAAAACAAACAAACTTAAACGAAGAAAAATTCCTATATACAGAAATGTATACAAAACACATAAGACACATTCTTTTGAAATGTATAAAAAACACATTTAAAGCTCAAGCTACTTAAAACTAGAGAGTAATTTGAGCATTCGATTTGCCCATATTTTGAAATATTATGAAACTAAATCAAATTTTAATTTTAATTAGAAATTAATTAAATGCCGAATTTATCAAATTTATGATATTTGTCGACAAGTTTGATACACACTGTTTTCTTTCTTCATATAAATATATTTTAATATGCAACGAATAACACAATTTATGAAAACGGTTATTATAAACAGTTTATATGAATATTCATTTCCATGCAAAAATTGTACAAACTTACAAACAATATTGAGTCTTCTATTTGGTATGGAACTAAACATTTTATCGATGGTTCACGACGATCGAATTAATTTCAAGCTGATATCGATACAGTTCACTTAACGGCTTGTTAGCTATCTCTCCCTGATCAGGCCGAATTTATGCAATATCTTTGTAGAAATATTTACTAACATTTAACGGTAATCCGCTGAGCTTTAACGGTGTATGATGTTCGAAACCTACAAACATTTTTGATCAAATATCAAATAATTTCCCAATTAATCCCAAGAGTTAATCACAATTATAACTTCCGAGTTGCATAGTATACCAACTGTAGCACACCAACAATATTTGATATTTCTCCGCATGTTGCAATAACTATGTTTTATAATCGTTAGGCTGGGTTCTCGAAATTGTAGTTCACAATAATATTTGTACTTTCTTACATCTATACTATGCTGATTCTTATACTCAAAAATTTTCTAGGAATTCATCATACAATTAATAGTATAAGATACATGGAATTTTAAATATTTATCTAACTAAAACATACATCGGCAATGAAATAAATATATAACAGTGAATCCGTTACAAGCGACTGAATATGAACTACATGATAAAAGCTACAGTAAAAGCGTTGTTGATGAAGTAACGTGTGGTAGATGCTCTTGTACTTACATAGAAAAACTAACTGATCCATTCATAATCGAATCTGTGAACAGTTTCGTAACATTCAAGACCTCAATACCGACAATGCTGTTGCTAAATGTTATGGAAAATAACAAGAACTATCATAAGCAGATAACCTTTTATCGGATGTCAAAATCTTACATAAATTTTCTAATTTTCTGCACATAAACTTAAGAATCTATTTTAAACAAGCAAAATAAACCTAAATCAAACAGATACAAAGGTTGGCTTTTAGTGTTGAGACTTTAAAAACATTTTAAATATTTTAATACGTTGAATTTTGACGAAGTCTCTATTCGCAAGTATAAGATTGAAGTGTATATTTGGACTTCATGTTTCATGTATGTACAGATATCATAAAATAGAAAAACGCTTACCAATACAAACATAAGTAAATATATTTATTTTAACAATATAAATTTAAGAACATTTGATATTATTTTTAATATAATATAAACTTTCTAAACACGTGCGTCGATGTTCTATTAACAAATGACAGCGTTCCTATTTATGTTTAACTGGATAAGGAAACCTGTGATAATTTAATAATATTCATTATTTTTAAGCTAAACAGTTAGTTTCTGGAAATATAGGTCGTGATTTTATTTACGTTTACAGCGAAATTTTTTATCAAAATATTAAATGAGAATATAGATATTACACACAGCAATTTTTGCACTCGTTTTGGTAATTTGCACCTTTTGTTGTGACGCTTTTGTAAATAAAGATCCGTAGACGTTTAGCAATTCAACAACCGTCTTGTAAAAGAGCACGTAGCTTTTTGATCAATAGACAGCATATGTTCTCGCTAGTAGGAAACCAAACGAAAATTTTAATCAAATGTATAATACGACAATCCAAACAAGTTCACGAACTGAATAACAGTAGCCTGCAATGCCAGTTTAGTAATATAAATGAATCCAAATAAAAACCCTCTTTTACAATGAAGTATTATATTTATTCTTTCTTTCTGAAAATAAAAAGAAAACAGTATAAAGGAGCGCCTTGTGATGCGCAGAAAGCTAAGTTATTCACTTATATTTTTATTTATATGATACTGGCATATTATTTACCTAATCTCTTTATGAAAAGCATTTTTCTTGTATCACCGCAAGAATACGAATCTCTGTTAAATCACCAGAATTATTTTTCCAATTTTTGGAGGATTTTTTATCAATGTTTCATATCTATTTGGATCTATTCATAAGCTTCATGTATGCATTTGAAAATAAAATACGTTTAAATTAAACATACAATTGGCGTTTAAAGTGCAAAATAAACATGTTGTTTGGTTAACAGTTATAGTTTAGCTTTTCTACATGTCTCGATAGTTTTAGATCTGGAGAAGTGAAGCTAATCAGAAGCACTCGCCGTCCACAAGATTTGTTTAACTGAATAACGTCACATTAAGATACCTTCTCATAACAGTAATGCATCTCAGTTTAAATAAATTTTTGTTCTGCATTTCAGACTTTGGTCCTAATTTTTATTTTGAACTTTTGCTTCATCTGCCTTGCTTAATTGGTTTGTTTTGAATTTCGAATCGTTCATAATTTGGCAGTGTGAGACTAAAGGGAAGGCAGTTAGTCATCACGACCCACGAACAACTCTTGGGTTACTCTTTTACCAATGAATAATGGGATGGACAGTAATATGATAACGCTCACACCGCTAAAAGAGCGAGCAGGTTTGGTGCCACAAGGATACGAACCCGCTATCCTCAGATTACGAGTCGAGTGCCTTAACCACCTGGCTATGCCTGTCTTGATATGCTTTATATGAGCAGACTTTTCATTTTCTTCTTATTGAAACTGAACTTACTTTTCCTAATGATTGTTTAAATCATTATGATTGTGATTTTTAGAAAAGTACCTTAACACGTTAAAATGCTCAATCTGCTATTTAACTTTTTAATAGTTTTGCTGTATCGTATCATTATGAAATATTTTATATTCTCTTAGAAATACAGAATTAAACTGACACTTACAGTAGGATATTTCAGATATTGGAGTGAAGAAGTAAGAAAACAATTATTTTGCCTTTCATAAAATCGAAATACACTATTTTACCATTAATAATCCACGCAACTAACTTCTTCTCCGATAATGTATCTACGGTACCAATAACCTTTTTTCCAAAAGTAACTTTTAACCTTTGCGTTTCGCGTCAGACCACTGTTACAGTTGCTGTATTTGTTTGAGAGCAAAAACTTCGTGGGAACTAGAACCTCTGATGTTAGAGATGTATGTCCGTAAACTCCCGCTTTCCTACTTGTGTAATCATAATCATTTGCTGTAATGAATCTATGTAAATATTTATATTTACTGTAATAAATCAATATTTAATGTAATAATTCACATAAACTAACAGTTATGATAATTATTATATGAAATTGTTCCTTTTTCTTGCAAATAAACTGTTTAAATAATAATTTGTACTGTACTGTCACACATATTTTTATTCAGTGAATTCATGAGTGGTAAAAAGAAAACATTCCCTTCTAATGTTTCGTAATATTAAACTGTCATTTTGTCAGTCACTAAACTCAATATAACGTCTTCGTGACTGCTGTCAACAGAATCAGTTTGTATTTAGCGTATGCTTCGAATTATAAATCTAACATCTGTCATCCAGTATTTTTCCATTATTCATACTCAACACAAAAACAAATTTTAAGTCAAGGTCTTCTAAATTATTTAAATGACATTTTATAAGAATATAAAAATGGAATAAAATGTTATGAAGGTTACCTCATGAAGCACAAACCCGCGTCTCTGGCAAAGGCTATATAAGCTTTAGCACGTATGATTTGGTTTAGTATGTTTTGAATTTCGCGCAAAGCTACGCGAGGGCTATCTGCGCTAGCCGTCCTTAAGTTAGCAGTGTAAGACCAGAGGAAAAGCAGCTAATAATCACCACCCACCGCCAACTCTTAGGCTGCTCTTTTACCAAAGAATAGTGGAAATGGATCGTCACATTATAACGCCAATACGGCTGAATGGGCAAGCATGTTTCGTGTAATGGAGATTCAAACCTGTGACTATCAGGTTTCGGAGTCGAGTACCTTGATCACATTTCCATGTCGGGCAGCACGTACAATAAAAGTAACTTAAAACGTACAAATAATATTATGAGGCTTATAAGTGTGTTTCGTTCTAATTGAATCTACAAGCAAACGCTTCCAGACAAAGGAAAAACTGTCTTACAGATTAGGAATTATCTTTATCACGGATTGTGTATGTATTACAATGTTTTCAGTTCCAATAATAATCGCCACTTGCTAGTACATTTGTAAGTCTACGGATTTACTAAAATTATGGGTTCGATTTCCTTCGGTGGGCTCAGCAGATAGCCCGATGTGGCTTTTCTATAAGAAAAACATACTCGCACAATAATAATTTTAATAATCGAAAAAAATACTTTTAAATACTGCTTCCATCTAGGGGACAGTTAAAGAACTACCATGGCAAATATTGTTAGAAAAGAAAAATCTCATTTATTTTTATGTGTTTTTAATTAATACATTCAATGAGCTGAAATACTAATGTTCATATTCTTTCTTCTGTTATTCAGTTTGTTCCTTTGATTTAAATAATTTACAATGCGTGACAATCAAACTGTCTGATCCCCGAAATATAAACATCGTAAAAACATACCAAAGATATGCTTAAGTTATAGGTAATACTTTAAATTCGTTTGTTTTTGTGCTTGTTTTAATTTTTATCTAGTGGCTAAAGATATACAAATATGCTAGCATTAATTTCTTTTGAGGAATGATATCATTCTTATTATAATACCCAGTATTCCTGTAGAAATATGTGCAATAATTAAATTGGACGTATGTATTATTTGTATCACTTGTGTTCCTAAATCCATAGTTATTACATACCTGAAATTTAGAAACGAAGCGTGTTGTGGGTTGCCCTATAAACTACAATGATTTTACTTCGGCTTATTACGGAATAATATTTACGTCATTTAATATTTCTGTTATGATTTTAGGTCATTTATTAATTGCATTTATTATGCGTGGCATACATTTTAAGACTTAAAATGTAAACTGTTGAATAAATTATAAACGCAAATGAACAGGCAAATTGTTTCAGAATTGCACAAATATTATCATCAAAATATAAATTCATAAAAATTTATAATAATGAAATGGAGCTTGTGTGTTTTTCTTATAGCAAAGCCACAGCGGGTTATCTACCCACGGAGGGGAATCGAACCCCTGATTGTAGCGTTATAAATCTGTAGACTTACTGCTGTACTAGCACAGGGCAAAAGAAATAAAGTTTCTTAGCTTCCACCAAGGATGTTCCAATTATAATCAATCTTTAAAACTTTGGTATCCATCTAATATTTTTAACTCAGTTAAATTTTCTGTCTCCACAACCCTTGAAAGTAGCTCATTCCAAAAGCCAACCACTCTGTTTGAAAAATAATACTGCCTAAACTGCAAAAAATTCCTACGCTGTCAAAATTTGAATTTACAACTCATTTTCATATTGTTTTCACTGCTTAGCACGCAAAAGTTTGATAAATCTATATTATCAATATAATCTTAAATAATTTTAATAATCCTAAATACCTCAATCGTATCCCCTCTGATTCTTCTCCTTCCTAAAGAAAATTTTAGAGATTTTAGTCTCTCTTCCTAGAACAATCTCACCAGTCGAGGTATCATCCTAATGGCTCTTTTTTGAGCCTTATCCCACAATTTCATACACATCTTGAGAAAAGAAGTCCAAGTATATATGTAAGAACGGCTGGTTTGGGTTAAGAAAAAAAATTTACTTAGAGGAGCGAATAACATTTCGACCTTCTTCGGTCGTTGTCAGGTTTACAAAACATTTTCTCAACCCAAACCAGACGTTTTAACATTTATATTTTTCTCTACAAGTGGGTTTTCTCATCATCACTGAAAGGAAGTCCAAAACTATACACAGTACTCTAAATGTATTCAGTATTTAATGTATTTCCTTTTAAATTATAAGAGATATTTTAATTATGAAAGTCTACATGCATCACATTACATTTTGGATAGTTAAACGTCATCTGCTAGACATTATATCAAGCGATGTAAATTTTGCTGTAAATCTGCAGCATCTTTCATACAGTTAGCCACACTAAATATCTTTATGTCTTCTGAAAACTTCAAAATTTTGCTCCTCATTCCAAAGTCAATATTATTGATATAAATCACAAACAGCAGAGGACCCAGCACAGAATCCTGACGCACGCCACTTGTAATTGTGATCCAGTTAGATCTAACTCAATTTATTACTAATTTCTGCTTTCTACTGTCCATCCAATCTCTACCCAATTTAGTAACAATTCGCCTGCTTCCATAGATTTAATTTTTGTAACAAGTCTTTTGTGAGGCATCTTATTAAACGATTTCTGCAAATGGAGTTAAACCAAATCCACAATATTTCCTACATCAACTCATGCAGTAAGATTTGTTAAACAAGACTTTCTCTCAGTGAAACCGTGCTGGCTCTCTGATTTTAAGAGAATCTGCAATGCATCATTAATCATACTGTCCAAAATCTTTTTCAACTACTGATGTAAGACGAGCTGGATAATTGTCTGGATAATGTTTATCATCTATAATACAAGATTAACATTAACCAATTTTCAATCTTTAACTACTCTTCCTCTACTTTTTTCTAAATGCTTCCTACATCCGTTCAAGACTCTCTCCAACTCTTTAGTCCAACTTACAGAAGCCAAATCATGTTTCATCCATTAAAGTTGGTTTTTCTGAAATCTGGAATCAGGATACTATTTTTCTTTTATTCTACACATAGTAAAATCCCAAACCTCATAGTGGAATGTACTTAAGTTCTCACTAATCACAACTTTGTCTATCACATTCACATTAGATGCTAACATTAAATCTAAACGGCTTTTTCTTTTGTTGATTCCATCACCAGTTGATGTACAAAAGTATTTTGAACAATTTCCAAAAAAATCTATACCACAGGAAATCCTTCCTATCAGTACATCTGAAATCTCTCATTATAACAACTTTTTCAGCTACTATTGTGATCTCATCATGCAAGTTCTTCCAGATTCTGTCCTAGTGTTCTATAACAACTCATAATTAAAAGACTTTTTCTCTTTATATCCGCTAACACCAATTCAAACTGACTCAGCCTCAATGCAAATTTCGTCAATATTTTCTAACTCAACAGGAGGAAATACACTCCTCCAATCTGAAGCTACCCCCCTTTATCTTCGGTAAATAATCTATAGCCTTGTATGTTAAAATTTTCCCTCGTCAAAACTGTTCAAATCCGGTGAAGTCTCGTACTCTCAAAATCCCAAGTTTCCTCAACCGCTTTGAACTCATCAGTTTTATTTGTAATGTCTCTAGCATTACAATGGTAACAGTTAATTACGGATTATCAAATCTGTTCACTACTTGTAACCAACATTTTTATAGTAAGAAAAAAAAGTTATAATGAAATTTGTATTGAAATAAAAATTATAAATATAAAATTACATATTTCATTCACTTGTCTTCAAAGTACCACGTTAACAAAAAATAGAAATATGTTAGTCACAAAGACATGGATTAATTCTATCAAATTTTAAAAAGCACACAAAAAAACGTTTTTTTTTTCAAATTTTTACAGCGCTATCATCGTTGGGTTGCGTAACCTGAATCCCATAAAACAATATCGCTATTTTGATAATCAACTTCAGCTCTTTCTCGATTATTTTGTTACAAAAATTGCTAAAAAGAAATTAGTGTAGGTTTTATATAGCAAAGCAACATCAGACTATTTACTTAGTCCTCGAAATCCTGAATATAGCATTGTAAATCCGAAAACTTATTGCTGTTCCAATGGGAGCCAAAAAAATGAATAAATACCACAAGTGAAGACAAGCAGGTTACAGATTA
The DNA here is from genome assembly GCA_011833715.1 of Carcinoscorpius rotundicauda. Classification (NCBI taxonomy): domain Eukaryota; kingdom Metazoa; phylum Arthropoda; class Merostomata; order Xiphosura; family Limulidae; genus Carcinoscorpius; species Carcinoscorpius rotundicauda. The sequence continues at coordinate 95,666,546 of CM022392.1, read as the reverse complement.
CTTTCTTTTTTTACTATTTCTTATAAAATCGTCCCTAATTTTTAAATAATAAATTAAAGGGACGGAAACTAGTCAACTGTAGTCACCATCAACTCTTGTTTGACCAATTATGGGATGTCACTTTTCAAGTATTGATTTTGACTATTGCTTGGTGTTGAACGTATCATAATGGTTATCGTGCCCATACTGTCATTCGTGGCTCGTTTTTCACTTTGTGCACTAGAAAAGTGACGCTTAAGTTTCACTACCAGATTGGTGAAGAGTTGCCAGTGTTAGGTGTTAATTGGTTATATATATATATACACCTCAAGTTTGTCTAATAAAAATTACAGACTACGATGCGAACATAACTTTTTTCTCTATTTTTTAAAATCAGTGTTTATTCATGTAGTATTATTTATGTACCTTAAAATCGGTGTTTCTCGAAGTTTTCGCTTTCATTAATGCAATGACTATTCCAATATACCTGTCCCCCGCTGGTACAGCGATATGTCAACGAACTTATAACGCTAAAATCAGCGGTTCTATTTCCCCTCAGTAGACTTTACAGATAACCCACTGTGGCTTTACTATTAAAGAAACACAGACACCAATATACTATATATTCTTTACAAACTAATTTATCTTCTGGGAGTAATGAAAAGTACAATACACAATTATTTTTATGCTAAATTGTTATAAGGGCAGCTAATAAGTTATTTAAAATTATAAAAACCAAACTGACGGACAGACTCGGGAAAATGGAGAGATAAACCGAATAATCACATTCGGTACTGTCAGATGTCTATAGGGAAAAGCACCAATATATATATATATACATGAATGTGTGTATTTTTTTGTTTTTTTATTTGTATCGAGAGGAATTTTATTGGTATGTTTCTGTTAAAATCAAAAGGACTAATTACTTTTGTACAATGAAACAATATTGAGTTATACCTGCTTATAACTTTCTAAATAACAGTCAGTAGCGTTTACAGGGTTTTCCAATGCTCATCAAAACACAAAATACATGAGCCGTGCATGGCTGAGTGAACATTGTGCTGGGTTTCGATTGAAAAGGAAAACCGCTAAGTACGTTTGACAGTTTCATACACAGAAGTGTTATGAAAACAACAGTCAGTCAATAATTCGATTAAGGACAGTCATATAGATGGGGACCCGGCATAGCAAAGTGTGTTAAGGCGTTATCCTCGTAATCCGAGGGTCGCAGGTTCGAATCCCGGTCGCACCAAACATGCTTACCCTTTCAGCCGTGAGGGCGTTATAATATGACGGTCAATCCCATTATTCTTTGGTAAAAGAGTAGCCCAAGAGTGGGTGGTGATGACTAGCTGCTCTAGTCTTACGCTGCTAAATTATGGATGGCTGGTGCAGATTGTCCTCGGGTACCTTTGCGCGAAATTCAAAACAAACAAACATATAGACAGCAAATGCTGGTGGAGGAAGAGGTCTAATGTACCTGACCCTCCTGGGTATTTAACATTAATACCCAAATACCCACACAGAGAAACTTGAACTCGAATACTGCTGACTTGATACCTCCTCTCTCGTCAGCACTTCTATGCTACAAATGGTCATGAGTGAATCTTACTGTTATCTTGTTTAGCAATTTACTCCATGTGTCGCACAGTTCAGTGGGTAAGAAATGCCCATAATGACTCAGAGGTAAATATCTCAGGTTATAACGCTAAAAATCGAATTTCAGTTCCGGTGGTGAGCGCAGCACAAATAGCCCATTATGTAGCTTTTCTTCACTACAAAGAAACAAAAATTTTGAAAATAGTAAACATTCGAAAGAAAAATTGTTTTGCATCCACTTTACAAGTTCATGTTGAATATTTGTAATTAAATTTTGTTAACTGGAAAATACGGCTTTTTCTTAACTCTAGAGTTGTTTCATGATCTGATATATTTTTAAAAAAAAATTATTTAGAGTAGTTACACACCTGATCGCTTGACTGTTTACCACTTTGTAAGTTACAGTGTTATTAGGAAGACATGAGTAACAAGAAATATATCAATATTGTAAATTATTCAGCTAACTTTGTTTTTGTACTCATCTGAATGATTTTAGGCAGTTTTTACTAAATATTTATTGGATGCGTCACAGTCAGTAACTATATATCTATATAAATATGGTATTACTGTTTGTTGTATGTCTATATGACTACTTCGTAGGGTGTTGAAGAATAGTCACACAAACTAGAATGGAGGTTTACTACGTCCATGCGTCAGTACATACAAATTTTCAGTTTTGAATTTTGCGTTTTGCGTTATTTGTGGGTGTTTTTTACCATCATTTCACCCTCTATTGGTTGATCTTTACCAGGGTAAGCAAGAAGGTCTGTTCGGCCCATGCGGAGATACTAGAAAAGGTGCGGTTTCATATTTTCGGTTTTGAACTTTCTATGAGCTTTTTTATTTACACTCATATATAAAGGAGAAACCTTTCATTCTTAAGATAACATTTCCCTAATCATCAATTGAGATAACTTCTGTCGTGGTAATGGGTACTCCAGCTAGTCATATTATATATGTGAACAAAACCAATATTGAACAATTAAGTGCATAAACGTATAAAAAATTTTAAAACATAAGTATATTTCATGCCTTTCATAATATTTCACACTACCTAAGCAATTGGAACTATACTAAAAACATCTGAAAAACTACTATATCCCAGATGTTTAGTAGAGGTGGATTTCTTTGTATATTTATATATATTCTTAAATTTGATTGTTTATTTGTTTTTATGAATTTCCCACAAAGCTACGTAGAGGCTATCTGCGCTAGTAGTGTAGCTAGAGAGAAGGCAGCTAGTCATCACCACCCAATGCCCACTCTTGGGTTACTCTTTTACCAACGAATAGTGGAATTCATCGTCATATTATAACGTCCCCACGAATGAAAGGGCGAACGTGTTTGATGCGACGGAGATTCAAACCCTCGACCCTAAAATTACGAGTCGAAGGCTTTCAAATTTGAAGAGACACACCATGTAACTAGTACCTAACTTTTGTTTTTGTACTAAAAAAACCAATGATTTCTACATAGTTGAAATCATTTAAGATGTCAGAAACAACTGATGTTTTTGATATTTAACTATGATAATATACTCATAACCCTGACAATATGCTCAAGAGAGACGAGTTTTTGCGTATGAAATTGGAACCAAATAATAACAAAAGACCAAAGAAATAGATGAGTTTCACAGAAGCTGTAAAATTTTCGATATTGGCTTTGACAGAGTTCACGATTGAACTTTCTGTTTTGTGAAATGCACTGAAACCTTATTTTTCTACATTTGGTACACATTGGTTCAGCTCTGAGCTTCTAGGCTTATACAGATAAAAATATGATATCTGATATGGCACAGATAGGCCATTATGTATCTTTTTGCTCTTACAGGAGAACCAATTTTAATTTTTGTGTTTTTCAAAGTGTATAACACAAAGAACGAAAATAGTCTGTGCTGAAGAAGGTTCAAAGCTGTAGTAGTTGTTTATTTGAAAAAACTGGTAATTTCTTTTGCTTAAACACTTTATATATATTCTTGTGGTATGCGTTAAGACATTATCCACTGTAAACAGTTACTATAGCAAGTCCGTATTAATAACAAAAACATTATTTTTCCACTCAACCCTACGTACTAACTAATTTCTTACTTTTTGTGTACACATATTTGCTTTTGTTAATTTCAAAGCAAAATCACATTTGCCTATCTGCTGTGTCTTCCGAGAGGGATCTAACCCAAAAATGTTAAAGTTGTAAGTCTGCAAATTTACCGTTGTCCCACCGCAGGACACACATATTTGCAAAAGTGGATTTAACATACATTTTTTTCGAGTTCTACTGGACCAATCAAAACGCATACTTATTTATTGCATAAAGAGGTGTTGTAGAGGACCAGAAGAGTACTTCAGTTTCATCTAGACTAGTAATCAAACCAAATAATTGAGGATCCTCTAAGAATGTATCTACTAAGAATTGATGATCATTCTGATTGTAACCTATAAGATCAAAGTCATCAGCTTAGAATGGTTACTGAATGAGGTTTTCAATTGATTTGGTTTCAGTGCCAAGCCGTCTCAGGCCAAAGAGTAAGACGTGAAATGGTTAATCAAATCTTTTGTGGTATAAAACAGCACGCAAGTGACGAAATGGTTGAATGGCGCATATCTTTGTTTCATTTTATTGTCTGACATTGACTAAGATTTTGTCAGCAACTGAAAGGAGTGAGGTTCCATTGTAGTTACCACAGTCTGCTTTATTCTCAAAGACTTTCACAAAGTAAGGCTTAATTTCTTCCAGCTTCTGTATGCTGGTAATAATGTTGTGAAAAGTCTGGATCGCTGTTGCACTTGTTACCCTGAGGATCTCAGAAAGAATCCAGTTCTTGCGATAAATGAATAACAACAACCACAATTAGCGCCATCTCGTGTATATTGAAATTGTTCTGAATGATCTTCAAAAGATTTAGATTTACAATCCTTTTGAGAAATGAAGTTCAAATTGATTTTAAAGCGTAGAAAAGATGGCAAATATATATATCATCGCTTAATTCGTCATTCACTCAACAGTTATTGTATATCTGTGTAGTTCATAAGCCTTTCAAATTAGCCATGAACAGGGAACACTCGTGATCATATCTTAATAATATTCTTTACAATAGGAAATACAAAGAATACACAATGAAATACATAAAAATATAAAACTCAATATTTAATGCCAACGTTTCTAATTGTTATATGCGTGTGTTATGTAAATATCATGTAAATGTTGTCGAGAGTGTTATGTAAATGTTATGTAAACGACAACCATGTCGAGTGTTATGTAAATGTCATGTAAATATCATATAACGTCGTATTTGAATTCCCATATTTATTATTTATAATTCTATATTTATATTATTGTTTCGAGGTTTAAATCTGTGAAATTTAAAATAACATTTTAGAATTAATTAAAATTCATTTAGAAATTTTTAAAACTAAATAGATTGATCACTTGTATTGGCCTGGTGTTTGTACTGTGGAATTCTGGGAAGTTACGCGATATAGTATATAAACAGATGGCGATGCGAGAGAAGAAATCATCCACTTTTACTCGGGTCAAGAAGTTTGTCTCGTTTGAGAAAGTTTAAACTGAATTTGTGAATAGAGCTAGATCGACTAAAGCGGTGAAATTTTTATTCCGTCAATCTTTACAATTAAGTCGGATTACAGATTATACCAAAAGTCAATACGAATGGGACTGTGAATTTTTGTTTGAAATTACCCATGCAAACTTCGAAAATTTTTCCGTGGGACTAAATTCACTGCCTAGATTAGAACTTTGGATTTCGGATTTGGACAGTTATCCTGGATTATATTATTAAGCACAGGCCAGTACCTTTTTTGTATTGTAAGTTGTTTTGATGGTTGAAATTGGATATCTGTTATTGCTATTAGATAATATATTTTGTGTCTATCACATAAGTAGATAATTATAATAAATTAAACAAGCTGCTATCTGTGTCTTTCTGTTGCGTTCAGTCCACATAAAAAACGTAACAGCGTGAAAAATCAGTAACAAGTTTTATCTACCAATTTCAGTACATGGTAAAACTGACCATGAATGAAAGAGGTATTCAGGTAAGAAAGATCAAAGAGAATCGATAATGCACTACTTTTGATCTTATGAAGGTTTTACACGGTAAGTCAACGATTTTAACCTGCTATATGTCTTATGTGTTCTTCAGGTGGCCTACTTCGGTTAGACGAAACACGCCAAGGTCGAACGGAAGTAACAAGTGACTTGTTTGAAACTGGGTCAGTTACTATTAGTAACTAGGCATGTAATTCAATGTATCGTTAATTCTGACTGTTACTATAAAATAAAGTAATGAATATTGCAATAAGCATAACCTTTATAGATAGTAGGTTGGCTAAAGATAGCTATCACAAACATTTCCTGACCAGGCACTATTCTTGTTCAGCTTTAATAGCACAGCTATATTTCAGGAAGGTGATACTATGAATAAATATCACTGACAACTGTTTTAAAAATACCACCATTTTTATCGAGGCCATGACTAAAAAAGATTCTGTTATTCGGACATATCGCTGAAATTACTGCTTATTCGGGTTGTATTTTTTTTAAAATCGTAATTCATATCGTAAAATGAGAAAACATTTCAACCAAATATAGCAAAAATATAGTGTTTTTTTTTAACCTACCCACCTTCTTAGAATGGCATAAGGATTTAGAAAATGTTTTTGTTCGTTTAAGTTTTGTAGGTTGAAGATTTAATGCTGGTAAATTTTATAAAACTGAACGTTATACCATTATCATACACAGATCTTGAACAAAAATGAAATATAACGGTCTTTAGTTTTACAGTATCAGGATCTTTTTATTCCAAAACAATCTTAGATCATTCCCATTCAGTTTATACTTATAATCCAAATTATAATAACCTACATGCAATATTTTGCAATATCATAATTGAAACTCATCTGCCATTTACCTGCTCCACTCACTAAATGATCTAAATCCGTTTGTAAAGAAGCAGTTTCCTATTCACAATTAGCAACACCCAAGACATTGATATCATCAGCAAATTTAAGTAATTTATTGACCACTCTTTCATCCATGTTATTAATGTAAATCAAAATGAGCAATGGTCATAAGACTACCTTGAGATACACCACTTGCGAGATTAATCCATTTTGAGTTAACTTCATTTATACCAACTCTCTGCTTTCTTTTATCAAGCTATTCTTGAAACTAATTAGCTAACTCATCTCCCGTATCTTCAGAGACGATTTTTATAGGGATTTTATGTGGTACTTTGTCAAACGCTTTCTGAAATTCCAGATAAACCAAACCTACAACTTTACCCTCATCTACATAAGCAGAAATCTCTTCAAAAAATGTCAAAATATTTTAAGGTAAAAACCATGTCGATTATTTGAAAAACTCTTAGCTTTATTAAATGGCTTTTAAAGCATCTTTTAACAGGCTTTCCAAAAATTATCCCATAAGTTATGTTGGATTAATGGTTCATGATTACTGAGACAACTTTTATCACTTCCCTTGAAAAAAAAGTTATATTATCGTACTTTCAATCCTTTGGTACTTGCTCTCTATTCAAGAATTGACAAAAAAATAGTAGTAAATGGCTCACATATCCAATCTTTAACCTCTTTTAAAATTGTTCAAGATATGAAACGCTGCTTAAAGCTATTCTAGTTGTTAGTAAAAACTATATAAAAGTAAATTTAATAACCCAGTCATCAGATACTAAACTTCCTTTATCATTCATATTATACTCCTGTTCTAGCATTTTGTTTATCCTTAATACATTTAAAGAAATAATTTATGTTAATTTTCACTTTCTCACCCAATCTATTCCAAATTTTCTGTTACACCAGCTTTTTTGATATTCAATAATATTTTAAGTCTTTTGTCACACCAGCCAAATTAAATTTCTGAAATTTCATATTTTCTTTTCTATTTCATCTCTTAAACAGTCCCGACATGGCTTGTTAATGAAGGTGTTCGATTCGTAATCTGAAAGTTGCAGGTTTCAATTCTCGTCACATCAAATATGCTGGCCCTTTCAGTCGTGTGGTGCGTTATAACGTGACGGTAAATTTTACTATTCGTTTTAACCCGAGAGTTGATGATGGGTGGTAATGACTAGTAGCTATCCCTCTAGTCTCATGGTCCTAAATTAAGAATGGCTAGTGCAGGTATTCCTAATATGGCCGTGCGCGAAATTCAAAACAAGCAAACAAATACTTTAAACTCTTTGTGAGCCACGTGATTTTTTCACTTTTTTTACTTTACTTTCTGTAAAGAATATGCTTATTTTGAATATTTATAAATGTATCTTAAGTTTTTTTCACATCTGATTAGTGTCTCCAAATAGTTCAGCTGCAAAATTCACAATAGATAATTATGATAGCTTTCCTTTAACAGTTGCTTCTTTTTTTAAATTTGTTACTAAAATATCATTTTTCCTTATCTCCACATACAGCAAAACATCATACATAATCCATCAATGATCACTTGCATTCAGATGTTTTCCAGTTTCTACCTTCTCGATCAGTTCTTTAGTTAAAGCTAACAATAAATCTAAAATACCGTTGTTTTTAGTAGGTCTTTGACTAGTTGGCGATGAAAGCCATTCTAAATAGTTTCAAAAGCTTTTATCCCTTATGGTTTAACTCTATCATTTCCCAGTCTATATACCTGATATTAAAATCACCCATAATTATGACTTGATTAATGGCTGAAATATTAATCTGATTGGAAAGTTTCTCAATAATTAAATCAGTATCATTTAGTAGTTTGTATAAAATTCCCATTAAAATCATTTTCCTTTTATATCCTCTAATAAAAACCTAAGTAGATCAATCTCCTTGGTACCATCCTTAATATCCTCAACTTCAGCTAGATTTTACTCACATTTTACACACTGTAATGCTACTTCTTTCTCCCTCTTTAATATTCTCTTCCTATCAAATAAACTGTAATCTTGTATTTCAAAGAAACTTCTGCCATAAAAATAATTTATGTTCAATCATGTTTCAGCTATTCTCATTGCATTAAAGCCATTAACACTTACCAATACCCTGAAGACATTTTTGTTTCTTAAACTTTTAGCATTGTAACAGTAACAATTAAGTCTATTCTTACAATTACTTCTATACTTATTTCCTATGCTAAACTTTTCTTTTTCTCTTAGTAATTTTACATTAAGTTTTTTGGCCCCCACCTTGTCAAGTCATAGTTAAAAACTTCCCTCACAGCTAACTTGATATCCTTAGCAAACAAGTCAGCCCCTACCCTATTTAAATGTAAATCATCTATTCCAAGAAGCTTCTTTCTTCCACTGAACTGCTCCCACAAGTCCAACAAGCCTGTCTACTTAACCTTACATCCTAACCTAAGCTTTGAATTTAGCCGTAGTGACCTATTTATAACTTCATCCCCACAGTTAAATTTGAATAGCATCCCTGACAAAATTAAGTTGTGAGTCTTTTCAATATATACTCCTCAAAAAAAAGAAACGCAAAAGAGATATTTTTGTTATTTTAAAGAGAAATATATGTAATAACGTTACAAGCTCAGAGTATGTGATGTTACACGTGTTAAGGCACTGATTGTCAAACCAAACTGACAATAAAAGTTGTGCATTTTGAAAACGGAGGAAAACATCGAATTTTTCGCCAAAACGCATTCGCATTCAATAAATTTGTTTGAGAGATATGCATGTTCTGCAAGTGAAACATGTGCAACATCCCTATAAAAGTGACGGGTTTCTCGGTTTCCATAGCTCAGTGTTAAGCCACCGACACGCAATATAGTTACGTCAAGACTGACTAAAGCACAACGCACCAACGCATTGGTTGAACAGAAGCAGGCGAATCTCGATCAGATGTTGCCAGAGCTATAGAATCGTCACCAACAACATGGATCAACTCGTGACCGTCCATGATCTGGCAGACCTCGTGTGACCACGCCCGCACAAAATCGCTACATCCGGTTACGTCACCTTCGGGATAGGACCACCATTGCAACGTGGCAGTAGCTTCAACCGTACCAGGACTGCGTAGGATTTTTGATTAGACCGTACGCAACCGTCGATGAGATTCTTAGGCCCCGTGTGCAACCCATCATGGTGAATGTCAATAATATTTTCAACATGACAACGCCCGTCCTCACACAGCCCGACTCACCACTGTCTTCTTGAGACACCACAACATCAACGTTCTTCCCTGGCCCTCCAAATCATCAGATTTTAAAACCCATCGAACATCTTTGGAATGAGTTGGACCGACGTCTGCGACGGCGACAACCTCAACCGCAAATTTTACCTCAACTTGCAGCAGCTTTGCAGGCTGAGTAGACAGCCATTCCACAGGATGTAATTCGTCATCTCATCGCTTCCATGGACAGGAGATGCCAAGCAGTTATTGATGCTCACGTGGGACATACTCGTTATTGACGTTGAGTGACGTTAAACTTCAACTAGGGAGCGTTTACTTCGCCTTTGCAGACTTTGGATGTTCAGCAGTGAATGTGCAAAGTTTCACACTTGTCATACAGAACTGCCCGGAATAAACTTGTTAACAATATGTCTCAAATTTTGCTTTTTGCGTTTCTTTTTTGAAGAGTATATTTACTCCATACAGTATTCTATCCACATGACTTGTCAAGGAATCACCTATGAATATAATTTCCTTATCATCCATATTTTTTCATATAAGTCTTATGGTGTGAAAAGTTTAAAGTTTATTCTGTGTTTATACTTAGTCTCAGTCTTTTTTGTTGTACTTGTTAATATTTAACTCAAACAAACAATAAGGTATTTCAGTTTTGAAAGGCTGAACCAGAAAATTACTAAAACTATTTCTAACCGCGATAGTTTGCCCTTGAAGAAAAAAGGTCCATCTTTCGAAAGCGCTCGGGTTATACGGTTTCTGTTTCAATTTTATCAATACTTCTTGGACCTACGTGTTTTTAGAGTATCATAAATCTTCTAATCGTAAAATAATTTTCAACTGCCTAAGGAGAAACATTTTATAAAGGTAGTTAATAACGTACTGTTTTTGTTATGGCCAAAGCTAGGATGGACTTTTTACACCTAGTTGTATACCGGTTTGTTTTATCTTCATTTGTCTTACTAACTGATTTTCTTGCTGAGAGTGCGTCAGAGGAGTATTAAGCACGTGCCAAAGACATCGTCTATTGCATTACTTTTTTGTACGTTAAATAGTTGAAGATATTCGTCCGGAACCCTCATGGACTTAAAGTGTTTTCTAGGTTAGATATGAGTATCTTAGAAAACCTGTGGCTATGTAAAAAACAAAAAACAACATAAAATGTTGACATTATTGTATTAGTGCAAAAGTAACAATAATGAGCATTCTGACTTCTCTCCATCTTAGGAAAACGAATCCGACATTTTGAATTGTAAATTCGCAAAGTCAACGCTACCCACTGATTTGAAACGATACAAACAGATAACACCATAAACCAGAATAACTTTCATATTAATTTACTATATACATCCTGTAGATGCGAAAATAATCACTTCGCTGAATGTTTACCAATTTTAGCATAAATGTTTTTTATTGAAAAGTTTATTGAAGTTGTTTTATGAAACTTAAAAAAATATACAATAATTTCCTTGTCAGTATAATGCTAATTTTGTAGATGGCGCTTGCTTTCCATACGTGTTCATTTCGGGTTTCGGATAGAGTATGCAGTTTTTATTGCCTGTAAATCAAGTTTATTTTGAGTTTATTAGCGATATCATATAGTTTTTATTTTAGTGCAAAGCTTTCACAAAGAGTCCAATTCCTGAATTTAGTATTTTTAGACAGTAAACACTAAACTTGTGTTTTATACGTAAAACTGTCCTGCTGTTTTTACTACTTTATTTTTGTTACATACACTTGTCTCTGGGTGAAACTAATCAATATAAATATAGTTAATTATCATAGTTATCGACCGTTTTTCAAACTTAGTATTTGGTTGGTATAAGAATATTGATTTTATGGACATGAAACCATCAAACTTTTCCGCACTGCAATTTTTAGTGTCTCGCAGATGTACTTTGGTTAAAAAGTTATCACAGCATTTAGTCTTTCTTGTCGTTTATAAACATGTCCTAAAATATGTCATAAAAATTTGTAAATGTTATATATTTATTAGCCTTTAGCATGGATTAATACAATATACCGTGCCCAAAGTATGACATGAAACATACACATGTTGACTATAGCAAGCTATTACATAGTGTATTCTGACAATAAATTAACAACTTATCAATGTTACATTAAAAGCAGATTATGCACCAACCTAACGTACAGTGTTCACTAAATTAAAAATGACATTCCTGACAAACTACATGTATAGTTTTTTTTCATATTAAAAATGTCGTTCTTCACAAGCTGTACGTAAAGTTTTTCATTTTAAAAATGTCGTTCCTCACAAACTGTACCCATGGCTCTTTCATATTAAAAATGTACACAATATATTTAATATAATCTTCACTTCCATTTTCATACTTTATTGTTTGTTTTAATTCTGTTTTGAGAAAGAAAGTTTGATTCATAATTTCAAAACTTGAACTCGTTATACATACAAATCTTATTTAAAAGATAGAAATGACGTTTTACGAAATGATTTTAAACATCATTTTATTAATTTATCTGATAAACAAAAACAACTCTAAAATTTTGTATTTAATCTGAATTTATGTCTTTTAAAAAATAAAATATATTTCAAATGCATTAGCGTTTACTTTAGATTGGTCTTATTGTCAAAAACAAAACGTACATTGACAACATTTATATGTTCCATGATGAACAAACTGTTTGTCAGATAACGTTAACTCATTCCTGCACAAACGAACTGTTGTTTATACTTGTATAAAATACTTTACGTTTTCTCAAATCAATGTCAATTCTGACAACATCAAAACCTGTCACTGTATTTAAGGAAGATGAATAGAAGTTCTAAACAGATAACAAATAACCTTTTTTTCCTGGACATTTAATGATATTCCTTTGTTTTCAATTGGCTCAGCATCTTCTAATGGAAGATGACAAAGAAAGTGTAGGTGCTCTTGTAAATTACATACAGAGTCTTTACTTGTTTCATTATCAAATGTTTGACAAACTGAAGGTTCTTGAGCTTGAACTGGAGAACAATCAGTGTTGGAGGTCATCCCAAATTTTTCCTGCTCAGCTGCAATTGACAGTGAATTCTGATGGTCAGCTGTGTCCAATTGTAGTAGTGTAGCAGGTGTCAGCTTTCTGGTATTTGAATGCGTAGCATAGCTTTTTGGAGTTTGACATTGAAATAGCTTTTTCATATATCTCTGAATTGTTTGATTTCTAAAGAAATAAACGTAAGGATCTACAACGCATGAACTAAACGACAAAAAGCTCGACAGTAACGGAATGTAAGGTGGCACGTGAGACATATAAGTGCTTAGAAACAAGACAATGAAATATGGTCCCCAACACACGCTGAAAGAAAACAACACCAAAAGTACAGTTCTCACAGTTTTCCACTCGTCACCGAACAAGGAAAGCTGACTGGTAGTTGAGTTTCTACGAAATGGCTTGATCTTATGGAAGGATGTGTCTGTCTGTACTGGAATAGTGTGATAAGATGTGATGACGCCAAGGCTGTGTTTCCTACCTCGTGCACCATTAGCTCTGGCAGCTTTAAAAAGAGAGCAATAGATACGGCTAGTACATAATAACGGCACAAAAAATCCTAATAACACGAGAAGAGCCATGTAGAAAATACTTGCATTATCCGATCCTGAACCCAGGGTGACACAGCTGCACCAGGTTTTCTCAAATATTATTGGTGCTACACCAAATACTGGAGGAAGGCTTACGAGCACAGAAAATAGCCAACTGCTAGTTATCAGACGAAACGCTCGTCTTTTGGTTGTAGTGGTTTTATACTGTAATGGACTATTCACAGCACAGTTTCTGTCCACTGCGATCAGCAGCAAAGAGTAAACGGTCTCAACGCTCAAACACAAGGAAACAGTTCCACTTATTTGACACCAGGTGCCGCCAAATATCCAGTATTTGTAAATAAGTGATGTCAGATTAGCCGGAAGAACCAAAATGCTCTGAAAAAGATGGGTTACGCATAAATTAAGAACAAACCGATTAGAAGATTTGCTTAACAATGGCTTCTTATAAAAGATCAGAAACATTAATCCATTACTAAACAGGCTGCTGACCATAACGATAAGTATTGCAATAAACTGAAATTCCAGGAAAATGCGATTTTCTGTTTTTGATGCCAAAATTTCATCTTGCTTTAGCACTCTTTCAGATTCTTCAGACATTTTGGTAAAGTTGAAAGTATTATTGAACCTTCAGAAAGATATTCCTCATTAATGCCACTTGATAGGCACCAACGTTATTCTTCTATAAAGTTTATTTCGTATATTTGCTGAAAGAGAAAGAAACAACAAATTTGTAAACCGCGTTACAAATTTCGTTAGTCGAACCAGTTTAAGTTACTGTAATGGTTCAGAAATAAAACCTTGTAAAACACGTTACAAATTTCCTTACCTTAATTAGATTAAGTTACAAATATAAAGACAATACTTCACATCAGATTTGTTTAAGTTACAAATATATTATTTTATAAAACGATCTGTATTTAGTTTAATCTTTATCAACTATTCTTAGTATAGTGAAGCCTAAGTGATTATGACAGTCTAGATTTTTCTTGATTTAATTTAACATAACAGCCGACAACTTTTGTCGCGTAGTACCTGTTTTAACATGGAACTCCAACAAATCATGTTGCTTATTTAAATGCTTGTTTTGGGAAGAAGCATATGATTTGTAAAAACTCGAATGGCCCTAAAAATTGTATTGGTAGAACATCAGCTCATATAACTAAATATGTACACACACTGCAAAAACTAAAGTGCTACATAAAGTAGTTATTCTATCTACCAATTAAAACAGACCCGGCATATCCAGGTGGTTAAGGCACTCGACTCATAATCTAAGGGTAACGGGTTCGAATGCCCGTCACACCAAAGATGGTCGCCCTTTCAGCCGTTTGAGCTTTGTAATGTGACGGTTAATCCCACTGTTCTTTAGTTAAAGAGCAGCTCAAGAGTTTGCAGTGGGTGGTGGTGACCAGCTACCTTCCCTCTTGTCTTACACTGCTAAATTAGGGACGGCTAGCGCAAATATCTCTCGTGTAGCTTTGCGCGAAATTCAAAAAACAAAACAAACTATATTTATTACTCATCAAAGATACTTTTATAAGATTAGATTCCTGAATGTATTAAGCGTTTTCCTAGAATCTTTTGTACTGGAGAAAGAAAAATTGTTCCAAGTGGTGACGATGAATAAGTTAAAGAGTTTGACATCAAGACCGGCTGACAATTAATTTTGTCATCAGAAAAATCCATTGGAAGTTAAACCTCTGATATTACTTGTACTTATGTTCTACAACCAGCTAATAAATAATAAATATTTACCGATAGACTGTTCGGTACCCTTCCTCTTAAACAGAAATCTCCAATTTCGACTATGTCAGGTCAATAAACCCATTCGATTTCTAGTCTTAATATTAAATATTGATACGTATCTACATTCAGCTACAGGTTATAATCACGCGAGACGATTATTCGAGATCGCGTGATCATCAATGTTTGACTTTTTGTTGGATCAAGACCTTAGTTTTTGTAACACGAACGTATGGCAAAGAACTGTGCACACCTAAGACCAACAGATGTTGTAATTAAGCTTACACGTGTTGCTTTATCCAACATTTTTATTGTTCAATTAACAACGGGAGAATTCTTTCCTAAAACGAATCGTGAGGGTACCGGTTACAACACTGATCTCGTCTTGGCTCTAAATATTTTTATATGTGCGTATTTTTGTTGTATTGTTTTCCTTTACGTGAATTCATTTCAAATACAACTAGTTGAATATTATATCGAGCGTCAGTTTGTCCCAAGGTAATATTCATTATTTATTATAAGCCTTTGAGGTTTCTATTTGAGAAAATAATTACTAGAATTTAACTTCCTTTTTTGAAGAGATAAAATCATCTAACTACATGAGAATAAGATACGCTCACATCTTTATAACAGCCTTTCTAACTTAATTTTGTTTTATCGTAAATCTATAAAATAGTCCATCTGAGCTGTGTTGTTTACGACAAATTAAAAAACAAATATTTTCTAATTATATATTTTGTCTTCTAATTATATACTTTTCGAAACCGAATAATATCAGCAAAAATAGCATGCCACGTATGGTAAATTTGCACATCATACTTATGACGTATACTTAGTTCTAATACAGGAAAAATAATGTTAAAACTAAAAAATATTTTACTGAGATATATGAACGACTTAGAAAGTTCATCTCGCTGTGTCTTGTCGTACTAAATTGATACAAAATCTAGAAGATACAGATTTTTTTTAGAGAAAGTTTACCTCCATGTGCATAAAAGTACCGAACATAACTGTCCCTCTATAAACAGTTTTATTAAAAAGTGAAAAAACGTCACCTTCTCCTACGAGTTAAAACTGAAAGTGAAGTGTTTGTTTTGAAACAGAAGAACAATAAAAACTTTCTCAACAATAAGGAAAAACAAATAACTTTTAAAAACGGTTCAGATGCTTCAGAGAAACGTTTTCAGTTATAAAAAATATCAAACATGATATTTAGGGATACAATTATATAAGACTTAAATAAATATAGTATATCTTGTAACTTACATGATAGAATTTTTTGGTGATTTCCTTACATTATCTCTGTGCTCTCTTGGATGTCCTCCTATAGAAATGTTAACAAGGACTAGGACTAAAGATAATTATTTAAGTTTTGTGACGGTTAGAAGCTACCGGCAGTTCTGTTACTTATTCTTCTCTACTATCTAGTTTTAATACCTTGAATTTACCACTGCTTTATGAATAAAGCGCTGTGTGTGCATGGTGGCGTTGTCATGGAAACTGCTCCGCTTCTCTTCCGCACGAGAACAAGTCCTGTACTTGTACATAATTCTATTAATGTTCATTGTATAGCTGTCAGAGTGACATATAAACTTTTGAAAGTTGCAGAAAATTAAGATATGCTTATGATTATATGACGATTAGTTTACAAAATATCATGTTTCAGATTTATTAACTACACACCAATATAGTTATATGTTTAAATTTATTACTTGCTGACTAGCTAGATTTCTAGGAATACAATATTCGACTTTAGTCATTGTTTTTCAAATACACATTATATTTAATTTTTTAATTTTTCTCCGTAAAGTATGTAGTTATTAATACAATAAAGGAAGCAAGAATCTGAAATTAAACTACAACAGTTGTGAAAATCGACCCACACTTAAACGGTCCCATTCAAAGTCACATGCCACAAAATTAAATCTGCAATAACAGAAAAATACCAATTCATATGAATATTAATTTCGACACTTTCACATGTTCTTGGTCCAACGTTTGTTTATGAAAAAAAAAACACTTACGATATAGTGCATGTGTCTAGTTATTGTAAACACAAATTTATTTCAAACTACTTTGCACGTTATTGTGTATTTACGTACAATCACATATCCTAGTTCAGGTAAAACTCCCGTAACTGTAATTAAAATATTTCATACAACGTTTGTGATCACCTTGCTTAATAAATTACAGATTAACATGTGGGTAGAACATCATAGTTTATTTCCACGTACAACAATAATTTAGCATTCACCATTTTGCGTATCTCATGAGAAGGGTAACAAATTTGCGTAAAGTTTTGCGAAGTTTTATTTGTTTACTGATAAATAAAGTGTAAAAAAGAAATGCAAATACAGAAAATGAGCAAAAATGAAAACAACTGCTTATTTAATTTTACTTTTATACTTAATAACATGATAATAAACTTCTTCAACCATAGATGGGTGAAAAAAATCCCCATCTCAATTAACGACCATATTGCATAGTACTCTTTGTTAGATCGGCGTTTGACGGTAAAGTTGGTAGTGCGTTATTTTTTACAGTGTTTGTTTGTTTTCAACTTTACATAAAGCTACACCAGGGCTATCTGAGTTAGCCGTCCGTATTTTAGCAGTGTAGGACGAGAAGGAATACAGCTAGTCATCACTATCCACTGCTAACTCTTGGGCTGTTTTTTTACAAACGAATAGTTGGATCGACAGACACATTAAAATGCTCCCACGACTGAAAGAGCAAACATGTGTGGTAAGATGGGGATTCGAACCCGCAACCCTCGGATTTCGAGAAGAGTGCCCTAACTACTTGGCCATGCCAGCTCCTTTTAAGCATACATTAATGAAAAAAGTATCAAGAGAAGATTATTGTATGTACTGCGTTGTAACATCCACATTTAAATTTAACTTTTAAAAGTTCTGGCATGGCCAGATGGTTAAGACGCTTGACTCGTAATCTAACAGTTACACCAATCCCCGTCACACCAAACATGCTCGCTCTTTTAGCTGTGGGGGCGTTAAAATGTTACGGTAAATTCCACTATTTGTTGGTACAATAGTAGCCAAAAAGATGATGGTGAGCGGTGAAGACTAGCTGCCTTTCCTCTAGTGTTACACTGCTAAATTAGGGACGGCTAGCTTAGATAGCCCTTATGTAGCTTTGCGTGAAATTCAAAAACAAACAAACAATAAGTTCCCTCTCATAAAATAGAGAATATAATTACTGTGTAGGTACGGGAGATGTGTTTTTGTTTATGATATATGAAAAAGACAACTTTTATAACATTGCTAAATGTCGATAAATTATTAAATAACTTGACACTTTCCATTTATTTCAGATATTATTCATATAATATATAACGAATTTAATGTTAAAGTAGTATATGTTTTTTTTTCGGATATTAACACAAACTTATTCAAGGACTATCTACACAAGCAGTCTCTTATTAACAACTAATAAGCTGCAAGAAATGCAACTGATCAGTAGCACCCGCCGTCAACTCTTGAATTACTCCAGCCTGACAGGAGAATGATATTTGACCGTCCTTTCAGAACTCACTCATGGCCTCATAATTTAGAGTATAATTTTATTGTCATTTTACTTTGCAGAAACGGGACGCAAACACCGGTTTCACAGATCCATAGTCCGGTACGCTAATCAGTGTGATACGCTCGACCTGTTAAAAAGTAAACTTCTTTCGTAGTTTTATTTTTGAAATTTTAACGCCTAACTCTATCTGACTCTGAGACAATATAATAGAGAGAAGATAGTCAGTGAACTCTTCGTTAATAATGTCTGACAGAATAGTGGATTTTGACGACTATTCTTAAAGTTCTCCCATGATTCCAAAGGACAAACAGAATTTCTGCGAGAAAGGGACGCTAATCACGATTCATATTCACATCACGGTCTAAATAGTAAACAAAGTGTTTATACCTTGACCCATACAAAAAATGTGAAATGCATTATTGTGTCTACATCTAGCTCTCTGACACAATATATTTGTTGTGTTCGCCTCACCAGAATATTTATTCAAGGTTCTAAGAAAGATTGGACATAATTTTTGTTTTTCTTTCCACATAACCGTTTTCGAAGCTTCTGTACAATTTTTTTCTTGGTTTTTTTAAGTAGAAGACAGACAAAATCGTCAAGTGGTAATTTTCCCATTATGCGTGAGCAGAAACAATTGGAATAAACGGTAGTAAAGGATAAATGAACACATGAAAATAAAAGCTTTATTCTGTTCTCTTTTGAGTTACGTTTAAAACAGACACCTTCAGTCAGGAAAAAAAATATCGCGTTACGTAGAAACAAAACTAGCAAAGAATTGTTGAAGGGTTGGATTATATTTCACCAAAGAAAGTTTGAAAAGAAGATTCACCAATAAGAGAGTGGTTAGTGAAACACAAATAGAAAAACAAAACAAAAGAACTTTGAATAAAAAAATTAGTGCAAAAGTTATTTGAAAGTAAATTTTCTTTAAGTCCATAAGAGGACTTTGTGTTGAGATAGAAAATAAGGAGGAATTCAGGACTTCTCGTTATCACTTATTGAGATATGACAAAGTCCAGCATGCCGAAAGTAATATTATGGTAAGGGGAACTGAATCTTGTAGAAGTTAAAAGTTAGAGGAGCCTTTTACTGAAGTTCTGAAATGTTTACGAAAACTCTCATCTAGTTTGCCCGCTGTTTCGGTACCTATTTTATGTAGTAAGTATGTTGGCAGTAACGGTGGTTAACCTTAAAATATATAAGTTTTTGTATGAGATTTGGAGCAAATTTGTTGAGTGGTTGATTTACTAATATTAAAGGGATCCTGTCAGTGGGTGCGTGGCGTCGTATGTGATACACTGCTTATATTTTTGTTGACGTTTTGGATGACGTCACTACATAGTTACAATATACTAATATCTGTTTGTATTTATGTGGAAGTAATGAAAGAAAACTGTTTCATATGCCTGTAGGCATGCTTAGAAAAAAATTAAACATTCATATTGCCTCTTGAACCTGTGAATAACATATCATTATTCAATCTCCTGCAAGAGTAAGGCTGTACACTGTGTTTTCATCACAAAATAAATTGCTATTAGGTATACAGCAACACATAGTATTCTTTAAATAAGAATGGATTATATTTCTATCACATAAATGGTGCGTTACATTTTGCTGCTCACAAAGAAATAAATGAACACGAAAATTGCTATTCCCGAGGAATTCGCTGAAAACTTTCATAAACTCTCGTTTGTTATCTCCTGGATACTCTCCAGTAGTTTAAGAAACGTTTTTAAAGAACCATATTAATCATTGCGAGGACATCTTATCCTGCCTTAAGAATTTTTTAATTAAAATTTAATTTTTTTTGTATAGAGTAACTCATTAAAATATTTCAAAAAATCCTCCTTTTTAACGTTACAATATCCGTTGTGTATTAAAAAAAAGTATTAACTAGTTTACTGTAAAACTGAAAATTTCTCAATTAGTTTATTTAAAGATTACATTTATTATTTCGCTTGGTAATGTGTAATACTTATTCCGTATTGTGCCACTATATCAGACAGTAGGCGTTTTTATACATCTCACTTTACTGTTTGCCAGATATTCTCCAAACTTTCACAAAAAATAGTTTGTACACCTGGTTGACTAACATTGTCTCTCTTAAACCAAAGTCACACTAAGCTTTCTCCACCCTGCGGCCCGGCATGGCCCAACGTGTTAAGGCGTGTGACTAGTAATCTGAGGGTCGCGGGTTCACACCCTCGTTGCGTCAAACATGCTCGCCTTTTAAAGCCGTGGGGGCGTTATAATGTGACGATCAATCCCACTATTCGTTGATAGAAGAGTAGCTTAAGAGTTGGCGGTGGGTGGTGATGGCTAGCTGCCTTCTCTCTAGTCTTACATTGCTTAATTAGGGACAGCTAGCACAGAGTAGCTTTGTGCGTGTGCGAAGTTCAAAAACAAACAAAACAAACTCTCCACCACGAGGAATCAAATCACAAATTTTAGCGTTGTAAGTTCGTAAACCTTTTGCTGTCTAACCGAAAGCTGTGTTTTGTTTCTCATGAACTTCGCGCAAAGCTACACGAGGGCTATCTGCACTAGCCGTCCCTAGTTTAGCAGTGTAAGACCAGAGGGAAGGCAGCTAGTCATCACTACCCACCACCAACTTTTTGGCAACTCTTTTACCAACAAATAGTGAGATTTTCTGTAACATTATAACATCCCCATAGCTGAAAAAATGAGCGTGTCTGGTGCGATAGGGATTCGAATTCACGACCCTCAGGTTACGACTCAAGTGCTTTAACCTCCTGGCCATGCCGGGAGGTTTCCGAGAGAAAAAAGTCACTAAAATCAGGGTATCGTGCAGTTGGTCAAAGAACATTTAAATTATCTTGTTTGGTTAGGAACAAAATGCTTTACATTTATTTATTGGAAGCCTTGAAATTTCTTCTTTGATTACACTGGGGAACACTCATTTTGTTGCATTTAAAAAAAGACCTTTCTATAGTCAATTTGAGTGTGTTGATTTCAAATCTGAAGTCGGTTTTTCTCTGCAAGCTACAGATTTTATGTAATTTGACATTTTTAATTTTTAAAGCTCTCCTGCTTTCTTTGAAAGAACTAAATCCCGCACTAAATCATTCAGTTCAGCCTGGGGAAGAGGCTTGGGGATGGGAAAGGTTCAGTGTCTGAAGAACAGTTCTCCGATTGTGTACACTTTTCTGACAATTCACTGTTCGCTTGTATCATGTTCAATGTCTTTATCGTCCAATAAAGGCAAGCCTTTGAAAACTGGAACAGGAACTTCTTCAGAGTGCGGAGCAGGCCGAATAGCTGAGGGAATGTTTGGATACGTAATCTTATGTCGGTTTTTCTTCCCAACACCCGTTGTGTTTACCATGCAGAAATAACAGTCAGTTACATGGTTGGTGGGTTCGCGCCAAATCATTGGAACACCAAAAGGCAGACAATTGCGTTTTCCTTTGGTCCAGTCTCGAAGCATTTCCTCACAATTGTGGCACACAACATGAGGTGCCCATTGCTTGTCTTGATCACCAAGATGAACTTCAAAATATGCCTTGTAGACACGCTTGACGAACGAGGATATGTTACGTCTCTGACGATTGAGTGTGTAGCATCCACATATGTAGCAGAAGGCATCAGGCTTGTTTCTGCAATGATATCTATTTTTGGAAGCCATGTTTGATCTGAAACAAAAGAAGAATGATCAAAATATTAGAAACTATCTATATATATGAACGTAAAAATGTTTATACATGGTTTACGCAAGTTCACATTTGTACACTTTCATTAACCTCAAATTGCATACAAACTAGAGCTTGTAGAGAAAAACTAATTTCAGATTTGAAATTAGCGACTAAAACTCCTTCAGAATCAGTTAAAATATCCAATGCAACTCAAAGTTACTGAAAAAGTGTTCCCCAGTGTTAACTTTAAGAAACTTAGTTTTCCACTTAACACTTTAAAGTATCTTAAGTTTCTAGTTACAAGGTATCTTTTGTAACCTTAATTAACTGTGTAAACCATCTTCATTCGCAGGCCTTTAAAATATAGCGCTTGTTTAATTTTATATCACTATTCTACAGATATTGAGTGAATTATTTTCAAAAGGAATTTCAAACGTCAACACATTTCAGCAGTCTAAATCACTCTGTGCAGTCGTTCTCTATCCATCTTGGTAACAGTCCTGCAGCACAGTGTTCGATTCTCCTTTCTTAAGCAGTCACATCCAAACACGCCATTTCTTCCTGACTGTTTTCCATGATTCATCAAATTACAAGGACGGAGGTTACGAAACACCATGCCAACAATCTGAATACACAAAAATTCCACGGTCGCTGAATCTGCTAACTTGACCTGAAAGTTTCTGTATGCAGTAGGTGTAGTTAGGATACACCTTGTTTGTCTTAATATTCAAAACCATCTTCATACAACGCTTTCAACCTTTGTTAAATTTACAGAAAGATTTTTACAAAAATATGTCGCAGTTGCTCTCTGAAAACATTGTATGGTTGTTCCAGTTTGGTTCTCATGTCAATCCCATTAGCTCACTTGAGGATTTATATAATATTACTTGTTTATAGCAAGATACTGACAAGTAGTACGGTATAAATGTTTGGAATATTTACATTAGCTAAGGCGAAAAAGGTCACCTCTGTTTCACCGTTTATGATGCACTGCATAAAACAACAACAACAACAACAACATATAACTACAGTTTACGTGACAATGTGCATAAACATACACCTTCCCCTAAAGTGGACTAGCGTTATGTCTACGGACTCATAACATCAGAAACTGAGTTTCGATAACCGACTACGTACAAAGAGACATAAACACACTAGTGAATGGCTGTAAATACGAATGATCAAAGCGATGTTTAAATTTAAAGGAAGTACTTCCAGTTCTTTGTATGATTAAAAAGTAGATACTTAAGGCCATTTGAAGTACTTCCAGTTGTTTTTATGATTACAAAGTAGATACTTAAGGCCATTTCACGTTGTTGATTTCAAGCAATAAGAAAGTATGCACAGCCTAACATGAAGTAAAAAAACACGTCTCAAGTTTCCTTATTTTTAATCACGTTGAAATGCTTCATGATGAGGGGTTTAGGGTTTCACGTTCTTCTTCTTCAGCAGAGACCTGTGTCTCAACTCTCATAGTTGCGACATGTGCATTATTCTCACAAAGTAGTATTCACGTTATTTATAACAATGTTTTTGGTAATGCGCAACTTGAGCATGCGCACGGTCTTTCGATCCCTACTGAAATCTTAAGGATTTAATGATTTAAACTCAGTTTTAAAGTACAATGTTGATTTTAGATTTCAGTTCCTATGATTTAAATTAAGCTATTCTATAGTATGTTTGAGTCCGTTTTATCCAACCTTATGGGGAAATCGGTCCCAACAACAAAAAGTGATTTTTTTTCACAATACATATAAAAGTTTATGGTCAGTATTTGATTTAACTAGAAATTACGTTGTTAATAAAAAGGGTTCATTTCAAAAGTTTTACTTTTTCTCGATATTCATTTTAATTAATAAAATCTGAATTTTATTCGATCTTTCTTTATGTTCATTAAAAATGAGAAATAATTTGGTGAGACAGT
Organism: Carcinoscorpius rotundicauda; assembly: GCA_011833715.1. NCBI lineage: Eukaryota > Metazoa > Arthropoda > Merostomata > Xiphosura > Limulidae > Carcinoscorpius > Carcinoscorpius rotundicauda. The sequence continues at coordinate 95,642,404 of CM022392.1, read as the reverse complement.
ACGTTTTGGAATGCTGTAGAAAATATTTTCTTACTGGTACCAGAGTATAATTTTGTGATAACATTTCAAATTTATTTGTAGATAACACATGCATCTTGAAACAGGTACTTCACAAATATGGGTCTCAAATTACTTCAAATCTATTCAACTGAGTAAAGGAAAACATTGTGATCTGAAACGTAAAATTTGGATGCTTAAAGTATTGATAAAAACTCATTTGAACTCTTAATTTATAACACAATTTTGCTAACTTTACAATTCTTGTATATTTTAACAGTATTTCCATTAATACCAAAAATATTATAAATGAGCTTATGATTTATAGCAACTTAAGCAAAGACACCATAATTTAATTAACAAATTTAGCACAGTATTACCTTCCACTGGCATTTGAACAGAATTTGAGATACTTGTTTCTTTGGCAGTTATTCATTTTTTTCATCAAGTAATTTTTCCCACGACTATTTCTGCACTTTGTTATTTATTTAGACGCGCATTACGAGGTGTGTAATTACTTTTTTCTTTAATAACATTCATTTTGAATGTGTACAAGTTACTAAAGCTAAAGTAACTGGCTTCAAATTTGAAACCGGATTGCCAGATATTCGAAAACGATCGAGTTATATCGATAGAGAGAAGCCAAGAAGGCTCAAAGAAGCTTATCTGCCGTTATAAAGATTTCTGAATTTGAATAGCTTTAACGTATTTTGTGCAAGAAGAACATAGTCCGTCCATCTTCGTGATTTTGGTTCTAAATTGTTCAATATACACAAGGTGTCTTTGTTATTTAGGTCTAACTTGGTCAATATACACAAGGTGTATGATGAAGCAAAGAAAAAAATCATTGACAAGATATACTTTTAACATTCCGTGTCATTGATATTAAACGAAAACTTTAAAAGAACTGAAGTTTCAATGTTCAGTGAGACTTGACAATTCAACTGTTAAAAGGAATGAACGTTTTGCGTGTGGCTTAAAGAAACACAGATAATAAATCTAACAATCCATAACATTAACTACTAAGTGTGAAGTTCACTCTTGTAATGTTAACAACATATATTACTCTCTATTCCATAAACATCTCTACAATGTACATTATTAGTCCACCTAACAGTTTATTGAAAATACTTAATCGGGCAACATTATGTTTGAAGTTAAGCAAAAAGCTACACAGTGGGCTATGTGTGCTCTGTTCATCACGGGTAATGAAACCTGGTTTCTAGAGGTGTTAATCCAAATACATACTACTTGCCACTGAGATGGAGGTCCTGTTACCTGAGCATACCTTCTAAAATATTTATGCTATATACAAACGCTAAATAAAAGTCTTCCATATAATTTTTTATAAAGAGTAAGCTTAAAGTATGAAGAGTAAAGAATCAGTTTATCTGAGTTTTATAAATACATGATAACTCGTTCCTTGGAACTTTACAAAAACAGAGGAAGAAACTATATATACACATAAAGATTCTCGGTCATTCACTGCACTGCTCTTCCCTGGATCAACGATTTTCAAAAAGACTAGCAGGAAAGAGAAGTCAGTGTAAACATTCTATTAAGAACAGATTTTTAAATGTTATCATATCTGAAAGTACGTTTAGAAACAACAAAAGTATTATACCGGGTAATGAGTAAAATATTAAATAAACTATTGAATACTTAAAGTTTACAACACAATTCTCAGGTGACACGAAATACAGGGAACACTCCAGCAAACTATATGTGATGATACTTGATTACATAGTCGTATACATTTAATGACGAATAGTCTAGTTCTAGAAAATAAAGTTTGGATGCTGCATGAATTTATAATAAAGAAAACTTTATTATAAATGTACAATGTGTCATCTTGTGTTTTGATCATTGTGTAGAAATATATTTGACATTATTTGGTGTAAATGGACGAATACTTTATCAAGTTGGTTTTTTTAATTTACGTAGTCAGTTGAGCAAATTCTTGACGCTGTGTTTATAAAGTTTACTATTATACTGATTGTTTTTATCTATGGAAGGAATTTCAAAGGATGTAGAAGCCTGTGTGAGTGACTTTTATGTGTGAGTTATGGTTTTTAAATGTGCGACAGATCTAATAATGTCGAGGTTAAAAAAAGTGATAGCTATTTGTTATTTTAAAGTCCAGTGTCAAATTTAATTTTAAGGTGAATGGAATTTATATGTTCAAAAGGTGTTTATGTGTTCAGTATAAGTAAAACTAGTAAACGTGTCATCGACATATCTGCACCAGTATAAAGACAGGATAAAGTGTGGACTGTATGGCTTGTGTTTCGATATAAAGAGGACAGGTGAAACAGGGTTTTCTATGCTTAAACCGTCTGTTTGAATAAAGTTTTTGTTGAAAATAAAGTTGTTTTTTGTTGTAGTGAATTCAAAAGAGAAATAAAAAAGTTTGTTGGGAATATGAATTAGACAATTGTGGTTATTGTGGCAGAGGTCAAGTACAATATTACAAGACTTTTTAATAGGTGAAAAGTAACACAAAATCAAAGTTAGCTAGGCTTTAGGGTTTAGTTGGTTTAATGTGCTTTTGAAATTAAAGATATCTTTGAAAAAGTATCCTTCAGGTATTATGTGAGGTTGATTATATCCAACTATGACTCACTTAACTATAATTTTGGCAAATATATTACCATCATCCTCACTCTTTACATTACATGTATAATTGACGCCGTCTTCAAACTTTATAGTATTGTATCTATAAGCATACTTATAATTCACAATATATTAACTCAAGCCAATCTCAACAACCTCATCCAAAATAAATATACAAAAGTTAGCATTTACTGTTTTCCTCAATTTAGTTTAATGATATTTATTGATAAATGTGTAAAAAAATAACGTCAAAAATTGCAAACTGTTATATGGAACGATGAAATCAAAGAATAAATTAGTCCAAAGCGTGTTATTAAAATCTATAAAAATGTCATAATCATAAGACTTTGTGGTACTGACCGAAGCACTATTATATAAGAGTAAACTGGTGTGAGTCTAAGAGCTACGTTTTTACCTTAAGAGCTATAACGGCTTATACAAATTTTAGTTCTAATTACAAGAATATAAAGTTAAAATTTAAACATTCAAATTTATCTTCAAGCTAAAAGAAGTTGTTTAAAAAAGCAGAAAAACGTGACAGAAATTTTGAGAAATCAGTTATATTTATTACTGAGAAAAAATGTGACAGAAATTTTGAGAAATCAGTTATGTTTATTACTGAGGAAAAATGTGACAGAAATTTTGAGAAATCAGTTATGTTTATTACTGAGGAAAAATGTGACAGAAATTTTGAGAAATCAGCTATGTTTATTTCTGAGGAAAATGTGACAGAAATTTTATTCCAAATGTTATTTCAGTATATAGTTGTTTTTGAGAACGACCTACTTTTTATTCTTAACATTATTTGTAATATTTATCAAAACATGGTCCATATATTCTTTTTATACCCACTCTTCATGTAATTTTGGGTGATTTATGTTCAAATCTTCTTTAGTCCATCCATTCTCTAGCCTCTCAATGGTTCTGAAATTAGTCTGACGACATATAACACTAAAAATTGAGTTTCGATATCTGAACACAGATAGCTTAATCTTTAGTTTTTCATTTAACAAAAACACTGAACCCTTTCTTCAGCTTTCATTCTACACTTCTTCTTGCTTGTTTGTTGTTAAACGCACATCTGCAACTATGTTATTTGATTTAGGGTCAACACGAGAAACAAACTTCGAATTTTGCTACTATAACCAAGTAAACTTATATAAATAAAATTTACTGGTGCTTCAGATTAAGGTTTTGTTATAAGAAAGTTAGTAAACTGTATCTTCGAGCCAAAAACTACTTGATATCTAAGTATTTATATTTCTTCTTTAAAGTCACAATCTAAAGAGTCTAATGACAACATAAAAAAAACTTTTAAAATAGAATAACTATTAGCGTTTTATCCTGAATGTTACAACATAAACTTAATGTTACTAAACTAATATTTACATAACTTTAGCAAAGCTGACCATGACAATTTGAGCCACTAGTGGTTAAACAGTAAATTCAAGTGTTTAAAACACCATAATTAGGGGGTCTATCTCGTCAACAATCACAGTGCGTATAGCCCATTGTGCAGCAAATAACAATAATACCTTATTAGGTAAATCTATGATATTACTTTCGAAAACCAATTTCCAGTAATACGACTGCACAGAAGTATTTAAACAATACTTTGTGCTGTATACTGTTACCTATACCAGAGCTTATCAGCCAGCTATTTCGGTTACAACAAATAATTATGTAGCTTAAAACACCACGTCAAATAATGCCTAACGCTATAAGATGCCGAACTATGGTACATGATATGTATAGTAGTAGTGATATTACATTACAGTAAGATTAATGATAACTTATATAAATCACATCTTATTGGATCCATATTCATCTCTCGCAATAAGAACCTGTAATAGAATTTAATTTAATATTTGCTAGTCGCACTACACTGCTGGTGATACCATCCTCTGTGAAAACTGCAGCACAGCCTGAATGATGAAATATAGTATTGAGTTAAAAAACAAAATATCTTTGAATATTCCATGTTTTAAAAGAAAACATACGATAACGAATGTTTTAAGCTCTGTGAAGCCATTTAACATTAATTATTTTAGCACTTGTGATCTTAAATATGTTTAAAGTAAATATACCTTGGTATATGAACGAGGTTTTAACTTCAAATGGGAAATTAAAATGGTAAAAAACAAGAAGTGTATATAAATTTAATGGTGACCTGAAGGTGTGAATAATATTACTAATTTAAAATGTTAACTATATATAAAAATATTTCTTAAAAAAGAATTTCTAACAAGTTTTTTTTTTACCATAAAGAGATCACATAATAAAAATAATGATTAAACAGACCAAAAACAGCACGTTAAATTAATATGCAACACAAACGCAAGTATATTTAATTTAGATTTTTCTTAAAAACTAGGCGGCATGGCCAAGTGGTTAAGATAAGAACTCCTCTTTCGAGAGTCGCTGGTCCGAATCCCCTCACAACAAATATGTAGTGGTGGAGGTGTTATAATGTAACGGTCAGTCCCGTTATTTGTTGGTAAACGAGTAGCCCAAAAGTTGGTTGATGATGACTAGCTGCATTCCCTCTAGTATTACACTACTAAATTGGGGACGGCTAACGCCAAAAGCTCTTGTGTAGTTTTGTGCGAAATTCAAAAACAAATAAACAAAATTAAAAGCTAAAGCACACCTATTGCGTCAGGTGAATCATACGACAAAGGTACAACTTCTTTCGTTTCGCGTACAACCATTCAAGATTTCTAACCGAGGGAAAAGCAGCAGTCAACATCATCTGCTACCACAAGATATTTACTAATTAAATATATCTAAAGCTTAAAGTGCGCGCAGTTCTCAATCAGGCCGTTCATATGAAAATCTGGATTTTTAACAGAAAATGTGAAACAAGCACAACTTTTTGTTGTTTAATGTATTTAATCAGAAAAAACTCCTTTAAACTCAATACACTCTGTCAACAAGTTCTAGGCTTAGCAATGTCATATTTGAAGAACTGGACGTCGTTTGATGCAATGAAGTCTTCGAAGCCACTTTTAATTGATCTTTAGTTTGCAATGTTTTTCCTTTAATAAAATGTCCATATTTTTAAAAAAAGTGATAATCTGTGGGGAGAAAAATCCGTTGAATATGGTGTATGAGCTTAACTTTCATACTGAAGTTCGTTTAGTTTTAGAACAGTAACGCGTGAGACACGAAGCCGAGTATTGTCATGAAAGAATCCACTACAATTGACTGTTGACTGTTGACTGTTGCTGAATGTTATCGTGACAAATGTTGATACATAATTTCAAGTTCACAACAATATTTCTTTGCCATGCTTGTTTCTCCTGGGTTTAATAATGAATAATGAATAACACCTGCTGACGACCACTAAACACTGATCATAAGCTTCTTAAGGTGTAAAGCTGATTTTGAGATATGTTTTAGTGCTTCTTCATAGTCATACCACATATTCATCTATTATCGTAAAGAATCCGTGTTTAATCACAGATGGCAATTCTATGGAGAAATGTGTCCTTTTTGTTGCGAGTAAGAACGAAGAACAAATTTCAACTTGTCTTCTTTGATGCTTTTCAAACAGTTCGTGAGTATTTATTTATCGAGTTTTTCACTTATCAATTGCTTCAAAATGTCGGAAAACTGTTGAATAAAGAAGTTTGTCGACAAATTCTTTCACGGTTTGATAGTTATCTGATTTAACTAAGGCCTTCAATTCTTCCTGATTAATGGCTATCAGAAAGTGTCTCTGAGGTTCATTTTTAAGACTTGTGATCCTGGAGTGAAATCTCCTAAATCAATACAGTGCTGTGCGCTCATTAGTTGTGCCATCACTAAATGCACGGTTACAATTACGAGATACTATCAGTGCATTGTGACCAAGCTTGGACTAATACTAGAAAAATTATATGAATAACAATTGTATCCATAGTGATAAAACTCAATATAAATAAGAATTAGTTTCCGAAACAAGAAAATTAAAGTAAGCTTGAGATGAACCAGATGATATACTATGTTTTTCTGACAAATTTACAATATAATGCTTCTCTTTCAGCCACTGAAAATCGAGTTTCAAGTCTGCACACAAAAATCCGATATTCCTTATGCAATAGCCTGATATTGCACTTGACGTAGTCCACACATCTCAACGATAAATCTGTCAGAGTAATCTTGTGGTGGGCCAGCGGTAAGGTGATCCGGTGATCAGAGCACAGAGAGGTCACTACTCTAACAATCGCCAGAGCAAAATATTTATGCAGAAACTTATACACTAGACAGAGCTGGAATTATTTATATTTCTGTTATATCAGTACTTTTAAGGAGTTATAGAGAACATCCTTAATAATATTCTTAGTATAGAGTAAAATATAAATCGGTCGAAATTTGTAGAAATAAACTTTTAACTGAAGACTCAAATAATATCTTCTTACAGGAATGGATCAAGTATAACAATATTTCTTACCTCTACTTTTTATTTAGATACTAAAGAAGCCTAAAGTACATGAGCTGGCATCATTTTACCTGTATGTGATTTCTTACAGCAAAGCCACATCAGGGTAACTGTTATATCCACCATCCCAAATCGAACTCCTGATTTAGCATTATTTATCTGAAAACTTACCGCTGTCCACAGTGGAACCAGTTTATATGTAAAGTGCAATCAGATGACTGTGTTTTATATCAAATCTTGCATATAAATAACTATTTCTCGATAGAAAATAAGATATGTTGCACTTAGAAAGTGTTAACGTGAGCATTTATTTTTCTGTTTATAGTTAATAAGATAAATAGAAGCTTTCCATCTAAATCCAGTCTTCAGACATAAAAAAATTAAATACTTAAAGTGATAATGTTAATTATTTTAAATCTTAACATAGAAAACAATGTATTTAAAAACACAAAAAGTAGCATAAGTGCGTGATGTAATAATAATAAATAATGATTTATTGCCAGATCATAAAAATGTACCTTTTGTTTTTTGATGTTTGTTTAATGTAAATTTAATGTTTGTTATATTAGAATTAAAAATAAAATAGGTATGTTAAAACTCCTTTCATGATTGATTCCTTAAAACTATAAAAAGAATGTGTAGTCAAAATCACCAAATGAAGAAAGATGTCAAATATATTTGACATCTAAATATTTAATTTAAAGTTTTCATTATTCTAGAAACACTAGCAAATTCAAATATTTGTTAACATCACACCTTATTTGATAAGTATAACCAAAGATTCTTCACAGGTTAGGAACATTATATTAATACAATTTTCGAGCCTCGATACATCTTTACAATCTATGTCATCACTGGGTCATCCTCCATCTGATGACTGTGGATCATGACAATATTTCTGCAGCGTACTATCTATTGGAAAAGTCTCCATCTTTATGGTGTCATGTCCAAATTTCACCCACCTTCCTCCTACTTTCTATCAGTCAAATAATGTACGGAAACGATGGAGTTCTAAGCATCATTGTAATAGTCCAATCGCACACAATTCATAAATGGTGGTCAGGATATTTAACTAGTGTTCTTTTGTATGGAATAGCGAGAATACCTTTCTCATTCTACAGTTACTTGTGATATACGATGACTGAATGGATAGGTCAATGATCCTTGGATTATGTGTTGTAACCTGGGACACGTGGACAGATTTGTCACTGACTTTCATGTTTCTGGATTTTCACCTGTATGATTCGTTGCAGGTTTCTTGCTAGATGCTAGTAGATCCCTGAGCACCAGTTTATCAATATATATTTGTTTCTCAATGTCATTTAGTGTAAGGAATATCCACGACTTAGAACTCCAAATCCTCAATTTAATGATATCTTTATGACCTAAGTATATGAGCAGTTTGCGCTAAAAGTATTATTGAATACTCTTTCGAAAAACAGATCAATATTCTGACGTCAAGTAATATTAACGTTTAGCTCTGACATAATTCATCCGACTGCTACTCTGACTTCAAGTAATATCAACATTTAGTTCTGAAGTTGCCCGTTCCACTGCTACTCTGACGTAAATTAATATCACTATTTACTTCTGATATAATCCATTTCACTGCTACTCTGACTTTAAGTAATAACAACATTTAGTTCTGATGTAGTCCGTTTCACTGCTACTTTATATTTTCAATGGGTATCGCATAAATTACTGATTTGTATATTCAAATTTTTTTCTTTATAGAATATTCAACCTTTTGTGTTTAGAGTACTCAACCTTCTGTATATTCAACCTTTTGTGTATAGAATACTCAACCTTTTTATGTGTGTATATATATATACATGAGTATGTAGAAACTTCATTTTAATTAATCATGACATACATTCCAAAAACAAAATATATTGTCGATGTAATGACAATTATTTAATTTTTGTTTAAACAATTGTATAATAGAAATACAGTTTCAACCGTACTACTTTAATCATATCCAGGCTGTTATTGAGAGAAATGGTTCGTTAGTAATGGATGTAACATATATTGTGTGGTTAACGTATTTTTATATTTTTTTACTATCACTCATAAGGTATTATTAATAATTACTCTTGTGTTCTTTACTTTACTTGTTGACGCTCTATCCGCTTTACTGACTCTAAGTTCAATAAAACTAACTTGTCACCTCTTCTGAATAGTCTGTAAGATAATTAATCTAATAATAAACAAATTATTTATCCTTATTCTAATAAGTAGCGACTAAATTAAAGTTGAAAAATACCGTTCAACAACTTAAGCAAGGTCACACAGAAACAGTTATAACAAAAGTAATTTGATAATATAGATAAATTGTCAATCGGAGACATGTCTGTCGTAACCTGTTCCAAATAAAAATTGCAATTATTGGATGAAAAGCATTGAGTATAGCAGATATTGTTATTAACACTTTTTTTAAATTTCACTGAGAACGTTTTATATTAAATTATTAGTTCTCACATTAGCTTAATATTGTATGACAAGAAGTTCATTAAATCGTTAAATACATAATTCATGACCATCATAAAAGTAGAATTGTACTTAAAAAAAGCATTGGCCTAGAAGCAACTAAAATAAGAGGAATATATTTCCATTTGCTTATTTTAGAGGCCTGTCATGGCCAAGCGCGTAAAGCGTGCGACTCGTAATCCGAGCGTCGCGGGTTCGCGCCAGCGTCGCGCTAAACATGTTCGCCCTCCCACCCATGGAGGCGTATAATGTGACGATCAATCCCACTATTCGTTGGCAAAACAGTAACCCAAGAGTTGGCGATGGGTGGTGATGACTAGCTGCCTTCCTTCTAGTCTTACACTGCTAAATTAGGGACGGCTAGCACAGATAGCCCTCGAGTAGCTTTGTGCGAAATTCCAAAACAAACAAACTTATTTTAGGAGTTTATTATAAATATATTCAACGAACAAAATGGGTTCTATATGCTTATTACATTGTTAAAGGTGTTATGTTTTTCAAACTAATAGTGTTTTATTTAAAGCTTCTAGCAGATGGTGTGTTATAGCATCGATAGTCAGTTCTTTAGCATGGATGATAAGTAATACAATGCTACTGATTGGTTACCTTCCCTCTGGTCGGTTGTTTAAAAATTATGTACAGCGACAGATTGTCGTAATAACGTAGCCGTGAATACAAAATAAAATGTACCCCTTTGGTACAGCGGTAAGTCTACGAAGTTACAACTCCAAAATCAGAGGTTCGTTTTCCCTCGGTGGACTTCACAGATAACCTGATGTGGTTTCGTTACAACAAAACACACACACAAAATACAAATATTTAAGTATGAGAAAAATGTATATAAGTAAAATAAACCGAAACAAATATTTGTTTATGAAAATATCATGATGAAAATACACTTTTTTAAAATGTTTTCACTTTCACTACTTTAAAATGTTCATACTTTCACTAAGTGAATTTAATAAATTATTTTCTTAATTTTCTTTTTTTGTTCTTGATTTGTGTTATTATTTCATGTGTCAAATACAAATAAAGCAGTTAACCCAAACAAAACTTCTCTTTTTATTTTGATAGACATACTGAATAAGTTTTCATAATGTTTTTTTTCATTGTCTGTTTGGTTACAGTCTGAAATCTTTCTTTTAAACAGGGTATATTTTTAGAACGACATTTTACAATGAAGGTTCAGTTTCCATGTAGGAATCTGATACCAAAATTCGTCTTTCAACAGAATATGAATGCAACTGTAACAATTAGAAGGAATGTTACGCTGATAGACACCTTAGTTCTAGAACACCCCTGATGCTTTCAAAACTAACAAATTTAATGGAAGCATATTTCTTCCAGTCTCATTTTTGCATATGTTGCTATTACAAATTTCAGAAATATTTTCCATTAACGCCTGATGATCATATTCTTTACTACAACCAGTGTCAGATTAAACCAACATATTATTTTTATTCCAGCTTACTCAGACATTTCTGATGAAATAAAATTATTTCTAACTTTATCAACATTAACACATTTAGGAGATAATTCTGACTGATTTCATGTCATAAGAACTTTTAGCCGCTTTTTAACATAAACTAGATGAATACGGTTACGATATTACCCAAATCCTGAAAGTTGTAAAATATGAATTAAAGCCAGCCTTTATTTAACCCTAGATATCATGACATGGTACACTATAATGTTTTTCTTTTCTTTTCTTCGATATTTACGACAGTGTTGACTATGTCAGCTTTTAAAATTTTAATGCTGGTTTGTTTGTTTTATTAATTGGGGATACTTTTTATCTCGTTGCTTGTGAGATTGGTTGTCGGTTTACAGTCTTTGAAATAAGTTGTTTAGGATAAAATAATCTTGTCGAAACGTCGTAGATTTATAATAACTTTTCTTCATTGCTCTGTCAAACCATCTCCAAATTTTATTTCTTAAGAAGTGAGTTCCTCGTAACTAAATCTATTTCAATTTGTGGTTTCTTAGTAATCTATTCATATAAGGTATTTCAGGGAAAGCAAAGATAGCTGGGGCCCGGCATGGCCGAGCGTGTTAAGGCGTGCGAATGGTAATCTGAGGGTTGCGGGTTTGCATCCGCGTCGCTCCAAATATTCTCGCCCTCCTAGCCGTGGGGGCGTTATAATGTTACGATCAATCCCACTATTCGCTGGTAAAAGAGAAGTCCAAGAGTTGGCAGTGGGTGGTGATGACTAGCTGCCTTCCCTCTAGTCCTACACTACTAAATTAGAGACGTATCGGTGCAGTGGGCTTCTACCTACTCACTTAAATCAACCTGTCACAGAAACCGCAGTGATTGTGGCCCGATGTTCCTTAAGGAATTAAGTGGCAGATGATGAAGAATAGCTGGAATGTTTTGGATATACTTAAAGCTCACCTATAAGTCCGAATTTTTTATGTTAAATGTAATACAATAACTTGCGAGCCATATCCAAGCTAAGTTGTTCACATAGACCACAGATTTTTTCACCTTTGTCATTTAGAACAGGTAAATCCATTTTTATTTCATCATATTAAAATGTTCAGAGCACGTCAACATCAGAGAATAAAGTTTATTTGCTTTTCATTAAAATACGTTATTGAGTAATGTAGCCCTGTTGTACCAGTAAGAGTTTTGATCCATTTTTGTAGTAATCATTGGAACAGGCTTTCATGGAGACTTCTCTAAGGCTTGCAGCAAAAGCTAGATTCTTTCTGCAACTCCTTTCTGTTTGCTTTAGAACAAAGCTAGATACAGCAATTCGATGTACACGCCGCAGAGAACCAAAACCGAGATTTTAGTGTTGTAAGTCCTTACGTCGGAAAATAACTCCAAACAAATTGTTTGTTTCCTAACATATTCTGTAAATTTGAGCTGTGTATAAACGTAACTCATTTCCTGTTTTTGTCAGTCTATCTTGTACCTCTTTCTTCTTGACATTTCTTCCTTCAATTATCATTCCCTCTTTAATACAGAGATTTCCTTTGTGAAACCATAGAAATATATTTTATTTTGATTAAAGTCTGGCAGGTGATGTTATGATAGCTGTTTGTCTCCCTCGAGGATTCTTAGTATTAGTTTTGGATTCATTTTTATTAATCTGGTTACAAAAAATTGCTCAGTTGTTCATCATTTATATTATTCATATTTTTCATCTCACATCTGTGTCATTGATTTATCGAATAAATCTGAGTATAAAACAGCTCTTTGACTGGCATATGTTCATTTTTTGTTTTGGAATTTCGCACAAAGCTACTCGAGTGCTATCTGTGCCAGCCGTCCCTTATTTAGCAGTGTAAGACTAGAGGAAAGGCAGCTAGCTCATCACCACCCACCGTCAACTCTTGGGCTGCTCTTTTACCAACGAGTAGTAGGATTGACCGTCACATTATAACGCCCCCACGGCTAGGAGGGCGAGCATGTTTGGCACGACTAGGGCGCGAACCCGCGACCCTCGGATTACGAAGCACACGCTTTAACGCGCTTGGCCATGCCGGTCCTACGCTAATTTTTAGTTCTGTATTAAAACACTTTTATATAAGATAAGAATGGATTCAAGTTGTGCGTTGCGCTTCATTTTTCAGAAACCGATGGAATAAGAATCCATATTTTATAGATTCTCGATTTTTGCAATTTCTAGTCGAATACTGTGGCATAATATTGCCTGTTGTGATCCAAACCTTATATAAAATAAACACAAAAAACATAAAGACATGGGGTGTATTTTCACTTAAATGTGTTGGATATTAATAACAAGTTCAATCCAGAAACTACGAAAGAGGGTGGTTTGGGACTATTTTTTGAAACGAGTTTTCCTTTGTTAATTAATAAATATTTAAGTGAAATACAACGTTCTCAAATATCCATACCAGCTAGTCCTAAGATATACCTGCAGGGGGTAGATTCAGTACGTATCAACAGAGTGACATTCTCAGTGTCATTAATTAAGCAGTTTTCAACCTATTATGATTCTTCTATCAGTTTTCTTACATTTAGTTGTCAACTGAAATACGAACGATTTCAACTGTGATTCGTTGGGGAAACTCGAAACATCACGATAGTTAGCAGTAGGAAATATTTGAAAGCAGCTATAGATAATCCTGTACTGGTTTGCTGCACATTATCTATCAAGAGAATTCTGAAATGTTTCTGAATACTTCTGATTGAGATTTGAAGAATCTTGATGGGCAAACGCATTTCTGTCACCTTACCACCTCAACTCATTTTTTTAGCCAATAAAAATATCCAAAACAGCTCAGTTCAAATTACATAAAACTGTAATGGCTAATTTATTTATTTGTTTTTGCCAAAAATATCTCTTATTGGCACTTGAGGGGCACGTTGAAAATGGTTAAGTAGTGAATTTAGAAATACATAACTAAGTTAATTAATTTTCTGAAAACAAACTGGCATCAGTGACGTCACTAATCAACAAAAATAACTTTCCCTACTAGCGATTCAAACCCACCTTAAGGTACAGATCGAATACTAACTTTAGTTCATATATAGTCGTTGCTAATTTTTAGCTTTCAACCGGACAGCGAGAATCACTTATAACAGTTTGTTTCTTTTTAGTGCAAAGTTATACATTAGGCTAATTGCGTTCTGTCAAACGCAAATAGCCAATCCCTGTTTTTTATCGCTAACCTATCGTTCGACGATTGAATGATAACCTACCGACGGCTATAACTGTGAATAGTGTTTGAGAGCACCAGTATCACTTCTCGATATCTAATTCCGTATGTATACTTCTAGGTTATGGTCCAGCACAAAACTTCAAATTTATAAAAACCTGTCGTCTTTTAACCATGGACCAGTTATAATGTGATTGTAAATTCTGCTATTTGTACATTGTTTCTTTGTTTTTAAATTTCGCGCAAAGAAACACATGGGTTATCTGCGTTGGCCGTCCCTAATTTAGCAGTATAAGACTAGAGGGAAGGCACCTAGTCATCACTACCCACATCCAATTCTTGGACTACTCTTTTACTAACGAATAATGGGATTGACTGTTACATAATAATGCCCCCACAGCTGAAAAGCGAGTATGTTAGGTGTGACTTAGATTTGAGCCCGCGACCTTAGATTACGAGTCGAAAGCCTTAACACACCTTACCATGCCGGGCCTCGTAGATAAAGAATAGTTCAAAAACTGGAGTTCGTACTGTTTACTTGTTGTCTTCCTTTTAGACAGGGCACGGCATGGCCAAGTGATTAGGGCGATCGACTCTTAATCTAAGGGTCGCAGGTTCGAATCTTAGTCACATCGAACATGCTCAGCCTTTCAGCCTTGGGAACGTTATAATGTGACAATCAGTCTCACTATTCGTTAGTAAAAGAGTAGCACAAGAGTTGGAGGTGAATGGTGATGTATAGTTGTCTTCGCTCTAATCTTATACTGCTAAATCAGGAACGGCTGGGCAAACAGTTCTCATGTAGTTTCGCGCGATGTTCAAAAACAAACAAAGAACCATTTTAGTATATCACTTTAAAATTATGGATGACTAATAGAGCTAGCATAACGTGAAAGTAAACAAACAATTTCAATTCCATATTACATTTTTATTCAATCATGTACTCGGGTCTCTTTATTTAATTACAGAGTTATCACAAACAAATAAATTATTAAGTTATTGAATTAAGTGAGGATGGGATATCTTGTTGATTAAATAAAAACGAGTATTTAAAAAGTAGATTTATCATTTAGCATAGAAATTCATATGGAATGAAATACCTGTGTTTTAGTAGAATATTGAATAAGCAAATTCAAAGACTTCATTTTTAATATCATTAGACTTAACCTTAAAACGGCTACTCTAACAAAATAACGGGATTGATTGTCACTTTTATCACTCACCTACTTTTGAAAGTGCAAAGTTTGTTATGTAGCTCCATATTCATACTTTTGGATGTCAGATCAATATTCTAACTTATAAAACAGACAAAAACTGTATTTTAAACTGTTAAGCCTACTACGTGTCATATCATATGTCGTCCTATTCAAGACATATTTCACGGTATATATTTACTTTTCCTGAACACGTGCTAGATGGAAATATACTTAACAATATTCTTTTTCCATTTTTTTATAATTACATTAATCTAATTTGATACAACTTGAATATAAATTTCATCATTTTTTATACAATTTCAAAAGTATCTGTAACATTCCATTTATTTCACTTGTAAAATGTACATTTTACCATTAATAGCGTATTTTAATTGCTTTAAATGCCCCAAAATACATATTAACTTTCTTGCTATCCTTTTAACATTTTCAGTTTCCAACCGTCTTCTACTTCCTGTTATTCACTTTATGTGTAATTTATTCTTTCATTTGTCTCAAACTCAATAAACGTTCTATCGTTATTTGTTTCTTTATAGAATATACATTTTCTTTCTTTGGCCTTTATCAAATTTTCTTTTTTCACTCGGTTCTTTAGCACATTTTATTACTGTAGTTGGCATTATTTTTAATTCTAACACAATTTTTATTGAAAGGTCAACATTTTCTCAGTATCGTATTTTTAATATCTTTGATCTTTCCAACTTAGTTTTGTTTAACTATCGTTCCATATATTTCCATTTTCCTCAAACATTATCTTCTATCGCAATCTGTTTCCTCAAGCATTATCTTTATCTTCTGTCTTAGTCTGTTTCCTCAAGCATTCTTTATATCTTTTATCTCAATATGTTTCCTCAAGTATTTTCTATATCTTCCATCTCAATCTGTTTCCTCAAGCAGTCTCTATATCTTCTATCACAATCTGTTTCCTCAAGCATTCTCTATATCTTCTATCTCAACCTGTTTCCTCAAGCATTCTCTATATCTTCTATCTAAATATGTTTTTGACTGTTTCCTATTCCTTTGGTAATTACTTTCAAACATTATTTTGTTTTTTTTTCATTCCTTCTTTTCCAATGTATCCATAATATATGCACACCTTTATTTTCTCATTGTACCAATAGCCTTATCAGTTTTCCTATCTCTATTTACGGAAGGGGTTAGCCATGAGGTAAAATTCTGGATTTTGGAACTAGTGAACCGGTTTCAAATCCGGGATATATCTTAAACTATTCCCCACCATACAAACTGCAAGATGGTTATAAGAATTACAATTATCGCTTGACGTGGATGATGAAAGATAGGGTTAAGGTTAGATAGAGTTCTGCTGATTGGCTCTCTCCTTGCTAGTTAGTAGTCCAAAATTAGGGAAAACGGCAGATAGATTTCGAATTCACTCGGCTATATTTTCGGGTCTCTTTTTCTCTCTCTGGTCTCTTTTTGGACTTTCGTTTTTACTTATCTTACAAATCTCTCTAGCTTCAACATCAATCAATTACAAACACAACTTCTAATAATAGTCTGCTTTTAACTCTCTTATTATGAAAAACTAAACAATCATAAAACATTAACTCACAAAATAAATTTATTAATACTACCTACAATAAACAATATTTTATATCTCTCCCCTTCTCTAATCTATACATTTTCTATATAATTATACATTTTCACCTGCACTCCTTGACATTTATATTCCCCCTTTTCTTTTACTGACTTTTCTTTCATCTTAAAAACATCATATTTCATTTATTTAAGTTTAAGGTAATATATTTCTCTCCATACATTGCACCAAATAAACTGTTAGCACGAATGTCATTTCTTCTTGCTAATCTGCCGAATGTTCACATTACCAAATATTCATAAACTGATGCTCCATATAAACCTATTATAGTTTGATTGTTTGCTTTAAATTAAGCACGAAGCAAGACAATTGGTTATCTATAGTCTGCTCACGAAAGGTGTCGAAACCCAGTTTCTAACAACATAAGTTCACATTCATACCGCTGTGCCACTGAGGGAGGATTTTCTATTACATACACCCACGTATCTCTATATGTGAAAAAGTATTATTTTAATAACCTTGGAGGTTAACATTCTGTTGATTTTCTGGAGTCTGAATAGTAATGAAGCAGTAACTGATCTTTATATTGTACAGTTAGATATTGGTTCATTGTTTACAAATTGACCTATCAATGAAACATTAGATGCATTTTGAAACAAATCAAGATTTTCTGAATAACTTCCCACATCTCTTAGTGGAGAAGCAAATTATGTGGTAATTTTTTTCTATTAAAAATAACGTTTTTGACATCAATGATAAGTTTTACCGAAATATTTTGATTCAAGTGACAATTTAATGCATGTTTTGGAACTATTTGAAAACTCATTAGTAAAACATAACAATAACACTTCAATGAACATTTTTAGCTTATGAACGAGAATAATGAGAGAATAAACTTATTATGAAAAAATACATTAACATATTTCTCTTTTGTTGATATTTTTTTTAGAATTCAGGAAATTTAAAGTAAAGCAGAGAGAAATATCGACATGCACGAGATCATGAATCCAATCACCAATTAAGACAAAAAGTAAGCGCTTTTATATTCAGGCTTACAGGTTCTTTGACATTTATTCTGACATGAGTGATTTAAAGAAAGAGACGATGTGTCTAAAGTCGACTGCTGTTATTTGTGTTTTGAATCTGTTGTTGTTGATAGTTTTTAACCAAATGTCGCAAATTATGTTTCATAGATTGTACTTTTAAGAATCCTTTACGACATGATTTATTGGCATAACTAGTATTTCTGAAACATCAGTAAAACTATTTAGTCAAATTAGTAGCAGCATGTGAGGTCATTAAAATATTCAAATACCAATGAAACAAAAAGAAGAAAATATATTGAGTCCGTTATCTTCTTGTACTTAACTTTAGATTTTTAAACCAGAATGTCTTCCAGTGGCTCAGCGGCAGGTCTGCGGACTTACAACGCTAAAACCCAGGTTTCAATACCCGTGATGGGCAGAGCATTGTGTAGCTTTGTGCTTAATTCAAAACAACAATAACAATGAATCAAAATAAAAGAAAACAGATATTAAAAGAATGTTAAAATGATATAAAATATGGTAAAACTGTATTTTTGGCCTTGGTTAAAAATTTTAGGAATTATAATTACAAGTAAAATCAAACAAGAGAAAATGTAAAAACAAAATATTAAATGAAATCAGAAAAAGTCCTTGTATTGTACAAAATATATTTGAATACACAAAAGCAATGGTCCAAGGCATACCAAAATCTGTGAAGTAAATATTCACAACCTTTAACACTTGAATATCAGTAATAATATTTGTTTGGTTTGAATTTAGCACAAAGCTACACGAGGGCTAGCTGCGCTAGCCGTCCCTAATTTAACAGAGTAAGACTAGAGAGAAAGCAACTAGTCATCACCACCCACCACCAACTCTTAAGCTACTCTTTTACCAAAAAATAGTGGGATTGACCGTAACATTATAACGCCCCCACGGCCTAAAGGGCAAGTATGTTTGGTGTGATGGGGATTTGATTACGCAACCCTAGGATTAGGAGTCGACTGCCTTAACCACCTGGCCATGCCGGGTCCATCATATTTGGATTGTAAATAAAGTATGTTTTCAATGCAATATCCTGACAATATCAACAGCTGTTTCCGAGAAAAGTGTATTTATGATTTTTCTCAGAAAATGTGTTATTATATTTAACAACTCGTTTGTACTGTATATTAAATATTTAGTTTCTTGCCTAAACGTCATCAGTTATGTTTTGCTGCTTCTCTTAATTTACGTTCTTCATCAAGCATGTTGTTGAATTTCCATTCTGTGAAAAGTTTATAAAGAATATGAAGTAGCACTTCTGGGTTCACCTACATCTTTGGCTTGAAATATCAAGGCTGAAATCTACCTTTATAATCTGTTGTGCTTTTCATATATCACCCTTTAATTGTTTTTTATGAGATGTTACTTTCTTTATTACCACGCAGGTACCAGAGTAACAAATGATTAAAGCTCATAACACTCAGTTTAGTGAAAGCCATACGCTCTCTGGTTTGAGTTCACGAGCAATATACCTCAAACTGTATTACGCATTTATGAGCGGTGCACATCAGTTTTTAATTTCGCCGTTTGCCTGTCAATCATGTGTACTTGGTTAGGGTATCATATAAACTCTCGTCTCATTGGAGAAACTATACAACATAGTAAAACTACTCTTACATTACTCTTTAATATTTATTAGTTACGATGATAAAAACTCATTTCTGTAAAAATCGAAATTTTATGAACTAAACTTAATTACCTGAAAATATGTAATAAAATACTACTGATTAAAACACATTATATTAGGCCTGTAGAATGCTAATTTTCTTGCTAATATAAATAATTACGTTTAAGTAAACTTAGCATAAAGATCAATGAACAGCTTCTAATTTAAGAACTAAAATTTTTCTCGACAAATATTTGATTAGAAATAACTCTTATTTTCGGTACTATTTTCAATTGGAAAAAAAATCAATGTTCCCCTTTAATCATCTCTACCTTCACAGTTAAGCCTTACGTCCACCACTATACTGGTACAGATATGTAGATGACGCGGTTGCGGGATTCAGATCTACAGAACACATACTTAAACTTTTCAATCCCATGAACTCTATACATCCCAACATTAACTTCACATGTGAACAGGAAGAAAGCAATCAAATATGATTTCTTAACCTCAAAATTACAAGAACCGACACACAATTCAAAACAGAAATCCGCCGAAAAATCACCCATACTGGACTATACGTTCCTTGGGGCTCAGCACATGAAACAAAACAAAAACTCAACATACTGAGAAACCAGAAAAACACAGCCATAAAACTATGCTCACCAGATAAAATTAACGATGAATTAGACAAAATAAAACAATACTTCATCAACATCAATAAGTTTCCTCCACAAACCGTAGAAAACATTATACGCACACACCTAGACAGAAAGCAAAATCAACCAACAAAGGTAAATATATCTCACGAATCAAAAAATCACTAAACCATATACTGCTGTATACCATATATTCCTGACATCAGCAAACAAATAACCAACATTTGGCAAAAACTAATAACAAAATATGACATTCCAATTAATACCAAATTTATTCAAAAACCAGGCACAAAACTGAGGTCTATACTATGTAAAAACTGCACTGACAAACACCACATCAACATTATTTATAAAATACAATGTGATAACTGCCACGACTTATATATTGGAGAAACAAATAGAAAAATTGAAATCAGATTCACAAAACATAAAAAGTCACCTTCACACGTTTTCGAACACTGCAAGTCAAATAAACACAACATAACTATAGAAAACACTCAAAGAAACACACAAAAAACAAACGCAAAATTAAAGAAGCCTTACTTATACAATAACTTAAACCCAAAATAAACCAATATAAAGGAACGCCTTTATATCTATATTTATATAATAAAATAAATAAAATTATATATTCAAACACCGACCATTACGTTCCGACACTCATTTGCACAGCCCCTTTCAAACATGTGGTTAGCTTTCGTTCAGTTACCTCTTTCTTTGACGATGACTGAAGAAGTTCGAAACGTTGTTCGCTGTTCTATAGAAAATATTTTCTCAACCCGAACGAGCCGTTTTTGCATATAAATTTTAAGCCTTCTGTCTTTATAGAGGACTTGTGTTCACTTTGAATGGTAACATTTCTTCTGTAGTGTCTAACCCATACTTACTTAAAAAGCACTTCTGAATTTCCTCAGATTTATCTACAAAGAGACTTTGAGAATTGTTGTGTCTGAACATTTTTTTCCATGAGAATAAACTGTTAGTCGCTCATTCGTTATGACAAGAAACCCATTTGAAGTAAAAATGTATTCTCAAGATGGCTGGTGTGGGTATTAAAACTTTAACCCTTAAAAAGTAGCTATCATCATTTGATACTGCTATCTACTATATCCCTACAGTTTAATGAATAAATAGAATAAAGAACATAACAACGTTTCACCTTCTTAGATCATCTTTAGGTTAATAAAGATAATTTGCAAGAAACAGAGTTTGCAAACTCTCTTTGTTAACCTTAAGATGACCTAATAAGGTCAAAACATTGTTCTGTACTTTATTCTAATTAAAGTTTTAATACCCAAACCAGCGATCTTGAGGACACATTGTTAGTTACTAAGCTAAGTCTACTTAAATAACCTTCTGCAATCCTTCACTTATGTCTCTTTAAAGTGTGTGCAAATGTAATATTTGGTATCTGTCTACTTAGGAATGGAGAATCCTACTTATAGAGTATATAAAGTGTAATTGAGTCTTTCGAACCATAATGACTTTAAGAATGTAAATGTACTTTTATAACAATTTACTTTCTTGAATTACATCTGCTTGTGAAACACACTTTGAGTGCGTTTAAGGGTATTTGTTTCATAGAAAAGCCACATTGGGTTATTTTCTGAATCTACTGAGGGGAATCGAACCCCTAATTTTAGCATTGTAAATCTTTAGACTTACCGCTGTACCA
The DNA here is from genome assembly GCA_011833715.1 of Carcinoscorpius rotundicauda. Lineage (NCBI taxonomy): Eukaryota > Metazoa > Arthropoda > Merostomata > Xiphosura > Limulidae > Carcinoscorpius > Carcinoscorpius rotundicauda. Next base: position 95,620,470 of record CM022392.1, on the reverse strand, counting down.
GCGGAGAACTTGAGTGAATCTATTCCATGCGAATAATTTTAAGAACAGTGTTTGTCTTTCTGAGGTAATTATGTTTAGTGAATGTCATGTTACTCTTCTGTTCATTCTGGTCCTTTTAAAAACAATATTTTTTAAAGATTCGTAAGGTAGTATAAATTAACATGAACTATAAAATAACAGTTACATAACAGGTGGCTGTTCAAATCAAAACTGTTGGCTACGAACGAACGAGAATAATATAAGCTAGTCCTCACCACAAACCTGTTTTTATTAAGTATATACACATATGTTTGTTTTACTTATACAGTTATCACGCTAGAACAACCTCACACACTTTAAAGTTTGCACATTAAACCCCTGGTCTGCACCAGTATAGACACCGTTGTATATTAATGCTCCTCAATTATATAAATACTACATTAAAAAAGTGTTACACTCTTATGTATTTACCGTTATACAGAATTTCCCAAAAGTCTGGACCTAGAGTGAAATAAGACATTATATTCCTAAAGTTCAATAAATACATTTCTAATGTCTGTTGTACTCATTGTAGGAAAGAAAATGCCGTGATGAAACGGTATAACAAAGAAATGAATTTCTTTATTGGCTGTTAATTGCATGCAACTTGAACAATAAATAAATTAAGAGGAAATTGTGTATTTTTTCCACATTGGTAAAATTTTTGTGACACCCTGTACATTCATTTTTCTGAGCGCTAACATATATGTTTTTATTGAAACGAGTAGCAAAAACATGTCAGTGTTATTCTGTTAATACACTTGTAGTAGGCCTGACATGACCAGGTGATTAAAACGCTCTACCCGTAATCTGGGGTTGGGCATTCGAATCTCCGTCACGCTAAACATGCTTGCCCTTCCCGTCGTGGTGGCGTTATATTGTGACGGTCAGTCCCATTATTCGTTGGTAAAATAGTAGCTCAAGAGTTGGCGGTGGGTGGTGATGAATATCTGCCTTTTCTCTAGTCTTACATTGCTAAATTAGGGACGGCTAGCACAGATAGCCTTCGTGTAGCTTTTCGCGAAATTCAAAACAAACCAAATCAGCGTCATCTTTATGCAATTGTTACAAACACAAGAAAAATGACATTACTGATTCGCTCCTTTCGATAAACGGGTGAACAGTCGCGTTGACACGTACTCCTAAAATTATTTTTAGCAGTGCCACTTACAAGCCAGCGAAATAGTTGTCCAGGATCAATATCTGTGCCTTAAATTAAGCAGTGAATTTAATCCTATTATCGAAACGTATTCCAAGTGTATTTGTTAAGTTTTGGTTTAAGTGCTGTAACTTCAAATGAATTTCATCTTTGTTGTTGAATTACAGATTTGATTTACAACTGATCACACTTCTTGTAAACTCAACAGTGTATTTTGCCTAATTTCATAAACACTTGTTTGTTTGTTTGCTATTTGGAATTTCGCACAAAGCTACTCGAGGGCTATCTGTACTAGCCGTCCCTAATTTGGCAGTGTAAGACGAGAGCGAAGGCAGCTAGTCATCACCACCCACCGCCAACTCTTGGGCTACTCTTTTACCAACGAATAGTGGGATTGACCGTTTATAACTCCCCCACGGCTGGGAGGGCGAACATGTTTGGCGCGACTCGAGCGCGAACCCGCGACCCTCAGATTACGAAGATTTGCCCTTAACGCGCTAGGCCATGCCAGGCTTGATAAACACAAGTCATGGAGTAACATCATAATGAAGACAATCAGAGAAAAAAAGATATACTAACAAGCAACACATCAGACAAGCTATTTGAAAGGACTGTATAACTTCATAGTTACAGAATCCTTATGGGTTTAACTCTTGTTTTTTCTATTTTCTTATTGATTTCTTATTATTTCTGGTAATAAATTGAATACATGCTTTAAGAGTGAACATAAAGCTAGTATGTTAAGCTTATATTTTTTACCGAAATGTCATCCTGCTAACTGTGCAGGAAAATAAACGGATAATAATAGAAAAAATTGAATAACGATACGTGAGACAGAAGTCCAACTGTGTGAAATGAGAACGCATATCAAACACAGCGGTGGAAAATCAGTGACCGCTTGACAAATGACAAACTGACAATACTCCTGAAAATAAATCAAAGGTCCGTTCTCATTGATTTTACAGCCGTTCATGACAAGAAAATTTCTCGAACAAAAATATAGAAATCTAGATTTCTTTCTTTATTGTAATTAACTATACATGTGTGTGTGCATAATGTCTTTGTATAAATCAAGTCAAAGAAGTAGAACAGAAAAACTTGTAACGTAGATGGATTTGGTAAGTTGCAACCTCACGTCATCAGGTTGATAAATGTTCGGGGTTTAAGCGCTCAAGCTGAAACGTCACACCCGAATAACATTTCCAGTGCGTTTTGTTATATTTTTGGATATTCACGCAAAGTTACGCAAATGATTATTTCTAATAATCGTCCATAATATTGAACTGAATGACTAAAAGGAAGGCACTTATTCAACAACATCCGCCGCCAACTCTTGGACTAATATTATCAAGTTGTAGTATTTCATCCTCACCTTGATCGCACCCACTGTGACAGAGCTTGGAGAGCAATCTTGTGGCAGCGGGACTCGAACCAATGATCATCTGGTTTCTGATTTCGAACTTTAACCAGACCACGCCCAGTAAATTTTCCGTGCGAGTATTTATGTTTTTGCTTCTCACTTTTTTACGTATTCTGCAGTTAACTGAAAATATTTATGAAGTGATGTAACACATTTCTAAACTTTATATATATATTTCCAATGTTCTTTTAAAACTTATTTTCCTTCAATTAATATTATAGATGACTACATTTAAGTACTAGAGAAACAGATACGCTGCTCCTCGGGTTTCTTACCAAAAATCATGTTTCTTTGTTTTTTTAAGGTTAGTTGTTCATTTCTTCACAGATTCTCTTTAATTATCTAAATAACTGTTTTGTCAGAGAGTGTGTATGTGTTTTCCTATAGCAAAGCCACATCGAGCTATCTGGTGAGCGGGAATCCAAACCCTGATTTTGGCGTTGTGAATCTGTAGATATAAAGCTGAGCTAGCGAGGGGCGTTTCGCAAGAGAACTATATAATTTGTTTAACAGAACTTAATTATAATGTATGAATAATACAATACAAGCTTATTTTTAAAACTTATTTAAATTACAAGTTTATTTCTATGGGTAATTTTCATTTAAATTATGACCCACTAACATTTTTTTGTTATTTTGTCTTCTGTTATTCATACATTTAGGTTTATATACATGTCATTCACCAAAATGTACACTTTTTACGTGTTGATATTGTTTTCTTACCTAAGTGATCTATTTACCTAGAAGGTATTTACCTTTCAGAAGTATATCTTGATTAGTCGATTTCATAATGTTTGTATTAAACAGTGTTACGAAGTTACTGACATATCCCTCACGAGTTAGGATAACATTCTTTAATGCCAACTTAAGATCAGTTTGAAAAACATCGATAGGGAAATGTCCCGCCTCCCGCTACTACAGCGATATGTCTACGGATTTACAACACTAAAATCAGAGGCTCGATTCCCCTCGGTGGATTCAGCAGATAGTCCGATGTGGCTTTGCAATAAAAAAACACAAACATGCAAAGAAACACAAACGGAAATGTCCCAAAAGACTATTTTAGGGTTTAACTAGTTAAGAGAAGTAAACCTGTGTATTTGTTTCTGAGTTTTAAAAACAAATGACGAACCAAAAAGCGATTGAATGCGCTACCAGAACAGTTCCAGACAATATGAAACCTGGTAGTAAACAAAGATAAAGGACTTAATCAACCGAATAATCTCGACTGATGCTTGAGAGACGAATGAATTAACCTTAGCATTAGTTGGATCAGTAGCAACTTTCTTGTTGCTCATATGAATGGTGCTGAATTTTGCCAAAACTGTAATAGGTGTAATTGTGAAGTCTGATTCGGCAATAATATACACAAAAGTGTTTCTAAAGGGAATCTTGGCGCCTCTGTGAACAGTCTAAATTGACCCATGATTTTTTTTTACCTGCGTTACTAAAGCAGTGACACGTTCCCTGATTTCAGTTCCAGATAGGAGGTCCAATAGTCTATTTGCACATTTCTTTAACAGTAACGATATTAGTTGAAACTGTATCTAAACCAAAATACTTCGAATACCAAAAGCGCCAGTGGCTTTGATTGAAGTTTATCTTTTGCTATTTCCGAGAAACAGGAGCAGCATTTACATCGAGATCTTCCTAGACTTCATCATCGTCATCATTAATCGAAACAGGAGATTCAATCACACCATCATCAGCATAATTTTGATATTCATTAGCATCACGAAAATCCTGAAGCTTGATTTCAGTAGTTCACAGAGGACAACGTATCGACATAGTTAACCTGAATACTAACACGAGAGTAAGAATATGGGAACCTGTTTAAAACAAGTAACGAATATTTTTACAAATAATTTTGCCATTTGCTTTGGTATAAAGTCTTTCTTAAATATTTGCAGGGCAAATTTTGGTTGGTTGGTTGGTTGTTTAACGTTTATTGGCGCCAAGCAACAGGGCCATCTACGTCAAACAACCGGTAAAAAAGTAAAATAATTGAAATATGTAAAAAGGAATCGTGCTAAAACAAATTTTAGCTCAATTTTGAAATAGAATTTAAAAGACCAGTTTGACTTTTTTTAAAATCATCTTTTAAACTAACTAAACCTAAAACCAACAAGCAAGCTTCAAGTTTAACAATTACAGTAAAACAAAGAAAAATTATCAAAAATATAGAATATAAAACAACATAGCAGGAAACACGACTTATTATTATTCCTGAACAAAATAAGTTAAGGCTGTATGTAAAACTAGTCAACGTTTCAGCAACATGAGCAGAATAAATTACATTAATAAGTCTATGAATTTACAACACTAAAATTAGGGGATCGATACCCCTCAGTCGACTCAGCAAAAAGCCTGATGTGGCTTGCAATGAGAAAAGCACATTAACACAAATTATATTAAATTTAATAAAAGTGCAAAAAGGCTTCTTCACTCTCTGAATAAAGCAAGAATCGCGCTTATACAACACAACCAAAATTACTGTTTCCAGTGACAGTAAAAAGTTAAATTCATCCATTCATTTAAATTATGTCATAGAGCTACTTAAACCGTCCACTGCGAAAAGTAACTGTTAAGAATTTAAGTCATGCTAAGAACCGCTCAAAGATAGCATACAGTAAATCTACATTTCTGTATTTTACTTTATATGCCGCATTTTAATGTAAATAAAAGTGTAGTTAATTTCTAACAGTTTAATGTAGAATATCTTGCTTGTGAAAGAAAATTTGTCATCAATATTATTTATGTACGTTTTACCGTTGTTTCAAAAGTGAAATAACTGCGCAGCTTTTCAAACATAAAGCGCTAAGCGACCCCACAAACGGGAAACAGAAGAATACTCTGACAGATATCAGAAGGCCCAGCATGGCCTAGCGCGTTAAGGCGTGCGCGTCGTAGTCTGAGGGTCGCGGGTTCGCGCCCGAGTCGCGCCAAACATGCTCGCCCTCCCAGCCGTGGGGGCGTTATAATGTTACGAACAATCCCACTATTCGTTGGTAAAAGAGTAGCCCAAGAGTTGGCGGTGGGTGGTGGTGACTAGCAGCCTTCCTTCTAGTCTTACACTGCTAAATCAGGGATGGCTAGCACAGATAGCCCTCGAGTAGCTTTGTGCGAAATTCTAAAAAACAAACAAAGAGACAGATATCAGGATTCGCAATATGTATATCAAACATTAGTCCAGCATCCCGCAAGTTGTTAAAGATATTTTTATGTCTTACATAACCAATATAAAGCTAACTTTTAGATTATACTAACTTGTAAAAAAAACCTTTCTATGTATTATGTAGTGTATAATCGTGGCGAAGATTAACGTAGATTTTCAATTGCTTCTAAACTTTTCACAAGAGAGTTAGATAAATACAAATATTTGTTGGATTGTTTTTTTTTTAATTTGGCACAAATCTACACAATGTATATGTATATGTACAACCACTTTGAACAATTGTTCATTCGTATTAATATCCGCGTTAATATTCATTCGACTCCCAATGGCACAACGATATATCTGCGGACTTCCAACACTAAAATGTGAATTTCGATACCGATAGCTCTAGTAACATCTGATCGAGATTCGCCTGCTTCCAACAACCAATGACGTTGTTGCGTTATGCTCCGGTCAGTCTTGGCGTAACTGTATTGCGTGTCGGTGGCTTAACACTGAGTTATGGAAACCAAGAACCCGTCACTTATACAGGGATGTTGCACATGTTGCACTTGCATAACATGCAGATCTCTCAAACAAATTTATTGGACACGCATGCGTTTTGGCGAAAAATCCGATGTTTTCCTCCGTTTTCAAAGTGCACAACTTTTATTGTCATTTTGGTCTGACAGTTAGTGCCTTAACACGTGTAACATCACATACTCTGAGCTTGTAACGTTATTACATAAATTTCTCTTCAAAGTAACAAAAATATCCCTTTTGCGTTTCTTTTTTTGAAAAGTATATTTTACCCGTAAAAAGATATATTCATTTTATAGCTATAAAACGATAACAAACAGTACTGTGTGATTGTAATATTAATTCTGAACTCATTATTGCAATAATTTTTAATGTATACTTCTGAATCCTTACTATTTATTTTGAATAGTATTTAAGGTTGCACTGATATTTTACTTTTTTTCTTAATTGAACTCCGCTTTTGAACTAATCGGTTTTGTTACGTTTTTCAATATCCTTATGGATATTACATGCTTTAACATTAGTGCTTATTAATCCAGTTAATACTAAAGAAATAATGTTTTATATCTTTTAAAAATTACATGCACAGTAATGCAAGGCCTCCTAGCAAGTCAGCGATAATTTTAAATTTAGGAATTGATAGATAATGTTAAAAGTTGTGGTTCGTTTCACGTGGTAACAGAATGCAATTAATCTATTATATAATTTTGCACTAAGTAAATATCATTATATATACATTTTAATATCAACCTAACCCAGAATAGTTTTTTTCCCAATATAATGACCAAAACACTTACTATGCAAACTACGAATCATTATTTCATCGTGTATAAACAAACCAGTTATTCCATAACGACGAAAAACCGACTTGAAGTAAAAATGTATTCAAAAAACAGCTGGTATGGATGCCAAAACTTTAACTAAAATAAAGAACAGAACAAGGTTTCGACCTTTTATACGTCTTCTTTCAGTTAACCTGAGAAGGTCGAAACGTTTTTTTTGTACTTTATTTTAGTTGAAGCTTTATTACCCATACCAGCTGGCTTTAGAAACTAGTTATTCTTTGACAAAATAATACGTCATTAGTTATTAACATGAGATAGCTTACTTAATACATTAATTTTGTAAAAAAGCACAAAGTGGTTTGGGTATTTGCATTCTAAAATAACAAGTTAAAGTGAACAAGAATATATCCTCCACTGTTTTTAAGAGAATTATTTTGAAACAGAACACTACATTTTAATTTTTACTTACGTTCTTTAGCTCTTCTAACAGCATCTTTTCTTCTCAAACAATATAAACCATAACTAGCTGTTACAGTTCTATAGGTTTACTCTTCCATGACCATTGATTGGTTGCTTTCTTTACCTCTGTCACCAAATTTCGTGATCTTCACAAAGCACACTTTAAGAAAAAAATATTTTATACATATTATCTTTTACTACTTATTCTAAAAATAGACGTAATACAACTTGATTTTATGAGAAAACTCGTAAACATCACTCGTTCTAAAAAGTAGTAACAACACATAGACAGAGGCAAACGTTACTCAACTACTTAGTAAAAACACACCTTTTTCTTCGTCATCTGTGTTATTAAATTGTAAAGATCTGCCAGACAAAAGTAACCCATTATGTTAATAAAAAAAACTATTCTTAACTCACGCATTGAAGTTCCGAATGCTCTTTTAAGTTATATAAATCTGTGTTGTCTGTTGAAAGATAATTTAAAGTGTTATTAATTGAGTGTTTCTTAGATTTATACTTAACTAATGTAATAGATATTTCTATGTATTTGTAAGCTGAATTGAATCCCCACGATAAAAGTGTTTAGGTACTAGAAGGTTAAACGACTAACGGAAAGAAAGTGTTTGTTTACATACATACATGGGTAAGTTTGTTTCCAGTAAAGACTTTTTCTTCTGGTAACAAAACATATAAGTTCGTCTAATAATTGTTTTTTGCAGGCGACTCATTACTTTTATTTTTTATACGATGAAATTTTAAAAATTGTTAACAAATGAGGCTTAAATTACGAAATGCGGCTTCTCTACATTAGCGATATATGATATGGAAAAATAGAAAAAAAGACACTAAGTATGCATTAAAAGAGTAAATATTTAACTATGTATTTAATTCGTCTACGAAATTCTAGTTTCAAGAAGCTTTAATGCAGTAGAAGACTATAATTTACGGTTATCTTATAACAGTTACTCCTACTGAGGAGATGTTTAATTTCAGGTATTATAAATATAGAAACTGTAAGAATAATTAAGTTTCAGGTTTATTATAATGACAGGTGCAGGTATTAAATTTAGGTTTAATTAAACCCTGTGTTTATTAAAATACGCGGGTTCAACTTGCACACTGTAAATGCTCATAAATAATCAGTTGTAAGTACGTCGCTTTAAACAGGTTTATGTGAGTATTAATTTATCAACGTTTCATACTTGGATTACTTCATACTCAGTAATTACATACATATATACAGGGTGGCCGAAAAGTCGGGGATCGTAAGAAAACTGCAGTTGCTTTTCAATTTCAAATGCATGGTTGAATGATACATTCACAAAATATTGGAATGACAGACGTGGTTCCCCCAGGAACGCACCCAGGATCACCAGACTTCATTCCCATCGATTTATTCTTTTAGGACACGTGTGGACAAAGAGAAAATCAGAGACATCGAATATCTTGAACAATGAATTTTCAACGAGTGTCGGAGAATTGACAATAGTTATTAATATACTTTTTAGAACTGAAAGAGAATAGAAGTACCGTCTCCAGATTTGTTTCGAATTACAAGAACAACATGTGTAACACAGTCTATAAAACTGGTTAAAGTATCTATGGATCCTGACTTTACATACACATAGTATAGAAATTTACTGGCATAGTTAGTATTGTATTGTGCCACAAAATATCAAGGTTGACAAAAAGGGATAAGATATATATATCAGAAAAATAAATATAAAACAATATCTAGATCATAACAATAACGTTTAATATTTTTAATGTACGGCATCCAGAAGAATATTAAATAATATGATCGAATTTATTAGCTTCCTAGTTGTGTATTATGATTTGAAGATATAATCACACAGACAACCACTTCCAGCAGGTAAGAAGAGATTCTAAAGTATCGTAAATGAAGACGAATGTGAAAATTATTTTTGGTTTCATAGAGAGTGACGAAGCAAATCTCACAAACACAAAATTAAATGGTAAATACATTTCATACATAATCAGGATGTATAGTGTACAAATATTAAATAATAGATAATAGCAGAAAGGAAAGTAAAACTAATCGGTGTTTGTGTTTTTCTTATAGCAAAGCCACATCGGGCTATCTGCTCCGCCCACCGAGAGGAATCAAACCCCTGATTGCAGCGTTGTAAATACAGAGACATACCGCTGTACTAGCGGGGGGCAAGACTAATCGGAGAAAAGAAATTCGACGAATTGTTAAAATAAATTGTCGAGTCAAGTAAAAATGAAACTACTTGAATATACGTTGTTTGTCATCCCTAAAACTAATTTTTTTCTTTCATATTTGTTCTATTCCCCTTGCTGGGCTGAGCAGATAGCCCGATGTGGCTTTGCTATAAGAAAACACACAAACACGCTTTCATATTTACAGAACAGCTAATTATGATTGAAGAAACGGAAGTCAAGAATGTGACCTTACGCTGTTAAATGTGAAATAATAGTATCTCAATTATAGAGGCTACATTTTACTTGTGATCAAAACGGACCTCCTGATTTCCTACATAGTACAGGAGATTTTGTGTATTTTGTATTCCAAACTCTAACTAAAAGGTATAAAAAGGCATAGCTATATTATAAATCCTAACATATTATTAAACTACGAAAAGTCTTTCTATGTTACAGTAATAACGTGAAAATTATGTGACAAAATTGTTTGTTTTTTTAATTTCGCGCAAAGTTACACGAAAGCTATTTGCGCTAGCCGTCCCTAACTGTCCGCTAGTCATCACCACTCACCGCCAACTCTTAAGCTACTCTTTTACCAATGAATAGTGGGATTGACCGCACATTATAACGCATGTTCAGTATGACGGGGATTGAAACCCGCGACTCTCAAATTACGAGTGCCTTTACCACCTGGCCCTCATGCCGATACATGTGACGTAATAATAACACACATTTGCGTAAGATAAAATGTGTAAAAAATTATTATTTCAGAGCTAAATATTTTGTTACTGTCCCCCAGCTAGTACAGCGGTAAGTCTACGGATTTGATACCCCTTGGTGGGCTCAGCAGCCAGCCTGATATGGCTTTGCTATAACACACACACATTTTGTTATTATAATTAAATAATATAAAACAATTCGGCTGGAGGAAATGTTTGTTGCATAATTTCGAGTTTATTCTTCAAGTGATACCAAATTGTCACTTCCTCATAACAAGCTATTTATTTATTTATTTTTTGACAAAAAATAAATACAACTTGCTGTCATTTATTACTGTCCATTTAAAACGCATAAAATCAAGTCCAAATAGTTACTTATCTAGTTATTTACAATATGTATAAAGTAAATCTGGTATATCAATACTTTATACAAACGTAAGAAGTTACAAACATTAAAATCAGGCTAAAAGCCATCATCCTAATTTCTATGGAGCGTTTTCTCTACAATTTTGGCATTTTCAAATGGGCTTTTAGTAGCCTCAACCATTGCCTGAACTATCCCATTCTACATGTGTTTCATGTAGGTCCGACATGATCAGATGGTTAAGGCATTCGACTCGTAATCCAAGGATCGCAGCTTCGAATCCCCGTCACGCCAAATATGCTCGCCCTTTCCGCCGTGGTCACGTTATAATGTTACGGTCAGTTCCACTATTCGTTGGTTAAAGATTAGCCCGAGAGTTGGTGATGGGTTGTAACGACTAGCTGTCTTCCCTCTAGCTGTACACTGCTAAGTTAAAGAAGGCTTGCACAGATAGCCCTTGAGTAGCTTTGCGCGAAATTCAAAAGAAACTTATTTCTTACAGAAAAGTTCATGGCTTTTCGAAATGAGCCAGGAGAAAAAAAATCTTTTGTAAGAGGAACAAATTATTGTTTGAAGCTACATTATGAATATTTTTTCTATGTTCAATAAATAATATAATTACATTTTCATACTTGGCTCAGTACAGCTTAATGTATTTTCTGGGTTAGATTGTCCCCTTATGTACATAGTCGAAGTGGAAAGACAGCTTACCCAGTGAATCGCAGTCTGATGAGCGGTTGGAGAGGTCACAAAGTGAGCCTCATAAACCTGAACTAATCATTGTACCTGAGAAACTTTCAGAAGCAAACTGTATCCATGAATGATGAGAACCTGATGCAGCTTTGTATATTTAGGCTAATACAAAATTCTATTACACTTTCGGTCGTTAGGGGTAAATCTTAGCTCTTTCGTGCTCTGATCCTATACGATACATGTGTATCTCTGAAAGTATTGAACATTTTCTCAAACAACATTGTTGCTTCTTTCCTAGATAATATCTCTATTTAATATTTACAGAATTTTACAGCTAATAGCGGTTACCTGTCCCAGGTATACGTGATTATTGAGTATCAACCCATTTACCTTTCTGGAAACCATTAAATATAATTAAACATACTTGAGAGATAAAAATGCCTGATCACTACAATAAGTATGTATGCTTAGTATGAAATAATTTTGTTTTTGTTAAAAAAAAACAGGAGAAAATCTTCAAAAGCCTTGTCAAATGAAGTTCTTTTACGCCGAAGTAAAGGAAAGTAATCTATTATATTTTCTTTTTAATTTTATTATCAATATTTTTGTGTGCCAACAATACTAAACTTATATCAGATTATATTTTATTACTCATTCGGACCTCTACTATTCTAACCTCAAATTGAAATTATTTTTGGCAGGATTATGTGTGTTTTCTTATAGCAAAGTCACATCGAGCTATCTGCTGATAGCCCAGCGAGTGGAATCAAACCCCTGATTTCGCATTGTAAGCCCGAAGACTTACTAACAGGGGGCAGGCAGGATTACATCAATCTAATATATAATACATTGTGTGTGTTTAAATACATCAATCAAAAGGGTTTGACGTCCTGAATCCAAAAATGTAATTTCAAATCGGTCACGAGATGATGAGCTATGAGCTAAAAGTTTGTTAGAACCATTCATTGAGCTATTATGCCGCGGCTAAAAAGTGTTGATGTTGTTTACGTTTAAAGTAAGCACGACTTCTTTAGAAATCATGTTAAGACGAGAAAGCTTATTTAAATTTTAATACAAACTTTTCATATTTCAATAAAATTAAATGTGCATGGTAAGTTAGATATTTTTATACATTGGCAAACGTTTGAACACCTGCATTCTTTCACACAGAAATAACTAAAATAAAAGAGTATATCAATCATTTGAGTTCTTCCCAAGCCCCTCAGTGGCTCAGCGGTATATCTGCGGACTTATGCCAAAATCGGAGTTTCGATACCCGTGGCGAGCAGAGCCCAGATAGTCCATTGTGTAGTTTTGTGCTTAATTCAAAACAACAACAACAAAAAGTTCTTCCCAATCAACAAAATAATGGATTTAAAGCATAGTTGATATATTTAACATATTTAGAAAACAATGTTAGTTTCATTTAATACATTACGATTTTTTGTTCAAAGTTTTCAGGTTGTTTAAATGACAGAAACAAACAACCTAGTTTGTAGCATGGACTGCTACAAATCATAGGGTCCAAGGTTTCAAACATGACATTCCGCTGGACAAATTATGCATTTGCTTCTATATTTCATTAGAGCTATGATACTTAAATCTGCTTTATAGTTAAAAGTAAACATGAAGGGGACTGCTGTTTCTGGGTGGTTGTCTTACTTCTAATCACCAGGTTGAAGTTTGGAATAACAATGCATGAATCTAAAAAAATCTCCGACGTGATCACTTAATATGTGTGCTCAGGTTGTAAATCCCGACATTTTTCATTATAAATTTATGAGTTTATTTCTCTGTACCAATAATTTATGGTTCATTTGTTTTTCAAAACGTTTCTAAATTAAACTACACCTTTAATTAAATTCCAAAAATTAAACATAGCTGTCCAAGACGCTTAGGTAGTCATGAAATATTCTGTGATGCTTCTTTAACTTGTCTGGTTTCACTTATTTTATCTAGTTAGTTGTATGGTTGCGACACATTTGGTTTATCTATTGTGCCGTTAAGCACATTTGGTTTATCTATTGTGCCGTTAAGCACATTTATTTTATTTATTGCTGCACCACAACACGTTTAACTCGTTTGTTATAGCATTACCTCACATTCGTTTTAGTTATTTTAATATCGAATAACTGTGTTTCTCTTCCAACAGGAGCATTACAGTTGGCTTCACCAATTCAATTGTCAATGTATGGAGGCAAACAGCAGTGAACACAAAGAGATTCCACATAAAGTGCTTTTTAGTTCCCTATTTGATTATTTTCATAAGTATGATAATACTTATTGTAGAATTTCTTTATTTGAGGTTAAACATAAAACTACACAATGGGTTATTTTGACTCTCACCGCTGGTATCAATACCTAATTTCTAGCATTGTAAGTCTGCAGACATATGCATTTGCCATTGGGGGTTTTATAGTAGTAGTAGCCCAGATGTGCAACTTAATTAAAATTTCAAACACACAACAAACAGTATGTAAAAAAAACAAACTTTATACACACTATTGAATAATAAGTAAACCATTGCAGAGTAACAAGCCACCAATGCACTTGAGAAGTTCTGTAAAATATAACTACAATGTTTTCGATTTGATTATCAGAGAGAGTGACTTGTGCTATTGGAAAAGTGTAGCTCTCTCCTGCCTTTACATTATGTCAATGTAAATGCTCATAACTGAAATATGCTACCTTGGCTATAAGTGTTTTGCTTAGCTTAACTTGTAACTTTGTTAATAACAAGCAATAAAAATAACCATTTTGCAACACTAATAAAACTCATTAGCCATATTCTATGGCTACGAGCATGCTCTGTGAGCCACTAAGTAACAACATCTCCTGATATGTCCGGGTACACAACTGCTTATGTACGCGCGACGTGATCAGCAATTTGTCGTATCAACTGAATAAAACAAGGTAGAATACGTAGTTTCTATAGAACCATGTTCTAACTAGGATAAAACCTTTGACAGCATAGTGTTCTGTTCCATATATCTGACTCGAGGTCTCCGTGTTCAACAAAGTAATTCTATAATAGTAGTTCGTGCCTAACACGTGTGTTTTTTAAATAAGAATGAAAATTATCATTGTCAAAGTCTTGACTAAAATCAAAAATAATGAGTTGTATAACCTTTACGTTGTTTTCAAACTAATAGTCGCCTATTTATATTTAAGATTGTAATTGAAATTCTACGACTTTAAAGCAGTACCTTTCATGGGAACAAAACGAGAGAAAAGGACAGAATATTCTTTTAATAACTTGAAAAGCCTTTGTTCCAGCGAAGAGAGCATTACTACAAGAATAAATATGAGGTTAGAAACAGTAATGCCAACCTGGCTAAATAGAAGAAAAACTACAGCAAATATATCAAAAAGAGCCAAAATATGGCTCTAAGCAAACTTATGAGAAAGATAACCTATGAGCCCAGTAATATACTTAGTACCGAAGAAAAACTATGAAACCACTTTAAAACATTTTTATAGAAACATTAGCACTTAGAAATAAAAGCACCAAAAAGTTAGGTAAGAAAAGAAAGTAGGAGTAGGTGGCATAATATTACAACACTAGGTGGTTTTGACGCAATGTAATCTCAAGTGGATGAAGTTATTGTTTTGCGTATTTCTAATTCGTGTTTTACTTTGAACTTCTCTCATAAACAGAGTGTGACTATTGGAGCTTCTTGTCTCACTTCCGATATTACATATCCACTTATTATGTCATGCACTTTGTTAGGGTCATGTAATTTTATTACATACATGTATCTGTTCTTATTTGCTGAAACTAAGTTTACAACGATATTTTGCTTTTTACACATTTCTTTTAATTTGAACATTTACTACAAAAAAGCATAAGAAATAGGAATGGTTAGAATGATTTCACGGCCTACTTTGAGGACGTACTATGCCAGAAATTAAAGTTTTTTATCTCACCTATTCTTACCTTGTTTTTTTTTAGTTTCCGTGCTTCCGTTCTAGCTTCCAATTTTTATTTTATTTAAAGCTTTTCTACACTTGCCCTAGATTTTAACTTCCGCCCCTAAACAGAACTGCATCTAATGAACCATAACTAACCCCTGTGTCCATATTTTTTCAGTCAAATATCTTTTATTTTAAAATATCAGTTAATATTAATTTATTGGTGACTAATGAAACTTCTTTTAATGCCCGTTTAATTTTACTACCTTCTGCACAGGTGTTACATAACAAACATAAGTTTATTAACGTTTTCCTTTCTTGACAGGCAACTCCATGTCTTTCCTGTACACATTACTAATTATTTTAATTCTGTTTCCTATTAGACCTGGCTATTTTATTGATGAATTCAATCATAGTTCAGTTAAGAAAAATTAATATGACAGTTGATAGAATCTTGTAGTGTTATAACTTTAGTTCTAATTATTTTGTTATCAAAATATGTATTCAACTAAGCCTTGCTGTGTTTTTGATGATGTTTTCGAACACTGCAAGACAAATAACTACAACATAACCACAGAAAAACTCAAATACTTAATAAAGAAACAAACATAAACAAACGCAAAATTAAAGAAGCCTTATTTATACAACAACTCAAGCCTAAAATAAACCAATACAAAGGAACAATTTTATACCTATATTAAAAATAATATAATAAATATACTAATAAATAAATATAAAATTATATATTCAAACATCTAAGCACGCCCTTTACGTTCCGCCCCTTTCACAAACCCCTTTAAAACATGTGGTCAGCTTCCAGTCAGTTACCTCTTTCTTTCTTTGTGAACCTGACGATGACCGAAGAAGGTCGAAACATTGTTCGCTCCTCTATGTAAAATATTTCTTCAACCCAAATGAGCCGTTTTTACATATATAATTTCTACAAGTGGGTTTTCTCGACATCACTGATTAATATTGATTTAAGACTTAATATGGACCAATATCTCTGAAATTAAGACATAAATCCCATACCTCTCGTGTAGAATGCGTCCCAGAGTCTTATAATCTCGCCAAAAAATACATGAAGGAATTCAAAATGCTCTATAAAGATCCTAATCATTCTAAAGATATAAATAATGATGAAGAGCATACTATTAAGACATCCCTTACTTTTGTGATCACTATTGATATATATAGTCGCTGTGAATTTACTCTACTGAAAATTTTTGGTATTTCGAAGTTTTTTGTGATTTGTTTCGCACACTAAGCTTTCTTTACATACCGTTGTCGATATTATAGAATTGTTTAATACTCAGTACATCCACCGACACGAAACGCTGAAACAATTTCAAGTTATTAATATTGCACATTTCCAACAGTCTATAATATAGTCTGTACTTTTTCAAATTCACACCACACACAACATGTTGACATTTTTCTCGTTCTTAAACTCCGCCAAACTGCACATCAGGTGAGTTGCAATGTGCTATTTAAGATCTCTGCAGAAGATGTTGGGTCAGCTGTGCCATATGTCTCAGAATTATGTTGATACCTCTATCAGATCAGTCTATTTTAATAAACAAATATTATAGAAACATGATAAAGAAATATAAGTTACTAGTTGAATTAAAACATTATTTATGTGAAGGATAATCTGAGCTTAGTGTTAGGAGGAACCTTGAGAGTTTAAAAGATTATCTCTTAATCTTTCCAGGAAGCTGGATGGATAAATGCTATCGCCCGTATGACGTACATTGCTCCCATCGCCATTTAATTGTGCAATCTAATTTACTAAATTATCCTGAGCTTATATAATTTGTCTGACATAGTTACAGAGAAAAGAATAGTTTATTTAGTTGTTTATTACCTTAAATTAAAAGGATTGCTTCAGCAATTTCATGAGCATTATGAACCGACTGTGTATACCCTTCTCTGCAGCAGAGTGTTGCAAAATAGTTTCAATTTGTTTTGGAAAGTTCCAAATAATCTATCGTTCATTGAATTCTTCTCAAAAAGATGGACAGTCCTTGCATCATGTATAACATATGCAGTAGACAAAACAAACGCATTGACAGTGTAAAAGCTGTACGTTTCGAAGCAACTGGAATTTATAAAACAATTTTTGAATTACTGAAAATTCCTGACTTTGACAGTGTAACTTATGTTGAAGCAAATAGTCTTCTGGTTGAGTAAGTAAGCGAACAAGTGCTGAATATCATTATGCAGCTAGATGCTGTAATAACAATGTTTAAAGATGGCTATGACATATGACTGAGCACAGAGATCATAGATTTTAGGCTGCAGTAAAAATTACTCAAAACATTGATCAATCATTTGATGTTCCTACTGAAGTAAAATATCCAGAGAAGCGTAAAAGAATCATATATCTTTCCAGGATGAAGCATCAGGAAAGTCCGTAATTGATCCAAATGACCAATACCGCATTGAATTTTTTAATGTTGTGGTGGAATGTCAGTTTGTTTAAATTTTTCACAAAACTACACAAGGGTTGCTCGCGCTATTAACTTTTTATTCCTAAGTTACATAAAATTATCTTATTATAAATATAAAATCATCTTATTCACCAGTGAAGAGTAAAAATTAAACATTTGTACTGAAAGAAATTTAATGCTTAGATATTTAAAGTAAATTGTTGTTGTTTAGAATTAAGCCCAAAGCTACACAATGGGCTATCTGTGCTCTGCCCACCACGGGTATTGAAACCCGAATTTTAGCGTGTAAGTCCGCAGACATACCACTGAGTCACTGGGGGGCTGTTCGGGTAAAGAGTTTTAATATTTAATTTTTCATCAAGAAGGAAACATTCAGAAAAATTTTATTTTAAGAATTTAAAATGCTTGCATTTGACACAATGCTATAAAATATCAGCAAGCGAAAATATTATTATAGTTTTATGCGTTTTTCTAATAGCAAAGCCACATTAGGATGTCTGCTATGTCCATCAAAGGGAAACGAACCCTTCATATTAGGGTGGGGCAGGGAGTCCGAAAAAACTTATCAGTGTCCCAACAGACAACTATAATTGTTGTAAATTCTTAAAGAAATAAAAACATGTATTTATACTTGTTCCTTAACCTTCTTGAACATTCAAAATTTAAGTCAACCGTGCACTTCGATTACAGGCATTACATTTTACTATGATGTTCATGGAGTATAGAATAGGGTGAAAGCGCTTGTAGTTTATTCTTCAGTTACATCAAGAATTCACTGGTAATGACAACAGACTTTATGTTTCCATGTTGAACTCGTTGTTGTGCTTTCGTCATGTCGACCAGTCAAGGATGATAGTGTTGTAGTCAACCTAATTGCACTTACCTGAAGTCTGAGTGATATTTGAGAAATTTTGAATAAGTTCAGCAACAAACTCCTTGTTTTCTTTTACTCCAATTGTATTTCGTGCAACATTTCGTAATTAAGTCAATTTTAAGAGTATAATATTACATTCTAAATGTGTGTGTATATATGTATACAAATGAAACGTATTTTTAATTGTAAAGAACTGTGCATTGTTGGTTTAGGTTACAGAAACACAGTCAAGAACCTTAATAAATCTAGTTTTATTAATTCGTTTATTTTTAACATATTTTAATACATGTGATTTACATAATGAGTGAAATATATGTTTCTATATTTAGAACATGAGCATAATTTAGGCTATTTAAGATTAATTGAGAAGGGATATTATAATTTTTTATTGTAAGTTCTCAATAAATTGCATCCTCAAGAGCAACAGGTCGAATAAATTAATAAAGGAGTGAAATATAGAATATCTTTATATTCTGGCCCAGTATGGCCAAGCGTGTTAAGGCGTGCGACTCGTAATCTAAGAGTCGCGAGTTCGCATTCCCCTCGCGCCAAGCATGCTCGCCTTCCCAACCATGGGGGCGTTATAATGTGACGGTCAATTCCATTATTCGTTGATAAAAGAGTAGCCCAAGAGTTGGCTGTGGGTGGTGATGAATAGCTGCCTTCCCTCTAGTCTTACACTGCAAAATTAGGGACGACTAGCACAGATAGCCCTCGAGTACCTTTGTGCAAAAAACATCTTTATATTCTAGTATTTTTAAGTATATTTATATGTTTTTAGTCTACCCAACAATAGAATTTCAAACGTTAGACCTGGTAGACAGAGGAACTGTTATTGTACATATTTTAGCTTCAAATATTATATATTTTTTCAGTGTTAAAGCTGTCACAAACAAACTTCATTTATAATGTCTTATGTAAATATTGTTTAATTTCATTTTTCGTTATTTTTATCGATAAAAAATGTTTAAAGTAAATGATCAAGTCATGATCTAAGAGACTTGTATAGAAAAATGGAACTAGCTAATGAATGAAAACATGAATAAAGAATTGAATCTGTTGAAGATTGCAATAAAAATAAACAAATAAGACAGATCTTTAAAAAATTATATTCATTTTCTTAAGCGATTTTCAGTATACTAATTATTTGTGCTCCATATTATACAAGATAGTTTACAAATTCTGTTAAACCAAAACTATGTCGAACATAGTCTGCAACTGACAATAATAAACTTGACGATGTTCAAAAAAATGTCTTCACGAAACTTACTCATTTTTCTTTGTTCTCTCAATTAAAACAATAAAATAAGACATATCTTGCTGAAATGTTAAAATAATCTGCAATGAACCAAAAGCTAAAACACAAAGAATATTCTGTACTGAAATCAGAATGAGCGCATTAGCATTATCTGTGAACAGCTTTAACCGAAAGTTTCAAGAATCTTTTAAGCACTTAAAACTACACTCTAAGGATTCTGATTTTATAGATCATAAACTTTACTTGAAATGTGAAACCATTTGACAGCTGCTTATCTCGAATTACGTATTGGTATTATCTTACAAGCAAAGTGATATGGCAAAGTTTTGAATGATTACAATTAATAAGAAGCTCGACAGTGTTCTTTTGAAGAAATGAAAATTAATTCTAACAACTATGGTTTGTATTAACAGAGATATTTTATTACCAAACATTTATAGTTCTCTTAACTCTCAAGAAAGCTTAAAAATTAATAATATAAAGCAAACTCTCATTGGTCATTCAAGAACATTTTTATTGTTATTAGCGATTCAAACAAGTGCTCAGCTTACAGGACACAAAAGTCAATTTACATTCTTGTAAGTATTTCCAGAATGCATTTTCTAAACATACATGAGTTATATTTTTGTCCTTTGGTAAATATCTTTATAATAACATGTGCAAGTATGACATTAAAATTTCATTTTACCATAAATAGAAACTCGTTTTTAATACTTTTTGTTAGTATTATAACCACGTTTTGGTAATTTGTGGTTCTGTTTGACTTCATAAAATAGAGCGGTATGCTACTATATTTTTTTTTCTTCATATATCTACACATGCGCTGTTAAGGATATGTTTAAATCAAGTGTCAAAAATAGGACACAATAAATAATCAAATGTTTTTATAGTTGAATATTATATGATTAATCTGTATTAGTGATTATTTTTTTTTATATATTTCAACTAAATTTTGATTTGTTGAGTTAAATCATATATTCCAGATCCAGGGTTCGAAACATGACGCCACTAAATATTTCTCACACTATTAGCTTTAGAGGAGTTATAAAAGTGAGAAAATCTCGTTATTCGGTTCATAGAACTGGGCAAAGTTTTTAAAGCGAAGGGTGTTACTTGATGGCTATTCCACCTGTGGTTTGTAAAACTAAAGTTGTGATGGCTACACCTTGTTCCTAGGTGCTTTCTAACATTGTTCTTTAACCTACGTGTATATAAGGTGATGCTAAGATTGAAAATTTCAACACCCTAATATTGTTAACATAATATGCTTATATAATAGATATTATTATTAATAATAATAAGTAGCTAGTATATTCGTTAAGGCATTCGACTCGTAATCTGAGGGTCTCGGGTTCGGATCCCCGTCATACCAAAAATGCTCACCCTTTCAGTCGTGGGAGCGTTCTAATGTTACCGCCAATCCCACTATTCATTGGTAATAGAGTAGCCCAAGAGCTGGCTATAGGTGGTAATGTCTAGCTGCGCGAAACGTTTCACAACAGTGTGTAGAAAGTTTTAAACTGTTACAACCTTTAGTGCTGATATGTTTAACAACACACTTGGAACAGAAACATATTAATCTTCGTCAGCGCGCAGTAGCATCACCCCTCCAGATAACAATCGCAATTATAACAAATACTTAAAACACTTATTATCACAAATAAAACACAGTTTACAAGAACTGAGACTTGTAATGCTCTTTTCAAGCCCCCCAATGGTTCCGCGGTATGATTGCGGATTTACAACGCTAGAAATTAGGTTTCGATACACGTGGCTGTTAAAGCACAGCTAACCCATGATGTAATTTTGTGCTTAATTTCAAACAAATAAACAAAGATCTTTTCAAGAAATACTAAAATAACTGGCAAAAAATTGCAGTTTTACAAGAAACCAGAAATTTAAGAAAAATAGATCATTCGCATTAACAATACAACAGCCAGCCTGGCATAACCAGATGGTTAAGACACTCAACTCGAAATACGAGGGTCGTGAGTTCGAATCCACATCACATCAAACATGCTCGCCCTTTCAGCCGTTGGGGCATTATAAGATGACGATCAATCCCACTATTCGTTGATTTAAAAAAAAAGTAGCCCAAGAGTTGGTGGTGGGTGGTAATGACTAGCTGCCTTCCCTCTAGTCTTACACTGCTATATTAGAAATGGCTAGAGCGGATAGCTCTCGTGCAGCTTTGCACGAAATTCAAAAACAAACAAACAAGTAATACAGTAGCAATATAAGAGAGCAAAAATATTACAAATTAATTATATTTAAATAAGGTTGATACTCATTTTTTAAATTATAATATTAGTTAGCAACTTTTGGACTTGATTGTCATCGTCATAACCAGTGTTTGTAGCAATAAGTGTATTATAATTTAAGGTGTATCTTGTGATACCGAAGACGCTGTGATTTTTTTCAGGAATATTCTCTGTTATACAGGTTAAGTAAGAACCTCTGGTGAAAGACACTGTTATTTGGGTGTTGGTTTTTATTTGTCCTAGTAGCTCAGAGGTAAATTTGGAGGATTATAATGCTAAAATCCAGACTTTTATCAACCACAAATAACACATTGTGTAGGCTTTGCGCTTAATTACAGAAAATAAAACCTTTAATTTGATAATATACCTTAAAATAAATGTAAGTTCACTGTCTATATTTATTTATACATTGCGAATGCTGTTTGAAGAACGACAACTCTGTTACTGTAACCTCAGTGTTTTTGGTAATGGTTAAATATGTTTATCATTTCTTTAAGAGTAATATCAAAGTCATTGCATCTCGTAATGTTATTACAACGGTTTACTTCACCAAAATTGGTAGAATCATTATTTACACTCCTGAAAGTACAGCTAATTATTATTTAACAAAATTTACTTTAAATACCTTAGAAACAAAACTACTGTAATGTGAACAAATAAAGTCCTGAATACGTTGGTTTATGATAAACTGCTAATTGTCGACTAATGAATGGATTATTAACATTTAAGGGGACTAACATGGCCTGGTGGTTTGAGCACTTGGCTCACAATTTGCTGACCAAGGGTTTGAATTCCCACCACCGAACATGCTCGTCCTCTCAGCCGCGGGGACGTTATAAAGTAGAATCAATCTCTCTGATTATTAGTAAAAGTGTAGCCCAAGAGTCGGCGGTGGGTAATGTTTACTAGCTTCCTTTTCTCTAGTCCATCACTGCTAAATTAGGGATGGCTAGCGCTGATAGCTGTTGATTTACACGAAATTCAAACAAACAAAACTAAACAAATCACGACTTAACGAAAATATTTTATTTGGATGTTTGCTATTCAAATTTGGGGATTTTTTCGACATAACTTTGAGATTTGAATATGGTAAATATGTAAACATAACTTTTAGAATAAAGTGGACTGAATTTTCTGAGACATTATCTTAACACGAGTACTTCTAAAAAACTCAAAATAAATTAGTCATAGCAGGTGTAACGGTATATCATATATTAACAGCAACAGTTTCAAAACATTATTGATTTACGCTCATATATAGTGTTTTTTCTTTAAATACTATGAACAGTCTTTCTAAATATACAATGTACATTTTCTAAATTGATGTATTTCGCAACTAAAAAATCACATTTCACAAGCATAAATCAATAATATTTTGAAACTGAATGGTAGTATAAGGAGTTTCCATGTCAAACTAACCGTAAACACATTTTGAATAAATTTCAAATTTCTCAAAGAAGTTAAAACTCAAATATATCTTTAACGTTGAGCTAATCTTTTGGATATTCACAAAGATCATCAACTAAAAAAGAAGGCCAAATAGTTTATTATTATTATAAGTGTCAATTACTCATACTTAATGACATTTAAAGAAATATACAGTAATTTCGTATTACTTACTAGCAGCAGTCTCCCGTGGTGTCTTTTCTCATGTGAAATTCTCTTAAAAATCAGTAATGGTTTGGATTGTTTTGAATTTTGCGCAAAGCTACTCAAGGGTTAGCTACGCTAGCCGTTCCTAACTTAGTAGTGTAAGACTAGAAAGAAGGCAGCTAGTCATCACCATCCACTATCAAATTTTGGGCTACTCTTTTACCCAAAAATAGTGGGATTGACCGTAATATTATAACGCCCCCACGGCTGAGAGAGCGAACATGTTTGGTGCGACGGAGATTCGAACCCGCGATCCTCAGATTAAGAGTCGATAGGCTTAATTGTTACTCTTATGATGCTTGAAGTCATAAAATTGATGGCTTTATGGCATTAGTGGGAATAAGTGAAATATGGTTAAATGTAGATGATTTTGATGACAGAAAATTCTTTGAAATACATGATT
This sequence comes from Carcinoscorpius rotundicauda, assembly GCA_011833715.1. Taxonomy (NCBI): domain Eukaryota; kingdom Metazoa; phylum Arthropoda; class Merostomata; order Xiphosura; family Limulidae; genus Carcinoscorpius; species Carcinoscorpius rotundicauda. The sequence continues at coordinate 95,596,155 of CM022392.1, read as the reverse complement.
ACAGGATATTTAATGCAGACAGAATAGTAAAGAGAAAAGGAAGAGTGGCTCTTGTTTGTAACATAAAGCTACATAAAGGAGTATCTGTGCTATTCTTACTAGGGGCATCGAAACCCAGTTTCTAGCGGCACGAGACCTCTAGAAACATATCACTTTGGGGCGGAGTGGTTCCATATGTAAAATGTGAATTACATCCTGCTGAATGTGAAAAAGTAAAGAAAATGGCGAGAAGACTAAATATATTTGAGTTTCTGTTGGTGAATATCAAGGGAAAAAGCTAATACTAGAATTTTTTTACAGATCATCAAATGAAATTAGTGAGAAAATTTACAGTGATATTACGATTTCAGTGTTATTGAAGTCATAATTATGGGTGATTTTAATTTCAGATATATTTATTTGGAAATACTGCAATTAAACCATAAGGGAGAGAGGTTTCTGGAAACTGTTCAAAATTGATTTATTCATCGTTTTAGCAAGAAACCTACTTAAAATAACGCTATTTTAGATTGATTTACTGTTAACCTGTAATACAGAAATAGTTGAGAGGGTGAAAACTGGGGAATACCTAGGCAATGCTGGATTAGACTAGATGTTTTACTGCGTATGGAAATTAGAAATGATGATAGTTTGATTCCACGTTTCAAGAAAAGCACAGTTTGAAGGAATGCAAAAATAATTATCTGTTTTGAATTGAGCAGCTGAGTTATTTGTAGACACTAAAAAAATGTGACTTAAAATAAAATTTGGAAGTTTAAAGAATGATGAAGCTCCTATGCCAGATAATATTTCTACAATGGTTTAAAAAGGAGGTCAAGGACTAGATATGTAAACCACTTGCCACAATTTTTTGTAAGTCCTTTAATAAAGGACAAATAACATTAAGGTTTAAAATTAGTTAGTGTCACTCCCATCCTCAAGGAAAGTAATAGAAGTTGTTCCAATAATTATAACCTATTAGTCTTACATCAGTTATGAGAAACGTTTTGGAAAGTCTGATAAAAGATACTTTGCCAGGTCATTTCACAAAGTTTAAAATTTTATCGGATAGTCAACGTGGTTTCATTAAGGAAACATCTTGACTGATAACTCTTTTGACATGCTTTTCAAAATGTTATTGCATATGTAGATGAGAGAAAGAGTTTAGATTTGATGTATCTGGATTTTAGAAAGCGTTTTAAAAGGCCTGTAAAGGAACTTATCTCCGTTATTTAATTAATTGGAAAGAAGAGTGGCTTGATGGAAAAAAGTAAAATTTAATTGAACTGGATTAATGTTGTTATTGGTGTTCCTCATAGCTCAGACTTAGAACCGTTGCTCATTTTGATTTACATTAATGACATAAATGAAGGAATGGTCAATAAATTACTTATATTTATTGATGATATCAAGGTCTTAGATGTTACTGGCTATGAAGGGGATCCTGCTGCTTTAGGATTTATATAATTTACTGAGTTGAACAAATAAATATCAGATTGGTTATTATTATAATAGGTTCAAGATTTAAAATATAAGTATAAATTGGATGAGAATAGCGCTAATAGTGTCATGAAAGAAACGGATCTTGATGTAATGCTTGATCAGTCTCTAAAGCCATCCGATCAATCTGCTGTTGATATTGGTAGAGCAAATATGATTTTAAGTTATATCGACAGAAATACAGAACACAACTGTAAAGAATTTATAATTTCATTGTATAGATTACTGGCTAGACTACATCTGTAGTGTTGTGTTCAGTATTGAGGTTCCTTTCTTAGAAAATATGTTTATTTCTTTTTAGAGGATTCAGAGAAGGGTTACTAAAATAGTACCTTGGTGGAGGAGTTGTTATATGAGAAGATATTATGATCCTTAAAATTGTTTTCTCTTGAAAAAGAAAGTCGTTAGTGGGGATCTAACAGAAGTGTTTAAGATTGAAGAGAAATTGATAATGTAGATGCATTAATATTTTATATACTTAACAGTGAGAATTATAGAATTAAGGATAGAAATATAGTTGAAGTTGTCTTCAACTGAGACAGTTTTATTTGTGGAATAGGTGATTGGCCAACGGAATTGGTTGCCTTCGGATGTTGTGAATACAGTAATGTTTAGTGAGTTTAAAAGAATACTTAATAGATATATGAATGACAAGGATTGGCTTTAATTTTCAATAGTTTTAGTTTGGCTTATAGAATGAAATAAAGATTGACCACGAGTTCCTTTATTATCCCTAAACATTATGTTATGTTAAGACAAATCGATAACCTCCCAATGGCACAGCAGCATGTCTGCGGACTAACAACGCTAGAAATCGAGTTTCGATATCCGTAGTGGTTAGAGCACAGATAGCCCATACACCTTGGCGACAACCCTGCTTGCTCTCCATTAGTGAAGGTTTCATAGTCTTGAAAAAGACCTTTGATTGTAAGTGAATAATTAAAAAACGCGATTTTCTTCATGTGATTAGTATATGTCATTGTCCCTATCTTTAGAACGACTACACATAAGGAAAATGTTTCATTTTTTTTAATAGAGTTTTGATAGCTCAACCGTAAAGTAATATGAAGACGTAAATAAATAAATAAAATAGGAAGTAAAATAGAAGTGAGGAAATAAAGTAGAAATAGATGGGTTAACATTACAACACTTTGAAGTTTCTGACACCATACAACCACAAAATGGATGCGGCCATTGTTCCAACCTTTTCTTATTTCATGTTTTACTTTACACTTTAATCCAACTATAAGCTGCAAACGAATGTTATTAGCAGCTAATACGTTACTCAACACATTTTTAAAATTTCAAAAAATCAGCAATTTTGATATTATTCTTTCGATCCACCCCTCACCAATCAGATAGCTATCACGTATCCCAAACTAGCTAAGTTATAACATTAGACACACTCCCTTATAATGTCATGTATTTTGTTATGGTCATGTAAATTAACGACATACATTTATCTGTACTTCGCTGCTATTTGAAAGAATAGAACAGAGAAATTTAACTGTATACACCTTTCATTTGATTTACAAAAGCTACAAAACACGCACGAGATACGAGTGGGTGGAGCAATGTCCACACCAACGTTTAGGATGTGATGTCATTCTGTCCATTCCTACCTTCTTTCCTTACGTTGTGATGCTTTCATTCCTAGTACTTATTTTTTACACTTGCTGATAAATATAAATTTGCTAATCAATGTCATATATGTATATATACAATTAGTAACTTCTATCTCACTTCTTGTAAAGTAATTTGATGTAATTGTTATTTTCTTTTTGTCTTCAATTCTTCATGTTTGATCCAGCCGGCTAGTTGTAATATTGAAAGTATTAACCTAAGAAACATAAACCAGCGTCTAAAACCTTTAGGTTTTGTTTTGAAAACATATGTTTCAATATCCGTTGGATAAAAGTCCTATTACTAATCTACGATGTTACAAACAAATATACTAACGATGGTTAGTTTGGATGATATATATCAAAACAGTTTCAGAAATGACAAAACGTAAAGAATATGGGCTTTTCGTGAGGTGAAGTAAGACTTTACAATATTCTATTTTGGTATTTAAGATAAATTCGTTAGGGATTTGGTATGTTTGTTTTGAATTTTGCGCAAAGCTATACTAGTGCTATTTGCGCTAGCTGTCCATAATTTAGCAGTGATTAGAAGGAAAGTAGCCAGTCATAATTACCCGCAGCTTACTCTTGAATTACTCTTTTACTCATTGATCATCACTCTATAACGTCCCCACGGCTGAAAAGGATGAGCAGGTTCAGTATGATGGAGATTCTCACCCGGGACCCTCAGATTGCGAGTCGAAAGCCTCTAACCATTTGACCATACGGGGCCGTTTGGAATTTGAATAATCATCCTATGGGTTTGTAGTAGTACAGAGAAAGTGAGAATATGAAAGTGATTAATAAACATTAAAAGTTATAAGTCGATAATGCTCTATCGAATGCGTATTTCCTAATTATATGATGAATAAATATATTTTAATTTATTTGTTCGATCTTTGGTTTGTATTTTTGTACAATTACCTCGAGCTTTTTTCTGGGATATAAGATCAAAGTTTTCCAGTGCACATTCATCACCAGTAAGACCATGCTTGATTTCCCACATTAAATACATTCCAAGTAAATTAGTTTTTGACCTGATTCGACAAAATGATTGCCCAGTTTATAGTTATGAGAAGTATACATGTTTTTTCAATAAGTGTTTATTGTAGCCTTCAAAAACTGAGTCCATTTCTAGTTACTCTTAATGTGCACACAACATATTTTAATTTTTTATTACTCGGGTCTCTGCTATGCATTACTTTGAATTTTTTACTACTGCGATATACGATATTGATATTTCAATGATACTGTTTTCTAAACTTTAAGTTACCTCAATGATTAAATGAAGTATCTTGCTATGTTGAACTTAAAGACTATTAATTGTCGGCTATACTGAATATGGTATCTGTAGTTACAATGAATCACCAGGTTAACCTGGTGTTATGAAATATAATAACTACAATAATTGAGCTTCTAACCTAGATAAGATAAAAACTAGCATATGGATTCACTATATTTGATTGTTTGAGCTCAACAAGCTTGCAGCTTCAAAATTCTCACGTACCTACAAGCTACTCCCATGACTTTTTCAAAATATAGGCATAGTGAAAACTCCGTATTGTTGCTTCAAGACCATTTTAATCAGAAATTGATAAAGTGAAAAGTGAATTAGCAACCCGAAACGGTTTTCACAAAGAATTCGTTAACAAAGTCTTCTGTCAACTCAAGAAAAAAAAAATCCAAGTAAAGTCTCCGCACAATTTAAATAATAATGACTGTTGTATTTATTCCATAATCCCTTTTTCACCAAAAGCCTCGCATTCAGTCAGAGAATTGAGTCGCGTCGTTAAATTTTTCATCAAAATGGTTCGTATTCTTTATTGGTTATTTTGTACATTCTGTGATATTATAACCTACTAATATACTTAAAAATTCAAAGTAACTAGCAATAATTAGTAGTTAAAACAATAACAATAATTAAAACAAATAAAAATAACCAGAAATATGATAAATAATATAATATAATACATATAATAAGAGAGAAAGAGAGACATTTGTTATACAAGCATGGATGTGGAAATTTATTCATAAATGAAGGAAGGAAGGACAGAAGGTATATATTACCTGTATAACATATGAAGTTACAGTTCACTTTCATATAGTTATGCCTATCATGGCTCAGAGTCTTTCCTTATTCTTAATAAAATTATCTGGAGTTAACCACAATAAAATATTAAACGGGCCCTTTCTTCATAGAAAGATTTATTAGATACAAATACAACATTCATTATACATAAAACAAGTACTTCCCAATGGTAATAATTCAGTAATATTCCTGTTTAAATGTGTTGGTTGGTTTGTCCTGATTCAGTTGGTTAAAAGTGTCTCTGTTATTAAAAGTTAAAATCATTGTTTGTACTTTTGTCGTAGCTTAAATAACACAGCGATAACTCCTTTTACAAACTGCTGTTTTCCAACTACGAGTTCACGAACTTTCCTGGCCGACTGTATGTTGATGTCCCTGGTAGTGGTGACAATAAAGGTAGACGCAGTAGAAATTCATTCTCTAACCGAATATATATAACCGTTGATGATGAGTTACAGTCTAGTTCTTGTATATGCATTTTGCCACACAACCAAAGGCTGACCTCTCATACATCGAATCTCGTTGTTACTAATGGTATACATAACGTTGTAAATAATGCTAGTATAAAAAGTGTTTCGTTCAGCAATAGCTCAAGTCCTGCAGAATAAACAGCTACCGATACAAATGAGAGAGAAATAAGAAACTGTTTTTATTCTTCAACTCTTTATAATTCGATGTTTGATGCCCTAACTCGTGTAGATAAGTTCATATCTAGAAGTGAATCAAATGATCAAGACCGAAAATTTGATCATCTAGGAATAGTACAGCTAAATCCTACTGGTAATTTTATTATTTTGAAATACATTCAAGTCATGAGAAATATTGCTAGAGTTCTTCACATCTTGCAGTGTTATAATAAAGCATTTATGGGACTACAGAATCCTACCTCCCTTGTTCATCTGGTCACATTGAGCAATTTGAACAATAAACACTTCAAATTTATAAACCCTGGTCGAGGTATTAATTCAAAGCACAGAAACTAGGTTTGACAACACGTTTAACAAGGCCATTCAATTCATCTGGCGTGTTTTCATCGTCTCTTCAAGTTCTCCTGGCTTCTAGAAGATTGGAAGAAACTATTTGTACAAATACGATCGCAAAAATAGAAAAACAAAGAGCACAATTCGGTACCGAATCGCCCAATCAAGACAGCTAGAGATAAACAGGACATTAAGATGATTATTTCAGATGCCAGTTAAACAATGAGGCAAAATATACTGGACGCAAAAGGAATATAGTTGTAAAATCTATTCTCAATGACGCATTTCCAGGTGTAATATTAAAGTCAGTTTTCGTTTCATTAAATACAACTATTCCGTTAAGTGTCGCATCATGTGAGATTCCGTTCAGTTGTAAAAGATGTGAGGACTAAAAGAGGAGGAGTGTCTGATGCAAGTTTTGGAAATTTTCTTGAACTGTAGCAATAATATTGTACTCCCAATGTAATCGTTTTAATACTGTCATTAGTACCTGAGGTCCCATCTCATCTTCGAAACATTCTTTACATTAAAGTGAATACTATCACTTTTAGACATGTCCTAAAAACATCTAATCATACTTTTATTACTAAAAAAGAAACGTCTTAGCTAAGCTGGTAAAATATTGATAATATTCATTGTTTCCAAAGAGAGAGCCCCCAGTGGCTTAGCGGTATGTCTGCGGACTTACACGCTAAAATCCGGGTTTCGATACCCATGGTGGGCAGAGCCCATTGTGTAGCTTTGTGCTTAATTCAAAACCACAGCAAAGTTTCCAAAGAGACATAACCTTAACTAAGCCATGCATAATAATTAAAATAATTTTTCCAATTTTTTAACTTGTGAAAAATTATTTATTGTAGTTATTAGTTAACAGTTTTTTCAGAATCTGTTCTTCCAATAAAAACGTCATTAGATATAATTCATTCACCTAGTTTTTCGTCTTTTCCAAACAACTATTCTTCTCATTAAAAACAAACAAAAAACAAACTTATTGTTATTCGCTAAGCAATTTGTTACTTTGCCAACAATTCGTATTTTAAAATTTCGATCCTAAAGACTTAGAAAAGCAACACAAACGCCAGTATTATTACACTATTTAAATCTTTGTTTGTGAGATCCATGCCAGCAGTTCTTGGACAGTTGGCTGCAATGAAAGCCTATGTCACTTCTTTTTTCCAGCAGACCTCTCGTGTTCTGTCTTAGCTTCATGAGTTACGAGCTCTATTCATGCACTCGAGTCAACTGCATACAATTCACTTATTTAATCTAGTTAATACTATAAAAGTTGCTGCTTGTGAAAGTAATTGTATAAATAGCACCTCGACAACTATTATGTTTGACCTGTCCTACTTAACCTTATGAGCTCAGGGATTGGGTAAAAGGCCTTGTCGACACTAGATATAGCAGATGTGATGTAATTGACATATATCAAAGTAATATTCAGTTTTTTCTCTGTCCTGAAAAAGTGTGCACACCTTGCTATCTAAATGCTCTTACATCAGCACTTTACTCCAACTAAAGTAGAAAATAAGTGGGTGTAAATATACCTTTAATAGACCTTTAATACAACAACAAATTAATTTATTATAAATTTTAAAAAGGCCTAGCAATAGGTCGTAGAATAATGTTATAAATTTATTTATTGAGAATGTTATGTACGGCAAAGTTTAACCCACACTAAACTAATACAAAAAGCTTACACGAGTTACAGCTATAATTTAACTTTTTATTGAACTTTGGACTACTTAATAAAGGTTTAACTGGTGTTCTACTTATGGGATTATAGATTTCGATGTCTGCGATAATAATTATTTTATGTTTGACCGCAAAGGTTTCGCTTTTTGTTCCAGAATTACTATATAAGCTTTATATGTTCAACTACTTCTATACTAAAGTGGTTAGGGCGCTCGACTCGCAATATTAAGATCCCGGGTTCAAATCCCAGACATGCTCGCCCTTTCAGACGTGAGAGCGTTATAATGTGACGGTCAGTTATACTATTCGTTGGTAAAAAAAATAGCCCAAGGCTCGGCTGTGGGTAATAAAGATTAGCTGCCTTCCCTTTATTGGATTTACACTGCTAAATTAGGGACAGCTAACACAAATAGCCCTTGTGTAGCTTTGTTCCAAATTCAAAACAAACCAAATTTCTTTATTATCAATACTATCTTTTCAGCCTCCTTGTAGACAGTGAAACAGTATTTAACTTTATCTTGAGTACACGTGAAAGAATTTCTAATATTTTGTGTTCCTTTGCAGAGATATCAATATCAGTTTATTTAAATAACTCATAGAAACGTAAAACATATTTGTCTTTTTAAATGTTTATTCTCTGCCATCTTGCCTGAGGTAATCATAAAACTTTTAGCAAATTTTCTTCACATAGAATCACCCTGTCGAGTCATATTAGTGCTTGGAAGCCACTTACTTCGTCAAGAACTAACTTAAGAGCTTAAGATTCAATTTATTGGCCTAAGATAAATGGGTGAAGCGCAATGTATATCACTAAAACGTTAAATGCTAAGGTTGCCATCTTAAGGCAACATTTTGTACTAAAAATAAAAAATCCGAGGTTTTCAAAATGTTGTGGAAAAAACCGAAACCACACACAAAAACTGTTTATTTTAAATAGTTTTCCAATGGATAAAAATTGTACATGGTGTTAAACTTATCATTACATATTCCTGACAGACTCAAAATATAATAGAGTGAAATAAAATAACATGAAGTTTTAAGCAATAAACATTATTGTTTTGAAATTCATAACTCAATGTTATTGTAAAATGCGTAAACAACATTATTCAATTAAATGCTGATATTATTGTGCCTTTAAACAGTGTTAATGCTCCTACACATATTATTCGGCTTCAATATGAATACAAAAAAATGTGTGTTTTCGTTTTGTAATTTACTCGAGATGAAATACTAAATAGTCCCGTTAAAATACTAAAATAGTTTTTTCTAAAAAAACGTTTGCAATATTTTCTCTATTGTTGTTGTACATATAATTTTATTGCTATTTGATATTGCTTTTTGTGAGTCTCTGAAGCATATTTACAAGGTAATTACGAAATAATTCGTTTTGACGATTTTAATATTCAAGTCAGCTACAAGGGTTAATACGTGATAGAACAAAGATGGAATAATAAAACTAATTGTTTTTTGTTCGCTTTTAAATCAAATTTAGCCACTGAGTTTACATATTTAAAACATTTTGTTATTTTTGTGGTAGAGGAAAACACTTAATTTTGTTTACATAAAATATTTTAAAGAATTCCAAACGCACCGATTTCAACTAATCAAAAATATAAATTAATTAAATTAAGTAATTGAAAGCAAGGTCGGTTGAAGTCAGTGTAAATGTGTAGCAGAAATGATATTTGCTACTTTTTTGCGTCAATGGTGAAAATCATATAACCTACAGCTAATTATCTTTATCGCTATTTATTTTGAGTCATTTCAATTTCTTAACTTCCATCCCCCATTAATAGAATATTTTTTTAATGACCTTACAGTGCGTTAAGTTCAACTCCACCTATATGGTTATCAATGTGATAATTTTTTTCCATATTTATTACGTTTATTCCATATTTTAAGATTTTATGAAACTAATAAGACACAATGTGTGGCTTGGCATGGTCTGGAGGTTATGGCCCTCCACTCGTAATCTGAGGCTAATGGATTAAAACCCCATCACATTACACATGCTTGCCTTTTCAGCTTTCGGCGTAACAATGTCACAGTTAATAGCACTATTTATTATTAAAAGAGTATATCAAGAGTTGGCGGTGGATGCTGATGCATAGCTGCCTTGTCTCTAGTCTTACACTGCTAAATAATGGACAGCTAGCACAGATATCCCTCTTATAGTTTTGAGAAAAATTTAAAAAACAAATAAACAAACATACATAACGCGTATGTGATCTGTCGTTCATTGAAACAAATAACTTTAACCTAAATTTTGCATAAAAAATTAATCTTGAAAGGTGAAAAACTATCCAGATGATATATTTTATTAAGTATTAGGCACAAAATTACTCAGTTGGTTATCAATACTAAGCCAACCATGTGGGCCGAAACTCCATTTCAGCCTTTATTAGTTCTTAATGTTACCGCTGAGCCACCAGAGGTCCAAATTATTATATGTAATGTAATATCACTTAACTTAGCCATCTTTATCACGGTAATCTCCTATGTCGCTTCCTTTCTTATGCTTAATAGATTAAATTAAGCTTAAGATTCAAACAACGTGGTTAATTGTACTTGTAATCAAATGATTCATTTTTGTCAGGTGCTTATTAGCTGAATATTGAAATATTGTTTTTCACACAATCGTCGCAGTACCTTGTTTCCTTTAGTTACTGTAATAACCTTTGCTATTAGAAATAATTTTTACTTCTCTGTGTTTGGCCCGGCATGGCCGAGCGCGTTAAGGCATGCGCTCGTAATCTGAGGGTCGTGGACTCGCATCCGAGTCGCGCTAAACATGCTCACTCTCCCAGCCGTGGAGGCGTTATAATGTTACGGTCAATCCCACTTTTCGTTGGTAAAAGAATAGCCCAAGAGTTGGCGGTCGGTGGTAATGACTAGCTGCATTCCCTCTAGTCTTACACTGCTAAATTAGAGACGGCTACCACAGATAGCTCTCGAGTAGCTTTGTGCGAAAATTCAAACTAAACAAAAACAAATCTTTGTATTTGTTCTTTATGTATATCTATTAAACCTTCACAGAAATAAGATGCAATTTTGTTCTTACGCATGCCCAAAATAATTTTTACTTTTTTACGTTGAGGGCCTTCTTCATCCTTAATATTTTAAAAGATGGTATTTTGACATCTTTAAGATGTTTCTCTTGCATAATGTACTGTTCATTCGTTCTTTAGCACAGAGCTACGAAATGGATTATATTTTTTATCTGTGCCTTGGCCACAAGGTGCCGAAAGTTGATTTTTAACGCTGTAAACTCTTAGACAGAAGCGGTTTTATAAATGTGATGAGTTTTATTTTACTCGGAATAAACTTACTTTTAAAGAAAAACAAATTTAGCAATACATGTGAATTAAAGTGAATTTTAAATTAAATGTTTACAGTTATAACATCATACCTCTTTACTCATACCATAGTGGGTCAGCGATGAGTTTGGCCTGGCATGGCTGAGCGGGTTAAGGCGTGCACTCGTAATCCGAGGGTCGCGGGTTCGCGCCCACGTCGCGCTAAACATGCTCGCCCTCCCAGCCGTGGGGGTGTATAATGTGACGGTCAATCCCACTATTCGTTGTTAAAAGAGTAGCCCAAGAGTTGGCGGTGGGTGGTGATGACTAGCTGCCTTCCCTCTAGTCTTACACTGCTAAATTAGGGACGGCTAGTACAGATAGCCCTCGAGTAGCTTTGCGCGAATTTCCAAAAACAAACAAACAAACAGCGATGAGTTTATGTAATTACTTCGCTAAAATCAGGGATTCTATTCAATCTTATCCCCCCTAGAATAGCGGTAAGTCTTCGGACTTACAACACTAAAATCAGGAGTTTGATTCCCCTCGGTTGATACAACAGATAACTTCGTGTGGCTTTGCTATAAGAAAAAAACGCACACGTTATAAGGAAACACATACAACCACGCTATTTACTCTGAAAAGAACAGTGTTGGCCGTCTTAACATACAAAACAAATCTATCACGTTTTCATAAACTAAAACTAAATAAAATTTAAAAAATACAGTACATCCCACTTTAGTATGTTTCTTACATCGTTAAGTATCCCAGAGACATATTTTCAAACATCATATACATGTGTGTTATGCCTCATCAATGTTACTTCACTACATAAATAAAGTTAACCCAAGTAGTTTTATTAAAAACGGTACTTCATCTTGTAAGTAACAAGATAGTAGAACGTGTATCTTAATCTAGGTTTGTTTGTTTTGAATTTTGCGCAAAGGTCTACGAGAGATATTTGAGACTAGCCGTCCCTAATTTAGCAAGACTAGAGAAAAGGCAGCTAGTCATCACTACCCACCCCAAGTCTTGGGCTACGGTTTTACCAATGAGCAGTGATCATCACATTGTAACGCCCCGACGGCTGGAAAAGACAAGCATATTCGGTGCGACGGGGATTCGAACTCGTGACCGTGAGAGAACGAGTCAAGGGTCTTAATCACCTGGCCATTTCAGACTTTTTAATCTAGGCGGCATTTATAAAATTTATTTCAGTGGTCAACAACTACTATCGTGTGAACTATAATAATTAAGTGAATTGTAACTATTGTTAGTTTTATTTAAGTACTTTCCCAATCAGAATTCTAGGGTGAAATTAATAACACAATATCGTTTACTTATTTCATTTGTTTCTAACAACAATCATTTTTATCATTTTGTTTGAACTTACATTACTTTCAATCAGAATATTTGTCTGAGAGCAAACTACTTTTCTTGTTCACGTGTCATATACACACAAGTATACAAAGAACATCTCTGCAAACGTAAAAGAAAACGTTATAAAATTTTAAACTCAACTCTATTTACTAAGATTTAATTGCTATAACTACAACTGACCAGGTAAGTTTTGTTTCTGAAATTTATTAAGGTGTCTTCTCTGATAAATTTGTATTTTTATGTTACGGAACAGTGAAATGATTAAAAACATGACACTATAACGTTACGTAATTTCCTTTACATTGCTGATAATTTATTTTAGATTTCTCCTCTGAAAACGTATCTTTTTCACAACAGAGTACAAGAGCCTGAAAGATACAGAAAGTTGAAAAGATATGTTTGGTATACTGATTTATCTGGAACGTGCTACATGAGGGATACGTATGGAAGACTCTTAATAATAAGTAAGTCATCTTATCTTGTTCATGTTCATGTGGGAAAACATGCATGTGTACGTGCAACCAGCTTCATGCTTTCTTACTATAAAGAAAAAAAAAACATGCTTATTCCAAAATCTCTATGTTAGAAAAAAAATCACAAAATGTCAATGATCAAGACACACGGTGGTGTGTCGTGCGACCTAAACTGCCAGCTGTAAGACACACTGTGTGTTGTCAACACGAGTGACAGGCTAAGGATTTTTCACCTTCTGTATCTCAGACTTTGGTAATCCAAATTATTATATATTTTCAGTGAATGTATTCCACTGGACTCTTTCACAATTACATTTTAAGCCAATCCGTTAAATATCATCTGAGATATAACATCTCTAATTTTGATTAAATTTCTTTCTTTTCTTTTTTTTCATTCGCACCAAAAGCATGGAAACTTTATTTTATATATGAACGGATTTACCGTTATACGTTTATTTTAATACCCACGTGTGTTTCGGTTTGATGCGTGTGGTGTGTATTGTTGGATGTAAATTTGTAGAAGATTCTTTAGTATAAAAATCATATTATTTGTTTTACGAATATTGAAACATTTTTGAAACTTTGAGAAATTCACGTGATTCATGTAAAAACAATTAATCAGGAAACAGTAATAGAATATTATTAGTCAGTTTGCTATGGGCATCGGAAGCTATAATTGTAATTAACAGCTATTAATCTGAAAGCTACAGAATTGGAACATTTACAGTTTTCGAACATTATGAGCATTTTCACTTCAGTAAATAAACTTCGGATGTTATTTCAACAAAGATATTGTCATTGGCGAAATCTTACGGATGCTCTAAACTGGCCCAGCATGGCCAGATGGTTAAAGCGCTTGACTCGTAGCATGAAAGTCGCGGGTTTGAATCCTCCTCACACCAAACATGTTCGTCTTTTCAGCTGTGGCGGCATTAAAATGTGTTGTTACTCCTACTATTCGTTGGCAAAAGAGTAGCACAAGAGTTGGTGGTGGGTGGTGATAAATAGCTGCCTTCCCTCTAGTCTTACAGGACAAGTAGCGTAGATAGCCTTTTTGTAGCTTTACTCGAAATTCCTGAAACAAACCAAATCAAAAATAAACAAACAAAGGAATGTTCCAAGCTAGCTAACCGTCAAATAAAATATATAGGTGTGTCAACAAAGAATTAATTTTCTCTCTGTGAACGTCGATAAAATATTCAGTTCCAGACCAGATATAAGACTCAGTATTGTTTGTGAGTTTGTAAAACTGTTCTATATAAGTCATCACTTATAATAACTATTAATAATAACCATTATTATAAATTGCATTGTTGTTTATATATTTAAATGTATTTGTATCGAGAAAGAGAATTGTGTGTATCAATTTTGTTAGCAAACATTACACATATTAACATTTAATTAACTTCTAAATTAAAATTAAAATTTCAAATAATAATACATAACATACGTAAAATAATATATCGAAAACTCATCCGAAATAAATCATAATACATAACAGATATAATAACATACTTAACTTTTACGAACTTTTCAAATTCGGTAAACTGATAGATCTTTTTAATGTGCAATTAGATGTTTTATTTTGTGTAGGCCTGGCATGGCCGAGCGCGTTAAGGCGTGCACTCGTAATCCCATGGTTCGCGCCCGCGTCGCGCTAAACATGCTCGCCCTCCCAGCCGTGGGGGTGTATAATGTGACGGTCAATCCCAATATTCGTTGGTAAAAGAGTAGCCCAAGAGTTGGCGGTGGGTGGTGATGACTAGCTTTCTTCCCTCTAGTCTTACACTGCTAAATTAGGGACGGCTAGCACAGATAGCCCTCGAGTAGCTTTGTGCGAGATTCCAAAACAAACAAACCAAACATTTTGTGTAAATGTGACGAAATTTTAGCGCACGACTAGGCAAAAAGTCACATGAGCTATCAGTCTAACATTTTTCCTAGAACTTCATTTGAGAATAAAAGTGGAATGTTTTTAGTTTTCTTATCATTCAAATTAATTTAATATGGCTGATTTAAAGCAGCAAAATTATTAACAGGAAAAGACCTGCAGATACATAAATATTGGTTAAGCCAAGCAAACTAAATTAACAGTTTCTAGCACGAGTTTTCAAAGAATCATTCGAGTTGGCGGTTACTGTTGATTATTCAGTGTCAAGTTTTTATCTCAAGTTGTCTAAGTTTTATGAGATTAGCCTAAATCCAAAGGTTAATTTATTCAAAGCAAAAAAATACGTATTCTTGTATCAGTTTTATTTTCTAAAATAAGTTCTAGAAATCCATTTGTTCTGAAAAATTTGAATGCCTGTTTTTGTCTTCATCCCGTTAAACCGCATCTTATGGTGTGTTAGATCAGATAATTATAGCCAGATGCTAATGTGCTTAAAGCAATTTACAGATGATATACAATTAAAAGTTAATTTATTTCGTATGTGTTTTTAACTATAAGCTAAATATAAAAT
Organism: Carcinoscorpius rotundicauda; assembly: GCA_011833715.1. NCBI lineage: Eukaryota > Metazoa > Arthropoda > Merostomata > Xiphosura > Limulidae > Carcinoscorpius > Carcinoscorpius rotundicauda. The sequence continues at coordinate 95,580,679 of CM022392.1, read as the reverse complement.
ATGTTAACTCTTGCTTGAATTTCGCGCAAAGCTACACGAGGGCTATCTGAGCTAACCGCCCCTAATTTAGCAGGGTAAGACCAGAGGGTTTGGTTTTGGTTTGTTGTTTTGAATTTTGCACACAGTTACATGAGGACTATCTGCTCTAGCCGTCACTAATTTAGTAGTGTAAAAGTAGAGGGAAGGCAGACAGTCATCACCACCCACCGCTGACTCTGGGCTACTCTTTTACCAACGAATAATGGGATTGACCGTAATATTATAATGCCCCAACGGCTGAAAGGGCGAGGATTTTTGGATTCGAAACCGAGATCCTTAGATTACGAGTCGAGTGCCTTAATCACCTGGCCATGCCGGGTCTGCTAACTCTTGATATTTGATTTTTCATTTGTTTGTTGTTAAACACAAAACTACTCAATGAATTATCTGTGCTGAGCCCACCACAGGCATCAAAACCGGATTTTAGAGCTATAAGTGTCCATCGGTAAGACAGTGGTAAGCTTATTGACTTACAACGTTAAAGTCTAGGATTGGATTCTCCTAACTGGACATAGCAGGTGTCCTCACGCAGATTTGTTCTGTAATAAATAAACAAAGTATTGTAATCATCCAAACTTACAACTAAGCCTGATATTTAACAGCAAATATTTAATCTTTACTATGGATACATACTGTTTGCGTATGGTAACCTAAATAAATTATCAATGTGATGAAACAATTCGCGGACATTCTTCCTACTATAACTTATGTTCAGGAAAATAATCATCAATCTATTATATCCTGAATTTGGATTAGTGTATAAATATTTTTGTTGTATTTTTCTATTATTGTTGAAATTTTCTCAGACTAATAATTTCATGTTAAATATTTTGCTTTTTTTCAATTTTGCATAAAGCTATACTTCGACTATGTGCAATATCCGTCCCTAATTTAGCAGTGTAATACTAGAGGGAAGGCAGCTAGTCATCATCACCCACCGCCATCTCTTAGGTGAGCCATTTTACCAAAGAATGGTGGGTATTGATCATCACATTATAACGTCTCCACAGTTGAAAGGGCAAGCATGTTTGATGTGAAAGGATTTTGTACCCGCGACCCCCAGACTGCGAATAGAGTGCCTTTAACCACCTGCCCATTTTGAGCATGTTATATCTTCTTTCTGTTAGTTTTTAAATATACAGTTGTGCATGTTATATGTAAATAATTTTAAAAATGCAAGTCACGTGAGAACTACAGTAATAATAAAATGTGTAATATCTAAGAAAAGGTAGCTTTCTATTAACGTTTTATGGAGTTTAAAGAAAAGACTGTATTGTTTTAAACTTTCAATGCAACTTTATTAACCATTGCGTCTGTGAGAAGCAATATTAAGGAATAAAAAGCGTTCTCCTTCTGATCCAAAAAATGCAATAGAATCCTGAATTTGAAGAGCTTCATTACCATACATGATTCCAGGATTGCAATACCTAATAAACGAAAGCAAAGGTCAGTAGTAGTAAAGTCCTTCTATACGTCCCAGGTAACAATATGCCGCATGTTAATAATAATAACACACATCTTCGTTTCAAAACGAGACCAATAAGATATGGGTTCATAAAATAATACTTCGAATCAATAATCCGTCGCACATCTCAAGCATCTGTAGAGTGAAACACATATTCTTCCTATTACATAAGGAGCTACATCAGTAAGTCGTCTGACGCGGCATTTATAGATTTCAGCGTTACTGGATTGTTGAAGAAGGCACTTGGAGACCATAATTTTCGTACATTAGATGTAGTGTGGAAATCTAATAGAGAAAGGTGGTGTACTTTGGACATGGAAGCTTCATGATATTGGAGAATCGAGCCTCGGATTTCAGCGGGGAATTCAATAAACTTACCAATGACTTCTGATCAAACGTGGCGACATGGATTGTAATAATTTTATGAGAATCCAGAAAGGTTTTAATACATCATACTCACCCTTCTGTATATATATTATACTTTTTCTTTATTATGGTCCAGCATGGCCATCTGATTAAGGCAGATAGCCCTTGTGAAGTTTTGCTCAAATTCAAACCAAACCAATTCTCTCATTATTTTTAAATTTAATAATCAGAGTTCCAATTTTGTAGCATTTGCACAACAGTGCAATAGACTTCTTGTTTTTGATGATGTAGATGTATATCAAAATATTAGATGTTTGAAAACAAAAATACTTTTTTTCCTATCTACCCACTGCCTTTGCTTTCATACTAAATTCTATTTTTTCATTGGATCAGATAAAAAGCATTTTTTATATATATCTACGAAATACTGTTATTTTTTGTTTGGTTGGTTCATCTTGAGGACAGCGAGTTCGCCTTGTTTAAGCAGCTTCTCTACAGAATATTAAATCAGTTTTACTGTCTGTAAAGAAACTAATTACGTCCTAGGTACAAGAAAAAGAAATAAGTAAACAAATTTTACTAGGTGTCTTCGGGGTCAACTTTCTGTCATTGTAACTTTAAATGTGTGTTTTCTAGCAGCAAAGCCACATCGGGCTATCTACTGAGCTCACTGAGGGGAATTGAACCCATGATTTTATCTTTGTAAATCTGTAGGCATACAGGTAAATGTACCTTTAAAACAGTTGCAAAAGATATCCTGTTATAATCCTTATTTAAGAGCATTTCTTAGCTTTAAGTGTATTTAAGATGTTTGAGTAAATTCGGCTATAGAATAAGTCTTAGAAGCGACCATTGACCAGTATATACTTCAAAATCTTTCATAAAGAAAACTTAAGCTTAGATTTAAGCGTAAAGTAAAATACGAACATAATGATATGAAACATTTATCAAAATCTGGAAATGCTTAACATTCCATCTTCAATAATCTAGAGTAACAAAACAGACAAAATATCAATTACACCACAAATATAATTTGTAATAAATAATAATTGTTGTTGTTGTTGTTGTTTAGAATTAAGCACAAAGCAACACAAAGGGCTATCTGTGCTCTGCCCACCACGGGTATCGAAACCCGGATTTTAGCGTGTAAGTCCGCAGACATACCGCTGAGCCACTGGGGGGCAAATAATAATTAAACAATCTGAATAAAAAACAAGTAAAAAACGAAAAGTATATAGTGCACATTAAAATAGTTAAATTAAATCAAATTTAGATTGATTCTTTTGGAAATATACACAAAGCTAAACAAAAAGCTATATTTGCTCTGCTCACCAGGAGTATCGAACCTCGGTTTCTAACAGTGGGAGTCTGTACATATACTGCTGTGCCAGAGGAAGGCTCGAAGTTAGAAGGTGTTTTTTATATATAACACCTCTTTCTATGACAAGCTCAGTGTCATGCTTCGTTGTTGAGAAACTTTTAAAAACGGATGTCATATTTCTGTAGTGTGATGATAGACACTGGAGTTAGGAGGATTTTAGTTTTCTTCAAGTTTTTATAAGATGCACCGATAAGTTTAACTGCTCGTACTTTAAGGTGACGTTTAGTTTCACCAGTATAGATGTATGGAGGTGATTTGAGTATAGTCGGTGTCAGGTGTGTCTTGACAACCGATGTAGTTAAGAATAAGCATGCTATTTTCTCGGGGTTTCTTTTTTCATTTATTTTAAACAATTTTGTCGAATAGCTAAAATAAATACTATTCATTAAAATCAAACTCCTGTTGTATGAAATTTACGAGTCGTTTGTATATAAATACATTGAAATATATTTTACTTTTTTATAATTTCTATAATAAAAAGAATCAATTGATTTACTGAAAATATTAGAAGGATACCCTAAGTTGACTTTTATTATTATATTTATTTAATATAAAACTTGAGATATCAATTACTTCAACGTTAGATGGCGATACTAACAAACCGGCCGGCTTTTTGGTGCATTCAAGGTTATACAAGGGCAGTAGGTAAAGGAGAAGCAAAGGTTTGATGTAATTTACCTGAGTTCAAACATTTTAAAGAAAAATTTGTGATTGGACGTTTCTCGTTTTAAGATTGTATAGTTTGACGAAAACAACATGAGTGTCTGTCTTATTGTAATTGATGGATGGGGTATTTCTGATTGTAGCAAAGGAAACGCAATCCTCAATGCGTCAACTCCTGTGATGGATAAGCTTGCTGCAGCTTCTGATCAATATTGCACTTTGGATGCTTCTGGTCTGTCAGTAGGCTTACCAGCTGGCTTAATGGGTAATAGTGAAGTTGGTCACATGAATATAGGAGCAGGCAGGGTTATGTATCAAGATATTGTGAGGATCAATATGGACGTGGACAGTAAAAAAATTTCTGAAAACAAGCATGTAATTGAAGCTTGCAATTGTGCCAAAGCAAATAATGGTAGACTTCATTTCTTGGGCTTGGTGAGTGATGGTGGAGTTCACTCGCATATTAATCATTTATTTGCCTTGCTTGAAGCTGCAAAGCTCAGTGCAGTTCCCAATACATACATTCAGTTTTTCTCTGATGGTCGAGATACAAGCCCAACAAGTGGAGTTATTTATGTTAAACAGGTTTTGGATAAAATTAAAGAACTTCAGTATGGTTCATTGGCCACAATCATGGGTCGCTACTACGCTATGGATCGAGATAAGCGGCATGAACGTGTTAAGCTTGCTTTTGAGGGTATGGTACAAGGAATTGGGGAAAAAGCAACACCTGAAAATGTCATTGACTTGATCAAGAAACGGTATGAATCAACAGAAGATAAACAGACGGATGAATTTCTTAAGCCAATCATTGTTGATGAGTCTGGATTAATCCAAGATAATGATACAATGATTTTCATTGATTTCCGTGCTGATCGTATGAGGCAGATTACTGAAGCTTTTGGTCTAGAGAGGCATTTTGAAACTGCTAAGGTTCCTCAGAATCTAAATATTTTTACAATGACCCAATACAAGAAAGAATTCCCATTTCCCTGTCTTTATCCTCCAGAAATACCCAAAAATGTACTGTCAGAATGGATTGCAAGTAAACAGTTAACTCAGTTTCATTGTGCCGAAACAGAGAAGTATGCTCATGTTACATTCTTTTTCAATGGTGGTCAGGAAAAGGCTTTTCCTCTTGAAGACAGATTAATGGTTCCATCTCCAAGAGTTGCCACTTATGATCTGAAACCTGAAATGAGTTGTAAAGATGTTGCCCAAGAAATGGTTAAGGCTCTAGAATCTGGTAAATATCCCTTTCTCATGTGTAACTTTGCACCCCCAGATATGGTTGGACATACTGGTGTTTATGAGGCTGCAGTGAAAGCTGTAGAAGCAACAGACAAAGCTATAGGTATGATTCAGCAAGCCTGTGAGAAACATGGCTATGTTATGTTGGTCACTGCTGACCATGGAAATGCTGAAATGATGGTTGATGAGAAAGGTGGTCCTGTTACTGCCCATACAACCAACAGGGTTCCTTTTTGCATGACAGGCTTCCGCAAGTTCAAGAAATTAGAACACAATGCTGCCCTTTGTGATGTTGCTACAACTGTCCTTGATCTAATGGGGCTAGACATTCCTCCTGAGATGACAGGAAAATCTCTTCTTGCACCTCCATAAGTTTTAGCAAAAATGAGGAAATATACAAGTATACCTGTTGTTGTTGAGCTGTTGTTAGCTTTTGAAGTGTGTGTGTTGTATTGGTAGTTAATTAATATAAATATAAACTTAGAAATATTGATATATTTAATATGTTGTCATTGTTGATGTATGACATGCTAATTGTATGTATTGTAATTTTTTTTCTCATTATTATGAAAACTGTAATTGGTTCCAGGTATATATTAGTAACTTCAGTCAGACAACCTACTTGCTTAAAGGGTGATTTAAGAAATCAATCTGACCATTAATATAGGTAAATATACTTTTCTTCTGTTTGTATGCTCTCTGTAATGAAAGTATAAAATTAAGTATATTATTTATTATTAGTGATGGCACAGAAATAATAGAGTATATCTTATTTAGGGGAAAAAAATTCTAGAGCCTATTCAAAAATCTGTCTGTTAATGAATTATAAAATGGTTGTAGTGAAAATTTTTGTGATCAGTGCACTACAATCTGTGTATAAATTTAGGCATCTGTATGAAAAGGTGCAAAGTCTACTGTTACAAAAGTTTTCTAAAAACTGTTTATCATATACGCAGATAAACATGTGTAAATCTTATTTATAAGTCAATTTTTTATATCTTGTTAATTTCAAGGTTCATACTTTTGTTTAACGACTTAACTTATTGTTTTATATACACTTGTGATCCATATTTACTGTAGTCCTTTTAGTTTTAACTGGTCATAGATTATATGTATTCACTTATGGGATAAAGTTGATTATAACTAGTTTGTTTTACCATACACTGTCAAAGAAGCGATCGTGGCTAGTCATTTTATGTAATATGCATTAAAATATTCTGAAGACATTCATCTGAAACAATTGTGAATTTTCCTAAATACTACTATAAAATAAATGGTTTTCAACTTTTCTGAAAAACAAGCTGAGTACTAGTAAGAACTAAGTAGTTTATATTACTTGTAGTAATTTTTATGAAAATAAAAGACTCAAAATCAATCAATCATTTGTAGCTGCATATAATGCTAGCTCTTGAAATATTGAATATACATGTCCAGTTTTTCACCTACTTATTATTTTTAAGTGAACAGTATGTTAGTTAGAATTGAGTTTAAATCTTTACACTTTGATATACAACTCAATATACTGGTGTGGCACAAATGAAAAGGGAAGATGTTAGGACTGTTTACTATTTTATTTTTTGGCAGTTTTAAAAGTGTAAAAGTTTTACTTTTGCGATGATACGTTTTCAATTATAAATGTTTACAATATACACAGTGAGTTCAGTAATCTTCTGAAAGAAGCATTGCTGTATTTTGGTTTATTTGGTTGATCTTGCTCTGTCAAATAAAGTTTACTCTGCTTGAAATGTAATTCATTGTTGTGAAATGTTTGTAATTTTAATGTTGTTGTTGTTTGGAATTAAGCACAAAGCTGCACTAATTTTAATGTCCAAACTAAAATGAATTTAATCTTTTAAATTAGAATTTTGAACTATGTTACTGAATATACAAATTAGAAGTTAAATGATTTGAAAGTTGTTAAATGGAAACAAAAATATAAAATTTTAATTTGTATCGTTAGATTAAAAATTTCATTAAGTAATTTTTTTCAGTTCAATTTACCATTTGAATGGGAAAATTTTGATAGTGACAGAAAAATTTTACAGCCAGAAAGTGTTAGCTCTATTTATACTGATTACTTCTGTGTCATGGTCTTTTTCTGTAAGATATGAAATTTCACTTTAATTTCAGCTTTTTTGCATATTTTGACACATGACAAATTTAATGAAATAAGAAATCTTATGTAACAAACACTGGTTATTTTATAAATCTGGAATTTGAGTACTTAACATTATGTTACTGCTTCTGGAAGTAATTTACCAAGACTGTTTTTCACTAATTGAAAACAATGCTATATTGCTTATTTGTACAGGTTAAGGTAAATTTTATAGTTGGACACAATGTACATTTACATCAACTCACCTGGTACATTTGTATGTTCAAAGGTCAAACCTGAACAGACTTCTTTCTTGAGAATTTTTATATCTTACATATGTTTATTTTTGTGTAGCCAGTCAATTTTTTCATAACTATACTTTATCTCTTGCTAGTTTTCTCAAGATATGAACCAAAATATTTGGAAAACTTCCATCAATGTCCGTTGGAAACATTAGTACACAATAGAGTTTAAACATCTTAAAAGTTACTGCTGTGGATGTGGTAACATGATGCTGTACTTCTCATTAATAATGTGTAATTACCATGGAAACTATCAGTTCATGCCAATTGAGTTTTCTCCAGAAAACAATCTACTATATTTATACATAATTGCTAATAGAAGATTAACTTCATGACACCTGCATTTCAGATTTCAACTTTCCACATGATATTATCTGAACACAAAGTAAATATATTAAGTTACAGATATGAGAAATACAAATATTTGTGTATTAGTACCATTTGAAAAAAGATAGGGACAATTGCTTCTCATTTGTCATACTATCTTTAAATATTAGAAATAATTCTCATGTCTGAAATGTGTAGCAGCTTTCACTTAACAGCTTCCCAACCAGTGTCTACAAATTCCATAATCAGAACTACTTCAAGGAACAGTCTCAGTTGTATGATTGTAAACAAAATTCTGACTCAAGAGGCAGTGGAGGAATAGCATTCTCCTTGTGGCACATAAAAACTTATAAACTATATGTCTGATAACTTGGCTACTTATTTTGGTCATACTAAACTTTGACAGGAAATTATTTGATGCTTTAAAAATTAACTACATTGACATTTTCTTCCACAATAAAAAATTTAGGGAATTCTTGTTTAAAACATAATTAAATAACTAAGGAAATAACCATGCAGTTTTCAACATCTTGTAGCTCTAATCAAATACTTTTTATTGTCATATTTCATTCTAGTAAGCTATGATAAAATGGCAACCATGAAAAAAAAGGCTAAATGCATTACTTGGCTCACTGAGGTCCAATTGATGGATGATTGTAATACAGCCTAACAGCACAAGCCAGTACAGGAAAGAAGCATATTAAGGATATTGTCTGTCACACAACTATAGCAAACATCATAGGTTGTTATAAAGACCAAAGTAAAGTAATGAATACCATTGCTACTGTAACTGTGGACATGGATTGAAATCGAATATCAGTTAGACATGCTGAGAGCCACTAATGATGCATGCATCATGGTGACAAAAATTTGAAAACTACATGGTTGTATTTTTTTGTTAATTATTAAACTTTAAAATAGGAAAGAAATTTGGACCACACTGGAGTTTATTGTAACCTGCAAGTTATTAGCTCCTTTGTGTTACACAAATAGATTATTATTCATTTTATTCTTTGTTCCCTTATGCTTGGTTTAAAATCCACAAACAAGCTTCAGGCACCATCCAGTTCATAACACCCCTCCCCCTATTTATTACATAAAAGCCTGAAAAAAATCAAGAAGCAGCTGATATAAACAGCATTAAAGTGTTTTCCCTTATGACCAGCATGAAAATGCACAGTTTTAGTAACATCCTATGGAATTTATTATAACCACATTGGCACAAATTTAAGAAAATGTTAAATTTAAATACACAGCAGAGCAAAGTTACTTCTTTATTGTTTTTTTTTGTAGTTTTGTTGTAACCGTTTTTAAAATGCATATAATAAATCTTGCAAAATTTCTTTTTAATAAGCCAATTTTTACTATTTTTTTATATACAAAAGGATTGGTAAATGAAATATACTTAAACAATTTTCCATCTTTAAAATTGTCACTGTAACCTTCAAGTTATAGTGAAGTCTCCAAAAAGTCATGTAGCCTTGGCACAATGGTAATGAGATGGTTGTGTTTAAAATAGAAGCTAAGTCCTGAGGTCTATTTTTATCTGTAAGAGTGAATTTGAAACTTCTGTTTCTATGCTCAGGACTTGTGGATCAGCTGGTAAAATGCTTCAAGTACTGGTTACAAAGAATTTGGTAACTTTTGGAAAAATAAAACTGTTTCCATTGTAATTTTTCAAAAAAAAAGTTTGTGCAGTCTAATTTTTAGAATTATTTTAATGTTTATTATTAAATTTAACCTTTAAAATTTGTCAGAACTATAGTATTTATTTATGATATGTTGATAAAGACATGATTCAGGTTGGCTAATTGTTCTCAAACTGTTGGGAAAGTAAAAATATTTGTATATTTTCTTAAATATCTGCAGTATAATATGATTTAGAACCCCCTACAATATAGTTTTAACCTGTTACTACTCATTGTTTACATAAATATATATATTTTTAATATATTTTTTTGTATGATAAATAAGCATTTAAAATTTACTACTAGCAGCTACTGCTTAGAAACTACAAGGATTTGTGGAAAAGCAGAAAAATATAGGCCCTTAGAAATAGGAGGCTGATGTAGATTTGATTTCACACAAAATGCAAACATTTAATAAACGTCTTCACAACTGATGGCATTGACATTAATACCCTATAACTCAGGAAAACGTAACACCACAGATTATAAAAGGGTAAGCAATGATGCACTTGTGGAACCAAAGGAAAAGAAAACTGTAACTAGCCAGAATTACAAAGACTATTTAACAAGGTTTCGTTTGGTTTTTAAACTTCACATAAAGCTACACAATGGCTATATGTGCTAGCCATCCCTAATTATGCAGTGTAAGACTAGAGGAAAGATGGCTAGTTACCACTTCTCATTGCCACATCTTGGGCTACTCTTTTACCAATGAACAGTAGGATTGACTGTAACATTATATTGCCCCCACAGCTATAAGGGCAAACATGTTTGGTGTGATGGAGATTTGAACACAAAACCCTGAGATTACAAGTCAAGTGTTTTGACCATCTAGCCATACCAGACCCTACTAAACAAAGATACTCCTATTAATGCACTCTTTCCCTCGTAACCTTGATTAGTGTATAATAAATAGTGTCCTCAAGTTGAAATGTAAAAAAATAGAGTTAAACCTCAGTAAAATCTACATCCTCTCTTAGAAGTTACCACAACAGTAATAAATAAAAATAATATATTGTGAATTAATATAATATTCATTCATAGTAAACTCATTCTTTTATGTACTAACCTAATGGGTGTAATTCCAGTGCCCACATAATTGAAAGTTTACTTCAAAGTTATGAGAAATCTTGCACAGTTTTCTTCTTATAACACTAGAAATAATATACCAACCTGTTACTGCAGGAACCAGCAAGAACTTTAGTTCTCCTAAATTCAGTGAAATACTCCACTTAAATCCAGACAGTATCTATGTAAGAAAATTGTATGAAACTAAGTAAAATTTTGCTTACAGTTATGTGGAGGTCTACTAAAAACCTGTGTAAAACTGATCAAAAAATTTATTTTTTTCTTTTTCAAAATCTCTGACAAACTTGCTCCCCAAGGTTCCAACAATATCTTAAATTTAGCAATATAAACTCTTCAGTTTCTGACAAAGCAGTAATTTGTCCCCCTCAGTTTAATTAGCCAAAGCAGTGAATATCATGGATGAGACCATCTCCAGCTAATGTCTGATTTACCAACAAGATCTTGGTATGTTAATTAAATAGTATGTTGTTATTTCTACAAGAAAACAGGCATAAAGGTGCCCATTTACACTTGACCTAATTAGTCCTTGGTGAGAGTTGCTTGCTTAATCAATTTCATATTCCATCTGCAAAACTATAGAAACACAGCAAAATTTAATAAACTGTTAATCCAAAATGAGTGAAGAACCTGAAGTACAGCTTGGTCCTGCATTAAAAAAATTTCCTCAAAAGGCATATCAATAACTTCGACACCAATAAACAAAGATAGCTGCTCTTATAGGAACTGCTGTGAAAGTGAAGACCTATCAATAAATTATGAATCTTTCATAGTTTTATACAAGTTAATTACATTCCATTATGCCAAATATATTTGATAATAATTATTTCTTACCTGTGTAATACATTGTATATTGAATAATGATTAGATATGAGTGAAATAATACAAAAAAAAGAAAACAAAGATTGGTGAAAAGACTACAAGTTTTCACTTTTTGTCTGTTGACTAAGCATCTGATAAAAGATGCTTTGCAAAATCATTTGATGAAGCTCAAAGTTATTCAGACAGCCAAAATAGCTTTCCAAAGAAATGATTCTGTCTTACCAACCTAATATTATATTAAAAATATTGAAACAAGCAGCTCATAAGTTTACACAAAACAGACCCCAAATAAATTGAATATGGATAGCAAGTAAACATAAAACATCTTTATTCACAACAATGTAATGTTTAGCATGAAAAGAAGACTAAATGCCATACCTTTCAAGACAAACAAAAGGGTTGCACTGCAGTATCCCATAATCCTTACATTATTTAGATCAATGAATACACCAAACAACATATATATGGGAAAAAAACCTCAAAACATACTAACTTCAAGCATCTATATAACCCTTTGAAAAGAACTTGTCTCCCTCAAGGAACAAACATAGTCAAATTCATAGAAGCTTCTATGAGATACTTAAGTAAAAGAATTTGTACACATTTATAACTTTTCAACATCTGGTTTACAATGATGCCTACAAGAAAGGTTTAGAAGAATTATCTGAATATACTTAACTGAGGAATAAAATGAAAATTTAATTGTGTGTGAATTATACATGTTAAATATTTTCTTTTACCCAAGATGAAACTCAAAAAAACAATCTGTGACATTGAGGCCTAATGCATTCCTTTATTGGCTGTATCTTCTACTGTGGATTGCAGTTTTGCCTATTTAAAGCTCATAAGCATAATATGAGTCAGCAAACCAAATAAATACCATTAAGCTCTTTTTAAGATGATGAAGCATATATAATATCTTGAATTTTGAACCTGTTATATTTCACCACACAGTAGTCTAATTTAGGTATGTAAATCATATTATGAAATCTCATGAAATTCACTGTTACATACTACACAGCAGACCAACTGTTTTATTACTGTGTGTATGTATATATATATATATATGAAATATTTTGCTTCTTTTTCACCAGAAGTACAGTTTGAAAGACATTCTGTGTTATATAGGCTTAATGCATTATTTGATTGCATGTACCCTCTGACATGCACTGCAGTTTCATGTATTCAATGCTTATTTACACAGTTTGAGTCAACATTATTTACATACCTAAATTAATTGTAACTTAGATTACTGTACAGTGAAATAGAATGAAATTAAAACCCAATACATATTGCGATAACTGTTCTCTTATCTCAGGGTTTTCCCTATGCATTAAAATTGGAAACAGCTGACCAAATTAGAAAGTTAACAATCGGGCATATATACAGTAGTCACATCCTCAGGTAACATGAAAGATGCAGCAACTCCAAAAACAATAGGCCCAGCATGGTCAGGTGATTAGAGCATTTGACTAGTAACCTCAGTACGTTTATAGTCCTTTAAAAGTGCACTAGGCTATCAATAAATTTAGTTGTCCCATGACTTCATTAACCCTGTCTGTAAAGAGTGCAACTTTCAGGTGTTGTGTTGACATATGCATGTTGAATTCAAATTTAAAAAATACTAGTTTTAATTTTTAGTTCAATCATTTTTACTCATAAATATTTAAGAATTGATATCTTGCTATTTTGTAACAATTATTGTAATTTGCAAAGATAAATTTTGAAATACTTTCAAACTTGCATGGTATATTTTATAATAATATGATGCTGTATAAGAGCTGTCAAACCCAATGCTTCAAGATCATAAAATAACAAAAAAATCCCTGTCAGAATTCACCAAAATTAATACCTTTTAACTAAAATTCTTGCATGGAAGGAGTAATGTTTGCACTTTTACCACATTTAATATTGATGTACCCTCCAAATAAACACTGCTCACTCAAATTACACAAAAAACATGCATGTTTGTTCTTCGAGTGTACTGGAATAGATTTAGTAAGAATCATACAGTATTCTCCATAGAGCTTTCAAGATTCAGCAAGATCAGGTAAGTAATTCTCTCAAAATTTCACCACAGAAAATCACACAGTACCTCATAGAGCAAGGCTTATAATATTCTTTGAAATTAGTTTATGAATTCCTAGTTATTATCTTTTGTATTATATCTATTAGGATCAGACATCCTAAAGAGCATTCATTGAGCATATATCATTTGATACTCGAAAGGTACCTCTTATGGTGAAACTTTGCGCAGTATCTCAGAAAGTATGTGCCCCAAAGCCTTTTCGGGAAATGGATCTCATGAGCAATAAACCATCCTACTGGCAGTAATTGAATGGTAATAATACAATGTTGTGCAAATACGGTAACTTACTGTAAGCTTGACGGCTGTAAATGTAAAGAATGCTATTTCCTTTCAATCATTTACTTCACAAACAAATTATCATTTTAACTATTTGATGAATTAATTCCAGTAACATCTTTAAAGATGCCATCAGTGACAGTTTGACCAACTATTGTACCTTTCTTTCATCTATATTCAGACACTTCCTCAAGTTGCTTATTCCAAATGGCTGGATAGGTACTCTCAGCTCTTTTCTTTTTATCTTTTTTTTTTTTTGTCAGAATGGGACAAAAAATTGTTCTTGCCCATGTTCCTCTCCCTGATTTCTGGTGAAGCCAGTTCCCAAGAGGTTATGTACAGACACACCTAGTCATCATGTATTTTGTAGTGTCACATGCTTCTTGACTGCTGTAACTTGTACATTAATCAAACGACTCATAAATGCACAAAATGAGATTTTTAAGTAAAAGCTGAATAGATTCTGTGCTGCTTCACATTACAAGGCCACACCCAGTATACACTTGTTACATTTGTTTTATCACAGCACCTTTCTGTCACATGATATCTTTTTTTTCAGCTGTTAGCATGCAAATTCACACACATACTCTGTTTTAGACCTTAATCACTCCATATATTATTTTGGTCATTGTGAGATATCCACACTAGCAGAAGGCAATGAATTGCTTCTGCAGGAAGCAATAATCTGCCCCTCCCTCCCAACATGAGCATGTTTAGCTAATAACCAGTTTATTTATGTTCAGTTGCATGATTTATAATCATGATATATAGCAAATGTTCATCCTAGTTCGTTTGGTTGTGCTTAAAAAGCACACATTTTACAGTTATTGTTGTTTTTACTCACTATATTAAACCATCAAACTGAGGTGTGGAATAAGTTAAAATGTATCTTTATCACATCCAAAAATTGACATAACTCAGAGAACAGTTAGCTGTTAAAGTTAGCACTCTGGCCTCTATGAATTCTTGAAGGTGCTTTGAACTGAGTTATCCAGTGCCCAGCTAGTATATAAACTACTTATTGTGGTGGCATATCATCCAATGAATAAGGCTTGAACCACTTCACAAAATAGTTATTGACAACATTTACATACATATAGCCTTGTTCTAATTTTGAGATTATACAGGTAATATCCATAGTTATTCTTTGTAAGGATAACCATTAATTTTTTGCTCAAATTTACCTTGTTTAGGCCAGATTTTTCACTGGGTGGCACACACTTTACAGAGTTGAAACCAATGCTGTGTGTCTCAATTCTAATGCAGCTAACAGATTTGTTGTTGGGTAGGTGTGGGTGACACCTTAACCACTATCATTCTTTGTGTTATGCAGAGTCTGGAGAAATTTATGTTTCAAAATATTGTAAACAACTAGCTGTAACACAGGCTGAGAATCCTGATTTAACAGTTGGTACCAGTACAGCACACTTTCTTGTTTTTGTAACTGCTCATAAAATGCCATAGGTAGTTAGGAGGTAAAAAAACATGGAGTGTATATATTTCCAAAATAATTTTTTGATAGATGATGTTTTTGGATATCAGTTTTCCTAATAAATAAATTCAAACTACAAAATATTAGTAAGAAGTAATGTGAATCACACAAAATAACGTGGTTTTAACACGACTGTACAAGTTGGTGATGTTGTACAGTGATATTTGTAATAAAAAATACAATAACACTGTAATGTTCTAAAAACGTTTGAACTACATAAATGTGTCGATGTTATATTCCTAAATCTGACCTAGTCATGCTTACCTTTTTCCATTAAGTACTTGAGCAAAACAATTTTGGTAATGTGAAACAGTTGTTTCTGAGTTGTGCCAAAGTTGAAAAATTTTAAATTTCATTGGGTTTAGTTCAAGGCTTGAAAGAGGAGTAAAATAGACTGAAAAGTTGGCTGAATCATGGTGTGTGTCTTTCAAGGTGCAGGAGCAGTCACAAAAATGGTAGCTCTCACAGCACGCCAAGCACTTTGATCAAACCTACTACTTGGACCAAATGAAACAAAATTTGTTCAGGTAAACTGAAATAAACGGGACATGTATGGAAGTGAATTTCCAACAATATATAGCAGTTGTTACGTATTTTTTATGTTTTAAGTTCTTCGTAGATTAAACGCAACAGAAAAACACAGATAACAGCTTGTATAATTTATTACACTAAACTATTAACAAATATAACAGATATAACATAAATTATATAATAACAGTGACAGATATTAAGTTACAACATTCGAAATTAATTACAAAACAAAATAATATTAGTTTCAAATTTCAAAATTAATCACAATACGAAACGGTACTGGCCTGTATCTAATGTAATGATCTAAAATGAAAGTCTCAAATTCCAGTCTAGGGTGTGAATTTGGTCCCACGAAGAGATTCCGAAGCTTAAATGAAGAAGTTCAGAAACAGAGTTCACAGTTCAATAAATTCGCCGACTCTCAGCACAAGCAGTAATTCGGATGAATCGCAGAGATTGACGAAGTAAAATCACAGCTTCCGTAGATCTAACTTCAGTCACAAATCCAAGTTGAATATTCACAGCAAACACTTAATCTTTCTCAAATAACTAACTCTCTTCTTTTGAAATAAAACTGATGTCTGAATCTAACTCTTTTTCTTCGAATAAAACTAATGACTGAATCTCTTGCATCTTCGTCTGTTTATATATTGTAGGCCTAAAATCCTCGAAAGACCGCGAAAGTTTCACAGGTCTCCAGAGCAATCCACGCATATCCATTCTTGCACGAGACTACACGTCTAGACACGAAGTCACCAGCACTCATTTACAAACATATGATTGGTTTACTTAATTCAAGAAAATTCTAAATGTTACCCTAAATAAATAACAAAATATTAGTTTAAACTTCGAAACAATGATATCAATATGGAAAAATGAATAATAGAAATGAAAATTTAAACACAACAAGACATGTTGTCGTTTACAAAATATTTACACATATACATAACACAGTCATCATTAATAGAATATAAATAGTCATTGCCTGTCTTAGATCTGGTGTCAGTATTCTTGGAGTGGATGTACTACAGCTTATGAGCCAGTTTTTCCTATAAGAGAGTTATCTAAAAACTGCTATACTAGACACAGGAGAATGGGTTGCATAAATGGATGTGAAAAAGACAGTTACAGTGCCCTCACGAGCACTATTGGTGTTCCATGGCTTACTACAGAAGTCTAGAGCACCTGTGTCATGTAACATGGTTATAGAACCCACTCATAATGTATCCAACAATTATTATAGAATATTTTCAGTCATACAGAATGAAATATTTAATAACCAAATAAGTTTCTAAGTGTTTTCCTAATCAAATTTCATTAAAAGGTGTACTAAAAACTGCATGAAGATGTAAGCCATAAGTGTACTAAGGCCAATGGTGAAAAGTAAAGCTTCCATGGTAAAACTCAAACTTTTATATGGTTAGTACTAGATTTCAGTGTCACAAGGAACAGATGATGAAGAAGAGGGTGAATTCTAATGGTCATAAGTACAGATTGACACTTTCTAATCTGAATCAGCTCATTTATGTAGGAACCAGTTTTATACTCTTGACCCCATTCCTTTCTTGCTTGATCTAGACTCTATTTATGTAACAACCAGATGGGTGGTGGAAGGAATGATCCTGGATAAAAAGAAGCGACATACAGTGATAAGGATTGGTAATACAAATGTCCAATGAAGCCTGGGAACCAAGCAGTTCAAAAGCATTAGTAAAACATCTCTGAGTAAATATGGCATAAGTGCATGAAACTCTTGTGGAAATACAGCTTGATGATGGTAATGTCTCTAAAGGTAGTTTTTATAGAAAAATAATGGTTGTAACTGAGCAGTCATGACTTTCTTTACAATCTACACATTAGTATAACATTCTGGCCATTTTGATTCTACCTGCCTAACCTTACCAACCAAGACTTTTGCTGCTAAAAGATTATATTATTGGTCATTTTGCCAGAATTTAATTAAAGAGGAACTTTAATTTGAAAGAAGATCTCAAATTCTTGTTCTTGTTCAGAAAAATAATTTTTACAGAGCTATTGTGTATAAATTACACATCTCTCTGGAAGCTGTATAAGAAACATTCAGCCACTATCATGAAACTAGCTAATGCAAGTCAAGAAAGAGGAGTAGAAAACCAAAATATACTTTTAAATTCCAGGATGTCCAAAAACAACATATTATTTGCTGTGACTGAAGTAAAACAGAAGTGGATTGAAACCAGTGATGTTAATGTGTGAAACAACACAACAACAAGAATAACAATGAATGCATAGATTCTAATGAAGACAAATGCAAAGAAGAAGCATTTAATAAACTCCAGTTTGGCAAAAACGACCATAATTGGGATGCACAATAGAAAATTTTATTGTTTGCTTTGAAATCAAAATCAAGGTATTCCAAAATGTGTATACGGCATGATTAAACATAAATGAGGTTGTATAATGATCTAGGATTGACTCTTTGCTGCAATGTTGAAGTACTGTAAATATATACAGAGCTATTTGAGAAGAAAAACCACCATTTCATTCTAGTATACAATGTTTCCAACCTGTGCATAATATAAAAAAGTGGTTATGGGTTATTTTCCCATAAGATAATGATCCAAAACACATCACATTCATTAACAGTAAGTACTATAAAAGGCAATAGTGGTTCAGAAACATTTGAATGATGGTGTGATCTCCTCAGATTTCAGACATGATTCTGATTGAAAATCTCTGAAAATATTTGAAAGTTATATTTCAAGAAAGATTACCAGCCCAGCATCATTGACACAGCTGTGGAAAATGTTCAATAAAGAACTGAGAAAGAATGTGCAGTATCTCATAGTTTTGATATCCAAAATAATTCAGAAAATAAGAAAATTCACAGCTGATTACACTGATTACTATATGTAGATCTATGTTTGTCAAAAATAAATACAAATTTAACAAGAAATATGTATTTTGGTACAAATCATTCTCATTGCAAAAGTATATTACTATACTTAGACTTTTCATAAACATTGTAAATTCTGATCCAAGAAAGTTCTTAATTTTCAGTTTGTTAAACATGGCACTGATAACAAAAAAATATAAACCTTAAAAATATACACAAACAAAAAAATCTTGATTTCACTTAAAGTCAAGGTAATTTGGCTTCCTCATGATATATGGTAAAATATTAAGAAATTACACCATGATATTCCTGACCCTCAAGCTGCTATCATTAAGAAATAAACTTTAAATCAGGGGCAAATATCTGAATTACACTTGTCCATGTACCAGCAGCTACAAGTTTCTACTTGAATAAGCATAACAATGTGTTGTTCATTTTACTTTGTAAAATCTAAACCTGTGTTTTCAAATTAATTTTTTTTAATGATAAATAAATTTGTAAAAACAAAAAAACACACAGCCAGGAAGAGCAATTAAAAACAGAATTGATACCTTAGCCTGATGACATACATCAGTCAGATAAATAACCTTGTTCTGATGACATACATCAGTCAAATAAATAACCTTCTCTCTGATGACATACATCAGTCAAATAAATAACCTATACTTGTATACACTTACACATTCAAGTCAAACATCATATACTGTTATGATCTTATTATCTAACAATTTATTCTGAAAACACTTAATTAGATTTTCTACTGGAACTTTTGTGATATATCTCCTGGTCCATCAGTAGTAAGTTTACAGACTTACAATGTTAAAAATTAGGAGCCTGATTATGTGCAATGAACACATTAAGTATCCCAATTCAGCTTTGTGCTAAAACAAAAAACACTTGTAAATAGCAACACTACATTAAACAATATTGAAAAAACTTTTATGACCAAAATGTATATTTTTTATTTTTTTGAAATTTAAATGCATTTTTAGCTGTACATGTAGTTTTGTTTCTCAAAAAAAAAGAGAATACTTCTGAATTATATGTTTAGCTTTTTGATATGATAATATGGCTATAAGCAATATTATTGATGTAAAGCAGCTATACATTTTATTTATTGTCAGAAGTATAAAAATCTCAGAGTAATGAAACAAGTTGTAATTAATCTGTTTTTCTAAACAACTGTTAAAAATTTAAAACTTGTATTAGTAAAATAACTTAGTAATAGTAAAGTTTTTATATGTACTCTCCTTTAATAGGTATTCCACCCTTTTAATAAAGTTACATTTATTAAGTAGTATAATTTGTTCACCCTGTATGTGCTTGGAAATAACAATATATTTCTCTTAACTATTGTAAAGTTTTTATCAAATTTTGATTGCTCACCACCAACAAATAAAGCAAGATACAGTAATAAAAAAGCTGGAACTTATAAAATTGAATGTTGAAGTATTTATATTGTACACTTAAATCTTAACCTAAAAAGTCATTTAAAAAGTTAAAGGTCTATCAAGTATCTGTATAAGAATGTGGCATAAACTCATTTAAATGTTATGCAGGAATTGAAATCAATACACAAGTTCCATGATCTAGTTACCAAAAGGTGTAGATATAACACTATCATGTCTTGTTCACTCCTAATAATGATGTAATTTTAAAACGTGGATGTAAATCTTTGGAGAGATTTCAGATTAGCCTGATTTAATTGAAAGTGTTTTCAATTCTGTAGTCATTTTAACAATGTATCCTATTATTTTTCCCAATATTCACAGTCTTGAGTGATTTTTATCACAAGTATATATAAGGCAAACAGGATAGACAGAGCTGGCATAACTAGTTTCTAGTACCTTTTTAAGATCTTAAATTTCCTAAAAAAATCAATGAAAGTTCATCTCCAAAAGTGTTTGTCTTTTCAAACATTATCTGTATTCAATGAAATGTTTAGTAATGGACTTCTACATAATTGTTTATACTTTAGAATAAAAGTGATCATTAAACCAAAAGAAGTTGAACACAACATTTTCTTATTTATAACATTTAGATTGTTTGTAAAATCTAAAAATGTTGCCTGTATTTGATTACATGAATTCAAAAGAAGATGAATAATATACCTTTAGTTTCATAAAAACACCATATTTTAGTTTTTACTAACAACCAATTTTTAAGAATGTCTATTTAATCTAAAGATTTTATACCTTTTACCAATGTTAAGGTTATAATTTAAAAATACTGTAAAAACTAAGAGAGACTTTACTGTAGGAACTTCCATATGATGATGTAGTAGAAAAAATAACCTTAGTTGAAGTTAATCAATGAAATGTAAACACACAAAAGTAAAACAAACTGGAGTCTATTGATCTAAAGTTGGTTCCATATTGTGCGATTCTAATTATGATAGATTGATGCACAGTCCTAAAATACCTAATGCTGTTTAAAGATAATAATTTATGTCTTCTTATTCAAATATTTTACTCTAAATTTATAACTAGCTTGTAGGAACATTGTTCACAAAACATTTACAGTTTACTATCTTAGAATTGGATGGATCCTCCTAATTAAAACTATGTTTAACAGATTTTTGGAAACCAAAGCTTGAGGTATGTATCATATTGGTTGGAGCTAAATATCATGTACAGATATTGATTTAAACCAGTTTTGTTTCGTATTGTATAATACATGTGTAAAAATTGAAATTGGATGATTCTGTAATTCTGAAAACATTTAATATAGGTTCTGAAATGGTTGTACAACTACATTAAAAAATTCTTGACTGTAAGTATTAAACCAATGAAAAAACAAACAAAACAGATGTGAAAAAAATGCATATTAGCCTTCAACATTTCTCAGAGAAAAATAAATAAAGAGAAATCATTAATAGCTAGGTTAAAATATATGAATGGAAATAAATGGTATTGCCCTGTAGAAAAACACCTCTGATGAAGGTTTTCACTAGGATAACAATGAAGTACATTATTTCTAGCTATCAGATAGCACAAATTAAGGGATTAAAGTTTTCATAATCAATATGGCCAATTGCTCTTTAATTCAAATTTCTAAAACCATTATTCAGTTACAACAACTTAAACAGCTCCAAAAACAGAAAAAAAAACAAATCATGGAATAAGGCAAACAGCATTAAAAGTCGGAAAAGGCACTGGCTTTTTCATAGTGTTATGTTTTGAGTGTTTTATAGATTAAAACTCACCAGAAAAAAATAAATCAAAAGTTTATGAGATTAATAAAAGAAAAAACACAAGTTTATTGAATAAAATGTTTTCACTAGAAAGAAAAATGAAAATGCACACTTTGATTGTTAGTTTTCAGATATGAAAGTTAATTCTCATTAATTATTTCATAACCTGAAGAGTACATATAACTGATATGGTTTTTATTTTAGAAACTTCATCTTGTATCTCAGCATTAAAAGTAGCTTTAGTTATTTAATCAGATTAAGTTTATGTGTTTACTTGCATTACTTTTAACATACCACACAGTTTACTGTATTTATTTAAAAAGAGTCTTCATTAGTATTATGTAAATAAATGTGGTTCAGGTCTGACTAAACTGACCACAATACTTTGTTGATAATTTATCAATTAAAAATACTAAGATATATACTTACAGTTAGAGGAGTCAGGGGAAGGGGCACTGGAAACATGTGCCACCTACTCTTTGCAATGTAGTAAAACTTCACTCTTTAAAAAAAAACTATAATATCAAAAATGAAGTTGGTAAAACATGATGTACAGTCTATAAATAAAAGACAGATTGTAGTCCCCAGCATTCTGGTTTGGTTTACATAAGCATTTGTTTCTGACACCTCAGTAAAAATATAAATGGTCCTCTTTCAGATTCAAAGTACTTCAGCTGTCTGTGGATAAACTGATAATTATCAGTAGGTTTCTAGAAAGTTGTAGTTACTTTAATGATGACACTTCCCACAGTGTACTGTATATCTGAAAAAAAAAATTTCCTCTTGTGAAGAAAATTACTTTGCTTGTCCTTCCTAGTTTCACAGGATTTTCAAATCCAGGATGTATTTAGATTGAATACCAAATGAGAGTGGGTTTTTAAAATAGAACAGATCATTGTCCATAAGAACCTTGATTGAACACAATAACAAGTTGATTTCATTTTAGCTAGTGCCAGTTATGAAAAACAACTACATTGATAGATAAAATGTCTAATGGAGCATAAATTATTGAGAACAAAGTAATTTATATATTTTAAATGCTTACTATTTAATGAACAAGAAAAATGCACATTTACAACAGTAATTTTACTGCCTCAAAAACTAATTGTATAAGACAGCTTGATCCAGATAGCAAGCAATGAAAAATGACAAGAAGAAACTGATAAACTGTGTTGTTTACAAAACACTTCAACCCAAGACTTTCCTAAGAAAAGCAATTAATGTATTGTAAAGCTAGAAAAAGAATTTTTAAAAACATTTGGAAGTATTTTCCAAGTGGCTAAAGTGATATTCTTAATTTAATTTCTTTGAAAATGTGGTTAAGTGGAAATTCATAGTACATTTCCTAGTTGAATATTCAGAAGAGAAGATGAAGTTAATAGATAATATTTCTATTCCCCACTCAGGGCCTGGCATCATTTGGTAGTTAGGCTCTCAACTCACAATCTTGTGGTCAGAGGTTTGAATCCCCATTCTCAAACATACTTGACCTTTCAATTATGAATGCATTATGATGTTATAGTCCATCCCACTTTATATTGCTAAAAGTCTTGACTTACTGCCTTCCCTCTAGCTTATCACTGCTACGTTAAATATGGCTAGTGCAGATAAACCACATGTAGCTTTGTGCATATTTTAAAACAAACCAACTCAAATCTACTTCTCACAGATGGTACCTAGTGCGGTATACTTGTATTAAAAATAGTCATGTTTTCTACCAAGAATACTTTATTTCTCCTGGATTATTCTCATACTTAATAGGTCAAACAAGTCTATTCATCTACCATATAGATAACAGGAAACAGAATATGTGATTAAAGAACTATTAAAAAAATGTTTTTGAAAAACATCAAAACTAAGTTCATATAAAATTATGATACATTCAAATTTGTTCTTGAAAGTTTATTTCCAAGAAACTGGCTGACCATACAAGAATTACCTTGAAAACATGTCTAACATTCTCATATATAAATTAGCCTAATAGATATATGACAAGAGTTAATACAAATTATTATTAAAATTAGTTTTTTAATTAAAATGTGAATATTTCAACAATTGCACAGTTTGTACAGTCCACATATTTTAGCCAGACAGCACCAGCTTATAAACCGATTAACTAGAACAAAAATAAATGATGTATTCTTCTCTAATTAGTTCATTAAAATATATGTACACAGGAGTATAATCTTATTATAATCATGAAACATTGATCTAAGAGCTGGGAAGCACTGCAATTTAAATTGCAACTAAATTAAAATGTATGGTACAAAGTTCACCACATCTAACCAATATTCTAAAATGTTAAAAAGAAAATTTTTAATTTCATATTCCAGCTTGTGAATTTGAAAAATGGTAGAGAAATTAAGTATCAAATTAAATATTTAATTTCAGAAAATTATAGTATACACACATTAATTTAAAATTCCTGAAATTTATTTAGATGCTCATGAAAACATGAAATGCATATTAATTATCTAAAGTAAATAGTACAGGCCAAAACGAAAATGTTTCAGGAAGAAGTCACTAAATTAGAACATAGGCTAAATAAATTTTCAGTGATTTTAAAATTCAACCCCAGATGGCAGAGCAGTGGCAAAAGTCAAGTTTAAAACAATTTGTTACCACATGCTGTTTTCAATACAAATCTAATTCATAAGAACACAAAATACTTGTAACAACTGTGAAGTTTTTAATGTTTTCAACAATTAAAATTAAAAATCTAGTATCACAAAAATATTACAATTGGTAATGCTAGAGGTTTTGGAGCTGAAAAGTGGCACACCACAGACTTTAAAATAATGAGGTGTTTCTTCATTTCTGCAATTTTATGTCTAAATCACAGAAATCAGCTATTAAAACATATATTTGCATGCATGATAGAAGCAGGCTAGAAGTACTTTACAGAACAACCGAAAAAACACCCTTTTACAGTATCTGTATAGAGGTCACTTCAGCTTCTGGTTTCCTATGATACCTATGCTCTCAACAAATACTTTTGATTAACAAAACACACCAATTAAGTAATGACAATAGGGCTGTTGGTCCAATTTGACTGTTCCATCCTCTTAAAAAATCTAACCCTGTTTATTTAAGCATTTACATTCAGCTCCCTGTATCCACGACAACTGAAGGCAACCCATTCAAAAAACAAACCAGCTGTGAAATAATAAAAGTTTCCAAGCAAAATGTATACTCATATTTAAAATATACATTACTATTTTACTTAAAGTATAGCATGAGTGTTAAATTCAGTTATTTTTAGAAATGATAGTTTATTACAGATTTGTTTACGACCATATGTTATGTAGTTCAATTGCATTGAGTTGGTACTTTTATATTAGTATGTCATATTATCCAAACCTTCTGAATTTTTTTCTTTGCTTTAATCATGTATTATTGCATCATATATCTAATAGCATGTGAAATGTTTCAGATTTCTGTCATGTGTATATACACTAATAAAGTTTGATAAGTTAATAAATCTAGAATGTGTGAATTTCAATTTACCCATCGAGAGCATAAAGTGCCACTTTTTCCAATGTGTCTAAAATGAAGTTTTCATAGACTGTATAATAACAACAATGTAAAGAAGTATATTTTGTTTGTCAACTGTGTTCTAAAGGAACTGAACAAACTTGTTTGAATTTTGACAAAAAGAGGCAATTACTTAAAGCTCTAGATACAACTGTGGTAATTAACTGTGCAATGACATTTGTATATAAGCTTGACTAGTTTCAATATATTATCTTATTAACAAGTAGACTGTGTGCTGTTTCTTTATTGTTAAAACTTATCACCTATAAATGACAGACACTTAGTGTAAATAATCCTGCCCATACATACTTAAACACCTTGTAGTTGTGATTCCTTATTCTACCATTCCCACCATTAAATATAAAAAAGATTATACATCAATACTATCAATTCTATTTAACACCTAACTTTTATCATTTCATTGGCTTTAACTTGTTTTTGTATGACATATTTGCCATCCCAGATATCATTGCAATAATTCAATATCCTTCTTAATGTAAGGACCTCAGGATTGAATACAATACTCCAAATAAAGCCTAACTATTTACCTACACAATGAGATTGTAACTTCCTTACATTCATATTCAATATTTCTCTCACTAAAACCCAAAATCCTATTTACCTTACCACCAGAGACAGCACACTGAATGGATGGCAGACGATTTTAACCAAAATACTATGAGCCTTTTATTCCATAACAGTTTTAAGGTTATTCCTACCAAAAGTTTGATTACAATCTAAATCACTATAACCAACATACATTACCTTGGACAGATTATAATTAAAACCCAAATATCAGTTAGTTGCTCAAATTACTTAATGATCTAATTGTTTTCATGAAGAAGAGCATATTTCTCACAGCTAGCAACATCTAATATCTTAACATCATCATCATATTTATGTAATTTATTGACCATTCCTTCATATTGCGACTTTTGTAAATCAAAAATAGCAGAGGTCCTAGAAATGAGTAATGAAGTACCTCACTTGTGACAATAACCTAATTTGACTGAACCAATTTAGAACAATTAAATGTTTGCTTTCTTCTGTCCAGCCATATTTTGAAGTAACCAAATTACTCCCAATACCCATGCAAATAATGTTTTTAACAAGCATTTCATGTGGTATTTCGTTAAATGCTTCCTGAAATTTATACATATCAAATACACACCTTTAACCTCTTGAACATAAGCAATAACCTTGATCTTCAAAAAAATGTTATAGAATTAGTAAGACAAGATTTTTTCCCAACTGAAACAATGTTGACTATAAAAAAATCATAATCTTGTATAGTATCTTTTGTCAGACTTTTTCCACTACTTATGTAAGACTATAATTCTGTAGACCATAACTGCTCAGATAAACTTTGTCACTTAGCTAAAAAAGAGGAGTAACATTAACTCACTTCCATTCCTCTGATACCTTCCCACTGCTCAAGGACTTGTAAAAACTATTAACAAGAAGCTCACATAACCAATATTTAATCTCCTTAAAAATCATTGAGAAATATCATTTGATCCAGGAGTATTGTTTTTCTATAAGTTTCACAAGTGTTTCTTACCAAGATCAAAATTACTGTAATTATCTTGTTTGTCGGTCACATTTCATAAACCATCCTGTTAAAGGTTTATAGCATTTCCTTAAGATAATATATTGTTTCATTTGTAAAAGTGTAGAGAAACATTTGTTATATATTTGTAACAATAAACATTTATAAAAAGAATGTCAGAAATCGAGACTGTAGTTAAGAAAAAATAAAAACAAGTTTAACCCAAAAGAAGTTCAATTATTTAAACTAGGGAAGTTCTTTAATAAGAACTCTCTGAAGCACAAAGCTTAAGCTTTAAGGCCTATTGATGAGATTATGTATACAGTAATGTAACTGCTTGTATTGATATCAGAAGTAAAGGCTGGAAGATGATAAAAATTAAATATTTCTGTAGGGAATCCCCATTATGTTCATGAATAAATACAGTTAAAAGGTGTTTGGTTTTATTAGTGAAGGTAGATTAATCGCCACCATATGTATATGAATAAATAACCTACGAGAGAAGTTAGAATGATAAGTAGCAATCCTTCTTATGGAAAAAAAATGCTATATTTGATATAATAATTTAAAGACAATTAATTCTCAGTTGAATATTGTTGTATTATTTACGTAACAGTTTATTAAACTGATTTCTATGAATTATGCTATTTTTACCAAGATAAGAAAGGCATGAAAACAGAAGATATTTTAATAAAGTAATCCATAGTTCACGTGCTAAAATCACTGACAACTTTACATTTAACAATGGAACAACCTCACGACAGTACGTTCTGGCTATGGCAATCTTTGACATGTAACATGACTTTTTACAATAATCCCATGCATTAATGAAACTTTTAACATCCATTCCTCTCTTCTCACTTTAAAAAATTACAAACTATTAAATAGTTTTACTCTTCTCACTTTAAAAAATTACAAACTATTAAATAGTTTTAATTTCCGAAAATTTAAGCTAATATACTAATGATTGACAGATACTCTGACTAGATAGATGATGTTGATAAAGAGTGCATGCACCCCTCAGCTTAACTGCAACTAACACCTGTCTCCCATACTGTAAATAATAATGGAGCTATCCAGATGAAAATAGGTCAATCCATTAAAAATAGTACGTATATGATATTTCTGCACTATTTCATTATGAATAGCATACAGTATATACCTTAACACTTGCAACATAAATGTTACTTGTGAAACTAACAACTCCTATTCATACGGACCTGAAAACAGCATCACTATGTCAACAACACGTGAAAGACCTTGGCTGGTCTCTACATATACTAATTATAAATATAAATTGATCACATACCATTTATTTTTCATGTTTGCCTACACACAATAAACTAAATTTTATGTTTCTTCCTATTAAATAAAATATGTATCTTGAACATTTTCTTGAAATAACACTCATGATTATCTTAATAGAAGCATTCAACCCATCGAAAATAAGGAGACAAGTATTACCACCCCCAACCTCATATTTCATAGCTAAATGATTTGTTATTTGTTATTTTGAATTAAGCACAAAGCTACACAATGGGCTATCTGTGCTCTGCCCACCACGGGTATCGAAACCCGAATTTTAGCGTGTAAGTCCCCAGACATACCGCTGAGCCACTGGGGGGCTAGCTAAATGAAAAAAAAATTGGGAAATCAAGCTTGACGAACAATAAGAAAGAAAAGTTCAGTCGAAACAGTCAAACACTGGTAAATTCCTATGTGACCCAGTAACAATAAAGATCATTCACGAAATGGATTATGTCACACTTGCATAATAATAATAATTGGTAGAACAACTTCTAATGCATAGAAAAGCCAGTGCATTTTGGTACTATTTTCCAACAATGACTTTTACAAAATAAATAACCCAATATTTTTTGTTAGTATATGTACTGAAATAATAAAATTAAATGTATAGATAAAAAAACTGGAAAAATATTTGTTGATTTCTTAATTTAGTCTATGTTGACTAAAGAGGTTTGTTTTGTTTTGTGTTAAAAACGTTGGTGATACAACATAAAACAGCTTAGTTCAAAAATGATTGAAGTTTAAAAATGAATCAATGTTTTTACTTTCATCATAAATTTTATGTACTTTATTCTAAGCTAGGTAATCACACATTACATCTTCACTTAAGGCTTATTGTACTAACACTCACTACACCTATAAGGTTTCACAGAAAATCCCCCAATGGCTCCCTTGCATCCCCGTTACTAAAATCGTAATTGGAAGAGAGTAATAAAATTGTTATATCCGGATAATTTGACTTTTATGACTCCTCCTATTTTGAGAAATAAAGCGTGACGTGACGTGACACACACTAGCTTTTATACAGGTTATGTAAAACTTTTCCCTCTCTTCAGGAACTCAGCCTCTCCCTTCTCCTAGTGCAACCCCCCACTCTCATGTGGATAGAGTTTCTTAAACCAAAATTAGTGTCAGTTTTTTGTTTGTTTGTTTGTTTTCTCCCTCTCAGCAGATTACCTTATCTAATTACTCTGTGTATTTAAACATTCCTTCCATAGATAACAAGATATTAATACTTTGAAATCAAATCAGTAAAATTCTATACTTTTTAACATCTATATAATATGCAATTCAACCAATAATTGTCTTTATTATTTCTTTTATTTGAGATTGAATATAATCTCCACTTCTTTCCTGGGCTATTTACTCACATACATCTGGTACTTACTAACTTATCTGCATCGGCAAAAACAAACTGTATGTATCCATGGCCGCAGGGGGATTTCCTATAGAATTGGTCATTTTTTATCAGTTTTCTTTACCTCTTCTATCGACACATACAAAGTCAATAAACTCAAGGTTTTATCTTTGTCCTGCACAGATTTGGAACTTTTGATTAAAGAGATGAAGTATTTTTTTATTGAGAAAACCTCCCTGTCTTAAATAATAACTTCTAGTTAAATAAGCTTTTTTCCCATTCTTCATTGTTAGTTATATAGGCACATTTTCTGATTTATTATGGGTCTTTCAGTGAGTTTACTAATCCCACCCTAATAAGTTTAAAAAATTCAACTACAAATGTTCATAATTGTAAAAATGATTTTATGAATAATGTTAAACATTCAATAAACATATTAATTGTTATTTCTGTGGTTGTGTTCTTGTACATTTGTCTCCAGTTTCTTTTCTTTCTAAAATTCTGTTAGTTTTGGATAAATTCTGAATTACTTCAAAACTCATCTTGGTAATCCTTTCATTACGTAGGAAACCTACCTAATGTTCTTTGCTTAAATCAGTTTTACATGAAAATAATGCATTTTATATTCGTAATCATGTACAAAAACTGGGATTGTAATCCAGTTTAAAGGCGTTTCAGTTGAGCTTTTTATTTAATTTAATGGTATAAATACTTATGAGAATTTTCGCGCAAAGCAATACAGATGATCTGCGCTACTTGTCTCTAATTTAGCAGTGTAAGATAAGAGAAAAGGCAGCTAGTCATCACCACCCACCGCCCACTCTTGGCTACTTTTTATCAACGAATAGTGGGATTGACCATAACATTATAACGCTTCCATGTTTTTTATATTCAAATAATTGATTTATTTTAAATGTTTTAAGTAACAATGTGTATAAGATCTTTATAATGTTATAAAGTTCATTATTTAAAAGAAAAACTGTTTAGTGTAGAGATTATTAAATCATTTATTTTGTTATTGAATATTTTGTTTGTTTGACTTTTAATTCATCGCAGAGCTACACGAGGGCTATCTGCGCTAGTTGTCCCTAATTTATGTGGGGGCAACTAGTCATCACCACCCACCGCCAACTCTCGGGCTACTCTTTTACCAACAAGTAGTAGGATAAACCGTCAAATTATAACGTCTCCACAGCTGAAAGGGCGAACATATTTGGTGTGACGGGGTTTCGAACCCATGACCCTTAGATTACAAATCCAGCACCTTAACCACCTGGCCATGCTGGAAGAGTTATATACGATTGCGATATATATCCTGAAGTGAGTGCTATTCATTTATTTACAGCATAATTTATCACCAACAAGCCAGAGACACCTAATATAGAAGAATCGCACGTACAACAACATAATATATATTTGTGCTACGAATAAGTATAATTGAAAGTCTTTAATTGGTGGCCTGGCATGGCCTAGCGCGTTAAGGCATGCGCTTCGTAATCTGAGGGCGGGTTCGCGCCAAACATGCTCACCCTCCCAGCCGTGGGGGCGTTATAAAGTAACGGTCAATCCCACTATTCGTTGGTAAAAGAGCAGCCTAAGAGTTAGCAGTGGGTGGTGATGACTAGCTGCCTTCCCTTTAGTCTTACACTGCTAAATTAGGGACGGCTAGCACAGATAGCCCTCGAGTTGCTTTGTGCGAAATTCCAAAACAAACAAAACAGGTTTTCATGTTTTGCTCATACTATGGTAATTAATAAGTGAAAACTGTACAGACCACGCTAGTTTGTGTGTCGAATTGTGAATCGAATATCGTTTCCCAAAAAATTGCTGTTTTATGTCATGTGTGCGTTATAATGGAGATCGTCAGCCTCACTGTTTGATATAAGGTGAAACATTGGAGAAGATATCAATAAGAAACAGATAAAAAGGAAAAAAAAAACTTTTAAAGACGACAGATAAGACTTACAGAGGAATCATAACTAAAAATAAATTTGGTGAAAGATAAGCTAGAAAGTATATGCACTGAAGTTACAAAGCAAAAAAACAAAAAACTTTGCAAGTTCAGGAAGTAACACCTGTAGGAGCTATGCATAGATATTATAACAATGAGATAAACAAATTTCAAAAGTATTTCAATGTTAAGGTATAACGTATGGAAACTGAACTAACAAATGTAGAAATAAAACTTGTTACAACTTTCTCTGCATTTGCTCAAGCATTTAAACACTGAATGAGAGAATTTGTTTGATTTACACCTGTTACCGCTGCTACTATGCCATTTTTGACTATAGAACCTTCCTGGACATCTGCAGCTACAGCACAATATCAACAATACAATGACATCATCCAATCACGAAACCCAACAGACTCTGATGGAAAGGTGCCAGGAAAGGATATCAGGAATATTTTGAAATGATCTTTAAAGTGGGCACATGGAGTATCGAGTAACAAGTTACATTGCTACAAATTTAAAAGGACCAACTTTAAAGAAACAAACAGTTTTCCAACTGAGAACAATAATAACTTTAATAAATTAGTGACCATCTTATCAAATAGGATTGGCATGTTATATCAGAATGAAGTTTAGGAGCAGAATAAGGAGAAAGAACGAGAATTTAGTTGAAATACTCCTTTAATTATTTTATCAAAACGTTTCACATAAAACACTTGGTTATTTCGCATATGAGTGATTTATAACTGCTACCGCGAATGAGGATATGCAGATTAGTCTAATATAAGGTAAGTTCATGTTTCTAACATAATGCTTGAACCCAATAAAATTGTAAATAAAAAACATTAATCACAAATTATTAGATTATCAGATTAACCAGTCGGAAAATATCAATACTATTTTATGGAAGCCTAGAAAAACTCAAACGATAAATTAGACAGCCATTTGTCCAGAATGAAAAAAGTAAACTGTAGAATATAAAATATTTCAATTATAGCTTAAAAGGGTATATTGCCAGAAAGTACACGTAAAACTCTTTATTTACTGAACTTTACTCAGAATAAAAGAATCAAATTTCAAGAAAGAGGACTTTTTACTTTCAACTTAAAAGACATATTGCCAAAACTACAGTAAAAAGCCTTTTGAAATTAAAAAGGCTCTTAAAGGATCACTGGAAAAAGAAGAGGCTGTTTCAAGTGTGGAAATAATGAACATTGATTTTGAGATTATGATGTGCAGATAACTGACTCTGAAGAATAATACATATTCAAAACATTTGTCCCATACATTTATTTTCACAGCTTATTACTATAAAATCTCTGTGCAAAACAAGATAATTACATCCACAATTTTTTCACTTGCAATGACACCAATGATTCAGGCATAAGATAATGAACATAAACAACCTAAGCCTACCCCAGTGGCACGGTGGTACGTATGTGGACTCATGCTGGTAAAAATCGGATTTTGATACCCGTGGTTGGCAGAGAACATCTAGCCCATTATGTAGCTATGTACTTAATTCTACACAACCAAACAAAAACGACCTACGATACAACAGACCAGAATCTAGAAAAGAGGTGTTCCATCCCGAGTTACCTCGGAACATACATTGGTAGAATAACTGCCAAGTAGAGCTTCATAACAACATCAGAGACAGGGCAACCTTGTGGGGAGTACGAGGGCCTTGTCGATATCATTTTCAGAATAATATGAGGGGTAATATCACCATATGGGGGATGGTGCTACCAGTAATTAATCACATACCTGAAGGGAACTCTCAGCGACAAAATGAAAAATGATGATAAAGGACAAGCGTTCATCCCACTTACATAGTTACTGAAAAGAAAACAAAGAAAAGCGATTTGGTGATTGGACAGATAAGGAACAGTAAATGAAGAAATAAAAAAAGTTTTGGTTTGTTAATTAACATTTTGATTCTACTTTGTTTCGCACGTCCAATTGCTAATTTATTGATTACTAAGTTGAGTTTCCTTTTATGAAAATTAGTGTTGTTAACTGTCAAGAGTTAATTTATTGTTAATTAGGGAAAGTATACATTTAATATACCATTCTTTTCTTTGAGTAACAGGGCTCTTCAAGGAACCTCACACTTCAGGAAGGTGGAAATCTGTACAAACCTATAACACCTATGACGGAAGATTATATCAAAAAATGTTTTGACATGGTTAAAATTCAGCCAGTACATGTGCTTGAAGTTTCCTATAATGTACTGCTGTAAACTGTTTTACTTCAAAAGTTCCTATTGTTTTTTTAAGCAACAAGCGAAGAGCCCGTGGCTTAAAGTCTGGTCTTTTTAATAAAGCAATTATATATTATTATTATATTATTATTAATAATTATTATCATCAGTAGTCAGTATCACTTGTTATCAATAATAATAATAATTGTCATCAGTAGTCAGTATCACTTGTTATCAATAATTAATAATAATTGTCATCAGTAGTCAGTATCACTTGTTATCAATAATTAATAATAATTGTCATCAGTAGTAGACAACACTTATTATCATTAACTAATAATAACTGTTTCCAGTAGTCAATAACACTTCTTATTAATAATTAATAATAACTGTCATCAGTAGCAGACAACACTTATTGTCATTAACTAATAATAACTGTCGTCAGTAGTCAATAAAACTTGTTATGAGTAATTAATAACTGCCATCATGTTTTATAAACATTCAAAGATTCTGGTGCATTGGTTTGGAGGAAGAACATGGTTTCTCTTTTTGTTTTTTTTATTTCACTTAACACAATTTTAATTATAAAGCGATATTATATAATTAATAGTCATAGCCTAAATATTATGCTCTCAAACAATAAATTTGAAAATCTCCATGTCAATAACGATAAGTGATGCACTGCATTCAAGAAAAGAGTAGCATTCATGTGGCTCTTACACGTAAGGTTCTCGTAATCCGTTAAAAAGCATGTTTGACTTTGCAATCAATACTGAAAATATATATAATTTCGGAGGCCTGTATAATTACATTTTGTTATACTTAATGGTCAGTATGGACGGTAACACCACACTATCCTAAGACTCATCTTTATTCATTTCAGTAAGGTATAATGCTCAACCATTATTTTTCTGTTTAAATAGAACTTTTTATAACTTGAAATGTGTATATTTTTATTGCCATTGTAATTTGTACTGGTTTTCTTTTAACTCTTCTTCTAAGAGTCACTGATATTGCGGATTGTTATATCGAAAAAGATTGCGAAATTATGCTACGAATGAAACTTTGCATGATAAATAATATATCTTTCATTGATTTAATGCGCTATAGTTTCTATGGAGATTATCAACTGGCTTTGTTTGTTTTGAATTTCGAGCTACGCGAGGGCTATCTACGCAAGCCGTCCTTAATTTAGCAGTATAAGACCGGTGGGAAGGCAGCTAGTCATCACCACTCATCGCCAATTCTTGGGCTACTCTTTTATTAACGAATAGTGGGGTTTCTCTTCACATAATAACGCTCCCACAGCTGAAAGGGCGAGTATGTTTGGTGTGACGGACATATGAACCCGCGACCCTGGGATTACGAGACTAGTGTCTTAACCACCTGGCCATGCCGGGCCTATTATCATCTGACTTGTATAAATAAAATGGACAAAATCATATTAAAATCACGTCCTCTTAAATTATTTTAAATTGCTCATTACTTACCACAAATAAAAGAAGAATAATGATACTACTTTACTCTATGGTAATAGTCATTACACAGATTATTTTCATAAATGAACTTTTTGTTTTTGTCACTAGTAAAACTGTAAATTCGAGCAACAAAATCGATATATTTATCATACAGTACTAACTTTGATCAGTTTAGGGGAAATTTTTTGCTTCGTTTTCGGCAGCATTCACAATGTATAGCATATTTGTTTGCTTCATTTAGAGCAAAGCTACAGAGGGCTATCGTCTGTGTCTACAGAAGAGAATCGAACCTCAAATGTATAATGGATTTATTATTATTTTAACTATTGTGTTTGTTTTAGTTTATAATGAATTTAAAAATGTATGTAACTTATATCATTAATGTTTTTTTGCGCAAGTCCTGTCTGTTCTCTAAATTTATAGAAAATTCTCAAAGGTGAGAATCAACAATATGTGCACGTAAAACACTTGTGACTATCAGTACTGTTGCCAAGAGAAGATTCGAGAACTTCGCCTAAAGATTATAAATCTATACACCGAAAGACAGTTTTAATAATACAGTTGGGTCCGTATACTTAGTATACTATAAGCCTCAGAAGCAGGGGTGTAGATCCTGAGAAGATGAGGTTATACGTCCCCCTTCATTTTAGGTAGGGGTATGGTGCATACAGTCATCCCCCCTACAATCTGTTGAAATGTTTTATTGCATCACAGGCCTATAAATTGTGTGTTTGTTCTTGTGATTCTCATGTTCTTACCAATCGAATTACACAATTAGGCCTAGATGTAGGCATTTTCAGTAGCCGAAATGTACATCTTTAATATAGGGTGCTTCTAAGCTTTTCGATCTATGCGATAGTTCGTCAGTATCAGTCAGTAGGCCTAAGTATACGTGCAAGTACCGTGGCAACAAGATTACTCTGTGACTGCATGTTTACAGCTTTCAGGTTCACGTAATCAGAGATTACCAATTTGCAAATTGAGCAATCCACGTAAGTGGTTGCAAAAATCATCACCCCCATCGGGTGTAAAAAATCTACGCCTTTGCTCAGAAGCTATAATTGTAATAAACACTTATTAATCGGAAAACTACACATATTTGACCAGGAATGTTTATAGATTTTGTACATTACATCCTGTATAACTTCGGACGTTAATAATTCTATGAGGACATTAAATACCTTCGTCTAAAAGTCAGCTTGCAAGCGATGTAAGGGCAGGCAGAAATAAAAACCCAGCTAGCTTAAGCAAATTGTAACAATATTAAATCAGAATTAATTCACTCGTCGTGAACCTGGACCGTCAATAAAAGATTCATTTCCAAATCAGATAGAAGACCGAGCATCGATTGTAAATTTGTAAAACTCTTGTATATAAACTATTAGTAATAACCGTTTTATCAATTGTATTATTATTATTTGTGTATTAAAATATATTTGCGTTAAGAAAGAAAATTGCGTGTATCAATCTTGTTGGCAAATATCATAAATTTCATATATGTCAACATTTAATTAACTTCTAAATTAAAATTAAAATTAAAATTTTCTGCTATTTGAAATCATAATACGTAAAGCACGTAACATAACGAATCGTAGACTCGTTCGAGATAAATTATAATACCTAACAAATGTTAACATTGTAAATCTGTAAATACACCGCTGTCTTACTGGTAGACATTTAGAAGGTGAGAAAAATTATGTTCTTTTATGTTTAATACCATAAACATTTATATCTCTGTGACTTTATCCTTCATTCACAATTCTGCTAAACTTACTCTTTTGTTTACCACAACAAGTCAGTTCTGCTATACCAATCAATGCCCCCCAGTGGCTCAGCGGTATGTCTGCGGACTTACACGCTAAAATCCGGGTTTCGATACCTGTGGTGGGCAGAGCACAGATAGCCCATTGTGTAGCTTTGTGCTTAATTCAAAAAACAAACAAACAATTAAATTTACTCTTTTTCACTGCTCGCACTTATTTTTTTTTACTTCAACAAAGTTTAATTTCTTTTTAAGTTCAGTTTCCATCTTAATTTCTTCATCAAACATGCTCTCTTGTCGGACTGGTCCTCTTCTTCTCGTGCTTCATTAAATTTATTCGCTCACATTTTTTAGTCTGCACTACTAACCAGTCTCATTCTGTGATATCTTCATGATCAAACTTATTCTCCAACAAGCTGAAGGCTACTTACTGTTTTACGTTTGTAAATTTACAAAAAAGAAATGCGGGTACTTCATAATGCCTTTACTATCGAAACCATGGTTGTAAATAAATGGAGTTTTTATGAAACATATAACTGTCTCTCTGTTTCTTTTAATCAGTCCTGTAAATTTATTGCTTTCATTTTATTAAATCACCATAACAACATCTTATTCAAAAGTTAGATTAAGAGTTTACTATTTCACAAAAATCTAAGGTTGGGTCTTTTTTATTACTAATTTCAATGCTAAGGCGTTTCTCGTTTTTAATTATGTTCATTTTATTTCATTCAATCAGCGATTATCTTATCGCTGTTTAGTCACATGTCAGAAAAAGAACGAATCATAATTATTTTTCACGGCAACACAGGACGAAACATATGTCAAGGAAGCACGCATCTACTACGTCTCATCCATCACTTGTTGAAGCAAACTGAATCTACTACGTATTCAAAGACATATCTTCCGTTCTAGGGTGAGTGGGAAATTTTAGGTTTATCACTGCCTCTTTCATTTCTCATGTTAAGGACGAAAACAATGTTATCTTCCAATTGAATTTGACACGAAATTCTAGTGTGAGTGTATCAGCGATCCGTCAAATGCACGTATGCTTTCTCGCTTTGTTTGGGCAGAATTCACCAGGCTAAAGCTAGTTAGACGTGGAAGAAGTAGAGATACCATTTAGTGTCAAGGCCCCACACGAACATCACGCGAATCGCTACTGGGTTTTCTGATTGATACCTTGAGTTACATCAGCATTTCACACGAAACGCTTTACTGACAGCTGTACACGATTTGCCATTTTGTACCTTTCAATCAATCTCTAAGTAATGTCTGTTTAGTTCCTAAAACATCACTAAAAGGATCTGTTATACTAGAAGATGGTAAATGAAGACTAAAATCTTTTTAAAAACATTTCATTCGTATCGTTTATGAATTTCTGATACATCTATACTTATATTCTAGTTTCAAGTTTGTCTTGGGATAGATTGTTAACAGTCAATGAGTGCTTTTACGTTTAATTTTTATTATTACTTTTAACTTTTATATTTTCACTGTATTTCTGATCGTGTTAAGTTTGCAATTCGTATGAGGACGAAGGAAGCTAAATTCGAAATAGCACCAGTATGAGTACGTTGTTGTAGATAAAAAAAGAATTTTGTTGTAAGCAGTAGTTCTATAAATTGTTAATAGACGAGATACAAATCAGATTGTTAATTTTAAGTTATATATAGGATATAAAATGGGGTAATATTCAAAATGCCAAAAGGCTTGCTTCCCGCACGTTGCTATATTTTGTGTTTAAAATTTGTCTCGAAAATCACATGAACCTTTTCCTAGGCAGCATCCCGGTATGGCTAGGTGGTTAAGG
Source organism: Carcinoscorpius rotundicauda (assembly GCA_011833715.1). Taxonomy (NCBI): domain Eukaryota; kingdom Metazoa; phylum Arthropoda; class Merostomata; order Xiphosura; family Limulidae; genus Carcinoscorpius; species Carcinoscorpius rotundicauda. The sequence continues at coordinate 95,541,786 of CM022392.1, read as the reverse complement.
CACTCGACTCGTTATGCGAGTAATTCGACAAACATGCTCGCCCTTTCATGCATCGGGGCGTTATAATGTTTCGGTCAGTCCCACTATTCGTTGTTAAAAGAGTAGCCCAAAAGTTGGCGCTGGATGGTGATGATTAACTGCCTTCTCTCTAGTCTTACACTGCTAAATTAGGAATGGCTAGCGCAGATAGCCCTCGTGTAGCTTTGCGTGAAATTCAAAACAAACCACATCGGAAGTTAGAATTTTTGCGAAGACATGATATAACTTCAGTAGTAAAAAACTGTATATGTGATCAATGAAGAACCAAGAACTCCCTGTTAAATGAATTGTACTTTCATTAACTCAGAATTAACTCACTCATAGTGAACCCTCGATAATCATCTAAGAAGTGCTAGACCAGAAAGAAGACTTGATATTGTTTGTGAGTTTTGTACATAGATTTTACTTCAATTAACCGTTATTGTGTTATTATTTGTGTATTATTATTTTTTGTATCAAAAACAAAAATTTTGTTTGTCAATATTGTTGGCAAATATCATAAATTTGAATACCTTTCGACATTTAATTCATTTCTAAATTTAACTTATCATTTAACTCAATTTCAAACTATTTCAAGTTGTTATACGTAACATAATAAACTGGAGACTCGTACGTGATAACTAGTAACATCTAATATTATTGATTATAGTTATTAACTATGTAATGTTGAAGTTGAGTTTCATAATTTATTGTGTTCATTAACTAGATAGTATTAAAGGTAATTAACTGAGGTGAATAATTAACGATGTTTGTTGACTTGCGATGTGTAATTTTCTAAGATTTCGGACTTAATCCTTAATTTTAGTTCACTGGGCATGTATAATTACTGATATTTGTAATAGGGTATGTATAATTTTTTAAATATCTTAATTTCACCCACGTGTTAATTCTTTACGACATTCAACAGTTAAGTAACCTAGGTTTGCTACTACATAATTGTTAAAGTGATATAAGAATAAATCCCATAGTTGACTGATGTCTTGTTAGCACATAATCGCGCTCCCAAAGTTTGGGGTCTTGAATCCTTTGTAAGAGTGACAGTAAAATCCAGCTATTCGGTCAGAGAAAAATTAACCTAATAGCTATTTAGTGGCTTCCTTCTCTATAATTGCCCCCCAGTGGCTCAGCGGTATGTCTGCGGACTTACACGCTAAAATCCGGGTTTCGATATCCGTGGTGGGCAAAGCACAGATAGCCCATTGTGTAGCTTTGTGCTTAATACAAAACAACAACAAACAACAAATTCTCTATAATTTATCAGTTTGATATTAGGGACGCAAATAATATCGCTTGTATAGCCTTGTACGAAAATTCTTAGCTGGCAATTTAAGTTAAAAACATAGAATTTTTTTTAAAAAAGAAGAAAAGCATGGATGATACATTTTAATTTTCATGATAATAATGCCATTATGGTTACAATTTACACCAGCTTCTTTAACCATTACACCACTATGTGGGGCTACACATAACTTATTTTCAGTTGGTCATGGTATCGTGTACAAACAATCAAAGAATGCAAACTATTTTTTTGCATCAAATGCTCAGTTTTTCAACCATTCAATGCGCACATACAGTGAGTTACTTAACTTATTCCCATTTTAAACTGGAACCGTTATGTACCAAAGACAAGGCTGGTGTGCCTGTAGATACAACATTGAAAAGTACGCGATTGAGCAATTTTAGAAAAAAAAAATTAATGTGAGATATTTGAATTACATATCAGATTCAAATTCCTTCATATTTTAAAACTTGTTTGTTCTAAACATTGATGTGTTTTTAATCATACATTTTCTGATGATGTTCCTCTTCTGATCACGATATTAGGTTTAAAAATATTTACTTTCTGTTTACCTGAATAACATGGCAGTAAGTGTCTACCACACATAAGAAACGTTGAAAAAATAAAACTATCAGGACTTAACTAAAATGTGTATAAAGTGATGTAGAAGTAATAATAAGCGTCATGAAGCCAATTTATTGAAATATATTTGTTTAAAACGACAACTGTTTTTAACTTGAGAGAGTTGTATATGAACAAAATGTTTGATAACATAATGTGAGACATGATACTAGGTTCGCTTAACATAATTGTCAATAGATGGCATTAAATACTGATACAATTTGTGTCAGTGATGTCGAGAAACCCACTTGTTGAGAATTTTATATGCAAAAAACGGCTCTTTTGGGCTCAGAAAACACTTCAAATAGAAGAGCTCTTTTCGAAAGTATTTTGAAATGTTTAACTAGTATGATAGTTTTATTTTTGCGAGTAGATTTACTAAGCTTTATTCTTTAGTATTACCAGAAAAGAAACTGTTGGTTTCGTACTATTTTACTAATTTCAAATGAAGTAATGTTGACAAAGAATTTTTTCCTGAAAAATGGGCTGAAGGCCGCCTAGAGGGGGCTGGTTACTTGTTTTAACCACTCGTACCGTTGTACAGTAATATGTTCTCTGCAAGTAAAGCAGTAAACACTAAAATGATAACACATAAGGGACGCCGAATTTTGCAATTTGAATTGTCCTGACGTGAATAAAATGTGTGCATACCATGAATACCTGATAATAATTTTGCATTCTGTAAGCATAGAATGTGAACTTCAAAAGCAAGTAAAATATGGAGAATCTTAATTTTTGTTTTTGCTTATGACCTCCAGTGGCTCAGCGGTATGTCTGCGGACTTACACGCTAAAATCCGGGTTTCGATACCCATGGTGGGCAGAGCACAGATAGCCCATTGTGTAGCTTTGTGCTTAATTCAACAACAACAACAGTTTTTGCTTACCCTTGTAACAGAACATTTTCGGGGACCCTGCATAAGTACATCTACATTATATTTATGGACATTATTTCTCTTTGTATGTATATTTATAATTATATATACACAATATTTATCAAAAATAAGACTTTAAGTTTTACCCCACATTGAGGTCACTTCTGGTGGCGCAGCGGCACGTCTGAAAGTTTATAGCAATAAATATCTAGTTTCGATGCCCACGGTGAGCACAGAACAAATAGCCAGCTGTGTAATTTCATCAAACAAACTATCTTTTTTTATAAGACTAGAGCGTCTTCTGGATGTGGTTTATTTTAAATATTTTAAACAGACTAATGCGAGTCAATGGATACATACGTACATTGACGGAAGAATAAATTTGGTTTTTTAATGCTTCAGTAAAGCCAGTCGTCCCTAACTTTGAGGTACGAACATAAAGGGAAGACGTGGTTTGCTTTTGGTTTGTTTTGAATTTCACGCAAAGCTACACAAGGCCTATCCCTAATTTAGAGGAAAGTCAGCTAGTCATCGCCACCCCCAGTCAACTCTTGGGATATTATTTTGCCAGTGAATTGTGGGATTAACTGTTAAGTTATTTCTCCATCATGGCTGAAATGGCGAGCATATCTTACGTGTCCGGTATCTGAACTCGCAATACTCAGATGACAAATCGAGCGTCCTAACCACCTGGCCCTGGGAGGGAAGACAACCAGTGAGTAGCGCCGAACCTCAACCCTTGGGCTACTCTAATTAAATCACAGGATTTAACCGTCACTCATATAACGCACCAACGGTTTGAAAGTACTGACCACGATTTTGCAGTAAATGGGACACGAACCAGGTGAATAGATAGCTGTTGTTATGCATGCATTATTTTTATTTTTCAAATACCACGAATCAGAGTCAAACAAATATCATGTACTAAGATCCGCTTAGGTGAAGTTTTTAACTAAAATGCTGTTTCTAGCTCAAAGACACATTAAATTTTGACAATGTAAAATTATTCATTATTAATTAATCAATCTAACTCCTTGGAAAAGTTTAACGCAAAAAGGTCATTAAGTCCACTTTCAAAAACTGAAATGATCAGTTTTAATCTCATCAGATACTTTGGTATCATATAACGGTAATTTCTGATACTATTGGTATGGCAAAGTGAAAATTATGAAATAATATAATTCATTATATTTTTCACTTCTTGCTGATCATTGTCAGAAATATGATAATGAGTGGTGTATTCTGAAATACAAGTGATTTGTCATTCATGCATCACTATATGTACATTTATTAATGATGGTATCGTGCAATCATATTCAGTGATCATTTGACGTAAAACACAATAAATCTCATTTAGAGAAGTAGTCGAACATAACGAAGAGTTTATCGCTACTGTGATTTCAAACATCAATGACTGGCTCCACATAATGTTCTTGGTGACCATTCCTTATAGTGAAGTAAAATATTGCTTATTACAAAGGTATAAAGCCATCTCTATAAACTGCTTATTTGCGAGGATTGGTTGAATGGCCGATAATTTACATTTCAGATTACATGACGAATCGTTAGAGGCTCTTCGTAGCTAAAGTAATATATATTTAAATTACTCGTGAATTATTTTGTGCAATTGATTCAAACACTTAGTTCTTCAGAACTTTCACTAACTCTTAATGCATGTAAAGCCCCATCAACTCCATTGACTGACTCCAGACTTGAAACACCACAATATAACATTAACTTTGAATCAACAGAGCAATATCCACTCCTAACTCTGACTTCACATCAGAAATAAAAGTGTTAGCTCTGACTCATACATCATTTATTTAATCTGTTTAACGACGAGGTATTCCCACTTGATATAAATTAACAAATAGTATATTATTTCCGTTTGCATTACTGCGTGAGGTAAACAACGTTTTTTTTCCCCTCAAAACTTGTGCCAGATGGTTAAGGTACTCAACTCGTAATCTGATTATTGGTCGTAGGTTCGTTACCCCGTTACAACAAACATGCTCGCCCTTTCAGCCGTGGAGGCGTGAAATGTTAAGATCAATCCCACTATTCCTTGGTAAAAGAGTAGCCCAAAGAGTTGAGGGTGGGTAGAGATGAATAGCTGCCTTCTCTTTAGTCTTACACTGCTAAATTAGGGATGGCTAGCACAGATAACCCTCGTGTAGCTTTGCGCGAAATTTAAAACAAAACAAACAATTAATTGATCCTAGTTTGTGTAAAAATGAGTAGTGAACAACACTATGCAGCTATAACATATCTCAAATAGTTGCATTGTCTGCTATTAGTTCTTATCTAATTGTCAGTGATGTCGAGAAACCCACTTGTTGAGAATTTTATATGCAAAAAACGGCTCTTTTGGGCTCAGAAAACACTTCAAATAGAAGAGCGAACAACGTTTCGACCTTCTTCGGTCATCGTCAGGTTCACAAAGAAAGAGGTAACTGGCCGGAAGCTGACCACATGTTTGGAAGGGGTTGTATAACTGAGTGTCGCAATGTAGAGGGCGCGGTTTGATGTTTGAATATATAATTTTATCTATAATATTAATATAGGTATAATGGTGTTCCTTTATATTGGTTTATTTTGGGTTTAAGTTGTTGTATAAGTAAGGCTTCTTTAATTTTTCGTTTGTTTATGTTTGTTTCTTTATTTAGTATTTTAGTGTTTTCTATGGTTATGTTGTGTCCATTTAACTTGCAGTGTTCGAAAACGTGTGAAGGTGACTTTTTATGTTCTTTGAATCTGGTTTCCATTTTTCGTTGTTCGCTCTTCTATTTGAAGTGTTTTCTGAGCCCAAAAGAGCCGTTTTTTGCATATAAAATTCTTATCTAATTGTGTTTATATGGAACTTTTAGAGTAACGGTTTGTATTATAAATCTATAAGTAATTCCATTTAATTGAGATTTACGTGCGTAGTTAGCGGTTAACTCAGATACACATGCTTATTGACTGCCTAAAGCCATAAGAATTATGAAAGCTTAGGAGCTATGATATTAAAGTTCTACGAAGTTCCACCAGAGGGCGTGTGGCTAGGGTAATATTACTAGGAGTAATAGCTCCCGAAGTGACGCCAGATTACTAGATGCAAACTGCTAGAGCAAAGGAGGAACATTATGGTGTGATTCGCCTGAGGGTGTTGCTAGGACGGAGGTGTTACAGGCAGACCAAGAACTGTGTTGTGGTAGGATGATTATTGAACTGCATACAGTTCTCAAACTAACTTATGTTTACTTCTACGCCTAATTTCTTCTGAGAAACTTTTATTGCACCTACCGTTTCCATTTGTTAAGTAAAACGATGAGAGGAATGTGTTTTTATGTAACTATGATAGTTTCAAAAACATCTTCGTCCCACCAGACATGTTTGCTTTTTTACCCGTGAGGGCGTTATAATGTAAAGGTCAATATTACTATTAGTTGTCGGTGGTTGGTGATAACTATCTTTCTTCAAATCTTTCACTGCTGCCCTCCAGTGGCACAGCGGTATGTCTGCGGACTTACAACGCTAAAAATCGCGTTTCGATACCCTTGTTATACAGATAGCCCTTTGTGTAACTTTGTGCTTAATTACAAACAACAGCTTTCACTGTCAAACGAAGGACGGCTAACGCAGGTATTCCTTGTGTAACTTTATGTACCCTAAAAAGGTATTTAATAATTTAAAATAAAACTGTTACTTGAATGAAATAGTTAACGTAGATGATTGTGTTTTTATATAGAAGATAATTTACACGTGTCACTTACAATGCTAAAATCAGGGGTTCGATTTCCCTTGGTGAACTCAGCAGATAGCCCGATTTGGCTTTAATTTATGAAATCACACACATACGTGTCACAAAATGTGAATTCTTCATAAGTAAAACCACTATTTTAACGAGACCATTATAACACCATATCTGATAATTTGTCGTATAAAATGGTTTTACACGCATAATGTCTTACTTTATATGAAAATTTATTATTTTAACGAGACAGATATTATAGCAAAGCCAATAATTTAATATACGTCAATGGATAAAACACTTATTTATATCGCTAATTCATTAGTTCAATAGGTTTCATTTCTCTAATTGTCTTATCTTATAGTTTATAATTATCTGTCCTGAATAGTTATAAGCATTTATTAAGCCTAATATTTCATTTTCTATAAATAAAACTGTTACTTGAACGAAATAGTTAAGTTACACTATGTAACACAATTTTTTTTATTTCTGGATAGTATGTGTTATTTTTCAATTGCATATATTGTAAAAGTACAGAAAATGGCCTTTATTCCCTTCAAACTTTGTTTTTGTGATCTGGATAATGAAATTTAGAGATTAACCTATTTTCTTTGTAAAAGCGGGTAAATTTGCACATTTTCATTTACATAAGGTCTTAATAAAACAACATATGAATCAAGATTTACATGTATTTATACTAAAGTTATACAAAATGAATAAAATGCTTAGAAGTGAGTAGTTTTTCGAGATTTGTGACTATAATGTAAATCACTTTCACTTATCAGCCCCCTAAATATAGTCTCTCATAATGTTTTCGTTATACGCTCCCAGGTCACAAGAGTAAAGTTTGAAGAGAAAAATAGGTCTTATCAATTTACTTTAGGCCTAAGCATTTAGAAAATAACACTTTCTGCCTGGCCCGACATGGCTAGGTGGGTTAAGGTGTTCGTCTCGTAATCCTAGGGTAGCACCAAACATGCTTGCTGTTTCATCTGTGGGGGCGTTATAATGTTACGCTCATTCCCACTATTCCTTGGTTGAAGAGTAGCCCAAGAGTTGGGGGTGGGTGGTGATGACTAGCTGCCTTCCCTCTAGTGTTACACTGCTAAATTAGGGACGGCTAGTGCAGATAGCACTCGAGTAGCTTTGAGCGAAATTTAAAACAAAAAAATAACTTTTTGCCCAAGAACAATAAAAGTAAAAACTTCGTTACATAGTGTTATTATTCTATTGCTGATTGCGTTTTTTTCTTCTAAATGTAAGTACTTATTTAGTACACATTTAATATATCATACTCATCGCTTTTAGATTTAATTTTCATAACATTTTGTATTTCTGACATTTAATACGTAAAACACTGAATTTCGCTAATTCATTTGTTCAATACTTTTCATTTCTGTAACTAATATGTTGCGTAACATATATTTTTATCTATTTGCTCTACGATGAAAGTTTAGTTAAGCATACAAATAATTTAAATCTAATACTTAGATTTACAAATTAATCTGTGTAATTGTCCTTATCTGAGAGCCGCCCCTCTCCCCAATGACTGAGTGGTATGTCTTCGGACTTATACCACCAGAAACCGCGTTTCAATGCTCGTTGCACGCAGAGCTCAGATAACCCATCGTATAGCTTTGTGGTAAACTACGAACAAACTCGTCACACATAAATCAAGTATTCTTACCTTTCTGCATATTTTATCCCTAATGTTTAGACGTGCGCTGACAGATCTATACCAAAACTAATCGCACAAAGGTGTATTTCTACTTTTATATGAAGGTCATTAACATTGAACGTCAACGACAGAATGTTCGACATATGCAATCTCTAAATAGTGTGTACATTTCAACTATTGGATATTTAGTACCACTTATCACTTATCATGCTTGATGATATATTTACCTTTAACTGAGGTAGAACTTATAGGGTAGAATACGGTATGATTAGACATTTACTAATAACTTATAAATCTCATAGTGTACATATATATGTATTTTATACTTAATGTTGAAACTCATGTTTATTATAGAATGTTTGGTTTCTATATAATCATCAAATTAACTGTAGTGTTATAAATTAAGCAAGCATAATAAAGTTAGTCATTCTGCGTTCTCGCAACTCAAATCTTTCTATTTACTATAGAATGAACATAGTGTTTTTTATTGTAACTTATCAAATTTCTGTTACTACTAAGTTTCGTTAATCGTATAATAATTTCAGTGATGTTTAAGATTTGAGAACCAAACTGTATTATTATGTTATACAGTAGAAATAATACTAACTTAACTATAACAAACATGATCTCCACAAACCATACGTCTTTAACAACTGATTTCTGGAGAGAAATGATCAATTTGAATTTAATTACATTAATGAATGTCTGGCTTTTTTATGTGGATGCATATGTATGCACTTTACACATTGGTTTCATATAAAATGATATATTTGTCTTTTTATGTCGTGAGATCACAGAACCATTAAATGTATCATAGTATTGAAAATGTCCACTAAGATATTCACAATACTTATTGTTCCAGCAATACATTGATGTAACATCACTGTATTTAAACACATTCACACACCTTTATATTGTATAAGATTCTAATGCCTCCATAGAAATTCTCATAAACGTCATGAATAAAGTAGCTATAGATTATGTTATTTTATATAACATAAATGAATGATATTGTATCGTATTAATGACGCTGTCCTTACTGCAGTAAAAAGCTCCAATTCTCATAAGTATTATAACATTTAGAAATTCTCAATATGCATGTGTGAAAAAAACTAATTTTACACTTACAATCAGTGTTCCGTGTCAATTTCTTATAGACAAGTCCTCAGCGGTATGTCTGCGGACTTACACGCTAAAATCCGGGTTTCGATATCCGTGGTGGGCAGAGCACAGATAGCCCATTGTGTAGCTTTTTGCTTAATTCAAAACACCTACATTATAGACAAGTCTGAAATATATTAATCCTTGTTTTCATTATGTCCAAGTTGTATTCATGAACAGCCATCTGACTAGTGAATAACGGTCAATAGGATAAACAGTATTTCTTAAAAACAAAAGTTGTATTCCTGAACCTAAAAATAAATTGATATCAATGCATAAGTGAACTACTATAAGTTATATTAAATCAACTTGAAAGTTGTGTATACCTTATTCTTCAACTGAAAAACATCATATACAAACTCGTAGGATTACTTTTGTTTTGTGCTATGAAATACGTAAGATTTAGTTATAATTTTAGTTAGGTAATGTAAGTGTATTTTGTATTCTAGTGACTTTTCATATCAAGAAAAGGTCCGTGGGCATCATAGATCCAATTAAAATGATAAGCGTCAAATCTACACTTTTACCCCCGTCTACGTATACAATAGCATTTTTAAAGCATGTCAAAAGATTCGTAAGATAAGATTTTCCCTCGGTCTAAAATGTTGACTATCCAATTAACTTCTAAATTTTGGTATATGAGTTTACAAAGTATTTTTTAACAAGCTTTCCAAAACTTCTCCCACAATTGATGTAAGACTAACAGACTTTCGATTACTTGGATAACGTCTATTACCTCTTTTGAGTTACACTAACTAATTTCCATTCTGTTGTTACTTGTCCACTATCCAATGACTTACAAAATATCATGACAAGTGGCTCACATATTCAGTCCTTGACCTCTTTTAAAACTCTTGAGGAAATGTTATTTGACCCAGGACCTTTATCATCCTTTATACCTCTCAAAGTTTTTAATAAGCTCGAATTTACGCAGTTGCTTTGTTCAACTTTGTTTTCAACTATCAGTTGTTCAGGATGAGGAATACTGCTTAAATCTTTATAAGTAAAATCTGAATAAAAATGATAATGTAATAAACTAGCCATTTCATAGTAATCAGATACAATCCTTTCTTTACCATCCCTAATGTAATAATCTAGCCATTTCATAATCATCAGATTCAAGCCTTTCTTTATCATCCCTAGTATCATAACCTAACCATTTCGTATTCATCAGATTCAATCCTTCCTTTATCATCCCTAGTGTAATAACGTAGCTGTTTCATATTCATCAGATTCAAGACTTCCTTTATCATCCCGAGTAAAATAACCTAGCCGTTTCAAAATCATGTGATTCAAGTCTTCATTTATCATCTCTCAACGGTTCTATCCCCATTTTAGCATTTTTACCTTTAATGTACTTTAAAAAAATCCTTACTGTTGATGTTTATGTTGTTTTTTTCATTTAACCTGTTGGATTCCCTGTTTTCTTAGTTTACCAACTTTCTTTATCTTCTATAATTTTATAAATCTTCTATAATACCAGTTAATTTAGATTTCTTAAATTCTATGATATTCTATGATCAGATTAGTTCAAGGCACTTTGGAGAACGTCCCTTGTGTTGAATTCATGATGATTTATTCTATAGTAATCACCTCATAGAGCAATTCGATATGATGCAAGTATTATTACCTTAGCTGTAGGTATACTGAGAATTTGGTATTATGTTTTCTATATAAGGATTCGTCCAAACGATGGAAAAAGGTACGAATGCACATATTGCCTAAACTGGTGAAAAACATTTTCTTTCTTCTTATATCTACAATGAACATCAGGATTAATCTATTGTCCGACGTATGTTACAGGTTTAATATAAATGATTAGCTATAAAATTTGACAGTTGATCTAAGATCATAAACCCCTATCTAATACCTAAGTGTTATAGTATGCATACCAACAACCTTATTTTGAGTTTGTCATTTTACTTACATACGCAGATGACAGCATAACTATTGGAGACTTGTACAATGTATTAGGTGAACACAATTACAGAAACATGGATAATCAGTTCATGGTGTATAATTTATTATAAAAGGCTAATTTACCATTTTTGAATACCTCTAGAAAAATGAACATCTGTGATGTTATAACTTGATGATAGTGTAGAAATTCAACATTTTATAGTTAAACAGTCCAATATTAATTTTAATGTAAATATATAGATGAGATTTATACCTTATTCATGAATAAAAGTGAAAGAAAAGGAATGATAAACATTAAATATAGAAGAGACAAACAAAGTATAAGTTCAGACGTCCTGTGGAGCTGTAGTAACATTTTATATGTAGTAACATTATCCTTGGTCTTTTTAAACATAAGTTCAGACATCCTTTGGAGCTATAGTATTTGTTTGTTTGTTTTTTAATTTCGCACAAAACTACTCGAAGGCTATCTATGCTAGCCGTCACTAATTTAGCATTGTAAGACTAGAGGGAAGGCAGCTAGTCATCACCACCCACCACCAACTCTTGGGCTATTTTTTTACCAACGAATGATAGGATTGACCGTCACATTATAAAGCTTCCACGGCTGGGAGGGCGAGCTAATTTGGATCGACGGGAATGCGAACCCGCGACCCTCAGATTACGAGTCGCACGCCTTAACACGCTTGGCCATGCCGGGCCATGGAGTTATAATAACATTGTCCTTGGTCTTTCTATAGATCGATAGTGACATCTTTCACACCCAGCAAAACGCCCTCTGGTGAGTCACACAATAATGTGACCTCCTTCTCTATTAAAACGCCCTCTGGAACCCCTTGTGGGACTATGATGTAATCGGCTTTGTATCCCCTCAGGTATCACTTTGTGGAAGTATGACATCATTATTTTTAATCCCTCCCTTTATTGTCTGAGGCAACTAATCAGTGCGTGTGTGAAGTATATACCGATAACTCCTGTCGAGTAACAGAAGTAGGAGGGGTTGTATTTGCTTATATGTAACCATTTATTTCTACCTATCTAGTAGAGGTATCTGCTTTGTTTACCTTGGATATAATCACGACTTATAAGCATAACACACACCTACTAATAAAGACCCAATGAGGTTTTATGCTTTAACTCAAAACAGTTTACACAAGAGTGCTTTAAATATAAAGAGCATGACTTTAGAGTTACTCGAGACGATTTACATTAGAATTTAGTATTTGCTTGATAAAAACTCAGTAATAATAAACGTGAAGTGTGAAACAAAAAAAACAATAACAAAAAATTCAAAATTTATTAAGCATAGAACAGGAACATTTTTAATTTAACAGTATAAACGCAAAATAGCTCAAGTTAGAATTCTCACTGAATTACTGAAACAATTATTACAGAGTATGTTTACAAACACAAACGTTATTTCGTCTTAAAGGATGCTGTAAAATTGAGAACTCCAAAAAGGCTGTTGACGGATTATACAGAATGCATATATGATTTCGTAAGTGCATAACTTGCCAATACAACAGATAAAAAAGACAGCGATTTTTTGTTGAACAGTTGAACTATGGGGTTATTATACCCTTTAACATAAATCTTAGTTTCGATAAAAGATATGTCACTTCACCACTATTCGTGAAGGCCCGGCATGGCCCAGTGTGTCGAGGCGTTCGATTCGTAATTCGACGGTCAAGGATTCGCCCTTTCAGCCGTGGGGACGTTATAATGTGTGGTCAATCCCACTATTCGTTGATAAAAGAGTACCCCAAGAGTTGGCAGCTATTTTGTTATTCTTGTTTTCTCTACTTTTTCCAGCACTCTCTCGTGCAGTGTCTTGTTTTTACGAAACAGTCCTACATTATTTGCTTATAGCTTGTGTGTTTGTAAGCGGAAGGATCATATGTTATAAGAGAGATGGACGTTTCAATACAAACATACGCCAGTATGTATTTTTGTTTGTACGTTACCTCCAACTTCCATGACCAGGTATTTGTTCGTATGTGATCGATGAGGGGAGTTTTATGTATGCTGTCAACATTGTTCCAGTGAAAAGAGCGTTAGTCTAATATTTTAGTTTTTTGAAGAGTACTCCATATTGTGCAAAATAATGAAGAGCTGTATACATGCACATCGAGATCGAAAGCAGTCTTGTCAGTTCCTTGACATTGTGGTTTGTTGCTATACATGCTGCCACTTTGATAGTACATTTAGTCTTTCTGCTTGGAAGAGTATTTTGTAAAGCCCTATATCATATGCTGCAGACAGTCCATAACAAAGGAGCCGACTGAAGGAAACCAACGATACAGCTTGGGGCGGAGCCACACTGGTCTCTTGTCTACAAAAGGTTATCATTCGGTTTCTAAGATCTTAAGGTTGTCAACATAACCAGACAAAAAGAAGGAAAAGGATATTAAATATAAGCAAACTTCCACTTTCCCCTATAGAATTGTCTGGCCGATATCTAGATTAAAATATCGTGTTTTTTTTATCTTCGCGATTCTTTGTTCCAAATATTCTTGTCAGAAACACAAACTAAGTAATCGGACGTTAAAAAAGCAAGCTTTTTTGAATTGTTAACACATGTCAGTGCTCTTGAAAAATATAGTGCGCATACATTTTTCTTATTAAAAATGTCCTACATTAATGTTATATTCATGTATATAAAATGTTGTGTTACTTCCGAGTTATAAGTATTAAAAATACATACGTGTGCTTTACATTTTAGTTTATCGTACGTTTATTGAAGACATATCTTGAATTGTAAAAAAATATGGAACATTAATGCTTTGTTATAATTGTTTAAAAAATCCATCTTGATGCGTTAAATAGATATCTTCATGTATAATGAGTTTCATTTGATTAAGATATAACACAAAACTTTATGTTTATAATAGCAAACATATGTTTTATGTATTATTTCGCAAAGTGGAAATATTTTCGTGTTAGAAATGAAAATCCAATGAAAATATATCCTTTTTTTTTTAATAAGCTAAGTGATTTGCCACGTTTTTTTAAATTTCTCTTTTCCAACAGAGAATCGTTTTCAATAATTTTTTTACAGTTTCTTTCTTTACTTTAGAACTCTCAGAAATTCAAAGTTGGTTCATATATCTCTAGAAATATGAACAACTTTTTTAATTCTCAGACAGTTACTGTACAAAAAGTGTTTCAACACGTTAATGTCATATTACTTTTTCTGCTGATAATAAGTGGGCTAAACAACATATGCGTTTCTATCAACAAACTACGTCATCATTTGTGAGAGCTTCATTAGAATTTCTATAAGAAATTTTTATATCTATCACTGGACTTAATGCTATTCAAATTATTTTTATTTTACTGTTTTTTTGGTATTATTCTGTTCTCGGCTGGTCAGTTAACAACTGCACAGCCCTGGTTTATTTAAAGTACTTTTAGAATATTTGTTGAAGCTATGTTGCAAGATTATATTGTGATCTAAGAGAAGAAAAGAAAGGGAACAATTCTAAGCTTCTTATTTTGTCTTAGAATAAATACTTAACCAAAGTAAGGGCTATAACTAAGCCTTAATTTCCTGTTTAAGGCGTACAGCTTTACAATCAGTTAACCTACGACATGACCACTTCGATATCTAACCTTGAGTTTCAGTGTTATAAGCCTTCAATTAAGCTTTCATACTTTGACTAAAATCACACGTGGAACACAAACAATTTATTATTGAAAGAGTTGTTCACAATATCATTGTTACTAATATTTACGTTTTTTACGATCCACTTAAAAATAAGCAAAGTTAATGTAATAATTTTGTTGCTCAGAAATGGCATGGCCAGGTGAGTTAAAGCGTTCGAATCGTAATCTGTGGGTCGCGGATTAGAATCTCCGTCGCACCAAACAGCTCGCCCTTTCAGTCGTGGGGGCGTTATAAAGTCTCGGTCAATCCCACTATTCGTTGATAAAAGAAGAGTTGGTGGTTGGTGGTGACGACTAGCTGCCTTCCCTCTAGCCTTACACTGATAAATTAGGGATGGCTAGCGCAGATAGCCCTCGTGTAGCTTTGCGCAAAATTAGGTGGAGTTAGGATTTCTGATTACGTAATAACTGTATGTTAGCTCATAGCTGTAGCCAACTTCAATTAATAGACTGAGAACATAAAATACAAAAACTGCTTCTGCAAAATTTATAAATAGCTTATTGATCTCGTGCGCTAACTCAACTGAGGAACTATTTAATATTATCAAAATATCATTAAATTATTTGTACATATATGAAGCATGTTTTAAATATACTTTAAACTAGCGAATATTTACTATTTAAGTTAATTTGTTATCAGAATAACATAATTTACAACTCAAATTTTACTACAAGTAGACATTCTAAAAAGGAGAGTTTTCGAATACCCATATATGATATAAAAATATTAATTCCTCAGTAATAATACACAATTTCAATTAGAAAAATTGTATTAAAATTATGCCTTTTCAACGACTGAAGACTTTGTTTATCTCATTAGTTAGCTATTTGCTTTGTTTTAACTAGCCTTTTACTGAAACTTATTAAGTTATTTGGGCATGTTTATCTAATACACCTTGGTATGTACTGATGTATTTAATCTACATGAAATAAAAGAAATACATTAAACTCGAAATAAATTATAAAAGCCATATGATATCATGATTAGTACGTTGATAATAAATAAAAAATGTATGAAGCATTCCAAAATATTATTGAAAACAACAGTTTTCCAAGAGATCTTTGAAGCCAAAATTCCGTCCAGAAGAGGTTCAACTACTACTGTTTATTGTGGATTTTTTAAGATAAGGATAAAAAAAATAAAATTAAGCTTTTTTGTTTTTTTCAGATTTTTTACAAATTCCAGTTGTTTACTTAATTTTTCACGAAATTCAGACAAAATTGTAAACAAGTTTGTTTAACAACTAGAATTGTTTTGTAAACTAGTTTTTCTTCTATGTAAACAGCACTTTGAGATCTTGGTAACGAAGTCGTGGTAAAGCGGATTTATTTCTTATCGTGCGATCAGTCAAATAATGCGTGCACACGGGAAGGAAGTGCTGGTGGCCCTCGGAAATTTAAGGCTTTTCCCATTGTTTCAGAAGTCCTGATGACCGGCTGTCGTCAAGTAGGAATCTGCAACCTTATAGTGGATTACCAATTATCTTGTCGTCCTATTGTCCTTAGATCAAGTGTCTGTCTGAAAAAGTGAAGGTAAGTCTCATTCTCCCTGCTACCTTGACCAAATGTCGCGAACCGTGTGAGGCTTAACAACGACCCATTGGGTGGATGGATATCTGACCATGAACAAAGAACACTTACATATGTGACACAGAATAAGATATGCTACACAGAAGCAATAACTTACACGCATAAATGCATGTATATATACACTAAAACTTTATAATAAACTAAACTGTATCTTAAAACCTGCTGTTATTTAGTTGATGTTTGCAAGACAGTAGTGCTTTTTTTCTTTTTTAGTGACTATGTAAAAACCTATTTATCTATCTAATTCGAATTTTTATTCGATGTGGCTAAAACGTTTGTAAAACCTTAAACTATGTTCGATTTAAACCAACGACATTAGTTATATTTTGTATTCTACTATACAATATAAATTATATCTCATAGATTCATTTTAGTTGGAAATGTTTAACAGGCAGATTATTTACAATTTTGGAGCATTCTTTTCTTTGTTTGTTTACCATGATGAAAATATATTGGAAATATGCTAGTAACATACAAACATCATGCTTGTGTTTTCCATTTGAATATAGCGAAATCAATCAGCAAGTATAGACGCAATTTAAACTTTTTTGAAGCATTTGTGGATAAACTATAAGATATTCAATATTTATTTCGACTATAAATACTAAGATACCTCAGAATAACGATGTAGACTTGCTCTCGTAACGATATATTATTTCTCTGTTAGATAACTTTAAAATAGTAAAATCTATACAAAATTACAACGGTATATCCTGTGAAAACAACGTACGATTAACATTGTTACTTTAGTTTCTTTTCTGACCTATTAAAGGCAGGTAAGCAGGGATTTTTAAATGATTTAAGAACACTCTCATGCGACGACTCCAACAATAGTTGTGTTAATTATTTTCGTAATGTTTTTAAATGTTTATAAAAGACGCAACTCATGCCAAGAAACTACCGATTCTCTCTCTTTGGTGCCCCCCAGTGGCTCAGCGGTATGTCTGCGGACTTGCACGCTAAAATCCGGGTTTCAATAGCCGTGGTGGGCAGAGCACAGATAGCCCATTATGTAGCTTTGTGCTTAATTCAAAACAACAACAACAACTCTCATTGGTTTCACTGATCAAACCTTACACAAGATATAAATCACCATCATCTGTCTATATGATTTTGTTATTTTTGGATAGATAGTTTGATTAAAGGCATACATAAGGGATACCTTAGTCACAGGCAAAAACTGTCAATTCTTTTGGAATTGTAAGTCACTATAAACAGAAAACAAAATATTTCTGGATAACTGCATGAAAAACATTTACGGCAAAATAATTATGTCACATTAAATTTAAAATCATTCAGTAAACAAGCCACTTAAAAACAAGAACTTTATGCGAAATCAATGTAACAAAAGTCAGTTCTTTATCTGTTTATTCTGTTGTCAGTAAGGTCCAGACATTACAAATCCTTGTGAAGAAAAAAATCTATCTATCTGTTCTTTTTCTATAAATAGACAGTTTCGCAAAAACTAAGCACCTTAAGTTCTAATGAAATCCACTTCTCGCTGTGAACAGTTGCTTTCATTTAACAGAGTTAAAATAAATCATCCACAGTCAGTATGATGAGACGATACACTGAGATCAAAACCATGGACCACTAGTACCTGTAGACCTTATTTCACTGTGTACGAATATTTAAAAGATAAACATTCATAATAGTTTCAAACGTAACTTCACGTGTTAATCATTTATATTTAATTCAATTTATTTAAGTATCCACAGTGGAAGAAGATTAGAAGCTACAATGTATAATCGAATTATTTATAAACACATTCATGTGCTTAGATTCTTATGTATGAATATTAACTGTGTTTACGTTTCATAAGTATTACATTTTCAGTAGCTTTAATGATAACCGAAATTCTCCAAAATCTAGGATTGACCACGTGTTCACTTAAAGTGCTTGCCATGTTGAGTTCGTTATAGTTGTCGTTCAAGTCTAGGAACGAAATTCTGGGTATTCAGTGAAATTATTAAAATAACTTTTAATAGAATAAAGTAAATACACAATTTTTTTTTAATTTCGATTCCCTCTCTTTGGATTAGTGTAAAGGAAATGTTTAAACATATTATTTTATTATTTGTTTAGTAAAAAAAATTGAGAAAAGATTCCACGAGTTCAAGCGTCAAAATAATGTCAAAAACTTGTTAATTGAAACCCAGAAAATTATACAAATATCATCACGTAACTGTTTTTTATCTATGCATACAACATAGCAGATAACTATTGAACGAACCGTGGCCTATTATTTATACGGTTGCTTCCTCACAACACACTCGTTTTGCAGTAAAATCGACTTCCTGATAATGTGATACATCCTGACATGTTTGTAGTTTTAAATGAACAGCATTTCATTTATTCAGTCACGTACGGATAAAAATTATAAGGTTTGTGATTAGAATTGTTAAAGTGGGTCTTTACGTATTAAAACAACACCAAGGTCAGTATTCCTATTTTTTAACATCAAAACTGCAAATCACATAAATAAAAATTCTTAATTTCTATTATACAAGCTATTATATCAAAATGTGTTTGTTTGCTTCGTGATGGATTGTAATTAAGTTACCCACTAATTTTTACAAAAGGAAATTTATGCGCTTAGAGTGAATCTATTTCATAAGTAAAAATAAAAATAAAAATTATCGAAAATGAGCATTTGCAAAACTTGAACAGAATGTGCAAAATGCGTTACATTTGTTACAGTTGTGGCATACACGACGCTAAAAGGTTATTGAAACGTAAGTTTGGTTTGAATTTTGCGCAAAGCTATATGAGGGCTATCTGCGGTAGCCGTCCATAATTTAGTAGTGTAAGACTAGAGGGAAGGCAGCTAGTCATCACCACCCACCTCCAACTCTTGGGCTACTCTTTTACCAACGAATAGTGGGATTGATCGTCACATTATAACGCTCTCACGACTGAAAGGTTGAGCATGTTTGGTGCGACGGGGATTCGAAGCTGCGACCCTAGAATTACGAGTCTAGCGCCTTAACACTCCTACGAAAAAAATATTTACATCCACTAAAGTGATATCCTTAGTGGATGTTTTAAAAAAAATTAAATATTATTTCGCAAATGTCTGAAAAGTCAAAATATTATTGCTCCTTAAAATATAAAGGGATAGGATCAGTTAATGGCAATTTCATTTAAATACAAAATTATTAGCCTCATATTAATAACCTTTCAAGTTGCTCTGGGGCCTATTAGGCCCCAATTTTCGTAGGAATGTTAACCATCTGGTCATGCCGGTCCTGAAACGTAAGTTGAGAATAAGAAGCTGTATTGATATACTTATTAATGTTATGTCATATTAGTGCTGCGTCATTCAGAACATTGTAACAAAATCAAAATTTAAAAACTGAGTTTTGGGAGTCAACTGGGAAGAAATGTAGTTGTCCGTTGGACAATCTACAGCTAATGTGTATGTAAAAAAACTGTCAGTCAAAAAAGAAAAATCCACATATCATTACATTTTTGCCAGGCCAGGAAGGTTCCAGTAAAATTATCATTTGATTTCTTGTTCCAAAAGTGATGAGAAAACAAAGTTCTTTGTGCTTTATCACTGTATTTCTGAAAATAATCATTGTGGAATAGAACAAATAAATGTTATTTAGAAAATTGAAATTATTTAAATAAATAATAATTTTATCATGTTGTGTTATACGTTAAAGTTAATATATTTTCTAATTTAAAAATTCATAAGTTGGGTTGCAATCTTGTATCAAATTTTTATTCATAGTTTACGTTTACGTGTTTTAAAGTTGTATATTTTTATTCGAGATTGGTTGGCTTTAATATATTCCACAAAGTTACTTATGTTCTAGAAGATTAATCGTACTTTGTAAGAATGACTTTCATTCGCAAATACCGCGGTGTATTGCAATAGGTCAGTGAATTCCTGACCACCAAGCAGTGCAATGTATTGTGGTTGGACTAATGGCTGAACGGACACATCTATCATATTCTTTTCCAAAGAAGTGTATTTGTATAGAGAAATTAATAAACCATGTAGGACTGAAAGAAATATTTCTAAGAATCGCCTATCATATTTTACAAAGGAACATAAAAATCTCGTTCAGAACGGGCTCATGAACCAGTCCGAAGCTAAAACACAAATCGAAAGTAATGGTTAAGAAAAGGAGTCTATCGACTTATTAGGGGCCACTAGGATTAAGATTAATATGCCTGTTAAGTCTCAAGTTAACGAACGATGAAATTTCAAATGTTCGTAACCTTCCAGCTACTCACTGAATTCAATAAATGTTTGCACGAGAAAATTGTGAAATAACTGGAATTGCATCAATTTCATTCGACCACGTCGGCAAATCTCCCGTTCCAGCAACAAGAGAATTTCATGTTGTTGTTGTTGCTGTTTTTACTACCTGAATGTGATCCGACATACACATACAGTGGAGTGCAAACCTAAAGTCTGTTAAAGTGTATGTTGTATAAAATTGGCTTGTTACTGTTAAACTGATATATCATACAATATTACGTACTCACGACTATAGAACCGAGTACGGTGGACCATATAGGAACTAGTTCAAACTAGTTCGTAACACAGACCTTCGATTTTTATAAAGTGCCGTTGATTCCTGTTTAGGTATGGCGATGCTCAAAGTTAATGTCACATATATATATTTATTTACTTGTGACAGAGCTATGGCCTAAACATTTCACTACATAATAGTAGCTTAGTAAATGTTACAAACAGTATCGTATACTTGTATCGAAGCTAAATGAAAACTTTCGCTATAAAGGTTAGTGACAAGTGTAAATGTTAAATATACCTTGCTGTTATCGTGGTAAGATTAGAGATTTTTAATGTTATGCTGTTCTAGTATGGAAACTAAAAAAATTAGATGTGTTATTTTTTGCTGATCCTAAATTTTTTGTTACTAATATTACATAAAATTGATGATACACCTTCCACGTATTTCTTCTGACTTCATGTAAACGACACGTTTGTAACTATATTTCAGTTGAAATAAAAGAAATTTTAAGAAAGTTAGCTTAATACTATAGTAAAATGTAAGTTCTTTCAATTTAATATTTTGTGAAAGTTCAAATGTTTAAATTGAAATTAAGATAAATTCTAACCACAATACCGTTTATAAAATACACGAAACAATACTATACGAAGCTGAATAGTGAAAAGAAAGCTTATTTAGGCAACTAGTGACTATTATTTAATTTTTTATTATCATGGTTTGTTTAAAGTATGAATACAAATTGTCGTGCATTAATGTTTACAATGAGTTCTTCAATAAGAGAGTATCGTGGTTGGTGTTATTTTACAAAACGTTGATGTTAAACTGAAAATTAAGAAATCTAAACACACGTTTTATATTAAGAGCTGTTACTACTTCCCGTGTTGAAAGATACACGTGTAACTCGTATAATAGTGATTTTCGTTGTGTGTTTTCTATAATAAAAATCTTTGTTACTCTTTTCCATATTAAAAGATGCAAAAAGTAGGTCGTATTGTAGCAAAATACGAAATATTAGTAAACTGTTTTTGATGTTAAGAAGTATTTGTAGGAGCTCTTAAGTTAAGTATGCAATATTAGGCAATTTCGGTGGTTTGTCCTAGACTAAGAATTGATGCTCATTTATCTTGAATTAAGTTATGTATATTATATTTCCACAATATTTCTGCCTCAGGTTGGACTTTCATTATGAGATTTGTGATGTAACGTCTCAAAATAAGAGACATTGGTTCTAGATTAACAAATTTTAAAGTTAATTTTATGCTTAGAGCTGGTTATGATAAAAGTCACTAGATGACTAAAGATGAATAGAAAGTTTTAAATTTAGGGACTCTTTCTGCTGCTTTGACGTAGTCATAAGACTTATGACCACAATACTAACTTGAGAAAAAAGTGTGTAGATTTTATTACCAAACGCTAATTTATTTCGGCTCCAGGTATATTCATAAAGTTTTAAAAAATATTTTATTCCATGTTCTCACGAGTCTTACGTAATGCATTGATCTTCAAGTACAGTTACATAGTATTAACCTCCCTTACAATTTCATGTTCTGTTTGTGCAACATTTTCTCTTCTATTTTTACGACTCCCTCTGTTTGTTGTTTGAATCGAATGGTTGCCATGGCAAAATTTCCAAGAACGCTGAATCTGGAATAACTAAAACGCGTTAGTTGTCGCATGCTTAAGACATGACTGCTTGATTAATAGTGTTTCTTAAAGCACACGGAAATATGCTGAGGAGAACAACAACATAACGTCACCAGAAGGTCGCATGTCACAGAAGAATGCCGAATCACAACTCCGGGCGCCGTGTTACACTGTTGTGGACATGCTGGAAAGCAAGGAAACTAGAGTCCACATTACTTCGATTGTGCGTGTATGCAAAACTTGACTCATGCGGCAAGTCGTCATGCTTCAATGATAGTGATATATTCCGCATTACTTGTGCAAAATAATATTATTTTACTCTATTAGACTAGTAAACAGCACGCAATTCATTTTTACGCACCTTCTTACGTCCAACGCGTCAGGATTGAAAGAATAATCACCTACATATTAATGTAGTTCACTGATTTTGTTAAAGCTCATTACATTAATAAAGTACTGTGATCCAATAATTTGTTTATCTTTCACTTACTTCATGTACATTTCATAAGGGTAGAAAAGGTTAACCTGAAGATGACCTAGGAAGGTCGAAATTTTGTTCTCTGCTTTATTAATAAAAGTGTTAATACCCGTACAAGGGGTTCTAAGATACAAGGTTAACCTTTGTCAAACTTCACAAGTATAAGAATATAAGTAAAAACAGGAGTTCAATGTTTAAAACAATGATCAAAGTAATGTAGAAGGGATTTTCTCAGCATTTGTTCTGAAAGAAGTATGGGATATGTGCCTATATAATATTATTTTTGTGTCAGTTTTCAGGATTTGTAGAACAGATATACAGGTAAAAATCCATTTATTGTAACGATACCAAAAAAATTCCAGAAATCATAATGTTTATTTTAAAATTTCATGCAAGATAAACAAACGCTACATACACGTTTTCATCTCTGATTTCGAACTCATAAACGAGATGACATGTAGAACATCAACAGCTCTAACAATCCATAAGATGACATGTAGAACGTCAACAGTTCTAACAATCCACGAGATGGCATGCAGAACGTCAACAGCTTTAACAACAACCCACGAGATTACATGCAGAACGTTAACAGCTCTAACAACCCATAAGATGACATGTAGAACGTCAACAGCTCCAACAACACTTGGGTTACTTTTGTAAGATCGAATAGTAGGATTTGACCGTCACTACTGTGCATCCATTGTTCTAGCCTTGTCTGTTTAAGCCAAATTTCCAGATACATTAACGTTACCCCAGAATAAAATGTTTTTTTCTGTAGTATTTTATTCATAGGCAACATTAACCTGCCGTAATATTTAGAGCTGGCGAAACAGCCAACGAATAAGGATTGCATTTGTATAGCTACCCGAGTTATTATTTTTATTGAAAATATGGCATATATTCTTTAGCACTTAATGCATTTTTGTAACACACAGAGAAACATCTTAGCTTTAACAGTCGTAGTTTTACTGGCTACAAATATAATGCATGACAATTATAAATTGTGCTTAAAATAGAGTTTTATTTGCTACTGGTGTTTTCTCATTTCCTTACTCACATTCATAACCGTTAAAAGAGGGCTTAAGAATTTTAGACACTGAACTTAAAATGCTTCTGACTTAATTTATTGCCTAAACATAAGATGTGTGCTTGTTGACAGCCTCGAGTGCTTCTGACTAAAACCACATTATAGGCTTGCTAACAACCATAAATGTTTTGACTTAAGTCACCACCTAGACCTACACTGTGAGCTTGCTAACAAGCATAAATGTTTTGACTTAAGTCACCATCTAGACCTATACTGTGAGCTTGCTAACAAGCATAAATGTTTTGACTAAGTCACCATCTAAACCTACACTGTGGGCTTGCTAACAACCAAATTTATGAACACAGCTGCACGCAATGGTTTACCATTATAAATTGCAATTGACCAGTTGTATCTGGCCTGCCGGTTACTGAAGAGAACCGCCCCGGTAACGCCCCGTCGATAAGCGGGGAGATGATGAACGACATACCGGCAGTATGACCTTGTACAGCAAGCAGGTGATAGCAAACACCGTATTCGTGGAAGTAATTATTCCTCCCCTGCCACCGTCTCGTCACTACTAGCCTACCGGCTAATTTACTACAGGTCGGGCAGTCGACGAGATGGACACGCTAGTAAACAAGGAATTCGTGTATTTTTCATCTATTTGTTTGGGACTAGGTAACCTGAGCCGTGTAACGAAGTTTTCTTTGTCGAAATGAAAGTTATACTGTAACTCTTGCTTTTATATCTAAAATTAAACAATAAATAAAGTTTCTGAAGTTTATTTAATAAATATGAATCACAATTCGTTCATTGTAAAGAATAAAATATTGCTCCTCCAAAAAAAAACAATTAATAAAATACTGCTCCTCCAAAAACAACTTTTTGATATGTGAATAAAAAGCTAACGTTTTAAAATATTCACAAGAGTTTTTAAGAATTATATCTGTTATAATAAAAAAAGAAAAAAATATTATTTGAAAAATCTTTGAACAAGTAAAAATATATATCAACTCGTTTTTAAATCGTCTATCAGAATCAAGTGTAACTGTTTGAAACAGTAATATGAGAATATAAATCATGTGCACTGTAGATATCAGTGTAATATCAGATATGTGTGTAGTCAGTAAAATAGTACAAATAGATCAGTTAATTAAATGTGTTATTAGAAAAGGATCTGTATTATTTAGGACAGTTTTGTAAGGTCAGATGTTTCATTGTAAACAGTACTGAACTCTTTAAAGAATATTGTGACGTCAGCTACGAGAAGAGAAAATAAAATAACAGTCAATACGTCATGTCATGTTAATCAGATATTAAAATAGTTGGTGTTTGTCGAACAAATATAGTACGTTATTTCATTAATACCTCATGTCTTCCAGAAATATTTTTAATAAAAGAAGGAATATATACACCTTATATCCATCTCAAGATTCGATTATTGACCGTATAAACAAAACATGTCGCTAACGTGTTTTTACTAGTTTTGCTGAAAGTTAGAATGTTTTATCAAGTTGTTTGAATTGTTTTACATAAAGACTAAGGTATTTTTCTCATTGTTTTTCTCTTTCATATTTTGTTTATTTGGTATCTCATGTTTCGTAGTTTGAGCAAAATAATTTGCACGAATATCGAACTCGCATTTTGTTTCGGCCTTGACAATATTATCAACAATATGTGTCAATGACCGAATCTTTAGGCCCCCCAGTAGCACAGCGGTATGTCTGCGTGGTGGGCAGAGCACAAAGAGCCCATTGTGTAGCTTTGTGTTTAATTCAATTCAAATCTTCAGATCGGTATAGAGTATGCGTTACTTCATATTTCATTTTATCAAAAGCAACAATGATTTTCTTAACAATTCAGGCCTGACATGAGCAGGTGGTAAGGCACTCAACTCGTAATCTTAGGGTCGAGGGTTCAAATCCACGTCGCATCAAATATGCTTGCCCTTTCAACCGTGGGGACGTTATATGTGTGGGTCAATCCCACTATTCGTCCGTTAGTAAAAGAATAGCCTAAGAGTCGGCGGTAGGTGGTGATGACTAACTGCCTTCCCTCTAGTCTTAAAGTGCTAAATTACAGACATCAAGCACAGATAGCCCTCATGTAGCTCTGCTCGAAATTAAAAACAGACAAATAAAGCCTCCAGTATAACGGATTTATAATGCACAGCTCAACGGAAATTGTTTCTGTACATATGTAATTTATCACTTTATGTACTTATTTGATTATATTATTTTACACAACTTAAATTACGCAAAACATACTCACAATGCTTTCTTTTTAATGCAGTCAGACGTGAAATATACTTAATGATGCAAAGTTTTTGAGAAAAAAATGGAACCAAATGTTATTTGAGCTCAGTAAAACCTTATGAAGCTATATTTACAATGTTACTCGATATACAATTCTCTTTACAATGTATTTCCAAGTCGTCCCTTACTAAGACAGCTGTAAGTCTATGGATTTACAATGATAAAATCAGGGGTTCGATTCCCCTTTGTGAATACAGCGGGAGCCTTAGATGGTTTTGCTATAAAAAACACACATCCAAAACATACATTATCTAATAACAGTGGAAGTGTACGAAATTAATATGCTGAAATCCGGAACTGGTGGACAGAACGTAAAAAGCCCATTGCGTTTCTTTGCGCTAAAACAACAACTTTACAATGTTTTGTTATTAAGTGACATAAAAATAAATGCGTCTAACTTATGATGTTTTAACTTCAAAATATTTTGTTAATAAGTGGCATCAAAATAATTACGTCTACCTTTTAATGTTTTAACTTTACAATGTTTTGTTAATAAGTGACACCCCCCAGTGGCTCAGCGGCATGTCTGCGGACTTACACGCTAAAATCCGGGTTTCGATACCCGTGGTGGGCAGAGCACAGATAGCCCATCGTGTAGCTTTGTGCTTAATTCAAAACAACAACAACAACTAATAAGTGACATCAAATTAGATACGTCTACCTTATAATGTTTTCTTACAGGACAATGTTTCACAATCTACGTTTACTTGTTGACAAGTAACTTTCAACTAAATAAACGTATCTTATAATGTTTACTTACATGGCAGTGTTACACAATATATATTTGTTATAGAATGTTTTGCTGATAAATGACGCCAAAGAAAATAAATTTAGTTTGTAATAATTTATCTCTAAATAAAGCTATAAAAATATACTTCGGTATAAATACTTCAATACAAAACGTTTAACATACTTAGAATCTAACCTCCTAACTACCAATATTATAACACCTTTACCATGAGTAAATATTATTGCATAATATCACAGATGTTTTCTTCAATAACTTCAATCAACCATCCTGAATTCCTTCCATAATTGCCCCTAAGTGGACTGCTAGAAACCGGGTTTCGATACTTGTGATGGACAGAGCACAGACAGCCTATTGTATTGTTTTGTGATTGAATAAAAACAAATAAACCCCTAACTGTTATCATATCCTACTGCTAACAATAGTACGGCTTCAGCGACAACATCCTCTAGTCATATAAACATTTTTTTTCGTATATATATAATTCCATTCTTTTCTTGTTTTCCCATTTTCCCTTCCTAATTCATGACCTTTTTCTCCTTTCCCATAGCCTAAAATTCTTACCGAACTTTCAAAATGTCATTATTATTCTGTACCCTTTGGACAAAGATTCGGAAAAGTATTGGCCCCTGTGTTTACAATCCACTCGAACACAAAGTTACCATAAAATCGCCAATGCAAAATTTTTTGAATTTCGCGCAAAGCTACAAGAAGGCTATCTGCGCGAGCCATCCCTAATTTAGCAGTGTAAGACTAAAAAAAAGGCAGCTAGTCATCATCACACACCGCCAACTTTTGGGCTACTCTTTTACCAGCGAATAGTGGGATTGACCGTCACTATATAACGCCCCAACGGCTGAAAGGGCGAGCATGTTTGGCGCGAATCGGGCGCGAACCCGTGATCCTCGGATTACGAAGTGCACGCCTTAATTGCGCTAGGCCATGCCAGGCCCTATAACGATAGAAATCTGGTTTCAGTACCTGTGGTAGGCAGAGCATAGACAGCCTGTTGTTTAGCTTTGAGCTTAATTTTTAACAAACAAACTTCTCCTCGTGGTAAGTGATGTGAATTCATTATTAATAATAGGGCGTCTCAAGGCGTGAAAAGTTGCTTCCC
Organism: Carcinoscorpius rotundicauda; assembly: GCA_011833715.1. Classification (NCBI taxonomy): domain Eukaryota; kingdom Metazoa; phylum Arthropoda; class Merostomata; order Xiphosura; family Limulidae; genus Carcinoscorpius; species Carcinoscorpius rotundicauda. The sequence continues at coordinate 95,513,406 of CM022392.1, read as the reverse complement.
GTATATTTAATCGTAAAAAAATGCTCATAAAAATTGCAAGACATAAAATGTGAAACCGCAAATCCATAAGCATCTTTGCACGAACACAAATAATCTTTAAGCCAAATTTGATGAAGCTCTACAAAAAGGGGGTGAAGTAATGGTAAAGAAACCTAAACATGTCCATAAAAATTGCAAAACCCAAAAACTAAAAATTTTTACCCCCCCCTAGCATAATGAAGCTTCATACCAAATCTGGTGATGATCCATCCAGTATAGGTGAAGTAATAGAAAATCACGCACGAAAAATTGCACATAAAAACTACAAAATGCAAAATTGAAAATGCACAAGCAACCCCACATAGATCTAATGAATCGATTCTGATTAAAATCCACTCACACCCCGCAAAGTAGTTACACGGACAGACAATAGACAATAATATTGTACTTATATAGATTTGATGTTTATCTTCATTGAAGCATCGTATTTTTAATATTATGTTTGCTTATTGAGAATTAAGCAAAAAACCACAGATGTTTGTGTTCTGCCCACCAGGGGTATCGAAACCACTAGGAGGCTTAAAATTATGTAACATTTATTAATATAAAAACAGTATTGAATGTGAATATAATAACGTGTAATAACAATTTTCACAAGGCTGCTCTATTTTTAGTTTCTAATATATATGTATGTTATTTATATTTTACAAGATTTAACGCATAACCCAGGCGTTAAACTGTTAATTTAAGGACCTATAAATATTACATAATGTTGAAAGTCTCACTTTTTGTACTCATTTAACATGAATATTAGGCTATTTATTTGTTTTTATTTTACTAGTTTATTCATTAATCATTGGTTTCACATTAAGTTCCCTTATTAAAAACCAGTACCATACAATGTACTACTTTACGTCTCAGGCTAGACACTTCTGGTATAGAGGTGCATACAATTATACCTCAAGATTAGTTTTTTATCTGAACGCTGTTGTTTCTTTAAAACTCGATGGTTACTAAACAAAAGCAAGGGAAAAGATTAGCTTTGGTAATTACATATAGACTCAAATCTTATGTATAGTTGAGAGCTCTATCTTCATTCGACTTTCATGCCCAATATTCATTACACTACCTTGAATAAAGCCTACCATTGAAGAAACAGACAAGAATAAATTATTAAATTTAAGCTATAAGTTATGCAGCAGTGAAGTCGGAATTGATATCATAAATATATGCGTGTACTAGATAAGATAGTGTCTTGTTCTCAGTCGTATAAGTACATCCATGGTGCCTCGTTGTTGTTGTCAGCTTGCATTTTCTCAACAGACCGACGAATTTTGATGAGTAAGGACGTTGATTGATGTCAGTAATTCCAGCCAGTAATTGGTGTATTTGCATGTAGATTTCTAGTGATTAACTTTAGTCTTAACCGCTGTTGGTAAAACTACTACATAAAGTCTCTGAAACAAAAATGGAAGAACTTTGAAGAAGCACATTTGTAACCAGTGCACGCAGACAAAATATTGAATAAATGTTAAATGGAATGTATAAGATATAGTGATATATAAATATATATATATATATATATAGAGAGAGAGAGAGGTTTAACAAAACACACTAAAAAGATAAGCTCGCAGAAATGTTGACACGAAGAAACTAATTAATTGATGACCTTAACTTGATACTGAGAAACGGAAGAAGAAAATAAAAAGCTATATGGAATTGAATTTTATAATAGGAGTTTCATGTTTTTTCATTACGCGCTCTACATTAAAGGATATGCGTAGTTCATGAACATACATTAATTTTTTTCTGGTCAACTATAATTATTCAGAATATGTACAGAGGTTAACTACGTAATGCTTAAACAAATTTTTATTATGAAATCGTTGAGTCACGTGACAATAATAATCAATATAAAGCCGAGATGAAACGGTGTGTGTCAGAACTACATTAAGACATTGTGTGGCGTTTGGAGGGAGTGTATGTGTATTTTTCTTATAGCAAAGCCACATCGGGCTGTCTGCTGTGTCCACCTACTATAGGAAGTGTGAAAAGCATTTATCGCTTTGAAATAGAAATGTTACAGCAAAATTTTCATACACTCATTTTGGTATTAGAATTTTAGCAAGGTATTGTCAAAACATTTCTCGTATTGTATGTGTTATTCAGTAGACCAGAAGACCTGTTATCATTATAGTTATAATATGGGTAGGGTTTGTTGTGTTTCTTTTTCCGGTAGTAAAAGTAACTGTAAAAGTGGCATCCTAGATTTGTGATGGAACTTTAGAGATTCAATAATAGGACAAAAAAGACAACTAGACAAGCAGACGAAAGCAGAAAATAATTCCACTTCGCGACTAATAAGATATTTATAATCCTAGCAACAACTACCGTTTAGAAATCTAGCAACGGTTCCCATAGTAACTTGACCTGCTATAGAAAAATAAATCTCTAAGTGGATGACGTGTTGAGTGATCAACTCCATATGGTAGTCGTGGCTCATGTAGTTGACTGGAGAAGCTACATTGTCCAATCACTGAACTTGGAACAAAGGCAAAGAGGTGGATTTATCAAGAATACAGGATGTTGTTTGGTATTAGACGTGGTGGTGGATAGAGAGTTTCTATAGCAAATATATAAGTTTATCAAACATAAAGATATAAGGCTGACCACAGGAATATTTTGAACATAGAGAAAATGCATATAAAAGTATTTAGAAAAATTGTATGCGCTTATTAAACAAGTAGTTTCTTTAATCTAATTCAAACCCACAATATACTTTTCAATTATACGATAGATATTGTAAACGAACACGAAATCTTCAGGTTGTTATTTTGATTTAAAATAAAAAACTATTAAGTATTATATAATATGTCATCGTATATTATCTAATATCACAGTGTCTGAGCTTTTTTATACAATAGACATCAAAACTATCTCTCAATAAGAAATAATTCGTTTTACTCGCATTCATCATGTCTTAATTACAATGTTTTCAAAACTAACAAGCCTGAATTATATATTTGAATATACATATTAATTTAACTTTCACAATACAAACTATAAACTTCTGTATTCTATCGAAAAATGTTTATTAAGAAAATCTGTGTGCAACAAACTGAATTTGACAAACATACACAAATAATAAACAAGGTGTTTGGAATTTATCTTAAATAATTTTGAAATTGTAATAAATATTCAGGGTTAAGATAACATTTGCTGTTTGAGATAACTGACTGTTATACTGAATTTTTAACTCCTTTCTTAGTTTCCAATGTTGCATCTTTAGTCATCTGTTTAAATATATTGTAAATCTCACACTTCACAGAAGTCTCTGCTTGTAAATGAATAACATAACCAGGTCTTTCAAAGTATGTATTACAGTCGTATTTACAAATAAGTAAGAAAAACATATGAAACGTACTTCAAACATTTTCCACTCAAATAAGATATAACACACATCAGAGATTACGTTTTGTGCTTTTAGGAAATTTATATATTTTCACATTCATTAGAAAAATGTAATTTGCTTCTATTTATAATCAACAGATGAAACTGACAAAATTACCCATTATTTTTAGTACAAAGCAATAACCAGGTATAACATGTTTGCTAATAAGATGTAGTTAACGAAATACCAATGGCATGAAAACATTTTGGGAAAAAAATTATCCTATAGTTACTAGAGGCGTGCATGTAGCCTGAAGGAACAAAGTTCTAACTTAAAACAATATAAATTACAATAATGTATTTCACATAGGAATGTTTATAGAAACGCCAGTCTATAAAATTACATTAAGATATTACTGTCTGTGTTATTAATGACTAGAAAGTTGTTGAAACGTGGTTAATAACGTAAGTTTTTCATTTATGACTATTACTTCAGGTGCCCTGAAATTGGTACTGTTCCAAAGCTCTAAATACTTTCCTTTGTGCCTCGAGTAACTTTAATATCTCTTTAACGTTTCAAAACAACAACTAACTGAAACTTAGTAATTCGCAGCACAACACAGCTACTATGTTTGTTTCTGAATTTTTGCGAAAAGGTCTCGGAATGACTAGATGTACACAGTCGTACACTAACGGCCCAAATGAAAGACACAGAATTCCATATCCTGAAGTATATAAAATAATTATTTTTTTTGTTCGTAAAATAATTTCATTGTCTGAGCAAAACAAAACTCACAAAATGTAATACTAAATAGTTCCAGAAAGAAACAAACAATCAAATCATTCTTGAATCCCCTGTGTATAAAGAGCTTTCAATTCGGAAGACACGAACCAAGCCACATTATTTATACATGTATCTATGTGTAATAAAACTAAGAGGATATGTTAAGGTTTTTCATCTTTTAATGTTCAATAACGAGATTGCTAGTAGCCTTAGATGAAAGCAGCTTTACTTCTTTGTTATGTTGGTTTGGTTGGATTTCCGTACAAACCTACACAGGGGCAATCTGTGCATAGTCATCCATAAATTTGAGTGGATAGCCTAGATGGAAGGCAGCTACTTAACAGCAGCATTCGCTAACTATTATGTTATTTTTGTATGATAACATAATGCCGGGTTTAACATTCGAGTGACATAAACACATTGTTTTTTTGTTGTTTTTTTAATTTTGTGCCAAGCTACTCGAAATCTATCTGCACTATGTGTCCCTAATTTAGCAGTGTACAGACTAGAAGGAAGGCAGCCAGTCATCACCACCCACCGCCAACTCTTGAAATATTTTATCATACGAAAAGTGGGATTGAACGTCACATATTATAACGCCCTTACGGCTGAAAAGATGAGAATGTTTGGCATGATGGAGATTCGAGTGCTATAACCACTTGTCCGTGCCGGGCCGCAAACATATTAATTCCACTAATTAATGCTGCAGGATACTCGTTCTTATACGCACGAGATGGTTTATTCGATTTTTTGTTAAGCGCAAAGGTACATTATTGTCTATATCCACTGTTCCCACAGCAGGGATCGAGCCGTGAACTTAAGCTTATTCATGAACCACTAGACAGTAGGTGGGTGACTATGGCTATATACAGAATAAGCAATTGCATTAAGTTTGTTTTGGTCAGTTTGTTTTTGTTGTTTACACTGAATATTGTAACATGTTAAACACAAAGTACCTGGCATGGCAAAGAGGTTAGGGTGCTCGATTCGTAATCCGAGGGTAAAGATCCGAGCACCTGTTACACCAAACATGCTCGTCCTTTCAGCTGTGGGAGAGTTATGATGTGACAGCCAATTCCATTACTCGTTGGTGAAAAAGGAGCCCAAGAGTTAGCGGTGGTTGTTGATGACTAGCTACCTTCCCTTTACCCATACACAGCTAAATTAGGAACGGCTAGCACAGGTAGTCTTTAACTTTGCGCGGAATTCAAAAACAGACAAACAAATTAAACACAAAATTACTGAATATGATGTAATATTTGGATGATACCTCACTGGTAGAAAACAGTGTAAAAACAATTCGGTATTTTGTAAATTATGATGCCCTTGTGTAATTGTTATGTTACCAAAGTTTTTTTTAAGTATAGTATATTAATGGTGTTAGAATAATTATATTTTGTATAATGGTTACCTAATTTGCTTTCATTATAATTTTTCTATTTGATATTTTTATGTTTTGTTTTCTACAACTAGTTCTAAATATATTTAAGTATCATCATATGGAAGGACTTCCTGTTTCAGTGACATGTTTCTCCACAACTTACTGTATATAATCACCAGAACCATTGCAATATCATATTTTTGATTATTCTGTAAGTGTTTGGCTGGTTGAGCCTGAAGTCATTCATTTTTGTTGTATTAGCTGTATCCTTCTATGAAATTAAGAATTAAAATGTTCATTATAAAAAGCTTCAAATGTAGATTACATGTAATTCATATTTATAAGCAATGATGGATTATTACGTGTATTAATGTCATTATAATTTGCACATAGAAACATATTCATCTAATCATATGTGCTTTCTTTTCATGCCTTAAGTCTCATTTGAATTTCGGGCAAACCTACTCGAGAACTATCTGCACTAGCCGTCCCTAATTTAGCAGTGTAAGACTACAGGGAAGGCAGCTAGTCATCACCACCTACTGCCAACTCTTGGGCTACTCTTTCACCAACGAATAGTGAGATTAACAGTCACTTTATAACGCCCTCACGGCTGAAAAGGCAAGCATGCTTGGTGCGACGGGAATTTGAACCAGCGACCCTCAAATTACGAGTTGATCGCCTTAACCCAGTTGGCCTCCTAATCATAACCGAGTAATATTTACCTATAAGAATGCATCTGCGGCTAAACATGCGAGGCGTATACCTAGCAGTTACACGTTTCGAACCCGGGATTCTTTGACTTATTAGCTCGCCAAGCTAAAAACTAAGTCTCACTTGGACACTAGAAGTAATTTATAATCTTAAAGATAAATTTGACAATATTGATTCCTAACTGAACTTGATAATTCTTCACTATTTTACTCAAGTCATAAAATGTTATACTCTAACTTATCATGCTTTTATGGAATCCCTCTGGAGCCTATGGCTATCTTTACACTACAGTTTCTTGAATATTAAAAGCAAGTTCGATCCGGAAATGTTCAAAGAGGACGGGTTTGGACGTATCTGTACGAGACGACTTTGAGACAAGTTTTCGTTTGCTAACTGATAAATTTTTAAGTAAAATACAGCATCCTCAAGTCTTCATACTAGCAAGTGCTAAAGTTTAACCGTTGGGAGTAAATTCATTGTATATATATCAATAAAGGCACATTCTCAGCATCATTAATTAAGCAATTTTCAACCCTTCATGCTTCGACCATCACCTGTTTTATGTTTAGCTTTCAACTGGGATACGAATCATTTCACATGTGATTCAGTGTGGAAGGTTGGCCGTTAAGCTCGTGATGTGGTGTCACATTTCTTCAGTCACCTTACCACTTCAAAGCATTTTTTTGCAGCCACTAACTCTTGGGCTACTATTTTACCAACGAATAGTGGGATTGACTGTAACTTTAGAACGCCCCCACGGCTGAAAGGGTGAGCATATTTGGTGTGACGGGCATTCAAAGCCGCGACCCTAGGATTACGAATCGAACGCCTTAACCAACTGGCCGTGCTGGGCTTCATATCTAAGCAAAAACAATTTTAATTAATTTCTAACAACTGATCAGTTTTGAAAATAACCGAATACTGCTACTCTATTTCGGATAATTCAATTTCACATTGTCTTGTTTAAGAGTTTTAAACTTCCTTACATTTATTTAAACATTGAAGTAATGGATACACTTAATGAAACTAGTATCGTTAGCATTCTCATAAATTTCCTGTGAATTAAACGAAATTATCGATTTCTATTTAAAATTCATAAAATGAGTCAAGATGTTTCCGGTTGGTTTTCGTCAAAGTCCGTTTCAAAATCCAAGTGTATTATACTTGGTCTTATTAATTACATTCTTACAGTGCGGGAGAGTATTTTGATTTTCAATACTTCTCACAATGAAAAATATGCTTGTAAATTTGCGGAAGTATACAGATGGGGGAGTTTCAGTTTGAAAATCTTAGGACACTTAAAAAAATTGGAGTTAATGTTATATTCTTTGTGGGGCTCAAACTAATTTCGTACTTCATTTTCTAGTATTTAAAGGTTCTATCACAAATCTAAATACAAAAAACTATTAAGTTTTTACGATTTCAGCAAGCATGTGGCTTCACAATTTTTACATTATATTAATTCAGAACTTCGCGTGATCCTTTAATTTATGTTTTTGATAACGAAAAGTTTACTTTGAAAACACCTTTATCAATACATTAGATAAGCTTTCTGATATCATTGATGAAGTAACAGCAGACACAGAAATCACACAAGTCTAATCGGTTCCTCAAGTAATTGGTTAGTTCAAAAATACGTATTGACTAATTACTAAAATTCAGATAAATTATTCATGTCTGATAGTTAAAAACCAGAATGGTAGACGATGCAAAACCAACAATTTCTGAATAGACAGTATCCTAAGCGCCATCTCCCAAAAGTGACATATTTTGCGTGTTTTTTGAAAATGCTTCTAACCGAAAAGTTTCAGTCAATTGTTCATTTGTATGCAAGACCGATGTAGTAGTTGTCAATTTTTGGTCACTATGACAGTATATAATACGATCAAACTTTATTTTTAGATTTTTCATCACATTATAACGCCCCCACCGCTGAAAGGGCAATCATGTTTGATATGACGGGAACTTGAACCCGCGATCCTCGGATTACGAGTCGAGTGTCTTAACCACATGGCCATGCCAGGCCCATAAATTGGGTAGAGATATAAATCTTACCATAATATAAAAATATGATAATGAAATTTAGAGAACCTGTAGACCATTTTTAATCGTGATACACTGACATGTGAAAAAATAAAAACAGTTATTTGGTTTACTACTTTGATGTCCACAATGGACAAAGTTTTTGAAAGATAAACTAAAATTTAAAAAAATATATATGATATTTACTATGTAATTATTCCTTTTAGTAAAAAAGTGTTAAATTACAAACATCACTTTAACGTATAATTAATACCTTTAATAAAAGTGCGTTATGCGTGACGTTATTTCTGAGTTAACCAAAATTAGCACAAGCTTCACAGTATAAAGGTACTAATATAAAAGATTTAATAATAAAGCTAAATACTTTCATATTTATCGAGACCAGTCGTTGTACCAAAATGCCTTAAACGACAGCTTAACAAACACACAATTTTAAATTCATTGGAAATATATAATGCGAAACAATGTTTATGTTATTTAACTCCGAACGCTTCCAACTTTATAAAATAACCCTTCGTCATTGATAATTTTTAATTATCGATTGTAGTGTTTCTTGAACTTGAAATATTCTATATATTTTCTTGTTAAAGCCATTACATGTTAGATACATACTTTACTGAAACGGTTCTAACACCACTTACGTGTATCGACACTCTTGACTCCTCAAAACTAGCAGAACGTTTCTATTAATACAAAATGCTTTCTTTTCTAATATAACTCTGATATTATTGTACAAAAATCTTCCTACATTACACTTAATGCAGTCAGTCAACTGTAATCATCATTTGTTGGAATTTGCATGCAATTTATAATTGTTTGTCTTCCTATGATGCTCGAATTCAATAAAACATTTATCTTACAAATAATTTTTGTTCTGGAATTAACCACAATGCTACACAATGTAATATTTGTGATCTGCCCATCAAGGTATTGAAACCCGATTTCTAGCGGTGTCAGTCTGCATCCATGTTGCTGTGCCGTTACGGGGGGTCAATAAATAACGTATGTATAGACAACATCAATGTTTCCATGACAAAATCTTTTTTTATAAAGATGGCTCCATTCACACCAGTTGTACGTTGTTCATTTCAACGATTAATATAACAACTCCACCCAACCCGAAATTCAAAGTATTTACATATTTAAAATCAATGTATTCTACAAACACAACAAAAACGTTTATTATCAGTTCCATTGTAATGATTAAAAATCAACTACAATCCCTAACAACCCAATGGACCACAGTGCTATTCATTGTTATAATATTTAGAACTTTATATGCTTTAACCTGAAAGCCATTCTTCGATGACATATTATTTAAATAAATATCTTGATTTATAACGTTGTTATTGATGTAATGGTCTCTTAAGAAAAGAAAAGAATAAAGTCTGTACACATATAATTCTGATGTTTTAAGCCAAATTTCATGGTGTTAAATTTAAAAATGCACGTATTTAATGAACATAAGCTGAAATCTGAAATATACACAGACTGGAAATATCCGGGTTAAACACAAATTATAATGGCATTAGGTTCGTTAATGTTTATTGGAAAATTGGTTCACACTTTATATCTATCTCCGATTTATGTCCAACTGTTATAAAATTGAGAAGCGAAAACGGTCTTATTTTCAAATGTTTTGTAATGAAAAGCACGTCTGCACACGTTTGGTACTGATTTGTAACCAAATATATTAACATAAAGAACAAGTTTTGATGAAAACTTTAAATAAAGGACGATCCAGCAACTTCTTGTTTTCTGATTTTATAATTTTTCTTAACTCATTTATCGTATTTACATTTGCAGGTTAATCGAGTATTTTTTAAAATTAACTACGTTTGAAATTCTAAACGCACAGCTTATTCACTTTCATTTCAATCTTTATTTAAATAAATATTTAGAAAAATAACAGACCTAACCTAAAGATGAAAGTCGGAATGATTTCTACAACAGGCAGTTGCCGTCCATTAAACTAACTTTTATCGTTATAGATGAGATTTTAGAGGAGGTTATTGTTTTTCGAATGAACTGTTACTTACCAGGTTTTATTCAACAGGCTGAAAAATGTACTTAACCTTGTGCACCCACCACCATGAACAAAATATAACTTTAAATATAACTCGGCCACATTTAAAAAACCTTATATATCAAAAATGACTGATGATGAGTCGACTATCACAATGTGGGTTTTATGAGGGCACCAATAGTAGACCTGTCCAAGAAAAGGGTGCAATAGAAGTTGCAGAATATTTTTTCGTGCACAAACAAAATGTGCTTAGTCAGGTAAATGCGTTAAGGGAAATGCATGACAAAACTGTGTATTACCATTAAAGTACTTTTATCCACAGAAGGGTAGAAACAGGTTTGGTTTGTTTTGAATTCTGCGCAACGTTACTCGAGGGTTACCTGCTCTAGCTGTTCATTATTTAGCAGTGAAAGACGCGAGGAAAAGCAACTAATCATCATCACCCACCAACAACTCTTGAATAGTTGGAGTGGCTATCACATTATAACACCCTCACGACTTCTGGGATTACATTACAGCTCTAGGGTAAGCTTGTTTGATGTAAAGTGGATTCGAATCCGCGACCCTATAAGCTGCATGTCAAGCGTCTTAACCGCTTGGCTATGCCAGACCAGAAGCATAATGTAAGATAAAACAGTTCACAGTTTGGAAGAACGAACAACTGCGAACATCTACGTAGGAGATGTGAATGCTATGGAGAAGTTGAAACTCATATTAGTGACACAATGTTAGACTTAAATTAATAGCAAGAATAAAGATGAAAACGTGTCATTGCAAAAGCGACCTCTAGTTTATTGGCTTTTCCACATAATATCCAACTATTGTAAAGTTTATAAGCGAAAACAGTCAGTTTCTGAAACACACCATTGAGTTCCATATGCACCTCAAAGTCACTTGTATTTTCTATTCTTGCCGAATAAAAATAAAACAGAAAATGTATGTCTTATGTAAATTTTCCTTAGAAAAAGACACGTTCAATACAAGGTAGCCAAATAAATTTGTTATTCACATTTATCTTTGTTTTTTTAATAGCGTAAAACTGAAATGCTTTTAATCACAATTTGCTAACTTTTGGGATTACATTACATATTTAGGCCACTTAAAACTTTTTACTTATTATGATAATAACAACAAAAATTCCTTAATTTTTCTATAACGTGGCAACACTCGTTCATTTTGAAAACATATACCTGTAAAATGATTATTCATTGTAAAATTATAAAGTAGAAATAACTGTAACATTATGAATCGATCATTCAAAAAATAAAACCAGTTAGCTTACCTTTTACAAACTTGTTATGTTAATGTTACTTTACCATAAATGCACTTCATCTACAGGATATCTCTTCAGTACATAATGGATACAAGCAAAGTAGAATCTTTAAATTTAACTAACAATAAAAAATAATTTTACCTTAAATTTATAACAAACCATTGAAATCGCAAGTGGATATGTTAGTGTATTAATGAAGTTACGTCCATTCTTGCTGAAAAGGTAACCAATAGTTACAGGTGAAACTGTCGCATTCTCCAATGTCGACTTTTCTTAAATTCGTTGTGCTAATGATGGAGCAGAAAAGAGTGTTATTAGAGTATGATACCTCCATACTTTCTGTTTTGTATCCCCCAGTGGTTACTTTGACTACAGTTTTTATGGGATAGCCAAATTTACTCTAGTGATTTCTCGGGTCAAACTTTATTTAGCTTGAAGTACCTTATGAGATTTTTTTAGCTCTAATGACGTAGTTCTTTGAAGCAGAGGATTCTTGGGTGGTGTTATTTCACTATATATCAGGTCATCCCATAAGCATTGTCCGAAGATTTAATACAGAAAGTGCATTATCATTTCTGTCTTTGTAGAAAGCTTTAATGACTAAAATACGTAGTAGGAACTAGCACAGAAGCTTAACTCAATCCATTCAATAGTCCGTCGTGATCTGCAACAACTTGGAAAGCTGTCAAAACTTAGAAATTGGATCCCCCATGATTTGAAAGAAGTCAGCCTTAGAAGAAGGATGGACATTTGCACTTCTCTGCACTCTCGTGAACTTGACTGACCTGTTTTGGACATGTGATATTTTATAAAGATGTTAAGCACCGCAAGCTATGGCTCAGTGCAGATATACTGGTTAAAGCACAGTCTAAAATGGACTTCCATCTTAGGAAGGTCTTGTTAAGGGTTTGGTGGGATATTGTTGGTGTGTTCCACGTTGCTGCCACTCAATGTAACGATTACACAGGCTTTTATTATCAAAAGTTAGAACGCTTGAATGTTGCACTGAAAGAAAAGAGGCCTGCTTTGAACGATCGTAAAGGTGTTTTCTTACACCAGGATAATGCACGGACCCATACAGCAAGGATCACATCTGTAAAGATTGAAGAGCTAGACTGGGAAAAACTTCCACATCCTTCTTATTATCCAGACTTTACACCATCTGATTATCATCTCTTCCGAAGTTTGCAGAACTATCTTGATGGAAAAAGTTTGGAACACATGAAGATGTCAAAACTACCATCTCTACATTTTATCTCTCCAAATCCCAATAATTTTATAGAAGTGACATTCAGAAGCTTGTGAATCGTTGGCAGGAAGTAATTAATAATAATAGAACATACATTATTGATTTTTGCTCTAATGTTTGTGCATCATATTATTGTTTAAACTGGTTGATTCATAGACTAAGCTGCTAGAACACGAACCAATTCAACTAGATCCAAGAAACACGATGACAATGAAATGTACCATAACTAGTTCTTAAATTGCTAACAGTTTGATGACAGTTTTGTTATAGATCTACTATGATTACAGAGTAGATTTTCTCAGTGTACACTGTACAAACAAGAGTTATAAGTTATCACTAAGTATATACTTTTTAAGATATCAAAAAGCAGCCAACAAACTGGTTCTTATCAACTTATATAGTACAGTTATGTACGATAAGTAATCAATCCAATCAAGAGTGTGATTCTCAAGTACACTAATTTTTAATATAAAAGTCTAAAGTTTCCTCAAAATGTAAGTCCAAGACACTAAAAAATAATTTAAACACAAACAATAATAGAAATTAAGTAAAGACAATAAGCATGGAAAGATAACATTCTTTATTGACACCAAAGTGTTTACGTTACCATACTAGCCTGGTTTCTCTTTTTTTAACTATTGCCTGGTTGTTGAGACTGAGAGCAGAAGGAAGCGCTAGAAGCCAAAACTCTGAGAAAAAAAATGACTCCACTTTCACTCCCAAAAGTTCTCGAATTACACACTTCAACCAATAGATTGAATACAGTTCTAAAAGCCATTTCAAGCTAATTTGCACAAATTTCTATATTACGTGTTTGAACAAACTACCTTGATAGAAGTCCATATAGAATACAATCTTACATGTTATCTCGTGACTCAAATAACAGTATGTAACTTTTACCCATGTAAAAGGAAAAACACATGTTTATGACCTTGTGAAATCCAGTCAGCATAAATGTGGTTTCTTACATGCTGAACCGTCAGTCATAGAAGTTATAGAAGAGTGAAATTAGTATACATTTCACTATCACAATTCCCTTATTTTTTGTAGCTCCTTGTCTTCTCAGTCCTGAAGTATAACCTTACTCGTACTTCAGGCTAAAGTTTTCGTTATGTTAATTTTTCTTTTTTGTAACATTGCTGTGATGTATGACTACTTTTCTCATTTACACTTTCACACATTCATGTGCACCAAACTTTCAGAAATCAGATATTTCATATATTTATACATTATATGCTTATGGAGCTGAACTTTTCATTTGAATATATAGATGTCAGAGAACAAAAGTTCAATCAGGGCTAAATGATGTAGCAAGCCTACATTTTATGGTTTGCACTGTACACTTATTAAAACGTTGAGGGTTATATGATGAAGTGTATGTCATCAACATCAACATTACTTGAAACAACACTGCAAGCTTTTGACTGTTGAAGTAAACTCCTTAATCTTTGTGGATCTTTTCAGATGTTCAATAGCATACGATCCGTTGTTTAGCGAATACAGACTGTGTTAGTATGTTAGCAAGTGCATAAGAGTTAACCGCCTTTAAAAAATAATCATTAATGACCAGAACATATCAATTACTTTTTGAGTGTCAAGCAGAGGAGTAGGTATAATGAGATTATTCTCCACGAAGTGTAATTTCATGCTTAAGCTTTCGCTGGAGTGGCTCTTTGATTTTTCTTTGGGTATCTTTATCTAGAATGAATGGAACGTATTCATGATTATAAGCCAACACTACTGCTTATTACTTCAATTAAGCTATACTTCAAGAACTGGAACATATGTCTGTATTATAATATCCATACAAAGCATAAGTCAGTAGATGCACATTTTGGATTATAATGCCAACTGCATTGGTGGTACAATCATGTTACATAGCCTAGAGAAACCTCGTTGACTCGTTAAGAATATGGATGTTGTATCATAATGTCTTACATCATTTGCTGCAGTGGAACCAGAGCAACAACGGATCCACCAGTCTTTGGTACTTGAGAGCACTGGCTTTGAAAGCTATTTTAAGGTTGGTACATTATCACAGTCACTATAGCTGCTGATTTCATGTTTTTCTCAAGCACATGGTTTGGCATAACCACTTTAAGTTGTATTGCCAATGAAACCATCTGCATGAGAAAAAAATATGTTCCTCTTTCCTGTGTGAGGCCTGGCATGGCCAGGTGGCTAGAACGTTCGATTAACAGTCTGAGGGTCGATGGTTCGAACCCCCTTCCCATCAGAAATGCTTGCCCTTTCAACCATGGGGGCATTTTAAAATGACGGGTCAATCCCATTATCTTTGGCAAAAGAGTAGCCTAAGAGCTGGTCGTGAGTGGTGATGACTAGCTTTCTTCCTTCTACTCTTACATTGCTAAATTAGGGACGACTAGCGCAGATAGTCCCCAAGTAGCTTTGCGTGAAATTCAAAAACAAACTTATCCGTGTAATGCCACATAGGTTAATTTATAGATACACTTGTCAATATTTACATCAAGTTTTCTGAATACATCGTAATAAATGTATACTCTTGTAACCTTTACACATCGTTTGAATAAGTGACGAAGTTATCTTACAATCCTCTCAGTTGTTGCCACCATAACTATTTTTTTATTGTCTTATGAGGCTGCATGTGAGATGAAGTTGTTTGATGTATCACTAAATTAACTTGGGATTGCTTATAGGTTTACTTATCATAATCTTGATCACGAAGATAAACAAAATCTAATTAATGCTTTTGCATCCTCCTCAATTCCACCCTAAGTATCATATAGTCTCCATGATACCACGATTTACAATGACGTTTCTGTAACAGAGAAATCTTTATTTGCATAAAACTAATAGATATATCTATCGTTTTTTTATATTCTAGCTAGATTTCTTTAAAAGTTTCGATATCCGTATGATGCTTCCAGATGTAATTCTATGGTTCCAGGGTGAATGACGATGTCATTATGGACTCCTTTTATGTATTCATATGAAAGAAAACATGCGTAGCTGGGCGTTGTCTTAATTTATTATCAACTACTATTGCTAGTCTCTTTCATCTATATAAAAGGCAATGTGTGTCACATCACGTTACGTTTGGTTTCTCGAAATAGTAGGAATAATAAAAGCCAAAAATGCATTCATTCAGATAGAATTATTCGGTTATTGTCTGACGAGAATGCTAGGGGGCCGTGTAATGAGTGTTGATATAATAAGCCTAAAGTAAAGAAGCAAAATGGTATCACTTAGCCTAAAGCCATATGCATGAAAGTTAAATATATTTTTTAATTAAACAATTTTTGTTACATCTCCAACACTTTCTTATAATAAATAAATCTCTTTAATGAAAGGAAACTAAATTTAAAAATTAACAGGTATATTTTTCTCCAGTTTTCTTTTCTATACATTTCATTTTATACTTTCATTACAGAAACGAACAAAAATATCAAGTTATACTTTTGTTGCTAAGTAACATGGCATAAAAGCAATTGTTGATACACTATGCTAATGAAGTGCACTAATTTTTCTATGCATCAGAAGTTGTTAATCTAACTGCTTTTATCAATAATTATTCTATGAATACGTTACGAATTTATTTCGTGAATTATCTGAATTATGAATGGCACATAAAGGAATTTACTAAAGTTTGATTGTTTCGACTGCACTTTCTTGATTCTTTGTTGGTCAAGTGTGATTTTGCAAAATTTCTGTATTTCAGTTATCTATGAAATGTGAGGAAGGTGCACACTACAGGTTGAAAAAGGAAGTGATACTATTTGCCCTGTCATTTTGAGGAGCTATATGCAGATTGGTAATAAATGGTGTGTTGGTGTGTATGTTTTCTTTTAGCAAAGCCAGATCGGGCTATCTACTGAGCCCACTGAGGGGAATCGAACACCTGATTTTAGATTTTAGGGTTGTAAATCAGAAGATTTACTGCTGTATTAGCGGGGGACTGTTAATAAGTATAGCATTATTAATATTGTCAAGCACTTTAATACTTTATCTTCATACAATAAAATTTCATCCTGTCGTTTTTCAATATTTCTTGTTAAGTATTCTACTTTTATTATTATCATCATTTTGACATTTGTCATTCTTTTAAACTCATTGATAATAGAATGAAATCACTTTTGAAAAATAAGCAGCAAAATATTTTGACCCATGCCCTTATATTTTAAACTATAATACATAAATTTTAATTTAGTCAAAGTATGTGTATGTTTTAACTTACAGCAAAGCTACATCGGGCTACCTGCTGAGTCAAGCGAGTAGAATCGAACCGCTGATTTTGGCGTTATAAACCCGTAGACTTACCGCTGTACCAGCGTGGGACGGGGGTGACTAGTAAAAGAGAGCTGAGTTTTTAACTAGTTCTTAGGATAAAACCTAGATTAAAGTTCAACAGACACGACATTTGAAATTTTTAGGCAGGATTAGAGTAAACTAATCTATGAGACTTTGAACATGATTAAATACATCAATCAAAAGGATTTTTGCATCTCGTGAATTCTAAGCTGTAATTACATCTCAAATCGGTTCAAGGAATGACGAAGGTATGAGCTAAAATTTTGTACTTGAAAAAACCCCACAAAAAACCAAGAGCCATTCAATGAGCGGCTAAAATAATAAAGCAAAACTCACCAGTTAACTATAGTAAAATCACTGTGGCATATATATAAGAATATATGTTCTTCATATAAAATAGACAATATATCATTATGACTTATTATTATGTTTGATAACGTTAATGACGTATTCGTTATCTTTGATAATTTTTCTTCTTGCTCACTATAAGCAGTTCGGTTCACAGGATGTTACTGGTGAGGTACAAAACAAAATGTATGGTTGAAAATAATATTTTTGAGTGATAGCGAGAAGCAAGGCATAACACATCGTAACGTAACTCGTGACAATCTTTATTCTATGTTCTATTCAAGAATATATGTTGGTCATATTAAATCCAAATTTGAGATATTTAGAATTTAACTGACATGTTTTGCTAAAGTATTTTATAAAAGTATACTCTCTACTAAAAATTACTTTTAAGTCTTACCAAACTATATGAAATTACCTAGGATATTTTTAAATCAAACAATGAATAAGAAACTTAAATGGTCACAGTTTAGAACAACTTTTACAAAAGAAAATGGGAGAAAATGTTGAAAGTACCATTAACTACACTTAACTGTACTAAATAACCCACAATGGTTTTTCATCTTCCTCTCAGGAACAACAACTACTGATGCATGTAAATACCGATACTGACTTCAACTTATTTTATACAGAGTACATTCATTATTACATAGTTAAGGGAACATCGTAATTATCCTGACTTTACATTGATTACATACTGTAATTGGGCTTGAATATATTCATGTATGCCTGAGGTAAAGTGAGGAGGTTCAAACGTCATATGACCTCCCTCTTTTTAGTTTTCATAGGTATTCATGTATCAGCTTACAGTCTCCATTTATATTAATACACGATAACAGAGTGTAGTTTAGGATAAGCTGTTTTTGTGTTTCTCTCTCTTTTGGTGTTTCTTGTTTTGTTTCTAAAGAATGCACGATCTGATATTCAGATACTGGCACTCTTGACACATACAACTATAGTATTACCTCTTTAAACAATGGCAAGATATCTTAAGGATGAAAATTGTTTTTCTTTTAATGGGACTGCCTTCCTGTAGCGTTCAGACAACAAGGCGGCCATTGTTATATCCGGTAGCCTTCAACGCCATTTTATTAATCGTTACCTGTGCCCGTGGTTACATTTCTGCAACAGATCATCGACACGCCTGAGTAAACACGTGGCCTGGTGGCGCACTGCAGTACGATAGATTCTTCGGCCCACCAATGGAGTTTGATGACGAACATAATGTACGTGATGATTGGCTGGCGTACTCACAAGCTATCAGTCATTGAATGATGCTTGAAGGCAAATTACATTCAGCGGCGCTGTTGAGTCCCGTCTCTGTTAAGCGTTTCTTTATGTGACAGCTACCGCCATGCCACGCATTTTTCATTGTTTATACCTTGTTAACCACATTTTGGAAACAAAAATAAACTCTTTTTTGAGGAATACAGAGGCTGGATTGTAATATTTGTTAAAATTCCTTTCCATCTGAAAAATAAAAATAATAACAATGAGTTCATGCACAGTGGATTAGTAACCCCGTAGTTACATTAAAAAAAAAACTCCTTCGTTAGAGAAACTAAATTTCGCATGGTGTAGATTCAGAAGTTTTATACCATAAGGACTGTCAGTACAACAGGACGTTTCAAAAACTCTCACAGAATACGTTTAATACGCTTTTCGTTAGCTTCAATCAAAATATTCTGTTCTGGAAAGCGTTTATTGATCTTCCAAAGTATTTTCAATTCTGGCACACAACCTGTTTAAATTACCAGGTTTGAATGGCCGAAAGATAGGAAAAGACGAAAAATAAAAGAGACGTTAGTGTATGAGAGAAGAGATGTATGTATAGATTAAAACCTTGTTTTACCATTCGGAATCTTTCCCAAATAGAACAGATCACATTTAGTGTGGCTGGTAATATTGTGTTCCTTTTGGACGAGTCATTTTTAAATTATTCTTTTTGAGTATGAACTTTTATTTATGGTCATTTTCTACAGTTAACATGATAACCCAGTCACGTGAATTATCATAAATTTATGTTTTGTGACAACAATGTAATAGGGATTTATTGATCATACAATAAACAAAGGTTACAATTATCATAATAATGAAATTAAAGTACAAATAATTACTTTTTCAGTAAAACCGAGTTATAGACCATTTGAGAAATATCCACCTAAAATTAAATTTACCATGTTTTTACTCGATACATAGGTATTTGGTTATTTTCTTGATATTCTTTTACGAAATACACACGTTTTTATTATGAAGACAATTTCAGTAAAGACATTAGCTCATTTTAAGCTCTTGCGTGAAATTTAGCTAAATGTAATATTTTTTGTATGGCTGTCAACTGTCAGTAACAAGTGTTTACATTTATATTTCAGTATTTCAAAATTTACTGAAGCCTTCTCATTATAAAAATTATTCTTTACTTCATAAAGTAAGTTTATTCTTTATTTTTTTGCATGAGGTGGTGCACATTTTGGAAGCTGCGGGTAAAAATACGAGTTTTGTTTTTATGTTATTTAGAGGCCTTAAAGTTCTTAACTTCGAAACAAAATCCCAGGTAATATCTTACGTCCTTGAATGTAAGTTACTTTTAAATTTATTACTATGAAAACATTTCTGCTAAGTCTAAGTAAAAAAAAAACAGGAAAATAAACAATCGAAATAACATAAGTAGATAAATAATCAATTAGGATCTTCAACTTGTGGTTACTGATGATTAAATTATTTTAATTATCATAGAAATATTATTATCAGTAATTTATCGCTTTAAAGTTCTTTTGATTCTTAAGTTATATTACAGATCGAATTAAACAAATTCTACATAGAAAGTATAAATGTAAAGATTCTTGTACAGAAGTTTAAACAGTGTTTTCTGAAGCATGGTTACATGTAAGTCTTTTTGGGTTCTAAAGGTCTATATTCAAAACGGTTTATCATTGTTGTTCGTCGTAATCGTGCAAAACCAAAATATTATACAAATCTTTTGTTTGGTGGTTCAGCGCATTTTAAGATTAATACAGGTTTGTGACATAAAATAAAGATTCTTAAATTTCCGCAAATGTACTTTCTACGACACACACACATGTATATAGGAAGAAAACGTATAATTCAAACGAAAAACAAATATTTGTAATATCTTATAGCAAATTATCTATAGAAGCCTGCCGTTTTGTTTTTTTCTGTAATGACAGCTCAAGAAAATTATTTTCATTCAAAAAAGAACAAGTAATTATATCCGGAAGTCCTGCCCCTTACCATGCTGAAGTTTTAGACATCCATTACCGTGAAAAGTGGTGCATTATGTCTGTAATATACTCTAAACCATATAGTAAGTAGTAACGCTGAATAAAATTGTTAGAATGTCACTGATTATATCTAAACAGAATCATCAACCAGTGATAAAAGCATCAACTTGTTTTGTGTCTTAAACGACTTCAGCCGAATGATCTTTGTTCCCATGATAATTGAAATTCATTTTTCTGTCACAAAAATTCTAACCATAAATAGTATTTGTGCAAACATAATTTTTTGTTCGTTTCGGATTAAAGATTAAAAGAAGATATGCCGTTTCAACATAAGTCGTCTATTTAACAAATACTTCTAATATTATGTTATGATTTATCACAAAGTCTCTTGTAAAATGCACTGTTCTTCACATATTCGTATAGTTTCACCTACGTGTTCAAAAATAGCAAATAAAGAAACAGATGTAAGGACTTTTTTTTTTTTATCTTATTTACAAAATGACCTGCTGACAAGAAAACCGGTAAGGTGTTAACGTCATGGGTCGTTATTAACGTACTATTACTGTTAGAAAAGAGAAACAAGAAAATATTATTGTGAATTTAATTTGTTTATTATGCTTGCGTAGAAAGTCAATTAGAATTTAGCAGCTATAATTTACTAACATTACGAAACGATTAGAGCTATTGTTTTTTTATTGAAACATCCGATCAATATACATGTTGAGATGATTTTGCCATCAAGTATTTAAAACTTGTGACTAATAGTTGTTTAGAATGTCATAAGTCATTGCCTAAGGTGGGCGAGGAACGTAAGCAGAATACTATAGAATGACGTCTATATATCTTATACGTATGTAAGAAAGACCATAGAAATCAGTGTCGTCAGAACCTGTTAAATATTCATTTCTCAAAATGTAAAGTGAAAGTTATGATTACAATTAAACATATTTATCACATCGAAAAATAAGGCTTATTATCTTAAAGAGTATAAAAAATATTGGAGGTTTTCACAACTTCAGAAGTTACTAAACTTAATTTCCGTTTATTAAAATAAAAATTATATGTTATGTATATATAATCCAAGCACCTTAGTCTAAGCCTGTAAACCATTAGCTCTTTCATATGCTATAAAGTTTTCTCTAGGTGGAGTAAGAGAGCAAAACCACAACTTTTTAAAGGACACTGTCATATTTTTTAGTGCCTACCACGAGAAGACTTTATGTAACCTATTTTAAGTCAGAATCAGACTTGAATTGAGATGAAAGAAAGTGTGGCCAAGACAGTATGCTTGATTTGGCTTAAATGTACAAAGTAACATGCTGTTAGAGCAAAGGTACACTTCTGAAATAAGGCTAGGCATAAATTGAGTCATCGATTTAAAACTCTTAAAACTCTTTTAACCCACCAGAACATTATTTTAGACATACTTCGTATGCTTGATTTCTTAAAAAATGAAAATCTAATACAAAATAAGCTACGCATATCCCAAATGTGTAAGATATGCTAAAGATGTAAGACATTTCAGCTAATTTAGTTTTTCTCCTTGCTTGTTTTATTTTTTTATTCTTTCAGTTCGTCACTCACACGGTACTTTACATAATGTATTCAGTGTTGTTGTTGTTATTTTTATCTACAAATGTAATCTATTTACTGGTATATGAAACTAATGTTTTGATATGTAAGCAATCTGTATAATATATAAATAATTAGATATACTGTAGAAATGTGAAGGAATAAAATTATTGAAGATAAACTTAGTAAGAGCGGTGATGGACTTTACAAGATCCTAGAAGAGTTGGTGAAATATACTGTTGACATCTGAGATTGGTGTTTTAATTGCATCACTAACATACTGCCACAGTCTGAAAGTAATTTATGTTATATCATTAGCAAAATGAAAGATACACTTTCTGAAACCCTTATGATGATGTATGTATTATGCTACCGACGTACTGGCAGATACGCGTTTGATGAAATTCAAGGTCTTTGCTATGTAATATTGTGAAGCTAATGAAAAATATTTTATGATGTATGGAGGTGTTCTGACCAGCATTCATGTTTACAAACACACGTAGATTAATTATATAACGTAAATATAAAACATAAATGATTTCACAAATAAACTTCACATTACATGTGTGTGTATAATATTAATTCTAAATTAGGTAAAATAAAACAAGGTCAAAAGGAAGGACTGCGTTAAAGTCCAAGCCTCCGACTAATGATATCAACAAAAACAAGTCCAAACAAAATGAAAAACTTTGCACAAATTGAAAAGATCAACATGCTTGATGACGAGAAACTCACTTGAAATGAAAATGTATCTTATAACGGCTGGTGTAGGTATTATCACTTTTATTGATAAGGAGAGAACAACGTTAATACGCATACAAAACGTTCTTAAATATAGGCTATAACATGGATAGATGGTGTATCCACAGAGCAGTGTGAGCTTTACTTCCGTAGTTACCTTCAAAACCTAGGGTTTCATTTTATATCCCATACATATCCTGGGGATCTTTTCGATTAGTGTAGCAATTTTGATTTTTGTTTATAACAAGTTATATACATACACACAAAAACACATAAAATAAAAAGTGTGTGTGTTGAATATTGTTCCGGGACCCTCTTCACAAGATTTACTAAGTATTCTATTCATGAAGATGTAGGTGTTTTTTTTTTATAGCAAAGCCACATCGGGCTATCTGCTGAGCCCACCGAGGGGAATCGAACCCCTGATGTTAGCGTTATAAATCCGTAGACTTATCGCTCTACTAGCGTGGGGGGGGGTTATGAAGGTAATAAAAGACTGATTATTACAAGTTATTTTTTTAGATTCTTTATTCGAAGGAGTGAACATTTTTAATACCAGTATATCATACCTACGTATGCAGCATTAGATCTCTTTCCTTTCTTTTGCACAGTTAACCACAGAATTCATAAGTATTGAAGGTTCCCTCTGATGATAGATAAAGCTAAAGAGTTAATTTTTGGTAGCTTTAGCATTTTTTGTTTGTTTTTTGTTTGTTTGTTTAGAATAAAGCACAAAGCTGCACAATGGGCTATCTGTGCTCTGCCCACCACGAGTATCGAAACCCGGTTTTTAGTGTTTAAGTCCGCAGACATACCACTGTGCCACTGGGGGGCTAGCTTTAGCAACAAATATTTTGTTGCTACATAATAGTCATGACAATGGACAGTGTTATGCTTTACCTTTTTTCGTACTTCTATTAGGACTAAGAACAGCATCATTTTAGTTGATGGAAAGAATAACTGCAGGGTAGTTAATACTTACTGTACGATGGAACTGATAATTAATGCTAATAGAAGTTACTCGGCGTTTCCAGTTACTTTATTTATATATATATAAAGGCGATAGTCCATTCTGATACACAAACAACATATCTACTTAGTTTTCAAACGTTCATACTTTTTAAGTACCTGTTCCGAAAGTTTGTTTTACAATTAATTCGTGGCTGATCATTTTGAGTCTACCAAGCAATGACAATAGAGTCAATCTACACAAAATGAATGAATTTTTTTACCTATGACTGATCTTTTATTTGTTAGTCTACCAAAAAAGGAAAACAATGTCAATCTTTACAAAATGGTTGACATTTTGTACTTGTAAGTATTTTTATAATTTGCAAAGTAGTGGCACTTGGATAAATCTATATAAATTAGTTAAATTATTATGGATTTTTTTCTTTAGTAGGGATTATCTTTATTAATCATAGACTGATACTTTCAGCCACCTCTAAAAGTTATTATGTAAATATTTAAATTCTAAATTTAGTGAAAACTTCTGAAAGTATAAATAGTTATTCTAGTTTGTGTTTTTTTATTTCTTAGTTTAAGAAACTCAGGAAGTTTTTGTTTAGGAAAACGACGCGTTATCTAAATATATGAATTCTCAATTTGAATTGTTACAGTAAAACATAAAACATTCCCATTATTTTTTTCATATTTCTTTTTCTGGAAATGAAAAGAAAAATCACGTAACTATGGTGAATATCAATGAAAATACCATACTAATACAATTGCAACTTATTAATGTTTCTGTTTGTAGTGTACTTTAATATAGTTAAAAGATTTCAGACCCTTACTTCAGTTTTTTAATTAACCAAAGTCAACAGAAGTCATGACTATTGTCAACCTCCACACGAATGAAATATATTGACAAAGCTCCAGGTAATAAATGAAAATGTAAGTGTAATCTTACCTGTAAAAAATTGTAGACGCATATAAATAACATTTATAATCAACATAGCTAGAATTTTTCACCTAAAGAAATGTCGAAAGCAGAGCTCTCACGCGATTAGCTGTCCAATGACTTTGTTATCTGTCAAAGTTCAAAGCATAAAGAACACTTTAAAGAGACAACAATTCTTGTCAATAACGATTCGAGTAACTAGTCGAACAACCCATTTGAAATTTAGGGCTAGAGGTCACACGTTATACCTACTTGTTTTTCAAGGATTTATAAGATGAATTCTTAGAATATTACTTCACGCTGGCCTGATTCATAGTTCATTGGGAAAATAAGAAGTAGAATCCTATATAAACACATAACTTATTTTCATTCATATATTTGTATATATACATAATTAGAATAATAAAAATATTTAAAAACATTTCATTATTGTTAATTTGAAGCAAAAAAATAAAAACAAACATACACACAAGCAAAACTAACGATTTCTTATGTTCAAGGGAACTCTTCAATTTCTAAAATAACACATTTTCCGATAAACCGTACTTAATAACAGAAAAACTTATCGCGTTCTGTTGTGTTAAAACTTTATATATATATATATTTATTAAACCCCCTCTATATGTTAAACTATACAGCACTGAATGTCAGTTTAACTTTATTAATAAAAATGTTCCTACGTAATGATAAACTAGGAGTATTGTATGTATCACCAAACATTCATACAAGTCAAGACGTTAAAATTTTTTTTTTAGAAAGATAAGGTGAAGTATCTTTGGATAAAGATTTATCCAAAAAACGCTCTGGAAGATAATAACAGGTGGAAAGAATAAGTGATTGGACTGTTCAGTGTTATTACGGACATAATTCCAAAACGTTTTATTTTTAATTTACAAAGTTACATAAAAGATGACACTGATTTTATTAATTGTTCTTCAAAGAAAATAGAAAAAAACTGTTCTGATATTATTAGATGTCATTTTTTTAAGTATTACAAATGAAAGTCCGGCATGCTCAAGTTGGGGCGTTACAAAGTAACGGTTAATCCCACTATTCGTTGACAATTTTGCACGAAATTCAGATAGCAAACAAACAATTCACCGTCATAACAAACATACACTCCCTTTCAGCCTTGGGGGTGTAATAATATGACGGTAAAAGAGTAATCCAGGAGTTAGCTGTGGGTGGTGATGACAAGCTGCTTTCCCTCTGGTCTTACAGTACTAAATTCTGAAAGGCTTGCGCACATAGCCCTCATGTAACTATGCGAAATTCAGACAAATTACAAATGAATATGGCTTAAATGTTATTGAATATTATTTAGGTCACTACCAGGAAATACTTACCTCAATTGATTAAGGAAGCAAAAATTAAAGATTTAAACCTTATTTTATGTAATTCTAACTTGATTTCTATGGGTAACACATACCAGCAAATCTGTGGAACCTCAATGAGAACAAAAGTAGCTTCAACCTATGAGGATATATTTATTAATGGTCTAGTGTAAATCTGAAAAAAAAGAATAATTGCTTTTACTTTGAAACGAATTCTTTGAATTTGATTTTATATTTGTAAAACTGAACAGAATTAACCCTAATATAATGTTTATTTTGGGATGAGTAGTTTATGTTTATCTTTTCCTGATATATGGATTACAAAAGAGAATATGGTTAGGCTAAACTAATTTGTACAACAAAGTTATTAAATCAAATCAGTACATAGGTTCCAGTATAATCACAGTGCACATACTCAATCAAATACTACACTTTGTTTATCGCAAATAATTTTCCCATTGTTTTCAACGTGGAAGTTAAGCAAGGAAAATGGAGTGACAGAATTAAAATTTTACATTAGGAAGTGTTATTGTTCAGAAAATCAAAATCAAAATCGGTAAAATAAAAAATTAAAATTTTATATTAGTAAGTATTGTTGTTCAGAAAATGTAATTAATATAAAGT
This sequence comes from Carcinoscorpius rotundicauda, assembly GCA_011833715.1. Lineage (NCBI taxonomy): Eukaryota > Metazoa > Arthropoda > Merostomata > Xiphosura > Limulidae > Carcinoscorpius > Carcinoscorpius rotundicauda. The sequence goes on along the minus strand of CM022392.1, from coordinate 95,486,516 downwards.
CAATTTGATTGCTCTCTATAATAATAAGGCTTATCTCCGAAACATTGTGTCATAGAAATTAAAATGGAGAAAACTGTCTCTTGAATTTTACAATTTTCCATGTATCATTTTCTACTGGATAAGCTTTCGAGGGTTATAAGAATTATTCTGAACAAACATAAATAATCGTCGCAAATTCCTTATTGAAATAATTATCCACGTCACACACAAACAACACACTCAGCCGTAAAGTTAAATAACAAAGTTTGCTGAACCAAAAAACAGTGAAAGTCAAAATGTCACCAGCAGAACATACAGGTCAGAGGTATTTCAGCTGCGACACATTATGATAATAAAATTTCTCTACTCTATCAAAATCTATAACTGATTGTAAAATATTTATGATATGTTTAAACAAAAACTAAAAGCGTAAAGAAAGGCTCTAATTTGAAGATCTAATATTGTCTGTTAGTTTTAATTTCTTAACAAAGAAGATTCTATAAGCTTGACTGTTATATATATTCCAACTTCTGTGGGCATACGTCTATTATTATTATTACGAAGAACCTTTTTTGTTTGTTCACTTATACGAAAGAAAGTCTTAGGTAAAAAAAATAAACTTAAATATACTAACAACACTGCCGATTCTCTTTTGAGCTTTTATATAGTATATATCAACATTTTATCTATTTTTATTTCACTGGCCATACATTATTTTTTTAAAAAAATATTTCAAGTGTATCCCATAAGAAAATCATTATATATAAAAATATACAGCTAAGTCCAGTAGAGAATCGAGGGCGTAGATTCATTATTCATACAGTTCCTAGTTGAGTAATCTGTGAAAAAGGTAAAATGGATTAAAATTATTTTTTACGATTTTTAATTAGTTGGTAATTCTAGTAAAGCAAAATAAAATAGACACAAATTTGTAAGGTGGGAAATGTGCAGATAAAACTCATCAACGGAATGCTTTGTGTGTTTATGTAAAATAATAAACGTGAAAAACAGTCATGGGTAGTTGGTTACACAGTAAACGCACGGGTTATATGTATTCAAAAATATTATTATAATTAATATACTTCAAATAATTCATGCACCAAACAAGATTATTAAATAATAAGAACAGGAAAAAGTCTTTCTTTTCTTTTTCTTTTCACAAAAACATGAGTAAACTGATAGCGTATTAACTTGACATAACATATTCAAATTGCATGCACAAATCACTGGTTGAGAAACCTAAAACGATACATGCTTAAGATATACAACATTAAAATATCTAATTCGTAGACAAGAATTATTAGTGTAGGAAATCACAAGCAATATATTCATTACACACGAGAATTGTTAAATAATAAATCTAAAATCACGTTTTTATTTAAGGGAGTATCAGAACTGAAACCTTTAAAATATGAATATATAAATTATACAAGAACACTAAATATGACATGATACATCATTAACGTTTATAAAAAGTGTAAGACAATAAACCTCAGGTAACAATTCCACAGAAAGGAAGTGTCACGAGTTAAATCCATAAATTAGTATTGAGTAAATTTTACAAAACCGTGTCCTTTAACAATATATTCGTAACTTATATACAAGGATATTTAGGCATTGCGTGAAAAACAGCAATTCCAGATTAAGTAAGAATTAGAACTGAAATCTACAAATAAAAACGTGGTTAATTGCACAAGAACAATGATCTTAAAGAATATATCTTTAACTTTTATACGATGACTGCAAGAATAATACACTTAAGATAAAAAAATTTACAATAAGGATGTGTTTGGTGTTGAATCTGTAAATTATATTTGGAAATATTATACAAAAACAGAAACTTGAAAGAATACACCTTTAGCACTATTAGGTGATAAACTTACGACAAATATTGCACTGTAAGTGTTAACATTAAAATATACTAACTACAACATGGTTAATCACACAAGAACATTCATTTTAAACAATACATTCATAGGTAGAAACTTTAAAACAATGGATTATTGTATGTACAATAATTTAAAATATTTTATTAAAAAAATGTACCCTTATTTGACCCTAATAATGAGATGAAAATTTCACAATGAAATTTTGAACCTAGCAAATGTCACTTTTATGTGTTTTATTTTTATATTATAATTTTTAGAAAGTAAAGATGTTAACTTTGGAAGCACAGCAGAATTGTGTGTTATTAATCATAACGTTATGTACAAATCCACCTGTTAAAACTTACTTGTACTCGTTTGGTCGATGTTATCTACGTATGATCTACAGTATTATGTCACTACCGTCATTTTGTGACAAGAAATATTGCAAAAACAGTTTTCATATTTCAATCTCCTAAATAACAATCAATAGAAACCTCGTGAACCACCTGTATGAAACAAGGAGTTTCTGCCACTTTCACTGCTATATATCGTCAAATGATTTATCATACTCATAAAAATGTCTGTGTTTGGTATAACAGAAATAAATTTTAATTGAGAGAACATGTCGATAGATGGCACGGCAAATAACAGCCAAACCATGCTGATGTAATATTAAAACATTGAAAATGATCAACGTCGTTGTACGGAAAACAAAAAAATACATTTAATATGTTTTGTTAAATGTTTAGAAAAAAATCCGTTTATTTATAGAATTACTAAACACGTATGTACAGATAGCGGACATATTTGAAACATAAATCTCAAATACTAAAAGAAAGTATTCAAGGATTCTCTTCCTGCGGTTTTTTCTCTTTTCTGTTTTTTTTTTTGCTTAATCACTTTAAACTCGTTACGAAAAGAGAGACACTGCCTGTAGGCTTCTTTTATATCGTGCTTAATGGTATAGCATAAACTAGTACGATCTTACGATAAATCACAAACCACTGAATCAAAGCCGCTATCGATACTTAAACATATTTCTCTCTTAGAATATCAGCAAGTTGTTTTAAGATAGAACTCAAGATTGTTTGGTGAATATCTCGGTTTTTCCTTTCTACTCGAAACACTCCTACAAGTGTATATTGAAAGACATACGTTAACAAATAAGTATGAACTTTAGAATACTTCGTATTTGACAAAAAACAAACAAACAACGAATTAAAATAATACTTCGAAACAAAGAAGGTAAGTTTCTATAAAATGTAATCACAGCTTTAACTAGTGGTTTTTAAGTGCCAAAAAACATGATATAGCTACTTCGTAATATATTTTTTGTTTTTATGTTATAGTTAATAAATGAGAGAATAAACTTTGAATAGTGTATTTTGATTCAAATATTTTAAAAGCAAACAGCTAATGTTTTGGTTGATGGTGGGATCTTTTATTAACTTCCCATAGATATCTTATTAACTGTTTTCAAATAGTGATCAAACAAGGTATATAAACAATTAATAAGACATGAAGGTTAAGGTAAATTCATGCAATCAATAAGCAGTAAAGCACCTCTTTCCAGATAAATTAACTTTTGTTTATCTGTTTGTCTAAAGATGCGGACTAAATCAACCAAACTTGCATGGAAAATAATATTTTAACTTTACGTTGTGTTGGAATTTCACTTTGATGAAACATCTTCGGGTTTTTAAGACACTTCAATATAAAGAGTGTGGAGATTATTTTTCGCACAGTGCTTTAGCTTGTGTTATTTCAAACCCAAGTTTCTAGTGCTTTATAATTCATAAAACTTCCATCAGTAAACGAAAGGTAAAGCTGTGTTTATTCAGATGAAATTAAAACAGCTATAAAAACGAATATAAACGATGACAAGCAGTGTCAGTTTTTCATCTCTACCAAGTAATGAGATTAACATCTACTTTGACAGTTTTATTTGAGGAACGGTTATTAACAATACAATGTTTCTTATGCTTTAAGCAGTTGGAACTTCTGTCTAATCAAAACCGATATAACAACAATAAATGGAAAAAAAACTAGGTTTTTGGCATTGGCAATTATTTATAATAGTGTCAATAATATAATTTTATATATACATCATACCTTCTACAGCTAGACCTGAGTTAATTATGTAAACATATAAGAATTTCTGATTTTATTCTAAATTTCACTGAATTATATAGATGAAACATTTGACATTAACCTTTAACATTTGAACAAACAAAACAGTCACGTAACGTATAAATTCACTTTGTGCTAGTCTATAATTCAAAAGGCGTGTTTGTTTTTAAATCATAGCTTTGTAAGTAAACTGGTAAATTATTTTCCATAACAATTTTATAAGACGTGTCCAGTACCAGTGGCTTAAAGCTATACATTTTTAACGTAGACTGAACTGTGAATTTAGAACAATATTCAGTGAATGCTACATTAAGTTGTTCCTCGTAAAATACTATTAATAGTGATATTTGTAGAACTATTTATTGTTTAATTACATAATAAAACTTATTTAGTGCTACAATAAACATGTAGAAATATAATAGACATTGGTTAAAACAATAAAAACTAAAGTATTAAAATGTCCACATAAACGACGATTGTAAAATCAGGCTAGTGACTAACTATAGATCCACGTAGTATCACCAGAAACTGCCGAAAACGTTTGCAGTATAGGATAGATTTCATTCAAAATTATGTCAAATAATATAATACCCTTGTTAGATTTTTATTTAGAAACTTTAATAAACAGATATCCACACTATGAAGGCTATTTTTAAGGAGGGCATGGTTTTCCTTTAAACATACAAACGATAAAAATTCGAGTAACTTTATGTAATTGATTAAGGCTAAAACCTAGGGAAAGTTTCATAGTTATGCAACAAACACTTTTATAGTGTTGTGAGATCATTCTACACAGAGGTATAACACTCACCATCATACCCAGTGACCAGTTCAGCAAGAGCCGTGTAGCACATTTCTCCGTCTTTAATTGGCTTTCTTTGCTGGTTGTCATTCTTTTGGTCTTAAGGTGGACAACTTGCTCGTCAAGTCATTGATTGTTTCTTGTGTCGAATTAGTTGTTATGAAATGGAATAACCACTTAAAATAAGAAGAGAACTTATCATTAGTAACATGTCTTATTGGCAAGTGTAACAGATCGAGTTTCTCTACTAGAACAGAAAGTTTGGTGGGGAGGAAGGAAACCAGTTTTCCGTTGGAATAACTCTCTACCTAAAAACCAAGTTTCTCCTTCCGCTGTTGAGATTGCCCTACGTTCATAAAATGGCTGTCTTGCCATCATATTTATCGCGGCATGAAAGTTAGGGCTATCGGCAGCAGGTCTTGTGAAGCAGCCTTCGTCCCCCGAGGCCAAGTTGACAAGCCGTAAATATCCAATGTCTTCGCGCGAACACAACGCTAGTACTGCTAATAAGAAGTTTTCATATAGAAAGAGAAAAAAATCTTCTTTGTTTCAGTATGCCAAAGATAATTTTAATGACTAACATTTGTAGTGGTCATTATGAACGTTTGTTATTTTCGTACTGTGACTTGTCACTAAGAAAAGTGAAATGTTGCAGCATAGTTTCCAAGTAAAACATTTCATTTTTACCTACACAGAAATAACCAAACACATAGGAAGTTATAACGAATAAAATGGAACAAACATTTTAAGCCTCCAACCGTCAACTCTCTATGAGCTTACAATTGCTGTCAAAAATTAACTGTATAGGTTCAATAACTTATGAATATAAATACATTTAAAGTAACTGTTATTGGATAAGCTTAAATATTTTATTATGACGTCTTGTCATCGTTGCATGAGTGTACATTTTGGACTTTGAAATTATTTTTGGAATACACTTGCTCATTGTACTACTATTCTGTTGATGTACTCCAAGAACGTTAATAGTTATAGTATAAGGACATGATTGTAATCCAGGTGAAGGGTTATGAACTTCCTTTATGTTTAATAATCAAGAAGTTTATTTTTTTATATGACCTTGTTGAACGGTATGTCAGTTGCTTTAATGTTTTAAACATCAGTTATACGTTTTCTAATTCTTAAGAGCTAAAACATAAAGTAGTTTCTTTGTATTTCTATTTAGGACTTTCTTATAAAACCGAGAGAATATTATCAATTTATATAGAACAAAGAAAACAGATATAATAAAGAAACTTTATATATATCTATTTATTATTGATGATAAAATATTAATAATTATAAATACATCGCTAGAACAAATAATAGCATTTATAACAATCACAAAACCTAGTTTAATCTACAAAACAATGCGTAGTAATCTACGGGATGTTTTTATTTTCATAATAATCACAAGGTTACCCTGAGTTTATATTTACGTATATATTATTTCCATAAGCTCATGTATTCAAAAAACTTAATGTATCACTTTATTGGATATGGTTGCTGAACAGTGAGTTTGTTACACTAAATTCTAGAACATATTAAAGGTTTCTTAATATGACGTTCGTAACAGAAACAGAACTAGCGTAATGACTTTAGTATATCTCATATTCAAGAGCTTTCAGTATCGCTTCTTTTAAAAACCAACAAATAGACAAAATATATCTGCTTAATATTGTCTTCATTGTTTAGAAGGCGCATTTATGTAAATTAAGAGCTAAGTTTATTTGCAAACTTATATTATTATTACTTTGAGTATACATGATAAACGTTTTAATAACCAAATTTAAAATGTCAAAGATTTTTCAAATCTTAATCAATTTATATACGCGACACTTTTTAAACGGCCAGGTTAGGTCCTCTTACGGCACAGGCATAATAATGTTTAATTTAAAACTCTTCTCTATCAGCCGCCTATACGAATAATTTTGAGTTTCTTAAGCGTCATGATGAGGCTCGAACCTTGGAATTTCTGATATGCAGCTTGGCATGATAAATGCTCTTCCACACCAAGATTATTTACTTTAGAGTGTGCGTGTGTGTGTTTTCTTATAGTCTTATATCGAACTATCTGTTGAGTCCATTGAGGGGAATCGAACCACTGATATTTCCTTTAAGAGAAAATCTTAATCACATATTAACTGTGTACAGAAACAAAACTAACGTAATGATTTTAGTATATCTCATGTTCAAGAGTTTTTGTTTCATAACTTTATGCACTTATACGCGTGGTAGATATCACAGAAATCCTGTACTTAACGAATGTGTGTATGTTTTCTTATAGCAAAGCCACATCGGGCTAACTGCTGAGTTCACCAAGGGGAATCGAACCCCTGATTTTAGTGTGGTAAGTCTGTAGACTTACGACTGTACTAGCGGGGGACTATACTTAACGAAGCAAGAATTCTTATTTAATTTACCCTGCTGCTATTTAAACAAATACATATGATTTAGATCAATTTAAATTAGATTACAAACGTGATCTGTGATTAAAATTAGAGCTGAAACAGTTCGACATCCTGATTAATATTATAATATGATGTTTTGGTTTCAAATATCTAACTTTAGATTTCATTTATGCTTTTAGCAAAGCGTGACAGTTTGCCTATCCTCGGTAAGAGATCTTTATGAATTGCTGAAGCTAATGTAATACACAACTTTGTATAGCATTAAGCTATGTTGTGTTTATTGAACTTGATCTGATCTCTAGAATTGCTTGATAAATTACGGATTTAAAAATATATTGAATATAAAAAATAATAATAAGTGGTCAATAAAAAGGTAATAATGTAAACATCCTCCTCTGTATATATATATATACATACATAAGGTGTTATGTTTGTTTTAGATTCACGAGCAAAGTTCTTTTGTGTTAAATTTGGTATTTTGAAATCGTAAACGTTCATTTTAATATAACCATAACAGAAGGCACTTGAAGTCTGACACGATCTGATAAACGAATGTGAAGACGGAAAATGTAAATTTAAATATGATGTATATGGTGTACAAAGGAAAAGTAAATACATACTAGCACGACAAATCACATCTAAGTGTTACATTCTAACAAAGTGGTATTAAGTATATGCTAACGTAATACCACATATTTTAAATTTAACAGAAACAATTCCAACGTGTATTCAGTCGTATGTTAATATATCAGTTTTCTCTGGCAGATTTAGTCTAACAAGTCTAAATTATACAGTTTGAAATCTGATTTCCAGATTCAAATTAACAAAGCTATTATTAATATAACCTTCATTGAGGTTCTAGACGTAAGAATTAGTGTTAGGCTGAAAGCATTTGTAACATATTAGGAATTAAAACAAATAATTGTTAGTCTAACACTGATCTTGTACAAGCGTTTCTCTTGTATCTCCTTAACTACTTAATATTTTATTATAAAATGAAGCGTTTTTCATAAAAAAAAGTGACATTGTTTTTCACTTTGAAGATTTAATCAAAGAAATTATCCCATTGGCTTTAAATACCCTAGTAAAAAAGAACAAATCTCAGTCTACTGAAGATAAAGTCCTTGGCGGTACACAGATTCGAAAGTGTAGACAAGGCTTCCCTCTTTGTGAAGTTGTTGTTGCGGCAGTGCCGTATGTTGTTTTCGAAAGGCCGCCTACCTCCTAGGATAGAAACAATGACCGGTTGTTAGCTAACTCGTTGTCAGAAGGAACGTTTCAAATATACGACATTCTTGTTACTGTTATGTTCTCTGTTGCTGCTGCATGCTTCCCTATCTAAACACAGGGTGCGTGTAATTTTACTTGTGGTTTAAAATCAACTGTTATTTTCATTAAGCTGTACAAACCCGGTTTCTGGTAGAAGTGACATTTTGTTCTACACCGGCTTGAACGATAGAACTATTAGAAGAATGTAAACAAGATAAGAATCTTTTGGTAAAAAATCGTTTATCCAATTTCTTCTCATTTCAATTTTCATGTATGTTGCAAGAAAAAAGAGCTTCTGGCTATCAAAACAATTTTAGTTGGTATTCCTTAGAGACAACTATTCCTAAGTTATAGAATGTGTAAACGCTATGATTCAGTCAATACGTGTTCGTGTTGTAAACGAAGTCTTGTGGCCAGTCCATCATTGCATAATAAGTAGTATTTTTTTTAGAAACTGTTGTATATCATTCAATACAAAAAAAATAATCTATTTATAAATAAGTAATCAAGGTAACGTAATTTAGGTATTAATAGTTAAACCATTAGTTCTTATTAAGAATAATTTACTATAGTGGTGAATTTATACATGAAACAGAACAATAATTATTATATTTTTCAGTGCTACAAGCAGATTTGGTAGAATCAATTAGAATAAACTTTATTTTTTAATTGAATATTTTATCATAAGTATAGCAATTACTTCTATTTAAATAGTGATGCATATCATTTATTGATGAAAAATCGCATAAATGTTATGTGTATTTGTATCACTCATTCATATATTTTTCACGTAATTATTAATTTACAAAAACACACCTTATTTTTTAGATAATTAAACATAAAGTATCTAGCTCTGTGTCATAAAATAAAGGAATACTTCAAATTCTAAGCATTAAAATATCATGTTTACAGAAATTAGGAACTGTTAAAATTCGAATAAACTATTATCACACTCTCCAGGTGTTATACACTCTCTCGTAGTTCCAATGAAACGAAAAACACATTTATTTACGAAAGGGATAATATAATATAATATCACTTTCATAATTTATTCGATCAAATCAATAAAAAATGTTTGATAAAAATATTCCCAATAATACGATGCTATCTTTATATTTCATTCAGTCAAATCAGTGAAGACTTTTGGTTTGAAAGTAGAAACGATAAGAAAACTAAGGTATGACCACTACTTAACAAAAGAGACAATAATAAAGATGTGTGGCCCCCAGTGACTCAGCGGTATGTCCGCGAACTTACAACGCTAAAAACCGGGTTTTGATACCCGTGGTGAGCAGAGTACAGATAGCTCATTGTGTAGCTTTGTGATTAATTCAAAACAACAATAAAGATGTGTGGAAAAGTAATGTGTAAACATTTGTAAGAAACATTATAACATTTGAAATTTGATATTGTGATGAATGCCAACCATGTTTATGGTTCTCTAGTTTTAAAGCTGAAACTTTTATGATTTAATTTGAAATGTTAAACGATAAAATATGTCTCAAATTTTTGGACATGCTGGATTGATGACCTCTAACCACAGAAACCTAGCTTTGTTAACTAATATACATATGTAAATAAACTCTATTGAAGTGCAGGGTAATTTAATATTCTAATTTATAAGATTGTAATTGAAAGAGAGTTAGGTCAGTATGACTTAAGTTAATTAAAAACTTGGAATCTTTATCCATATATAGATATTCACAAGAAGTAAGATACCAATAACGACAGAGCCTGGTTGAAGGACTTAAAATTTGCTAACCAGATCAATCCGAATGTTATCGAGATAATGAAGTATATATCTTTTAATATACATCTTAAAATAACATTTGAAATATACAATGACATAGAATGGGTCCCCTGCTAGTACAACGGTATGTCTACGGATTTAAAACGCTAAAATCAAGGGTTCGATCACTATCGGTAGGCTCAGAACATAGCCCGAAGTGGCTTTGCCATAAGAAAACACACAAACATAGAAGGGAAAAAAGTTGAAATAAATATAAATATCTGATTCATTGAATTTGATGCCATATGTATGACTTAAATAACTCGCACTGCGGCAAAGGAATCATAAATTTATACAATTATTGTATAAAATTTGGGTATTGGTTGCTAAACTTACTGATAAAAACATAGACAATCAATAGTGAAATTCGTCAACAGACGTAAAAGATCAGAAGTGAAAGTGGTTAATTAATAATTAAGTTCGTAAAAAAAGTAAATCTTCTATAAAGATAATATCCATGAAATATGCAATAGTTTAGCTTTTACCATTACCCATTACCATATGGCTTGAATTAATTAAACAGTAGGCACCGTGCCTCAGTACCACTTTTCACTGGTTAATGTTTACTTTTGCATTAAATGTTGCTTTTATTTTGTGTTGTAAGAGAAAGTACTGTTTACTTTTATAATTATATATCAAACATTGGTTATTTAAGTAAAAGTAAGTGAAAAATTTGCATAGTTTGTTGTATCTACCGCAATATATCCTCTGTTTCCTTCTTTACAGCATCGACTTAATAATTTTGTCACGTTATAATATTATTTTGTATATGCCTGTTCAATCACTGACCAACAATGAATCTAAAGAAATCTGTAGGCAAAGAAACAGTGACATATGAACATAACAGGATGGTGGATGCACCATTTATATATACATTTTGGTTGTTATTATATAGAAAATTAGGCACATTATATTGAAACTGTTCTGAATAAAGAAATGACAAATATGGCCAATATAAAATCGTGGCGGAATGGAATGTATAAGAACTACAATTTGAAATTATTTGGCATTTTTTAGGTTGTGTAACGGTATCGAATATTAATTACTTTTGGAAAGGCCTGATAATTGCCATTTCTAATACAAAATATTCACACACACTCGGATCATAACGATGTATTCAATTCTCGGACCTAGAACACGACATAGGGATATCCCTTGTGCATAATAGAATTATAAAATAAAGAAATACAAATCGACTTGACACGACCAGAATGTCTAGAAGGAGACGTACAACAAGTAGTGCCCCCACCGTGTTAAGGAAAGTGCGACGTATTTTAAGAGATGAGAATACAAGAACACAAAGGTTATGGCAGAAGCGGTTAACGTGACCCAAGCAACATTACGCAGCATGATCAAGAAGTACATGAGTCTGGAAATGGGACACGATTCACAATACATGACAAATTTCTTTCGCAGTCTAATAACTGAAGCAGCTAGAAAAATGAAACGTGTGTTCTTATTGTTCCATATAAAGACATATTGGTCAAGCCATCTTTGGTCTCTGTGTGATCAAAGCACAGGAACAGACGCTAGGAAACCGTCATCTTTTTAGTTTAGATTGATTGTGGTGTACATTTGTTGTGCAAGTCTTGAAGTAAAACTTTCTAAACTAGAAATTAAGTTAAGGGTTCTTGTCAAAATGCACGCACGACAGATACACCACCAATGGACGTGGTGATGGACAGCAATGACAAAGTGAGACTCCAAAATCGTTTTAATATAAGGTGTTCAACTTCTCTACTCATTGATATGTCAACAAGAATGCATTAATAATTTAAACCTGATTAAATGCCATACAAACACTCATCCAAAGAGAGATGTAGTAAACTTCATTTACGTATTTTCAAAAGTGTTCGAAATAAAGTTTTAATTTTGGACTTTCAGGGACACTTAAATTTATGTACTTTATGAGTTTGGATTTCTCTTTCACTTTGTCCCGTTATTTGTCAAGATTAGTCACTTATCCTTTTCTTTCTCGTTTCAGATAAGTTATTCTCAGAATATTTTTATAAGAGATCCAACTATTCTCTTTCTGTTTTAACGTAATACCTCCAACGTCCATTTAAAAACATAATAAAATTTAGTCTTCAATTCACTAAAAGAAGCGAAATAACAAGTGAAACAGTATTTGTAATTAAGAGCCGTTAAGTGGGTTTTGTAATAAAGTATTTCAGCCGTTTGTTTGGTTTATCGATTTGAATGTATTTTATTTGCGTTTGAGTATAAGATATCAGGGAAACTAACATTAAGTAGTTTTTTGTTTAGTCTTGTTCCTGGTTTAAAGCATGCTCTCTTAAAGTATGTATTGCACTCAGTGAAAATGTGCCCCCCCCCAATGGCTCAGCGGTATGTCTGCGGACTTACACGCTAAAATCCGGGTTTCGATACCCGTGGTGGGCAGAGCACAGATAACCCATTGTGTAGCTTTGTGCTTAAGTCAAAACAACAACAACAGTGAAAATGTTTACTTTCATACTGTGTGGTTCATTTTATACGACAAGGATTTGCTTCTTTTTGTATTGAACTTGGTTTTTTAATACTGTTTTATTCGAGTATGATCCATTTACTTTCGTATTTAACTTGGTTTTTTATTTTGTATTTTACTGGTAGAAATTGTTTATTTTTGTATTGGAATTACTTTCTAAACTTTTTATTAAACTAAGTAAAGTTGTTTCGATTTACATAAAATGTTTCATTTATATACTTACTTGCTTTGAAGTTTGTGATGATATTGTTAAGCTATACACACACACACATATAAACTGATTTCTTAAGCTTATTTTATACCACATGCTAGAAAATATACCCGGCACACCTAAGCTGAGAAACAATATTTTTTTAATTTGAGGCATCTTCCTCTCCTTCTACTAGTTCAAGCCATAGTTCTCTATCTAATTGCTGTCTCTAAAAATACACTCACATTTCATTGCTATAATTGGTCCAATCTGTTCTTTAAAATAACGTGTAACATCAGGAAGAACTCTGGTTTATGTATATATTTGTGTTTCTTAATATATATTTATCATTCTCTAATAATTTCACTTGGTCTTTTGAAGTGTATATTATCGTAACTAATATTTTACTTTTGTGGTTTCTTAAATATTATATTCTTATAAATAAGAACATTCCAAATATAGTAATTTTGATAATTCCAAAGTTTGTAAAACAAATATGAACTTTCTATTAATGTAGAGGTGGATAGATACTAGGTTTAGTTCCTTGAACTTAATATTATATTCAATAGGATATTTATAATTAAAATAACAGGTTTACGTCATATTTATGAAATAGACTATCTGTAAAGTTAAGTTGTAAAAGGATAGATTCAAATTTTGTCGTTGTCTTCGATTGTCACTGGGCATAGATGAATTCTTATCTATAACTATGTAACTGTAATACTTTAATTAATATACATCCAGGTGTTTTTATTTTGATAACCTTGATGAGGCCATTTTATTCTTACAGTTATATACAGTTTGTAAAAATGAAGTAATAAAGTAATGTTGGTACTGACTTTATCATACAGCCATAGTTACTGATCTTAATTTAGTTTCGTTCCAATGTCTGCTACGTCATTAAAAGTATTTGAAAAGGACATATTTAAAAGAAGAATAACATTTTGCCACTAGGGCTAATTTAAAAAAAACACACTAATAAACACAGCCTGGACTTACTACCAAAAGTTCGTGTACATTTGGTGAAACACATCGGTGCTCTATTGCTATGTTCCATTCACCAGTTCATGTAATTTTGAAAACATGTTGTGAAACTGTCCACTTAACATTAAACCTAGGTCAACGTGTAACGACACATTTATTCGTCTTTTTCTTTTATCCAGCGTATATTAGAAACAATAATTTAACTAGTAATATTTATACGAAACGGACCAGAGAATAATGAAAGCAAATCGAAATATTTGTAAACAGAGAAATAAAATCGATGTCAGAAAGGCATTACGGCTATATATATAAACAATAAAATGCCTTAATGAAGTTATCAAAGTGAATATGAAAAAAACATTTACGGAAAATTATGGCTTGGAAAGTACAGAGTAGGACAAAATAGATTCACTGTTATGATTTTAAGGAAGCTATGGTGAAGAAATATGAGACTTTATATACAGTGTTGGAGATCATTGGATTTGGAACAGAACCATGACTGTCTGCTACAGTTGTTATTCTTTAAAAAATTAAGCAACAATGTATCATGAGAACCGTTTGCAAATTCGGTAGGAAGGTGAAACCACTTTTAATTAGAAGTGTGTTTTAATATTTTTTGTAATATCGCTTTGTTATTTGAAGTGAATTTGTACGTAAAAATGTTCACACAATACTATGAATGTAACTAGTTCTCTAGCTATTATTGTCATGAAAAATAAATTTAAAACCTGAACGTTTGGAATCACACGGTAATTTTGTGAAATTTTAAAGAATAATTAAATAATACAGTTCAAAAGTAATTCTCTAGTGATATAATAATTTGTTACACATTCTACTGATAAATTTGGACAGGCATGGCCAGGCGGTTAAAATACTCGACTCGTAGTCTAAGGTTTATGGGTACGAAACCCTGTCACACCAAACATGCTCGCCTTTTCAGCCGTGGGACGTTATAATGTCACGGTCAATCCCACTGTTTGTTGATAAAAGAGTTAGCGGGGTGGTGGTAATGATTAGCTACCTTCCCTCTAGTCTTACACTGCTAAATTAGGAACAGCTGAAGTAGACAACCCTCGTATAGCTTTGCGAGAAAGTTAAGACAAACAAACTGATAAATCTGAGAAAAACGCGCCTCTTAATCGTCTGCTACATCTGGGAAAATATTTGAATCACTACGTTTACCAGCAGATAGCATTTAAGCTACTAACACAACATAAGTAAATTTTTATAACTGTTTAATACCTAATACCTCCAACTGTTGATCCTAAATCAAACATTATCTTCCAGTTACAATTGTATGAAACGAGCATACAATGTTAACAAATAGGATTTTACTTTTAAACTCTTTATAATAAATTATCTAATACACTGTTTGGATATCTCTCTAACAGTGAAGTAATAAAAGATTTTCCACAGTACATATCAAAAAGTCAAATAAGCAGCTTGAATTCGATGGAAATAAATCAAATTAATCGTCATTTAGAATTAGTATAAATATCTCATAATAAATAACACTTAAAACATATAATACAGAATGTAATTAAGATTAAACAATGTATCTAATTCATGTTGTATGAAGCCCCACATGGGCAGGTGGTTACGGAGCCTGATTCACAGTCTGAATGTCCAAGGACCGAATCACCGTTACATCAAACTTGTTTATCTTTCCAGCCGTAAGGGAGTTACAAAATGAAGGTTAATCTCATTACTCGTTTGATAAATAGCAGTGCAAGAGCTGATGGTAATGATTAAATGTCTTCCCTCTAGTCTCACACAGATAAATTAGAGACGGCTTGAGCAAATAACCCTCATTTAGTAAAAATGTATCTCAGAACTACCAGTATAGGTTTTATCACTTTTATTAATAAAGCAGAGAACAACGTTTCCACCTTCCTTAGTCATCTTCAGCTTAACAAATATATCCTAAAAAGGCCTAAATTGTTCTCTGCTTTATCAGAAAAGTGTTAATACCCGTACCAGCCGTTCTTAGATACATTAAGAACCCAGTGTACGTTTGCATAAAATTCAAAAGAAACAAATCATACAGAGCTTAAGTGCAGGAAGTTTTGATTATATTATGTTTTTTTTCAATTATTAACACAAAATATTTTTACGAACAACAATTTTCTATTTATATCTTTACCACACCTCCACATTTGTTTGGTGAGCAGCAACATATCGATACATACACATATTCCAACCAATGTAAGGATGAATTGATGTTGATTTAAACCATTATGCCCTTTGCTTATGGATTACACTTACCTGTTATTAAAGAGCTGATTTCACGTAATTATTTGAGAAAACGTTATGTGTGTTTGTTTGTTGTTGAACCGTTAAAGTTTTCTACGAGAAAATAACGGGGTAAAATAACAAAGTCTGATAAGTATATTTCTAAATGAATCTAGTACATTAATATAACATACTTGTGTGTGTGTATTTGCTAACGCAGGCCTGGCATGGCCTAGCGCGTTAAGGCGTGCGCTTCGTAATCTGAGGGTCGCAGGTTCGCGCCCGAGTCGCGCAAAAACATGCTCGCCCTCCCAGCCGTGGGGGTGTATAATGTAACGGTCAATCCCACTTTTCGTTGGTAAAAGAGTAGCCCAAGAGTTGGCGGTGGGTGGTGATGACTAGTTGCCTTCCCTCTAGTCTTACACTGCTAAATTAGGGACAGCTAGCACAGATAGCCCTTGAGTAGCTTTGTGCGAAATTCCAAAAAAACAAACAAACAAATTTGCTAACGTAAGAGAGATCATTTCTGTTACATAGATTTATAGTTAATTATATTAAGTTAGTGACTAATATTTCATTGTGACACCAGTATCTTGTATTTATACATATATATATGTAAGTAGATACAAACAAAATAATTTTCGTTATTGTTTTGGTTTGACAATATGTTTGTACTACATTGATTAAGCCTAAAATACACTGTAGTGGTCTGCGTTAATTGCATTGCTAAACTGCTTGTAGTGGTTTCAATATCAATATACCGTTACCAAGGTATAATTTCTATTATATGTATATCCTTAAAGAATAGCACAATGTTTAAAAATGTCTTAACTATGTTATGATATCAAACTTAAGAGATAACAATGTTTAGAGAAACATTTTTTTGCATAAAACAAAAAACATCATTGTAAAAAACAACTTTTCGTCTTATAGGTGTGGCACTAATCTAAGTACGTGTAAATTATGTCACTTTTATTCATTATATATCTATTTACTGAGGGTCATCATCTTGCAGTGGCACGTGCGTTCAACACTCGCGAACGTTCCTGGTGAAGTCAGTTATTTATCGGTTCATTCTACTTAGGAGACAATAACAAATGAGCCCGCCCTTAAGTTCACTACTTAGTCGTTCATCTTCTTGTGACGTATTTCACTTGCAGCAGTGACTTAGAGAGAGGAAGAAAAGATATTTGTATATTGGTGAAAATTTGGGGCTTTAGGTTTCAAGAGCTATAATAATATGAACGAAAAGAATTACTTGTCATTCTGCTACTTTGTACAGAAGGTTCGTGTGTTATTTCTTACACCAGTGAAGGTGAGAACGATTGTTATATGCAAGACAGACATGAAATACGATACGAATGTATAATACATATATCTTGTTTTTGAGAAACTGGAGATTTAATGGCTATTATTACAATTTATATAGAAATTTAGATTCGAGGCATTGTTGCACACACAAGTTCTAGATGTACATAGGCTTACATTGTGTGCAAGTGAAACAGTATCAGTATCTTTCCTAGCGCCTTTTATACTCTAATAATATGATGCAACAAGATACGAAACTCTTCCGAATAAGATTCTATCGTTTGTTAGTTTTACAGCTGAGCTATCACGCTGTTTGATGTAAGGTTATACTTTATCCATTAGCGTACTCTAAGCATTTCCGTCCTATTCTATCACACTTCTTCCTTATACGTAGATAAACTTAAACTTTGGTAATGTCACGGCAAAACAAAAATAATAATAACAAATTCTAGTCATGGTGTTTACATCTCAAACAATGGGTGCAAGAGATGTAAATGTTAAGAAACTAATAATTTTTAATCAATATGCAAATATTAAGCTACTTGTCAGTCGATTTTTCCGAATTTCGGAGTTATACGAGACCAGTTCCATTCTTTCCGATAATACTTCTTATTTTGATTGTCTGTTTCCATTTTAATTTATTTAATCGTGAACATTAGCATAATTCATAAATTTTATCACTTTTTTTTACTATATAAAAACCTTTCAAGGAGGTATATCTCAGAGCTAGATCAGGTATAGCGTTATGTGTGTGACACCTCATCATCCACATCATTATGACGTCAAGCTAGGTACGATCCAAATAGAAAAGCCAGAAAGACATCCGTGAATATTTAGTCAGAAATTAGCGCAAGTTCATGCTTGGACATTCTTATGAAAAGGAATTTAAAAAACAAAAACAAGACTAAAGATACTAAACATATATCTATAGTCAAGAGGATGATTTCTCCTTAGAAGAAGAACAGTTGTATATTGAACCATATTGTTTTTTACCCAAAGACACCAATATATAGTGGATTCAGGAG
The DNA here is from genome assembly GCA_011833715.1 of Carcinoscorpius rotundicauda. Lineage (NCBI taxonomy): Eukaryota > Metazoa > Arthropoda > Merostomata > Xiphosura > Limulidae > Carcinoscorpius > Carcinoscorpius rotundicauda. The sequence continues at coordinate 95,468,047 of CM022392.1, read as the reverse complement.
CAACATGTAACACACTTCTACGAAAGGAAATGTCATATTTCTTTTATTTTTGCATATTGTCCAATATTATGTGGAATAGTTTTGATTCCGAGGGTTTCCCATCATCAGGAGTTTTATACGCTAGCAATTAATAGCTTTTGTAACAAAACTAATAATTAAAGTTCATATTTATATATGCATACATGATTACTTTAAAGTACACATGTCATCGTGAAAGATATTTTGGAGACTATACAGAAGGAAGAGTAAAAACCAATGAATTTGTTAAATAAAGGTTATTTCATATAAATACAGACAAAATTACTTTTGAAATTAAAATCATGCTACTTGTTAAATAAATGTGTCCAAAATTGTTCTTTTAAAGCTTAAATAAAAGGGTAATCATCCTCATGTCAGTTTCTAAATGAATGAAAATGCTTGATAACAATAAATATTGAAAATATTGTACTCAAGAACTGTACAATTTAACATTGTTTTAATATTCGTTTTAAATTGGTGGAGATGAGGAAATATAAATTTAGTTTATACATAATTTCATAGGATGGAACGTCGTTTTCCCCAAAATAATTTATAAGCTTAATGTGATTTATTAGTTTACTTTCTCTATATGAAGAAGATAAAAATATTTCTGCAAGACAATGCACTCATTAGATAACGTTAAATTACCAGAATATTCTTATGCTAGAGCTTATGATTGGTGGCAGAAGATAAAAGAGGAATTCTTCTCAATAAATCTTTCATTGTGGATTAACTGATAAATTCCACAACAGCTTGCAAAATAAAAGCAACGAAGATTTAAACTGGTTAAATTTATTTATATAATTAACGTCGGTGTTGTAGTTGCAGTATTTGTTTGTGTTAAAACTAAAGTGAGGATCCTGATTACAAATTGAATATTTTATAGTTTAACGTTCTGAAGTGAAACTTGATGTGAGACTATGAAACTATTTCATCTGCTTTTATATATACATGGCAACAAATAAAACAATTTTAACCTGTTTTTTTGAAACTATGTAGAGGTATACATCCCCAGCTGATGTCACTTGTGGTTCTATGCAAAATACATTCCAAAAATTAAGGTCCAAGATCTATTTATCAAATTTACTGAGGTGTAAAAATATGACTTTGTTTACATAGGTCAAAAAACATAATTTTAATTATCCCTTGTTTTGTCACTTTTTAATTTATGTCAGTTTGTTTGTTTTGAATTTCGCACAAAGCTATACATGGGATATCTGCGCTAGCCGTCCCTCACTTAGCAGTGCAAGTCCAAAGGGAAGGCAGCTGGTCATCGCCATCTACCGCCAACTCTTGGGTTACTCTTTACCAACGAATAGTTGGATTGACTGTCACATAATAACGCCCCTACGGCTGAAAGGGTGAGCATGTCTGATGTCATGGGGATTCGAGCTCATGACCCTAGAATTACGAGTCGAGTGCTTTAACCACCGGGTTATACCAAGCCAATGTCTGTCAGAAACAACGTGTTGTATACGAAAGGAAAATAATATCGTTACTCTAACGATAATAGCCGCCAGTGGCTCAGCGGTATGTTTGGAGACTCACAACGCTAAAATCCGGGTTTCCTCACCCGTGGTGGGCAGAGCACAGACAGCCCATTGTGTAGCTTTGTGCTTAATTCAAAACAACAACGACTAACAATAAAGCTACTGTTTAGTCTTTAAATTAATTTAAATCTCACATGTTCAAAATTAAAAATATAATACAACGTTCGTTATCCATTACTATGTTTTACAGAAGTACTTATTGTTTACTTTCAAGTAAAAACCTTTATTTTATATTTGTTATCCATTTTTCCATATCATAGTGTAATCAAAATTAACAATCATCCTTGAATTCAAATGAATATTATTAAAAATATTTTAAACCGTTCTGACAAAATTCATGTTTAGATTATATATTAGTCACGTGGCATTTAAAAGGTGTAGGTGAAAAAAAAACTAACTATTAATATTAAAACACTGGTAATAATGAAAGGTTTTGTAAATCGTATTTTAGACAAAATATCAATGCTTAGTAGGGTGAGACTTATTCTAAGTATTCATTTAATAAATTATTTTAATCTTCATTGGCTCACAAAGGAATTGATCAACATTTTGTGGTTTCGACCGCACTTTTCTGCCTTTTGTTGATGAAGCTGGATTTCTCAAAATTTATTCATTTCAGTTAGCTAAGAAATGCGAGGATAGGATATGCTACAGATGAGAGGTGGGGTTGGTGGAACTTGTTCTGTCATTTCCGATGGGCTAAACTGCATATAAGACGCAAAATATTTTCTAACAGACCTGGTGATTATACTTTTATTTCAGTTTAATGGTAAAAAAACTCACGTATGACACAACTTTATACATTATTTTATTTAGTTTAAAACTTATGTTATATTACTTTCGATTCTTATTTAGATACACTCTGTATTAGATAGGATCATGTTTTATGTTAATTTGTAAAATACCCTGTTATATACTTTTCTGTATCTTGCTGATTTTAATATGTGATGAAAACGGAAGCGAGGGAATATAACTGAAACAACAGTTGCTTAATATTATGGAACTTTAAATTGCGAGCATTAAGAACTATAATTTGAAGAACCATATTAAGCTTCAGTTTTCAGGACAGGAGTTTATGAACCTGAAATAGTAGTAGCAGTTACGAGGTTTATTTTATTTGCTCATGTATATTTTTATTTTCGTTTTCAAACCGCAGTCCATAGACCAGCACATCTTGACATTAAGGAAGCTGTTTTTATCCGAGTATTAAAAGCACATGGATACAAATAATGTTTTGTAAGTACTAGTTCACTGGTGTTGCTTGAAAGCTGCATTTTAACAGCAATTTCGACGTATCGTTTTATGTATTGGAAACTTTGTATTTCCTTAACGACATATTTTGCATGTTTATGTTGTTATTATTTTGTCAGAAGCATATACAAAACAGGCCCTGCATGGCCAGGTGGTTAAGGCATTGGACTCGTAATCCAAAGGTCACGAGTTCGAATCCCAGTGACACCAAAATGCTCGCTCTTTTAGCGTTAGAGACGTTATAACGTGAGAGCCAATCCCACTATTCGTTGGTAAAAGAGTAGCCTAAGAGTTGGCGGTGGGTGGTGATGGCTAGTCGCCTTTCCTCTTGTCTTACGCTGCAAAATTAGGGACTGCTAGAACAGATAGCCCTTGTGTAGCTTTGCGCGAAATTAAAAAACAAAACAAACAATATACATGATAAGTATAAAAAATATTAAAGTCACGTACCACTTAGTAGCTATATACGTGTTTGCACTTACTGTGATCATGTGCTATTGCTTATTCTCTTTTTAATATCTTACAGCAATGAAATATCATTACAAGTATATAAGAACTTGCACGTGAGCTCTCTTTGAAGACGTGTTGTCAAACAGGAGACCAGGCTTATGCGAACTCCCAGAACTTCGTTTAGCAACAACAGAAACCTAACCGCCATACCTTACTGTTAACCCTACAGACTACAGCGTTGGGAGAGGTTATTGCTGAAGATCCAGCATAACGAATATTGAAATAAAACCAAACATAAATGTAAGATTATTGTAAAAAAAATTAGTTCTAAGAAAGTGTATTAGCTGTACGTCACTCTGATATATAATCATTTAAAAGGACTGCAGGATTATAGTAAACAAATACATACTTTAAAAACAAAAATTAGTTTAATTATTTATGATACGCATATTTGATAATTTTATTATGAAATCTACTTATGACAACTTGGAACGACTTCAGTTAGCTTGATTCGAAATAATTTAGCGTTATAAAATCTAATTTCAGAAAACTTTAAATACTAAATTAAGGAATCTTTATTATAACGCCTCCACGGCTGAAATGGCGAGCATATTTAGTGTGACCTGGATTCGAACCCGCGACCCTCGGATTACGAGTCGAACGCCTTAACAAGCTTGGCCATACCGGGCCGCATCCCTTAAGGTTCGGAAGGAGGAAGTTGTTCTGGTCGGGCTGCGCATCGGTCACGGTTTTTAACTCATTGTTCTCTTTTATCTGGAACTGGTGCACCAATGTGTGGTCTGTGTGGCACTCACGTCACAATAGCATACATATTACTGTCAGTCATCGTTATGATCGAGAGTGACGCCACCATATTAAACATATGCTTATGGTGGGTTCACCCTTGAAATTGGTCAGTGTCATTGGTGAGGGTGATAATGTCCACTTCATTTGTGTTTTTAAATTTTTAAGGGTCATTGGTCGTTTTAACTCTATTTAAGATTTTAATCCAAAAATTGGACTATGTTTGGTTTTATTATGATTCTTTTTTTACATATTTTACATATTTTACTTTTTACATTTTTACTGACTGTTTGACACAGATAGCTCAGTTGCTTTGTACCAATAAACAGTAACAACCAACCAACCAGAAAACTTAATTTCAAACACTTTTAGTTTTACACATTTTCTGTACTTAGAAAAGTAAACATTATTATTTCACCATACCAAGTTTCACTTAAGTTTACCCCAGACCAAATTTCTCTTTATTTAGCTTGGTTCCATATATATTTATACTAAGCCAAGTCAAACTTTAGTAAACTTGATTCAACATATGTTTACAATACACCTACTTCAGTAAACGTGGTTCAACATATATTTGCAAAAGACCAACTTTAACTTCAGTAAGCTTGGTTCAACATAGGTTTACAATACACCAACTTTAGCTTCAGTGATAGTTCAGCCATTTATTTATAACATGTCAAGTTTAGTTGCAGTAAACTTGGTTCAACAAATATTTGCTTCAGATCAAGTTTCACTTTGGTAGATTTAAAGTTTATTTAATAGATAAACTTTAATTTCAGTAAGCTTGGCCCAAAATATGTTTACCACACCAGATGTATCTTCAGTGAACTTAGTTCAAAATACGTCAAACCAGATGAGATATAGTTTGGATAACCATGGCTTACATATGTATATAACAAACCAAATTTACCTATAGTAAATTTCGCTGAACACGTATTTATACCAAAACAAATTTAACTTCAACAAGCTAAGTTTTACATGTATTTAAACCAGACCAAGTTTACCTTCGGTAAGCTTGGTTCAATATAATTTTGAACCTTAAAGATAAATCAATTTTTGTATTCTTGTAGGTATATTAAACTAAATTAACATGATTCAAAATAATGTGGCTCCAGTAAATGGCTCCTAGTGTTCCAGCAGATAGTCAAAAGGTTCATAACTGTTGTTGGTACCTTGGCAAACCAAGGTGCCCAAGGTTATTACTTGTGTACTTTATTAAGGTAAGTTGTAATTTCTTTATTTGCATTGTCTTTTTAATTTTGTTGCCAATAATAGATCTATTGGTTTCTTGTTTTGATATGTAAACTGTATGATTTAAATAACTGCTGTTCAAAATTACATCTTTTATATATTTTTTGTTTCTAATTTATTAGCTTTGTGGTAATTTTCAGCATGATAATCTGTAGAGTTATTGATACATGATAATTTATTAACTTGTGTTTTTATTGTTGTATTTCTGTGTATACCCCCTCGTTGAGGTGGGATAAATAAAGAAAAAAGAAACGAGACAAATAAATGCCTTCTTCCCTACTCTTCGTGTAGCTAGCTGTCGGGTTGACAATAAGATAATATTGTAAAACATTTGTAATATTATGATTCGTTAAAAGAAAAGCTACTAGTTGGGCAAACCCAATTCTGTGTAATAAAAAAGTTTGTATATTTAATTCTTAAGTTGCTAAAAATCATCTGTTCATCTGATCTTTATATTCCAAAGTACTTTAGATATCTTATGAAAAGCTGAAATAACAATCACAAATTATAGGATAAATGTAGTATTTATTAGAACGTATACTACGTTTCATGGGGCAGTGCGCCATAGTTTTTTGTTCTACATATGATAAGGGTACCAGTTCTAAGAAACGTGTTAGATGTCTTCTTTGAAATTATCTATGCTAAAAACGATGTAATTTTTCATTTGAAATTCTTTACTCTAGTACCTCATCTTGTTTAGAAGCTTATGGTTTGTTATATCAGCGTTTGCAGCTATAATAATCACTTAAAAATATCACGTTACTGCAATCTTATGAACAAACTATTTAAAATAAATCAACTAAACAAGTCTTAGCGGTAAATTATTTGACGTGTAACACATCAATGAACTTCTTGTTAAAGTAACAATTAACTGGTATTGATTGGTATTTCCAACTTGAATGGCTCCTTCCGTGACATGGATAAACTTTCAGTTCGAAGACACCTAAGTGTTTGATTTTGTGCAATAGAAGCGACCACGTTTAACCGGATAGCAGGACTGATTGTCACAGTTATATCACGTCTAAAGCTAAAAGTATGAAATATGTCTAGGTTTTCCAACCTTTCGATTCACATAATAACATTCTAAGCACTATATCAAGTCCAGCCCTTCACATTCGATTATTTTAACATCATAGTACTTGTTGTAACTTAGAAATTATTTTCTATTTCACAAGTATTTTCGCTTGGATTTTCATCTTTTCAATTATCAAATATCAACGTATTTAACTGAAGGAAAGATAACAGAAACAAAAAAAAAGGATTCTGGCATGATAATTTTCGGTTAAGTATTTCTGCCAGTGATGAGTTCCGCTATGATTTATAAATAAACTATATTAATAGTAAAGATAGTTTATTCGTAGGGGAAAAGTCATTGGTTTTTGAAATCCAAAATTATTTTATAATAAAAAATATTGTTGTAATGTTGATAAAAACTAAAGAAAATATATTATATCAAAATATTTTGATATAATGGTGTGTGTAATCCAAGTTAAAGAGACTGGGTTAACAAGTAGTTACCGTATATCCTCTCTCTCCTTTGTTAGAGTCTTCTTTTGGAAACGTCTTACATTGATTGGAATTGCCAACCATTTCATCATAAATTTATCCTCACAATTCACACACGCACTCCACTCTTTGAATGAAAAAAAATTGAATCTCTCACACACACACAAAACTAAAATAGAATGAAATGTAAGTACATATTACACACCAAATCCTTCTACCTTTAAACAAACTGAGAAAGATAACCAATGTACACTTTATTTTAAATGGAACATCAACATATGCCACTATTTTCTCTAACCATATCCGCAATTGGACAGTGTAACTTAAGAAACTACAATATTTTACTTTACATTTAACGCCAATGAAAATTCTTCCAACTATTATAAAGAAAGGGATGTGTGTTTGTTGAATTTTGAATAAAGCTACACGAGGGTATCTGCGCTAGTTCTTCCTTGAGCTACTAGTTTACCAATGACTAGTGGAATTGACTGTAACATTATAATGCTCCCACGACTAAAAATGCAAACATTTTTAATGTGATATGGATTCAAACTAACGACCCTTGTGTAGCTCGAAATTCAAAATAAGCCAAACCAAACCTTAAAGAAATTTTTCCAAATTATAAAAGGTTTATCTTTTGTGACTATGGAGCACCTACAGTTGAAGAAGATGACAGTAAACCAGTAATGCAGAAAAGCATCCAGCATCAAAACATAAGCACCATCATGTTTTCCTAATCTAGGTTTTCACCACTCTCAGTCCATTGTATGTCTCTTTTTGACAAAATAATAACATGGTTATTTTTTGTGTTCTTCTGCTTTTTTATCAGAAAAAAATATTAAAATTGGAGAACTGAGTACGCCAGGGGTAATCTGATTAAATCATCACATAAGTTTGTTTTCAACAATAATTTAGAATTATAACCACAACCTCAATATTATGGACACTTTACTTAATATTATGATAATATCACCTTGGTTTTAACGTTTAAATTACAAGACAAACGTCACTTGATGTAAAGAATATGTGATGTAGTTTATGGATATTATAAAGAGCAGATACGTTCACAGGTGAAGGTGTTTTATGTAAGTGAGACTGTTAGACTTTATGAAAGAAAACAAACTAACGATACCTGAATATAAGTTATCCCCAGAAAATATAAACAGTACAGCAAAGAATGCTTGGTTTTATTGAATTTCGCGCAAATCAATTTGAGAGCAATCTGCCATAACTAGAAAGAAGACAGTTAATCAATGCCTTCTCCGCTTAGGATGCTCTTTAACCAATACAATAACAGTAGAAGTGACTGTCAAATTATAATACTCTCAATACCTATACACATGTTTAAGATTTACCTAAAATGGTTTATCCAATTTCAATGAAAGCTGATAAAATTCTTTTTGTACTTACATCACTTCATTATAATATATAATGATGTTAAAACAGCTTTAGTAAGCTTGTTTGTTTGTTTGTTTTGAAATTTCGCACAAAGCTACTCGAGGGTTATCTGTGCTAGCCGTCCCTAATTTAGCAGTGTGAGACTAGAGGGAAGTCATCACCACCCACCGCCAACTCTTGGGCTACTCTTTTACCAACGAATAGTGGAATTGACCGTCACGTTATAACGTCCCCACGGCTGGGACCCCGCGAACCTCAGATTACAGAGCGCACGCCTTAACGCGCTAGGCCATGCCGGGCCTATTTAGTAAGCTACAAGGAAACAAAATCCCAAATTATTACCTAAAATGAAAACAATGCAGTAACATGGTAAATGAAAAACAAATACACAGATTCTGTTCAATTTTCTTATAGAATAAACCAGCAAATCACAGGTTTTGAAGGAGAGAGGACAAGAGCTAAATATGTGAGTCGTTGTTAGTATTTGTTTTCTAAAGGCCACTGGTATGGGTATTAAAACTTTAATCAAAATAAAATACAGAACAATGTTTCGACCCTCAGGTTTCAAACTTTTTTTGTTAACCTGAAGATGATCTAAGGAGGTCGAAACGTTGTTCTGTACTTTGTTTTAATTAAAGTTTGATACCCATACCAACAGTTTTTAGAATACATTTTTACTTCAATGGGTTTTTCGTCTTCATGGTTTGCTACTATTTGTAAATCCTTGAACAGTGAGCGGCCCGGCATGGCCAAGCGCGTAAGGCGCGCGACTCGTAATCCGAGGGTCGCGGGTTCGCGCCCGCGTCGCGCCAAACATGCTCACCCTTTCAGCCGTGGGGGCGTTATAATGTCACGATCAATCCCACATTTCGTTGGTAAAAGAGTAGCCCAAGAGTTGGCGGTGGGTGGTGATGAATAGCTGCTTTCCCTCTAGTCTCACACTGCTAAATTAGGGACGGCTAGCACAGATAGCCCTCGAGTAGCTTTGTGCAAAATTCCAAAACAAACAAACAAATTGAACATTGAGAAGGTGACAGACGAATAGACGTTGGATACTGATAATAGTAAGTCGTTTTAGCCTTGATTTATACTGCAAGTTGTTTGTCATGTTTACATATTACTTCTAGGATAGATAAAGAAAAAAATTCGATAAAATACAGTTACAGCAATAGCTTTTTGTGTTGTCTTTAAGTAGCACATTATCCTTTGTTAGGCTTTTAATTTGTTTTTTTGTAGTCAAGCACAGTTCAACACAATGTGCTATCTTTGTTTCACCCACCCTAAGTACCAAAATCCGAAGTTTAGAATTATGAACCTTTAAAACTACCAAAACACCTTTTATTTGGTAGTGATTAAATTTCGTATTATAAAACATTCAATGTTTTCTACCATTGTGAAAGGATTAGACCGGGCATGTAGTAAAGCTCAAGGTTTCAGAGCTGGTGAGCTGGTTTCGATTCTTCGCTCTTCCACCAAATATTCCCCGCAGTTTAAGCTGTGGGTGAAGTATAATTATGTCAGTCATTTTTCTCTACCATGGATTGAAGGCGTTCTTAACTGACAATTCTCCTTCTGGTCGCTTGTTCATAACCCCAGACGCAACTGACAACCTTAGTAGCTTTGTCACAAATACAGAATAGAAATACGTTTTGGTTTTGAAGATACATAAACAGAGAGAAAGAAAGTTTTACTGATGAATATAAATTTTCGCTCCGTCTTTTTTTCACAGAATGTTTTGTAGGTCTATTGCGTTTTTGACCTTGGACTACATGAAACATAGCTCCTATTGTCCTGTCACTCAGGAGACATCTATAAAATAGTGAACCACTGGAACGCAAACTAATCAGGAGAATAAAACAATAATAATATAAACACAAAATAATCATGTCTTACCTGTAGATTCTTTAGATATTATAACATTTTTTTAAATTATAGATCCTGGGATACTTCTTCGACGTAATCTAAATGGAATGGAACCGGTACTCAAAGAGAAAAGAATTAGTTCTAAAACTACTTTTTTGGAAGTTTTTTTACTCATTCCGTTTCTAGTGATCGTTGGGTGATAATTCTCATTATATCATTCAAAAACGTTTTTATTCTGCCTCTTGACAGCGATTACTTTGTGAAGAATTTCGAAATGAGATGGTTATAAATATTTTGATGTCAAAAATATTAAATACATAGCGCGTTTAACATTTCTGGTCAACGACAATCACATATAATGTCAAGCATGGCCTGTAAGTACAAACACACTTATTTATCTTAGTTTTTCAAGTGCTTTGACTTTAATCTAGTGGTAACGAAACGTAATTATTCCACACTCATATGAAACATTTTCAGATATATACACAATATAAAACATTAGTGTTCAAGACACATGTTCAACCCACATGTTTCTATATCATTGTATAATATATTGCCAACAGGTACAGATATTCCTTAAAATATATAAATTTCGTAAAAAACGAGGGAAAAATAGTCATATAATGTGCAAAATCTATAGATGGTATTAATGAAATGTATGGTATTATAATCAGTAAATATAAGTTATTATAATCTCCCACAACACTATAGACCTTTTGTTTTGTAATTAATGCCATAAATTTTTCTACGCTTTTTTAAATCTTATGAGCAAATAAAATTGTAGTTGTAAGATAAATGTGGATGACATTATCATAATAGCTTTTGTATCGAAAGCTCGAAAATTTAAAACATTGTTGAACATTTGGATTACAGTAAGATAACTTTTCATGTGATTCAAGGTTTTGTTCAACTAATTATATCATGATCTGAGACGACAACGAAATCTATGAAATTAACACAAGATATTACTTAATCACTTTGCAGAAAACTGATTTATTTTTCATCTATTAAAACACCGAAAATTTTTACTGTCCATAGGGCCAGAACTTCATGAAAAATATCTGAAGCACGTTTAGTTTTCATGATTTCGACTTATAACTCTCTTCGGAATAGCACATGAGCGAGTCCACTTAAAACTGAGGCTTAGGTGTAAATTGGCTTCATATAAATGTTCTATAACAACGTAATTTTATTTCAAAACATTACATAATCGCTTCATTTCATTCTCTCTTTATAAATGAAATCATTACCATAATTACGTATTTAGGCTAAAATGTAACAGCATTTTTGTTAGCAATAAAATGTTTTTGACATTTCGGAACGAAAGCCAATGAAAACCTAAAAAAAATAAAGTATAAGCAGACGATTTTAAGGAATTTGTAGCCTGGAAATTCAACTCTTTAATAATTAAATTAATGTTTGTTCTGTTTACCTTAATGTCAAATTCATTCTTGCTCACAAAAGTAATGATACTGTTCGCAAACTTAAACCACTTTTAGTCATCAGTGTAAACAACATATTTGTCATTACAAAGTTAATAAAAACATGTGGTTTTGCGCTTGAACTCAAACTGTTTACGAGCTATATATATATATATATATATACTGTGAAACGTGGTATTTGTCGGTATCATGAACTTTTACTACAGTCATTCTGCTGCTGACAAATGTCTTCTATGACATTTTACTGCCGTAGTAAATGACTATGGGAGTATTTTACTGCCCGCAAATAATTATGTTCTCAAAACATTTTCTCACACAGTGAACGACTTTATTTTCAAATATTACAGTGAACTAAAAAACTCTTGCGCTAAATTTCAATAAAAATAAAACTGAATAATGAAACAACTGAACAGTTTTCTGGAAAAAATATTTCCTGGAGAAATATTTCAATAAATAGCTAGTACGTACAACATTGTTTATGTTTGCAAGGGTAGAAATTTTGCGACGTAATTTTCAAGTTCAATGATTTTTGCCGTCATGATGGATGCTTTATGATATCTTGATAATGTAATACGGCAGTCATATATCGTAAATAAAATGTCATAGAACCATTTCTGACTGAACGTTTGTCTATCTCCTATTTGAAAATCTACATACACACGCGCAGTTAAAGCTCAACATTCACTTTTGAAATAACGAGAGAACAGATGAGAATAATACCGATACCAATTCTTGTTTAGCAAGTAGGATATTCTACACTCAATTGTTAACAATTAATCACAATATAATTCACATTTCAGAATGACGTAACTTAAAGAAACAAGATGTATATTTACTATACGTTGTGGTTGAGTGGCTCTTAGGATGGGTGAAATGTTTACCAATTACTTTTTGTGGTGGGCGACATACGTGAGCTAGAGCTTTGACTCTGAGTGGAACCAAAAGTGCAAAACAATTTGTTGGTTTGAATTTCGCGCAAAGCTACACGAGAGCTATCTAATTTTATTTTAGAAGTGTAAGACTAGAGGAAAGGCAGCTACTTATCACCACTCACTGTCAATTGTTCTGCTACTCTTTTACCAACAAATAGTGAGATTAATCGTCACGTTACAAAGCCTCGACGGCAGCGAGCATGTTAAGTGTGATGGGGACTCGAACCCATTACCCTCAGATTACGAATTGAGTGCCTTATCCACCTGGTCATGCCGGGCCAGTAGTTTTTGTATAAAGATTGTGTATATTAATGTTTTCATTTCTTTAAAGACACTTAAAATTCGGATACTGTCATAATATTTAGTAGGGACCTAGGAAAAGTATCAGAGAGTTTTAATACTTGCTCCCGAGACCCACATTATGAAAGCTGCTAGATATGATGTCTCTTACGAGATTAGTCCATTGATTTGTCACTTTTGATTATATAATTTGGTTCAAATATGTTTTGTACTAAAGGTGCTTCGTGGATTTCAGGTGTTGTAGAATAAATCTAATCCATCTTGGATATATCCTCGCAACCACTTAAGCGCCCCTCATGGTCATCGGGTGTTTTCATTACTTTACGTATTTAACCTCTCATCTGAGTGGTCTAGATTGGCCACCTGACTGTTCGAATTACTTTAAATACAAAAAATTCTTTTTCACATTTTATAAACTTTGTGCATTCAGTTAGAACAACAACAAAAACACCGCTAGATTAGGGACGGCTGGCGGAGATGGACTCGTGTAGCTTGCGCGAGATTCAAACAAACAAAATCTATTGTCTCCTGGGATGATATACGCATTCCTTTGTAATGCACCCGCCCCTCCCTTGTTTGTATGTTGCTATTGTTCGTAGTTAGAGGCTCCTAATTTCATTTTTGCATACTTCAATGAAGTTTTAAAACCTTCCCTGCATACATCTTACTCATTTAATAACATAGATATTCGAGTTTATTATTCCATTGTAATGAAGAAAACAAAGAAATATTCATTTGGGAAGCGTTAAGTTTCTGCAGAACAAAATATTAGAAAACGCATATTATAACACATGAGTCTAAATAATTTTGTTTTGAATATTTTTACTATTAAGGTGTAATTAACTTTGAACAAATAAATTAGAAGGAAGGCAATTTGTCAAAAGCATTTACCATCAACTCTTAGGCTATTCTAATCATGAAGTGATATTTTATCGACTTTCTTTAATAACACACTCATAATTCCAAAGTACGACGCGTGATAGGTTTGTAATAAGTGACACAACCCAGCACACTAACCACCAAGCCACTACTAAACCAGCTTAAAGGAGCAAGTAACTGCTGAAACAACTCTTAATTATTTTTATCTGCTCAAATTATTTTTCGGATTTAAGTTCAACTTGTTTTAAAACTGTTCAAGTCTCAAACAACATCAACATGATGATTTTAAATAACTATGGAGGTATTTCATTTCAGTTCTATTATAGTATTTAGTAAAAAGACCTGTCTAATGAATATTTTCTTTCATATCTATATCATTATTAAAGTATTAATCAATGAAAATGAAATGATAACGATCCACGTTCCCACTGAAAGTCGTGCTGAGTGTTATCGAAGTTTTGACATCAATAATGTTGAATGAAACTGAAACCAAATCTCGGTTAAACAGTTTCGTGTTTATCTCAAACAACAGAAACCTTAACGACAGAGACTCGTATTAAGGAGTTAATGAAGTAGTTAACGACGGTAGATGGTTAATTAGTATAGAAATATTCTTTTAGATGTCTCAATCGCCGCCTAGATGTGACATGTCGTGGTGCACTGACTAGTGAATATTATACGCTTGTTATGTTCCCCGTTTTTGATGCCCTGTTCTACGTCAGTGTCCATGTAAGACCAGGGAACACGTCAAACAAGACTCGCGGTAGATGAAAAGAAATAACACGATGAAAGTTCTCTGACCTGTTGTGGTATAGAGAACAAGATAGATAGATAGAAAGACATATCTATTTAAGTACTTACTGCAATACATAAAGCTTGTTTACTCTCTTTAGTTGTTATGCACAAAATACGTGTACACTCTGTTATAAATAGCATAAACTTATTTAAACCAAAGTAATAACCATTACACTTCATCAACTTAATCGAGTTTATAACATGACAGTTGTTGTTTATTTAGTTTACGTTACTGCCGTAAGCCACCGTAAGTTTTAACAAGTTTTAACTTGTTAAAAGTTATATCTTCAAAAATAAGACAAAAATAACGTTAATGTACAATATAATATACACTTCTCTATAGAATGTAACACATTTGGTGTGTGTTTTTTATAGTAAAGCCACATCGGGCTACCTGCTGAGTCCACCGCTCACCGCCAACTCTTGGGCTACTCTTTTACCAACGAATAGTGGGACTGACCGCCAACTCTTGGGCTACTCTTTTACCAATGAATAGTAGGATTGACCGTAACGTCATAACGCCCCCACGGCTGAAAGGGAGAGCATGTTTAGTGTGAGGAGAATTCAAACCTGCGTCCCTCATATTACGAGGGGAGAGCCTTAACCACCTAGCCATGTTGGGCCTAGATTACGGAGTATATAGTTCTCGTGATTCAAGGAAACCAGCGTTTATAGCAATTAGTATACAATTATAATTATAAAGCAGTTTTTAAGAGATATAACACTAATTTTAAGGATATTCTTAACAAGTTACTCAGAGGATATCTATGCTGGCTCTCCGTAAATTTGAATTAATAGATTACAGAGAAGGTAGCTGACTAACAGGTTTCAGGTATACCCAACTGTTTTATTTAAATTTAATACAAGGATTACGAATCAGATAGTTATAAAGCACGAGTGTTAAAGTTAATATTTTTGGAACCGATTATTTATTATGGGTTTACTTGTGCAACTATCTACAAATCATTTGCTGTATAATTTAATTGTTAGGAATTGACACGAAGTTAATTGAACCTTACAAGTTTTATATGCAAAAACGGCTGTTCTGGGCCCAGAAAACACTTCAAATAGAAGAGCGAACAACGTTTCGACCTTCTTCGGTCATCGTCAGGTTCACAAAGAAAGGGTTACTGGTCGGAAGCTGACCACATGTTTGGGAGGGGTTGTATAATTGAGTGTTGCAATGTAGAGGGCGCGGTTTGAATATATAATTTTGTCTATAATATTAATATAGGTATAATGGTGTTCCTTTATATTGGTTTATTTTGGGTTTGAGTTGTTGTATAAGTAAGGCTTCTTTAATTTTTCGTTTGTTTATGTTTGTTTCTTTATTTAGTATTTTAGTGTTTTCTATGGTTATGTTGTGTCCATTTGACTTGCAGTGTTCGAAAACGTGTGAAGGTGACTTTTTATGTTCTTTGAATCTGGTTTCCATTTTTCTACTTGTTTCTCCTATATAGAAGTCGTGGCAGTTATCACATTGTATTTTATAAATAATGTTGGTGTGGTGTTTGTCAGTGTAGTTCTTACATAGTATAGACCTTAGTTTTGTGCCTGGTTTTTGAATAAATTTAGTGTTAACTGGAATGTTATATTTTGTTACTAGTTTTTGCCAAATGTTGGTTATTTGTTTGCTGATGTCAGGAATATATGGTATACAGCAGTATATGGTTTCGTGATTTTTTGATTCGTGAGATATATTTACTTTTGTTGGTTGATTTTGCTTTCTGTCTAGGTGTGTGCGTGTAATGTTTTCTACGGTTTGTGGAGGAAACTTATTAATGTTGATGAAGTGTTGTTTTATTTTATCTAATTCATCGTTAATTTTATCTGGTGAGCATAGTTTTATGGCTGTGTTTATCTGGTTTCTTAGTATGTTGAGTTTTTGTTTTGTTTCATGTGCTGAGTCCCAAGGAATGTATAGTCCAGTATGGGTGATTTTTCGGTGGATTTCTGTTTTGAATTGTGTGTCGGTTCTTATAATTTTGAGGTTAAGAAATGATATTTGATTGCTTTCTTCCTGTTCACATGTGAAGTTAATGTTGGGATGTATAGAGTTAATGTGAGTGAAAAAGTTAAGTATGTGTTCTGTAGATTCGAATCCCGCAATCGTGTCATCTACATATCTGTACCAGTATAGTGGTGGATGTAATGCTGTATTAATTGCTTGTGTTTCAATTTGTGTCATAAAAATATTGGCTAGAACTGGCGATACTGGGTTGCCCATGCTTAGGCCATTTGTTTGTATATAGTTTTGGTTGTTGAACATGAAGTTTGTCTTTATTGTGGTGAATTCTATGAGGGTTGCTAACTGGTTACTGGGAATGTCTATGATCTGGTTAGGGTCTCGAATATAGAGTTCTAAGGCTATCTTGCAGGCTTCTGTTGTTGGAACTTCTGTGAAGAGGGATATAACATCGAAACTGGCCATTAAGGCTTTATGATTAAGTTGATTTAGATTGGACTTGAAATTAAAAGAGTCTTTGATGAATGAGCTGGCTGATGTTGCATATTTGGAGAATGCCCATGCTATGTATTTACCAAGATTGTAGTTAAACGATTCATATGTTGACATTATTGGTACACCCACCACTATACTGGTACAGATATGTAGATGACACGATTGCGGGATTCGAATCTACAGAACACATACTTAACTTTTTCACTCACATTAACTCTATACATCCCAACATTAACTTCACATGTGAACAGGAAGAAAGCAATCAAATATCATTTCTTAACCTCAAAATTATAAGAACCGACACACAATTCAAAACAGAAATCCACCGAAAAATCACCCATACTGGACTATACATTCCTTGGGACTCAGCACATGAAACAAAACAAAAACTCAACATACTAAGAAACCAGATAAACACAGCCATAAAACTATGCTCACCAGATAAAATTAACGATGAATTAGATAAAATAAAACAACACTTCATCAACATTAATAAGTTTCCTCCACAAACCGTAGAAAACATTACACGCACACACCTAGACAGAAAGCAAAATCAACCAACAAAAGTAAATATATCTCACGAATCAAAAAATCACGAAACCATATACTGCTGTATACCATATATTCCTGACATCAGCAAACAAATAACCAACATTTGGCAAAAACTAGTAACAAAATATAACATTCCAGTTAACACTAAATTTATTCAAAAACCAGGCACAAAACTAAGGTCTATACTATGTAAGAACTACACTGACAAACACCACACCAACATTATTTATAAAATACAATGTGATAACTGCCACGACTTCTATATAGGAGAAACAAGTAGAAAAATGGAAACCAGATTCAAAGAACATAAAAAGTCACCTTCACACGTTTTCGAACACTGCAAGTCAAATGGACACAACATAACCATAGAAAACACTAAAATACTAAATAAAGAAACAAACATAAACAAACGAAAAATTAAAGAAGCCTTACTTATACAACAACTCAAACCCAAAATAAACCAATATAAAGGAACACCATTATACCTATATTAATATTATAGACAAAATTATATATTCAAACCGCGCCCTCTACATTGCAACACTCAATTATACAACCCCTCCCAAACATGTGGTCAGCTTCCGACCAGTAACCCTTTCTTTGTGAACCTGACGATGACCGAAGAAGGTCGAAACGTTGTTCGCTCTTCTATTTGAAGTGTTTTCTGGGCCCAGAACAGCCGTTTTTGCATATAAAAGTTCTCAACAAGTGGGTTTCTCGACATCACTGAACCTTACAAGGTTTTCTCATGCCTTTAAAAGAGTTTTGTTTCATTATAACGTCTTGCATATGGTAAAATCGTTTTAAGCTTCAGTTAGGCAATCAAGTAAGTTAATAAAAACAAGACAGAGCTGGTGAAATATAGAGCGTATAGTGGCGATTTTTCAAGTGTTATAATCCCAATTTGTATTGCGATGACAGAGTAAAGAAGAATAATGTGTCTTGTCAGTTGGGTTCTAGACTAACTGAATCTGACTGTGTGGATTTTTTTTTCACATGAAATAAAATAACTAAAAGCTCTGAGTATAAATGTGATATTCTACGGGGCAAAGTAAGTGAACTTATCATTGCTTGTATCGGAACAGCAGAGAAGAATAAATTTTTTTCAAAGAGTGTTCTACAGTACTGAATCCGCTTTTGACGGAAAAGAGGATTATTTAGAGCTCCACATATAACTGTGGTAATCTATGGTGTGAACAAACTTTCTGTACATGCGTTTCGTTGTTTCGAATATATTATTTTAAAACAAGTGGACTGTTCTCTGTTTGTATATACAGCGGTAGTATTCGAATTTACAACACTAGAAACCAGGTTTCGATACCCTTAGAGGATAAAACACAGCTAGTCCAATATGTAGCTTTATGCTTATTTCCAAACAAACAAAAATTGTTTCTTTGTCGTTGAAATATATCGCCAACAAGTCAAGGACATTTACTGCAGAGAGTTACGGCTCAATAAAAACCTGAGATCAGAGCTACTATTGTCTGCACGAAACGTGGGATTTCACAGTCACTATTATAACGCGCCTCTGCCTCTCGAGTGCAAAGCGGAATTGTATCTCCCACTAACAATGGAGCCGCAGTTCCGCTGTGCCTTGCTTGGTCCTTTTAACTAAGAAAAAAATAATATTTAACCTCCATTAACTTTTACGTATGTAGTATCAAGACTAAAATTTAACTTAGAAACATGCTGATGTTACAGTTGTTAAGAAAACTAATCTTCGGAGAAAACAGTCGCTGAAGTACTAAGGTCTCTTGGCGACCACCAATAGGTTTTAAAGTTTATGTCATAAGAAGAAATTAAAAAGGTTTATTTCAGGTAATTTCGGTGAGAATGTATTAAATGTAAGTTTACGTAAATATCAATTTAAGTGCTGTTGTAAGCAGAGGAAGTTATGCATGAATTGAATCAAACCACATGTTTTCCATTGTTTTCCAGCTTTACGAATATCGAATAAACAGTTCTTACTACAACAAAATTCCATTATCGTCATCACTAGAACGGATAAAGACAATACTACTGTCTGTTATTTAAATAAAACAATTCCCATAGCAATACGCATACAATTATAACTGAATTGAAAAAAAACTTAAGTCTAATCCAACAATATGAGGTGGTAGTAGTTTTCGTAGATATTTATTTAAACAAAAAAGGAACAATGATTGGTGATAATGCCCATAAAACTGCAAGACCAATAGTCACACCCGGGTTTACTGTATGGAGCTCCTAAAATACAAATTTCGGGATCCTTTATCAAACCCATTGTCGCAGTTATATCTGAAAGATGTTACCAGTACTAAATATCTTATATAGATAGTTTTCAATGTATTAACGACCTTAAAGAAGACAGCCTAATCATGATGTAATTTGTATGTGTGTTTGCTAGCTTTGATGTAGAATTTATGGTCACTAACAAGAAATGAGGGAAATATATACGAATCTAGTTTTAATAACAAAGATTCATCCAAATATATACTATAATATGTTAACAGTAACTATTTTTTTATTCAATGTCAAGACTTATTAACAGCTTGGCGAAGTAGCAATGGGAGTCTAACTTGACTTCTATTTTATCAAAAATTATTTTTTGTTTTTATTCGAAATTATGGTAAACCAAGTGTCCAACTTCATTCTAGACCTCTTTATTATAGAAGATATGTTGACAAAACTTACTTTCATAATAGTTACAACATTTCAATCCACTATTAAAATGAGGAAAACAATACTTAATCATTTTTGGATACTTGTGTCTCGAGTAAGTAAGGTAAGTTAACTACATTGCTTTCTCATAAACTTACCTTAACAGGATTACATACTTATTTTGATAACTTTGTGTCTTTGGTTTAAGGCACGGCATGGCGAGGAGGCTAAGAAACTCGACTCGTAATCTGAGGGCTGCGGGATAAAATTATCGTCACGCCAAGCATGCTCCCCCTTCCAGCCGTGGGGAAGTTATAATGTGACGGTCAATTCCACTATTCGTTGGTAAAAGAGTAGCTTAAGAGTTGGCGGTGGGTGGTGATGACTAAATGTCTTCCCTCTAGTCTTACACTGCAAAATTAGGGATAGCTAGTACAGATAGCTCTCTATTAGGTTTGCGCGAAATTTTAAACAAACCGAACCAAATTTATGGTTTACAAAAAAAAAAAAACGCTAGAAATTTGTTAGCTGTCGTCATAAATTAATGAGCTGCTTCCCAGTGAGTTGAATGATATCTGAATTTTTTTTGTAAAAATCTTATCAAAAACACGTAGGAAACAATAAACAACAGCCCTACTCTAACATTTCATGCGACTAAAGAAGAAGATATAATATTTCATATATTACTACCGTGGTAAAACTATAAGAGTAATAGATGAAATATTTGTGAAACATACAGTTATCTTTGTTTTTCTCTATCAAGTACCAACGATTTCAATTATTAATTATATAGAATAGAAAGTGACAACGTTATTGGGTTCGATAAAAGAGTTATATAATATAAAAAAGAAAACAGAGAAAATGTAATTCTTGGAAATTATGTGCAGGTAAATTAATTGCATCTTTCAGTTCCAAATTATTTTATAAGTCAGCAGCAAAAGTATCCTTCGCATATCAGAAATTATCGCTATTCAGCCTATTAGATAACTGTGCTTAACAACATAAAAAATACTGAATTTTCCGATTCATCGCAAATAAACTTAAAAAGTACTTTTCGAAATTATATTTAACAGTAAGCAAATTACCTTACAAAGACCCTTTCGAAGTTATATTTAACATTAAACATCATTTGTGAAAATACCAAGTAACGTATTTTAAAGTTACGATCAGTGGTAAGAATTATCTGAGAAAATGTATAGGAAACCGGTAACAAGCAATATGTTTTCCATTAAGTTTTATCTAAGTTATCATGGCTAACATTATAAAAAGCTAACATCTTAATTTTTGTTTTCAAAAGCTACAAACTGTTTATATTTTGGTTATATGCAGTTACTTTTAGAATATATTATTTATTTGGAATAGTTTTGTCTGTTTTAAAGTCATCCTATAGACTTTGCACCCTCGTTTTACTTTATATTTAAATCTATTTCTGTAATAGAAACAATCCATAAATATAAAACTAGGATGCACCATAAATATAGGTTGTAAATATGAAAACTGTTTTTATTTTCTTGTAACAAAACCACATCAAGCTATCTGCTAACTCCACCGAGGGGAACCGAACCTCTGATTAAATATAAGATGTAAAGCAAAGTCTATTTGTCTCTAAGTTATACACACTTAAAAATAAATTCATTCAATAATACATAACTAATAACATTTGATATATAACCGTATGAGTGTTAATGAAATCTACTCACAAATAAGATTCTTATATCATTTAAAACATTTAAAATACCATGAAACATCATGGTAGGAATGAATAAGTGAAGTTACCTTACAAAAGACGGTTAACTTTATTTGTTTACTAAAAATTAGCGCTAACGATACAGGTTTCAAAAGGAAACACCTACTTGATCAGTTGCATTTAAACTTCAAAATATCGTTTACAATTCATCGTTATCAGAGATCTGTTATGCCAAACGTCGTTAAAAACTGAAATCCTATATGAATGGGTGAGTTTTACCAGCATTTCAGTTTTTAAATTAATATATTTATTCAAGCATACAGTACGTGAATAATAACACTTGGAACTCGACTGCAGGGATGTAAAATAAAAAGAACGACTAACATCAAGAACTTTTTAAAAAAATATTTGTTTAGTAACTGTGCAAGAGTTTTACAAACACTTACATTAAGATATCGTGTGAGGTGCGTCGGTGAATCAGCCTGAAGATTATGAAGTAACACGACTAAAATCCAGGGCTCGATTTTCCACGGAGAGCTCTTTGTGTAGTTTTGTTCTAAAAGAACAACGGCATGAGAATTCACACGTCCATTGGCTTTGTTTGTTTGTTTTGAAGTATGGCACAAAGCTACACAATGGGCTATCTGTGCTTTGCTCCCCGCCGGTATCGAATCCCGGTTTATAGCGTTGCAAGCTCAAATACACTGCTGTGCGACTATAGGTGGCATCCAGTGGGTCAGTGGTAGGTTTACAGACCTACAACACTAAGGTTCAAGGTTCAATTACATGCGGTGGAAAGTGAAACTAGCCTATACTGTAGTTTTGTACTGACACAAACAAGAGTTTTCATTTATTTAAACTGAAGTTAAATATTAAAATTGAAACTAAATAAAGTATAAAACTTAATCAGTTATATTTTTATTACACTTCTATCTGCTCTCTGAATCCCAACCGATGTTCCTTACACTTAACTTCATAACAACTGTGGTCCGACATGGCCAAGCGTGTTAAGGCGTGCGACTCGTAATCTGAGGGTCGCGGGTTCGCAATCCCGTCGCGCCAAACATGCTCGCTCTTTCAGACGTGGGGGCATTATAATGTGACGGTCAGTCATACTATTCGTTGGTAAAAGAATAGCCCAAGAATTGGCAGTGATGACTAGCTGCCTTCCCTTCGTCTTACACTAGTAAATCAGGGACGGCTAGCACGGATAGCCCTCGAGTAGCTTTGTGCGAAATCAAAAACAAACAAACAAAACAATCATAACAACTTATAACTTTAACTTTTAAAATTTGGATCACTCAACATTGGATTGTATAGTCTTAAATCCTGCAATCCCAAAAAAATACCATGTGTTACACTCACACACACACAACAATTATTAACTCACAGTGTCGTCTATAATTTAAGCTTATCATGTTGTGCTAAATCACTTACACATCAATACGCATATATATATATGGGAAAAGCTGATACCCCAACATTCTAATTCCAATTTTATTAAAGGCAACATAACAGAGAAATATATATCTATATAAACTTTTTTTTTTTCTGCATACTGAGCGATAATCAATCTCTCAGGTTCTACAATACAGCTTCAACCTATCATATCAAAGAACTTTAAAGTTCTAGTCTTATTTTGAATGAACAATATTCTAAAAGACGGAACTTTCTTAACCTGAGATTCGGAAAATGTTTTGAATTATATTTTATCTCAAGGGTAGAAACACTCTGAGATCAGAGAAACAAATATAACACCGATCTGTCAGAACCCTTAAATATGTGAACTTCACAACACGTGAAAAGTATTCCAGTTAAGAGAAACTTTGTTTCTCAACCATTTTCTTATACAACATGAAATTTTTAAGCTCTCACGTTTGACAGCAAAATTCAATTGGCTTACTTGGCAACAATTTTACTGACTTTATAGCGACTTTATATAACAGTCACTATTTGTTTGCGTCTTACATATAAAATAACAAATAACCTGGTTTACAAATGGAACTATTAATTTTTTTCTCAAATCATTTGACGTTGTATGCAGTATACTTCTCAATGTAAAAGCAAAAAAACATTCATAAAACTATACTTACAGAAAAGTTTTGAACCTTACGAGAAAATTGTTTTAATATTAGTAATGGAATAAGCTAAGTGAGTACACAAAAGAATAGTGATAAAATTAATTTCCACGAAAAACAGTTCAGGCTTTATTTTGCCTGCGCTGTTGTAATTTTAATTTTATTTAAAATAAAATATTAAGTGAAAAGTATTGGTTCTGTATGTCTTTCCACAAATATAATCAGTTATTAATTATGGGCAAATCTTTTTTGATCTGAGATTCGAAAAAAATATTTTGAATTTTTGAAACAAAAGAGGAAACAATATTAATTTTAAGATAGGTTTGATTGGATGCCGAATTAATATTGAAGTATTTAATTACATTGTTCGCTTCCAACCTGGCCCGGCATGGCCAAGCGCATAAGGCGTGTGACTCGTAATCCGAGGATCGCGGGTTCGTGCCCGCGTCGCGCTAAACATGCTCGCCCTCCCAGCCGTGTGGGTGTATAATGTGACGGTCAATCCCACTTTTCGTTGGAAAAAGAGTAGCCCAAGAGTTGGCGGTGGGTGGTGATGACTAGCTGCCTTCCCTCTAGTCTTACACTGCTAAATTAGGGACGGCTAGCACAGATAGCCCTCGAGTAGCTTTGTGCGAAATTCCCAAAAAACAAACAGAACAAACAAACAAACGCTTCCAACCCCATTACCGTCTCAATAACGATTAAATTGTTGTCTTATCACCTCCAACAGAAACCCGAGCTTTTTATCACGAAAGTAATCAATACACATACATCATTGAGGCGAGTTACACAATTTGACAATAAGTAAGATTATACTGGTAGAATACACAGACGTATATTAATCCAGCAAATTTTATTCGCTGTTGTTTATGTGGTACATTTATTTTGTGACCCACTTTAAGTTTATCTAGATAAGAGTTATTTTATTTCATGTTAGTCCATTTGTGTTTCTCTGGGATTGTCTGAGAGTAAACACACTGGTGAAAGTTTTATCAGCTTTATATGGCGAGAAAAAATAATGCTTCATTAATAACAGTTATTGCAGTATTTTTGGTTTGGTTTTGTTTGTTTTAAATTTAGCGCAAAGCTACACGAGGGCTCTCTGCGCTGTCCGTCCTTAATTTTGTAATGTAAGACTAGAGGGACGGTAGCTAGACATCCACCACCCACTGTTAACTTTTGGGATACTCTCTTACCAACGAACAGTGAGATTCACCGACATTATAACTCCTCCACGGCTAAAAGGGAGAGCATGTTTTGTGTGACGGTGATTTAAACCCTCGACCCTCGAATTGTGAGTCAAGCGCCTTAACCACCTGGCCATATCGAGCCAGAGACAAAGGAGTGTTATGTAGGTGAAATATTTCTAATTGTTCTCTAGCTTTCATAAACAGCGTCTTAATGAATCTTTAGTCTCTCATCGTCCAGCCCAATAAACGAGTTGTGGCTTGATACAAAAGGCTACTTGGACGTTAGTTTGTAGGTCACGAAAATAGATTTTGAAATGCCATTTTTACGTGCAAGTGAACTTGAATTCGAAATAAATAAAAGAAGAAAAGTGTGGGCAAAAACATTTACAGCTAACGCTATTTGTATCGCATATTTTATAATACTTGGACGTTAGTTTGATAATAGTGTAGACAACATAGGATCTTAAGTTCAGCCAAAATTATAACAGCTCACCACGGTTCATCTTTTTGCTTCCCTGGTTGACAGTGTCTTCACTAAGGTACAAACACTGGTTAAAAGACGTGCACACACCCCATAACATCTTCCCGAACAACAGTCATAAATTAGCAGCTTAGGTTTTGATTTTTTCTGGTCTACGCAAAATAATCATACCATAACTGTACTTTATTAGTTCAGTTGATTTTGTAAGGAAATGAGCCGTTACTGATTTGAAGAAATAAAACTGTACTACTGTTTATGAAATAAAAGAAATTAAAGAAATGCCCACATTCTATCATTGTAATATTTAACAATGGTCAAAGCTCAGGGTAAGAATATCTTAACAACACCTGTGGTGCCTTAAAGAGTGTTTTACTCATATAGAAATATTTATTTACATAGGAATTTCAAGTATGAGCAATACCGACCTCACTAATTTGATCTTGTGAACTATTTATCTAGATAACCTGTTTGAAAATCTAGAGAGTAAATGTAAAGCCTCTGGGTATCATTAGATTCATCATTTGTCACTGACTACTTGTTTTAAGAATACCATTCCTTATCAGTAAGAAGACTTAATATAATAGTCAAGTATTTATAATATGTATTGTATTTTGAAATGTTGTTCACTCATATTTATAAATTCTTGAAGTGTTTTAGGATCTTCATAGCCTCAGAGCAAGTTTCTCTTGTAGTTTTCATCGTAAGTAATTTTCAGTTTTACTCTAAAATATTTATTGTACATTATTTTTTAAGCATTTTGACGCAAAACAAGCAAATTACTCATTCACCATTTTATTAGACTCATAGTCAGGTGTGCGTGCCAGATGTGATGTGATAATGTTTCGTACTAGAAGTGTGAAAATTGACGGTTTCAGAATGCTAAATATATTATATTACGTTAAGTTTTATTAATTCCAGACTCTAGTGCGAAACAAATTTTGAGCATTACAATATTACAACACATAAAAAATTATATGTTTGTTAATATAATTAACACGTACTACAAGACCCTCTCATAGTCTTTGATTGAAACTCTAGTGTCGATTATTTAATTATGTGTGAATGAATGTATACAATATTTTCTTTCCGTAATGTTAGTGTGTACATATACCTTAAAGGCGCCCTCAGAAGAGAAGCTAACAGTATTTATATACGTGGATATAGCACGTAAACCAACTTATTTTTATGTTGACCGTGTTTTTTGTTCTAGTTTCAAAATCTGAATTATTGAAATGATCCAAATTTTAATATTTCGTCCCTCAACTATTCTAGTAAGGCTGTTCACGGTGGCTCAACCATAACTTTGAGGACTTATAACGTTAAAAATCGGATTTTTGAAAAGCTCGAATGGAGAGGGAGGGACTATACAGAGTTTTGCCTAAAGCAAGACTTTTAATCTGACAATCTTACAAACATCGTCTATTATACAATATTCTCTAACTTGTACGTTTATCTGATACACATAACCTGCTATTTAAAAAAAATAACAAACAAACTGAATGCTTTATTGTAACGTCAACTCCTCTTATTGGTGGTTGTTTGATTCCAAACCGACTTAGTTAGAAGAATTTATCTGTAAAAGGATCTTTGAAGTCAATATCTTCAAGAGTCGATGCTGTGATGTCGCTGAAGGTTCTCTTTTTATTTATTACATTGCTGCCTCCCTCTTAATTTTCCCTGCGGAAAATAAAACCAGAAACGAATTGACATTGATATGTGAGCTTGGTTCGCTTACTCTCAGAGCAGCTGCAAATCGTGCTAGTCTTACATATAAAGATATACCTCTAAGATGTTTTTTTTTGTTGTTGTTTTCTTTTAGGTTTTCAAAATATCAAGGATCTTGGACAAGCATAAACCAAAAGGAAATGTTTTAATATTTTA
This sequence comes from Carcinoscorpius rotundicauda, assembly GCA_011833715.1. Lineage (NCBI taxonomy): Eukaryota > Metazoa > Arthropoda > Merostomata > Xiphosura > Limulidae > Carcinoscorpius > Carcinoscorpius rotundicauda. Next base: position 95,440,638 of record CM022392.1, on the reverse strand, counting down.
TTTTACGACTTGAGGAGAAATTCTTTTTTTCTGAAACGCATTACTTGGCATTGTCTTTATCTTTAACGATGCATGCTCATCTTTCTGTGTTGTTTAAGACTAATAAAAATTTTGGGATTTTAATATAATTGCTAGTACAAAAGCTAAATGTCATTCGTTTGATGCTTAAACGCTAAAATGGTATACGACCCTCTAATCTAAATGTAAAAATTATAAAGTGTCCAAGCACTTAAGGTTCAAAAGCATCTACATTAGAAAACCGAATCTCAAAGATAATGTAAATACTTAAAGCTATCCGATAATCACGAACACGTATAAATGTTTAATAAGTAATTCACTAGTATATGCTGCCCATGCTTCTACATTTGCATTAGTCAGTGTTGTTACTCATAAAACTTATTACAGATTGTTTAGTTCTGGTATTAGTCAGTGTTGTTATTCATAAAACTTATTACAGATTGTTTAGTTTTTGACATTTGAGATCTGGTATCAATTTTAAATTTTGTTTTCGTTCTCACGTTGCTTCAGTTGCATTTCCAGTTCATATTTGGCTGACGTGCTTAACAGCATTATGATTTCTAGCCTCATTCCAAATATTGATGTTAAGTGTATTATTTTAAAACGAATTTTGGAGCCTTATCACGTCTTTAGAATGGTAAAATATTCTTTTGTTCTGACACTTTTGCACAGAACTGTATATGATAATCATGCAGAAATTGACAATAGCACTGCGGTATAATCTTTATTTCAAGGCTCATCATTAGATCGTCATAGCCAAAGAGCTCCTATCTGCCCTAATGCTTTCCATAATCTGTCTAGTGTAGTAGGACGACACTTCTCCAGCGCCAATTTGAACAGACCGATTGTTCAAAAACCCATATACCCCGTGTTAGATGACTTAACAAGTATGTATTTGTACAAAATAACTGTCTCTTTCTCCATGTACTTGAGATATAACATAGTTGAACGGTTGTGTCGTGGAAAACGTGTATACATGTGACTTAAGTCGCTTTTTCAGATAGAGATCCTTCTTCCCTATGTTGCATGAATGTGTCAATATAAGAACTTTTATGTTAATGGATTCTCATGTCTTATTAGACATTCATTTATCTTTGTAAGGCTATGGTATGATTTATTATAGTTTTTTTTCTAAACGGTCCCGCCCGAAGTTGATCCATATTATTTTGTTTTTCAATAGTACAAAGAACAGATTTGATTTGATGCTCAAATCTCCGATTTGAGCATCTATTTATAATTTAAGTGTATGAATATTTTACTTTGTAAAGGGTTTTTACATATCCTCTCCAAAACTGATCAATTTTCAGTGGCATCATACTATAGTATCCTACGTAACTCCAAACAGTATTAACATGTAGTTGTGATGCAATCCACTCCACCGTGAATTTACATGAGCCTGGGGAGTTGCGAATTTGCACGTTCAAAATAATTTTAATATAAACTATTTAACTTTTGTAGTAGCCTAAATAATGTTTAAATGTTTTCTTCCCGAAACTCCACCCATCAAGAGGGGTCCCATGCAATTTCTTTCTAAATATTGAGTATTATCGTTAAATGAGTTTTATCAACTTTAAAACTAGTAATGAATTTTTCATGTTTATAGCCAAACTGCTTTCCTAACGAATAAAAAATATTTTTGTTAATTTTAATTAAACTGAATCTAACATCATTTCTCTTATATCATCTATAATTTGTGTATTCTTTGCTCCTCACAAAGTGGCCCAAAAGATCTCCAGAAAAGAGCTTCAAGTCACGATTCCCCTCGGTGGACTCAACAGATAGCCCGATATAGCTTTGGTATAGGAAAATACACACACACAAGTCACAATACGATAAATTTCGTCACTACAGTGGCTGAAATATTAATGTAATGAGTATCGATGTAAAATACAAAAACAAAATTGTTTATCATCTATTCCTCAAATTGTCAAACAACATACAAATCGTTTTATCAATTTCTGTTATCGGCTATCTCAGACTAGTTAAACAGATCTAGTTATTGTTATTTAAGATTTTATAATAACTGTAACAATAAAAAACCAGACAAATGTTGGGTCAAACATTAGTGATTATGTAACGGTATCTTTGATTGAACGTTAACTATAAATAACTGACTTTCATTCCTCTTGAACAATAAAAATATAAAACTTGATGTGAGAAGAGTAGGAACAAAAGTTATAACTTGTTAACTTAATTCTTTAACAGGCCGTCACTACCACTTATTTGTCTATATATTAATAACAAATATTATAGACCATAGGAAGTTTAATTCAAAGATCAAGTCACTATAATGCCACAAATATTTGAAGATGTTTTCAGAAACATCTGCACTGAGACCATAAGTATTAATCATTCAGCGACTGTGAATCAGAGAAGTCAGTTTGTGACACGTTATCACAAAATCTTTGAGATGTAGAAACGCTCGCTATAAAAGTTTTAGGTAAATTAGCCCAGATCTGGTCGGTGGGTGATTATGAATAAAAAACACACACATCTCACTGAAACATTTCGCTGTATCTTTACCGGAGTATGATTTGTAATGTGAAAAGTGGTTGGTAATCTATTTAATATTTATTGCTTCTCAGGCAACGTTCATTGTCACAAAATATTTCCTGAACTCTGTGATTTAACATAAAACACCTAATAAACCCAAGAGTGGGGCTAAGTAATATTAATTTTTGGAAGACAGTATCTCGGTTACATTTAATTTTAAAGTTTTGAACACACTTTTTTATACTTTTTCTCATATTTGTTTTTCAGTATAGGTATTTCGTCACTAAAAAATAAGTCAACAATTTAGATACGATAAGATCCCGATATAAGAAATGTTAGTGGCTCTTGTAATTCAAGTCTGAAATTTATTGATGCTGGATAGAATTAATATCCAGAGAAAATATAAACATATAACATATATTGTCTCACGTGGCGGAATCTTACATTAATTTCATCATATGTAAATACACGTTTATTTAATCGACCAAAGAAATAGGTTAGAACCAACTGGACCTAACAGTCACGAATTATTTCAAGACTTCCTTTTGTTTCCTAATTTTTCATTGATTCTGTGTTATTGTTCTTATTGATTATGTGTATTAAAATATAGCAATGACTACAAAATATGGTATTTCCTTTAAGTGGGCTGTCAATGTTAAAAGAAACTACACATTTCTTTAACTTATCAATTTCTGCTAGCTATTGTTCACCAAAGGTAATGTTTAGTTTTCCTTCTTTTCAGAGAAACAGATCTGACTGATCATTACTTAGCTCGTGAAGAGGAAGTGAAGTATATTTTCCGTATTTTAATTTTCTTATTTTTGCAGTGTTGGGGTAGAATCAACGCGAGGGCGCTATACGAGTACAATGATTCTATGATGTAATCACGTGATATTGATTACGCCAAATATTTACGTACGGACTCCAAACTGTCATTTATCATCACGTTTTTTTACGTAGGTCTAAACCAGGACCAGTTGTTCAAAGAAAAAAAAACTTCGATTGAGCATGTCCGACTGTTCACTTGTCAAAACAATTAAGTACGTTATTTGTGCAATAAGTAGCTAAAAGAAGTAATTATTCCAATTTTCAATTATTGTCTGAGTCTTTGCGGTAATGATACGAATCTATAAACAAAGTACACAGTAAAAACATAGGGTGCACAGTAAAATGAGACAACTGATATCGGTTGCAGCAATTGCGTGATTGGTAAAAATAATTCATTATGTGTTACTACTTTCAATATGGAAGATGCTACAATTTAAAAAGGCTTGCTTACTTTATGCTATAAATTTATATGCTGGGTAAGTATTGAATATCAATCCTACCTTTTTACATGAAGCAATTTGGGGTTAGTCAGTTGCATAATGCTTGGTATTTTGAAGATACAAAAAATGTGCACCTGTTTTGATGTGTTGAACACATCTAAGTACATAATACATTTAGTTTGAATTCCTTGCACATTATGCAAATAAACATACACTGTATTACGAAATTTACTAGGAGGACAGAAGACCTGTTTCTTTGTTTAGAATCAAGACTTCTCTGTTAATAGATGTCGCCAATTGGGGATAATACTGTTACTCTTTGGGCAACATAGCTCAATATACCGTGAGAATTTGATGTTCGTTTATCACCCCCGTTATGTTAAAAAACAATGCCATTTCAAGGAGCATGCATAGTAATCTGTTTTGAAAATACGACACAATAGATCGAAGTCAGCATGCTTCGCAGACTAAATACTTCAATTTAGGGGATATTACAAATCGAAGTTACATCTTCCTGACAGCACAAATATAGGATAAGCTTCACTCAAATGAACCAACTTCTGTTCAATGTTTTCAGATTTTGACCATTTTAATAGAAGTCGTGTGTCATTAGAAAATTGAAAATATTTATTACAGAAAAACACTTCAATTATGTAAAAGCATCATAAACGCGTAATTTTTATTCTTAACCAACGAATAAACAGAAACAAATTATGTAGTAAGATATACTGGTAATCTCAAAATATTTATCGTCAGAGTTAAATTACCTTCAACAAAAGTACATTCTTAATGTAAGGTTCGTAACAATTATACAAATTGATTGAATAGCATTCCCATTCTGGCTAATTATTGGACTGATCGCATTGCTTATTCCACAACACACCAAGTTTTCCAGTTACACACAAAAAACTGAGCGTATTTTGAGGTTAAGCGACTTCGTACATATTCAGGTCCTAACATATAGATTAAAATGAAACACCTGCTTTATTCTATCAAAGATGCTAAATGATCTAGATTCTCTATTAACAAATTATTTTGCTTATCCAGTGACCTCTTAGAAGGGAATTTGTATTATATCAAAACATGTAAGCTATAATTCTTGTTAGTTAGCAAACAAGAAGTGTGACGTCTCTGACTTTCAGAGGACAGACTTGAGAAGCCTGGCTAAAAGATGCTTTACGGACCTAACCTACACAATTTCCTGAGTTCACAAGAGGAACAATATTAAAAACTATTACAGCATGGTTGTTATCCAGTTCGTATCACTGGATACATGCACCAGTAGGTGGGAGCTCATCAAGAACGAATGGGACCATTATGTTTTATGTCATCTTGTGTTCTGGAGGAATGGAAACTAATTCCTTAGCATACTTTTCAGGAGTTTTAAAGTATCCTATTATAAAAAAATGCAGCAGTTCCAACAGCCAAAGTTTAAAAAAAACATTTTTACTGAGTGTTCTTAACTACTTGTCGAACTCTTATGTATATTGTATAAATTGTAGATTAGTAAATATTTCCTTTTAAACTGTTTCTTATGTTAAGTGTGTTAAGCTCTAGCGTATTCATCAGGCAGTTGGAGTATGTTACATACCTAAAGTTTCAACTGTTATAACATGAAACAAAAAATAAACTATACAGATGAGATACACTCCTAATCATGCCGTTTTAAGTAAATTATCAGGAAAGTCCCCATATTACTGTCGTATTAAGTTATAAAGGGTGTTATATAAATAAAACAATATATTTATTATTTAAGTTTTTTTTAATTTTAGAAGTGTTACAAAAATTGTCGGTTAGTACAGTTAAGAGAGACTCATTTTAAAGAAATTTTAAAAATCCTCTTTCAAAGAGTGACTGTTTGAGACAAAACTTATGATATAATTTTATTTTGGCTATAATGTATAAAAGCAATTGCTATAGAAAATAGTTTTTACTTAACCATACATTGATTTTAAATCTTTGTTGTAGGTTGTTATTGAATCTCACGCAAATCTGCACGAGGGCTTATTTAGCAGTGTAAGACTAGAGGGAAGGCAGCTAGTCATCACCACCCAGCGACAACTCTTGGGCTACTCTTTTACCAAAGAATGGTGGGATTGACAATCATTTATGACGCCTCCACGGCTGAAACGGCGAGCATGTTTGGTGTGGAGATTCGAACCCGCGATCCTCAATTTACGAGTCGAGTGCCTTAACTACCTGGCCATGCCGGGTCCAATCTTTGTTGTGTTTAGTCACTTAAAGTTTATTGGTTTCACTTGGTTACAATTTTAATAATTTTGAGCAACTATTCACCTGGAACAGTATCCAGCTTCATTAACAAATCTTTTTAATACCATTAAGATATGTACCTGGAGTATTAATTATATAGTCCACAATGGCATAAAATCAGTTTCATTTATCGTTAAACGTATACGTCAAAATGAACTAATTTCAGAGCACTAATGAAATAGTTATTTCACCTGTTTCATTTGTTAAATACAGCACATCGACTCTCATATTCGAGTTCTTACTGGCATTATTTATTATATTATCTTAACATAGAAATGTTCATTTACTCACAAGGGTTCTGTTTATTGTTGGTTATGAAACGTAAAGAGTACGAAACTACATTAATGCCGTCGATATATGACGTTATATCAAGACAAATGAACCATTGTGAATAAGGGAAATAACCTAAACAACTTTGTTGATAATGTTACAACTGCGTCCATTTTTTCTGCTAAATTTACAGGAAGTGAAATCTTGGATTTCAAACAAAAGCACCAAGCGAAAAACAAAACCGTGTATATTTGTAGCCGTTAAATACTTGTTTCTACTTATTTATTCCTGTTTGTTTTTGTCAAGCAAGTATGAACTACACACTGAACTTAAAAAAGAAAAATGAAGGATATTTCTGCGTATATCATAATGTTAATGTGCAATTTCCTAAGTTATAGAAAATCATTTTTCTCTATTGTAATTTCTTTGATGAAGTTGTTAATTTTATTACTTTGGCTTATTGAAAGGTAAATATAAAATGAAAAATTTATCAGATTAATACAACCAGAAAGTTTTCCTCACTTTTGTAACAGTCTTTTCAATCAACCTTCGGGTAAAACAGAACATTTTCTACAAAATCCTTCTTTTTATTTTGCCTAATTGACTTGAAAGCAACAATTAAGATCAAAATGTCACATCATGTCGAGTATTAACGTTTGTAAGAGGATTTTATAAGTGATTCTCAGGGTTTGTAATTTTCTGACGAGTAACTTAGTTAACACAGAAGTTTCTTTACCTCATGTATCAATAACACTGGAACCACGTTTACTTTTTTCTTTGGGCTTGGCATGATAAGGTGATTAAGGTGCTCGACTTCGCGGACTCGAATTCATGTCACACCAAACATGCTCATTCTTTCAGCCGTGAAGGCGTTATAAGGTGGCGGTCGGTCCCACTATTTATTGGTAAAAGAGTAGCTCAAGAGTTGGCGGTGGGTGGTGATGACTAGTTACTTTCCCTCTAGTCTTACACTGCTAAATTAAGAACGGCTAACCCAGATAGCTCTTGTATAGCTTTGCGCGAAAACTCAAAACAAATAAACTTCTTTCCTATGAACATTATCGTGTGATGATTGTTTGTTACTTCAACACAAGGTTCACTCAAGCTTTGTTTTGCCTGATTTTTAAGTCGTTCATCTTAAAGAGTAATTTCGTTCAAAGATCGAAAATATTTTTTGTATGCATATGTACATTTAAACTTTATACTTCTCATGATTGTTTGTGTGTTTGTTGCTAATTTCGCACAAAGCTACTCGAGGGCTATCTGTGCTAGCCGTTCCTAATTTAGCAGTGTAAGACTAGAGGGAAGGCAGGTAGTCATCACCACCCACCGCCAATTCTTGGGCTACTCTTTTGCCGACGAATAGTGGGATTGACCGTCACATTATAACGCCTAAAATAACGACTAAAAGGGCGGGCATGTTTGGTGCGCTCGGGCTTTAAACCCGTGACCCTCAGATTACGAGTCGAACGCCTTAACCCACCTGGCTACGCCGTATCAGTTTATCATGATATTGCTTCCTTAGAAACACCTATTTGAAAATACCTAATAATACTTCTGCGTGAAGCGCTTCAGTGAAAAAGAAGCATTGTGTCTGTAATAAAAGTGTTTGCCATAAAACTAATTAAATGAAAACAATACGGAGAAAATTGTCTGGAAATATTTTGCCACTTTATTGAAGCACAAAAGTAAAACTAATTAACTATTATACAAGGAATGACAACATATATGTGTACTAAATAAATAGCTCGTGGTTTTTTTATGTACAAAACATACATTCTTGGTGATAACAAATCAGGAAAACAAAACAAAGACATTGGTGATTTGTCTAGAAAGTTTTTAAAATATTAATTGACGTTTTTCTTAAAGATCTCTTTACTTTTGGCTATGGTCCAAGAACCAATTTTTCTTTCTTTCGCCAAACTATATTAAATATGGTTATGTATCATGTGTTTTCAGGTTACCATAAAACGTGGGATCGGTTTACTTTGAAAACGACATAAAACTAACCATAAAAGTTGGTGCAAATTGATTTAGATAAGACAGGCTAAAATTAAACAACAACAAATTATTATGTGTAGTCGTATCGTTATTTTGCACACACGTCCATTCATAGATAAAAATAAAATCTTGAAAATGCTACAATCCATGTAGTTTTTTTTTAGTTTTATTGATAAAATAGTTTGTTTTTAAGTTGAAATGCGATACAATATAAACATTTCCTTGTGTATGTTTGAGTGCGTCATTACATTTTCGTCATATGCGTAACAATTAATTGTCAACAAGGAAATGTGGTCATTTTCTTCTTGGTATTTATACACCAATCCTTTCGTTTATTATATATTTCAATACATTATATTAATTAGGATATTTTCCAGTCTTCTGATTCAAACGGTTACCATTAAAATATTTCTAACTGACAAGCAAGAATGATTTGAGCTAAGACGTTTACATTTAGACAACTTAAAACAGAGTGTACACATTTTTTTTTCCTATTCACAGGCATTATTTTCTAGGTACAAAGAACAACAAACATTAAAAAGTACTCTAAAGTGTAATACGCTATTTCAGCTAAACCCAGTTGGAATCACGGTAAGTAATCTAGACGTCCAGAACATTATTCTAATTGAAAAAACAAATCCTTCACGACGGTGATATTTCTGGGATAAGAGAATTTTATTCTTTACAACAGCCATTTTAAACAGTCCTTCTAAAAGAACGTTCATAAGGTTCTGTATAGAATCAACCTTCGCTATAGATACCTACTCAGTTTTTAACGGTATCTTCAAGGAGGTTTCAAATTCATTCACCTATGTAAATCTTAGTGAGAGTACATTACAACAATCAAATGAGTATGATAAGGACATCCACGTCCCAAATTTCAGAAAAACACCACGACAAAAGTAACTTTCCGGGTGTAAAAATGAAACCACCCTCCATCCACCTACTTTGTTTCGTAGACTGTTACAATAACCACGTGCTCGAGCTTTAAATAAAGACTCCATAGCACTCGTCTACAATAATATACTGAAAACTAAATAGAACTCACGATACTCGTCACACCAGCTACTATTACTTTGGCCAAAATATAAAACTAAAACAGTTGACTATCCAGACAAGAAAGAGCCTATTACAGCAGACATCGATCGCAGACTAATAGGAAAGAACACCAACACAAAAACATATTCGGCCATGAAAAGTTAGGGGAAGGAAAAAAAAGTCATTCACAACAAGTATCTTAAGTAATTAGAAACATATGTTTATGATACTTCAGGGGCTATTCGTTAGTTCGTATTATACAGGTAAAAGAAATCCCTATTGGTATGCATGCATTATACCATAGAGTAATCACACTATTAAGTTGATTTTAAGACAAATCGTTTTGCTGTTAGCTCCTCTGATCGTTACCATCTGGCATTCACTTTAACGTATTAAAATTACAGTTTTGAAAAAGGATCACATTTCTCGTGGAACAAACACACATTATGTTTAACTTCAAAGGCAGTAGTGGTTAGAGGTAACGCTCTCACTGAAAGTGATATCCTGCTCGAATAACCGTACTATCAATAATTTTACAGTAACTTTGATACTAAAGAAAGACTATTCTACGAACATGAGTGCAGCTACTTTTGCTTTCAAACGTACGCCTGTGTTGTTATTGTTTTTAAATAAGTTGCGGTTATCGTGGTAACGTTTACTCTTCAAAATTAGACAATTTATTTGTATGTCTTAAGAAAATATTTGGTGTAAAAGACATCTGCATTCATTTATCTCCATAAATAATACCACGGATTGATGTCATTTTGTTGTTTTTTTTCCTGACTTGTAACATATATTTTTGTTATTCACAATCTATAATAATGTATAATTACAACAATTTGGGATCACACTGAACATTTGACTATCTTACTTAATATTCACAAATAACACGTTAATTTTTATATCTTTGACTACAGTTTACGTGCACAACTAGCAAGATGAAAAGGTAAGAAGTGATTATTTACAAAACTAGAAAAGCACACAACATTATACATAAACAAGTTGCACCAGAGTTTAAAAAAAAAACGTGCATATTCTAATAAAATAACATCATAAAGAAGTGTTAAGTAAGGCCTCCGCGATCCAAGTTCTTCAAAGACGTTCAGCTACATGTACACATTTTAAATGCGCACGAATATCGCTGACGTTATTGGCTGGTAGGCACCGTGAAGAGAAATGAAGGAACAATAACATGATATAACATGTAAGGAAAATGACAAGTTTAACTTTAAACCGTTCCGTGTTTTATTTGCCTCTATAATCTTAATAGCGAATGACAGAATACTGCATTAACTAGTATGTAACTAACGAAGCACCAACTAGACTATACGTCGAGCAAATTTAAAATTCTAATTCACAATGAAATTATATGGTTTTCTGTCTTTAATCTTTGGTTTGAGCCATTTTGAGTAATTTAAGCATTGTCTACATCACACCCACATATCTGATGTATTCACCTACTGAGATTACTTTGAACATAAAACAAAAAGAGCAGCTCTATTTCCATGAGAATTGTCTCAGTAAAGGTGAACTTAATTACTTAACGTCAGCATCACATAGAAAGTTGTACATGATAATATTACATTCCTGTGTAATCATTAATTAGTTTTGGACAGGACTTGGTTTCAGGTGCTATCAATGCCGTTTTTCCAGCAGATTTGGCAAAGCGTCTACAACTAACTGACCTGGCCGTCGTTCTAATCCATTTAGCATACTCTCAATGTTTTTAAGTTCACAGGTACCAGCGGCTGTATTGTTTCCACTTGCAGAAGGATGTGTAGATATTTCTTGAAACAGAGTGGGCGAACTTCTTGACGTTGACTTGACGACTGTACTACTGTTAAATTTAAGATGCAAATGAGAAGGATGATGCGCAGGACTAGTTTCATGCAGTGGAGGAACACAGAGTGATGATGAGTTTGTGTGAGGAGAGGGAGGGATAGAGTAAGGGGAAAATCGGTTATGCGGTCGGAGGCGGGAGTTGAATTCAGCCAAACCTTGGTAACTGTTGGCTAGTAGTGGATACATTTGGCTGGTCTGGGTGGAGTTAGGTGGAAAGAATAGTTGCTGATATAAAGCGGGGGAATACAAGTAGGATAAGAAGTGAGGGCGAGATAACCCCGGATTCGCAGTAAGATTTGACCCTAACTGAGTAACTATTTGAGGGCTTTGGAGAAGTGGGTGCCTTTCAGTGCTTAATTTTGGCTGTAAATGATTGCCAAAGACCAACGACGTTCCCGGAGACGACCATATGCTCGAATATCTACTTCCCTCTTGCTCATGATTTTCACTTTCAGGAGTTGCTGATTGTCGTGTGGTTACACTATCTTCTTTTGGACTATCACCTATAGTAGTATCGACAACTTGTCAAAAAAGAAAACAAGTAAACTTCAAGTTTCCTCTACAGACAAGAAACGTTTAGTGTTGTAAAATCAAACTGTTATATCTCGATTGACATCAGCTCTAAATTTAGACTGTAACTTTGGATTGAAATGTTAAGTTTTTCTTATTAAGCTGATGACAAAAGAGAGGCATTATTTGTTAAAAACACGCATAAAAATACAAAGAGTATGTTCCTTCATTATTCATTGAGAGCAGGTGTTATTATTAATAAATAAAACAATTGCAATGAATTACCTCAGTTACAAGTTACTGTTTATGTAAACAACTGTAGTAGACAATAAATCTAATAAGCAAATTCATGAATGAAGACCCTGTTAACCACTATTATTAATAAATAGAAACAATGAGGTATAACAATATGACAAAGGAATTTCTTATATTTGAGTTACATCTACGTGTAGTTGCTTTTTTGTAAAAGAAAATAATATAAAATCTTTATTATCGAGTAACACGGAAGGCAAACACAAGCGAGCTTTTTCATTCTGTAGAAATAACATAGAAAATAATAAATAAACGTATAAAAACTAATTTCTGTTACCTTCGTTTCCTACTATAGATGAGGAAAACTTCGGTACTTGTGGTTTTAAATCTGCAGCGCCCCCTACATCCAAACGCTCATCTTCGTCACTGGAATCTTCAATAAACTCAGGAGTTCCTTTACTGTGTGTAGTGCTTTCAACTACACGAAACTGAGATCCCTGTTGTTGCTGCTGATTCAGTAACACCGCTTGTCGTCTGTAGGAAGGACAAGAATGAAAATTATATTCATCCATATCGTCTGTTTGTAAGGTCTTTCATTCGGTCTGTTTACAATATGGTGCTTATCCACTCTAAGACTACCAATCATAAGCGTTTCACTTCTCGTTGATCAGAGTTAAGCTTACTTACATTGTTTAAAGAAATATGCACAGATTTATTTTGCTTAAACAAACAACGATTTTAAAGTTTTCTGTGCATATTTATTGAAATACATCATTTTGGTAGTACAGAATTGAACATAAAAAGTACAATACTTATAAAGTTTAACATTTTACTCCAAAGGAGCTGATATATATATGTATTTCACGTGTATTGTAAAAATATATAAATATAAACGTACGTGTATACATTTTCATCAAGGTATTATTTTATTAGAAATTATTGTTTCTTATTAAGCACGAAGCTACTTGATGGGCTATCTGTGTTCTTCACACCACAGGTATCGAAACCCAGTTTCTAGTGTTTTATATCCTCAGATATGCCAGTACTATATATATTTATGAAACAGTGAAGAAAAAGTATATACAAAGCAAATATTACAGTAATGCCACCCCTCTTTTCCCGGTGAGTAAGCGATAATTTTACAGACTTATACCTCTGAATTTCGGGGTTCGATTTTCTGCTGTAAATAGAGTAAAGATAGCCTATTTTGTAGCCTTGCACTAAAAATATAAAAAAGAACCTCCTATTTATAATAAAAATATGAACTGTGCCAGAGTACATAATCACGTGCTTGTTATTTGCAATGCGACTTTATCTCATCCAATCTAACAGAAAGTGCTGCATGAGAATAAAGCCCATAAAAATACAAACAGTCATACTATGCACAGCATACTCCTTAGTATGTTCCATTTGGAATTTTCAGCACAGAAATAAGCAAGTAGAGATAAATCAAAGATTTAATTGGTTATGGACACTTCAAACGAAGAACAAATGCAGTAAAACTCCATATTCCTAAAGGATTTGTGTTGGAAACTATGATGAAGGTGCGTGAAAAGGATACTGTTAATTATAGCTATTAACATGGTAGGAAACTAAAATTATCTAGAAGTGTTGTTAAATATCATGATGTATTATTTATATGATAAATGACGATCGATTGCAGATTTTGCTACAAGCTTGCTGTAAGTACAAGTAGACAATTACCTGGAGAACAGTAAAATAATATAGGTTACAGTAATGCTCTCTTGGGAAGTGTAGCTGCTCAAAAAAGTATTGGTGAATAGAAGTAATCAAACAAAAAATGGAGACTTATACCTTTACAGAGAAATACAAATTCGAATTATTTGGTAACAATCAACAGCACCTTGAGAGAAGGGTAGTATCATATTCAGTACATAACATCCATCGTGAAACACGTTTCATAGCCAACAGTATCATGATCCACACAAAACTGATGGCAACCTGATAGATTGCACGTATAGGCAATTTCTGACCCATCATCTCATTCGCTCAGAAATATGACTTCTCTGGCACAAACTCATCTTCCAACAAGACAATGACCCAATACGGGGAGAAATAAAATGTGTAAAACAATATTCCGCAGTCATATATTGATAAATCATATGAAAACAAAACGTAATATTTTATGTAAAAAAAAGGGCTCACATGGAAAATATTAGTTTGTTTTGAATTTCGCACAAAGCTACTCGAGGGCTATCTGCGCTAGCCGTTCCTAATTTAGCAGTGTAAGACAAGAGGGAAGGCAACCAGTCATCACCACTCATCGCCAACTCGTGGACTACTCTTTCATCAACGAATAGTGGGGTTAACTGTCATACCTTAATGCCCTCACGGCTGAAAGGGCGAGCATGTTTGGCGTGATGGGAATTCGAACCCGCCACCCTCATATAACGAGTCGATTACCTAAACCACCTGGCAATACCCGGCCTTTCCAAGTAAAATGTGCATGATAAAACAAAAATAGCTGTTTTCATTTATTTACGATTTTGTTTAGTTGTATCTTCACACAGAAATATCAGCTTTGAAAACTAAAATCTTGTTATTTGGTTCATGTAACCGATTAAAACCATTATAACAGTTGCTTATCGTTTCTCTAGTCAGTATCTTAAAACTATGGTCAGTTATGTTTGAGCCCTGGTGGTCTCTGATCTGGCTATGCAACGCACATGTTTTTAATGTGCAGTTCGGGGTAAAAATCACAGTTCTAGTTCTAATTTTACTGCCCATCTTTGGGTCAGTGGTAAGTGTGCAGGCATTTAACACTAAAACGTTTACCTAGTTTTTAACTCTTCACTTCGAAGCTCCAAAGAACCATATCAAAATCATGTTCAATGGCACTGAAATAACATTAAAACGACCAATATATTTCTCAAAACAAGTTCAAGTTTGAATTACAATGATGGTTATTTTTATATACAAATACACGTTTTACTGTATGTGGTAAATAACTGCGATACATTTTATTATTATTATTTAATAATGTTCATAAGAACCATTTGTAAACAAATGTTTATGTTAAAAAACATTTTGTTGATTATAATTGGCTTACTTTTTTTCTCGCTTTCCGGCTCCACTGTCTCGGAATCCCTTTGCAAATGGATTATGGTCAATCTTGAGTTGGGTGATCTGAAAAAAATAGACAAAAGAATCGCATCAGTATTTATATATGTAAAAGTTACAGGTCATTATCACTAGTCAGATGTATCTTCTTTCGTAGCTAATTGGAATTCAGAGCATTAGCTCTTGAGCAAAGAACTGAAAGCAGCGCTGAAATTATTGATGTAAATGGTACCTAGAAGTAGGAGAGAATTAAAATAACGAGTACATAATGTTGTCAGCTAGTAGGCCTAAAGTAAAGACTGTACAATGTTGTTAGCTAGGAGGTCTAAAATAAGGACTGTACAATGTTGTCAGCTGGTAGGCCTAAAATGAGGACTGTGCAATGTTGTTAGCTAGTAGGCCTAAAATAAGGACTGTACAATATTGTTAGCTAGGAGGTCTAATACTTTCTGGTGTTTGGAGAAGAGACTCATCATTAATAGCCTACAAAAACAAAGATAGAGATAAATAGTTCACTGAAACAATTGAAAGAGATTTTCTTAACTGTGTTAAATCTTCAATTAGCTACTACTTAATAGCATTCACTATGTTTTGTTTGTAGGAATCTGGTAAATCACAGGAAATGATGAAATAAATGTGATATTCCTAACTAGTCATTACACATTCAAGCAAAATGGCTATTGATTGAAATCCAATAAATATAGTTTTTACATTGGGTAATAAACCATTGATGTTCACACAATAAACCCTCACCTTGTTAAATAAAAAGTTGACAAATGTCCATGGTAAATGTTGATGGTCACAGAAATACGAAATTTAGGAATGATGAAAACACTTGTTACCGATATCTTACAATATATATTTATAATATATTAGTCCCCCATTGATTCAGCAGTAAGTTTTCAACTTACATCACTTAAATTCAGGGCTCGATTCTTCGTGGCAGAGAGAGCGCGGATAACCTATTGTGTAATTTTGTGCCACAAATGAACGAATGAACAAGAACGAAACTAAGGTGTTCTTCCCAGAATGATCAAAAATTATGTGGATCAGATGGAAGTCAACTACTTTAATTCTAGCGTGAATGCATCTAGGTGGAAACATATAAAAGAAGCAACCAATCAGAGTCAGAGAAATTTAGTTTTGTTTTAAAAAAATTACATCATGCGATATGACAAGTATTGCGTCTTCTCTATACAGCTCTCTCTTAACTTTTATATAAAAGATATTGAACTGCAGACTTGTTGTTTTCACTTAGAGCCTTCCTGATGCCAACGTACATTCAAGAAAATTTCAGTTAATATAATTAGCCTACAATATCTACGAATGACCCAACATTTAGGCATATTCAAGCATGTATTTCTAGATATATAATGACACATATAACATGTCTAATTCCAAGACAGTTACATACGTATCCATCTCTTTGTTTCTTTACAAAATAAAACGGCAACTGAGTGATGCATAATGTTACACGAACTCTTCCACAACTCACATTTACAAGTTTGAAACACTTCTCATGTGCAAACACTATACAGTTGTCTTCATATTCATAATTAACCGGTAATCTGTCACCACACTTGTCTGAACGTTGAATACACTAGGAAAACACTATTCATACAACACATTAGCCTGCTTTGCATGATGCATTTTACATGGAAAAAGTCGATCTTTGTTGTTTAATACACCTACAAATGCTTAAGTTCTGTGGTTGCATAGTATTAATTTAAGGTAGCAGTGTAAAATAAATACCAAAGTTAAGTCACATTTAGTCTTACGGATTTTTCTTTTTAATTTTAATACTACAAACTGAGTCAGTTTGCAAATAAGACATCGTACTTGTGAGTGGACTATTTGATACTGCAGAATTGATCTTCTGAATATTTTAAACAGTTGCTTAAAATTACTATATTACAAAATACAGTGGGTTAAGTAGTGTCTACTCTATTCAGTGTTACTCAAGCAAATTTCTAATTGTGAACAATGATCAGTATCAATAACTTATTTAAAATGCTTTTTACGCGTCTGTGTTTGTTGGTATTTATTGATCACGCAAGTAATGGAAAGCTTCCTGGCAAGTTGAACATGTTGCTAGTTCTGTGTTAAGTAGCTATGAAACCATTCTTCTTAAATAACGACTACAAACAGGTTTCTGTTGGACACCTTCGTTATGGTAGGTTTTTCAAGGTTCGACTTCTGAGAAAAGCTCTTATAAATAGCTCCCAAGAAATTCCTATGGTTGATAAATTCTTTGTGAGCGAACAAATGACACTTTTTTTTGAAGACAAGGGTTCAATCAACCAGTACAAGAATAAAAATTCGATACGTTGAGGATACAAAGTATTTCTGTTTTACATATGACAACGACGTGATTACATCTTTGGTATTTACAGTGGTACACTTCTACCAGTTGGTCCGATCCGATCTTCTTAGGTGGACTCATCCATTCATGCTAGACAGTGATATGAACAAAAAGGTGGAGGACTTTCCAACAGAAAGCAGCGATTTACACAGGGGCAGTAAAATAGCATGACAATCATGTGGTGACTGCTCAATGTATACTGCTGTCAACCAAACTTTTAATACTGATAGGTGGGACAGGAAGAAGAATCCTCATGTTGTTCTGGTTTCCAACAAATTCATGTGCAAGGTAGACTTTGTGGATTCACCAAGTTATTTGTACTTGACAAAATTCAGATCCAGGAAGTGGTATCATCGATTAATCTTCCACGGTAAATCATTGCAGCTAAACTATTGCAAACAGTTTGAAATTATCCCTGCAATGAAAACACTGAAAAATGCTTCAAAATATTTTATACACCTGAACTGCTAAAAAACATTTGGAGTTTGTTTCAAAATTTGTTCACTACACAAACGATGATCTGTGCATGTCTATCAGTAATATCGAGTTAATGGTCCAGGAGGAAGACAACTAATCAATTTCTACCGTCAACTTTTTGTTCACTCTTTTCTGACCAAAAAGTAGAACTTAGTGGTCATTCCTATAGCGCACATCTGGCCTCAAAGAATAGTTCGCTTTTTGTGGCAACGAGCTCCATACTTTCATATGAAACATCGGAGCGCGACCACGCTAGATTCTAGAACACATCTGGACCACTAAACAAAGACCAAAATAGTCTATTTTGAATAGAAAATGGAGTACAACGTACCATTTGTCAGTACAGATGTCAAAATCTACTCTGACAGGGTATCAATATTCATTTGGTCTAGTCGTACAAAAATTAAAACAGTCATAACCAAGAATTACACTAGATTCAAGTGCTTTAAATTATACATGTGTATGAAATATAGTACTTACTTATTATAACTGAAAGAGCGAATACCAGTTGTTCCTATGCCTTCACAAAATGTTCATTATCTTTATATAGCTATGACTTGCTATCGAATCCAAAGTATCACAAGATTAAGATAGACAAAAATTTAGGGTGGAATGAAGTTTTCTTTATAACATTTGAGTATACAGCTGAAAAACGTTTTTAAATATTTATCCTCCAGTATCATTCTTAGTTTAAAATGTTGACCACACACGCATGAATGACAACGTGCAAATACACATTCCTAGAATTGAGAACATTTAACTTATTAGATTTGTTTGTTGTTGTTTTTTTAATTTTGCACAAAGCTGCACGAAGACTATTTACGCTAGCCGTCACTAATTTAACAGTGTAAGGCTAGTAAAATTGCAGCTAGTTATCACCGCCCACCGCTAACTCTTGGACTACTCTTTTACCAACGAATAGTGAGATTGACCGTCACCTTATAACTACCCCGGGATGAAAGGGCGAGTATGCTTGGTACGACGGAGATTCGAACCCGCGACTCTCAGATTACGAGTCGAGTGCCTTAGCCACCTGGCCATACCGGGACTAACATTTTAGAAATGTGTTCTTTTCCCCGTATTGCTGAATAATGTAAACACTATAATTACTACATATTTGTTGTATCTTTGTTTGTTTAGAGTTAAGCAAATTTCAACACATGAGTATCGAAAACCGGTTTCTCGCGATGTCAGTCCACAGATATACTGCTTTGCTACTGAAATTTCTATAGTTGTTGTTATTGTATATGGTACTGAAAACATTATGAAACTTTTTATATTGTACTTTCATAATTTTTATAGAGCCAATAAGTAATGGAACATTCAAATATTTAACGTGTTCTACATTTTGAATTTTTCTAGACCTGATACAGTAATGTTAAGTTATTCATACATTACTAAAAGTAAGGGCTATACAAACGTGGTATCTTATAACGATACTCGGAATATGATCTTGAACACACTGTTACTCGTAAACTTTGTAGTAGCGTAAAAACAACAACATTATATAACTGAATATGAATTTCTTAACTGCTACTTGTCACTGTATGTAGTGTACACTGTACTTCAACAGCCCTTATGTATTAAAGTATCATATGAAAGTGTTACTGATATCCATTAGTTATCCTTTTATTTAATACTGGCAAACACTTCTGTAAATACTTCCAGTTCTCCTTGTTACACTGTTTAAATATATTTACGTATTTACCTTTAAGTTAGTATTTTTATCTTATATTAATTTTTTAAATCTTAGTTTTAAGGTTGTCTTGCTATTCTAAACAAATTTTGCTGACATATATGTGTGTGTGTTGTTTATAGAATGAAAATGGTAAGTTTGTTGACTGTATAATGAAAGTTACAAACTTTAAAAATAAAACACAAAAATGAGAAACTTAGCTTAATGAAAATAAGAGTAATAAGGATAAACGAACCGGCCACTCACACACATCTTTATTCCAGTGTAACTGATGGAAAAGAGAAAGCCTTTTCTGGCAGTCTGTTTCTCAGAGGTCACCATTGTGTGCCTCCGTAGAATGTCCCTTGCCATGAAGGGATGCTGCTACCTTTGTTAGCTCTTTGTAACAGCCAGTTATTTTCCATAGCTTTACTTCTCTTTTTACCGTCCTTCTGAAGGATTATATGTTAGTGAATTACACTGCTTGCTAGTGGCAGGTATTTCACTGTCTTATCACGCTCTGAGTCTATTGAGATGCGTGTTCAAGTTTATTTAGGGACGGTCATTGACTTTCAACTGTGAGTATGGTTTACCATTGTTCTTGTTATAACTATTTTCGTGATTGTGGACATGATTCTCATTGTAGCTTCTTCATACCTTACGCTGTACCAATCTTGGCTGTGAAGGGGGAGGGGTGTCATTTGAACTCCATATTGAATGGCAATGTTCTTTGACAACTTTTCGTAGACGATGCTTATCGGAAGCTTCTTGTATTTCTATATCCAGACGCTTCTAAACTCCGTCGCAATAAACATGTATTATATTCATCCAGCATTATTTATTTGGCGAGTGTTAGAAATGTTTTAGTATTTATAAAGCTATAATTGATAGCAGTAGGCCTGTCGTGGCCTGGCATGGCCGAGCGCGTAAGACGTGTGACTCGTAATCCGAGGGTCGCGGGTTCACGCCCGCGTCGCGCTAAACATGCTCGCCCTCCCAGCCGTGTGGGCGTATAATGTGACGGTCAATCCCCCTATTCCTTGATAAAAAAGTAGCCCAAGAGTTGGCGGTGAGTGGTGATGACTAGCTGCCTTCTCTCTAGTCTTACACTGCTAAATTAGGGACGGCTAGCGCAGATAGCCTTCGAGTAGCTGTGTGCGAAATTCCAAAACAAACAAAAGGCCTGTCGTAGCATTAACTCCTCACACATAGTACTGCACATTCGAAATAGCTATGGGTAAAATATTTTAGCATTTATAGCTCTTTTTCTGAAAATATTATTACATAAAATACTTCTTCAACATTGGTATATCCCATAATGTGACAAGAAGTGCTGTTTCCACTTCCATTTCTTTGGTTCGAGACGAGGATGAAACTGTATGTACCAATCTCTTCAGGTTTAAGTATCTTAAGCCCCTTTAAAAAATACTCGCTGTTATACTTTTTTTTTTGTTAATCAAGAGAGAATAGTGTTCTGAGAGAGATATGAAAATACAATGCAAATTGTGCTGAATTCAAGTGACGTTCAGAAGGTGAATAGAAATATCTCAAATTAACTTTACTATATTATTAAACGAGCGGAGAGATGACTTTAATCACTTTGCCATAGGATAGTTATGGAATTCAGTTGTTTTTTAAGTATGGGATGAAGTAGGGTACATTGTTATAAGTACAGTAACGCACAGAATGAATGGGCATAATACATGCAATACAAATTAGTTATTCATATAAACCTTTGACAACCAAATAATTAATCTCAAAAAGTATTTGAAAACACCCTCTTGTGATAAACAAACCGCATACAAAGAGCAGACATAAAAAATTCACAAAACCACAGATTTCTCAGTCTCATTGACTGTGATTACGAGTCGAAATCTTTGACCACCTGGCCGAGATACATGCAATGTTTTGTTGTAACAATTCTAAATAAAATACTAAAACACACAAAGTATGATCTAAAAAAAATATTTTTTTTCCGATTTATATTAATATGAAAAGCTATATAGTCTTTATTACCCATCAAATTGTAAATCACATGAATATTGCATTGCATGTTATTACTGTTGCAGTTTTAGTTATCTATGCTAGCGTGTTTCTCTTTGTATATCATGGTAATTCAGCACCAACATTTCTCATACTTGGGTTCTCACGAAAGTCTCTAGAACCGTTTCCTGCTGAATGCATCAAAAAGCACGGGTTCAGTCTTGAAACCGTGGTCAAAGCTTATAGAAAAGCAATGGTTTTGGAAATCTCTACAGATTGTCATCTCTGTGCATAACATTTCCTGTCATTGTTGTTCTGTACACTCATAAAATAAGTAGCATGTTGTACTCTTCAATGCCAAGATAAATAACATCAACATTATTTATATTTATTAATGATGCTTGTTTTTCCTTATTTCTGTATCTAATTCCAAGTATTTTAGTTTTACAATCACGCGAAAATCTCACATTTATTCTTATATTGTTGTCGTATTTATATTGAATCATTTTTCTATCTGACTAATATTACAGCTGATAAATGTGTATGTAGAAATACAAGTTTCGGTGATTATGTGATTCATATGAATTTGTATAAAATACTTTTTAACTAAAGATAAATATTTTTGGTGAGCCTGTTGTACATTGACTGGACAGGCTTTGGATAGTGATGAAGGAGGAAACAATATTGAAGACTAAATGAATCATAGCAGTGGGTGTACCAGAAATTATGGAAACAAGGTAGGTATGGACATAGAAGAAGTCTTGGATAGTGATGAAGGAAAAAAAAACGTTGAAAAATTAAATGAAAGTATAGCAATAAATGCACCAAAAAGTGTTTGTTTGTTTGTTTTGGAATTTCGCACAAAGCTACTCGAGGGCTATCTGTGCTAGCCGTCCCTAATTTAGCAGTGTAAGACTAGAGGGAAGGCAGCTAGTCATCACCACCCACCTCCAACTCTTGGGCTACTCTTTTATCGCCGAAAAGTGGGATTGACCGTCACATTATACGCCCCCACGGCTGGGAAGGCGAGCATATTTGGCACGACTCGAGTGCGAACCCGCGATCCTCAGATTACAAAGCGCACGCCTTAAAGCGCTAGGCCATGCCAGGCCCCACCTAAAAGTGTGGAAACAAGGTAGGTATGGACATAGAAAAAACTTTGGACAGTGTTGAAGGAAATTGAACCCAAATGATGATAAACTTGATTTTGGTGTCACAAGTACTTATACGTATCTGGTTTTATACAAATATTTGGAAGAGAAAAAGTGAAAGTCTGAGCAAGAAAACTGCTCAGATGAATAGTCATCACAATGTTTTCCACCTTCCTTTTGGATTACATGGCTGGGATTGATCAGATAATACAAGTATTAACTTTTGATCAAAGCAAACTACCTCCATAGATTATAATCAAAAGTCAGCTCAGTAATGAGTATGGTTAATTACATGTTCTGTAGAAAAATATAACAGTATATACAAAAATGTAAATGTCTAAGCCTTTGAGAGCTATGCAGTCTTTACTTTTTGAACATTTATTTGGATTTTTCATAGTATGACATAACAGTGAGATTCATCTGTGAACCAGTTGTCAAAAAAATTGTGAGAAAATAAAAAATCAACTTGGTTTCTGAATTCGATAGCAAAAACTGGGAGAGGACATCGTACGTATATCACTTAAGAATACACTGGGTGACGACATCAAGTAAAATTCTCCAGTTAAGCTATTTTAATGATATTTTGCGAGACTCACTTGCTAAATAACAACAACATATTTGTAGAATGTTTTAAGTTAGCTGTCGCTTCCATTTACGTCCTAGCATGACAGTGATAAGAAGAGGTGATGAGAACCAGGTAATTAAGTCACGTGGTAACAAATACCATACCATGTAATTACAAATTACACGATTTGTAATATCAAACAGCTAAAATGGTAATCATACATTCCTAGAGTGAATTCCACCAACATGACAGTCAATTAACATTAATAAATAATGAAGGTTGTAAATCTGAAAACTTAAAACAAAATGTATAAACACACTACACCTGCTGTGCCCTTATCAACAAGTCCTTTCACTCTTATAAGGCTGTCTGGACTACGACAGACACAGCAGTGGTTAAGATACTGTTTATATTATGAAATTGAGTCAATAACAATTATTATAATGTAAAATAAACTAGATTAGCTTTGTGAAGTGTTAATTTCATTAGTTCTACGTAAGTCCTTTACAATCAGATTATCACCAGATCAACAGGATAAAACTGTTGTTTTCTTTAAAAAAGGCCACTTCTTCGGCTATTTCCCTGAAAGGCAAAGTAGGGTTTATTTCAAGTAAACGACTGGCCAGATGGTTAAGGCCCTCGACTCGTAATCCGAGAGTCGTGGGTTCGAATCCCCGTCACACCAAACTTGCTCGCCTTTTCAGCTATGTGGTGTTAATGTAACGGTCAATTCCACTATTCGTTGGTAAAAGAGTAGCCCAATAGTTAGCGGTGGGTGGTGATGACTAGCTGTCTTCCATTACACTGCTAAATAAGGGGCGGCTAGCGTAGATAGCCTTCGTGTAGCTTTGCGCGAAATTCAAAAAACAAATAATCTTACGAATAAAGATGAGACAAGAACGATGAAAACGCACCGGGAAAGGTATATCAAAGTTATATCAAAGAAGTTTTTAAGTTCATTAAATTACAATAATCTGTCAAGCTTCCGTGTGCATGAATATAAAGTGTTAAACTTAAAAAGTTGATTGCTTTTCATTTCTGTTGTTTATATAAACACTTATTTCCAATATTACACATCTTTGTCCATTCTACCTCTGCTCATTCGTGTATACTACATTTACCAGATTTTTAACACCCACAACGTCTAACAGTTAGCATTCTGAAATTATCCAGACCTAATGTTTAAAACATTGGAACGGTTTTGAGTGGGCCTCAGAGCTGGGATCAATGGTTTAATTATGTTTGAATGGTGGTTAGATAAGACTGAACAGTTACATTATTTGTATAAATGCACCTATACGCTGAACAGTGTGAAGTACGGGACAAAGAAACAAAGCTGTTTAATTACATGTTGTCAATGTTACTCTTATATTTTTTTCCCATCTTCATTAAGTTTTAGGGAGACCTGCGATTAAAGTATAACCATGATGAAACAAGTCGTGATGAAGCAGAGAACAACGTGCTTTATTAGTAAAAGTGTTAATACCTATACCAGCCTACTAAGATGCTTAGTGTATAACCAATTAAAGACAGAAGTAAACGGACCTAGTTTCAAAATAAGATAAATATAACAACAAAAACTATTAGGCTACTAATAAGACTAATTTCCCTTAAATTAGCTTCAAGTGATCATTATGAACTGTATTCTAAAACAAACAAATATAAAAATCGAAAATTAGGACAAAGATAAGACAAATTTAAACACAGACCTAATAAAAGTAATATTGAAGCGAGCACCAGTATTTGAATGTGGCTTGTTAGTATGATCCTAAAACTATTCATAAATAGAAATAGATAAATAAGATCTTATTCTTCACAGACGCATTTTCTGGAATTATATTCATAAAGTAGCCATGAGAGAAAAGGAGAGTTTGTGAAGTTAATAATACTAAGAAAGGAAAAGTTTAAAGAATACCCACTTAAAACACATCAAACAGAGAAAAGACTGTAAACCTGTATACTGAAATAGTTGTACATATCAAACAGGAAAACAAACATATTTATGTAAAAACGACTCGTTTGAGTTGAGAAAATTTTTTATAGAGGAGCGAACAACGTTTCGACCTTCTTCAGTCATCGTTAGGTGAACATTGTTCGCTCCTCTACGTAAAAAAATTTTCTCAACCCAAACGAGCCGTTTTTACATATATATTTTTCTCTACAAGTGGGTTTTCTCGACATCACTGATTATTATAAAAACAAACAACCCAAATCTGTCTTCTCAAGAGGCTGTACACACTGAACAAACTGATAACCTCTATAGAAAATTAATTATACTCACTATACACACTGAACAAACTGATATAGAAAATTAATTATACTCACTAAACAGAAGAAACAATGTACACTAAAGTAATTATACACACCGAAAACAAGAAAACTGTAAACCCCTAAGCCAAAGTAATTATATAACAGAATAGAATATAAACTGTGAATCCCCCCCGCAAGTACAGCGGTAAGTCTACGGATTTACAACGCTAAAATCAGGGGTTCGATTCCCCTCGGTAGGCTCAGCAGGTAGCCCAATGTGGCTTTGTTATAACAAAACACACAACTGTAAACCCGCATACTAAACTTATCATGCAACAGAACAAAAGAAAACCGTAAACCCGTATGTCAAAGTTATTATACAACAAAAGAAAAAAAAAACTGTAAACCTGTATACTAAAATGCACTTTTGTATTAAAGTAGCTGTTCATACGATAAAAGTATAGACATATTCAACCAAGAACAAATTACTGAAAAAAAAGGTATCATTCTTTCAACCAGCTTTGCTTGGTTCGCGTAACTTTATTTCAACCAGTTATGCCTGGTTTGCGTAACTTTAGTTTCAACTAGCCTTGGTTGGTTCCCTAATCTTATTTTCAATCAGCTTTGGTTGGTTCCCATAACTTTATAATGGCTAAAAGCAATATTAATACTTCCTTCTAATCAGTTATAAAATAGATGGAGGTTTATCGTGTCTATTGTTCTTATATGCTAAGGGGCAGATTTTTAACTTACTTTAATGCTTATATCTTAAGTTCTTTGGGTTATATGTTTGACGTTACGAGAAACCTAGTGAAATATCTGGTTCATTATTAACGCCAAGTTAACAACCTTCCAACTCCAATCTAATACTTTATATCATAAGCATGTAAAACGTCAATACAGATTATTAAATAAACGATACTGAAATGTAAAACGTACTTTCACTTGTGACACGTTTTCAAAGCTTTAATATACGGAACGTTTTAAAACCTTTGAGCCGTTAGAAAATTGTCATATCAAGCTTTAAGATATTCTGATGTAATCTTACTTATTAACTAAAACTCAGTATGTGACTTGTATTATTCTTTGTATAAAATATCTCTATGAAATAAAACAAAACATGATCATTTTCTACTAATTGTAGGACGTTAAAATTATTTCGTTTATTACATATATGCACTTATACTAATGAATCAAAATGCAGTTTATTTGTAACTAAGCATACATTGGGCTATGGTGGTCTTCCCATCACGTGTATCGAAACCCAGTTTTTAACGTTGTGAGACCACAGACACACCGCTGTGCCACTAGGGGTTATCAAAAAACAGATAAATGTAAATGTTATATTTAAAAAACGGTTTCTTATATGTCATAATTCAGTTTATCGAATGATTTCTTTAAAAAATAGTACATATCTTCTAAAATTAAATAAAACTCTTTTAATGTCACTGAAAATATTTTACAAGTAGTTAAGACAAATGCACAGTTTATAATATTAGTTTTTTAGTTCTAAAACACATTATAAATGTGTTAAAGTATATAATATTTTTTTATAGAGTTTAATCAGGACTTATAAGTTTTGTCAGATCTGTTAGACATCAATGATATTACGTAAATGTTGCAAATTTAATTCTTCAGGGTGTTCGGAAAGTCACTGTCCACTCATACATTTATTAACAGACAAAACTGCACAGTGACATTCCGAACACCCTGTATATTCATTGCAGATCTATGGTATTAAAGTTTAAAACTAACGCTTTTACTTGTTACACGACTCTTCAGTTCCCTTCAAATCGTAGTGAAAGCACTTAAATTGAAGACCTTGTTTGGCGCTGTTTTAAAACGAAATTTTGGTATTGGATTTTCTCGACAAAAGAAACAGAACTATATGCTAAGCACTAAGAGGGCTCTTGTTAGTGTCATACGAAAGCAAAAAAATACATCATTTTCAGATTTATAACTATACCCTTGAATGTGTTTCACGTAGCTCAGTCACAAAAGAATACACTTTTTTTGCAATAATACTAATGCGGTGGACACAAAGTTAAAAAAAACACGTACTAGAACAAAGACTCGGTTTATTTTAACCCACAGTTTGTAGGTTCTTGTATATTTATTTTTTGTTGAAACTTCTACTTTTATATATATATATATATATATATATATATTATTTTTAACTTTTAATCATTTTTATAGAATGATACTTTTAATATTTGTTAATATATGTTGAATTTTTCACTTTTTAAAAACCTATTGTTTTAAGATAATATTTGGAGAATTGTAACACATTAATGTATGAATGCTTTAAAGCTTAATTTTATGTTTTTTTTTTACAAGTGCAAGTGACACAAATTTACGTAGGTTAAATACACCTCCAACCAAGCTCTTTAAGAATGAAGACTAGATATGCCTTAATAAATCTGTCTCTTCAAAAAATGTTGAAATAACAACGTTACCTTTTCATTTTGATAAGCCGTGACAGCGATAAAATCGGTTTCTTTAAATACGTAAGTACGGAACATACTGTACGGGAGCTTAAGAATGTCATTCGCCCGTACTAAGTGGAACCTAGGTTGGTACTTGTGCATAGAGTTCAGGATCGTCTAGTGAAAGAAGAAATATTGTTGGAATATTAGGAAATAATTGAAAGAAAGTAAAATAGTCACGTGTGACACATGACAATATACATAGTATATTTTAGAGAAGTACAGATTTAGACCCATAAAAATCCACAACAAAATTCCATAATGTTATAAACAATGTTTATAAATATTTTAAACAGTATATGACCGATGTCAAGTCATCACCACCCACTGTCAACTCTTGGGATACTCTTTTACCAACGAATAGTGGGATTGACTATCACATTATAAAGCCCCCACGACTGAAAGGGCGAGCTTGTTTGTTGCGACGGGGATTCGAATCAGCGACCCTCATATTACGAGTCGAACGCCTTAACCCACCTACCCTTGTCGGGCCTCCGCGTTAAGAAGTCATCTTCAAGTGACAAATAACACAACAGAAAATCAGCACATTTGCACTAAAATTGTCTGATTGTGTGATTTTTTTTAAAGTAAAGTAAGATAAAATTAGTACTTTCATTTTATTTATTGATGACTTAAATGTTTAAATAAGTTTCACATATAACTTCAGTGGCATTGGTGTTATTCCAGTCCTGTAAAGTACAAACATTTCGTTTATAAAACATTCAGGCCAATTATTGCATTTTAATTCTCGTGAACGATTTTTGGCAAAAAAAATATATATTTTTTTTCCACACATAATAGTAAATCTATTTGTCTGGATTCTAGCTTTCAACTTTTATAAAACTTAAGATAAACTAAGAACAAACGGAATATTGATGACGGCGAAAGCTTGTCTAGTAGTTTTAGTCGGTATTTGATACCTTCAAAGGTATATCATCTAATTTTTGAGTAAATCGATTACTTTAGAGAATTTTCAATGAGTGTTTTCAATTTAAAATTGAAAGTTAAAAACAAAAATATACAAGTTTCTTAATCCACACTGTTGTTTCGCTGTTTTGCTTCTTTCTTTTTTTTTTTACCACCTGGCGATTCCATGGTAACAATAAAAACGGATTGTATTTGCGTTTATAATTGAATTATTTTTGCGTGCAACACCTACTTGTTTTATATACTTAAAATGGCACTAAGCACATCACTGTTATCCAGTAACTTTAGTTTTTGTTATTAGTTTAAAAAC
This sequence comes from Carcinoscorpius rotundicauda, assembly GCA_011833715.1. NCBI lineage: Eukaryota > Metazoa > Arthropoda > Merostomata > Xiphosura > Limulidae > Carcinoscorpius > Carcinoscorpius rotundicauda. The sequence goes on along the minus strand of CM022392.1, from coordinate 95,411,408 downwards.
ATGATTTTCGTAATATTCTGTTTTAAGACATTCCTAGGATAGAATTGTTATTCAATTAATTGAAACATATATATATATATATATTAAGTATTAAATCTTAGTTAGTTTATGGCAAATTAGAATATGGTGAACGCTTTGTTTAAGGCAAGGATCTAACTTTCTAATATAATAAGAACTCTAGTTAAAACCTGCACTTTCCATTATGCGTGAATAACATACACAAAATAAGAGAAGAAAATTAAAACATAAAAAGATATATCATAAACTATATGTATGTATAAATTAAGAGCTTATTCATATTATGTTTATAGAAGATATTAAAAAACCTTATACTGATAATCGACAATAACCTTATTTTGGTCTTATTCCAATTATATATATATATATATATAATAGTGGTAGTGTCTCACATTTAAAGATTATGTTTAGATATATACTTTATGATAATAAGCGACAGTAACCTCATTCGAGTCTTATTCCGACTACATATATATATATATATGCATATGATAGTGGTAATGTCTCACATTTAAAGGTTATGTTTACAAATAAATCTTATAACGATAAGAGTGTATAAAATTAGCACGATATACAACATCTGCGATTAAACAAAACAGAAAGTCTGACCAGAACATACGTGTATGTTGAAACATGTACTCTAATGCTTTATTACATTGTTTAATAATAATAAATGATAATTTAATTGTATACACCAGATGTTGCGTATATGACTAAATTTTGGTTTTAGTTTGCGTGTTCGTTGTTTGTTGCGTACGTATACGTAGGATCTCTTACATTTGCGATAGAGAAAGACATTTCTGAGTTTACGAGATGGGCTTTTGGCGTGTGTCGTGATCGATACCTTTAAAAATGAATAATACTGAACGCAGGCTCCTCTGGTTTACTGTTTAGTGTGTTATTTTTAGTTTATTTTCTGCCAAACTGTCAAAATATCATAACTTTAGAGGTTAAAACAAGTTTGTTATCGTTAAAACAGATGGAAGAGTGAAACCAAAACAACATTTTACAGTCTGATGGCCGTCATGTCGGTTCACGTGTTGTTAACCCAAACGATACATTTCATCATGACATTTCTGTTGTTTATTACAGAAATATAATTTTATGATAACCCAATTTTATGTCTTCTCAAGTATTAAATCTCAGTTAGTTTATGGCAAATTAGAATATGGTGAACGTTTTGTTTAAGGCAAGGATCTAACTTTCTAATATAATAAGTACTATAGTTAAAACCTGCACTTTCCATTATGCGTAAATAACATAAACAAAATAAGAGAAAATTAAAACATAAAAAGATATATCATAAGCTGAAACATTTGAGAAGTAAAAATACCATTAGAGTTACATCGGGGCCCGGCATAACCAGATGGTTAGGGCGCTTGACTCATAATCCGAGGGTCGCTGGTTCGAATCACCGTCACACTAATGTGCTCGACCTTTAAGCCGTGATGGGCGTTATTATGTTATGATCAATCATACTGTTCGTTGGTAAAAGAATAACCCAAGAGTTAGCAATTGGTGGTTATGACTAGGTGCTTTCCTTTACATCTTATTCTGCTAAATTAGGGACAGCTAATGCAAATAGCCCTCGTGTAGCTTTTCGCGAAATTCAAAAACAAACAGAGTTATATCGGACTTGAAAAATATTTTAAAATGCTTAAAGTAGTTGCAGAGAGAAAATATGAGATTAGTCTGTGAAGAAAGTCTCGCTAAGTCATTGAAACATTATTTCTTTTTAAGTAGCTTCCATTTTTCGTTTTCTCTTTTGTTTTCGTTTGAAAATAAATTCAAAAATTAAAATCAGTATAACTTCAAATAAACTCATCTGATTTAAAAGCTACGAGAAAAAAAATCGTTCAATTTTTTTCTTTGAACTTGCTAATTTATAGTATTTCTGGGTATATTATTTATATGATGATTAATCAATATGCATGTTTTTTTATACTTTATTAGGTTGAGCCCCAAAATTTCAAATCTATGATTAAAACTGGGTAGTTGTTTTTATTTTACACTGTGCAACTGAATTTTGTAATTTGATTTTTGATTGTAAAAAATTATAATAAAACTGAACTTTTACCTGGACTTTAATTTTCTGAGTTTTCTTTATTGTGAACGAATCATGAAAAACGTTGACCGGTTTAAGTTTCAGGATTACTAGGTTTTAATTATGGTAGGTTCTATTAATCCCTACCAAGAGAAAACAGTGGTTGCAATGGGCTTCATGCCCAACCGACTGGTGGCTTCCGTTCGTTCTATCTTTGGTAAACAAGGTAAAAAGTCGTTACCCTTACATGTAAGATAATATATTTGAAAAGGGTCTATTTAGGTAGCACAATGCTAACTAAGGATCATAGTTACCGGACACCGAAAGTACCCTGTTTAGTCATTGTCTTTAATAATGGTGTTAGTACACTCACAACAATAATGTTAAGAGAAAAACATATTGCTTTGGGCTAAACATGGAAGGGCAACATGAAGCATTAGTAGCGAACAGTTAGATAAGTAGACAACGTACTAACTAAGCTGAGTCCCCTGCCCTAAATCCACCCAAAGCCACCGCCATCGCTTATGAAATTGATAAAAACATAAACTAACGACCCCCTCAAGACGTAGAATGACTCATCTCAAGCGATTGTTGGGACTGTGGCTGTCACAGTGGTCATGATTCTCTAAACGCATGCGCGAACGTGTATGTAACAATAGATATTTCTCTGTGGTTACTTCTGCAAGAACAGAAAGTTAAGCATCTAAAAGTCTAACTAAACTAATTCTGTGTTTTATAGTGGGTTCTATTAAATGTGTAGTTTCAAGCCACAAACAGCAAACAAAAATGCCTGTAATTTATCATGGATATGAGGCTAAAAGACAATTATCGGACAAGATATAAGATCAATGCAGCCGTACTTACAAAGCCATGTTTATCAGAAATATTATTGGTGAGCTTTAGTTTGTGGAAGGACACTACTTTTTGCATCCACTGTTCTCCAGTGCAAGGTGAGTCTGGGTGTATATACATCCGTTTGGGCATTTCCGGGTCAGCCTTGCCAGCCAACATCCAGCGGCTGTTGTGAAACTTGTACCTGCAGTCGTCAGCTGCCACGATGTCCATCAACAAGATATATTTAGCTTTCTTGTCCAAGCCGGTAACTCGAATTTTGAAAGCGGGAAACATTCTCCTGAAAATAAGCAACAAAAACCAAAGAAAAGGTTACTAAAACAATCTATCGATTGAATACAAAGAATTCAATAACTGATTTTATATTACTAGTGTGATTTATTTCTTTCGGACTATAATAAAACGATTGTCTATTTCTGACACCAAATAAATATATTTTTCCCAAAGATAATAATTTCTCATACAAAGTTCTTTTTTGGATATTTATCTAGGTACAATTACATTTAATGACAAAGAAAACTGGCTAAATTTTTATGAAAAGATGAAACATATAAAAATGATATTCCATACATCGTATATAAAGTAGTGTTTAACAATCCCAAAACATATATTAATAATAATGATTAATCTATAAATGTACCCACATTTGTGCCACATATGTAACATTTCCATTTTTTACAAAATACATTTCGCTGTTCATAAAACTAAAGTTTAATCTCTAGGACACGTTATTCATCTTTCTTTACCCTTTCGAGATATCATATGTTTTGGTGTGTTTTAACGCCATCTTATATAACTTCAGCTTTTACAGGACTACAAGCTAGATAAACAACATTATATTAGAATGAAAGCTAGTTTTATTTTAACAAATCTCAAGGCAGTCCTAAATTTGTAAAAAGTTGAGAATAATCACTGATATTTGACTCATTGAAATGCTTAATTATATTAAGTAAATACTATGAAAAATATGTTTTCAATTAATGCAGAGTGAAAGACAATTTCAAGTTATTGAAATGTTCAAAGCTGGGAACTTATTGAGCAAATGGCAACACGAGAAGCGGTGAAGAAAGTGTTCAGCATATTACAAGTTTTTAATGCAAACCCATACCCCATCAACTCATCTGTTTCTTACGGCATGACTAATCATTTATATAGTGTATACGATAATGAGACTTTACCTTCACTTCATCATCACTAATAAAATCAGACATTGATCAGAGATGTACACATCCTACTTAACTAAATAATTCGGAAAAGCTGTAATTAATCTTCATTACAGAATCGAACCTAAAAAAATATGCCAATTAAATTAACTCAAATATTTTCTGCTTCTCTTTCGACAGCTAAAAATAAAACCATTTGTAAGTTAACGATTCAATGAAGCTTTCTGACATCAACCAACTAAAAGTTATTTAGTGCTGACATTCGTTTAAAAATGGTCCAATGAAAGCTGTCTAAAGTTGTTTATCTGCTGCTTATTCAGTACTATTTTCTTATAGCAAAACGTTGTATTTCACTAAAAAATATGCAAAGGTCACCTGGTGGTAAGCACGGTAATTTTTGAAATAAGTATAAAGTGCAGAATGATGAGTAGAAAATAAATGATATGGAGTTAAAAGATAGCTGGTTGAACTTTCTCTTTGAGGAAGAACCTTTTGAATAAGAATTAACCTACGTTACTGGGGCCTTTTAAACACCCTATTCAGCCCATTTAAAATGTTATCGCTAGAATATCTAATTTTAAATATATATCTGGATTGTAACATCTGATTCTGTCCTCTTCCAGGCTTTTAGTGCGTACGTGAATATAAAACGTATTTTCAAATGTAATTGTAAATATGACAACTTGAGGTAGCATGCATGAATATCATCTGATCGCTGTTGGCTTGTTTTTTCAGTTCCATAATTTAGCTTATATTAAGTAAAATAGTATATTTTTGTTTGTTTTGGAATTTCGCACAAAGCTACTCGAGGGCTATCTGTGCTAGCCGTCCCTAATTTAGCAGTGTAAACTAGAGGGAAGGCAGCTAGTCATCACCACCCACCGCCAACTCTTGGGCTACTCTTTTACCAACGAATAGTGGGATTGACCGTAACATTATACACCCCCACGGCTAGGAGGGCGAGCATGTTTAGCGCGACGCGGACGCGAACCCCGGATTACGAGTCGCACGCCTTACGCGATAGGCCATATCAGGCCCTAAAATAGTATATAAACAACTCAATGTGCTAAACGAATAGTATCTTGAAATTGCTGTTTTCATGCCAATATATACAGACTTCACCTTGATCCTTGTACATGCATATATTTCAGTTACATTTGTAAATCGCAGGCACCGAAATAAGAATCTGATAGCAAACCTAAACTGATAACTGAGTCCATATGTATCCTACCTGAGTAAACAATCTGCCAATGCTTTAGTATTTTACAGAATAAATTGTTAAAGAATATAAAATTTTATCAAACTTAAAAAAACATTTTAAAGACTTTTGCTAGATTAAATTTTAACAAGACATATATATAAGTACAACATCGAATAACGAATACAGTTAACCAGTCAGGTGTAAGAGATTTAACTAAACCTTGTTTCTAATTAATGCAACATGACATCCAGCCAGCCAGGTGATGGAAATTTTATTACACATTGTTTCCAACAAATGCAACATGAAAATTAACCAGCCAAGTGTATGATTATTTATTGCACATTATTTTTATTGAATGCAACATCACAATAACCAGCCAGTCGTGTGATGTTTTATAATACACTGTTTCTGACGGACTCAACATGGAAATTATATAGCCATGTGTATGAAATTTCATCATGTTTTCTTATTCGTAAGACATAAACAATATTTCTTTATGTTTTTCTATAAGTACTCAAATGCTTGTATATACGTTTCCCATACATTTCGTTTTTTAAGCCTTTAGATTGATACTTTTGATACTAAGACTTGTTAGCACGGTTGTGAAATTATATTTGCAAATTAACGCTTTCTTGTGATGTCAACTCTAACTTAATCACATCTCAATCCTTATTGTGATGTTTCTTAATGCCTTAAAGATTGTTTCCTATCTATACTAGATTTTAAGTCAGCGTTTCACTATGTTATTCAACGATAATTACATATATATAACGCTCATAATTCTCCTTTACTTCTATGTGGTGGCATATCAAAAACTAACACAAACATAGGAAGTTGACGATACTATTACACGGAATTTTATAAAAACGTAAGAAGTAATGTCACCATCACACGTAGCCTATGCTATGAACTTAGCGTACGGTAACATTGGAAACATCGGTGAAGCTGAGAGCGAGTGTTTGAGAAAACAGTCGGGGTTTAGCCGGTTTCTACGGGATTGGAAGATTACAGTACTCTAAGTACTCTAAAATATTAGACAAAACATTATATCTGATATATGGAAAACAAGTAAAAAGTCAGGAGAAAACGGGAAAAGAGGGATTCTGTGTTAGTTTGAGAAGGGAATGTAAAAGAAGGAGCTCAACGAAAGAAAGAAAAATATCGTGAGATATGAGAGAGAACGAATAAACTGAGAGAGGCGAAGAAAGATAGTAATATAATCTCATTTAGAAATAAAACCTATTTCTAACTTTATTGCTTTATTTATTATCAGTGATAAACAACAAGAGAGTAAATTCAACACAGGGTGTGTGCGTGTGTTTTTTTCTTATAGCAAAGCTACATTAGACTATTTGCTGTGTTCACCGAAGGGAATCGAACCCTGATTTTAGCGTTGTAAATTCGTAGACTTAATATACATCTAAACTAAGCTTCCCACTTTGCCTACTCCCTAAAACCTCCACAGCTTCAACCAATAAGAGGAACAATTTTAGAGGTGATGTACTAGTACTACTTCAAGCAATGTGTATGATATTTTATCTTATAGTGATTTTCCTTCAACATTCAATTACGTCATACATGTTTAGATTTGCTGTGCTGCTAAAACACTGTATAATTTGTTGAAATTTCAGTAATTACTACAGCAAGTATCCCTAACATTATGTACTTATTAGAACAAGTTCGTAATACACGAGTAAACTGCATTATCTAATTAGAAGTTTTAGTTTAGATTAGCGGGGGACTTCCTGATATAAATAAGTACAATCTACATAAAGTTTACATGCAAAAGAAAGGAAAGTATAGTACGAGTTAGCAGGATCGTAACAATCCAAAAAAACGTAAGAAGTGAATATTACTGTTACACGTAACTCAACATAAACATATATGAAGGCAGTTGCATGAACATATGAATACCAATTCACATGCATTCTTTAGTTTAATAAATCTGGATGAGTTAACATAACGGAGAGAAGTAATATAAGATAAACAAATCAAGATTAGTGACAAGTCAATCTAGATTTTCTGGTTTTATAAATATTAGGTTTGTTTGCCCTTTTCTCAAAGTTCAACATACTGAACTGGACTAAGTGCAATTATAAAGCATCAACAAAATCCAAATATGTAACTTCGTGATGAAACAGAGTAACAGTTTCGAGAGAAAAAAAATTGTGACCTTTGACTCTTACCACGAATACATATATAAAGAAATTGGGTTATCATTCCTGGTTTATCAAATTTACAGATACCGTAAATGTTATTCATTGAACTTGGACAAAACATTTGGTATGTAAGACGTGAAGATTGATTCTGTAATTGGAATTAGGCACAAAGCTACACAATGCGATATCTGTGCTTTGCCCACCACAGGTGTCGAAACCGCAGAATACTAATATGCCACTGAGGGGTAGACGCGAAAATAAATGGTGTACATGAATACAGGTTTAACACATATCCATTGATAATCACTTTAATGGTACTTGGCATGACCTGGTGGTTAGGGAAATATGTAAGTCAAAGTTCCAAAGTATCTCACAATCTTTCTCGTCTTTTCATCCGTGGGAGCATTATAATTTGCCGGCCAATCTCACTTTTAGTTGATAAAGAGTAATTCAACAGTTGGCGGTGGCTGGTGTTGAGTAACTTCCTTCCTTCTAATTTATCACTTTTAAATTAGAGATGGGTAGCGCAGATAGTCCTCGTGTAGCTTTGCGCGAAATTCAAAAAGCAAACAAACAGTCACTTTCATGAAAAGCATATTAGACACATAACCATTTACTTTGTTCGAGGCTAAATTTGCCCGCGGGTTTAAGTTGTGAGCACCAAAAGTTTATCACAGAAATAGAACTGCGATTAAAAACTAATTTTATGCATAATCATTTACTGAAATTTATTTTTTTTGTGCTAAGTTTTGTTTGTTAGCTGTTTTTGCACACACCCCTAAAGTATCAGCTGGAACTTTATAAAACTCGTACGATATATATATATATACTTCTTTAGAAAATACTTTATGTTATATATATAAACTACTCACAATTTTTTGTTGTAACTTCGAGCTAAAGAACATGGGTTAAAAAGTAATAACCCTTTATAAGCTACTGCACCTAAGGTATAAACAAATTATAAATTTTATTCAGCCCAAACTATTCCTATTCCTGTAAACATGCGTCTACGATAAAGGTGGTGCCACTGTTGCACTCCAATTCCAGAAACATGCAAGCAGGATTTTCATTGTATCATTTTCACAAGTAACAACAATAAAAAAAACGTAGATAATAATTTAGATATTGTGGAAACTTCTACAGAATTTCAAAGATTTCTCTGAACTATTGTACATTACTCATAAAAACCCTAAACATAAACATATACAAAAAACACAGAAAAATAATATTTATTGTAACTGAAACAAACAATGGATCCGAGAGGTACAAGGGACACATGCTCACATGTTTAAGCAAAGTCGTTCAAAGGCCCTTTTCAAAAGTAAAAACTATAACATCCTAAATACGATACAATCAGTAAAATATAACGTGGAACCAAAAATGTAGGATAGAATGAAACTACCACTATTTTTACTAGCTCGTTTTAGTTGCTGTTTATTTTTGAAAGATATGTAAAAATGCCAAAAGTGCTTATCGAAGGTTGTGCTTTTTTTTTTGCCACTCATGGCAAATGAAAAATATAAAAAATTGAACTGTCTAAATATATTTTAAAATATGTCAAAATATCAGTGTTTGTCATCGTAAGAAATTCTTGTGAGAAAACGTGAGGTAAACTAAAAATGAATAATTAAACTTGTTCCCGTCATGACTGTTACAATGAAAAACTACTTAAGTGTCTTCTGACCAATTATTTCTGAAAAAAGTAAGTCTTCAACAGTTCTATGCTACTTACTAAAAGTCAGGAGACAGTAAAGGTCATAACTGCAGAAAGTGTTTACGATCATGAAGTCAATTAAGTAGAAACTACAGAGTTCTTGTCAAAAACACTCTTCTAACTTAGCTTCTAATGTAAACCATCTGATAACAGTATTGTTGCGTTTATCTTGTTCCATGGGAAGTGAACTGATTAGTTCGACTATCTTCGGAACACGAGAAATTCTATAATTTATATGATTTTTACAAAACATCTGTTTTTGTAAAATTTTGACTTTCTCGCACAATTACGCGAGGGCTATCTGTGCCAGCCGTCCTTAACTAAGCAGGGCAAGACTAGATAGATGATAGCTAGTCATCACTACCTACGCTACCTTTTTACAGACGAATAGTAGGACTGACCGTCACGTTATAGCGCCCCCACGGCTGAAAGGACAAGCACGTGTGGTGGGACAGGGATTCGAATCCATGACCATCAGATTGGGATTCGAGTGCCCTAACTACTTGGTTATGCCGAGCCTTTATAGAAAGAAAACTGTAATTTACATAAGAAGTATTATAACCATTTTCAGTTTGATTTCATTTTAAAAAAATCAGAAATACAACATTGCAATAATGCATTTATCGTAAGTAATTATGCATTCTAGGGTATGTATAAGAGCAAAAAATATATTTTCAGCCAAATCTAGCTCATCATTTTATATAGTTTTTTGTTTATGAATTTCGCGCAAAGCTACACAAGGGTTACCTGCGCTACCCTTCCCTAATTTAGAAGTATAAGACTAGAAGGAAGGCAGCTAGTCATCACCACCCACCGCCAACTCTTGGGCTACTCTTTTACCAACAAATAGTTGGATTGACCGTCACATAATAACGCTCCCACGGCTGAAAGGTTAAGCATGTTTGGTGCGACGGGGATTAGAACCCGCGAAACTCGAATTAAGAGTCGAATGCTTTAACCAACCTGGCCAGATTTTATATTTTGTTCTCTACCAAATTTAACAACCTGAGAGTTTTAGGATCTAACGGGTACCTCGACAAGACTAATCAAGTAAATACTAGCTTTTTAGACACATCTAAGTGTCAGCGGTAAAACACACTAAATGAACTGCCATTTGTGCCTAATTTGTCTTTAGATATTTAGGACAAAAACTAGTATTCTACTCATTTCATATCAATTGCTGAAATCCTTAGAATAACGAATTTGATAAAAATAACTACTTTGAGGTAAAATTTATTCTGAAATTGTGAATTTAACTTGACATTTATTTTCGTGTAACAGTCATTACTGTAAATATTGTTACTAATATAGATGTGATATTATATTTACAGGTTGGAGCAGACGGGACTACCTACTTGTTCTATTCAAAATATAGTTTGATTACTAACGTTTAACAAAAACAATTAAGTTGGTTTCAGTTTTACCTCGTAATATTTTATTTAGTACCAATCGTATAGTACCAACTGTTTATTCACATTTGTTCCACCGTGTGCATAATATTTTAAGTGTGTGTAATACATATAATAAAAAGAATGAAAAGAATAAGATTTGTTTTTACTGTTTAGTTTTAGGGCATATAATTTTTATTGACTAAAGTTATAAGAACTGAGTGGTTTAATGTGCAAATGGTCAATAAAAACATATATTCCTCAATTGAACATGAACATAGCAGTATATTAAAAAATAACCTCTCGCATCACATAATATGATTTTTTATTTTTGTTTTTTCTACTATATATCTACTTTCGCTTCAGATGTTACACCTCTTTTTATTTCTTCTTCTTTTCGGTACCTATGGTCCAATTACAGGTATATACCCTGTCTCCTAAGCTAGCACTGAATTTAAAATTCCACATGTTTTACAAAACGAGTCACAGCCCGGGATGGCCAGGTGGTTAAGGCGTTCGATTCGTAATCTGAGGGTCAAGAGTTCGAATCTCCATCACACCAAACATGGTCACCCTTTCAGCCGTAGAAGCGTTATAGTGTGGGGGTCAATCCCCTGCAAAATTAGGGACGGCTAACGCAGATAGCCCTTGTGTAGCTTTGCTCGAAATTAGAAAAACAAGCAAACAAAACAGTTATGCTTAATTAATGTCATAGGTCGTGATGAAACTTAAATCCAATCTCACAGATTATAAAAATAAAACAATTGTATGTATGTATATATATAGACATGCGTATGTCAGTTTGCATACAAACTTAGAATATTATAAGGGAAGTTTTTATGCTTTCAATCTCAGTTCGGTTTGAAAGAGCCACATAAATAATTAATGCAATATATTACGTATGTTTTCAGGTCTTCTTCTCAAAATATTCGATGAAAGATAGCATTAATCTTTCGATAAACATGTAAACATGTTATCTAGATTGCTTAACGTTGTTTATATTCGTTATAGGTCACAACTGTTTTACTTCATATCTTATAGCAATACCTTCTTTAGACTTCCTGTGAGAATCAGATGATTCAGTTTTACCAAAAGATGTATATTTATCTGCTTACAGCATCATCACTAACACAATATACATTTCACAATATTGTAGTTAATAGAGGCACAGCGTTGTTAAATTGTTAAACGTGAATCTTCACCCAGAAAGCCACTGAATACATAGCTTTAAATGAAAATATAAATATTGGATGCGTAAAACATATTATAGTAGAATTAACACGTTAAAGCATATTTGTGCAGAGAAACGCCGTTAATTTACTCTTTCATACTAGCATTACTATTTTATGAACCTTTAAACTAACAAGACACTAAATATAACACGACAAAGGCACAGACAATGAGATAGTTATGAATCAATATAAAGTATGAATTATAAATAAAGTTTCCATTTTTATAACTATTCTAATACATCCTGAGCTTCAATTTAGACATTGTCTTTCACATTATCTAACCTAGCCAGTCACGACAAATAAAGTGTAATGAAAACCAAATCTGGAACCGAACGGGTATGTGCACATCCACTTCAACAACTATCAAAGACGCGTAATAGCTTCCGGGGAGAGTGATGGATGAGTAATCATACATTCTCTGATGCTAATCATAAGCCGAACATTAGGTTTCAAACGAACATATGCTATTCCATCATGCTCTTGTATCATTTAATTTTAATCAATATTTATAATGTTAATTTTCCCATACGTTTTTTTTTAATTACAATACATTTTGTCTTAAGATCAAAACAAGCATCTATTCAAACGTGTTGCATTGTATAGTTTTGCATTATGGGTTAGTTTAAATACCGATTACAAAAGGGCACATTAAGCTTACGTAACTCATTTCCTGTAAAGCATCTTAAAGTAAATGGAAAAAATACCTTATTCTCGACAAGATGATCTGTAAAATACATGTATAAGGTTAACTTTTCCAAAAAGCAAAAACATGTATATGAAATAATTTCAGTTATTTGTTTTACTATTATTAGAATTGCATATAGACAAAAAGACAGTGAGCGAAACAAAATATTCAAGTTTTCTTTGTATACTAAAAATAACACAATTTCATTACGACTCAGTCGAACACGAAGTATTTGAAAATATTGGTCACTACAAAATAACTTGGACGTTAAATCGAATTACGTATGTAACAAAGTTATTTACTATATGTTAAAGTATAAAAAACATACAATTAAGCCCCTTATTTCACGAGTGTAATCTATAGCGAATTCTCAGTTAGGGTTAACAATGCCCTATAACATATTTTGTAAAGCTCTGATGCATAGCACGGCTCAAAAAGAATGTACGTGAACTAGTATTGCATAGCACTGCTCAAAAAGAATATGTGTGAACTAGGATTGCAAAGCACGGCTCAAAGAGAATATGTGTTAACTGGGACTGCATTGCACGGCTCGAAGAGAATATGTGTGAACTAGAATTGCATAGAACTGCTGAAAGAGAATGTATGTGAACTGGGACTGCACTGCACTGCTAAGAGAGAATGTGTGTGAGAGGGGACAACAGAACATGTCAAGTTTTGAGTATAAACACTTTAACTACTTAAAAACAACATACATGCTTAATAGACTTCATACGTCTACCGACATTCATGTTATGCCAGAAGATATCTGCTATACACATAACTAACACAATTCTGTCATTTCAGATTTTTAACGATATTTTTTTTAGGAAACAAAGTCAAAGAGAAATGAATATACTTGAAAGAGTAAGTGTATTTCAACTAGTTAACAGAGTTGGAAAGTGAAAAATTTATATATAGCATTCCATAAAGCATTTATTAATACTTAAAAATAACTGTTAAAGGAAAGAGTGTCACGTTTAAAATCTCTACAGTTAAGATATTTTACCTCAATTTAAAATAAGTTACAATGTAGTTTCAAAAATTCATTATCAGCATTAAAGTTTAAAAATGATTCATATAATGCAAGAAAAACAAAAAAGTTAACATTTCTGACAAGACAACACATGTGCCCCCCAGTGGCTCAGCGGTATGTCTGCAGACTTACATGCTAAAATCCGGGTTTCGATACCCGTGGTGGTCAGAGCACAGATAGCCCATTGTGTAGCTTTGTGCTTAATTCAAAACAAACAAACAAAGACAGCAAATGTACCAGACGTTTAGTTTTTCAGTTACTTATGACGGATATTTTAATTTGTTTTTGTTTTTAAATTATAAACAAAGTAAGTATTTGACTTTCAAATCTTCTCTAGAAAATACAAATTAAATTAAATTCTCGCCAAAGAGCAACTAGTAAAATTAATGTACTTATTTTATGTTTATTTTGATTTTATGAAACTTATAACAACGGCAAAATTTACTTGCAATCCTATTATATTCGCACAGATGTTTAATGATTCTGTCATACAAATTAATTATGTGTTAAAATCCACTAAAAATGTAAGAAGAACGTCACACTAAACATAACATAAAAAACAACAGCAGTAGATTATTGCTAAGTTCGAATGTTTTAGTAATTAATTCACTAATATATTAGCTTCAATAAATTATAATTTTAAAAATTCTTATAATATTAATCATTAAACAAAAGCAGATAACTCGAAATCCACTTTATTTTTTCAATACACATTTACTTAATGAACTTAAGAAAATATGATGACCACAAAATCCTATCATATTAATGCAGATTAGAATCGGTCTTTTGCTATGCAGATATTTTAAATAATCGATTGATTGAAAGTCCTCAAAGCTCATAACCCCATATTATAGATACTGCAAGTAAAGATTTGCACATTATATCTATATTTCTTAATAACTTTATTCTCTATCCCCCAGTGATAACATCAGTGAAAGCCTATTTTGTTATTTTGTGTTAAACAAAATCAAATTTAATGCTTTCCAAAGATTTTAAGGTTTAGAAATAAAATCAAAATACCTTACCATTCAAAACTTTTTTTGTAAAATGATCTGTTAATGAAAGTAGCGGGTTGTGTTTTATTTGTTTATTGTTAAAAACAATAACAACATTTTTATAAAGATTTAAAGCCCTGAGGGATATACTTTCAAAACAGCGATAACAACTTTGATATGCGGCTTCTACAAATTGTAAATTTGTAATGCAGAAGAAGGAATGTTATTATTTGTTTAATATTTTACAGTATAATAAAACCAAACAGAAACTAAAAATGCATAAGATCAAAGCTCTAAAATAAAACATTGAGATGTACCAATGTCCTTAAAATATAGTCTCTATATTTTTCTAACAAATTGAAAAGGTTCAGTATATCAATAATAATTTAAAACACACAAGATCAAAGCTCTAAAACAAGGCATTGAGACGTACCAATATCCTTAAAATATAGTTTCTATATTTTACTAAACTAAAAGGTTCTTCTATCAACAATAATTAAAAATACACAAGATCAAAGATTAATAGGTTCCGTATATAAACAACAATTAAAAACGTATATTGAAGGTTACAGAACATTTGTCAAAATTTAAAGCAATTATGAATCAAAAGCTCTTGTCCCAGAATTTTGGGCACACGTTGAGCATTGCAATTGAAACTTTATTTGCAGTGATATAAACTCAAGCGTTAAACAAGATAATTTTTCAATTTTCATGAAATAAAACATAATCAAAAACGTAATTTTAGCAGTAATATAGAGGAAGAGTTGTAAAATTCAAAGAAACGTAACACTGTCAAAAATGAAATTTCAGTATTCAATGAGTAAGATTAATTAAATACAGTTATAGCTGAACGCTCTACAGGATCACTTCCGGTATGAAATGTAAGCTAAGATAGCCTATAGACATTTCTAATATCCACTTACAACAAAATTGCGCGAAAATCACAAAATTAATCCGGTTCTGGATTCCTTTTCTCTCTTAAAAGTAAAAGGCACATACATGTACTTGAAAATCTCGCATCTCTGTTCACTTTGAAGAACAAAGAGCTGTCAGGGACAGCTATGGCAGAAATATTTTAAGATTGTCTAATGAACAGCTATGCTGGAAACTAGTCCACACGTAACATAAGCACTAATCAAATAATATTCGATTGTAAATGACTATCTGTGTTTTACCCACAATGGGTATCGAAACTCGGTTTCTAGCATTGTAAGTTTGCTGACATACCGCTATGCCACTGAGTAGAGAGGGCATGATATTCGCATTGGCCTTTACGTATTAGCTTATTTCAAAACGAGACCCAACATGGGCAGGTGGTTAAGGCACTCGACTCGTAATCTGAGGGTCGCAGGTTCGAATCCCCGTTACAGCCATGAGGGCGTTGTAATGTGACGGTCAATCATACTATTCGTTAGTAAAAGAGTAACCCAAGAGTTGGCGGTGGGTCGTAATAACTAGCTGCCTTCCCTCTAGTCTTATATTGCTAAATTAGAGACGGCTAGCGCAGATAGCCCTCGAGTAGCTTTGCGCGAAATTAAAAATAAGAAAAACCATTTCACAACGGACTCGATTAATTATAAAAAAAACTTTAGTGTAATTAATTACTGTTCTATCGGTAGAAGTGTAAATAAAAGTGTTTGCCTAAAACAACTTATTATTAAAGTAAGACTGTGGTATATTATTATTGAAAACCTTAGCTAAAATACATTAAAAGTCCTTAAATTAACTCTGTTACATATCGTGATAGCAATTACTGTTAAAAACAAACAAGAGATACCCTTAATTTTATATCTGATAAGAAGAAGGTATCATTGAAAAAACGTAAGATAAAGATTTGAAAGGTGTGAATTACAATATTTACATTACATTGTGAGAAACATTGTATGTAGGCCTAATCTTAATGCTTTTTTGAGAATACAACACTATATAACTAATGTGAGAAAAGTCTGGTTTTTAGTTTTTTGTTTCTGTAACAGTATAAAAATGTATAATGCAGTATTTCTACATGTTTTGTTGACTGTTACCTAATCAATTGCTTTCTAAACATATATAGTATTTAAACAATGACTCTACCTGCACATGTTCACGAAAATTGATCGTTTATTCTTAAGAAATTTCTATATTAACAGAAAACAAATAAGTGGATAAACAGACACAGCGAAAAAAATATAATAAAAAGTTGATTAAAATTACTTACGTGGATTAATTTCAAAATTCCTTCATGCTTTTATTATACATATAGTATTTAATTTTGTTAACAAAAGTTTCAAATGGAGTTCTAAGACCAATTACAACTGTTGAAAAACATCTCTTTTACTGATGAGGTATATGGTCGAATCTCGTTTAAAGCATATTAGTTCACTTCTGAAAAAAAGTGACGAAAGTCTTCCATCAGTACTAACAATATGTTAAACCTTTCAGTAGACAAAATGTCCAGGCAATTGAGATCTAGAGCGAACAAAGAACGTCGATGTTTCTCATTAGTTACTCTATATAGAATATACACTTTAACAGTGCATAATATGTCATAAAATGTAGCATAATATTTCATCACAGTCGGATTAAACAGTTCTGTGAAACATTTTAAAAATATTTTGCATTTGTTTCTCACAAAAAAATTACTAAACCCCTAAAATCAGGCCTATTTACTGTTTGCTATTAACATTTATACAAACGCGCGAGAACACATTAATATGTATATATACATGAATATGAAAATCGTATCACATCATGTTTAATATATGGCGAAACTAAAACTCAGTCCAAGATACTCCCTAACAGTAATTTCACACATTGAGAACGGTAAGCAATATTTCAAACGTAACAGCACACTATGTATATAGCTCAGCGGTTAAATTGTGAGAATACGTAAAATAAAGATGGATAGCTAGTCAGATCTATAAAAAGTTTCCTATCTTATTTCTAAATACCTATTATAATCTATCTCAGTAGTATATCATACGATTAAGAATTGTTAATTTTTATATGTATAAGTAAATAATATTTGGTTCTGTATTTTTGATCAACGTATCTATGGTTTCACTTGTGTTAAGTTAAACGCACAATTAATAATGCAAAATGTGTTCAAACTACACATTTTATTTTGACTCTAGTAAAATATGTAAATATTAATATTACAATTCTACTGCATTCAACAACAGCTTTCTAAATATTTAAAAACGCGATTAGAATATAAAAGGTAATTGTTTTCTAAAATTTCTCTAAACGTTATTTATTCACAAATATAAATATTTTCATAAAAGATTTAAAGAAACAAGAAACCCACAAAATTACTTTTTTATAAATATAAAAAATGTATACTGTAAAAAATCTTAAATACACAAAATAACAGAATATCATACAAAAATAATAACTACGCGTAACTACAAACCAAGATCTTTTAAGTATAGTACCATTGCTAAAACTAAAGAAAACACAATACTATACAAAATAATATTTTGTTTGTTTTGAATTAAGCACAAAGCTACACAATGGGCTAGCTGTGCTCTGCCCACCACGGGTATCGAAACCCGGATTTTAGCATGTAAGTCCGCAGACATACCGCTGAGCCACTGGGGGGCGCAAAATAATATAATTATACAAAGTTAACGGTTTGTTTGAGGTTACGCACAAAGATACACAATGGGCTGCCTATGCTCTGACAATCACGGGTGTCGAAACCTGCTTTCTACCGTTGTAAGTCTACAGACATTCCACTGTGTCACGAAACTGTAAAACATATTACAGAGTGAATACACAATCAACTAAATGTGTAATTCCCCACTCGTGCTACAAATGTTGGTATCTATTTCTTCTGAATTAGTTTTACTTAAGATTTTCCCCGTGGGGAATGTATGCCATGGTTGGTCTTCATTAGATCGCTGCCAAAAAAAGCGCTTCATACATATATTAAATAATTTATTATTTAGAAATGCTTTTAAACTATTCTGCATTTCTTATACCACGCCTACAATTCCAACAAAATTAGAAATTGTATTTTCGTTTTTATTTGAAAACAAGTACATTCTACTTGCATTTTTCCATGTAGCAAAAAACAAAGTAATGTATTGCTATCGATACAAAGTTTTGGAGTTCTAATTTGAACAACATGATGACCATGTACAAGTGCAATGTTATATTCCATTCAAATTCACTTTCAGTTTAATTAAATAACTGTTAGGTAAAATGTCCAGACTTATTATATTGGTGAAACGTGTACTAACTAAAATATTTCCAAAGGAGAATACCATTTCTTACCTGCCAGACTTTGTTATTACCATCTCAGTTCCCAATGAATGAAATTTTTCCCACAACTCCTTGGATTCTAGGAAAACTTTTGGATTGTCTTGTATACCGTCTTCTTCTGATTCTAATGACTGCATGGGCCTAAGGTGTCCACTGTGAGCCAAGATGTCTTCGGCAGTAAAGTGTGGCAGAGCCGGTAATTTAGGGAACAGCGACGGAGAATAGGTATGAGGGAAAGGTAGCGGAAAATAATGGGGCTGAGTTAACGAGTTGATATTGAAATCCGACTGGCGAGCAAGCGGAAGGAGGAACGGGTGGTAGGCCATTCCTTGTCCAAATACAAGGTCTGAAGGTTCGAATCTCATGTAGTACAATGTGCACAACTTAGGCGAAGAAAGAGGAATCAAAATAAAGAAAGATAAGTGTACAAGTAGCTCTGAGCCTCGATGGTAATATGCACAGTGTTTGTAAAATATTATACACAATAATGTATGCACTAAAATCTCAATTATACTTCGAAGGTTAGTTATTATCACTCTCTGAAGCTCATCATAAAGTTATCTCCAAGTCCGTTTGCATGTTTGAAAATGAACTCTCTTCCCTGCTGCTTTATGGCGTAGCATACAGCTGGTTTGTTTCTAGATAAATACTGTCATCTGTAACTTCACAACTGTAGAACAAACTAACGAGATATCACAAGCTGTAGTTGGTTTTTTGTTGTTTTTTTTTGGCTCTTTATTTAATCGTATAACTTGTTCTTAACGACAAGGTAAGCGATACTTTTCGGGTTTGACAAACTAAGTGAACTGCTTAAAATATATTTTAAGGCCTTCGATCTTTTGAAATAACCTATGAAACTGTATATTTCAAAAACGTATTTTTCATGCAGCTAGACAATATTCTTTCTATTTCTTTCTTCAAATTTGAGTTTCAACACCTACAAAGACGCTGACGCACTTAGTTTCAAAGGCCAAACGCGAAAAATAACTTCTAAAGTGATTTACCTAAACATGGAGAGATGGTTTCTCTGTTGGCGCCGACAGTGTGACGTTGCACAATGATACAGTGTTCTATTGCAGCTTTCATTCAATAAATTGCACGTTCGCCCCGAAAACTGTATAATAAAATACCAGGCACGCTGCCAATCGTCACCTCGAATACTCTTTATCAGTTTTACTGCCTCTTTTCACCACCTACATTCACAATAATAAGCAATTTGGATAAGAAAACAAATTTCTAAAGTGGTATATTCAAGTAATGAGAAATTTTAAACAAATATTTAGTAATTTATTTATACAGAAGACTAACTTGGTTTTCTGGACTCTTGAAAGAACGTATTAAAGACAACACATTAGCTGTTACCGGAGGGGTGGGATTACCAAGTCCCGCCTTGTAAAGTGACGTATCTCATCACCTCCACTTCTCTGTTCGCGCCCAACCGGAAGTCGCCTGCTGTTTTGCTCTGTATTATTGACGTCATTACTGATCATAAATATAGTGTAGTCTTCCTTAACTAGGTATTGACGCCCAGTAATATATCTAATATACCTCAATCCTTGTTTGAGGGCTTGATGTGAAATGGTTCTTAGGGACAAAACCTATCATTAGTCTTTAGACTGTTTGTTTTGCTTGAAGTAAATGTTGGTAATTTTCTCTATCACGGATAGCCCGTCTGGCTAACAATAGCTCTTTTAGAACATGGTCTAACCGGTTAGTCTAGCTTCGTAATCAATAGATTGAAGTATGTGTAAGGGCGTAGGGGAGAAAAGTAGGCTCTGAACAGAAGGCAAGGTAGGTCAGAAGTCTGATGTCCAGAACGTGAACAAAGTACTTGGTTGTAAGAAAACATGCAAACAGGTAACAAAATATTTTTATTAAGCAATATCACTAAAATATTCAAAAGCCTCTGTCAAAAGCGCACTTAAGTTTTCTTGTCTCTTCCTCACGCAGATAATACTGGTGCGGGGTAAAAATCATATATTTTTTCTAACATTATTTTCTTGAAGATTCGTTTCTTATTACCTTTGGGAATATTTTAACGTATAGTTGCAAGAAATTCAGCTCTAATAGAGTCAAAACTATAATTTGGTCTGTAATGTAGCCATCTAGTGGTGGTTTAAGAAATTAAAATATTTATATAAGGCTAAAATGGTTTAATTTATATACATTTTTACCGTGTAATGTATTAACAAAATATACGTATGAAAGTAAACTGTGCAGTAAAAATTTGTCACAAATGAAGCGCAATAATAATGTTTTTACGATTTTTTCTCAAAGGTATTTAATATTTCCCATCAACTATATTACTTTTTATGGTTATCTTGGGATTTTTTTTTACTTAATGTGTGTATATATTTCTTACATATATATGTTTGTGTGTGTGTGTGTATGTATAAGCACAAATATACAAGTTGAATATTTGGACTTATCTGCTTTTCTGTTTATCAAACATCTATCTGTATACATTACACAGAGAAGTTTGTCTGTTGGGTGGAGTAACCACGATGTTGCTAACACTAAATAGTATTTATTTTAGTTTGTATTATTGAATGTCTGTTTATGACGGTAACAATGACTTAATACTAGAGAAATGATGTAAAACTACCTGGCTCACTGCATGTTGTTTAAGGAACAGTGTTTCACAACCCTAACCTCTACCTTCACCATTTGATTGGCTGCTATTATTCTACGAGATTTAAATAGCGTGGACGATTTGTATACTTTATTGTAAGAATACTTAAATATTTAACAAATGTTAAGCTGAATAATTAACATATAAGCTTCAACAATAATAATGTAGGATCAATTTATACTGCTTATGTTTTATATAAACAAAGTTTGGAGAATTTATTTGTTTTTTCATTTCGCGCAAAGCTACTCGAGGGCTATCTGCGCTAGCCATTCCGAATTCAGCAGTGTAAGAGTAGAGGGAAGGCAGCTAGTCATCACCACCCACCATCAACTCTAGGGATACTCTTTTATCCGCGAATAGTGGGATTGACTGTAAAATTAGAACGCCCCCACGGCTGAAAGGGCGAGCATGTTTGGTGCGACGGGGATTCGAACCCGCGACTTTCAGATTACGAGTCGAACATCTTAACCCACCTGGCCATCCCGAGTATTTTTGGAGTTGAATACGACTATCGAATTATTTGACGACTTAGGTTCGAGCCTTGCTGATAGATAATAATATGGAATAGAATTTGTATGTATATTTATTTCAAAAGCTGATATGTATATACACACGTTCAGTTACAGAAGCTTGAACTTTGACTTCAATTTTATAATAGTGCATGTCTTACAAGGATTTTTGCTTATAATTCATTCAAATAAAATTATAGTTCGTTCATTTTTAATACATTACTTATATTAGGGTATATTTAGCAGAAACAATACGATAGTCCTATTTCGCATTTTAATATAGAATGACACGTTTTTAAGATTACACTGACATAACAATAGTGGACTCAAAAAACACTGTAAACGCAAGTCAGTTTCTAGTTTTTGTATTTAATTTATACTAATGTTTTCCCTCTTTTTGTATTTAATGAATACTAATGTTTTCCTACTTTTTGTATTTAATGAATACTAATGCTTTCCAACTTTATGTGTTTAATCTACACTAATGTTTTCCTGCTTTTTCTGTTTCATGTACACTAACCAGTGCTTTCTAACTTTTTGTATTTAATTAACACTCGTGCTATCCTACTTTTTGTGTTTAGTGAACATTAAGGCTTTCCTTACTTTTGTGTTTCATGTACACTTGTGCTTTCTTACTTTTTGTGTTTAATTAATACTAGTACTGTCTTAATTTTGCGTTTAGTGAACACTAGTGCTTTTCCACTTTTCACGTTTATTGCACACTAGTGTTTTCACACTTTTTGTATTTAATGCACACTAGCGCTTTACTAATTTTGTTTAATGTACACCAGTGTTTTCTCACTTTAAGTATGTAATTAATACTTGTGCTGTCCTACTTTTTGTGTTTAATTAGCACTAGTGCTGTCCCACTTTTTGTGTTTTACGTACACCCAGTGCTTTCCTGCTTATTGGTTCACGAATGTGCAGCTTTGCCTACACTATATTAATGAAAAAATGTTGTTTTTTTCGGTATATCTCCATATATTTTCGTAATAGTTGTAACATATATCGTATTTCAGTCTTAAAAGAATGTTTGATTTTACCCCTTTTCACATACGCAGGTTCGAAGACACAAAGAAATCTCTGGTTAATGGCACATTTAACTAAACCTACGTTGTTTTTATTTCCATTTGTTGATTTAACTAAGTACACTGACATTATTCAATCTATTGCGTTACAATAACGTATTTGTAGATATATAATCGGCTCGATTCTTCATAACTAGAAGGAACCTATCTCACTTGCTAGTTACAATTATTCAAGACACTGGTGATTTGAAATATACTGACCTTATTTGTCAAACTAAAGTATTGACAATATTTTATCCAAAAAAATTAAGTTTCTGTAACATACACTAATTTTGTAAATATATTTTTATAGTGGATCATTATATCCCAAGGTCTAGTTGTTTTTCTCTTTTGTAATGGTAAAGGAGTTCATCTCTGATGAAAACTTTGTAAAATTGTCTATTACATTTTTATAACTTACGTTATTCCACATTCAGGTGTCTATATCTTTTGATTGTTTGTTTGTTTTTGGAATTTCGCACAAAGCTACTCGAGGGTTATCTGTGCTAGCCGTCCCTAATTTAGCAGTGCAAGACTAGAGGGAAGGCAGCTAGTCATCATTACCCACCGCCAACTCTTGGGCTACTCTTTTACCAACGAATAGTGGGATTGACTGTCACATTATAACGCCCCACACGGCTGGGAGGGCGAGCATGTTTGGTGCGACGGGGATGCAAACCCGCGACCCTCAGATTACGTTTGTTTGTTTTGTGGAATTTCGCACAAAGCTACTCGAGGGCTATCTGTGCTAGCCGTCCCTAATTTAGCAGTGTAAGACTAGAGGGAAGGCAACTAGTCATCACCACCCATCGCCAACTCTTGGGCTACTCTTTTACCAACGAATAGTGGGATTGACCGTATCATTATAACGCCCCCACGGCTGGGAGGGCGAGCATGTTTGGCGTGATGGGCGCGAACCCGCGACCCTCGGATTACGAGTCGCGCGCCTTACGCGCTTGGCCATGCCGGGCCACATATCTTTTGAAAAGCATCAAAATATGCACTAGTGGTTGTATTGATTACCCCAGAGCGAAGGTTAGCACAATTTAAAAAAAAAAATTCTTAAGAATTTCTTTACAAAAGTAACATCCTAGACATGCTTAAGAAAAGAGGTTGTCTTAATTTTTGTAAAAACTCAAGGTTATTTTTTTACATGGAATCGTCTTGAAATCCAGCAAACATAGTACTACGATTAGCTGTTTATTTTCTAACAAGATTATTATTAAAAATAACCCGAAAGGCACATATAGTTTATAATATAAGCATTTTAAAACTGTGTCATTATTACGGCTTTTAGAGATCTAATGATTTTTCGTTACTTTAATATAAAATGGATATATTACTCCAGATTAAATAAATTATTGCTTTTAACATGTTACGTTATTTGCACAATTATCTGGAGTGTTAACTGCAAGAATTCCTACCACGGTTTTAATGTTGGAAGTCTGTACACTAACACTGTCCCAACTGGGAACCACCGACAATAAAACGCGTTCAGCTTGCTATGAAACAATATTGACTTAAAAAAAAAGTTCATAAACGATTTTTTGCTTTCTTACATGAAAGTATATGTTTTGAAAAAAAACATTTTCGAGAGGGTTATTCAATCAGGATATAATAAATGACTTTAAGAAAAATTACCTTCTTTCGATACAAACATAGAAATAAAATTCGTAAAAGAGGGTCGTGCGTTAAAATCCCCGTCACATAAAACATGCTCGCTCTTTCAGCGTGGGGGTGTTATAATGTTACGGTCAATTCCACTGTTCGTTGGTAAAAGAGTAGCCCAAGAGTTGGCGGTGGGTGATGATGACTAGCTTCCTTCCCTCTAGTCTTACCTTGCTAAATTACGGACAGATAGCCCTCGTGTAGCTTTGCGCGAAATTCAAAACAAACAAACAAATAACAGTAAAAGAGACAAAGTACATTTTATTTTATTTTATGGTATTAAGATTTCGCTTAAGTTCTGCAGTTTGATTTTTGCATTATTCAAAATTTGTTTTCTTTAGATCTTTAGTTTTCTATTATACAGATTTTGTTTAAATCGTACATTTTTATTTATAAAAAATCGGAAAATAGGTTTAATAAAGAACATTGTTTTCATTATTTATATATCTATCATACATGTACAGGTTATCCTCTTTCTAGCCCACAGTGGCATAGCGGTATATCTGTGGATTTACACGCTAAAATCCGGGTTTCGATACCCGTGGTGGGCAGAGCATAGATAGCCCATTGTGTAGCTTTGTGCTTAATTCAACAACAACAACAACAGTCTGTGGATTTACAACGCTACAAATGGGATATCCATAGCCGTGTTGGGTTCAGCACAGATAGCCTATTGTGTAGCTTTGTGCTTAACTTCAAACAATCCTCTCTCTATGTGCAGAATCTCACTGCACACTTTGTCAATGTGCATTTCAGGTAGCGTTGCAACATTCGTAATTCTGAACTATAGATCACAAAAAACATCGAGCTGGCAGAAATCTTGTTCTTACCAATTACTGTGTGCCACCTTTTTATTCAGTTATTTTAACACAATATATACAATTTAAATAAACTGATTTTAACTACTTAAACTAGAGAGGACGCTTTCAGCGTTAGGCTAAAAATACCAACTTACTACCCTTTGTACGGTTAGTACGTTCGAGGTAACATTTATATCTCTTTGGCTGAAAATAGAATTTAAATTGTTTACAATATGATGATAATTATTAGGCTATCATTAAAAAAGATACCGGCATAATGCATAAACATTATGGGTTTAAAAGTATTTTTGGACAGGGATGGTCAGGTGGGTTAAGGCGTTCGGCTCGTAATCTGACGGTCGCAGGTTCGAATCCCCGTCGCTCCAAAATGCTCGCCCTTTCAGCCGTGGGGGCGTTATAATGTCACGGTCAATCCCACTATTCGTTGATAAAAGAGTAGCCTAAGAGTTGGTGGTGGTATATTAGGGACGGCTAGCGTAGATAGCCCTTGAGTAGCTTTGCACGAAATTCAAAAACAAAAAATATTAAAAGTATTCCTTCTACTACTACTTAAACACTGAGAAGTTTGGCACCTGCTTTGATACAGCTCTTTCCTACAAGGCTCTTCTAATTATAGTGACAAGTTTAATTTGATTTAACTAGTATATGACCTTTCCTTGTACTTTGACTCTCATTCCGCTTCCATGTTTCCACCTTCTCTCCTCCAGGCTTTTCCTTGACTAGTGTGATCTCTCTTGTTTCAGTCCACATGCTATTTCACTGATGACATCATTCGGAGATATCATCAGTTACTTGGACCGCCATCTCTTTCAGTGATACAACGCCGTGGTCTGGAATACAGTTCGTTATCAGATGAGCTTTCAAGTCTCTTAAAGGCTTTACTAATGGTATTCAGACAAAACCTGTCTTCAATCTTGTGATGAGGTTTGGTAGTCTGTCAGGATATGAAATGACTGCCCAGTTTAAAAACTGTCCAGTCAAACAATATATGTCTATCTCTCCACATGTGTCTACCATGCAATCGCGCCTTCTTTGGTTGAGCGAGGCATTTGTTACCGCAATTAGTGTCAGTTTCTGCTCTTATATCCAATTCAAAATTTCATGTATGTTGACCAGCCCTGACTTTTTCATCCAGATCCTAACACATTTCAATATGATAAGTTTAATGCTCTATTTTTGGGTTCACTTAGTACTCTTGACGTTTTCCAGTGGATTATTTTTCGTTTGTTTGAAATTTCATGCAAAGCTACACGAGGGCTATCTGTGCTAGTCGTTCCTAATTAAGACTATAGCGAAAGCAGTTAATCATCACCACTACTGCCATCTCTTGGGCTACTCTTTTACCAACGAATTGTTACAAGCACATTTGGTGTGACGGGAATTCGAACCCGCGACCCTCAGATTACGAGTCGAATGTCTGAACCCACCTGACCATGCCAGGATTTTTCCAGTGGATGTTGTTGTTGTTTTGAATTAAGCTACACAATGGGCTATATGTGGTCTGCCCACCACGGGTATCGAAACCCGGTTTTTAGCGTTGCAAGTCCACAGACACACCGCTAAGCCACTGGGGGCATTTTCCATACATAATGGTCCTCTACATCTTTCTTGACCTCACAGACACACGAACTTCATCGATTTCCCTCTGTGTACTATTATGTTTTCTGTTTCCTCTTTTGAGATAAGATTCGGTTACAGTTGCTCTGAGAAGTATTTGGCTGAATAGAACCCTTTGTTTAAAAATTGAACTGAAAATGTAGGTTCTCACATAGTGTTAGTCTGGCTTTAGTTTCACACATGTGGTGTTAATGATTATTTTAAAAACTGATTTGTATACGACTTATTCAAAATTTTTTAATAATTACATTTCACTTGCTTAATCTATTTCATTCCATACAAAGCGTTTTTTCTTGATGCTATAAATAGCGACTATGTTTATCCTATACCAACCTGTTTGATGAACCCAGATATTAGACGCGATGTTGTGTTCAGTTAAATGAACATTAAGATAAAAACATAACTACTAAATACGGTAACATTTCAAACATCTTTTTGGTAGGTATCTTTTTTTGATATCTTGGTTACATTTCTATAATTAACTGTTCTGTTTTGATGAAATGTTTATTTGGAAACAAATGCAGTATTTCTACATAAACACAGTTTCAGATACTTGTTTCTTATTTGATTTGCATCAGTATTTTCTACTATTTTATGTGCAAGATTAAACTAAATATGAAAAGGCATAATTCGATATATACAAGTAATTTCTTTATTTTTGGTCCACAATGGCCATATTAATTACTATGACTATTAAATTTGTCTTATGGTAAACATTGTAAAATAGTGAATCAGTATTATGCTTTTGATTACGTTTATAAGTTTATATATAACTTACAATGAATATTGAACGAAAGTTTGAATGGACAGGTAAACAGAAAATGATTGAACAGTAATCTCGTATATTTGCGATACATTTGTTATAATTTATTGAAAGTATAATGCCGGACTAAAATCTGTATAAATGCATTTTATAACTACTTGCGTTTCTTTTTTTTTATTCTTTCCATAATTTCTGAATAGAACAGAACATTTAATTTGGAAGATAAAAACAAATAAATGTTTGGTTAAATAATGGAAAACCCCTGTAAAATTGTTTTTTCCATTGTATGACACTGTAACAAGGAATAAAAAAACATCTTGATAACCGAACTACAGAAATGGTTAACAGAAGCGGTGATCCAGCATAATCAGGTGGTTATGGTGCTCGACTCGCAATTTGTGGGTCGCCTTTTCTATCGTGAGGCGTTATTAACTGATGGTTAATCCCACCATTCGTTAGTAAAAGAGTAGCCCAAGAGTTGGTGCTAAGTGGTGATCACTAGCTGCTTTCCCTCTTGTCTTACAATGCAAAATTAGGTACGGCTAACACAGAAAGCACTCGTGTAGATTTGCTCGAAATTAAAAACAAACAAACATAACCGGTTTGTCTGAAGTGGAAATTCCTCAACAGAATTTTGCTTTATACTGTTTTAAAAATATCCAGTTTTACATATAACACTAAGTTTGGAAAATATAACTATAAAAAGTGAGAACGAAGTGTAATTAAGTAAGGAGGAATATTTGATCTATAATTTCAGAAACTGATTTGGAACAAAATTTCATCTTTTAATAAAATCCTCCGAACTCCGCCCTGAAGTGAAAAAATGCTACATTTTGTCATTGGCTGTTATTTTCCGTTCAGTTGGAACAGCCTGTGCTCCCCATCCATAAAAGAACAAATATAGTGACAATATTTTTTTTTACTGTCAAAATGGCATAAAGAAAAGTTGTTTATCAAGCTTAAGCTGTCAAGACACAACAAACAAATAAATAAGATTGGCGTGATTTTCAGCTGTATCTGTTTTAATTTTAACTGAAAATCGAGCTTTCATTGCTCTCCTAGTTATTACAGATCTGTAAAAAAATTACTTTAAGCTACGTTCCAGGTGTGGCAAAGTGGATTGCGAGCTTGACTGTTGATTGGTGAGGTCAATAGTTTGCGTTCTGCTGGAGAAAAATTGCACTTTGGGGATATAAGGGTGATGGTGAAGTACCATTGCTCTATTACGATAGTCCAAGGGTGGGTACTATTAACTGTCTGCCATCTCGCTTGCAATATTTATTAATATACATAGTTATTTCAGTGTTTCGTGAGTTTCAGTTAATAATGGGTGTTTGCATTCTAAACTTCACGTATGTATTCAACACGTTACTAAGTTGTACAATGTTATAAACACGCGTCATATGGATCTGTTGGGACTGAATTTATAATGATTTTATTTAACTTATATGCTTTTAGAATATCCGTTCTTTAAAATAATTTTTTATAAACTATCATATCAGATTTGATACATAAACATTGTTAGATGTACAGCAAGTATTGTTTTGTCTCGTTTTGAATGCTCTGTGTAAGGGTAAAAATTTAGGATTAGCTGTCTTTTATGTAATAGGACGCTGGTAGTTGAGACGCTTGGACTGTGAATTTGGTGATTCGTGGTAGGTAGGCCGTTTATCCAAAAACGCTCTCTGTTTTTTTTGAGGAATCGTGTGCGTTATAAGAGTGCCGATCGAATCTTACTACTTGGTCAGACAACGGTAGTCAAGGAGATTGTTGCTCTTCAGTAGCTGTCTTCCTTCCAATCTGTCAATTCAAAATTAAATCCACTTTTCCGTATGACATTTGTTAATCTGAAGATGATCTATGAAGGTCGAAACGTTTTTCTCTCCTTTATTTTAATAAGTTTTAATACCCATACCAGCTGTTTTGAGATACATACATCCACTTTTCCTTTGCGTAGTTTTGAATGAGAACTTCGAAATTCTGAAAAAGAGGTGGGATTTTAAGAAAGGTAAGTTCACCAAGTGGCTTGATATAAGAAAAATTATAATCTTGGTTAAACATGAGAAACGTTTTAAGAATAAATGAATGAAACAAATGAGAATAGATGGCGTTCTTTAAATATCATTAAACCTGAGTAATACATAAGGTCTAAATATGACACTTAACTCATAAAACAGTCGTAATTCATGGATACATACATTTTTATAAAGTTATACCTGCTTAAGGGCTATTTTCGAATCCTTATCTTTTTTTTAACCCATTTTCTGTTACTGTTACGTTGGGCAACGCATAAACTGGAATTTATTTCATGCTTGATTTTTGATTACAATTTACATAACCTGAAGTATTCTTCCTTGACAGTTAAGACTTGGCCCGGCATGGCCAAGCGTGTTAAGGCGTGTGTCTCTTAATCTGAGGGTCGCGGGTTCGCATTCCGATCGCGCCAAACATGCTCGCCCTTTCAGCCGTGGGGGCGTTATAATGTGACGGTCAATCCCACTATTCGTTGGTAAAAGAGTAGCCCAAGAGTTAGCGATGGGTGGTGATGACTAGCTGTCTTCCCTCTAGTCTTATACTGCTAAAGTAGGGACAGCTAGCACAGATAGCCCTCGAGTAGCTTTGTGCGAAATTAAAAACAAATAAACAAACAGTTAAGACTTTTGAAATGATCGATTCGAATACGCAGTTCAGATCTTCACGTATATGGCAAGAAATATATAAGGTGTAGCTCGGACGTTTACGATGCCTAAGTTAACATTGACTCTATATTTTCTCATTAATAAGAATAATCTGTGCTTTCCATCTGAAATAGTGAAAAGCTGCCCATTTTGTTTTCCATTATCAGATCTTTTAATTCCGAATACTTAAGTGATTTTGAACAGGAGTCTCATGAAAATGCTTCTCATCCAATTATGCAAGGTACAGAAAATTTTCTCAAGGTAGTGTTCTGCATGTATAAAGAGGTATAAACCCTATCCTATGAAATTGACTTTAATTTACCTATCTCTGAAAGTTGGCGTGTCAGCTCTAAACAATCGAGGCCTTAGGTAAAAAAAAACAACAACAACAGAAATTATCTCATAACGTGCTAACAATCTTGTGTTCGTGTGAATAAGTGTGTAAAACTATTGCAAGGTAACAGCCTTAAAACGCCTTATGTTGATGTCGGCGACCTCTAACATCATTTGCGTGCCAATTTTACATGCTTCAGTGTTCAATGAAGTCTACTTAATTCCGTCCTCTAGTTTTGCCTATTTTCATATGTTTACTTTTTGTATATTTATATATTCCGTATATTCGTTTTGCACTTAAAAACTTGGGATTAGTGGACTAAGACCGAAACGCTACACGTGTCTGGTTCGATATTTTCTCTCAAGGCACGTATATATGCGTGTTTATGATAATAAACTAAGCCTAATTTATGAAACTGCCAACAGTAACTATGAAGATCACGAATTGACATCAAATTTATTTGACCCGTTAGAAAGCTATAAGTTATGTTATCCACGTATTATATCCAATATATATATATATATATATATGTATGTATTGTAAGTACGTTTTTACTAATTGTAACCAGCATACTTACACTTGTAGATTTAACTCCGTTGAAGATTGATATATATATTTCTTTCATACTTTTATGTCATAAAAAAGAATAAGTAAGGTCTTTGCTTGTTATAATTTTATTATACATTCATATTGAGTATACAAATGTTGGAGTCATCAAAACCTTAACATGTTTTCACTGAAAATAAGTTAACTTACTCTGGTAAGATCACGCAATAGCTGCCACAATCACCTTTGGTAAGATCGTATAAAAGCTTCAACGGTCCGTCATAGTAAATATTGAAAGAATATTACAAGTAAACTTTAAAAGTAACATAAGTCAAAACAGAATGAATGTCAACTTAAACACTGTATTAAGTACTAATGCTCAAATTAGAAAGCTATGCAGTAACATCAATACTCCAACATTATGGTTCTACATGCAGTAACTACCATAGTAATCTACACCGTTCTCTTCATAGCAATATCGCTTGTAATTTATTTGGAAAATGTTTATGTTAATACAGTAAGTTATGATTTAGTTATCATGGTCCTGTTTCCATAATCCCTTACAGTAAGTTTATACAGTAACACCACATTATAGATTCAACTAACATGCCTTAACAACCACAGACATTTTTGATATATTCACACTATTGGCCACTGTCTAACTCATAATAGAACCTTGTCTCTTATAACAAGGAATATGATAATTAATAGTTCTTTCTCAACGGATAAATTAAGAGCAATATGATAAAAATATCTGCAGTATATATAATTTCTATCACAAACTTTAGCCCTAGTAACTTCTAATGGATTATGTTTGACGTAAAACAATACTATGTAGTGTATTGTATTTATACACTGCATTATTGTTTTGGTTCCATAGGGTTTTTCTCAAAAGAAAGGTGTATGATATCGTTTTGGCTCCATAGGGTTTTTCTCAAAAGAAAGATGTATATTATAGTTTTGGTCTCATAGAATTTTTCTCAAAAGAAAGGTTTATATTATAGTTTTGGTCCCACAGGGTTTTTCTCAAAAGAAAGGTGTATAATATCGTTTTAGTCCCACAAGGTTTTTATCAAAAGAAAGGTGTATATTATAGTTTTGGTCCCATAGGGTTTTTCTCAAAACAAAGGTGTATGATATCGTTTTGGTCCCATAGGGTTTTTCTCAAAAGAAAGGTGTATATTATATTTTTGAGCCCATCGGTTTGTTTCTCAAAAGAAAGGCGTATATTCTCGTTTTGGTCTCATAGGGTTTTTCTCAAAAAAAAAAGGTGTGTATTATAGTTTAGGTCCCATAGGGTTTTTCTCAAAAGAAAGGTGTATATTATAGTTTTGGTCCCATATGGTTTTTCTCAAAAGAAAGGTGTATAATATCGTTTTAGTCCCACAAGGTTTTTCTCAAAAGAAAGGTGTATATTATAGTTTTGGTCCCATAGGGTTTTTCTCAAAACAAAGGTGTATGATATCGTTTTGGTCCCATAGGGTTTTTCTCAAAAAAAAGGTGTAGATTATAGTTTTGGTCCCATCGGTTTTTTTCTCAAAAGAAAGGCGTATATTCTCGTTTTGGTTCCATAGGGTTTTTCTCAAAAGAAAGGCGTATATTCTCGTTTTGGTCCCATAGGATTTTTCTCAAAAGAAAGGCGTATATTCTCGTTTTGGTCCCATAGGGTTTTTCTCAAAAGAAAGGCGTATATTCTTGTTTTGGTCCCATAGGGTTTTTCTCAAAAGAAAGGTGTATAATATCGTTTTGGTCCCATAAGGTTTTTCTCAAAAGAAAGGTGTATATTATAGTTTTGGTTTCATAGGGTTTTTCTAAAAAAAAAGGTGTATGATATCGTTTTGGCCCCATAGGGTTTTTCTCAAAAAAAAGGTGTATAATATCAATCAGTGATGTCGAGAAACCCACTTGTTGAGAATTTTATATGCAAAAACGGCTCGTATTTGAAATATTTTCTCAACCCAAACGAGCCGTTTTTGC
The DNA here is from genome assembly GCA_011833715.1 of Carcinoscorpius rotundicauda. Taxonomy (NCBI): domain Eukaryota; kingdom Metazoa; phylum Arthropoda; class Merostomata; order Xiphosura; family Limulidae; genus Carcinoscorpius; species Carcinoscorpius rotundicauda. The sequence continues at coordinate 95,378,067 of CM022392.1, read as the reverse complement.
ATATAAAAAAGGTGTATAATATCGTTTTGGTCCCATAGGGTTTTTCCCAAAAGAAAGGTGCATAATATCGTTTTGGTCCCATATGGTTTTTCTCTAAATAAAGTTTTATATTATAGTTTTGGTCTCATAGGGTTTTTTTCAAAAGAAAAGTGTATATTATAGTTTTGTTTTATAGGGTTTTTCTCAAAAGAAAGGTATATAATATCGTTTTGGTCCCATAAGGTTTTTCTCAAAAGAAAGGTTTATATTATAGTTTTGGTCCCATAGAGTTTTTCTCAAAAGAAAAGTGTATATTATAGTTTCGGTTTCATAGGGTTTTTCTCAAAAGAAAGGTGTATATTCTCGTTTTGGTCCCATAAGGTTTTTCTCAAAAGAAATGTTTATATTATAGTTTTGGTCCCATAGGGTTTTTCTCAAAAGAAAAGTGTATATTATAGTTAATTCACTGAAGTTAAACGGTTTGTAATGTTCTAAACATGCAAATGTTCCTGGTCAAGTTTCCCTCTTCAGTGATGTCGAGAAACCTACTTGTTGAGAAATTTATATGCAAAAATGGCTCGTTTGGGTTGAGAAAATATTTTACATAGAAGAGAGAACAACATTTCTGAAACGAGCCATTTTTGCATGTAAGTTTCCCTCTTAATATGTGTTTTTCACCGATCTAGCTTCTGAGGTTTATAGTATACTAACTGTAGCAAACCAAAAATATAAAATTTTCTCTTGGTGCGTCGTTTATAAACACGAGGAAAGATTCTAGAAATTTAAATTAGCAACAAGATTTGAAGACATGCTAGCGCTTTCGTAAAGCATTTTTACACTCGAGAATTTTTTTACAAATTTAGAGAATATGCAGGAATTTCGAAATGCACATTTAACAGTATAAATTAAACACATTTCTAAATAGACAAATATCGATATTAAAATAAATATGCAATAGCAAATGAGTTACAGTATTCACCAAAATAGCCGAGCTCTACTACTGTAACACTCTAATTGTTTTGATGCCTATGGTGAAAAGGGAACAAACAGCCAATTATGTAGTATTGTACTTTATTCCAAATAAAGAAACCTACCATTGTAAAATATTTTTGTACAGTATTGGGCTTAACTTCTTTTCTAAAATTAAGTTGGATCTTATAGTTTACTCTGTATATTCCATTAACATTTGTTATCTGACGTTATGGAGTATGACAATCATGTTTGCAATTTTGGTATTTTGTTGGGATATTTTCAGTGATTATTGATCTATGATTGAGATAATGTAAATCGTAACTATCCAAAAATGTTATAGGGTATTTATTACTTTTATCTTTGCCAAAAAATAAAATAAAGAGTAAAATGCATACAAATACGTATTGTGCAAACAAAACGAATATGTTAATGTGACTTAGCCTGACAGGCGATGTATAATCAGGACACTGCCAAAATGCATCAGCAAAATATGACAAGTATGTTGCAGAGATTTCTTGGAATAACGAGTCTGCCGTGTGTGCAAGAAATTACCTTTTCAAATAAACGAAACAAAATTTAAATACAACTATTTCTTTTGCAAAGTAAGGTTTATAAAGCAACAAATAAAGATATTATCATAAAGTTAACAAATAATAAAATAACATTAGTGGAGAAGGCCTTACTGAATGCAAAGTTGGTCAACTAAGCGCTGAATCTTTATAGACCTGGCCAAAACAGTGATATTTTCTTACAATTAACAACGTAATTCAATTTAAATAGACAGAAAAGTATCGGTGATTGACTGTGTCTAGAAAGTGTGATGCACTATGCAACTTACTGTTCCGTGAGCAAAAAATAAATAAAACCAAATGTAACCAAGACTTCTAGTCAACGAAAATAAAACACTATTTTTCTTCACACTAAGACCATCGGTTGTTTTCAATTTATCACACACAAAGAGATTGTCTATTAGAGATAATAAAACAAATAATAGAAATATTATAATAAGAATGAAAAAAATTAGATACGTACAAAAAACAAATTAATTAATTAATTTGATAAAAATTATTTGTGTTATTTTATTTCACATTTATTAAAGAAGAATGTTTTTTATTTATTAATTCAAAACAATACGCTTTGATGGTTAGATCTAATAAAAGAAAAACTTGGCTTATTTCAATGAATTCCTTTGTTCACGAATAATAATACAATAAAATGTTAACTTTTTTCTCTTTTTTGTCACTGGCTTTATATCAAAAGCCAATGGTAAACTGAAATATTAACTCTTTTACTTCAAAAAAATTATCTCTGAATTTGGATGTTAATTATGCTATGCATCTCTAATATTAATTTGTCATTGTTGTAACTGAATATAAACTCAGAGACTAAACAATCTGTTTGCCTTAGTGGCAAATTTTATCTCTACTTTTACCTTTTATATATGTTAGTAAATATTTAAATAAAGTGTTACATAAGGAAGATGTTTTGTTTCCGCTCAGTTTTAAAATTTTTAAATAAACTAAGCAGTTTACGTCTGAAATCATAAGTGAAACCGATTAACACGTGCATGCAATTTTAGTTGTAAATCATTTTTAATCATGAAATTCGATTATCGACTTTTGTTCCTTTAAACTCAACTGCAAATACACTTACACATTATTTTACTTTCTTGGAATACATCCAAATACAAAAAACAAAAAAAAAACACATAATTGTTCCTGCAATACTACATAATGGACTGCTTGTATATTTTTCATCCGGTACGGCAGTGCCAAGCGTGTTAAGGCGTTCGACTCGTAATCCGAAGGTCGCGGGTTCGAATCCCCGTTGCGCCAAACATGCTTACCATTTCAGGCGTGGGTGCGTTATAATGTCACTGTCAATCCCACTGGGATGGTGATGACTAGCTTCCTTCCCTCCAGTCTTACACTACTAAATTAGGGACAGCTAGCGCAGATAGCCCTCGAGTAGCTTTGCGCGAAATTCAAAACAAACAAACAAAGTCTTCATCCAGGGAATCAAGTCCTAAGTTTAAGCCCCCCAGTGGCTCAGCGGTATGTCTGCGGACTTGCACGCTAAAATCCGGGTTTCGATACCCGTGGTGGGCAGAGCACAGATAGCCCATTCTGTAGCTTTGTGCTTAATTCAAAACAACAACAAATCCTAAGTTTAAGCATTTTTAAAAATCAATAAACATTCCTTTGACCCACCTAATTTATTTATTTTTCACATAATATTAAAGTTCAAGTTTATAAAATGAAGTTAAATTATATAACAGCTAATCTACTAAAATTATTTGAAGATAGCACAACAATTATTTGCTTTGCTTTCCATATCAGGACAATTTGATGCCTCGCGGTAAGTCAACAGGCTTACGATGCAACAGTTATGGTTTCAATACCTGTGCTAAGCAGAGCACAAATAACCCAGTTGTAACTTTGGGATTAACTATAACTAAATTAATATAATTTATTTAATATGTGTTTATTATTATTAATTATTGCATTACACAACGAATACGAGAATATTTCTATAAATACGCTGACACATGAGTATCTTTGCATTTTATTTTATATCGAAAGTTCTACCTATATTGAGAGGAAATAAAAAAAAATACGTACATTACATACAATGCAAGCGTAATAATGCAACACTTGTTCATTATGTTACATGTCTTTGGATATAATTAATGCAAATCACAACAGTTTACATTAAACACGGTAATATTTCCCTAAATAGCGTATCCATTTATTCATAAAAACTCTGTCATTATTTATGATATTTATGACCTGTATTCTTTACTTTTCCTAAATGGGATTAAAATTACTTTGCACTATAAGCTATATTTTTCGTTAAATTACATTATTAATATATAATATTCTTATGATTAAAATTAAAACGCATTAAAACAATGCGCTTAAAAATGATTAATATTAAAAATAATTTTTGTCTTTCTCAGTCCTTAATTTTGAACTGCCGTCTAGAGGGAAACAACTGGCCGTTAGCAACCATTACATTTTGGGGTTGCTATTTATCAATGAAAAGTGGAATTGGTTTAACAATATAATGTCTTCGTGGCTGAAAAAGCTACCCGCAGATTACCTGTCAACCATCTTTAACCAGCAGGCCTCACTAGGCCTAGTTTTGAATGACGTGTTATTTGTACAGGGCAGGTTAAAAGTTATAATACAGTTGTTTCACTTAGGACACGACGAAATTTTTAACTGTTTTGCCTATTCAGAAAAAATTAAAGATGCTTTCAATCTCTTATAAATCTTTTTTTTTAATACAAATCATATAAAACCAACTTTACTAACTGTACCAACCATACTCAAAAACTCCGTTAATATTTTCACATCTTTATAAGAGGCCTAACTGTATTTCTTTAGTTTGCTGACAGAAGCTGGGTTGGTGAGCTTTCAATAGACGAAACTGCAGACCACGGTAAAGGCAAGCAAAATATGCATTAAGCTCCTATATTAGTGAAATTTTTTCAAGTTTACCTTCAATGGAAAGAAGAAAGAAATCTGTAATATATGCAAAGGAAAAATAGCCTTCCTTTCGCTTTATTCATGGATAGAAATATATTGTAATACAAATTAGCCTATAGAACCATATGAAAATATAATAACAAAATCAAAGTTAATTGCAAATATACTTATTTACGTGTATGACATAATTAGGATTGAGTGTTAAAGGTTCTGGTTACGAAATTGCTGAAAAATGCACATTTTTTAAGTATAACTTTTAAGGTAATGTTTAATATAATAATTTGGGAGTAAGATAAAATAATAGTTTAACGCTAACGTGATCAAATTTCTTTGATCACATAAAACTTTATCCTTGTTTCATAATTCATTAAATTCACTAGTTGATAGTGTCTTTGATTTCTGACTCAACAGTATTTCTGTTTGCTACTCGAATCATTTAAAGTGGCTGTTTATTTTGGTTATAAACTGGTGTAAAATCATTAATTATGTTATAAAATTTATTGTATTATAAAATTATACAACACACTCATCAATCAGCCTTACCAACATTAGTGTTGTGTAAAACATTCGAACATTAAATATAACTATATTCAAGATATTTTGTGTGAATCCTTCCTTTTTCTTCTCCTTCATTCCTGACAATTAGAAATATTATGATACAATAAAATATAACGTCCGTTAGTCATGAGCATAATTAAAACTCTAAATGTCGATTACAAATGGAAATACATATATATGTATATTACAATGAGATAAGATGCAAGACGGCTGTTCTTTCTCCAATTAATACTTACTCTATTATTGACAGAACAATACAGTGATCAGATAAAGCTCCTTAACACACAATTTAACAACCACTAAGCCATTACAAGACTTAAAAATATATAGAAAAATATTTAATTGGAAAATTATTTTTTAAGTTTGTCTTATATCTCATTCCAAATGGTGAAAACTATAGTCGATCTAGTTTTATACACAAATGTTGCTATTATCCAAAAACTTTCGAATGAGTTCATGCGTTTGTCTAGCAAAGGATTCATGTGTATCAGTATTAATACTTCTTTACGTAAAATGTCTTACCGGATAATTTAAAAGTAGCCACTTCCACCATTTATTCTGTTTTCATAATACAATTTCGCTGATAGACAACTCTAAAGAGATGACCTAACTAAGATGATTTTACATAGCTTGCTAATGACGACATAGAGCCGTAAGTTCAGGGTAAAACAGACAGCAATCTTTCAGGAGGACGCGCGATTTTAAATAAACAAAAAATTACGCCTCAGGTTAGGCTTAAAGATTCCGACTAATGTTATCCCTCCAGCACTGGCAATGCAATGCGGTTCTGCTCAGCGCTTTCTCTAAACTACAATTTAAACTTATTTTTAAAAGAAATAACCATGGATAATGTATAATGCTCAAAGTGTCACGACCGTTGCTGACTGTCAACCCAAGATAGGCAACTTTGTCCCCCCCTTCCCGTATCAAAAGATACAATCAAATGCTGCAAATGCTTAATTTGTACACTAAGAGAAAAATAGCCGAAAACTTTTTAAAGACATTTGAACAATGGTTGTGATAGGTTGTGTTTTTGAGATATATATAGGGATAGACAAACATAACCATACTTACAGAAGAATTTATAAAGTTAATTAAATGAATTACTTTCGCATTGAAACTTTTTTTCTTTTGTCAGGTGTTTAGGCTATACGTTCGCATTGAATTGTACTTCTGAATACTGTTTGTAATCAACTGCCTTGTAGAAGTAAGTGTCTACACGTGTGCGGATTGAAAGAAATTGATAACCCGGCAAAGAATGGATTACATAAAAAGAAAACTTTATTTAGAAATCAATTATATCAGCGGCAGATAAACTATTGATGTGTCATGATTTCTATTATAAATAATACATTATAAAAATATATATATATAGCGAAACTTTTACCTAAATTATTGCATAATTATTCTCCAACTTAATCAATACACTCTGTTGACGTTAAACAGCATCCTTAAAGTTCGTTATTTGATTTCGTTTGTTTTGAATTCCGTGCAAAGCTACAAGAGGAATATCTGTGTTAGCCATCCCTAAGTTAGCAGTGTAATGGCAGAAGGACGGCAGCTAGTCATCACTACCCACCGCCAACTCTTGAGTTAGTCTTTTACCAACGAATTGTGCGACTGACTGTACATTATAACGCCCCCACGGATGAAAGGACGGTTATGTTTGGTGTAACGGGGATTCAAATCCTCGACCCACAAGTTACAAATCGAGTGTCCAAACCATTTGGCCATGCCAGGCCAAGTTCTTTAAAGTCATCAAACTTTTACTTCCATTCTTATCAACATACTGTTAACTACGTACCTACTGCCTGTTATCGTTCTAAATGATTAGTATAGAACACTATATCGCTATAACCTTTCACATAAATCCATCTTGCTCATTATCATTTAAGTTAAATTTATCTTTATTTGTGAATTAGATCATTAAAAGAATTATTGTTTTGTTTGTTTGTTTGTTTTGTAATTTCGCACACAGCTACTCGAGGGCTATCTGAGCTAGCCGTCACTAATTTAGCAGTGTAAGACTAGAGGGAAGGCAGCTAGTCATCACCACCCACCGCCAACTCTTGGGCTACTCTTTTACCAATGAAAAGTGGGATTGACCGTCACATTATAACGCCCCCATGGCTGGGAGGGCGAGCATGTTTAGCACGACTTGGGCGCGAACCCGCGACCCTCAGATTACGAAGCGCACGCCTTAACGCTCTAGGCCATGCCAGGCCCCTAAAAAAATTATTTAAGTGAAAAAAAATACAAATCACTGCAGTCAAGATTGTTTTTTGTTTTTTTTTAATTTCGCGCAAAACGGTATGAGAACTAGGGACGGCAGCTAGTCTTTACCACTCACCGCTAACTCTTGAGGTACTCATTTACCAAAGAAAAGTGGGATGGATTGACCGTAACTTTATAACGCCCCTAGGCCTGAAATGGCGAGCCTATTTGGGACGATGAGGATTTGAACCCGCCACCTACAGATTAGAAGGCAAGCACCTTAACCACTAAGCCATCCATGTACGATATATCTGCATAAATTATGTAATACTAATACGTATGCATATTTGTCCACGAATCTGAAAAAAAACAAGTAGGCAATAAAAATGTTTGTTTTGGAATTTCGCACAAAGCTACTCGAGGGCTATCTGTGCTAGCCGTCCTTAATTTAGCAGTGTAAGACTAGAGGGAAGGCAGCTAGTCATCACCACACACCGCCAACTCTTGGGCTAGTCTTTTACCAACAAATAGTGGGATTGATCGCTACATTATAACTCCCCACGGCTGGGAGGGCGAGCATGTTTGGCGCGACTCGGGCACGAACTCGCGACCCTCAGATTACGAAGCGCATGCCTCAACTCGCTGGGCCATGCCAGGCAAAAAATTTTTGAAAGACAAACATCGTCCTAGCGATTTTGAATGGTCGATCTTTCTTCAACCGTGGGGGAGAGGAGGAAGATGATGAAAATGCTTGCCTCTGATGAAGAAAGCTCTGTCTTTCGAATATATTTATCTCTGGAACACGCTCGGGTTATACATACACAGATACTTATTTGTGTGTATGTATATAATTACACGTTTTCATTCTACATTATATCATCTTAAACTACAAGTTTAGCTCTCTAAGTCTTGAGATAAATTTATAATTCGATTTATTATCCAAAATGAGAGTGAAATAGTCAATTATAGTATTTTCATATAATAACAGGAAGGAAATAAACTAACTGATAAAAAGAAAATTTAAGAAAGGCTACATACTTTCTTTTCTCGATTAATTTGAATTACAATTATACTTCTCTATTATGTCATTATTTTATAAATGTATTCATTATTTGTATAAAAATAAATTGTTTCATATCATTCTTATCCCTGTTTATAACTCAATCAAATTATATTCCTTGATTTGAACTCTTTGAACATTTAATGTATGTTATTAACATTGTCTAATTCATTATTAACAAAATAATTGTTATAATATAAGAAAAATACAAGCATTATTGTCAAATTAAATATTCTACTGTGATTTTCGTGAACATGACAACGCAGAATTTTGAAGAAAATGTAGGGTATTGTCAGATTCGAGAAACATAAGTATTCACTTGTATCCTTTGTAATGTACTTAAAATTCTTTAACAGCACTTTCATAGAAAATAAGAATAGCCTTGTGTTATTCAGAATACTAGTCAAAGTCAGCATAATCTTGACATGAATGGTAATCTGAAATTCTTATTAATATTTATTCTTAAATTAATTATACCATTGTTATGATATCCTGTCCTTAAAGACATTGTGTACTGTATGTTAATGAAGATTGTCTAATAATCCATTTCTTATATAAAGTATGAACAACAAGTATAATAAATTATTTCTTGTCTGCACACGCATATATTTGTATATAGCTGTAAAACATTAACATATCTTGCTAAGATTTATTGTTCGAGATGGAAAAAAATGTGTTTTCCAAATAGCTGTTTGAAAACGATTAAAATTTGACTGTATATGCAGGAATATTTTTTTATTTTATAAATACACATTCCTATTTATTACTAAACCGAGATATAGTGTTGCGCTTGCTTGGTTTTTCGCTACACGTAATTTATCCGTACGAAATATTATTTACTTTTCTCTACAAACACTTATTTTATTGGCAAATTTACAAAGCGTTAAATCAAAGTATTGGTGAAACAATCAAGTAATTTGTCAGATTTAGAAAATAGTAGAATGTTGAACCTGAACACTGGAAAAACTATGATATATAGTTTAGAGAAATGTCATCATTATACTATTAGCATAAAAGGAACGCTTTTACGGAAGTTATAGTGCCATACGAAGAACACAGAATGAAGTTCACCGTTATAAGTAAAAATTAATGATGTGTTACTTTTTAAAAACGTTTCTCTAGTGGGTCAGCTGTAAGTCTAAAGAATTATAACGTGAATATATGGTTCGCTATGTAGTTTTGAGGATAAGATAGATTTTGTAAAGAATATAATTTACATATTTGTTGAGGAGTGTTAAATTAATATAAATGTGTGAGTTGCCAGCATCTTTTGTATGATATTACTCAATTTACCTGCTCTCAGGAATCAGATGAATATTTTCAGATAATAAGTTAAAATGGTGGTATTTACATACATGCGTAATTTAGAATTAATTGTCACTTTCCTTCGTTAATAAAATTATATCAACTTGGAACTGATGATATTCACGTAAAAGTTGCACATATCATAAAAACTTTCGGGTGACGGTGTTGTGAGAATCTGGCCCATACAGTTTTCATAAAACCAACTAAACTGAACGAGACAAACGATTAATGTGAAAATCTCTAGAAGCAGAAAATATTTTCAAAACTATTTTTCGAAATTTCATTTAAAAGCATTGTGATGTTAATCTCTCTACGTTACTTGTGGTTTAGTCTTTGTAAAGATAATGTGCAGCAATATTTTGCCGAGTGTATTAGAGCATAAGTTCCTTTTTTTTTTTCCAGCGCAAGGCCTCGTGAACAATCTGCATTTTTATTGAGACTTCCCGCCCAATGAGTCCCAAAGTCTGAAACAATTTCCTGCTGTTCTCATTTTGAAAACTTCTACCTTAGAATTTGACAAACCGGTCGTTTGTTGGAAATGGCTCAAACAAGAAATAATCCTTAACTCTGATTGGTCGAGCTTGTCATTCCTCTCCTGGGTTAATATGCTCCCTCAACGTGAAATATGCCTTGACAAACTTATAAAGATGTAAGATAAGAAGATATAGTAGCAATGTTATAAAGTCTGTTTTAATTATTGCTCTGCCGAACTTCAGATCCACTTCTATTGAACTGAATAACTGTTGTAGGCCTGTGAATGTTGAAAGATTGACACAAATGTCTTACGTTAAATACCAGCCTTTGTAAACAAACAGAAAATGAAATATACGTTTAATTTTAATTTAAGAATGATATCTTAATTTGGGGGACTGGGACACTAGGTTTAATATAATGAAAATAATATAGATCAATGTTTGTATTCTAGGACGCAAATCTGAGTAAACTGCTTTAAACTTTTTTGAAAACATTTGTAACAGGATTTTTTATTACATATGCTGAGAGTACTTAGACAACTGGCCACATGCTTTAGTAACTTGTATTGTATTAATATTACTTTTCATCAGAATATGCTCCACAGACTAAGGAGACACATAATTGATTTTACGACACGATTCTTGTAAGAAACTTCACAAAATTACTTTGGATCAAAATAACGCACCTAATTTTTTACATACACAGACACCCTCCTACAATGTAACTACACCACAACATTATGAATAACTACTGTAAGAAGACTGACGCTCTCACAACTGGGAATAGGATCTATGGAGACACCAAAGTTGTAAAACAAATTAGTTTTTACCAAAAGTCTGTTTTCTGATAATCTGTGTTTTTCCAGATTCCAAGCTTAAGTGATTCTATACCAAAATGAATGTTCTATTTGAATTTCAGTCGCTTGTACTTTCTGATGACCTTAAGATCAAGTTTCGTATTGTTTTTTTTTCCGATGCATTATATTGTTTCATACAGATAATCGATTATTTAACAATAGCATTGTTTTCTTTCTTCAAATTAGGCAAATTAGTAACGGCTCATTTCCTTACAAAATCTACTGGTATGATTATTTTGCATAACCAGAAAAAGCAAAACCTGAACTGCTAATTTATGACTGTTGTCAGTTAAGATGTCATGGGGTGTGCACACGTGTCTTTTAACCAGTGTTTGTACCTTAGTGAAGACACTGTCAACCAGGAAAGCAAGAAGTTGAACCATAGTGAGCTCTAATAATTTTGGCTGAACATGACAGCCACCTACTGAACTTAAGATCCTATGTTGTCTACACTATTATCAAACTAACGTCCAAGTATTATAAAATATGCGATACAAATAACGTTAGCTGTAAATGTTTTCGCCCACACTTTTCTTCTTTTATTTATTTCGAATTCAAGTTCACTTGCACGTAAAAATGGCATTTCAAAAACTATTTTCGTGACCTACAAACTAACGTCCAAGTAGCCTTTTGTATCAAGCCACAACTCGTTTATTGGGCTGGACGATGAGAGACTAAAGATTCATTAAGACGCTGTTTATGAAAGCTAGAGAACAATTAGAAATATTTCACTTACATAACACTCCTTTGTCTCTGGCTCGACATGGCCAGGTGGTTAAGGCGCTCGACTCGCAATTCGAGAGTCGCGGGTTCAAATCACCGTCACAAAAACCTGCTCGTCCTTTCAGCCGTGGGGGCGTTAATATGTCCCGATCAATCCAACTATTTCTTGGTAAAAGAGTAGCTCAAGAGTTAGTGATGGGTAGTGATGTCTAGCTGCCTTCCGTCTAGTCTTACATTACTAAATTAAGGACGGCTAACGCAGATAGCCCTCGTGTGGTTTTGCGCATAATTCAAAAACAAACAAACAAACCATAAAAAATGACATATTTTGCCAATCTAGTCGGATAGTTTTCATTTTGTGTGGAAATTTGTATCGACTTTTTGTTTTATTTTGTAATTTAATTGTTCCTTTTTTTAAAAAATCTACCATTCTTGTATTATACTCACAAAAAAATGCAAAATACTTTAAAGACACAATAAAAACTAACTGAGAACTCATTAAAACGCGTAACTCCGTCACGCAATGTTAATCATATGCGGCTCTTAAAAAAGAAGAAAATGTGTTTGTGTGTCCAACGTTATGAACGAAAACTGACTACTTGCAGCAGAACAATGAGATACAATGTATTACGTTAAGCCATCCCAGTTTCACAAAAATCTGATCATAGCTCGTGTAGTTTTGCGCGAAAATCAAAAACAATCTAAGTAATCACATCATTTTTAAAATGTGTTAATAGAATGCTGAATATTTTTGTTTTTTAATATTACTCAGGACACAGGATAATCTGCTGTGTTTACGATGTTGTTTGTTTGTTCCAAAACTTATCCTATACTTTCGGAGCTTGCAAGACGAAACTTGGAATCTGGAATGGTTTGGGGAGAGAATCTATATACATGGTGCAGCCTTCAACTCTTACATTTTTTAAGTACCAAAGGGAGTAAACTTTTAATTTAGTGTTGGATTTGGTGCTTCTGGTTGCCCTCCCTCGGAATCTCGAGGCTCCAGGTCTGAAACTGTTCATATTTTCAGTTACAAGTTAGGCACTCGTATTCCGGCGTTATGGAATTTTGTCCTAAAGGATATAGTATATATTTCATTCACTCAGCAATAACATTAAAAGCTTATAACGCTAAAATCCAGGTTTTGATATGCGTAATGAGCAGTGCACATTTAGCTCATTGTGAAACTTTGTGCTTAGCAACCAACCAATCAATATAGCTGTGGAAATAAATGACGATAATAAGGATGTGGATCAGTACACTGAGGGATCTGTGATTCATAAGAGTGTATTTGAATCTTGCAGTTATCTGCTATTTTATGATAATTAATAGAAGCTTTCTTACATAATGAATAAGCAGATAACATGCAAAGAGGACAGACTTATCTCAATGTGTATTACGATATCTATATTTAGAAGACATTTTGTGAGATTAATGCACATGGGTATTTTGTAATTTAGGTATTATAAGTATTGCACGAAAAGTTAAAATAAATAAAATAATCAAGTTCTTGTTAGAACCTTAAACCATTTTTTTTTCTATTTGTTAACAAACCAAAGACAAGCTCTAGATATCTTCAAAATCAGAGATTCTACTATCATATCACTATCAAGCATGAGAGGTCTTGGATGCTATTTACACGGAAAATCAAATCATATTTTATGTGTTTGTTTTTCTTTTAGCAAAGCCACATCAGTCTATCTGCTGTGTCTAGCGAGGGGAATAGAACTTCTGGTTTTAGCGTTGTAAATCCGTAGAGTTACCACTGTACCAGCTTGGGACACATCATTTTGTATTAACGATTTGCATCTATAATAATAATAATTTTAGATGCAAATCGTTATGCCACTTCTTTCTTAACAAATTTCATTAGGTAATATTCTATGCGAAAATGTCAAAGGTACCTTCAAAAATACAGGTTTCTTACTATAAAACAGTAGCTTATATTGTCTAGCTTAGGTCTAACTGTATACCAAACTCCAGATATTCAACAGAGAAACCATGATTGAACTTCGATCTCAGTATGTGCAAACTTAAAATAATAGACGAGACAGCTTTTGAGATATTCTATTGATATGTGTAATTTTATCAAATATTTAATTATATACTGTTAAAAATTTGAACAATTGTTTGTGAATTTATTCTAAATGTCTTTAGCCTGTAAAGTAAAATAATATTTGCTATAGGGCTGTCTTTGTTTGTGTATATTTTTCTTATTATTCTGTTATTTATTTTACCAGTATTCGTTTTTTGAATGAGAACTTTATGTGAATATTGATCTTTTCTGAATAATTATTAAACTGATTTTGAACGGCAAGGTTTTATAATGTACAGTATCCAAGGCTCTGTAACTTATTGTTTTTCCAAGGGATAGTACTATGTATATATATATATTTATATATATTAGCCGGTGAAGATCTAGAAACCTTTGTTCATATGTGTTTTGAATGTTTTGCTTTAATAATATAAGTAGATATAAAACAGGTGGAATTATTTCTGCTGGCTGTAATCACGTATAAGTAAGTTCTAAAACTTATCCATATTAAATTGAGCTCACCGGTAAAAGCAAAGGAGAATATATTAAGCACAACATATCCAATGCTGACGAGGCCTCGAGCCTCATACCACAGCTCACCAGGAGAGGTGATATAAGAGAGGCAAAGTAGTGGTATAGGCACTATGTATGAATTGCAATTACTATCAATGTTACTTAATTCATTTACAAATTGTAGTTTGAGGGTAAGAATTAATACTATAACAATATATATTGAGTTACTGTATTATTATTGTTATTTTAATTCATTTCACTATCATGAACAGGAACCAGTGAACCAGCAAGCTACACTTCTTGTTCCCGAGGCGGATTAAGTAAACACAGCGTCAACCTAAGAAAATTAGTTATTCTATGAACACAGATCTTATAGCAATATCTCTACTACCCCACATCCGCCATATCAAGTGTCGACGAAGCCTTTCGTCCAATATCAAGGCTTTTTAGACCATTTAGAATACGACAGACACCTTAGTGTCAAGACGCTATCATAAAAATAAACAGGAAAATTACTGAAATCGATTATTTTATAGTTTTTTAATGAAACAGTGAGACCCTCGTTAAAATAGCTTAAACATGTCTTATAATCTACTTTTTTTAATCTTTAGATTTTACAGTTTTGCGTTTTCATTAAATTACCACGCATTTTGATATCAAATAACCAAAACTGTGGATGTAATGCTGTAAAAGGCCAACTATTGTTGCACAATAGTTGAGTAACTACACAGGCTTGAAATTAACTATGTTAGATATATTTTTGTGTATTTCAAAATAATTTACAAAACACCAACTAATGTGCAAACGAATACCAGTAAATTTTATATTAACGCAAATAATTAAGAAGGGAAATTAATGAATATTTAGAATATTTTTCACTTGTAAGTTACAATAGTGCACAGGCAAAATAAAAAACACTATTCTGGTTTAAGAGGTTATATGTGGGTTTAAATGTTTAATGTTTACCCAGTGCTGCTTCATTGTCGTTCTTTTGGATCGTATGTATCGAAACATTTCAACCACGAGTTGGCCAATGAAATCAAATATAAAATTTCTGACAGAAATGAATGTTATAAAAAAAATAGGGAATAATAACAATACTACAATTGTTTTTACTTTTTGTAAGGACAATTTGCATAAGTTGATGTAGTGGCATGTCATCACAGATGTGAAGCGTGGTATCACGAAAGACATGTTTAATGATTCTTCGACTGGTCCACTGCACATTCCTTACAAATCAACCATGCAATGTCACCGAGGAAGACTGTGACAAAAAAATTGAAAAAAATTCCCAAGAAAACTATTCGTACGGCAAGAGTTATAAATAATTCAGAAAAAAAGAACACAAGATTTCTATCGTCATAAAATCATAGATCCGGACCGGGCTAGGGTGTAGTTTTTCAGTACGTTATCGCCTCAACATTGCTGAGGTAATTTTATCTGAAAATTCGAAGATATGGTTATGAAAGAATTAACGAAGCTATTACGATAAAACTGGCATATAGCTTGTTACTATTAACAGAAAAGATGACCCATAAGATGAATATTTACAAACTTCTGACCACACAACAAACATAGAAATAACTCATGCTTTACCTTCAGAAAAATGGCTAGAAAAACTGAAATTACAGAAATCACGTACCCAACCCCGATACATCTCAACAGATGTTTTAAGCCTTTAGTGTGTTTTAATGTAGTTTTGAAAAAAACAGTTTCGACATACATTGTCAAATTTCAGTCTAAGAATTACTTCGCTATTTTTTGCAGATAAGTTTTAGAATAGTGGTTATAATGAATGTAATTATAAGAATGAATATAAGAAAGAATGGTACCAATTTTTCCAAGGTAGAAGGAAAGCTAAAATATTGTTTTATAAAGTGTAAGTAGCTCTTGATCCCTACCGATGGACTTAGAAACACTTCAAATGCGAGTCTTTCTTCTCTTCAAGTTTCTGTTTTGCTGGTTCTGAAAGAGTTCAGGCATTAACATACGTTTCCTTTTCTGTTGTGATATATATATATATATTAAAAATAATACTGTTACCATACCATGGAGCATATGTACCTGTAATGTAAAGTTTAATTAATTATTAAACTTTCATTTCATTAAATGATCTCGTTTCTGTCTCAACTAAGTGAATGCCCTTTGCTCCAGTGGCTCACTACTAAGTCTAAAGCCTTATAATGCTAAAATTTTGGTTTCAACCCCCACTCACTTCTTCTAGATTTCGCAGAGTGCAGACGTTCCTTTTTTCTTGCCTCTTGTAAATCTATAATTTTGTTTAATAAAAATCCTTATCAGGACTACGATTATGGTTTTACTTATCACACCGTACAAATAAATGCAAGCTTTGACTCTAAGCAAGTAGCCACCTTGGATACTTAAATTAAATACCTCTGATAGTAGTTTTAATGCGAGCACAAGTCATGGTTAGGTATTTGTCTGCTGCCTACACAACATGTCCAACCGTTTGTCCGGTAAGCCAGTATTAGTGGCAAACTAAAACCGACTACTCGATGAAGCTCAATAATGCTGTTCGTTTAGTGAACAATAATCGGTGGAACCATCCACCTCTTCAAGTAAAGACGAGGAGATTGCGCCAAGAAACTCACCCGCTAAATCTAGGAAAATCGAAATTCAAGTGCCTACTCAGGAACCTACCACTACCAATACTGAAACCACTATGGCTGATTACCCAGTAAGTACCTACCAAGGAACCTACCACTACCAATACTAAAACCACGAGAGCTGATTACCCAGTAAGCACCCACTAAGGAACCTACCACTACCAATACTAAAATCACTAGGGCTGATTACCCAGTAAGTACCTACCGAGGAACCTACCACTACCAATACTGAAACCATTGGGGCTGATTACCCAGTTGCAACCTGACAAGATAATGATCTCAGTCTTAACTTGTTTACTACTGCATTTAAGATGCCTCTAGTCGTCATTGTCGAACACAGTACGTCAACCTTAGATTTTTAAGGAGAATCGTCGTCTCTTCTCTTCTACGATTTTTACCTACTTACGCCGCTTAACAAGAAGTGGTGTGGTCATCAAATACCAACACCCTCGAGATTGTGCCATAGTCACGGCCCAGCACAACCATTGATGGAGCCAATCTAGCTATTCATGTAACTTGGAATCACTTACCAGACAATAAATAACATCGTAATACGGACAGTGAAGTCCAAGAAATGCAGACCCAATACATGAACTAATTCAAGCTTGATCGGAAATAATCCTCATGTAGTGGCTTCCTCACTCAACTAGTCGAGTTTACAGTCACCGTTATAATGAGAGCCGATAAAATCCTTACCTCTGGTGTGTCCCTTTTTTGTCACACACCAAGTAGAAGAAGCCAAAACCCGTGAACCTAGAAACATCCAGTGCATTAAGTGCCAATGTCATGGCCACACAGTCATTGTCTGTACATCTGTAGTTCAGTGTAACAGGTCTGGTGAGCCTCATCCTGTCATTGAATGTAAATATTTAACCTTCTAGAGTAAACAAAGTGTGCAAATTGCAGTGGTCCTCGTGCTGCCTCATATAGGGGTTGTTCTTAGTTCCGGTCTCTAGCCGGAACACCCTCTACCCAAGACATCGACGCCAGACTAAAGAAACAACTCCAATTCCTGAATCCTGTACCGACACAACGTAGAAACCCAACTACCGGCTGCAACAATATCAGTCATGCTCCAGCTCTGAAGCCACAGGCATACACCGTTGCAGCCAAAACCCTTCAAAAAACTAGTAATCCTCAGTTTGAACTCAAAGTCCTATGTGCAAGAATCACTGCCTTCATGACCATGCGTGAAAACTAGCTCACCAACGATTCTTCCTTCCTAGCAAAAGAAGTATGCATCGCAGCCTCACACTACTTCGCCTCTTTAGAGCTAATTAAACTCTTCGTGAGAATTGCAAAGCTGGGAGAAATGTTGCCAAAAAGTAAGTGGTTTTTCGTTCTCAAATTAGATGGTAATACTTTTACAAGTTACTATTCAAGGCGAGTTAAACTATAAAAAAATATGAATTATTCCATTTAAATCAATCATTTAATACGTATATTATTAATATTAACGAAATGTTACTTAAGTCTTTGAGCCTTATAGACAGGGTCAGCGTGGTATTGCGATGCTCTATCCTAAGAGTCTCATTGTTACGTTTCTCTAGCTCTCTTTACCTCAATATAACGAAATAATTCTCTGTCAAATACATACGACAAACTCACCTCTTATAACAATCGTTAACGTATACGTTCAATTAAGGACAAAACTGACACTAACACGTTTCAAAGCATTTATAATCAGTACCCGAACACCATAATCATCAGTAATCTCAACAATGAGCACATTAACTTTAACTGCTGAGTGGCACATTACTTCAAAAAATTTTGAAAACAACAACCAAATAACATTCAACACAAATCATATGACACATTAGCTTCACAATGACACAGAAGAAATTTTAGATCTAGCAACAACTCCCCTCCACCTCTCTAGCCAGACACCAACAATTTCAAAGTCCATGATAATATTGGCAGCGGTCACTGTCTGATATCCCTATCAATCGGTGATAGGACGCAGAGATATCTTACCACACAACTCACCAACATACTGATTGGCTACGTCTCAATGCGAATATCTCGAAATTCTTACTTAAATTAGGTGTAATGCTACTCGCAACACTGACAATGATAACTACGCTAGCGAAAACACAATTACTATTGCCCATGCATTAAAAAACACGATGTCTAGTAAAAGTAAATGCAGTCCTGACCTCAACGCATGGAAACTCAATCCCAAAATCCACTAACTAATTTCTGACAGGAGACATCTTAGACGCGAATTCATCCTTTCATACGAACCCTACACAAAAATCTTAATTAATAACACTAACAACTGTATCAAATTCATTAAGTTAGAATAGGATAATAACTGGAACAATCTATGCAAATGTATCGATAAGTCTCACCCTGACCTTGCCTCATTCTGGCGTAAGATTAAATCTCTCACTAACACTTAATCCAATAGTAGCATATCCGCATTCAAATACAATAACACCATAGTCACTACGGAAAGCGAATAAGCTGAATTATTTGCTGATTATTTCGAAAACATGTTCATGGCACTAAATATCATATCATTCGACTCAATTCACTTCAGTCTCATTAACCAGTTTGTCAATAACAACACTAGCATTTTTTGTCAAGGTTTCCAGTAGAAAACAGCCAATCAAACACACTCTTTAATTTTTATACACGCCCATTACCCTTAACTAAAATTAAACTCATTTTTAAGAAGGTTCAACGAAAGGTACCTATTAATAACGCTTTTTTAAAAACCTCTGAACCCAGTATAAATCACTAAGTATCAATATTTAATCTGTCATTCTTATCAGGATACCATCTCAAAGCCTAGAAATCACTTATCCTACAGGTCATTTCTAAGAAGGGTATCGACTTCAGCAATCCCTGTAACTATAGTCCTATTAGCCTACTTAACAATTTAGGCAAACTTATGGAAAAACGTAATGACCAACAGGAGCAATGCACATCTGGAATCTAACAAAACTCTGAGTAATAATCAAAATACAGGTAAAAGAAAGAGACAAACAATAGATTACATCGTCAATCTTATCGAATCCGTTTATAAACGGCGTGAATCGTAAACAATTCACGATTTCTACCATTATATGTATTCAAAAAGCATTTGATACTGTGTGGCACAGTGGTTTCAGGGTCAAAATACTCACTATTGGGGCCTGGCATGGCCAAGCGCGTAAGGCGTGCGACTCGTAATCTGCGGGTCGCGGGTTCGCATCCGCGTAGCGCCAAACATGCTCGCCCTCCCAGCCGTGGGGGCGTATAATGTTACGGTCAATCCCACTATTCATTGGTAAAAGAGTAGCCCAAGAGTTGGCAGTGGATGGTGATGACTAGCTGCCTTCCCTCTAGTCTTACACTACAAAATTAGAGACGGCTAGCACAGATAGCCCTCGAGTAGCTTTGTGCAAAATTTCAAAACAAACAAACAAATACTTACTATTGGTTTAACAATCCTGTTGGTTCGCTGGATATTCAGGTTTATTATTAAAAGGTCAAAGTTCAGGAAGCAGTACCCAACCATTTCAGTGTAACAGCTGGACAATCCAAAGGATTCGTACCTAGTCCCCTGCTTTACAAAATGTTCTTCATTGATATTCCTCATCCCCTCTAACCTACACATTAACATCTCAATATCCAGATGTCATAACTATATGGAGCACCTCCAGTAACCCAAATATTGCTGTCGCAAAAGTCCAAACAACACTTAACACCGTCTCGTAATGTTGTAATAAATGACGAGTCGATTTCAACCCCCACTGAAACTCAAACCATAATATTCCGACAAAAAGTAAACAATTTCAGAAAAAAAAATTAATAACATTAAGTTACACTTAAAGAACACAAAAAGTAAACAATTTCATAAAATACTCAGTGATATTAAACCACACTTAAACAATACAAAAGTAAACAATTTCAGGAAAAACCAATTAACAAAATTACTACTTCTGCAGGATGGCTTTATTGAACTTGCTTTGAAATATTACAAACGTATTCAGGTAAGGAATAGCAAATCCAATAAATCTCAGGTACAGCTGAAACCCCTTCCTCTTAGGCTAAACGTGTATATATATACGTACGTATCCCTTTAATATGATTAATAATACCACCTAAAGTGTGTTTTCCTTAAAGTATTACTAATAATTAAACTTTTCCCTTTTCAACTTTCGGCATTGGGCAGGTGCCGAACAGTAGTTTTCTCCAGGCAATACGCTTTTCCCAACAACTAAAATAATTGCCATTGGATTTATGGATCCTCGGCTCCCTGGCCCTCAATGGACTGTCTGCTCGCGTCTAGCCTTTGCGAAGTTAATCCTAGTAAACACTAGTGTATATTATTACTATCATTTATGACCTCATTTATTAACAGACTCGCTCTTGCCTGCATCTCTCTGTTTAACTAATGCTCTGGGATCGATTGCTGGAAGTTTCAAATCTGCTCAAACCGCAGCCTTCGACACAACGCTTACTGATACTTTTGGTTTTAATAATTTATCTCAAGAATTCAGCTCAATTTTTCAATTTGAACACCCTGCACACACCAAACGAAGAAACAGTTAAGCGGGGATATTAATCGTATACTTTAAACATCTCCCTGCAATTCCGTGTGCGGGGCTGAAAGGAAACGAATCCCTGGTTGTCTCGCAAGCCCCTTCGAGCTTGCGAAATATAAAACCAAACCCACTGACACTTTAGTTAGTTTTACTTCAGTACTTACAGTTGACAAAACACAGATAGTTTAAAAGTGTAGCTTTATGATTAAGAATAAATAAACAAATAATGCCTGGTATTTACAGGATCTTTCAATTCGGTGCGTTAAGACTAGGCCACAAATGAAGCACTAAAATTCTCACGTAATGTAAGTTCAAACTCAGTTCTATCTACAGAGCCCGGCATGGCCAGGTGCTTAAAGGCATTCGACTTGTAAACCAAAGGTCACTGATTCAAATCCCCGTCGCACCAAACATTCTTTCTCTTTAAGCCGTGGGGGCGCTATAATGTTACGGTCAATCCCACTATTTGTTGGTAAAAGAGTAGCCCAACAGTTGATGGTGGGTGGTGATGACTAGCTTCCTTTCCTTTTGTCTTACACTGCTAAATTAGGGAAGGCTAGCGCAGATAGACCTCTTGTAGCTTTGCACGAAATTCCAAACAAACCAAACTAAGGCTATCTACAGCCATAGAGAAATTAATGAATTTGAAGACAATGTTGAAAAAATCCTCCAAAAAAAAAAAGAAACAGAAACCTCGTTGCCTAAACATACAACTTAATCAACTGTTGTAATACGAAAATAAAACAGTGGTTTCTAATTCACTCTAGAAAAAAAAAATCTACTTTCCGAAAACACTTTAGTTTATTAAGGAGATTGTCTAATTGGGATAAATTTATCACTTGTTATTCAGACTGCTTCAAAATTACAACTAAAATTTGAACAGAGCCTGGTTTATATTGTGATTGCACATTTGCAACATTGCTTGTTTTAATGGTTAAAATCGTTAAATAATCAGGTCATTGAAGTTACAAACCACAAGTGATATAAAACGATTGTTTCTAGTAAATTAACACCAGATAGTGACTTCGTAACAGAAATAGTAAATATCTTGATTGGTTTGTTTTGAATTTCGCGCAAAGCTATACGAAGGCTATTTGCTCAAATATCTTTATCAACCGACTTTATGAACTGTTTTACTTTCATAAATCATATTGATTATTTTAAAATATTCTCATGTCTACAGCATAGTTTATAAACAATGTGTCTAGGCACACATTAAAGACTAACTGAAATATTTGTTATCCAACAAAATAATAAAGCTTTAGAAAAAATCGTCTAAACTTTCGTTTTCCACAATACGATTTGCTTCTGCTTGTTTCATGTCTAATCGTGAAGACCATAAGAGTGTAAAGTGAAACTTATAGCCTGACATCACTTGCAAGATCAATAAATTGGAAACGACAGAGTACGTGATCTCCGATTTAATTTGGTCAGTTGTATATATCCAGACAAGTCCATTGCATCAAGTTTAGGACTGACCATTTGATCTCACAGATTTCAGCCGCTTCTGGCAACCATGACGACATATACTAGCACCATTTTGGCGTCTAGCCTATAACCTCTGAAGAAATCTCCAATCAATTCCCTGGCTAACTTCAAATGTCCTTCAATGGACATTTTAGAAGAGGCGGAAATATCAGCAACTTTTGAGTTCAAATAGTCAGAACACAAGGTAGTAATGGAACAATAAAATGTGGTCAACTACAACTGTATATAATCCTCTCAAACACTATTCTCTTATGAAACAGAAGACTGGAAAGAGAAATTGAATTATTGGAATAAACCATACAAACTTTAGTGTAAACTATAATTTTAGAATGTTCTCCGTTTATCCCTCTGCTTGTTTGTTTGTATCAACTCGTCATTTTATCTACTTTTCTTCCTTGTTTGTCTTCAGACTTTCCGATTCAATGAATAATGAGACAAACTAAACAATTGAATGTGCAGCCCCATCTGATAGCAAGGTTTCTATAAACATTAAATCCAATAAAAATAATCAAGGTATACGTGCTTTTGTAATTCAAAATAAGTAGCGAAGATTCGTGAAATGGTGATAAAAAAGTACGTTACATACTGGTACCTCAAAGTACATTAATACTTTGTGTGGTCCATTGTCAAAACAGACAAAATACATTCAAAATTTACAAAGTAAGCGCATCACCAGTCACAAACACGTTAACCATGGGGCGTTATTGTATCGTACAAATGATAATATTAATTTATTGTAAGTAGTAAACATTTTTTTCTATATTATACCAGTTTGTGTTTAATCAACAAACTTACTTGTTTTGAAACATAGCCTTGTTTTTCAACACTAAACTCTTTACCTATCACAACCCTATGTATGTCGAGACATACTACGTGCTAAAAAAAAGTTAATTAAACCTGAGATTTAGTACCAGGTTCCGGGAGAATTACTTGTGGTAAATTTAAGTAAGAAACAAAGAATACTATACGTTCCTAACTTCAAATGATATTGTTTACGTTATACGAGTAATACCACGTTTTGTATGGATTTCTATACAAACACAACTAATGATACCTGACTCTAGACTCTTCCTGTTGGAAAACTACTTTTGTTTACGTTTCCTGATTAGTATTTTAACTTTTCTTTTAGTTCTCGATTTAATTGCTTTTTACTGTATTATATGTTGTAGGTCTACGTTTCTTAATTTTAAAATTCCTATTAGTTATTTGTTTATCTTAATTTTGGACTGATAAATATCTGTTCATATTTAATTTTTATTACACTGCTTGTAGTTTCATTATTTGTTCACATACGTAACCTTACGTCGGTTACATAGCTTTCCTACTTTCCCACTTAAACCTATAGTTTTCTCCTGTCACAAATATATTTGCTTTATTTCCTTTCATTATCAAAGCATTCAACTTTCGCATTGCTGTCCTGTATCGGTGAAATTAGCTTTTTGTTTAATTTTGTTGTTTATCATTTTGAATTTTCTGTGTTATCTTTAAGTTTATAATATTTCCTGTTTTACCCAGCTGTTCAGATATTCACTTCCGTTATCCATTTGCTGAGCTTTTCTTCTGCATGTTGTTGCAGACTCTTTTTTTTTTAACATGTGACTGTTCCATTTTTTATTATCCACTTCTCTTATTTTTATAGTGTCGTTCAATTGTTAACGTTGCTTTCTTTTTATCCATCAGTTTACTTTTACTTTGTTCCGAATTACTAATATCATTTGTGTTGTTTTCTATGTCTTTAAATATTCTTCTTTCGTGATGTTTGACTTTGATTATTGAGTTGTCAAACTCCTCTTCTGTTATATCTCTCTTATTTCTTTGTCTCTATCAAGTTTTCTTTTTCATTTTCTCGCACATCTATTTTACTTGTTATTCTCGTCTATAGTTTAATTTATGTAAGTTTATGTTGTTTAACTATTTTGACTTTCTTATCCAACTGTTTTTGTTTTAAATCTAAAGGCACTTTAACACCGGCAATACCTGTCCCTGCAGAAACAGATAGTACTGATAAGTTAATATTACTGTGGTCACGCAAGACAGCAATTTATTCTTGAACTGCGTGACCAGGCGCAATTACCACAACCAGTTTCTGGCTTACTGCTTTGTGGTTTGAATGCCCATCAATTTATTTCCTATAGACTTGGGACGGCATCTGTCTATCAGCACACATTCACACAAATCCATACGAGATTTGGAAAATTAAGTGAGTTAGTTTCTATAGATCCTGCTGCTTTTGGTACACTACCGAAACTTTAAATGATTGCTTCTGATACGCGGCACAACCCAAGTGGTCCATCAACGGATGTTTTTAGAAAAAGAACATTCTGTTTGAAGAGCTAAGATCACTTTTAGTTACACAAACAGGAAACTTACCACCATTTAACTGATGGTGTGTACTTTCACTCAAGTCTCATTCGAAACCTACCCAATTGTCTTCGGAAGTCCCAAAAGATCTACAATATACCTATTTATAAAAATGATACATTCGTACAAAAACATAGATATTAAATACAAGACGCAAAGTTGTTTTGAACTGCTAAAAGCACGTGATCGTTTAAAAAGGGGGAGACTGCAAGACTAATTTATAAGATTTTGTATATTGTAGAAAATGAGCACCTGGTGCCGTTTCTTACCATTAGTTTACAAATGATGTCAAGCTAAACGAATAACAAACAGTTTATTGTCATTTTAGTAACTCAGTATTTCAAAAATAGACAGAACTACAACTTACGAACCTTGACATACCATTTAGAAATATATGTATTGTATATATTTTTTTCACCACTGGGTTCAGTAAAAGTAATCAATAATATATCTTGCAGTGTATACTGCACAGTGCTTAGCAAAAAAATAAACACAATACCGTATATTCTAACAATCAGTACTGTAATTAAATGATGTTTGTCTTTCGTCTTTGAAATAGTAGATTTTAATTTTAATCTTGTATCAAACGGCTCCATTTTCACTGTTTCAGACTTCTTTCCAGACTACGAACAAATAAACTACTGTTGCAAAATACGATTCGCAAAGGTTCATCAACGTACTGGCTGATTAGGTGGGCTAGTGAGATATACGTTTAGACTAGTTCCTGGTATTCTGTGGTATTAGAGCATTTTAATAAAACATTCTGTATTGTGATATAGTACTTTTCAATGAGTTGCTATATGCTACTGATGCCTTAAATAAATGTCTATTTCTCAAACTCTAAGTAATATAGGAAAATAGAAATTAATCCAAAGTGTTAGAGAAACACTCGTTAAAGCTACGCTGAAGAACATTATAGAAAAAGTCACACGTTTCCTACGGTTAATAAAAAAAACTACTATTTTATTAGTTTCAGAATTTTCTCTTTAAGTTACTCAAAGTCTCTCTGCCCTAAGCTATCCCTAATTCTGAACTGACAGGCTACAGAGAAGACAGCTAACCAACATCACCTACAATTCTTGGGCTACTTTTATCACACTGATTAGTAGGATATAATTATCACTCTTACAGAGACACCCCTAAGACTTCAAAGAACGGAGCGTGTTATTGAAGCAACAGGGTGCAAACTACAAATTATCGGATTAACAGTCAGTGAAGGATAACTAACTACTCGCACGTGCCCGACGCACATGCTTTAGACTTAATAATGTTTTCAATATGCAGAAATAATGAAATTTGTTAATTTTGGCAATCTGTAATCATAAATGTTGATCATAAAAGGAAACTGTAACTTAAAAACAATTTAAATAAAATTACATTCGATATATTTGTATATTTTCGAATGCATACAGATCAGTCCCATAAACTTAATCACTATACTTAAAAAGAATGGAAAATATTACTGAGTAACCATCACTAATTTTCAACTATTACCATCAGAAAAATGTTATCGAATTCTATTAATTTTGGACCTTTTTTTCACTTATAAGACGTTGTTAATAAAATGAAATTTAACAAATAAATATTCTTTTGAAAAATTATAACTGAAGTTTTTTTGTAGGTAAATTTTTTTCACGTGTTTTTAATATAAGATGCTCATTGGTAGTAGTTTATACCTTAAGGTCTATTGTAATTACTAAGACAAATAGCAGTTCTCTTCAGTCATTCAACATGACAAGTCAAAAGTAGTCTGTCTAAATCACGTGCAAAAAAGTTGAACTATTGCGTTAATGAGTTTTCTTGGTTTCATCTGTTAGTTGATGGACAAGATAGGAGTAGAAGACGGAACACCTATTCATTAATCATGATACTGCTTGGAGAAGAAGACGTTAGCCTTAACTGACACGCTTTATTCTATGGATATATTGTGAACGCAATTTTAATATTGATGGATCGTAGTTATTAAAAATAAATGTTGCACGGATGGCGTCACTACGCGTGGTTTTTTACAACGTGCTGCTTTGCTTTTAATTCTGGATATAGATGACACTTCAAATGGTAACGGTATACTCGTGTAACTTGCTTCGTTAGCTTTCTATTAAAGAATACTCAGTTTTCTTTCAGTTTGATACATTAATGTCCTATTTATGGAACCTTTTTTAAGGTTCGAACACATTATATCTTGGTAACTGTACTTGTTTCATTAACTAAAGAACCAAATCATTTAAAAAAAAAACATTCTTGGAGTTGAATATATTGCACGTGTTAAGGAGCCCGACATGGCCAACAAGTGTGTTAAGGCGATCGACTCGTAATCCGTAAGCTACACGAGAGCAATCTGCGCTAGCCATATTTGATTTTGCAGTGTAAGACGAGAGGGAAGGCAGCTAGTCACCACTACACTCCGCCATTTCTTGGGCTACTCTTTTACCAACGCATAGTGGGATTTACCGTAATATTATAACGCTCCCACTGCTGACAGGGATTCGAACTCGCAACATTAGGATTACTAGTAGAGGGCCTTAACCACCTGGTCATACAGGGCCTGTAGATAGAGCCAATATTTTACTGAAATCTTTTATCCTCGTTACGAATTCACTATTTGGTTGTTTTCTTAGCATAATGAGCAGCTGCAGTTAAAACGCTACTTTGAAATGTTTTGTTAATAAAATGAAGCTTTTTGGCTAACGAAAGAGTGTACTAAACAAACTTATTTAATGATAGTCATATCAGTTCATTTATAACAATCATATTTTTATCGTATCGTATATACGTATTAATTAATCAGCAATGTATTATTACTTCTTAGAAATTTAGGCGCATTTCACACATTACTATTTGCGCTTGAGTTTATTTACATATAAATATATATATACACATATATAATGCTTTTCGAAACGTTAATTTTTCACAGAGGCAGTATTTAGAATGATGTGTTAAATTACTGAACTTTTTTTTTCATTTTGAAATACATTACTGTCTATATATGTTTAATCTAAAACTAAATTCGTTTAATTGAGAAGAATTGTAGGTTTTTTGGTACATTGCAGAAACGCTGAAACCAAAATTTCTCTTCTGGTGTATCACTGTCGAAGGTCAGTTCACATACTTTGTAACATTACTTGAAGATCCACTTCACCACCAGGTCACTGATTGGTCTTCAGAGTAGAACCACCGCTACGGGTATTCATCCTCGTTCATGCTTTCGTCAGTCACGATGATCGACACGTGGAACCCGAAAGACGGAGCCACTAGACACCAGAGTGGACCGCGTGCCGTAAAAATTATGTTTACAGGATGCTGATCTTGGTCTTCGAAGCAGCTAACAACAGACCCGACTGTAGATTGCTACAAACTGATATGTTGTTTCATGACAGGGTGTTGTTAATTTAGTTACTGACAGGTAAGGTACTGGACAGTTTGGCTTACGCGTAATCGGGGATGCTTTTTCTTCAGCAAGCAAAAATAAATACTTACTGAAAGTTTGCTTGAATTTGGCGCAAAGCTACACGAGGGCTAGATGCGCTATCCGTCCCTAATTTATCAGTGTAAGACTAGAGAGAAGGCAGTTAGTCATCACCACCAGCTGCCAACTCTTGGGCTTCTCTTTTACCAACGAATAATGGGATTGGCCGTCACATTATAATGCCCCTACGACTGAAATGGCAAGCATATTTAGTATGATGGGGATTCAAATTCATGACCTTCGGATTACTAGTTGAGTGCCTTCACCACCTGACCATGCCGGGTCTCATCGAAAGTACAGTATATTAATATATTTTAACCCTCAGATGTAAAATTACCAATATGGCCGGATTTTATTCGCATCTCAAGTACGTTTTGTTAGCTATTTATATACTAAATTCTTTGTGAATCCGTAATTTTATTGATTCCAGGATTCCTAATTCATGTGGCTCATACACCTACAAAATTAAAATTTTAAACAAAAATACTGTGACTGTTATAATTAATGCGATTAATCAATGCTCGGGTCTTATGTTTCCTTAATAAAGTAAATGAGTCGTTTTTACTTATTTTTTGTCAGTTTTTCACATTGGATTTGAAAGTAACTATAATATAATACATGGACTTCATTCAAAGTAAAAGGTTTAAAAGAAAGGCAGTAATTAAGTTGCCAATATAAAAATAGAACGAGACAGAAACAGAATTGAAGGTGTTTTTGTCAGCGTGTTTTGATAATTTCTTCAAAATATCTCATTTCAAAAAGAAGAAATGTCAAAATTCATAACCACAGAATTATAACATAATTTAGACTTTACCTTAATTATGGAATCTTTCAAAGGTTTAACCCAATGGGAAATATTATAGACAGTTTTTTTTCTAAATGCTATGAAAAAGATTCATATCTAATGTTGATAACTGAAATGTTTCTAATGTTTATGCTTTATTTTACACTAGAGAAATAATTTCACAAAAATATTATCTTGTAATTAATACATAACGTGTACAATTCAAAGTACTCCTTCATTCATAAAGTTATGGTAATGAAAGAGAACCCTCCAACTCTTTGCGATGAAGGTGGATGTGCTTCCTGGTGCCGCTAATAAAATAATAATGAAAAGGCTTTGAAACTGAAAAAGACTAATTTGCCAAAAGCTCTCAATATTCAAGCTACACCTCGAAAGTAATGTCTCTTTTTCTGAAAAATAGTTCATATGTATCCGATTCTACCATGTTACCACATGCCAGATACGTCCCTGGATATGGTTTCAATGAACATTTGTGTCTTTGGTCTGTTTAAATATGGTCTTGGAAAATATCATTCATGTAGAGCGGAGAGTTTGTAAAAATATATGTCAAGGTGTTTGATCTGCCATTTATCCTGTCGACTTTCGCAAAAGATTGGAAAAATGGATATTTTGGCGTTAAGCAATAATGCATAATCAGAGGAAACAGACTGAGTACGATCAAAGAAGGAATTAGATAGTTTAAAGGGTTTGTTTTGAATTTTGCGCAAAACTACACTCGGGCCATCTGCGCTAGCCGTCCCTAATTTAGCAGTGTAAGACTAGAGGGAAGGCAGCTTGTAATCATCACTCACCGCTAACACTTGGGCTACTCTTTTACGAACGAGTAGTGAGATTGATCGTAACATTATAATGACCCGACGGTTGAAAGGACCAGTGTGTTTGGTGTGACGGGAGTTCGAACCCGCGACCCTCGGATTATGAGTCGAGTGCCTTAACGACCTGGCCATGACGGGCCTTGGTGAGAATGATAACGACGGGAAATTTGCTAACTAAGAACTAAGCGATCTAACTTTGTGTTTACTAATTCAATAGCTATCACCTCGTGAGATTCTCATACAGAAAATTACAGGTTTAAATTTGCTTACTTCACAGTTCGTGTGGTTCCTCACACAATAATCAATTAAAACATAATTTTATCGAGTGTGCGTTTTCCTTGTATTTCTTTACTTTACTTATGCAGTGTCCCCTGGTGGAACAACAGTAAGTTTCAGATTTACAACTCTAAAATTATAGGTTCGATTTCCGTGGGAATAGCACGCCAGATAACTCAAAGTGGCTTTATTATAAGAAACCACACGCTTCTTATGCGATATCTATTAAAATAATTTTATAATATTAATTTTATTTTAGTAGGATTGTTTGTTTGTTTGTTTTGGAATTTCGCACAAAGCTACTCGAGGGCTATCTGTGCTAGCCGTCCCTAATTTAACAGTGTAAGACTAGAGGGAAGGCAGCTAGTCATCACCACCCACCGCCAACTCTTGGGCTACTCTTTTACCAACGAATAGTGGGATTGACCGTAACATTATACACCCCCACGACTGGGAGGGCGAGCATGTTTAGCGCGACGCGGGCGCGAACCCGCTTTTAGTAGGATTTTTCCAATTTTTACACATTTGAAAGATTTAGGGATTTCTAATAAAGTAGCATAATAATATTTGACTAAAAGGTAATGCACACAAAAGTTACTTTGTAAGTTAGAAAGTATTATTAATAAACTTATATCAATCTTTCCTTTACAAATCTGTTTCTTTAAAGAATATATGATTATTTTGTCAGTAGAAAGTGGCGCAAGAAACGGATGTTGTAAAAGCAGCAGACACACTGAAGTTAAGGAATTCGTTTGTGAGCAATAACAACAATGAGATTCGAAGTTTTAGAAATAACTTATGTGTCGGATAGTGTAAACAGTTTCAGACTAGTTACACAGTAACAATACCCTTGAAGTGTAGTACCTAACAATTTCAAGTTCGTTAAAATCTGCTCCTCACTGCCAACGATATAAAGCAAGCACTTTTTAGTTTAATTGGGTTTTGAAAACAATTCATGTTCAGGCATTCATATTCATATTTGGGTAGTTGCATTTCACGGAATTTCCAGAAATTACCATATGGTTCCAGAATGGTCATCTGGTTCTCTAAAATCAACCCTGCCCCGCCTCTTCCGTTGTCACGCCCATTTTGAATTACTAAACTAATTACCATTTGAGGGTTCATTTATTTAGCCATGACCCTTGTGTCTGATTATTAGGGTCACCTGCTAAGTAAAACCCTCTTCTGAACACCGCCTGTCTTTCCATTGTGAGATATCAAGGCACACAGAAGACATAATTGTGAGATTTAGTTGATTTGAAAATTACTCCCAGTGGTTCAGCGATAAGTCTAGAGGCTTATAGCTCTTGAAACCAGGTTTCGATACTAGTAGTAAATACAGATATTCATTGTCTAGCTTTGTACTTACCAACATAGCAACAAATAAGTTTCACAAATTAATGCTAATATTTTGTGTTTTGATATTCATTACTCAGTTTATATGGGTTTTATGGAAGCTACATTTTGTGTTCATAGTTTTTTTTATCAATCACCATTTTAATAAGAATAAGCAACGGGAACTTTTATATTGTAGTTTAAAACACAAAATATGATTAATCATAATAATTTAATTACAATATTTTTTATCTTACTTACATGTCTTGTTCATGACTGATACAAACACTAACTTATGCAATATTCTGAAACGTTGACGTCTTTCTTGCATTGAGTGGAAAGCCGTATTTGAAGCTTTCTACACCAGACACAATCTAACTGAAATGTTTACGATGTTCTTTCCAATTTCATGTCAACAGGTCTTGTTAGAGAAAAAAACTGAAATTGACCTATTGCTATTACTTAGTATACTTTCATGTAAGCAACTGCCCCCATCAGACAGAGTAAAATTGAAATGTCATAATGAAGGCGTTATAATGCGACGGTCAATCCCACAATTCGTTGATAAAAGAGTAGCCCAAGAGTTGGAGGTGGGTAGTGATGAGTAATTGCCTTCTCTATGGTCTTACACTGCTAAATTAGGGACGACTAGCGCAGGTAGCCCTCGTGTAGCTGCGCGCGAAATTCAAACCAAACTAAACCTATCAAGCAGCTGATTTTTGATGAAAAATGATTTATTATGCGAACTAGATAGGTACCTCATACACGATGAAGAAAATCCTAAATACCTCTCCCCAATTAACATATATATTAAACATAAAAAAAAATAAATTAAAGTAAAATATGTATGTATATAAACTCTAAATATTGTATTTATTGTTTACATATTTATGTCTTTTAAAATAATAATAAGATAAAATAAATAAATTGCCACCAGCAAGCTTGACTACTGTGAATAAGAGACTATAAATGGACATTGCCCTGAAAAGGACCTAACATACAAACAGTTAGGGAAAATACGTTCAGGAAGGAGGAAGAGGTCAAAGTGAACCTGACCCTCCAGGGCAAAATACCCAAATACCATTGACCAAGGGAGCTGATTTTTCATGTTCGAACTCTGTGAAACATCGCAGTTAAAATGTGCAAATACACCCGTTTAACAAAACGGAATTTCATTATCGAGAACATAACTCAAGAGAGAGAGAAAAAAAAACACCTTCCATAAAGGAATGATCAGAGCCTTGCTGGTCACGAACAATATTGTGTCTGACGAAACTGTCTAATATATATGTTTGCGTATCGCGTTTTCATTCCCACCAGGTATTTTACGAAGTGAGTAACAAGTACAATTTAACTCACGAAAGCTAACTATCACATTACCAAATAAGCTGTGTTTCACGAATGGTGTTGTCTATATCAAACAAACATGTGGGAATAAGTGTTTGCGTGGTCACGAAATGCATTTAATCAAAATAACACCGAATGTCATTTTGGACACAAAATACACAGAGTTTCGAAGTTTCTCGTTCTTAAGGAATATTGCTACATCTACCTGTCACGTTTGATGGTGATTGGATGACTCAGCTCATTTAAAAATAAAACTGCTAACTGTTATCCCGTTAGTTTCATCAGACTGTAAAGTTTCTTTGATGTATTTTCAGGTATGTATGATCAATAACATAAAAAATGAAAAAACAACAACTTTTAAGTAGACGAAATAGCTAAGCAAAATTCAGAATAACTCATGGAAGAATCACACTATATGTATTTATTTACAAGCATTAAAAACTAAACAAAATTATATCATTTATCAACATTTACTTGAAAAATAAAAACGACAGCTCATACAGTCTTTTAAAATAATAAATTATTGTTTCATATAACAAAGACAATTTTATCCAAATCTTTCTGAGTTAAGTCTCAAGACGTGCAACTTATAGAGCTATTAATTTACCCGACAGAAATGAAAGGTGTAAACGACATTTAATAATTCAAACTTTTATAATTCTTAACATCAGTACGTCAGCGTGAATGGTTGTAACGGGTATATCATTATATGTTTATTTTAATACCTACATGTGTTTCAGTTTGATGCATGTGACTTATAATGTTGGATGTGTATTGCGCAAGTCTTTAAATTTGTAGAAGGTTCTCGAAAGCAAAAATCAAAATCAACAATAAAGGAGTTTACGAGTTTTCGAATATTGTTGAAAGTCTGAGAATCTTGGCTGACTGAAATATAAAACATACTTGTTGAGAAACAGCTATTATTATTAGTCAGCTACAGTTAGTATTCTTATAATCCTCAGAAGTTATAATTGTGAATTAACATCTATTAAACGGAAAAAAAACTACAGAATTGACCAGGAACGTTTATAGATTTCGAACATTATAAACCGTTCAACCTCAGTGAATTAACTTCTAACGTTATTTCTACGAGGACATTAGATGTTATCGCGTATGAAAATGTACAGGTGCTTAAAACTAACTAGCCGTCAAAAGAAATGTACAAGTGCATGAACAAAAAATTAACTTGCTTTCGATAAAAAATTCAATTGTAGACCAAATATAAGATTCAGTATTGTTTGTAAGTTAGTAAAACTCATATATAAACCATTATTATAAATTGCATTGTTTTTATATTAAAATATATTTGTGTTGAGAGAGAGAAAATTGTATATATCAATATTGTTGGCAAATATCGTAACTTTAACACATATTAACATTTAATTAAGTTGTGAATTAAAATTCTAGTTATCGGAAATCGTAATACGTAGCATTATAAATTGGAGACTCGTCCGAAATAAATTATAATACGTAACAATTGTGCGCGTTTTTCTGATAACAAAGCCACTCACCAGATGGTGAGTCTAATGAAGTAACTGCAATCGCTGATTTTATCTTTGTAAATCCGTAGACTTACCGCTGTACCAGTGGGGTATCATAACAATGGTCTTAATTAAGAATAATAAATACTATTTTCCCCAAGCTAGTAACACAGTAATTTAAACATTTAGACTGTGTAGAAATGGTTAAGTCAAAAAATAAATGATAAACCATGTGGGTAAGCCCTAATAATTTGTAACCTGCAGTAACTGCCATTCTAAAGAGGATGTTGCTGAAAGCTGCTACTTAATATAACCCTGATATTAATGACTGAATTATTTATTTAAGTGAAAACAGGTGACGAATATCTCTAAAATAATAATACTTACTGTAACTCACATTATAATAACTATTACAGACGTTACAGAAACCACATGTAAAGTGTGATGGTACGGTGTATGAAACAGGTGATTTGTTACTATCTGCAGAAAGTTCTATGTAGATCAAGCTTGTAAAGTTACTTGATTTTGAGTGTGTTGTTTACTTAGGACTTCCTATAAATAATGTAGGCTTTCACTCTGGAAAAGAAATTCTTTATAATTTTCAAATACAGTCGTCCTATATATTTTTAATTGCTATGGTTTAAGATATAGAACAACAAGTTTGTATAGAGTGTTAGCTGTGATAAATCATTAAAAACAAGTCAAAGCTTCTTAATTGTAGGCTTTTTCTTAATTCCAACGTCACAAGTTATTATTAAATGTGTTTATTATAAAAATATATTTATAAGATTTGTATGACGAAACATTAATTAAAAATCCTTTATTTTAAATTATATTAAAATCATGTT
Source organism: Carcinoscorpius rotundicauda (assembly GCA_011833715.1). Taxonomy (NCBI): domain Eukaryota; kingdom Metazoa; phylum Arthropoda; class Merostomata; order Xiphosura; family Limulidae; genus Carcinoscorpius; species Carcinoscorpius rotundicauda. Next base: position 95,342,503 of record CM022392.1, on the reverse strand, counting down.
ATGCTTTTCAGTTTATGAAATTGACATAAGAAATGTATGAAAAAACTGCAAGACAAACATAAATTATTTAAATTAATTATTTATGTTTTAAAAGCACAGATTTCCAACAATAGCCCCTAGTGGCACGCCAGCATGTCTGCAGACTTACAACGCTAGAAACTGGGTTTCGATACACTTGGTGGGCAGATCACAGACAACTCGTTGTGTAGCTTTTGTACCGAACTTCAAACAAACAAAATATTTGCCTAATATTACACAATGTTACGAATTTTTAGTGTTATTTCAAACAATTAATATAACAAGTTCTTGTTGCTTTCTCCTTGTGACAGGTTGCCTGGTGGCACAGTTATATCTCTGCGGACTCACACCACTAGAAACCGAGTTTCGATACCTTTGGTGATCAGAGCACAGATAGCTTATTCTATAGCTTTGTGTTTAATTCTAAAACGCACACAAAGAAACTTCTTTTTAATAAACCAAAAGAAACAAAGGGGTGTGGCTTGTTGTGTCAGCAACGATGAAATTTGGTAAAATAAATAAAGGTTAAATACGTTATGTTAAAGACGTTTTCCAGCTTCAACTCGTAGTTACAGTCTTTGTTGTTACGCCCGTTCGGTATAACGCTAAAAAATTGTTGACATATTCAGATAATCTGTTGTGCAGTTTAGCACTTAGAAAAAAATAAAATTAGGACTATGTATCTTCATAATAACAAACTCAGCTTAGTTTTAACGCACAACAATTCCCTGCTAGCTTTCCATAACCCATCTCATGTACGAGAAAAACGGTTTTAATGGTCTAATCGCACACACATATATAGGTGCTGCGTTAAAAGAATTTACTGGTATGTTTTCGTATAGAATAGAACGAGCGTGTGTGTTTTTTTCTTATATCAAAACCACATTGGGCTATCTGTTGAGTCCACCGAGAGGAATCGAATCCCTGGTTTTAGCATGATAAATACGAAGACTTACCGTTGTCCCATTTCATTCTCTAGTTTTTTGAAGTATGCGACAGTTAAACGGGGGTATTGATGAGCTCTCATCCTGTTGGTCTTCTTTCTCAGACTAAGATTTCATTGATATTTTACGTGCCGTTACCTAGGCTACGGGGACAGTTTTTTTTACTAGTGATTTGGAGTTGGTGGATTCTCACCTTCTGCAAGATGTACTTTGCTTACTTTACTAGAGAACAGATTCTTGCAGGTCGCATTCTGAATAATACTAGTATCGAAGTTGAACCATAATTCTTTATTTTAAGCCATTAAATAAAGGGGATCAGACTGTTTTCATAAATCTAAATCCCCCACTTGAACACATCTTTTGTATCTGAGTGTTAGAATATTTTTAGTCGGAACGGATTGTTACATGCCCATCCTAAAATAAATTATTTTCCCTGTCATGACATTATTAACGTAACGCCAAATATTTTATATGCAAAAATGGCTCGTTTGGGTTCAGAAAATATTTTAAATAGAAGAGCGAACAACGTTTCGACCTTCTATTTAAAATATTTTCTGAACCCAAACGAGCCGTTTTTGCATATAAAATTCTCAACAAGTGGGTTTCTCGACATCACTGATTGTAACGCCAAATAATTTCAAAAAGTAGTTCTGATACATACCGTACCATTGCAACTTATTGTCGGCTGTAGTTGTCACGTAATTTGCTGCTTTGGACATTCGAAATTCTTTTAATATAACATACCCAAACCTCAATATTTAGTGAAAAGAAACAAGTCATATATATATAGCATACACACACACACACGTGTGCATATATATATACGGGTGGGTGGGTAGATGCAGGTCTGTGAAAATATATATATATATACGTTTGTCAATTAATTATAACAAGAACATTAAGTATCTTCCTGGACTACAATTAATTTTCTATTGTATATGACATAATAAACTGGATTTTATATATATACACGTAATATACTCTGTATTTTTCCAAGCAAATTATGGCATGATTATGGTCAATCTAGTACTAATTTCCCTGGGTAGTGTTTCAGTTATAAGGTCAGAATACATTCACCCCTATTATTAGTAGGAACGTAATTATAGCTTGTTGACAGGTTCAATAAAACTTTTCACCGTAATTAACAAGCACACAAGAAATGCTCTATTTGTTTGCTCATCTTTATTTTGTATATTTAATGCAACGCTGTTCCTTGCTATGAGTTTTACACATTTCGGAGAATGTTGCTTGTCTTGGAGCTTATATAAGCAAAACATAATTTTCTTGTACATGGAAAATGTAATTTTGAAGCATATCTCACATGTTACTAGGAGATTCACAGTTTGGAGTGTTTAATTTTTTCCTGTATATCTTGATTGGCAGATAAAACAAACTGCTAAAAAATACACAAAGTTAATGTTTGTTTCGTCTTTTTATACAAGATAATTTACTTTCATTTGTAGAAAAATGTGGAATTTCCGAGCAGTATGTTGATATTCAAAGGTGGCGCTGTGAAGTAGTTCTGAAAAAAAAAACGTATAAGAAACGTGTTAGTATTATGCACAGAGTTATACAAAGGGCTGTATGTGGTCAGCTCATTACTAGGTTTTGGGCGATATAAGTCCACTGAGAGCCAAGTATTAGAAATTTAAAAAGTACATTATCCTTCAACAGATATATTTCCCGGTTTTTTAACCTTCTAAAGGGACATAAATAAATTATGCTTTTAACAACCTGATGAACTACTAAATCTGTATCTTAACTATATCATGAGTGAACACGTTTAAGCCTAATTTTCTTACTTTCTTTTGAGTATATATGTTTATTCACAAAATATTAACTTTCATTATCATAGTACTTATGAAATTTATTCTCTTTGAAAATGACATCTCTGTAAACACGTTTACAAAATTATTACTGTGTTAATTTATTACTTTTTAACGTTTTATGTTTATAACAAGATGGAAGATAATTCATCCATTTTGGATCAGTTATTTCTATTTATAATTTCATTGTTCTCTAAAATTTACCACATTGTATCCTCCATATCTTTCTTCGTGTAATTACTCTGGGAACATACTGTCAACATAGGTTTGTTAGTATACTTCCTCTAAGATTAAACTGTCTTTCATCTATAGCTTCATTTCTAGAACTTTTTTGCTAATTAATGTTAAATCTGACAAAGTAAAATAATGTAATAAGGAATTGTTAAGACGTTCTTCCTTGGCATGTCTACATTTTATCCAGTGTTTCACTCAATACAATCATTTAATGAAGTAAATATTACACATTGCTATGCACAAATGAATAAAGAAACATGGTGAGCCCAAAATAGGCAGAGAGAAAGAAGTTTACAGGACATTATCATTGAAGATAATGCAAAAATGATAATCTCGGTTATGATATACATACGTGTAAAACACGTATTTCTTATATTAGTCAGAAAAAACACCTTTTTAAAATAGATTTCTATGTTCTTAGATTTTTTTTATATGCTTGGAACTAGACCAATAACATACCACACAAAACAAGCGTTATGACAAAGGCAAGTAATTTAATATATACCTATATACATATTCTTCCAGCCTCAGCCTTTGCTCTTTTATTTGAATTTACGTATATGATTTTTCTATCGCACTTGCTAATGGCCTGTTTCTAATAACAAACTGTGCTGTGACATACTTGGGTTTAACAGTTTATTCATTACGTTCTATTTGTCAAAAATTTAAGAGTTTCCCCCTTTCTTTGCACTAGACAACAAAATGTTTTGTCTAGTAGAAAACGTACTTATAATAAAAAAGAGTGTAATAATACGTACACGTGCTGCTGGAGGCAATGACGTTTTACGTAAGAATGATGAAAATTAGGAAGGAGGTGAAGGCCCGGAAATTGATGATATTTGGACTACCCTATAATTACTATGTAACATCCGTGTTAAAAGACAACAAAGGAAAGTTGAAGTTTACCAGTGAGGAAAAAATATATTTACCCCTATAATATATGACTATTGAGAAAATGTTTTTCTCAATTTGGGTGGTCTGTTTGAGAAGATACATGTTGTATTTTTTTTTATTTTTCAGCTTTGAAAGACATCATTTTACGTAACATAAAAATGTGCCTTATGGTGAAATGTGTCTAGTTATCCAATAAAATTGGATAGTTTTATTCGCATTGAGACACGCAGTGAAAGAGAGAGGCTTCGCAAATCATCAATAATTTATTGAAGACGTGATTAATGTATAAATATTTATGAAAACAATATAGAAACATGAACAAGTTTCTTTATGACAGCTCCTGTAATATCAGTTTTATTCTTTTTTCACAGTCTAAATATTAAAAACAACAACATTTCTTTCTAATAGCGTTGCTCACACTCAGAAACAGAACATATAACTTTTACAAAATGAAAAAGAAAGGACTAATAGCCCCATCCAAACATGTAAGGTAAAGCAAAGCGGTCACATCTAGTTTTAACATTTGATTCTAAGTCTGGTTAATAGTCGACGACTTTGCACAAGACATCCATAAAATCCCAACATTACTTGAACAACACTGCACATCCAACAGCAAATAACGTTGTTGGATTTTATCATTGATACCTAATATAACAATGTTTTGACCAACGATATATCTTATATTTGGGTACATAAATAAATACTGAATGGAATGTTTTATTTCTTGTAGGATATTATGCAACAGATGTTCTTCATAGTAATTATATTATTTCGTTTATAATATACTTTTGTCTTATTAAATCAGTTCAGCATGGTCAGATGGTTAAAGCAATCAACTCGTAATCTGCGGGTCACGGGTTCGATATCCCCGTGGCACTAAACATACTCTTCCTTTAAGCCGTGAGGGCGTCATAAAGTGATAGTCAATCCCACTATGCGTTAGTACAAAAGTAGCCCAAGAGTTGGCGGTGGGTGATGATAACTAGCTGGTTTCCCTCTATTCTTATACTGCTAAATTAGTGACGGTTAGCGCAAATAGTCCTCCAGTAGCTTTGCGCGAAATTCAAAACAAACCATATGAAATCTTTGAAATTGTTTCTAGTTTTCACAAATATATTTATTCAATTGCAAATATATGCATTATAATATGATATAGAATATTCTCTCTTTCTAAAATACAAATGAGTTTAAGGCCAGTGTTACGTTTTTTATTGCGGACTGAACGCAACAGAAAGACACAGATAGCAGCTTGTATAATTTATTATAATGATCTACTTATGTGATAGACACAAAATAAATTATCCAATATCAATAACAGATATCCAGTTTCAACCATCAAAATAACTTACAATACAAAAAGGTACTGGCCTGTGCTTAATAATATGATCCAGAATAAGTGTCCAAATCCGAAATCCAAAGTTCTAATCTAGGCGGTGAATTTAGTCCCACGGAGAAATTTTCGAAGTTTGAATGGGTAATTTCAAACAAAAATTCACAGTCCAATTCGTATTGACTTTCGGTATAATCCGCAATCCGACTGAATTGTAAAGATTGACGGAATAAAAATTCCACCGCTTTAGTCGATCTAGCTCCATTCACAAATTCAGTTTAAACTTTCTCAAACGAGACAAACTTCTTGATCCAAGTAAAAATGGATGATCTACTTCTTGATCCGAGTAAAAAATGGATGATCTACTTCTTGATCCGAGTAAAAATGGATGATCTACTTCTTGATCCGAGTAAAAATGGATGATCTACTTCTTGACCCGAGTAAAAATGGATGATCTACTTCTTGACCCAAGTAAAAATGGATGATCTACTTCTTGACCCGAGTAAAAATGGATGATTTACTTCCCTCGCATCGCCGTCTGTTTATATACTAATCGCGTAACTTCCCAGAATTCCACAGTACAAACACCAGGCCAATACAAGTGATCAATCTACCTAGTTTTAAAAATTTCTACATGAATAATTCTAAATGAATTTTAATTAATTCTAAATATTATTTTAAATTTCACTGGTTTAAACCTCGAAAATATAAATATAAATAATAGATATGGGAATTCAAACACGACATGACATGATTGTCGTTTACATAACATTCTCGACATGGTTGTCGTTTACACAATATTTACATGATATTTACATAACACTCTCGACATGGTTGTCGTTTACACAACATTTACATGATATTCACATAACACCAGAAACTTGAAAAACTTGTGAGTGAAGGTAAAGAAGAACATGTTATAACACGTTAAAAACACTAAATCTGCCATACCAGTGGTGTCGAAATCTGTCGCTCAATACCAAACTCATTTGAAAATTCGTTGTCTTGATTAAGTTCAGTCCAGGTTAACGACTGCTGAGGGAGGTCGTTATCACCTCACACTTGGAGTGCTAATCCTTTACATTACCAAGGGTGGTCATCAGAACACTTCCCTCCGTACAATTTTCCGATAAATATTCTATGTTTTGTATCATTATACTATGTCATCAGAACTAAAGTTGGTGATGAACATTTAGATGATTGTCAGTGTAAACGCGTATTTGAATGGCATGCAGCATCAAGAACAAAGTAGTTACGTAGAGAATATACTTAAGTCAATGTATGGTGTTTATTGCTTAGCAGATAGTGTATTAAAGAACAAGTGTTATTCTTACAGTTATTAATATTATTAGTAGTGGTAAGGCTAATGCTATTATGCTATTTCGTTTTGCTTAATTTACAGAGGTTTGAGCATTTCTGAGGCACACTACCTGTTCAGTTTCATTCGTAGTTATTTTTTATTTTTATAAAATGTTTGTAGCTATGGTACACTTATATTTGTATATGTTTGCTTATTTCTTTGTTTGTTTTTGAATTTCGCACAAAGCTACTCGAGGGCTATCTGCGCTAGCCGTCCATAATTTTGCAGTGCAAGACCAGAGGGAAGGCAACTATTCATTATCGCCCACCGCCAACTCTTGGGCTACTCTTTTACCAATGAATAGCGGGATGATTGACCGTCACATTATAAACCCCTCACGGCTGAAAGGGCAAGCATATTTAGTGCGACCGGGATTCAAACCCACGACCCTCAGATTACGACTCGAACGCCTTTACCCACCTGGTTATGCCGGGCCTATTTGTTTATGATATCAGGCAATCAGTAACAATGCAGTTATTCTTACTGTGTTGACAAATTCAATGAAACGTTACAAATTTATTCTTTTAATCCTGTATTCAGCATTCAGCGTAGTAATAGTTTTTTTAATTTAATTTACCCATTATAACAAGGAAAGAAACTTTTGGCATGTCAACTTTATGGTCCAATAAGTTACTAAAGAAGGATTCTTTGCGTTCATCACGATAACAAAAACAAGCACATGGATATATCAGCCAGTAGCACCAAGTGTGGGGCGCTTTTTGTTTGTTTGTTTTTTTGGAATTTCGCACAAAGCTACTCGAGGGCTATCTGTGCTAGCCGTCCCTAATTTAGCAGTGTAAGACTAGAGGGAAGGCAGCTAGTCATCACCACCCACCGCCAACTCTTGGGCTACTCTTTTACAAACGAATAGTGGGATTGACCGTCACATTATACACCCCCACGGCTGGGAGGGCGAGCATGTTTTAGCGCGACTCGGGCGCGAACCCGCGACCCTCGGATTACGAGTGCACGCCTTAACGCGCTCGGCCATGCCAGGCCTGTGTGGGGCGCACGATACATGATTTATTTTTATTACTCATCAGGAACTCCACCAGCCTACCCTCAATTTGAAATTCGTTTACGCAGGATTATAATAGATTAATCTAAGACACGTTGGACGTGATGAAATAAATCAATCGAAAGGTTTGACCTACTGAGTACAAAACTTTGATTACATCTCAAATCGGTAAAGAGATGAGCGAGAAATTTGTACTTGAAAAAAAACAATAACAATAAAACTTGGACCTGTTCAATGGGCCACTAGGCCGCGGCTAATAAATACATTTTCTAGAAAACTAAGAGAGTTTTAGATCAAAAAAGGACACATGTCAACAATGCCTACTTTATTTCGTGTTGAAGCAATAAGCTTAACAAAGATACAGTCTACAAAATTCGAATACGGTCTTGGCTCATTCATGCTGTCGTGAGCTAGCGACATTGTCCATTCTACCAGTGACCATTGTCCAGTGTAAAATGTAGTTTATCTCATGATTTACGACTGTCCGTATCGACCTCATGGGGATTGGTTTAACCGGACCTTCCTTGACCGGAAGCTGACAATCGGTTATCTTAAACAATCATACACACTCACAATAATGTAAATGAACAGATATAGAGAAGTAAAAGCATTCACTGCCTGGATGTTCATCCAGTTGTCATGGTATTTATCAGTCAAACATTAAATGTTATCAAAACCAGTATTCAAAAAAATATCTTTTCGAAAATATTGCTTGTCTGATGAATAGGTTAACACAAAAAATTGCTACACTAAGATTTGCCTGTCATAAAGAAATTAATGTGTACTAACGTTATTTTATTTCGTTTTTGTTCGTCATGCAAATCACAGAAATACAAGATGATTCTTTTGGTGCATTATATATAAATTAAGGTTTAAAATCCTTAAATAATTTCGTACAAAAGTCACTAAAGCAATACACTGCATCATTAAATATCTTGTCACATAACGTATAAAACCGGATTTAAATATTCCATTTTTTTGTAAAACTTATACATTTATAAATATATCTGTGTATGTGTGTGCGCGCACAGTTTAAAGAAGTCTTATATTAGGATTAAATAACATCGTTTCAAGTATGATAGAGAATATTATGCTAATATACAAAAAATAGTACAATTAATAATAATGGTTGTTATAAAAAATTGTTAAAAATATGACTTCCATACAAAAGTTTTACAACTCACAAACAGTTTTGAGTCTTCTAGCTCGTCTGGAACTAATATTTTATCGACGATTCACAATGAGCGAATAAATTTCGAGTTATTATTGTTATAGTTCATTTAACAGCTAGCGAGCTAGCTGTTGTTTACCAAGGAATCATTAAAACAAGGCCACTGAGAAACCCAAGTCCAAAGATCTCAAGGTAGCAGAAAGCTGTTTAAATGCACAGAAAGAATGAAATGTATATATATATTAACCATCAAAAATCATATCACAATATGAAGAACGGGACAATGACGGTATAAATTTACTAAAATCTTTAGTATATATATATATATATATATATATACTAGGATTATTACCTTCTTTTCTTGCTGCTAATGTACGTTTATTTGTTTATATTTTTATCTATGTTGAAATAATGTATTAATGAACAACGTACTAGATGGACTTTCAGTGACTTATTATTCTAGACATGTTGCACTCTGTTGAATTTCGGCGTTAATTGGCCATAACAACTCACGCTAGTTGCCAATCAAATAGCTTGGAATGACAAATACTATACAGAAACGTGCGTAACGTGGTGATAAAGTGTGCAGCATGACCTAATAGATTGAGTGAGATCTTCTCAGGATTTGGAAGGTTATATATCAGATTTTAAATTTATACCGTCATTGTCCCGTTCTTCATATTGTGATATGATTTTTGATGGTTAAATCTATGGCAACTTTAATATGACTGGTCGGGTAAAATTTAACTCATGCTAAAAATATTTTCTAATGGTAGAGAAGCCTGATTTTGTTTTATTTTAGTATCAAGAGGTTGTAGCAAAATTGCTTAATATATTAAATAACAGCGTTTTCATTGCGTTAAAATAATCTCACTGAACCAGGCAGAAAATAGAGTGGTCTCACGTGAATAAGATGAACTGGTAATATTAGCCTCGATACGGTTGTTTCATCTGTGCATTTAATCTTTGAATTCATATGAATGAAATCGTCTAAACTAGGAATGTTTTTACTTTAGTTTAGTCAAAGTTTGTGTCGTATTCTTTATTGGGAATTGGAGTCACTATAATTGAGTTTCGTTTTGTCGTACTCAGCTTGATATTTCAGAGCCAGTTTCGACAAAAATGTATGCCTCAGGCCAACTTTATAACAATACATTTAAACAGAAACATGTTTAATACTGCATGTCACGAGAGAAACATTTTTCTTTAACATGATAATAAGTAAATGTCATAAGCAATATTAATATTATTCGTAAATTAATTGAGTAATATATATACAATCAGCAGACCTTTTATAATATAATAATATTATATTTAGTTATAAAGTATGTACCGACTTGAAAATAAATCATTTATGTGTGTATGTTTTTCTACTTTTATGTAGAGTTGTGTTTGCTACCGTATTGTGTGGTATTGGATTCAGTACTTTCCCAGTTTAGCATCTTTGTTTTTGTTGTGTTTGTACACTAAAGTATGGCTAATTTGAAATGAGGTGCTTTATGTACACTTACCTAGTTTTTGAAAATACATTATTTATATATTACATCAGTAGTGAAATCATGTGCACTAAAATATTACTTTATAAACATGTTTTATGAAACATTTGTGATATATCTTAGGTTAATAGATAATATACATTCTGAAACATTGGATTGTTTGTTAAAAAACAGAGAATTAACATTTTTTTCTTATTAGTGCTGAGCAGAGTAGTAGATAATCTCTATTATTTATATGAAATAAATATTGGATGTTTTCCTTGTTTTCAGTTCAAAATAACTGGTTTTTGAGCATATTTCAATACGTGACAATAATTATTATAATTTTAGCTCAGCAAAGAAGAGCCATAAAGAAATCATAATAGAAAACTATACACACTGTTTAAAATACACTATAGTTGTTGACAGTACTATTAACTTGTTAAGAGATACTCATTCATTTAATTTAACTAGGAGAGCACTCAGGTCTTTCATCACTACGTTGTAACGTAAAACAGTATTAGAGTGCATAGTTTCTAATTGTTCGTTATACTGTTTAGCCTGATTTTCTTTTAAATCTATTTAGTATCGCTGGCTTTAATATGAAATTTTATCTACTCAATAAAGGTTTGCTCACGTTTTTCAAATGACTAGTTTACTTTATTCTGGCAACTAGCGTTACATTTATAGGTTTCATCTGAATAGAGTGAGGCTTAACAATTATGTAATGAAAATACGAAACTCTATTTTACTCTCAGTTTTCTACGACTGTATAAATTTGTTAACTTGTAAATTATTTAATATATTACATGAATATTGTTGTTAATGGACTGCGTTTGTCTAGCAAATTTTGGACGTCGTTTAGAGCAGATGAAGCAGATCTTCATTAAGAATTACTAATTGTTTCATGAAAAATGAAAATTATGTTGAGCATGAAACAAAATTCTTTTTGTCATCAACAAAATTATTCCTTGTATTTTTGTTAACTTAATTCCACAATTGAACTTTTATAAAAGTAATGTGAGTGTAAGGCTGAGCTTTATAAGATCATACGTTTATGCATTTTTATATACTTTGCAGGGCTTTTGGATGTAGTCCGGATAAATACTTGAATTTCAAAATGAGAAAGATAGTCGTCCTTCGCCCTCTACTGGTGATTTAAATGATTATTATGCCAAGTAAAAAGAGATCTGTTGTATGCCTGAGACAGTAATAGTTAGTTTAATGTAATAGTAGATCTGTTGAACAGTGCCGAATAAAACCGTGTTTATATTTCTCTTCCCGTGTATCTTGTACATATGTATCAAGTTCCGCTGTTTCTATCAAAGCTGCACAGTGTATGTACACAAACACCGAAGAAGTTCAAAACTGATAAGCAAACTTGACGATGCAAGTCTTTAAATGTTGTGTTAAATATTGATTTTTCACGATCGAGTTACTGAAGGAAAATGACTTTCAAATGTAGTTCAGTTTCTGTTATTCGTCTGCAGGAAATTGACATGACAGGAGTTATTTAATTTTTCGTTATATATTTATTTAAATTAGGTTTGTAATCCAAGGTGCCCTATTACACAAATGGTTGACAACATGAGTCATTTCATATGAAGCAGCGTGATTTTCTGCGAAAATGTTTTATAATTGTTTCTCGAAAATAAAGCACGGCCACGAATATGATTTACAAATCAAGATGATAATCTTTGTGGCCAAGTGAAACAAAGTAGTTGATTCTCAGCTTACGGATGGCAAAACATAAACAATGATTTAGCTATTACCAAATGAAAATAAAGTAAAATTTGCTTTCTATGATTAGTTTCTTTTAGCGAAAAACTACACGATACGTAATTTGTGTTCTGTCAACCGCGGAAAAACGAAATAAGGATTTCAGCGTCGTCTCTTGCTAAGACTACATAATAATAATAATAATAATAATAAAAGTTCTGTTATGACAGAATAATCAATTGACGTTGGAAGGCAAGAGAATAAAATAAAAACATTTTATGATGTCTCTATTTTTCAGATATATTTTATATTCAAGCACAAAAAATACTTCCTGCTTTGAAATTAATTCAAATACTTAGGAAAAAAGGTGAATATTTACGGTTAAGTATACTTACCATCGATGTTAAACATAGGTAAAGTTTTAAATGTATGAAGCCAAGCCATATCTTTTAGCTTTATTAAATAATTTTCGATTTCACTTTACTTATGAAGAGAAAATGGACGTCGTTAGAGGTTTTAAATACTTTTTTTTTCCAAATTTCTCAAATATTATAATTTAGTATTTATGTTTTCAAGCTTTTGAAGGACAGGAACACTTGATTTTGGATTTTGTAAAAATTAATGTTTCTATTAAACTCTATAGCCAGGTGGATAAGGCACTCGACTTGTAATCTGAGGGTCGCGGGTCCGAAACCCAGACACACCAAACGTGTTGGCCCTTTCAGCCATGTGTATGTGACGCTCAATTCCACTGTTCGTTGATAAAAGAGTTGCCCAAGAATGGGCTGTGGGTGGTGATGACTAGCTGCTTTTACCCTAGTCTTACACTGCTGAATTGGGGATGGCTAGTACAAATAGTCCTCGAGTAGCTTTACGCGAAATACAAAACAAACCAAATTCTCGGAGAAATATCAGTTATGCGCCAAAATACAAACTCAATTCGATATAATGTGCCTAAGGTTTAAGTAAATGATTTGTCATATCTCTGTTCCGTTATTTCGAAATATGTTCCACGAAACTATACTGTCAATGTATGTTAAAAAGTATTAAGAGGTAATCCACAAAACGGTGTAGTCTTTCAGTTTAATATAACAGCCCCAAAACTCTTTCTAATATTTTATCTCAGTAGATGATCCAATGTATAATTTTTTTGTATTATTTTAGTAAGGTTATACAATATTAAGAAATAATACACAACATGTTTAAAGTATTACTTTAATAAAGGAATGCAAACTGTTTGTAATATTTTACCCCAGTAGACGATCCAAGATACGATGTTTTCTCTAACTTTCGTAGAATACGAGTATCTGAAATCGAATTATTTCTGTTAATTTAGCGCATAATTCAAACTAAAGAAGGCCCGGCATGGCCAGGTGGATAAGGTACTCGATTCGTTATCTGAGGGTCATGGGTTCGAAACCCCAACACACCAAACGTGCTCGCCATTTCAGCCCTGGGAATGTTATAATGTAACGGTCAATCCCATTATTCGTTGATGAAAGAGTAGCCCAAGAGTGGGGTGTGATAACTAGTTGCCTCCCCTTTAGTCTTACACTGCTAAGTTAGGGACGGCTAGCACAGATAACTCTCGAGTAGCTTTGGGCAGAAGATAGTCAGCTATACGATATGTCCCATAACTTAATAATAAATGATATAAAATTTTATTAATTTAGAAGATGGTTTACTATATGATGTATTCTTTTCCTTTAATAATTATTACGGATAACATACGCTAGATGTCCTTGTCATGACATTATCTCAAATAAAAATGTTGGTAGAAAAGTTTCAACTAATATAAAGTTAGTTAACACATAACTGATAAGACACTCTTTTATGACATAATTTTCCCCAAAGTTTATATATATATATATATATATATATATATATATATATACATACAAAAGAAGGCCACAATGGCTTTTCACAGAATGGTTTCATGCATTTATACTTTGTGCAGCATATACAACATCAAGTGCCTAACAAATTTCGTTTGGCACAGCCTAAACACCATGATATCGGTGTCTCACATTGGCTTTATTTACTTGAAGACAATGATGCTCAGAGAACCTGTGACTCATCGCGTTATGAAAAGTTTATGTGTTTATATTATTTAAATGTATTTATGTGTTTATATGTAAATGCCATTATATAAACAAACAAAAACGACACATTGTAGCTTGCGGATATAAATTTATCTGTCCGCAGTTATTATAAGACTAAAATAAAATTGTTATAAATAGCATTTTTACGTATGATGAAAATAATTTTATTAGGAGATTGTTACTATTAAATACTGAAGAAACAAACAGATGTAAACTGTAAAAAGTAAACATATTTCTGTAAAAGCCGTAGAGACAGAATGTAACAGTAATTCGTGTCTAAATACTAACTATTTGTGATCACACACTATCTCACAGTATTTATAGATCTCCAGGTTTATTGCCAGGTCTTTATTTCATTTGTAGCTCCTATTTTAAAGCTGTATTTAACTTCAACCTGTCAATAATTTCACTTGCTTTAATTTTACATTCCCTGATGTAACAGGGTTATGCATATTCTCCAAACCGACGTAAAATTCAAAGTTAAAAAGTGATAATTGTAGAATTGTATTGAATTATTCACCCGTTTTAAAAATAGCTACATGAAGTTACACTGACATAAACAAGCGTGTATGATATAAGAGTAATTCATATGAGTTTAAAAGTTAGGAATATTTCACATATTTCACACAAAACCATAAGCTTTGTTTTTTTCTTCAAACAAAGTACTATTGTTTAAAAAGCTCTTGTAGAGTAGAACATATCGCTTGTAATATAAGATACATTATTAAATATTCCTTAAATACTTTACAAACATTTTTAATATCTGTTTAGTTCAAACATCAATTATACTGTATGGCTTTGATAAATATCCATTCGTTTTATAGTTGGTTTGTGTTTAACTGAGGGTAAATGGTTCTGCTGAGGATTTGTTTATTATTACACAAATTCCTTGTTCCAAATAAAATTGTAACAGCGCTTGAAACTGCCTCTCAACTAATTAAAATTTTAGAGCCTAATGCAGTTCATTTTATCACTATATTTTTTTTTTCTTGGTAAACATTTAAATATATCTAGTTACATATATGTTTAATAATTTAATTATCCTTGATTTGTGTGTCAATTTTTCGAACATTAACGTATTCATGAAGGTGAAAAACAATGATAATTTTGTCTTTTAAAGCTATCGTGATCCAGTTTACATATTCTTTACAAAAACGTATCCATCCTTTTAACTAACGTATTAATTTTTCAAACACTAAAATAATCCACGAATAACTTGAAAAGGACGGAAATCTCAAAGAGTGCACCAAACTGACCAAATTTTAGAGCCTAATGCAGTTCATTTTATCACTATAATTTTTTTTCTTGGTAAACATTTAAATATATCTATTTACATATATGTTTAATAATTTAATTATCCTTGATTTGTGTGTCAATTTTTCGAACATTAACGTATTCATGAAGGTGAAAAACAATGATAATTTTGTCTTTTAAAGCTATCGTGATCCAGTTTACATATTCTTTACAAAAACGTATCCATCCTTTTAACTAACGTATTAATTTTTCAAACACTAAAATAATCCACGAATAACTTGAAAAGGACGGAAATATCAAAGAGTGCACCAAACTGACAATATGTGAAATCGCGTCCTTTTCTATAAATTCAATTTACTTCCAATATGAAGATAAACATTTCCAACAACATGAGGGTCTGGCCTAGTCGTTAGCTCACTCCAATCACTAACACTTAGTAACCCCTATACGAAGTATTTCATAAATAAAACCCTTGAAACATGATTCGGGATTTGGCTGAAAAATGTACATTCTTAATACAACCATACACTAGAGACGAGATGCTGGGATCTGAAAGCTGCTTGTACAGATATCATTCAACTGTAGAATCCATAATGAGAACAGAAAATAAATAGTCCCGTTCCTAAATGTAACGTTAATCAAAACACATAACTATAATGCCACAGGAATCGCATAAGTATTGGTACACACCTAGACTATAATTAAAATCATACCTCGTGATATACCAGATCCCACAGATTTAGCAGAAAATAGGTAACACCATGAGTGAAACCAAGTAACTCGATCGCTTTTGTAAAGTGAACTTTCTTTCTTCAAGGGTCAATGGTAAAAATCAAAGTATTCTAACTGTTTAAAGAAGATACCATAAACTACCTTGTCATTAATTTGAACAAAAACATACAGAAGGTGAAAAGATATGGAAATAAAACAGGCTATCACAACCATACTTGATGATAATTGATACCTTGAATACTTGATAAACAGAAAGTAATTATAATCTTAAATCATACAGAAGATGTTAAACCAAATACATCCACTGATGTATACAAGACGAGAGTGATACGTTGGGGAGATATTTCTTTCAGTCCACTACTTTCACTGTCTCTGTTCTCCATGAAACATAGTTCCATTAGCGATGTGCCAACTGCCTAAAAGTAATACGAAACCTTTTTTCATGCTTTCCTCAGGAACGTAAATACTTTTATTGCCACAGAGGACATCTACTAAGACCCAAAAGTTTCAACACCATCTGAAATTAAAGCTGCCCACAGAATCCGTGCAACAAAATCAGACCAACTTACATTTTTTTTAAAGGAAACCGCCTCTTTCAAGAAATATGGTCACTGTATTCTCACTTACGGTTATCTTTTAATTCAATTTTTTTTTTAATCAGAGCTATATCTAATTATAGCAGTTACATTTCTAAAGAGTTACAAAGTGTAGGAACATTCTTTTAGAATTACAGAATGTACAAAAAGTCTGAAACCATAAAACTTTTAACGAATTTTACATAATGCGTTTCATATGTTGTCCTTGAAATTCAAAACTAGTTTGGACATGGCATTTCCGTTCTGCTAGAACATTGCGAAGCATATTCGTGTCATTGTCAATGGTTCGACAATGTTCAATGTCTTTGATCTTCTATGAATGGCATGCATTATGTTCAGCAACATTTTATGTTCTGTGGGACCAACTTTCTCTGCTACATATCAGGATTATCTTGACTTTCGACTAACCTTCTCTGCCACATGTCACGGTTATCTTGATTCCGAACCAACTTTCTTTGCCACAGGTCAGGAAAACCTTGACTTTGGACCAATCTCCTCTGTTACATATCAGAGTTAACTCGACCGTGAGATTCTTTAACAGAGTCATAAGTAATAACGTATCCAATAACATAAAGGCTGTACAAAATCACCTATGGTCCAAACTTTACAAACACCTTGTATAACAGCAAGCTGGCCCGGCATGACAAAGCGCGTAAGGCGTGCGACTCGTAATCTGAGGGTCGCGCCAAACATGCTCGCCCTCCCAGCCGTGGGGGCGTTATAATGTGACGGTCAATTCCACTATTCGTTGGTAAAAGAGTAGCCCAAGAGTTGGCGGTGGGTTGTGATGACTAGCTGCCTTCCCTCTAGTCTTACACTACTAAATTAGGGACGGCTAGCACAGATAGCCCTCGAGTAGCTTACTGCGAATTTCCAAAAACAAACAAACAAACATAACAGCAAGCTACTTTACTTCAATTTTCTCTTGCTGCGAACAGAGTATAAAATAACACTTTATAAAAATGACATAAGAATTTTATTTTTCATCTGTCAGTAATTATTGGGTTTTATAACAAGAAACGTGTATGTGTTCTATTATATTCCTCCAAGAAAGACACTTCAATATCGAAAGTTCCTCCTCACTTATCACAGTATTACAGAGCTATAGAAGCCATTGATACTAAACACAAACCATGTTGCTTTTTTTTGTCAAGGGCTCCACAAAAAAATATAATACGTTGTATGTGTTAAGTGAATCAGTTGTTACCTCTACTAGCCTGATGTCTAAACGCACCTAATAACTGATTTGTGACAAAGTTCGAGAAGTTTCAATTTAACAATAATACTTCTAAATATCAAAACAACTACTCCTTTTTCGTGACCATCACGATGGTCAAGACACTCTTCTATCACTCAGAACTTCTTAATAACATTTAGTAATGTAACTTTCTCGTAAGTATCTCACTGGGCCTCTTAAGTAGCTCTCCACTATTTTTCAAATTTTTAACGGAACATGAAATACTATATACAACATCATTACTTTTATTGTGACAGACATTTGTCAAGCAACTCGGACATAATAGACGTTTTGATACGTTCCTGAATAGAAAAACGAATAGAATTTAAACTTTAGGTGTATTTTACGTTCGTCCTCTCTGTGTCACTATTCAAATGTACTATGTGTCTCTTCGTGAAATAACTTATTTGTAGTTATGTTTCAGTTGAGGAGATTATAAAGAGGATTATCAATATCTCAGCATAAACATGCTCGTCCTTTCAACCTTAGGGGCGTTATAATGTGACGATCAAAAAAGATCGGTGGTAAAAGAGTAGTCCAAAAGTTGGCTAGCTGCCTTCCCTCTAGTCTTACACTGTTAAATTAGGGACGGTTAGCGCAGATAGCTCTCGTGTAGCTTTGCGCGAAATTCAGAACAAACCAAACTCTTCGTGCACGATTTCTATCTTCTAGTTAAATCAGCGTTTCACTTATGTGTAAAATAAAGTTTATGTAATCACATTGAATTAAGTCTATTGCCTTCTGTCCTTAGAAATAAAACATGAAGTAAATCTGATGTTATTCAATTAACTTATTCGTCAAGTTCTATGACGTTTGATTCGTTTAATTTTTTCACCACTTACACTAAAGGAATAAAAACAGTCTGTTGAAAATTCTAATTATCCAATCACCGATCATTCGAAGTTTAATTACACATCGACCTTAATCTCTTGTAGGGAAGATTCAAATGAATAATTGTTTGTGGCAGTACCTGCTAGAATTTTTCTCATAACGATAAAATCTAACTGTTATTTTTTAATAAATCAATCAAAACGTGTTATATAGTCTTCTCAAAATAAACAGAGGAACACAAATAAATTGGGAAGAAAGAAACTGGCGATAACTCACGATTAAAGAAACTAAAATATTAATAATACATCTCGTTAAACATGTGAAGTTCTGATTGGAGCTCAAAGCATATTATATATGCAGGAAATAAATAAAAACTAGACCGGCTTACATATATAAGATTAGTTTTGGTTTAGTTTTTGTGTCTATCCTGTCATTAAGAAATTGTTGTTGAAATTCAACTATCAGCTATTGTACTTACATGAAATCAGTTAAACGTTAGAAGAAGCGAAGCGTTGAACATATAAACAGTTTCTGAGGGGGGATTATACTTTGTTTATAGAGTTAACATTTTCTTAGATAAATACTTCATTCAGCTTCCATAAGTTTATAAGGACTTTTAAAGTACTGAATACTATATATTAAATGAACCAGAATAATTTTGAATCAAGGTATTAAATTGATTGTATGTCAAATAATAAATTTATTACCACATTAACTAAATTTAGTAAGTAATTTGAGGTAACTCTAACCTTTTTAACGTAAAACTTTTAATAACGGGCTCAATTTCTGCTAATTGCCAGAAAGAATGTTCCACCTCTGATTTGTTATCAGATTACTAGAACTCTTCAAGAAGGTCAGCCGGAAGTTTACGGACGTCAGACGATAAAATTTAGGGTTCTATTCTCCGTGGTGGACAAAGTGTTAAAACAAAAAGCAAACAAATAGCTTCCATAACACAATGTAACACAAATTTTGTTCATGGAGAGTATGCGTTACTCTTAATTGCAAATGCCGAAATATGCCTTGTAAGCTTTACACGTTTTAGCAGATGCTATTACAGAATACTTTTTCGCTCTTGTTTTGATAAGTTGGCCACATGCATAGCATAATGTGTCTGGAGAATGCTTGCAGCTTCTTCATGCAATCTCTGAAAAATAAAATAGGTCTATATGTTCACTTAGGCAGCTAGAATTAAACTGAAGTGGTGAGTGGTGAGCACCTGTATATATATTACTATGGAAAGTTCTAGAAAATTCTAAAAGTTTTTTCAAAATTCTTGTAAGCTTTACAACATTTTAGAAAGTTCTTGTAATTTTAAGAAAATTTTCTATCAGCTACTCAACACTGAATCTACCTGGAATCTTCTGGAAAATGGGTAAATTTGAAAATTTCATCACCCAGATCACAAAAGCAAACTTTGAAGAGAAAAATAGGTCTTTTCCATTTACTTTAGGCATAAGCAATTGGGAAAACAACTTTTTTCTGCCCAAGAACGAAAAAAAGTAAA
Source organism: Carcinoscorpius rotundicauda (assembly GCA_011833715.1). Taxonomy (NCBI): domain Eukaryota; kingdom Metazoa; phylum Arthropoda; class Merostomata; order Xiphosura; family Limulidae; genus Carcinoscorpius; species Carcinoscorpius rotundicauda. Next base: position 95,322,255 of record CM022392.1, on the reverse strand, counting down.
AACTTTGTTACATAGTGTTATAGGCTCGGCATGACCAGGTGGGTTACAACGCTGAACTCGTAATCCAAGGGTCGCAGGTTCGAATCCCCGTCGCAACAAACTAGCTCGCTCTTTTAGCATTGGAGCGTTATAATGTGACGGTCAATTCCGCTATTTGTTTATTAAAGAATAGCCCAAGAGTTGGTGGTGGGTGGTGATGACTAGCTGCTAAATTAGGGACGGCTATTGCGGATAGCCCTCGTGTAGCTTTAAGCGTGTAGCTTTTGCACAAGATGACAACTAAACATTCTTTTTTCGGATTGCAAATATTTATTGAAATATATTGAAATCGAGCAGAAGTATGCGACACCTAACTTTATTTATTTATACGTACTTTTTATTCTTAAATACAATAACTTATTTAACACATTTTACTAACACGAAAAGACTGTCACATTGTAAGTTATCGCTATAAAACAACTTATATTTGTTACTAATTCATTCTCAAGTTGTGCAGTTTAAAGTTAGCAAAAAATAACCTTACGATAAGAACTTCATTAAATAGTTTAATGCTTAGATCTTGAACGAACGTGTAAGTAAATAATGACTCATATATGATCTATATTTAAACGGGTTATTAGATTCGAAGTGTTGCAGAATTTTACATCAGGTATCCATTGTTATGTAAATGTTATGTAAACGTTTTGTAAACGACAACGTGTCGTGTTGTGTTTGGATTTCCATATCTATTATTTATATTTCCATGTTTATATTATTGGTTCGAAGTTCAAAACAATAAAATACGTTGTTATTCATTTAAAATAACATTTAGAAATTTCTAGAATTAGGTAGATCAATCATATGCTTATAAATAATTTGTATGGCGGCCTGGTGTCTAGATGACGAGTCTCGTGCAAAAACAGACATGCGCGGATTGCTCTGGAATTCTGTAAAAGTTACGCGATTGTTCGAGAAAACAGTAGGCCTACTAATATAAAAACAGACGGCGACGCGAGTAGAATAGAACAGTTTTTAGTCATTAGTTTTTATTTTTATTCAAGAGATATTGCCTTTGCTCGAGAAGTTTTCAACGTTTGCTGTGTGTTTATTCAACTTGGATTTGTGACTAGAGTTAGATCTACAGAAGCTGTGATTTATTTCGTCATTCTTTACGATTCATTTGAATTACTGGATGTACTGAAAGTCAACACGTGTAGAACTGTTTAGGGGAGACCGGGAAAATTGGAGGGCGATAAGTTTGAGACGCTCATCGGAGGCATCGTGAAAAGAACTTCGTCAAATTTATTAAACTGTGAATTGTTTTTGAACTTCTCCATTCAAACTTCAGAATTTCTTCGTGGGACCAAATTCACAACCTAGACTGGAATTTTGGATTTCTGATCTGAACTTTTGGACTTTCATTCTAGATCATTATATTGGACACAGGCCAGTACCATTTTGTATTGTAATTAATTTTGAAGGTTTAAACTGAATATCTGTCATTGTTATTATATAATTTATGTTATATTTGTTATATATATAATAGTTTATTATAATAAGTTCTACAAGCTGTTATCTGTGTCTTTCTGTTGCGTTCAGTCTACATACATAAAAAACGTAACAGAAAATTGGGGGCCCGTCTGGGATCGATCAAACAATTTAATTCTATTCCAAAATTAGATTTATATTCTATACATATCGACAGCTTGTATATTCAAAATGGCATTCCAACTCGAAGATTTTACAGACAAATTTAATCAGAATCCCTCTTTCGGATTGATCAATGAATTGAAAAAATCTGAATTGCTTGATGTTGGAAAACATTTTAATTTGGAAGTGAAGCAAGCAATGAAGAAAGCAGATATCAAACGAATTGTTGTTGAACATTTGGTCCGCCAAAAAGTTGTACAACAATTGCCTGCCGCTCATTTTGACCCAGATTTTGAATTAAAAAGAATGGAAACGGAAATGAAATTTCGTTTAAAAATTGAAAGCATACGTCTTGAAGCAAAAAAAGAAAACAAACGCCTTGTTCTTGAGGCAGAAAAAGAAACCAAACGTCTTGAAGCAGAAAAAAAATACAAAAACAACGCATTAAAGCTGATAAGGAAATCAGTATGAGAAAGGCACAGACAGAAGAAAAGGTTGTCCAAATGCGGTTGGATAATTTTGATGCTTCCAAACAAATTCGTTTAGTACCTCCATTCAATGAGAAGGCTGTAGATAAATATTTTCAGCAATTTGAAAAATTGGCTCTTAGGCTAAAATGGCCTACCGAATATTGGACAGTATTACTTCAGAGTGTTCTCAAAGGTAAAGCTCAGGAAGTATTTTGCAAACTCACGGCTGAGCAGAGTTATGATTACGAGCACGTCAAAAAATGCATTTTGAATGCTTATGAATTGGTGCCAGAGGCATACAGACAATAATATCGTGGTTACAAAAATTTTGACAGCCAAACTTATGTCGAATTTGCTCATGAAAAAGAAACTCTGTTCGACAGGTGGTGTGATTCCAAAGAAATCAAAGATGATTACACAAAACTCAGAGAACTCATGTTAGTTGAAGAGTTTAAAAGATGTATTCCCGTAGAGCTCAAAACTTACATTGATGAACAAAAAGCTTCCAAAATTCATACAAAAGCCAAACAAATTACACAGCAAAGAAACCCAATGACTCATTCAAGCACTATGCAACTGTCGACAAAGACAGAAAAGAGCAAACTTCTGATTCTCAAACAAAGACTTCATCTTATTCTCAAAGCTCATCATCTACCAAAAACGTGTCATTATCATCCAAAACATGTTCTTATTGTAAGAAACCTGGCCATGTGATTTCTGAGTGCAATAAGATCGAAAACAAGCCATCACCCCATAGTTTCATTTCACCCTCGTTGAATACATCATTGGTTCCCAATGTCATTTAAACTAAATATCTGTCATTGTTATCATATAATTTATGTTATATTTGTTATATATATATAATAGTTTATCATAATAAATTATGCAAGCTGTTATCTGTGTCTTTTTGTTGTGTTCAGTCTACATACATAAAAAACGTAACAGCGATTTAAAATTATATAAATTATATTTACTAACCTTGATATAGAATGCATCAAAAATATTTTTATTTCAGCGGTTGCATTTAATGCTTGTTATTTTTGTTTGCTAGTAAACTGTTATTAACATCTAATTCGTTGAGCCAGCTTGTGAAACGAAGAAGCCGACATTGGGTTTGGAAGTAACGACCATAAAATAGCGAATTGTTTGTAAAGTTGCACTAAAATTGAATTATAACTGACGCAGGTGCAATTTATATGTAAGACGTTCAGTCATGTGACTCGGTGACTCCTAATGCACGCTTAATGGGGTTGGAAAATGAATTACAACCTGATTCTTTATTCAGTTTATATGCTTAACAAGATCGGGTTTTAACCCATGAGATAATACAATTTAAATCCATTGCAATATTATGCAATGAAGTGACAAACTATGAACACCTTTTTATAAACCCAGACATAAACACTTTCAATTAAAGATGTTTGAAATGGATATCTTAACCCTGAGATCTTCAATCCTTATTAATAAAATATGTAATTGTTTCATAATTCAAAATTTTTTGATACATTTGAATATAAAATGTCTTATTGTAACATTTTTCATTAGTGTGTGTTTTGTTATAGCAAAGCCGAATCGGGCTATCTGCTGAGTCCACCGAAGAAAATCTAACCGCTGATTTTAGCGTTGCATATCCGTACACTTACCGCTATACCAGCAGATATTTTCATTGGTAAATAAGTAAGTTGTGAAATACGTTTGTTTGATGTTTGCAACATTATTACAAATTTATTAATGCAGAAGCTACTACAACAAAACTCGGGTTATTTTTGTTGTGTTAGATATAAGCATGTTTTACAAAGAGTTCCCCGCTGCGACAGCAATAATTCTACAGATTTACAACTTTAAAATCAGGGGTTTGATATCACTTCGGTGGACTCAGCAAAAAGCCCAATGTGATTTTATTATAACAAAACACACACACACACACAAACGCACACGCTTTACAAAGTAAAATAAAAACAAATTTGTTTAATGGTAGCTTTCTGCATTAATAAATGAGCTATTTAGTTATATGGCAGAATGTATTCACCGACAGTAGCCAATCTGGGCAAGAGGAACCACTCTATTGTTTATTCCCGCGCGTATACAACCGACTTCCTCTGCGTTATATGAATATCTAATTAGAAACCTATAATTGATGTAAATAAACTGGGCAGATTGTCACATTGATTCAAATGTAACGCAACATTTAATAAATCTCCTTTGTTTCGTTAGAATAGTTAAAACAATTACCAGGAACAATTAATTCAATTATAAGGAAAAATTAATTCCTTAACAGAAACTGTGTTGAAGAGCACATAACCGGGCATTATTATATCATCCTTTTATCGCTGTTGCGCGATTTGTAGTTTATACTAGAATGGCATTCAGAGAAATATACTTTATTAAACATGAACATTTTCTGTCATTATAGCTTACAAACATAAGTGTTTAGGTTTATTTAGTGTATAATGCTTGAATCCCCATTGCACCAAACATGTTCGCTCTTTTAGCCGTTAAGGCGTTATAATGTAACGGTCAATCCAACTATTCGTTGGAAAAAGAGCAGCTCAAGCGTTAGTGGTGGGTGGTGATAACTAGCTGCCTTCCCTCTAGCCTTACACTGCTAACCAGAAGTGTAAAATATACATCTAGGATGTATCTAGGAGGAATGAACTATTGCAACAGTGGACACTCGTAAACAAGAGGTTTATAATTTATTACACATTAAGGAAATAAAATGTAATTACTTTATAACTGCATGATATAATTTCTGCATTTCACATTCATCTAAATAGTAACAATATTTTAACTGTGTCTTAATATATTTTCGGTATCATATTTCCAAATGAGGAAAATATACATTGTATTTATGTAAACTGTGTAAGAGGTTCTATAGGCATATGTGAAAAACACGTACATAAATACACTGAGGATTAACAACACTAGAAATCGGGCTTTGATACCAGTGGTCCGCAGAGGACGGACAGCTCATTTTGTAGTTTTGAGATTAAATTCAAACCAAGCCTGAGTATCCTCAAACCATGAATCTAAAAGAAAAAAAAAAGATTTATGTTTAATTACTTTAAGACAAGCAGTTTCTTTATTACATACTCACAAATTAAGTAATATAAAATTAGTTTCAATAACACAAAGACAAAAATATCTCGAAATAATTCTAGTTTTGAAGATTATTCATAATAAAGTATACTAATTTATAGGATGCATGATTTTCTCAAGTTACTCAAAATTATTTGATTTAGTTCATACTAATGTACCGTTGAGACATATTTGGAAGTTTAGAATAGAATACTCGAACTAATACAAATCTAAGACACTGTGATTCAGACTGTATTCAATGTGAGAACTCTAAAATAGTTTCACTACATATTGTAAAAGAAGATCATGGACACTAAGTACTTGATTACAATGAAACATACTTACTCCTAAACCCATAAAGAGAAGAGTCACGTCTATTAACTCAATTCAGAGTAAAACTTTGTTGTTTTTTTTCACTTTACTAAGTGTAACTACTCGCTGGTATATTTGCTTATGAAGCTACCCGTAGCATGTTCACGATCATTAACAGGAAATTTAATGACAGTATGTATTTTTCTTAAAGAGACCTTTTGTCTACTTACTGAACAAAAGGTTTCATGTACGCTCACTTCAGAAGGTTTTTTTCATTCATTCTGAATTAACTCGGAATTTCAGACCCACTCTCTTTTCTAATATGTTATCTATTCTAAGTTGACAAGGTTCTCTGACACCCACTCTCTTTTCTAGGATGTGATCTATTCTAAGTTAACAAGGTTCTCTGACACCCACTCTCTTTTCTAGGATGTGATCTATTCTAAGTTAACAAGGTTCTCTGACACCCACTCTCTTTTATAGGATGTTATCTATTCTAAGTTAACAAGGTTTTCTGACACCCACTCTCTTTTCTGGAATGTTATCTATTCTAAGTTAACAAGGTTCTCTGCGTGTTTTATTCGGCTTAGTTACTTCACATTTACTCACTCGGTTTATTTGTTCGTTGTAAATTCTGAGCCAAGGTACATGAGAGCTATCTGCGCTAGCCTTCCTTAATTTAACAGTGAAAGACTAAAGGGAAAACAGCTAGTCATTACCACCAACTCTTTAGCTTCTTTTTTAGAACAAACAATGGTATTTACCGTCACATTATAACGTTCTCATGTCTAAAAAGGCGAACACGTTTGGTGGGCCGGTTATTCGAATCCACAACCCGCAGATTGCAAGTCCAGTGCCCTAATCACTTGATTATGCCGGGCTCTCAGTTAATTATAGGTCTTATTTCTCGTTATTTACTTACTTTATAAACATCTAAGTCTACTAAGTTAAGTAAAAGTCGTAAGTCTGCTCACTTTTTAGTAATTTTGATCCAGAGATTTAATCAAAGGTTCCATGTCCACTTATTTCCATAAGAAATTTTTATTTACAAAGTTAAATATCGGTTTCGTGAACATTACTTTCGCTAGGATTTTCATTTCTATTAATTAGGGCTTTAATTCACCTCACTTTACTTAAGTATCATGCCTATTGAATTAATTATAACGGTTTCACCGTCTTCTCAGTTAACTGGGCTCGTTACGTCATGCTTACTCAATTCTGTACTAATTTTAATTTAATAGATAATTTACAATTAAGTTTAATAAAGCTTTTGGATGCGCAAATTTAACAAGATAACATAGTATTTCATATCTTTTTATTTAATTAGAGGTTAATCTACTCAATACAAAGTAAATTTATTCGAAACATTATTTCTAATCTACAAATTTTATGTACGTGATACTGTCTTAAAACCTGTCATGAAAGCTCTTCTGTGCAGGTTGTACAAATTAATCAAAGAATAATCATGGTTTGTAGCCTTAAAATTGCCACAAGTTAAAAGTAATTCTTATAAACTAAAGTCAGTCATCAATCTCAGAGACCCAGCATGGCCAAGGGTGTTAAGGCGATCAACTCGTAATCTGAGGGTCGCGGGTTCGCATCCCCCGTCGCGCCAAACATGCTCGCCCTTTCAGCCGTGGGGGCGTTATAATGTGACGGTCAATCACACTATTCTTTGGTAAAAGAGTAGCCCAAGAGATGGCGGTAGGTGGTAATGACCAGCTGCCTTCCCTCTAGTCTTACACTGCTAAATTAGGGACGGCTAGCACAGATAGCCCTGGAGTAGCTTTGTGCGAAATTCCAAAACAAACAAACCAATCTCAGATCATTCTTGTGAAAATGAGGTATTTGATGGTCAGCCAAAAAAAACTGAAATGTAAATAACTTGTTATTCAGTCTCTGCTCTGGCGATATTTACAAATTCACTTGTTAGCTTTTAAGTAAATTAAAGAGTTTAAAGTTATAGAAGTTGTTCATAAAACATAAAGAGTTCTAAATGAAAGCATCTAGACATTTCATTGATGTGGAGAGCTATATAATGAACGGAAGCCAATCACAACATGTTACGATTTGGTGATACTGGTTACCGCGATCGTGGAGTACTTAGTCTCAAATTAAATTAAGAGTTGAATGGTATATTAACTGAAAAAGAAACGACTGAGTGAAAGATTTGGCTTGTTTGGAAGTTTGCATAAAGCCACACGAGGGCTATCTATGCTAGCCATCCCTAATTTAGCAACGTAAGACTAGAGTGAAGGCAAATAGTTATCACCAACGACTGCCAACCTTTGGGCTACTCTTTTACTAACGAATTGTGGAATGGGAGGTCAAGCGCTTTAACCGCCTGGTCATGTCAGGGTAATTCTAAGCTCTGCCCATCACTGGTATCAAAACCCGTTTCTTCCGTCCACAGACATACCGCTGCGCAACTGGGCGGCTTTAAAATAAGCAAATCGTATGGTAACTATAATAAAGGGAACTAGCTTTTGGTTAAGTTTCAAAGATAGTTTCCCTTTTAAAGCTGGGATCGTGTGTTATGTTATAGCAAAGTCACATCGGGCTATTTGCTTTGTTCATCGAGGAAAATCGAACATCTAATTATGTTGTTGTAAATCCATAGAATTACCCCTATCACATTGGGTGACATTTAATATTTATTTGAATTTAAGCATATAGCTATAGAATGGGTTTTCTGTTTTGTGCTCGCTACGGATATCGAAACTCGATCTCTAGGGTTATAAGTCCAAAGACATTCCGCTATGCCACTGTGTGTGTGTGTGTGTGTGGGAAATGAAAGGAGTAGCCCGTCAGTTCAACGAACTTCACTCCTGTTAAGTATATACGGAAAGAACTTGAGAAATACATAATTTTCAGTCAGGTACTTCAAACACTAAAAAAAACTACCCTAAAAACAATTATTTTAGATAAATGGTGAATTTTAGGAAATAACATTGGTGTCAGATTATCCTTGCTGTTCGCGGTAACTAATCATTAGCGTTTCAGGTCATCGGAATTACATAAACTATGAGCTGAGCGATCATTGAAATTATTTTATGGTAATAGTTTGGATTTTGGAAAGCTGAAACATTCTAGAGCATCTGCCCATGGCTTTATTCATATACCGATGCGCGTTGTTATTTTCTGCATAACGTGTTTTCTAAACAATTGTTTGTTTGTCGTTAAGCACCAAGTTAAACAATGGGCTATCTGTGACGTGCTCAACAAATACATTGAAACCACATTTTTAGCTTTATAAGCTCTCAAACGTATTACTGAAGCAATGGTTTTTTTTCCTTAAACAACCCTCTTTTCTTCGTTAAGCATGCGAATACCATGTTTATTTGTAAGTGCGCTTTAAATTACCTTTATTTATCTGTATTTATATATAATAACATAAATACCATCCTGCAGACGCCCCCTTCAGTGGCTCAGCAGTATGTCTGCGGACTTACAACGTTTCGGTACCCGTGATGGGCAGAGCACAGATAGCCCATTGTGTACCTTTGTGCTTATTTCAAAAACAGCAACAACAACATCCTGCAGGCGACTATTTGCCCTAGTAATCACTCACCGTAGTTCTTTATATATCTATAAAAAATATCTTTCTACGAAATATTGCTCAGGAAAAGTTATTGATTCATATGTAACTCATATGTATCAAAATAATTCGAGGGACAAAGTGCAAAATTTTAATGATATCAGGTGTAATATTTTATATAATTAAAGTAATACCATTTATTGAAAAATTATTTTTTTAATATAACGTTCAAAAATTTGCGCGAAATTCAAAAAACAAAAAAATCTGAACAAACCAGTCACCATGAGGGCTTTATGCAGCCCTTTGAATAAAGTGCGGGGTGTATTTAGCTGCACTATTTCTGGAAACATAAACTAACAGCTCCGTAGCCCTACACACCAGCCCACATTGGAAGAGCTAATTAAATAGAGTGTATTTAATTAATAAACGCTGGTATTATAGCTTGCAATATATGACAATCAAGATCTGAGATAGTGATAGTATATTCGTTTAATAGCAATTATAACGAGAGGAATCTATTTTAAACTACTACACTTTAACTGAAAAAGTTATTGCATGATTTCATTTAAAAATTTTAAAGGCATATGTTCAAGCTTCTAATTATTTAAATTTTCGAACAACTTTATACGTGTTTTTAATTTTTTTGCTTAATAGATTGTTTTCCTGTTGCATGTTAGAAAAACTGTAAATTATATGTCAGTCCTTAACAGTAAATTAAAATGCATTTTTATTGCTCGAAAGTTTTAATAATTGGTTTAATTGAGTAGAAAAAAAACTAACAAAAGCTACATTATGTACATGTATTATCATCATCCACGTAATTAAAAAAAAATAGATTGACTTCAATGGCTCCTTTAGATCCGTTGTCGAGATACAACTACGAAATTTCAAACATATTTTTTTGCCAAAGGAAGCCGTAGAATAAATGTGTTGAATGTCAATACTATACGCTATAAACAGTTAACTTAATGGTATTAAGGTGAACGTGACATTCATCATAAAGGTTATATATATCAGTTTCAGTACTGTTGTATCTTATACATGCATGTTCATACGTTTATTCCAATATAGTGTTCAGACAATTTTTATAATAATTTATGGTGGAAATCTGTGTCTGCGTTTTCATTCCAGAATATCTGTAAAAACCGATCTATCTAGCGAGGAAAAAGTATAGACTGGTAAAATAAGAGATTGCTAAGACATTTTGCTATCAAGTCACGTTAAAACCGGCTTTTAAAAATTGTTGGCTTATTTTTCGTGTGATAAATCTGATAAAATGCTAATGAAATCCAAAACAGAATAATCATTTTGTTTTTATTTTGTCGTTACAGTGTAATTATGTTATTAAAACAGGAAGTCAGAGTTTCCAGTACGCATGTTTCTAATTTCTGGAACCATTCAAGTCGAGCTATAAAAGAATTACAATTTTCAAGGACATAGAAAATATTACTAGTTTAAAGACTCCCTAATGAAAAAGGTTTTAGTGAAAATACATTTACTCAAGAACGACTACGTCTATGAGTTGCTAATTTTCCACAATGAGGCAAAATAATGAAATTGGTTGCTATGGTTATGGAGATTTCTTTTCAAAATACATTCTAAACTCTTAATTGCTAAAACCTATGTTAATATCATAAACTAATGGTCATACCAAAATTCATCTTGAAAAGTTGTTAAAATATTGTTGTTCTAATAAGTAACCTAGCAGAGAAAAAGAATTAATTTTGTGTGCAAATACGTGTGTAATACACGTGTTCTTAACCTATGTTTCTCACGTTAAAGAAACACGTACATTATGTAACATATTTGTTTTTCAATAAAAATGTAATGGACAATTATATTTCTGAAAATTATGAAATGTTAAGATTGTAGCTTCATTAAAAACATTACTACTTTCACCAGCATTCCAAAACAGTGTATGTTTGCACTGTTTCTTACAGGTTAGTTCGAAAAAAATAAACTTGCATATTCATCGGAGAAACGTACAGTATATGCAAAGCCTGTTTCCGTTCTCATTTACAGTGTCGAACACCTTTCTGTAAATTTTAATCAGCACAAAATAAAAACAAAAGTTTAATGTTAAAATTACCACAAGATGGTGGTATATTCCTTAGTTTGACAGAACATATGATTACAACATAAACTTTCGTACAGTTCAGAAATCCACTTTATGATACGTAAGTAAATATCTTTGGCTTAGATCTGTTTTATCCAGAAAACAAAAACGTAACTATTGCACCTAATGAAAATTGTGGCGAAAAGTTAAAAAAGAAATTGGTGCAGGATCCGAAACATGAAAAAGTCTTAAAATCTTTATATCACAAAATAACCCACTTTACTCTAATACTGTAAGATTATCTCTGTATTGACATATTCAATGTTTAAACAGTGTACTTTTCTAAATATACATTAAACCTATTTTGATAACAGCAACCTAAATATTGGAGTATATATTTATTGTACTTCTTTATCGAAAAGGCCCAGCGTGGCTAGGTGGTTAAGGCACTCGACTCGTAATCCGAGGGTCTCAGGTTCGAATTCCCGTCACACAAAACATGCTCGCCCTGTCAGCTGTGGTGGCGTTATGATGTGACGGTCAATTCCACTATTCGTTGGCAAAAACGTTGCCCAAGAAATGGCGGTGGGTGGCGACGACTTCCCTCTAGTGTTACACTGCTAAATTAAGGACGATTAGCAAATATAGCCCTCGTGTAGCTTTGTGGGAAATTCAAAACAAACCGAACCTTATTAAAACCTTTCAGCTTGCCGCTTTGCAAGTCTAGGGATGGTATAGCATGAAAATATGTTTTTTTTAAATGTTGTATTGTACACAGAAGAAAAAACATTGTGTCATTTACTCGTGCTATATTATTGTAAGATTTTATAATAAACATAATAAACACAAATTTTAATTCATATGTTCCAAATAAATATTATTCACCAATCATTCAGTCTTATTTCTGAAGTGTTTACTTTCACGTGTCAGCGTCCACTGCAATTTATCATCCTGTAAGTTTCGGGCATCATTATCTACACGAAATTATTGGATAAGTACTGACTCTTGCAGCTAATTTTTTATATCTTCTCAGTTCGATTGCTTTCGCGACAAGCGCAGTTTTACTTCCGCTGAATAATTGCAATTTTCAATGGCAACTTATCTTTCTTGCCAGTGTTTGACAGCCGACACTACATCAGAAGCAACTAAAAGTCTAGTGTTCATGGGAGTGTTTCTCTAACACCTTGCACGCCTCGTTTAGACCCTGAAGAAGCGTGAAACGTCTGGATCTGATAAGGTAATAACAGAGGGAAAAGGAAGTTTGGCCCGCTCGGTTTATCTTCTTATTGTTCTTATTAGAAGAATTTGGTTAAATACAGAACTGTTGCTTAATAGTAACTACTGATATTGTTCTTATTGGAAGGATTTGATAAAATACATTACAGAACTATTGCTTAATAGTAACTACTACTGATATTGTTCTTATTGGAAGAATTTGGTAAAATACAGAACTGTTGCTTGATAGTAACTACTGATATTGTTCTTATTTGAAGAATTTGGTAAAATACAGAACTGTTGCTTAATGGTAACTACTGATGTTGTTCTAATTGAAAGAATTTGGTAAAATACAGAATTGTTGCTTAATATTAACTTCTAATATTGTTCTTATTGGAAGGATTTGGTAAAATAAAGAACTGTTACTTAATAGAAAGTACTGTAATGATTTTGTTATGTGAATAAGAATTTATATTTTATAACTTTTTATCCATGTTTCTAACAAACATCTTAGAGTCAAGTAAACAGCTTCAAAGTGTTAAAACACCTTGAAACATGCTGGAAAAATATATTTTTGACATATATAGTTCATAAACTGTCAAAATGATGGCCTACGATTTAAATCTCTTTGCCACCAATAAAGCACTCCTTGTATTTGGATCTTGAGTTCTTTATAAGATGCTTAAATCCTTTACTTTGTTGAAGAGGGTACAGAAGATTCTGTTGACTAATCTTCCCGCTAGTCTACCTGTTCGAAATGAGGGACCTCTAGCGCAGATAAACATTGTTTAGCTATGTATGAATATTTGAAAGTATAGTAGCATATGAAGTTAAAGTGTTACATTTCAACTCATCCTAACTACATGCTTTCTTGTCTATACACATTAAAGGTGATTCAGAAGTCCACTGACTGGCAAACACTTCGGAAATAGAAAGGTATCGAAAAATAACTTTTACTGACGGGTAACGTCATGTCCTTTGGAAATATAATGTACACCATACACCCAAAATATAACGGGAATGATATAGGCAATAATTAATGAAATTTTTGACCGAAAAGTATACCAAAATCTCTTCTGAAGAATATCAGCAGTCATACGTAAAAATACAACCTTTCCATGCGTATGGAATTGTGACTGTAGCAAATATAAATTTGCGTTTGAAACGCTTGTGCAGAATTTTGCATAACTTAACATGTTCCTTGTGTATGAAGGCTGTAAGTAGAATATCTGGGTTACTGTCAGATTGTGTGCCAAACGGCTCCCAGGTGAAAATCGTTCTGCATACGAGAAGATATAAAATTAGTAAAACATCGGTAGCGTACTTATTTGTGAATGAGTACCAAGCATACAGACCTAGAGCAGAAACCACTACTGAAAATGACAACACCATATTGACATTTAACGTATACATGCATACATATATATATACAGGAATTCGAACACAGCTGTTGACTACTATTGCTGTGTGATACTGTAGAGATGGTTATTTTATTACCGTTCTTACCTATAACTGTTGTTTTCTTGTAGCAGTTGGGAAATAGTTGGCTTGAAACTTTCGCCTGCTGTTGCCTATACCTCGCCAACTGACATTTTTTATGTATGATACACATTAATGAATATTTTGAAAGTCACGTTCTTGAAGTTAATTTTGAAATGAGTGGGATCATGACATTTAAAATGTTTTCCTATTCATCTTTAATTATAAATTATTTGCTTATCAACGAGTTTATGAATTATCTGGTACATTATGGCCAAAATTTAAGTTCCTTTCGAGACAAATTTGTACGGATACCTAAAACATAAACTTACTAAATTATAACATAATTGTTTGGTTTGTTTTGAATTTCGTGCAAAGCTACAAGAGGGCTTTCTGCACTAGCCGTGCCTAATTTAGTAGTGTAAGACTAGAGGGAAGGTAACTAGTCATCACCACTCCCCGCCAACTTTTGGGCTACTCTTTAACTTACTAATAGTGAAATTGACTGTCACATTATAACGCCCCCATGGATGAAAGAGCGAGCATGTTTGGTGTGACGAGAATTTGAATCCGCAACACTTGGATTACGATCAAAGATTCAAAGTCTAATTACGCTATTCACTAGACTATACCTAACCCCAGATCAAATAGTAAGTATATCATATTTAATTTAATATAAACTAGTGAGATGCTATGGTGATTGAAGTTTATTATAAAAAAATACAAAAAGCAACATGTATTCTAGCGTCAAGAGTCATTTTATGGAGGATATACTTAAAAGTCGATAAAATGGGGAAATATGTTTTAGCATCCGTAAGATCCGGAAACCTACTATACTAGTGGTATCTCTGCAAACTTTTAACGCTAGAATCCGGGTTTCAACTACCGTGGTAGGCAAAGCACAGATAGGCTATTGTGTAGTTTTGTGCTTAACTTCCAGTGGCTCAGCGATATCTCTATGGTCTTATATCGTATAAAATAGTGTTTTAATACCCGTGGTTGGCACAACATAGGTACCCCATTGTGTAATTTAAGATAATTTTGGAGATTAACTGGTTCTGTTCTTTTACCTTTACTGTCCCCATTTAAAATGGTTTTTTGAGTTCAGTTTGTTTAGGACCGTTAAATACTGCTTAACACTGTAGGCGTACTTCCTGTCTTCCTTTCAAGTTCTACTACTCCTTTGGCAAACTGATCCTTGTCGATTTTCAGTTTGTTAATGTGTAGAGAACATAAAAGGTGGAAAATTGTGCAGATGTTTTATAAATTGTTTTTCCTTTTGCATAGAAACTGACAAGATATTTTTAGTATAATCTGATATAGAAACAAACACTTTATGGAGTACAATTCTGTCACATTGTCATCATTTCACAAACGATCTGCTTCTCATGATACTGAAAGTGATACAACTGCAATAGTTTAAGTCGTATTGCATATGTGAGTGTGCGTGTATTTCACATACTCAGGTTTTGCTTATTAAAAAAAATTGCCAATTTGTGTCCGATTGCTCTCCGAAACATTAATTATGAATATAAGGTTCATCCTTTTTTATATGTGACATTGCACAAGGGTGTAACCGTACATCCACCTTGGTAAACATGAATATAATCAACCACTAAATGTATCATGTAGTTTTGTTCTTTATTAATGTCAGGTGGTTTAACTAATTGTAATAATGTATTGGGTTTTACATTCCATTACAAAAGCTGCGAGAACAACCCCACTGTTAGGAACTTTGTTGAGGGATTTCACCTAAGGGTGAAACAGAAATACGGGTTGGTCACTACTTATGAAGTAGCCATTATAAGCGTTGTTATTCTCTACTTCTAACTGTTATAATCAAGACACACGCTTGTGTGTCGTGTGGTCAAAACAATCTGCTGTATACACTGTGTTATAAAGAAACAGGAATGATAAAAATATAACTCAGGACGGCTAGTATTGGTATTAACACTTACTAATAAAGCAGAGAACAACGTTTCGACCTTCTTAAGTCATCTTCAAATTGACAAAGATGACCTGAGAAGGTCGAAGCTCAAATTGTAGTAGCTCAAACTAACACATATTTTCGATGGATTTGCGCTAACGCACACTTACCTTATGTACCAAATTTCAAGACAATACAGTTAGAAACACATTCTTGTTGTTTCTTTGCACCAAAAGTAGAAAAAATTTATTTTGTAATAAAACATACTTTACTTCCATGGATGACTTTGTTTTCATTTTTCAAATTTGCTACATTGGTAGATATTTACAGTCTACAATCAAGAGTCAGATTTGGTTTAAATATGAGGTTTATTTGTTTAATTTTTAATTTCGCACACAACTACACGAGGGTTATCTTGTTTGTTTGTTTTGTTTTTTTAATTTCGCACAAAGCTACTCGAGGGCTATCTGTGCTAGCCGTCCCTAATTTAGCAGTGGAAGACTAGAGGGAAGGCAGCTAGTCATCACTACCTACCACCAACTCTTGGGCTTCTTTTCTACCAACGAATAGTGGGATTGACCGTCACATTATAACGCCTCTACAGCTGAAATGGCGAGCATGTTTGGCGCGACGGGGATGCGAACCCGCGATCCTCAGATTACGAGTCGCACGCCTTAACACGCCTGGCCAGGCCAGGCCGAGGGCTATCTCGTAGACCCTAATTTAACAGTGAAAGATTAAAGGGAAAACACTTAGTCATCACTTTCTACAGTCACCTCTTGGATTACTTTTTTACCAACAAATAACAGGATTAACCGTAAAATTTTAACGTCCCCATAGTTGCAGGGGCGGACGTGTTTTGTGGAACATGCATTCGAATTCATGATCCTCAGATTGGGAGTCGAGTACCTCTAACAACCTGACCACGCCAGTCCTTAAATATAAGCCACGTGTGTAAAGTAATTCAACAAAACTCGCTCAGCTTCAACTTTTTATTATATTTTTGTGCATGCCTTCGCAAAACGTCTCATGAGCAATCGGATGTTTATAGTTATTCACATTAAAGGCGTATGATTTTAGAACTGCAAAACTATAGGGTGAAAGTGCATACAGATACATGAGTATCGGTTACATCAAGAAAACTAGATCAGCAGTTTAAATTTATTCTCAAAGCGGCTGGTATTGGTATTAACACTTTAATTAAAATAAAATGTCCCTATGACATGTGTGGTATTTGAAATGTTGAAAGAGAAAATACCGAGCAAAATTATATCTAATACATAAAAGTTACAAAGCATGAAAAGATAAATAGATAGAAATTAAAATTTATACAAGATAGCAATTCAAATTTACAGAAAAATGGGAAAATAAAAACCAACGGGAAAGAAACGCGTGCATTTTAACCAGGTGGTTGTCAGTTTTCCAGATTATAGGTTAACTCCAGGTGGTTGTAAGTTTCCCAGATTGTAACTTAATCTCCTTTCCAGTCGTTTTCTTTTGTGAATGTTTCTTGGAGCACGAATAAGTCCAAGAATCGAAAAATCCCTGTCGCACCAAACATGCTCACCCTTTCAGCCGTGAGGGCGTTATAATGTGACGGTCAATCCCACTATTTGCTGGTAAAAGAGTAGCCCAAGAGTTGGCGGTAGGTAGTGATGACTAGCTGCCTTCCCTCGAGTCTAACACTGCTAAATTAGGGACGGGTAGTGCAGATAGCCTTCGTACAGCTTTGTTCGAAATTCAAAAATAAACAAACAAACAATCGACTGAACAGGATATTTTTCAAGTAATCTAGATTTCATTGATTTATATTTGCACAAGTAAAGGTTATATCTTTCTTGAAACAAACGTTTGAAGGTCTACGGAAACAACCCTAAAAGTTGACGGTGATTGATGTTGCCTAGTTTTCTTTTCTCTGTTCTATAATTAGAGGTGTTTGTGCAGATATCCTCTGTATAGCTTTAAGAGATTATCCGATAAAACCAAGAACAAGCTGAAAATATATCTGTGATGTTGGTCATTTACATAAGTATGTCAGAGGAAGAGCAACTTACCCAACAGGATACATTTGTCGTAAAGCGACTTGCATATGTTTTCGCAATCCATTTGCCTAAGAAACGGTATCCATTTGTGAGTCAAATGCAAAATTATTTGGCAACTAAATGACAACTCGTATATGTCAGCAAACTGCGTAGCTTAGACCCTGTATATGTGATATTAGTCTGTTGTACGCGACAGATAAATGTAGCGAAATGCATATGTTTGGAACAATGAGACTTCGTCTGCTGAAAAATTGGTTTGATTTGTTTTAAATTTGGGCCTGGCATGGCCGAGCGCGTAAGGCGTGTGACTCGTAATCCGAGGGTCGCGGGTTCGCGCTAAACATGCTCGCTCTCCCAGCCGTGGGGGTGTATAATGTGACGGTCAATCCCACTATTCGTTGGCAAAAGAGTAGCCCAAGAGTTGGCGGTGGGTGGTGATGACTAGCTGCCTTCCCTCTAGTCTTACACTGCTAAATTAGGGACGGCTAGCACAGATAGCCATCGAGTAGCTTTGTGCGAAATTCCAAAAAACAAACAAACCAAAAACAAATGTTTTGAATTTAGAGCAAAGCTACAAGAGGGCTAGCTAGCCGTCCCTAACTTAACAGTGTAAGACTAGATGGAAGACACCTAGTCATCACCACTCACCAACTGTTGGGCTGCTTTTTTAACCAACAAATAGTGGGATTGACCGTCAAATTATAACGCCCCGACGGTTGAAAGGGCGAGCATCTTTAATGCAAAGGGAATTCGAACCCTCGGATTTCGAGTCTGGTGCTTTAATCACTTGGCCATGCCGAGCCTCACTGAAAAATCAGAAAACTTACCCATTTTAACAAACTGACGAGGTCATCCATACAATTATAATATATGCTTGGAAGAGCATTCGGGAGAAAATTTTGTAAAAACGACCTGGAACAAACTCATAAACATTTGGAAAACCAGATTTTGTTTATGTTGTAGAAACTTAGCTAAAGATGCAATAATATAATTTGAGGAAAGCGAGTTTATGCTAATATACCAACGTTGGTACGATTTAATAAACTTGAAAATTAGGCCATGCCTCTGATATATCAGTTTTAGTAGCTGTATCTGAGAAAGAGTGATCTAAGTAGCTAGAACAAATACTATGTGTTTGTTTAACTGGTAGGTTTGGAAGTAATATTTACCTGTAATACTGTATTCTAATGACGAATAAGTGTCAGAATAACTGAAAAAATAAAAGGTGCCAAGTAAAGTAACCTAGAGAAAGCTGAAGAGAGCGGTTGAGCCTGTGGGTTAACCAACTAAATCGTCTAAATGAGAGAAACACATAACAACTGGAACATTGAAAAGCAGAAACATCAGATTAAGCCTGTGGTGGAGAAAACAAACCATATCCAACTATAAAATAAGCAATAACTATTTGCTATAGCAACACGAGAAAGGTCGGTTTACCAATAATTCAATTGTAGAAATCAGTTCTCTTTGTAGCTTAGTAAAATTAGGATCTATCATACATGCCCACCTGTAACAGGAAGGCTTATTATGCAATCGCCTAAGATAAGAGAATCAATAAAAGTTTCATGCCAATTGTGAAATCAACTACAAAGGATTGGGTACATTATTTTAAAATATTTTAAATATGTAAATCAGAAAGTCACGTAGCGACACAACTATTATTTAGTTGCGGTGGAACAAACTGTATCAGAACTACATTTTGACATTGCATGATGAAAGTTTTTGGGAATGCCTTTTTTAAGGCAAGATATTTATACACATAAAATGTAAAGCTATGTTCAAATTAAATATTTATAACAAACAAGATAGAACATCTCTTTTAATAGTATTAAAAACGTAAATTGATAAATTTAGGGACCCAGGAACATTCAGAAAGATACCTCCAAAAATTCGTACCACGAGCGTGGTGAACAACATGTGCGCTTAGTGACAGATGAGAATCCACAAACACAGTGTTAGTGAGAAAGATATCCACACAAGCTACACAAAGATATTCAAAATAATCAAACGTATTGACGTTAAAAGTGATGCAAGTCACGTATATGCAAGTTGCTTCAACATATCCATTGAAGAATCTCAAGTAGGCGAAGAATTAAACGGGCATACATGTTATTTTGGATGAAAACATTAAGGTCAAGTCTGCTATGAAACGACATCATGAGACCCCGAAGTTATTTTAATGTTAAGTATTTTTTTTTTTTATTTCGCGTTCTCCTAAAATGCTTTGCGTGTGTTTATAGTAAAGCCACAGCAGGTTACCTGCTGAGTCCATCGAGGGAAATCGAATCCCTGAATTTAGGAACAAGATGCTTTAACCTAGTTAAAAGCCTCGTTCATAACCGCAAACACTTTGAAATGATCAACTTAAATATAAAACAATCTTCAGCTTAGTTTATAAAACTAGACCTTAAAAACGTTCTTTCAAACTTGTAGCTAAAACTAAAAAGAAGAAGACTAGCACACATTGAGTTCTAAATTTTAATTGTTCATTTTATATGAGATGTAAGCTGTAATACAGTAGCCTGGGAAACCGGTGGAGGAAGCTGAAGAGCTATGACCTCAGAAACAACGGTTGCTTCCAAGCGGATGATCTTTATGAGGAAAGCGATGCTGATCTCTTTATAAACTGTGGTAAAATGTCAAGAACAAACATGTTTAGAATACTTAAAATATCATGGAACACACGAATGAGTAATAAAGGCCGAAATAAAGCGAATGTGGCGGAAAATTGTAATACGGGAACAAGAGAGTTTTGCAGGACATATCACGAGAAAAAAGAGATTGAAAACATCATTATGACTGGAAGAATATCAGGACAAAAGGAAGACAAAGACAGATGCTACTATCAACAGTTACCAAGGAACTATTATTAGCACTATAGAAATTGTAAGAGCAACGGAAAAGAGAAATCAGTGAAAGACCGTTCTCACCAAGCCTCTAGATGGTCATGGTACATAGAGTGGGCGAGAGGAATAATGACTAAATAAATTCACTTGTAAATCAACAGTGTGTCTTTTGAAATGTGTGGCAATTTGGTGAACTTATTTAGAAAACAACACTTTGATACCTGGTGAACCCACATCTAAAATAACTTTGAATTTTTGATATATATAACAGCCCAGCAAACTCAGTTTTGAGAAATCAGATTATGTCTTCGACATGTATAGTAACCTTTAAACCACTTACTAAATGAAAGTGTGTTTTTCATATGTATAGGAACCTCATGAATCCACCTTTAAAACCAGTCTGTGTTTTTGATATGTAAAGCAACTTGGTAAACACTCTTGTGAAAGCAATCCGTATTTTTTTCTAAATGTAACAAACTGCTGACTCAGTTTGTACAACTGCAAAAATCACACTGGCTTTGATGTGTATAGGAAGTAAACGACTTCACATGCAATGTAACTTGGCGATCTCTATTGTAGGAGCAAATTGTATGATTTATATGTAATCTTGTGCTCATTTCTAAAACTATCCTGTATCTTTGATAAAGATAACAACCTGGTGAACGTACTTATAAAACCACATTGTGTCTTTGGTATATACAGCAATGTGCTGTACTCGGTTATAAAGAGAGTTAGTGCTTTTCATGTGCACTGCAACCTGGGAAACCTCCTTAAAAATCCAGACTGTACGTTTGGATTTGACTCGTATGTTTGATAAGCCTAGCAGTTCGAAAAACCACCCTGAAAACAAGACGTCTGTAGCAACCTGACGAATCCATATATAAAACAGAAATGCGTCTTTGGTACGTATAACAACCTGATTAACCCACGATTAAAACCAGAGCGCTGGTATAGCGATTCGAAAGCTAGAAATCAGCATCATATCCGTTTCTGTGATATGCCTTATCTGCTAGATAGCATTGAACTAGGTTTTAGACTACGATTTAAAAGACTGATTGTATGTTTACCCTCACCACCAACAATTAAGTCACACAGCTAATCAACAACGTTAGCGTGTTTAATATGGCACGACAAAAATTAAGTCATACAGCTAATTAACAACGTTAGCGTGTTTAATATGGCACGACAACAATTAAATCACACAGCTAATGAACAATGCTAGCGTGTTTAATATGGCACGACAACAATTAAATCACACAGCTAATCAACAATGTTAGCGTATTTAATGCATCACGATAACAATTAAAGCATATAGCTAATCAATATTTTTTTATTTCAACCTGATGGTATCGTTTAGACCAATAGCGAAGGACTGAACTCAGCTCTCCTTAAAATGCATAATAACAAAGTGGATAATATTACATTCATTACTTTAACAACAAGATACAACTTATACAATAACTGCACTGATAAACTGTTTAACTTACATACAAATATAGATGACAATATAATAGAAGGACTGAAAATATTTATACTATCAAAAACTATTTTGTTTAAACTTTTGCGCCGCAATGTTTTATTTTTATCAAATTATATGCATACTTAGTTCACTTACTTCTAATACTTCAGTATTTATAATAATATAAGATTAAGTTCATATGCGATTTTCCTTTGCTGTAAAATACTCCTTCTGATCATAATTGTATTTCAGACACGAGCTATTTTTTTGAATCGCAATGCTTATTATATATATATATTTGTGTGTGTGTGGTTGTGTATACAAGTGCTGTTGTTGATTCTTCTCTTAAACTTAAAAATATTACACGTTATCATTATTATAAAATTAGACACTTATATTAGTCTATTACCATCATGACAAAGTGGTATTTAGAAATCAGAAGAGTTTAGGGAAGTTATTTTGTTTTTTAATTGAAATAAGCTATTACGTATCGTTGCTGGATTTTAGCGCAGAGATCTACAATGGGCTAACTGCGCTCTATCTATGGTGGAAAACCTAACTCCAGATTTCTAGCATTGTAAAACCGTAAACTTATAACTAACTCTCAAAGGGATATGTCATATTGTAATTAGATTTTAACACTATTATTCGCACTTATAACTTCTTCATATTTATTGAAGCAATAGCAGGACGTACGAGGAATTCATTATCGGTTTGTATTTGAACTATATATATATATTAAACGGTATTCATTAGTTACTGAGAATTAACAGGGCTTTCGTCTACTTTACAAAGGGTAGTTGAACTCCGAATAAATGTTTATGTAAAGTTTTATAACCATCTTTCCGTGTTCAGCAAGTAGATTTGTTATCAAATATCGTCCGAATGTAGCGTTACTTTCGAGTCGTCCTCTTCACCATGGTTGGATAAGTTATATTTCAGCATATAGTGAAGTAGATTATGTAATATACTATGACGTTTTTAGCAGTAAAGTGTGTTCGAGCAGGTGAATTGAGAAAAAGAAATTCTTCAACTAAAACTAGTGGATAATTGTGGGGTTAAAGAAACATTGAGTTGTTATTTAAGTTAAAAACCAGAGAAAACCATTTCTTATAGATTTCAAATTTCTAATAAAGAAAAATTAGTAAGAATTCACAGTTAACTGATTATTGATATTGCACGAAATATTTTTACATAATTCCGCCCCCCCACTGGCTCAGCGGTATGTCTGTGGACTTACACGCTAAAATCCGGGTTTCGATACCCGGGCAGAGCACAGATAGCCCATTGTGTAGCTTTGTGCTTAATTCAAAAAAAAATAAAAAACATAATTCCACAAAGAAGATAATCAACTTCTGTATTTTCCTTCAGAGGGTAGCACTTGCCAGAGCTAAAATTAGCGCGACTCTGGTTTCGGGTAATAAACGGAAAGACAGCTTTGATACACTACAATGTGACAGCCGCTTCGTGTGAATGTTTCTTTGTAGGTGTATGCCAGAACTCTCTTGGAGAGAAAGATATCCACCCTGGCACCAAGGGCGTAATCAAATTTGAAAACTATACAGATTTTACTTCTCTCGCCAAAGAGTGATATAAAACTAGCCCTAGAAGAGGCATAATAAGATGTTAATACGACGTGCCCTTTACATACCGACGATGGCGTGCTTAACGTTAGACAAACCACACGTTCTGATGTTTAAATATCGACTCTTGAAATTCAACAAAAAACCCAGGAGATAAGACGATAACATAGAGACTACATTTAACAGTATCATATTATCTCTAAAACATATAGTTTGAGTCAAGGCTTTATACAGCTTATTTTAAAATTAAATTAAATAGAATGGCTTGTGCTGTTAAATGTACTTAGTATCCACATTAGTACTATAAAGAGTTTAAGGTTAAATCTTAACAAACATATTATCAAACCTGTTTTGTTAGATTGATGGATCTTGAAAATGCACTTAATGAACGCTTTTTCACACGAATTAAGCATGTTCACCGCGTACGCAGACTTTTAAATGACTATCAGTTACTTAGGCAATTGTACAGTATTAAGAAGGTCCCTTATATGTGGAGGTATAGCAGAAAACACCTAAATACCAGTAGAAGAATTACTGCTGCACGAAATGTTGGTATTTATTAAAACGTTGGATACTCAAGACGGACGCCGTATACTGAACTGCTTGTACACACGCACTCATTGGTAAATCTTTCATTTATTATTCTACGTTAAAGAGACTGTGCATAATAGCCGTTTCTAGATTTGAAGAGCTGTGTATTAGAGAGCTTACTTTCGTAGTACAAAACCTTGAACTTCAAAAATTTTGAGTAGAAGCATTATTCAATTACATAATTGAAAATTAAACATTCGAACATTTTTTTCTGTTGTGACTTTAACAGATTTAAGTTAATATTTGACACATTTGAAATATTTTAAAATGATTCTCAAATATTTTTATATATAACAACTGTGTTGCCATATTAAAGACAAATCAAGTGATGCACGTATTATGTCTATATTCCCTTTATCAGTAAGCATTTGTGGTGATCTTAGGCTAAGTTTAGAAATCATTTATCAGATTGTATACCATGAAAAACGCATATTTTTCTGAGCTTGGGAACATTTATTTTGTTAAAATGCGAGGAAATATAATACTTCAATATGGGGTCTTTAAGAAAAAATAATTTACTGTTATGTGTTTATTTTAATACAATGATGTTTGTTTTAGTTAAATATATATTCACAGATGCGTGTAACTTATATTATCAAATGAGAATTGCAAAAGTTCCACCTGTTTTATTAATCTTTATAAGATTCTCGAGATAACTGAATTGACGAGAATCTTGCCTAATGAGTATAACAAGTAGCCATCACAACACGCAGAGTAACAGTTTAATATTTTGTCGGGTCGCTACAGTCTGTATATCTCGGAAGTTATGACGGTGATGAAAGCTTATTAATCGGAAAGCTAAAGATATTTGGCCAGGGAAGTTTGTCGATTTCGAACATTACGGAGCGTTTAAGTTAAGTGAATTAGCTTCTGATGTTAATATTTATACGAGGATATTAAATATCTTCGTCCGTAAAAAGTCATCTAGTAAGCGGCGTAAAGCCAGCCAAGAATAGACAGCTAACTAGCTTAAGCGAAGTGTAACAATATATCTCAGGACGGCTGGTATGGTTATTAACACTTTTACTAATAAAGCAGTGAGAAACATTTCGACCTTCTTAGGTCACCTTCAGATTAACCTATAAAATATTTAGTCCCAGACCAAATAGAAGACTGAGTATTGTTTGCAAGTTTGTAAAACTCTTGTATATAAACCATTATTTGTAATAGCTTTTTGTAATAACTGTCAGCATTAATTGTATTACTATTTTTATATTAACATATATTTGTGTTAAGGAAGAAATTGTGTGTATCAATCTTGTTGGCAAATATTATATGTTTTATATGTATCAACATTCAATTAACTCCTAAATTAAAATTAAAATTTCCGGCTATTAGAAATCATAATACGTAACGTACGTAACATAGTAAATTGAAGTCTCGGGTCTGAAATCTGAATCAGAGACAACATTTGTTCTAAACTAAAATTCAAATATTAATTCAATTTATATTTATCAATATCAAGAAGATTTGATCACATCTTATTATTGAGATTTTCATGAATCATCCTCATTTGAATAATTACAACGAAATAACAAAAGTGAATTAGAGGTTAAGAAATCAAAAATCAATGATAAAAATGAACTAAAAATCATATTATTAGAAAACAAGATGATGATGTTCTGTTGCCTGGGGAAGCATTAGGGGAATACTCCAGTGTCTCCACTAGCCAGTCAGAGTTGAATTATAAAGACAAGCTAAAAATCCAATAAAACCTGAAACAAATAGAGCTTGAATAAGCCTGTATTGAAGCCCAAAAAGAGCAAGTCTTCTTCTAAGCTGAGAAAGAACAAACTCGTATGGAAACCAAGAAAGATAAATAATACGCGATTATCGAAGCTGAAAGAGTAAGTAAACGTCTTGAGGCCGAAAAAAGTATTATACAACTTTAATAATGATGACAATATATAACACAATAAATAAATTTAACCTTGTGATAATAAAATTACATGGAACGGGAAAGTTCTTAAACACAAATTCTATCTTTTTGATTTAACACAATCAATAAATATACGACTTAGGTGTTCTATGAAAGCTGGTATATATTTAAAAGAAGTAACAGGAATTTTTTATCAGATTTTCCAGCCAATTGACAGGCAAAAAATGTTTTACAGAACTGAGAAACATCTTGCCTAATTTTCGACAATAAGATATGTTACATAATTCTGTCATTTTTCTTATTAACTCTTAAATGACTTTCAATGGGGGTGTTCATGGACTACTTTAAATATATCAAAATGATATGCTTTTGGAATAATTTGATAACCCTCAGTCTAATCCTTTGAAGCTGGTATATTTGGTGGTCTCTATTTCGTCATGAGCACACCAATTTTGAAAAAGTAACAATTTCTCCAGTTCATTCTTTGGAAATGCATATTTAAAAAGTGATGAGCTCTTTAAATCCTTTCCTTTCCCAATGATCAGTTTACTTCTGGCAAACACAACTTCTCCAGCTGAATCAAATTCCTCACATCCTTTATTATCATTCACCAAAGAATTGTCAGCCGAATAATAATTCAAAAGATTCTCGTTGGCCCCAAAAACGTCTGAGACAAAAAATACACAATATTGTTTTAGATTTAATTTCTTAGTCTGAGCTTAAGTCACAGCACACGAGGGAACACTTCTGGATTATCATAATCAACGACATCATCTTCAGATGAAACAGTGATCGGCTAGCTAACCATTTTAGGTTCGGCAACATCATTTCCACTAGTCAAATAATTTCCTTACCTTAATGATACACCCTTAATTGACAAAGTAGGTCTTACTCCAACAACAACTGGTCTTGAAACTAGTTCTGATACTAAATAAATGTTACGAGGAAGAACATTAAAAAAAGCCACCCCCAATTCGAACCTAAAAGCAATATATCTTTCTGTTCAATGATTGAGTCGTTTCAGTATCACGTAAAAACGTATGGATATGGTATTAGCAGTGTCGTTTGTTAAAGAGGTTTTTGCTGAGATAGTAGGAAGTTCTTTTTGTGAAAAGTGATTTTATGTGTTGAAATATAATCACTGGAAAGATCAGTTGCTTTTCATCCAAATAAGTTTTGAGTTCGTCACTTGTACAGCGTTAAAATATCAACTAGACATGGTTGTCTTAATTTGTCGAAACTGTTGCCAATATGTATCAAAATAAAGCTTTTTTGAGGGCGAATTCCATATAAGTTTGACTATTTTGCTTGCAATAACCTAGAAACTTTTGGCGATAAATTCCTGGTACTAACTCGTGTGCTTTCAGAAACTGTTTTAGCTTTATCATAATTTGTAAATCTTTTAAAAAGAGAGTAGCATAAACTTTTTGTGCTTTACTGGTCAAAATATTTTGTAATAATAGTGACCATTTCTCAGAAGTCCAGTCTGTGGTTTGGACAACTTTTTCGAAATGTTGAAAGTATTTATTAACATCATTTTCATTAACTTGTAGTACTCTAATATATCGATTAAATTCAAAGTCATAATTCTGTGTTGGTCGATCGGAGTTGAGTCTAATTTCCATTTCTTAATAGCTGTATATAGTACATGAAAATAGACTAAACAAATAACTTTATTTAAAATCATGAATGGTTACAACAAAAAATGAGTTTTGCAACAAAATTATTACTTTGACATAGTGAATTTACAAAAAAAAGAATGAAAAATATTTTAAGCAAAATGTTATGTATTTTTTCCAACATACTGTTTCCAAAACATATTTCAAGACAAATACATCAGTTCATCATGAAAATAAAAATAATTAATAGTGAGAAAGCAGCAAAAAGTGACAGCCATTATTATAGGTATAATTTGAAGTTATATAACCTAATGTCTTTTATTGAAACAAGCAATGCATATAGTAAAGATACCTTCACTTTTATCACAGCATATGCGAACTTTTGGTGTTTCTGTTCGCATATTTTGTAGTCATTGTCTTTCTTACTTCACTATAGCAATCAATGCATCTCTTATGAATTATTCTATGATACTTGTCCTTTTCAGTATAAGTCTCCACAATGTGTAATACGTTGGCTCTTCCTGCTGTTGTTCTTGGTGTCACTGCTGCTTGAGCATTTACTTGACACCGTGACTCAGTGTTCGATTTTCGAAACTCATGCATTTGTAGTTTTTCTGTGCTTTATTCAATAATACCAATACATTTACCACTGCTCTATTTAGCGAAAACTCAAAGGCAATCTTATGATACCATTAAATACTCTTCATAAATGGCAAGAAATAACTGGACATTTGATCGGATATGTATATTTCTTGTTTTGTGGTATTTTAGTCGATAACCATTTCTGGTTTTTTAACATACACATCATTGGTTCTCCGTCCACTTTCCTTGAAGCTCAAATCATGCTTCGTTGACAACATAAGAACATCACATTTGTCCTTCCATTTTGAAATCACAATTCCATCATTTTGTCTACAGCCTACAGTTTATCCCTTCTATATTTTTGTACTTATAATATCCTTGGGGTTACCTTTTCTGTTCGCTCGTAATACTACCACAAGGTACCAATAGTAGGTGATCGTTGGCTAGCTCACAAGTTCCATGTACATAATAATTCCAAGAAACTTTGTTATTTGATCACAATTAGTGTCTTTCCACATTTTTACCTTTGTAATACGAACTGCTTTAGTTCTGTGATAATTAAGGTTTGTTTGATTTGCTATAAGAATATAAATCTCATCATTGACCATGAACTCAGACGTGTTGAAAGGTGTTACTTTTGTATTTGTAGATGATCTGGAACTTGGAGCAATAAATTAAACATTTTCTTTGGATGGAACTGTTCACCGGGTGTTTTCCATAAGATGAAGTGTGCTGCTGGGCATTACCATTAGCTTCAGTCTCAGACTCTGTATTTTACAAATCTTCAGACGTGAGGGATTTTTTTATCTTCTGAGTAGGAAGTTTCGTCACGAGAAAGTTCATAATCTAATTCTTTATTATCTTTAGTTTCAGTATCTGAATTTTCTTCAATTTCCGAATAATCTGATCTTGGTTTTCTGTTTTTAGAAGCACAAAAATATTTACTGGCATATCAGATTGGTTATCATATATCAACATATCTTATGGAAAGAATATTAGAAATATTTGAAAAAGATAAAAATAATTTTATACATAGATTCATATGGTAAAAATGTTATATTTCTGAAATTCTAGCACGACCCACAGATTGATCGAGTGGAACAATAAAACTAGATCCATTCACGTGATTCGTGACCTTTACAACGTCTTTGACTCATACTTAACATGATACTTTATTTCACTTTCAAGCAATTGTAAAATGACTAGTGGAACCCTGGAAATATATCTGTGTTAAGATGGAAAACTGTGTATCAATCTTGTTGGCAAATATCATACATTTGATACATATTGGCATTCAATTAACTTTTGAATTAAAATTTCCAGCAAAACGAAATCGTATTACGTAACCTAATAAATCGGAGACTAGTTCACGATAATATTTATACGTAACATAATTAACCTTATCCTTCGACTTAGTTGTACATCTAAATCCTAAAAAAATTGTTAAACGTTTCAATACTTTGCTATTAAGTTATGTTAAGTTTCAGACGCTAAAATTACTAACATTTTAATGACAGTTGCGTAGTTGTGTACGTGTGTGCATTTATACTGATTACAAAAGTCAGTTACGTTGAACCGAAGACAGTAACTACGATTAATTTACTGGGGTATAGGTGGTCCAAAAACCTCAGACTTTGATTCATCAGACTAAAGTACTCTCTTCCAAAAACTGAATGTCCAATCAGCTTGTTGTTTTTTTTGCAAACTTATAACCTTTCTGTTTAGTATCTTTCCAGAACGGATATTGTTTGTTTTTCTTCTTTTTTCTGCAATTCATTCGTTCAGTTTCATCATGTAACTTGCAAACATCGATGGAAGGATCAACTTTAATATCAATGATTGCTTAAGATTCTGCAACAAGACAACTTTTGGTTTTGCGTCTGTCGCCTAGTGGCGTAAAATTTTATGTACATAATAACTGGTATGGCAAGCTGAGGTGGTTTCTCAGCTCTGTTCTTCTAATCAGTGACTTATCTTCCAGCCCTCCAGTTGTCATCGAAAACAAGATCTTCCAGCCTTGCTCTTGTACTCAGTGGTACCATCTCCTAGCCTTGTTCTAACCATTGGCAGTACCATTTTCCAGTCCAGCAATGTTATCAGTGGTACCAACTCTTGTTCTCTGGTTCTACTCTTGTCAGCGGTGGTACTATTTTTCAGTCCAACGTTGTTATCAGTAGTACCATCTCCTAGTCCAGCTCTCTTCAGCAGCGATACTATTTTTCAGTCTTGCTATTGTAATATTATACTCTATAGCGTTGCTATTAATCATCAACAGTTTCAGTTTCAATTATCTTTTGAATTTCGGTGTTTGACAGTTTTATTTTTTCAGAAATTTACAACTGAGTGCAGCATTATTGATATAAACCTATCTAGTAATGTCTTACTTCAATGGAAACTGTGTATCTTTGAGTCATATTTTGTATTTAAATGAAGAACGGTCATGTTAGGGCTACAGAAAAAGAGAAATAAGTGTTATATTTTTACAAAAGCAAATAATAACACTGATTAAAGAAATAATCGACACTTTCAAACGAGAAATTTAATAAAAGTGTGACACATTATTTGTTGTTAAATGTCAGTAAATATACAGCATTGCACCATCTAAATATGTTCCCATTTTTTAAAAAAAAACCTAAATATTATCAGTTGTGAAATTCTTACAACTTAAACGCCTATCCGTAAAATATACTAGAGAAAACACCATAAAACCTGAATTAATTTAACAAATTCTAATTCACAAGAAAAACCTTTAGAAGTTAAGTTTCATAGAAAACACAGCATTCGGGCAAAAAACTTGAAAATATACCCAATAAATATTTCATGCATACACAAATAAACAACTATATATATACAAAAATAAATAAACGTTTTTTTCATTAAGTTTGTTTGTTTAAATTTTGCACCAAGCTACTCGAGTGCTATCTGTGCCAGCCGTCCCTAATTTGGCACTGTAAGACAATAGGGAAGGCAGCTCTTCATCACCACTCACCGCCAACTCTTGGGCTACTCTTTTACCAACGAATAGTGAGATTGACCGTAAAATTATAACGCTCCCATTGCTGAAAGGGCGAGCGTTTGGCGCGACGGGAATGCGAACCCGCGACCCTCAGATTACGAATCGCACGTCTTAACACGCTTGGCCATGGTGGACCATTGTCGTTAAGATACTACGTATTAATGTCATAAGTAACAAAAATTTATTTATTCTAATCCTTATAACAATGATAACTAAATCAGACCAACGTACTTTAGAGTCGTTGTTAAAAATATGCTTATATAACATACCAAAATAAAATATCATTAACATACCACAAAAATTGCACGAAATGGAGAAAATTTGAAGTTTTTCTTCCTCCTCATAACCACCTACCCCTCAATACGAAAATCTGTCAAATTATAAGATTTTTTATTTGTTTTTAGTGTACCTGTTTCCAGTGGCCTTGTTGTTATTTATTATATTCATAAGAAATTTTGATTTGAATGTATACTTCAAAAATCGTAACTGATATTTTGGCAGTGATAAATTATATGTATATGTGCAATTTTCATTTTTTAGTGTTTGCTAATAACTGAAATTTTCAATGTTGATCAAATATGTGCAACAGTAGCTAAAGTGAAACTTAAATTTTATGTTAACAATTCCTTAAGGCTACCAACAATTCTCTTCCTGAATTTGAGCCCCGCTAGTACAGCGGTAAGTCTACGGATTTATAATGCAAAAATCAGGGATTCGATTCCCTTTGGTGGGCTCAGCAGAGAGCCTAATATAGCTTTGTTATAAAAAAACAAAAACAACACAGAAACATAAACTTCCTGAATTTGGAAATTCAGAGGTCTTTAATTTGTTTTATCTATGTCTTGGGAAATCACCGAGCCTGTATACAGAAGAAAAACTATGTTCTATCAAACTTAGCAACAAAACACTTTGTATTAATAGTTGGTTCCAGATTAATTTTCTATTATACGTAATAATGGCAATTTTTTGGCTGTTTCGAAAGTGCAGGGTCAAGGCGCTCGACTCGTAATTCCCGTCACAGCAAACATACTTGCCTTTTCCAGCCGTGGGGACGTTATAATGTTAAGGTCACTATTCATTGGTTAAAGAGTAGCCCAAAAGTTGGCGGTGGGTAGTGATGACTATCTGCCTTCCCTCTAGTCCTACATTGCTAAATTAGGGACAGCTAGCACAGATAGTCCTCGTATAGCTTTGCGAGAAATTGAAACCAAACCGAAAATGCGCATAGATCCTACTGTTTAAATACGTATGCGCGCCCACTTCTAATGATCCAAACGATAAGCAGATGTACTAAGTAGGCATTTTGTATGACGACCTATTAGAAACTTATCAAAGCTTATAGGACTCTCTGATGTCAGTTTTTACATTAACGTTATAAGTTTATTTATATACTTATTGATAGCACAAAATGTGATAAAGTTTATACCAAAACAAACTAAAGCAAAAAAAAAAAAAAATTACACGACTTACAGCATTATTTCTTTGTCAAATATAGGTTGTACTTAATAAAGACTTGAAACAAGTTAGGCCTAAAAGAAGTAGACATGGATTTCGGCGTCGGTGTTCATAATTATTTTGTATCATTTTAGAAGTCCTCTATTTAAAGAGGTGCTGTTGCAATAAAGATACTAATTTGACGGGATACGTTTTGTGGGTTTTTGCCCGTTTAATAGTGTAACGTTCTACAAACGTTCTGGATGCACAAAGTTAGACTGAAAGGTTAGATACATAATTATTTATTATACAAACAGAGAAAATTTAGAAAAATTTGCAATTAAAATAAGTACTCTGGCTAATGAGAAATGAGCAAATAAACTTATGAATATATAGAAGGTAGTTTTATTGTAAAATTTATTGTGCGTAAATTAAATTTTTACGAATTTATGAGTCAGGAGATTTTATTCTCAAATCAATGTAAAACAAATTATTTTCACATAAAACATGCATTTTTTCTTCAGTTCATTCACTTGATAGTGTTCTTAACCTTTTTAACAGTTTCGGATTTAACTGCTACTTCCTATAGGAAGTATTATCTTTTAGCTATACAACTGAAAGTTAGCTTTAGAAAAAGTGCTTTATATTCAAAATAATTCCAGTTTCTATTTGGTGTCAGTATTTCGAATGCTAAAACAACCAAATAATATTTATTAAAAGAGGGCATTTTATATGCACTCTATAAAAAGCTTAAAATATTTCACCTACAGAGATAAAAATGTACACCTATATACAAAACTGTTTATAATATTCACACATTAAACTTTACATAGAACAAAACCTTACAGTTATCCCACCTGTTTATAATATTCACACATTAAACTTTACATAGAACAACATCTTACAGTCATCCCTACTTTCTATGTAATAGACGTACAAAACTGTAACGTCAAGTTCTAATCATCTAGGAAAAAGGATTAAAATAGTTCTGTAATCTCACGAGAAAATACTCCATCAATATCATAAAAGCCGAGAGACGTAATCAGCCAATTTATGAGATTGCAGAGACATCTACTGTGAGAAGAACTTAACTATAGTATCAAAGCACGTTTCAAAAGAGTCAATGATAGATTTATTTCCAGTTTGTTTATTTGTTTTGGCTATCTGCACTAGCCGTCCCTAATTTAGAAGTGTAAGGCTAGAGGGAAGGCAGCTAGTCATAACCACACACCGCCAACTCTTGGGCTACTTTTTTACCAACGACTAGTGGGATTGACCGTAACTTTATAACAGCACCACGGCTAAAAGGGAGAGCATTTTTTGGTACAACGGGGATTCGAACCCGCGACCCTCATATTACAAATTGAACGCCTTAACGCCTAAATTTATTTCCAATGGTAAACTAATATATTGGTATACATCAACTTGTGTATACATATAGGAAATTATATTGCATAGGATCCGCTACTGTGAATATTTCTTATGCATCCTATAAAAAAAAACATAGTAAATAATCTGTATATATATATTTTTTTTCTACCATTGTCATTTATTATCAAAAAAGACTACCTTGACCATCTATCAATTGGAGGATTTCAAAACTACAAATGTAGACAGATTTTATATATTGTATATCAAAGTTGTAATAAATTTTTCAGCTTAAATGTATTAAAATAATTTAACTTAATTGCTTTCATACAAAACCGCTCAAGTTTGAGTATAAAACTTCCATAATAAAATATTTAGTTTTAACATTATCTTAATAGTTTTGTTGAATTTACAATTCCCTATGAATTAATACATTACCAGTTGTGCAAAATGAGTTAAAGCTTTATCTCTTCATTAGTTAATGTTAAGTACTGTTTAGAAAGTTATAACGAATAAACAATATCACCATTGGTTATGGTGTGAGAAAATATCAGTGTAAACAGATCGAATCAGAACTAATTGTGATGAAAGATATCCACTGGTTTCATACATCCAGGATCTTGATGAAATATTTTAAAGAAGGAGGGTAAGATTTCATAAGCTGGCCATCACAATTTTCTGATATAAATATCATAGCACACCTCTGACACCTCACTGGATGAGCCAGAACATTTACCCACATCGCAACATCAAAGATCTTGGTGATGCTGTGAGTGAAGACTGGAACGGATTAGAAGTATAGTATGAAAATACAGAGACTGTAGCTCCCAGAGTTGGACAAGAACGTACTCGTTCTTGTTATCTCTGTATGATAAAGAAAATACCTCATCTGCGATTGTGTAGTAAATTTGTTTAATTGTTCTGGATTTCGCGCAAATCTATACGATGATGTTTGAGGATGTTCTATTTCTGCTGAGGCGACAGGTGATATTTGCAAAATAAATAGAATATTAAAGCAGTGTACGTATTGTCAGATACTAATCCGTCATGATACACCCAGTATTACTGGTAAAGGATTCTACTACCAAAGAGATAATGATCCCAAAGTGACCCAAACACTCATCCAACCCACGAAGAAAATGCTTAGTTAAGAAAGAAGCTGCTGGAGTTATTTAATTGATGCAATGCCATCACAGGGTTCCTACCTCAACCAATTTGAATAGATCTGGGATTTTAGGGTGTTATGGGCATAGCTCCTATCACGAAGTTTGGGGAGAGAAGCAGTGTAATCATTTGGTGGTGTTTTTCTGCTGAGGCGATTGTAGATATTTGCAAAATAGATGAAATAACGGACCAGCGCAAGTACCATCAGATACTGATCCGTCATGATATACAAAATGTTTTATGTATTATTGGTGAAGGATGATATTACCAAGAAAATAATGATCCCAAACACTCATCTAACCTATAAGTTACTCAGCTATGAATCATCAGATGATGCAATACTCACCATAGAGTTCGATCTCAACCCAGTTGAGCAGATTTGGGATTTGATGTATTAAAAGCTTGACAAATCAAAAGTTACTTCCAAAAAAGCTACTTGGGAGTGTATTAGAGACATTTGGAGTACAATCCCACAGGACACTTTGATTAAATATTTTTTAACGATGCTTGAAAGAATTGTCTGCAATTAATAAAGCAAAAAGGACAGAAAATATTAACTTTTACTGAACCTTTCTACTGAATTATGTTTACTGAACTCAAGCACTTTTATTGAGTTATATTTACTGAACACTTTCACTGAATTATTTTTACTGAACACTTCCACTGAATTATGTTTGCTGAACACTTCTATTGAGTTATATTTACTGAGCTCAAGCATTTCCACTGAGTTTCTGATGTACTAAATATGAAGATTAATGAAATATTGATTATAATATTTCATTTCTAATTTACCTTCCATTGTTCCTTGAAAGTATGCTGAATTACTTTTATTTTGTTCTAACACTTTTACACAGTACTGTATAAATATTTATACATATTATATGTGTTGATGAAGTGTGAAAAACAGTGTTTATAAACTGTAATCAAGATTTTAAATCTAAATATTAACTTCTATAGATATACATGCATGTAAAGCAAATGAAATGATCAGTCTTTCCTAATTTTCAAACGTCATTTATGTACACTAGATGGCAGCACTACGCCCGTTTTTAATTTGATCATCCTGAAGAAAATTTGCAGTTTTTTGTGTTTTTTTTTCAATTGCATTGGTCATTATGACATCTTTTATTGCGTCAACATTCAGATAATTATACACTATAGAATAGGGATTTTTTTACTTTATTAAGAAAACTTTTAAAGTTAATAAACTCTAATGTGGTTGGTTACAAAATGTCAACAAAATTGTTGTTGGATTCTTAATTTGTTCATAAATATTACTTAAAAAGTAACAGTATAAATATCAGTGATAAATAATACTAAATCTAACATCAAAACACACTTAAAAACGGTTTGCTAGTTCAAGTAATAACATATATAATTTCGTAGGCGAGGAAATAAGAAAATGTAAAGTAGTGGTGAAGAGTTCGCCAATTTAAAACAATTTTATTAACAAAATAGGAAAACGACATTTCAGACAATATAAGATGGACCGTGTTAGTACCCAGCTACCAACCCATGTTAGTACCCACCTACCATGCCGGTTAAGGCACTAGTCTTGTTATTCGAGGATTGCGGGTTCAAATCCCCGTCACATCAAATATGCGCGTCCTCTCATCCGTGGGCGTTATATTGTCAACCCCCCTATTCGTTTGTAAAAGACACTATCTCAAGTAA
The DNA here is from genome assembly GCA_011833715.1 of Carcinoscorpius rotundicauda. NCBI lineage: Eukaryota > Metazoa > Arthropoda > Merostomata > Xiphosura > Limulidae > Carcinoscorpius > Carcinoscorpius rotundicauda. The sequence goes on along the minus strand of CM022392.1, from coordinate 95,285,294 downwards.
GTAGCATAAACATGTGTTTACTGGTTAAATGTGAGTGTCTAGTTTCCAATAAAATTGGATAGTTTTATTCGCATTGAGACACGCAGTGAAAGAGAGAGGATTTCCAAATCATCAATAATTTATTGAAGACGTGATTAATGTATAAATATTTATGAAAACAATATAGAAACATGAACAAGTTTCTTTATGACAGCTCCTGTAATATCAGTTTTATTCTTTTTTCACAGTCTAAATATTAAAAACAACAACATTTCTTTCTAATAGCGTTGCTCACACTCAGAAACAGAACATATAACTTTTACAAAATGAAAAAGAAAGGACTAATAGCCCCATCCAAACATGTAAGGTAAAGCAAAGCGGTCACATCTAGTTTTAACATTTGATTCTAAGTCTGGTTAATAGTCGACGACTTTGCACAAGACATCCATAAAATCCCAACATTACTTGAACAACACTGCACATCCAACAGCAGATAACGTTATTGGATTCTATCATTGATACGTAATATAACAATTAATGTTTTTACTAGCGATATATCTTATATTTTGGTACATAAATTAATACTTAATGCAATATGATAACTTTCCTTTCAAATGCAATGTTTTATTTCTTGTAGAATATTATGCAATACGTGTCCTTCATGGTGATTACATTATTTCATTTATCATGTACATTTATCATAAGAAATCAGTTCGGCATGGCCAGGTGGAAAAGCCACTCAACTCGTAATTTGAGGGTCACGGGTTCGAATCCTCGTGTCCCTAAACATACTCGTTCTTTTAGCTGTGGGGGCATTATAATGGGACGATCAATACCACTATTCGGTGGTAAAAGACTAGCCCAAAAGTTGGCGGTGGGCGATGATGACTAGCCGCCTTCCCTTTTAAATTATGGACGGCTAGCAAAGATAGCACTTGTATAGCTTTGTGCGAAAATTCAAAATAAACATAAGTAACACATTTCCTCGATCTACTGTAATGGAAAGTTGTTGTTTTTGTTGTTTTGAATTAAGCACAAAGCTACACAATGGGCTATCTGTGCTCTGCCCACCACGGGTATCGACACCCGGATTTTAGCGTGTAAGTCCGCAGACATACCGCTGAGCCACTGGGGAGGGGCGTAAGGGAAAGAAAGTTCCTATAAAAAACGTTTGGTTTATGGATTAGTCGCTGTTAATCATCTTGGAATTAATAAAAAGTTCTTTAATTTTTGCTTTCCATTTCCTTCCATATACTTTTTTCTGTACTTTCTTACAGTGACATTAAGTGTCTTTAACCTTTTATTCAAGAGTCACGCTCTTTTCAATCTGAGTTGCACGTTCACTTTATTAACTTTTTGTTACCTTTATATTCTCTTCTTTTCACCCTTAATCTTCACTCCTATTACGTTCAGATATCTTTTATTGTTGTTTCTGTGTGAACAATATTACCCACGTACGTGTTCGTTCATTTTTTACATTGTTGGTTACTTTTTATTTACATTTCAAATTTTTGTCATTTACCTTAATTTACTGACATTAACTGTACTTTTATAGTTCTAATTTATTATTTTATAAGGTATTTTGCTTAGCTCATTTGTAACTTCAAGAATATGTTCTCTAGTCTTCATGCTGCTTGTTATTTGGGCCCGGCATGGCCCGGTGGGTTAAGGCGTTTGACTCACAATCTGAGGGTCGCGGGTTCGAATCCCCATTGCAGCAAACATGCTTGCCCTTTTAGTAGTGGGGGTGTTATAATGTGACGGTCAATTTCACTGTGCGTTGGTTAAAGAGTAGCCCAAGAGTTGGTGGTGGGTGATGATGATTAGCTGCCTTATCTCTAGTTTTACACTGCTAAATTAGGGACGGCTAGCGCAGATAGCCCTCTTGTAGCTTTGGGCGAAATTCAAACCAATCTATTACTACAATCTGATATTAATTTTTCCATATTTTTTATCGGTTCTTTTGGGGGGGGACAAGCCAGTATAATTAACGTTTATTTACATGTTCTTTGTTTATTTACTTTCTTATGGGAGATTTAAAAACACACACTAACATTTTGATATATATTTCGTGGTACCATAAATATAAATACTTGTAATTCTAAACGAATAATGATGTTGTACTTGGTAAACATTAAAATAAAGAAATGTCTGCATATAACTGTTCTTAACTGATGGACTAGAAGGAAGTAAGATAGTCAACAACACACACCGCCAATTTTTAGACATCTATTGTCTTTCCAAACAGTGGGATACGACCATCACTCTCGGGCAACACGTGGCCACAGAGAACAGACCGGGTTTTGCAATGGCTAGACAAAACATTAAACCCTCGAATTCACAGTCTGATCGTAGTAAGAATTAAGTCACGCCTGACTCTGAATATAAAATGACAACTTGTTTGAAAAAAAATCTATAGATGAACATAAATTCAAAAAAAATAAAATTAAATAAATTTAATTATTAAATAAACAAACGTGTAAGCGAGATGTACACAGGTTTATGAGTTTCAAGATAGTTTTGATATACAACAAAACTAACGTTAAGTGGGAAATGTGGTCTTCATATAAGAGACTGAACATTTTCAGTAAATGGTTATATTATGATAACTGCCTCGTTCAATTCATTGAAAAAACTTACGTATTCCATACATTCAATGTAAAATAAAAATTTTCTATCTTGTAAGATGGAGGACACCGATATTTCTCTATGCATTTAAACGAGTACTTTTTCAAGAAGGTAAAACTACGTATCTAGCTTTGTGTGTTATACTTAAGTGCCAAATATGCGGGATCTAGATCAAAACTTGGTATGATGGACATAAAAGTTTTTTTGGTTTATAAAAACACTGGATTTATAAAATGTGGAAGAAAAGGTATGTGTTGTCTTTTATCATAAGAAACTTCAAAGCTACTCATTCAAATAGAATTTTTAGGTGGTTCATCCGTTTGATATAAATGATCAAAATACTTGTTTCTGGCACTTTCCTTTGTATATGTGTCTCAGAGACTTGTATTATTTGCATCACCCTGTGAGCAACATTTAAATATTCCATGTGTCACTTATAAGGGCCTGGCATGGCCAAGCGCGTAAGGCGTGCGACTCGTAATCCGAGGGTCGCGGGTTCGCGCCCACGTCGCGCTAAACATGCTCGCCCTCCCAGCCGTGGGGGTGTATAATGCGACGGTCAATCCCACTATTCGTTGGTAAAAGAGTAGCCCAAGAGTTGGCGGTGGGTGGTGATGACTAGCTGCCTTCCCTCTAGTCTTACACTGCTAAATTAGGGACGGCTAGCACAGATAGCCGTCGAGTAGCTTTGTGCGAAATTCAAAAACAAACAAACAAAGTCACTTATAAGTTTTTATATGTACGCTGAAGACCAGTTTTAAACTGTACTACATAAAGCACTTGGCTAATTTAGTTTTTAAAGGTCTTGTATGATTTCTAAAAGTAAGAAAAACTTTTATTACTTGAGTAAAGTGAATATTAATTAGATTATATTATTATAGCAACTGAAATTTGTTTTTCTGTTACAAACACTGAATTGTTATTGTTTGTTTGTGTTTGAATTTCGCACAAAGCTACTCGAGGGGTATCTGTGCTAGCCGTCCCTAATTTAGTAGTGTAAGACTAGAGAGAAGGCAGCTAGTCATCACCACCCACCGCCAACTCTTGAGCTACTCTTTTACCAACGAATAGTGGGATTGACCGTCACATTATAACGCCTCCACGGCTGAAAGGCCAACATGTTCGGCGAGATCGGGATGCGAACCCGCGACTCTCGGATTACGAATCGCACGCTTGGCCATGCCGGGCCGAAATAGGAGAAACTTGAACAATGCACATTTAATAATATACAGTTACGACAGAAAGTGTTTGTACACCTGCGTCGTGAGTAGTTTTTTCTTCATAACACAAAAAGTATCACGATTAGGATAATGAAAGTATAGTGTATTATAAATATTATACTAATACACATCTACATAAATTTGTATGTAAACTAAACAACAAATAAACATTTTATAAACAAATAACCAAACATAGAAGGGGCAAAAAGTGTTCGTGCTTCTACTTTAATGGTCAGTTGTGTAGCCTTTCAGGAAAATTACTTGGCGCAATCTCTCCTCATAGCCTTCCGTGATCGTTTTACAGTACTCGGCTGGTATTTTCTTCCATCCTTTTTTCTAGACCTCCAATTCTTGCAAGTTTTTCGCATGACGCTGATGAACCCTGGTCTTCAACTCATGCCAAACGTTTTCATTTGGGTTGAGATCGGGTGACTGCGATGACCACTTCAGAACGCTTATATGGTTCCTCTGTAACCAGGATTGCAAACATTTCGATGTGTGCTCAGGGTCATTGTCGTGCTGGAAGATCCAACGATGTCCAAGTTTCAAGTTCCGAGCATCATTCTTGATATAAGTGCCTAATATATCAACGTACTTTTCATTTTTCATGATTCCGTTGACGCGGTGAAGGCTGTCTACACCAGAAGAGCTGAAGGAACCCCATAGCATGATCGAGCCACCTCCGTGTTTTACTGTAGGGACGGTGTTCTTTGGAAGATTTGCTCCCCCTTCTTACGGAAAATATGGCGCTCATCATTGTGACCGAAAAGCTCGATTTCAGTCTCGTCTGACCAAAGAATGTTCTTCCAATAGGTAAAGGGTTTATCTACATGCTTTCTTGTATATCTAAATCGTGATTCTGAATGAACAGGCTTTAAATATAGAGTTCTACGAGGATGGCGTGTTTTGAACCCAGAAGAGCGTAACATGTTCGTAACTGTAGAGGTGATCACTTTAACCCCAGTTTCTGTATGTCATTATGAGTTAAACGAGGGTCCTTACTAACTTCTCTGAGAACCTTCCTACGAAAATCCTCTCTAGAATTTTGATGGGGCGTTCGGAACGAGGAAAGTTAGCAGTTGAACCTGTGAGTTTAAACTTGGCAATTATGTTTTGAACAGTAGGTTTCGGCACATTAAGTTGTATAACAACATCGGAAAGAGACGCACGACTCTTGAGTTTTACAATAATTCGTTGTTTTAAATCACTGGACAGTTTTTCTCTGTTCGCCATGATGACCAAGCAGATAATGACGAAGACGGTGCTAAATTGCCGGAAGTACATTTTTTGCTGGCTAAATTCCAATAATTATGAACCAAGTGTTAAATTCTGGAATGGTATAATGTAGTTTATTTGCCAAACTAAACAGTTTTTACTATTTTAAACCATTTTTACGGGATATCAGTTTTTCACACGTCATGAACTGCGAATTTCAGTGCATTTCTAGATCTATTTATTAAACTGAAACAAACATAGATATTAATGTAAATACATAATGGTAAATCAATCACACTATTCATGTGATTTACAAGATAACATTCCTCATTCTAAAAACTCACCTTGACCAGAAGGAACAACAAAACACTCTTTAGAGAAACCTGGATACTGAAGTGTTACGGCATATAATTATTTATATACAAAAAACACTCATACTGCTGTCTGGTCTGGGATTTAATATTTTATGGACGGTTCATGTTCACGAAGCAGAAATTACCTTTATTTCGATACACAGATATACATGACTTTTTATTTTGATTGATTGTTTATTAATATACTGTTATTACCATCCCTCTCACTCCCCAGTGTCACAGCGGTGGGTTTTCGGAATTATACGCTAGAATTATTGTTTTGATACCTCTGGTGGGCAAAGCAGAGATAGCCCATTGTGTTGCTTTATGTTTAACTTTAGAAAAACATACATAATGCTGTTTTTATAAAGATTTTTATATATCTAAATTTATAACTTAATATATCTATTTAGGAGTAAAATAAATATTCTAAATCGGTTGAAGATCTCGAGATATTATTGGAATTATGGCTGAAAGTATCATTAAAAGTAATGCTATCCTACTAATGAAACAATGCATTATAATATTTTTAAGAAATGTAAGAGGAGTATATTTAATCAGCTATACTGACGGCCAAGTTACTTTTTTATATTCTAAGTACGTAACTTACTCTGATCAAAATTATTATTATTTAACATAAGTCAAACCTCACACTTAATATACTCGAACTTTTGTCTAAATTTCCAAAACACATCAGCCAAACATGCTCGCCCTTTCAGCCGTGGGGGCGTTATAATGTCACGATCAATCCCACTATTCGTTGGTAAAAGAGTAGCCCAAGGGTTGGCGGTAGGTGGTGATGACTAGCTGCCTTCCCTCTAGTCTAACACCGCTAAATTAGGGACGACTAGCGTAGATAGCCCTCGTGTAGCTTTGCGCGAAATTCAAAACAAACAAACAAACCTGTTCAATTGATTCGCCTCTTGAGTGAACAATTCTTGACAGTCAGCCAATTTGTTTAGTTCTCAAAATTTTCAACCATAAAAGAGATTGCCAAAGTCAAAATTGCATTTAAGTTGTCTTTTAAATTGTGAGTTAAATGAGATCAGACAATAAAAAAAATATTTATTTATTGCAAGTTCTAACAAAGTTAGTATTTTTATCTTTTGTGAAAGCTTATATTTTCCTTGATTAGTAATTTTTATTTACCTTGTGAGTGCTTGTCCTCTTAAGAGTATGGTATTTTCTAGTCTTTTCTTTATTTTAATTAGTCAAAAAGCATCTTACAATAACTCCAGATTTACTGCTATGGATTTGACATGTCAATATCTATGTATCTAACCTAACTGCTGCCCCATCTATTGGGTAGTATGACAAACAAAAATCCATTAAATATTTCACACTTGCAGTGTTCAAGATTGAGACAGTTAGAAAATGACTATGGTATGAAGAACAATCAGTTCTTTATACTACAACACAACTTTGAAAAACTCCTCACAACAATAACACAACTTTCTCTAGGATTGTACGAGAGGGTGTATTTATAGCTTTATTTATAAAATTTTTAAATGCAGTACAGAGAAACTGAAGTTGTTAAATTTTTTTTCAATAAACGATGCCACCTTTAACAAATAAAACATTAGAATTTATATCGGTTAAATTTATAAACAATTACAACTCTCTACGTTCAATCACTTTGTTCAAATGAGTGGCTTATGGCAAAAGAGCACAGTCCCAACAGTTTTCCCATGCAGTAGTCTCTAGAATTGTTTCTTTGTTTGTTTTGAAATTTCGCACAAAGCTACTCGAGGGCTATCTGTGCTAGCCGTCCCTAATTTAGCAGTGTAAGACTAGAGGGAAGGCAGCTAGTCATCACCACACACCGCCAACTCTTGGGCTACTCTTTTACCAACGAATAGTGGGATTGACCGTCACATTATACACCCCCACGGCTGGGAGGGCGAGCATGTTTAGCGCGACGCGGGCGCGAAGCCGCGACCCTCGGATTACGAGCGCACGCCTTAACGCGCTCGGCCATGCCAGGCCTTAGACTCTAGAAACAAAAATCATTTTTGGAAAATATTCACTTTTTTATAAATCAGGTATGAATGCTACGATGAGTAATTATTAGAATAATTTCTAGGACGTAGGACGGCGTTTGTCCTAGTGATTATAATAATGAGAAACTTTTCTGATTTTAATAATTTTGTTTTTAATATTGACGTTTGTAGGGTCTTAATTTAATCCACATGATGCGTGAAAGCGCTTTTATGATGTGGTTAACTATGTTCATTATTATGCAAATGCTAATTTGCATTTATAGGATAGGTTGAACCAACACTCGTATTGCTGTTTTAAAATCCAGCATATATAGGTGTGAAGATAACCCGTTTAATGCATTTTAACAACTGTTTGTGGCAAACAAATCCATTATAATTTGCTTTGGACAAACCTATCTTGAATTGGTTGGACTCGCGCGCTAGACTCTAAACGTAGTTGAGAATTGTTAATATGTGCTTGTGTGTAGATAGACAAATAATAGTTATTGTAAGAGTAAAATTGTACTGTAGAATTTCGCATTGCAATTAAACTACCATAGTTGTATCCCAAACATCACCTACATATGTTTATTTATTATCTTTGTTATCCTTTGTTCATGAACAACAATAACAGTTTCTCTTAAAATGCCGACCGCTTGTGACATTGCACCCCAGGCACTCCGTGACTTTGTAACGCACGTTCACCTCGAGGCTTGTGGGTATATTGTTTTCATGACGTATTTATATTCTATTGTTGAAAGACTGCCAACGAACAAACTACTATTAATGTCAGTAATAAAAAACTGAAAACATAAGAAACTTGAAAGAAAATGCGCAAACGGTAGCCCCACAGGTCTATTGAGACACCTTACAGCCTGACTTAATCTAAACATAGTGACTGAACATGGTTCTCGACTGTTTTCAACAGGCGTTGTCAGAGCAAACAGAAGTCTCTGGCGATCCAATACTCACACTGTCCTCAGCCGGTAGCGCTAGAGAAAACACAACGTAACAGACGAAGCAGGTAAAGGTGAGATACAGAAATTCAGCTTTTCTATAGTACACTAGATATTCTTTAAAAACACACATCAAACGAACTCTTTATTTAAAATTACATTTAATATAATATACAAAATGTATTTTTATACTGTAATGTATTGTTTATCGTTTTTTTATTTTTAACCAGAAGTCAGTTATTTTTTTAACCTACAAATTTTGTGGTCCGAATCCTGATGGTGGTTTGGTTGTTTAATGTATAAAGCTCACTGCGGGTATCAAAGTCACTTTTTTTAGAGTTATAAACACACAGAGTTACCCCTGAGACATCGGAGGAGAACTTCTCTCACATAGATTACTGTGAACTAAAACAAATAAGTCACTTTGTTTTTGATAGGCCAAGGAACAAATACTTATAAAAATATTATCTTCTTAAGTCTTACGTTATTTAATCTAACTTTATCAAAGTTTAATTTGATATTATTATCCAAACAATAAACCTAATTTCAAAAGGCGATGTCGCAAGCTCCCTTTATAACAGTTAATATCTATTACAACTGGTGTTAGTTTGTAGTAAATCCAAGCCTCATAAAACGTTAATTCTCAAATTGCAGTGTTTAATTTTATTCTGTTCTTAACCGGTGGGGTTCTCATATTGTACCTTACTTAGTAATTTTATGTTTTTGCTTGTTACAAATGCCAATGTGAAAAAAAAAGTAAATTCATAAGAAATGGAGTAAATCACTTGTATTCTATGTAAAATACACCAGGACAAGAACTATGATTATTGTGTTCCATTGCACTTTTCTTGTTTGTATTTTGATTACTTTTATAGCTTGTTTGGTTTAAATTTCGCGCAAAGCTACTCGAGAGCTATCAGTGCTTACCATTCATAATTTAGCTGTGTAAGACTAGAGGGAAGGCAACTAGTCATCACCACCCACCGCTAACTTTTGGGCTACTCTTTTTTAGTGGGATTGACTGTCACATTATAAAGCTCCCACGGCTGAAAAAGCGAACATGTTTAGTGTGACGGGGATTCAAATCCGCGACACTCAGGTTACGAGTCGAGTGCCTTCACCACCTGGCCATGCCGGGCTTACTTTTATGTTATTATGATCTTTATAACTAACAGTCACACAAAACTAGTTCATATCTTGTTCATAAAGGTATGGTTAACTAGAACATTACTAGATCCCACCAGGGTTAGGATCAAGTGAGAAAGAAAAATTTGCAGTAGTGACTTCAAAGTACTATTCTTGGCACTGCAAAACATAGAGAGGATGCTTTTATATCAAAGCTACTTAAGAAAAATTATATAATTCTAGAAACAAAATTTAAACACACGATCAAAATATAAAAAGATAGCTGTTTAAAATATAAATTAATACTCGTCATACAGATATAAACAGTAAAAATACATTGAACAACAATGAATACGATACCGTAAAAAATAACAAAGTAAAGCGAATTTTTAATATCTCCAATACTTAAAGTTGCGTATCTTTTTATTTGAGCTGCTCATTTTAAACTGTTTATTTAAACTAAACCAGAACAACAAATAATATTTATTGTTCTGTCCAAAAACAGTTACTTTGTGCTGACAGAAAATAAAATATAATAACCTTAAAACTATTAATAAAATTATTTTATTCATATGATTGATGTATACCCAGGAGAAGTACAAAGAAAACTTCATGCACCTCGAAATACTGAAATTCACATTCATGTAATAAATTAAATACACTAACAAGTTATATTCTGTTCCAGTTAAATTTTTGGCAGTCTAACCTTTCTATTCCGAGCAGCACATTTCTTTTTTTTCTTTTTTTGTTCTCAACCGGAAGTTAAATTATATTTACACTTTAAGAACGTTCACCGATAGGTGGCACTACGCTAAGTTTTCGATTACTTATTCGTCCTAAGGATCTGTGTTCAAATTAGAGACACGATTTTGTAATGTAGCAAGTGATCTTATATTCTTCTGATTTTTAAACGCATATTTTTGTTTCGTCTTAGAAATTCCAGTGAAAAATGGAAGCATCTGAATTTTAACTTAGTAATATTAAACTGATGAAAAGGTAAGACGATGTTTATCTTTAAGTTCAATAAAACGTGAAAAGAAATTATCTACACGCAAGCATCGCGTGTAAATGTAAAAAGTAATGAATTACTTTTCTTGAATATAATTTTTAAGCTTCAGTTTCTTGTAAAAAAATCATACAAATTAGAGAAAGAAAAATTACGTAAGAGTTGTGTAAAACGGAAAAGCTACTATTTATAAACGCTCGAGTTTTTTAGTTGAATTTAATACTGATTTTTAAGCGCTGGAAAAGTCGTTGTAGCTAAATTTCTGAGTGTCGTGATTAAAAGCGTTATTTTAATATTTTATGATGTCTCTATGTCCTATGTGCAACATTCAATGCGTATATTACAGAACAACATCTTTCACTTGATGTCCTATGCATATGAACTGTGGTTAATTGCAACTTGGAATTGGAGAAAGAGGACACCGATTCTGTTCACTCGTTCATTTGATGCTTTTCTTTTATTACTCTTCCACAATGAGGAACAAAGAGCTTCTAATTTTCTCGGGAAAACAATTTATCGCCACCAGAACAATAACTAATACCCAGGGCTCACTATACCTTTATAACAACAAATAATGGCAAATGGAAAAATAAAAGAAAGTAATAAATCTAATATATCCTCATGAATAATAATATATTAGGCTAAAAGTAAGTCTATTTCATTTTTAATTTCGCACATTGCTAGTGACAATAATTCTAAAACATATATATATATGTTATATATATATATATATAACATACATTTAGTTTAGCTTCTAAATGAAAACAAACTAGTGCTAATATTACGCAAAAACGTCAAGAGAAGGCTAGTTGTACAGAGTTGTACAAAGTATTAACTATTGGTAAATTAAAATTGATGGATCATGAATAAGAAATAATAACAAACAAAACTTTATATGTGTTTCCAAAAATAACTGTATATGCAACTACAAATAAAATATGTTGAATATAGAATAAAAATGAACATACTGATAAATAGAAAACTAAGGTTTGTACTACTACTAAAAGGAATAGATATTTTGAATAACTTGTTGGTTTGTATTGTTTATTTGACTTAAGAACAAAGCTACACAATAGGCTCTCTGTGCTCTGTCTACCACTGGTATCGAAACCCAATTTCTAGCCTTGTATGCGCGCAAATTTACCGCTGTGCCACTGGGGTGCATAACTTATTGGAACATGATATTCATCCTACTTTTAGTTATTGGGAATAAGACCTGAGAAACAAAAATAAAAAGTTATTACACGGGCCCGGCATAGCCGAGTAGTTAAGACACTAGACTCGTAATTCGAGGGTCACAGGTTCGAATCTCCTTCACACCAAACATGCTTGCCCTTTCAGCTGTTGGGGCGTTAAAATGTGACGGTCAATCCCACTATTCGTTGGTAAAAGATTACCCCAAGAGATTGCGGTAGGTGGTTATGAATAGCTGCCTTTCCCTCTAGTCTTACACTGCTAAATTATGGACGGCTAGCGCAAATAGCTCTCGTGTAGCTTTGTGCGAAATTTAAAACAAACCAGACAGAAACCACACCACACACACGCACACTGCATGAGATAAAAATAAGAGTCACTGGATGCTGAGATGTAAATTTATTATCCTTACATCACATGTAAACATTCGGCCCAAATAACAGTCAAGCAAGTGCGATTCAAGTGTTGATATTAAGTTTATAAACGTATATAGACACATTATTCAATTTTTTTGTTTGTCTGTAATTGAGCACAAAACTAAACAATATACTATCTCTGCTCTGCGCACCACATGTATCGAAACACAGATTTTTTGTGATGTGAGTATACAGACATACGCTCTGCCACTGCGGGGCATATTATTGTGAAAGTGCATATTAAAATAATTATTTTAAGACATTGAATTTATATAAAGTTTGAGTGTCTATCAGTTTGTGACGAAACTGAATCAACCATGAAAGATATATGAAAGAGTATAACAAAAATCGAACATTGTAAAATTTTAAATAAGAACCATTCAGACTTTTTTCTCTGTAGAGCGACATAAACGTCGCATTTGGTATTAAACTAAAACTACTGTTCCTAGCACAGCCGCAGTATGAGATCTTAGTACATGTGTTGTTTTTCTTCTATATATAAAACTCATAAACAACGGAAATATATAAGGTTGTTTAAAAATAAATGTCATTTTTGAACTGTGAAGTTTGGAAAAGTATAAACCAGTGTTGTAAATCATGTTTTAATCAAAGTAAGCACCATTTGCTTCAACATACTTTTGCCAACAAGTAACGATGTTGTATATGCCCCTGGTGTAGAAATCAGAATTTTTATGGTCAATGAACTCCCTGAAAGCTTTTTTTGCAGCTGTCTGGTTTTGAAAGAGTTTATTATTCAAAGAGTTGTCAAAGTGATTGAAAAATTGAAAATGTCTATGAAAAAGGTTTGGCTAATGAGGTAGATGAAGCAGAGCCTCGATACCCAATTTGTTGAATTTTTGGAGTGTCATCCTTGACAGGTCTCATAACGTCGATTTTGTTGATCTTCAGTTAGCTCATGCGAAACTCACTTATCCAACGTTTTCGTTCTTTTCAATCGCAGTCATGTGGTTAACAATGCTTGGTTTACTTGTGCCTAACTTTTCTGCAAGCTCACGTACTGTTGTGTGAGAGTTTGTCTCAAGTGTTTCCCTTAATATGTTTTCATCTGAGGATGGTTTCCTTCCACGACCTTCATGGTCTTTAAAACTTTTTATCTCCATGTCGAAATCTTTAGAACCAATGCTAATCTGTACGTTCAGTAACAGATCCCTGGCCGAATGCCTGGTTGATGTTCCGTGTAGCTTTTCGAACAGGTTTGAAATAGTAGAGGAAAATCAGACGAAGGTCCTTCTTGTCCATGCTGCCTTGGAAGTTTCGAAACTTACTCTGATCAGAGTTAAAACAGCAAAAAATCAAAATACCTTGTAGGTGAAAAAAGTTGGATTAAACCAACCAACAAGAAGTTACTCAATATTCAGCTTCTAAATGTCGTCGTGAGAATTCTGACATTTATTTCTGGACAACCTAATAATTATATACATTGTTCGTTTTGAATTTTATGCAAAGCTACACAAAAATTATCTGCGCTAGCCCTCCTTAATTCAGCAGTGTAAGGCTAGAAAAAAGGCAGCTAGTCATCAACACCCACCGCCAACTTTTGGTCTACTCTTTTACCAACGAATAGTGGATTGACCGACATATTATAATGCCTCCACTGCTGAAAGGGTGAGTATGTTTGGTGTGATGGAGATTCGAACCCGTGATTCTCAGATTACGAGTCAAGTGCCTTAAACACCTGGCCATACCGAGTTCAATTATATATGTGTATTGTTATATTTGATAGAGTTAAAATACTATATGTAATAAATTTTCACATCAATATTTCTTCGCAGTTATATCTCACAGATTTTGCTAACGGTGTGGTTAAAGGATTTATCATTGATAATATTCGTAATTCAACTCGAAGTGTTTCTGTTTATATGTTGTTACTCTTTTGTTCTACAAGTCAGTTAAATCTGTTGAAAAAGTTTCTCAGCTAAATTTTTGTAACTTAAATGGTTGAGTTAATAATGCAGCATTTAAATATTTCCCCTTTTTTAAGCTTACAATTAAAATAATTGTGTTATTCTTAGATTAATCTGTTTATGTTTTTAATTGAATCAGGTAGCAAAAGTAAATAACCCTGGTGAGAAACTGTGACAGTGTTGTAACTCAACAGTAAGTTTTGTTATCTCCATAAAGAAGTGAAACTTTAGTAAATTGCTATGTTGAACTTAATAGATATTCAACAAAGACAAAATGAAAAGGACTCAAAATTTGAACTGACTTTCCTTCTTTCAGTAAGTAGAGAAGTTTTACGTAACATTACTTGTTAACGTTACATATCATTTCAAAAGAAATCCAGAGAGAACTCGACATTGTTGTTGTTGTTGTTGTTTTGAATTAAGCACAAAGCTATACAATGGGCTATCTGTGCTCTGCCCACCACGGGTATCGAAACCCGGATTTGAGCGTGTAAGTCCGCAGACATACCGCTGAGCCACTGGGGGGCGAGAACTCGACATAAATCAGCGTAGAAACAGCATGCGCAGGTAGTAGGCTAGTTTGATAGATAGATAATTGGATATGCAAGTCCACGTATACCTTAATTGAACGATTGTCACGACAGTTGCTAGGGGCTCAACAATGAATATGCACAATGAAAATATTCATCCAAGCGAAACCGGCCTTGCATTCAAGCCTTCTGCATATATTATAAATAACTAAAACTAATAAGAACAACATGCAACAAATGGTATAAGGCGTATGCCAAGATATTTCTATAGACGGTTATATATTATTAATAATTCTATCACGTACTTTAAAATATTTAGGCACGTTACGATTACTTCAAAATAAAGTAATGAAAAACAACTGTTTGGAAATGTATATTATGCACGATCGCTTCTCTTCAAAAGCAAGACTTGATGGATACTGGTAATTTATCCGTCGAAGGGCTTATGGATTATTTGATATGTGCATATAGTTCCAATAATTGCTTATCGATAAGTCTTAGAACATACATACAATACTAAAAATCGGGTTTAGGTACCCGCAGTGAGCAGAGCGTGTAGCGTTTCGCATAGCAACAAATAATATATATAATTGTTATATATTTCATATAAACAAAGAAAAAGCTGACATTAATCATACATTACTTCATCAGATTGTGCGTGTAAAACATCGCATAAGCGCAAGCGTGAATCATACTTATTTAAAATACAGGGTGGTCGCTAGTGAAGCGGAAAATTTGTCAAACAGCTATTTATTTTTACAAAGAATAACTTTTACAAAGCTTTTTAAAGGCATATGTTATATTACACTCATAGATGCTCAAAATGCATTTTATGACATTAAAATCATGCATTTTATTCATGATGTAAAGAAATCAAAATAGAAATGAGTAAGCACGCATTTTATTCATGATCTCATCTGACCCTCAAATTTTCCGCTTTTCTAGCGACCACCCTGTATATTACATAACACAAATATACTATCATAGGAAATGAGTGGTTACACTCATCGGATCATACAGAAACGATTTGTTGTTTTTGTTTTTTACACTGATTAAAATATATATTATTTCCTCGTGACTTGTTCGCGGGAAGAATGTACGAAATAAACAAGGCAGTAATAAATTATTACTGCAAGGTTGTTCCATATCGTTGTTATCTGTGTTTGAAATACGTTTTGTTTCAATCATTCTTTGGAACTAATAAGTAACCTTGCTTTCCTGCAATTCCATAAAATAAAGTACATTTTAAATACCAACCACTTTCCGTTAGATATATAAACATTAAAACTTTATCTAGTTTGAGGTCTGTTGATTTTTCTAATAACAATTACTATTAGACACCGTGTGCAAAATTTGGATTTGATTCGAATTTTGCCGAAAGCTATACGAGGACCATCTGCACTAGCAGTACCTAATTTAGCACTGTAAGTCCAGAGGGAAAGCAGCTACTTATCACCACCAGCTCTTGGACTACTCTCTTACTAACAATTAGTGGGATTGAATGTTACTTTATAACGCCTCCACGGTTGAAATGGCAGCACGTTTGGTGAGACGGGGGGATTCGAGCCTGCGACACTCAGATTGCGAGTCAAGCGTCCTAACCATGCTGGACCTTGCAACCTTTGCAGCTGATTGTCTTTTCTAGGTCATTTCACCAAGCTGCCTTCTATCTACTCTTTTACTGCCAAATTAGGGATAGCTAACGCAGATACCCCTGATGTAAGTTTGCTCGAAAATTTAAATCAGACAAATCACAAAGTTATTTTAATGTAAAATCGAAAATCTATATTCCGAAACGGAGATTATAGTTTTGGTCAGTTTACCTGCTGTATAATGCATATGTGGATATAAATGTATTGTAAATATATGCTTATAAATCTGCAAATCTTACTCTTTTTTTCCTGTTTGAATGCTCTAAAAGTTGCACTAATTTTGTCATTGCATTGCTGTAAGATGTTTTAAACATAAATCTTATAATAATGACTGTAATCTGAAAGAGAAACACACGTACTAACAGGTATTGTCCCCGAGTATCACAGGGTAATACTACGGACTTGCAACATTTAAATCCAGAGCTCGATTCCTCGCGATGATAAGATAGGTAGCCTACTGTGGCTTTACTATAACAAGCACACACACACATACTAACTGCCGAATAACTATATTTAGTTCAAGCTATAATACTAGTTTGCTAGAGGGCAAACTTTAAACAGGTTCAAACAACTCGAACACCTGTTTCATTCATAAGAACGTGTTTGAGTACTTGAAAAACGACACTCTGTTAATAGTTAACGACACGTGACGAAACATACTTCTTCAGCACATGTTTAAAGTCAGTTACTTCAGCAGAGTAAACCGAAGCACTTGTTCGTAACATGAGACTGGTATTGGACGACGAACATTAAGAGTGAATGAATGACACGCATGCTGAATGAAAACGCCAATCTTATATTACTGATTGGTTATTGCACTGGAAAATTCTCAAGAAATATAACGAAACTGTAAGTATGTATTGTTTCTTTATTTGCAACTAACTACAAAGCTACACAATGGGCTATTTGTGCTCTGCCCACTACGGGTATCGAAACCAGGTTTATAGGAATATAATTCCGCAGACAGGCCGTTCTGTCACTAGGAGGCATAAGTGTCGACTCACCAGGATAAGCATGTAATGTATTTAAGGTACAATTATCGTATACTTATTAGAATACAGGAAGTAAAATCAATTGCAAAAATATTATTTACTATGTTGAACCGCATACTGCAGAAGTCAATGATTTGAAGACACGTTAAACTTTACAAGATTAAAAGAGAAGCTATTGAGTTTCTAATCTGAATAAAGATTAGCATAGCAATGATAAAAATTTAGAACTATTTGAATACAGAAAAGAAAGCTGCTCTTTATCTTTATCTTAGAAATCAGTACTTAAATAAAATTAAATACTTCTATGAGTTAGTGAAGTATGACCAACTAGGCAGGATATCTTGAAGACAAAAAAAAATCATCTTGTTCGAGCATACACTTTCTAAACATGAATATAACTTGAACATTTGATGTAAAGTAGAGGACTCTTTTTAAGTGAATCCCCATCACTGATCGATTGTAAAAACAATAAATGTTTTTTCTTGCTCAAACACCAGAGTAAACAGATATGATATGCGAATACAGATAAAAAATAACATACTATCTAGCATACAAATTGGTGGGTGGTGATGACTAGCGGCCTTCTCTCTATCCTTACACTGCTAAATTAGGGACGGTTAGCGCAGTATAGTTTTACGCGAAATTCAAAACAAACCAAACCAATATCTGTAAATGAGTAGAGAATTATTTACTGTAGCCTAACAACTAAATTATTTTTGTGTACACATTAATGTATAATCTAGCCCACTGTCTGTATATACATTCTTGAACCAGCTAGTATAAGATATTTGTAGTAATTATCCAATGGCTGTATATACATTCATTTACGAGCTAGATATTCTAACAGTAGTTCAGTGTCTGTATATTCATCTATGTACAAGTAAGATATTGCTAATGATAGTCAAATATCTGTGTAGACACTCATGTAAATGCTAATCCAGTGTCTGTAAATACTTCCATACAAAAGTTAGATATTGCTGGTTCTGGTCCTATGTCTTTGTGTACATTCATTTACAAATTTGACGTTGCTAGTAGCATGCAGTCCAGTGGGTAAAGTTCAGAGGTTGCAGCTACGAATGTATAGAAATAATGCTGAATTTGTTTTTGTATTTATTCATTTTTCTAAACTGTATTATTACATACATGTTGGCTTTCTGTTTAAATAGAAGAGGTAAATGACAAAATTAAAATAAAATAATACCTGACTTTTTTATTACAAAAATGCTGATGGAACGCTGAGTTCCTTGTCGTGTCATTCTTCTCCAGTAAACACAAATATTAGTGTAATTTCATATTCTTTTTAATGAAAAATTTACTGAGATTGTTATATATTACCTGTAAAATATAGCGAGAAGAGTAACATAACATTGTAAATAAAGTATTCAGCTTCATTTCTGAACGAAAACAATAGAACTCGTTTTGATGAATAATTATTTGACATCAACAAAAGATATCTTTCTGCAATACATCGAGAAAAAAAACACACGACAAAACGACCGATTGTTCTGTACTTAAGATAGTGTTAAGGGTAGAATGGTAAGACAAGTAAGATGGATTTTTGTTGCTTGGAGACGGTACTTGAAGATCCAATTGTGTTGAACCACGTTTCTCGTGACAGTTGTTATCTATATGTTCTTTTGTATCCTCGAGCAGTTCAGCTATTTTCTATTTAATTGTTAATAATGTGAAGTCGACTGTGTCTAATAATGAAAGCCGAACATAACAAATATTTCTGAGATGTCACGCTGTCGTGATCACTTTGACCTTTGAAGCTCGGCTTTTTTGGCCTTATCACCTGCAACGACACGCAACGCTACTTGCGTAAAACCAAATCAAATGTACTTATAGCCTCCCCAAGTTGGAAAGAAACGATAGTAAATTTGTTGCTAAAAATGTTATTGCTCAGGAAGTTAGCTTGTAAGAATCAAGTGATCGATAAAAACGGGAATCATTTACAAGTTGGAGTTTGTACGTTTTCTATATTATAAGTACTCTATAGAAATTGTCGAAATATGTTTTTAGAACATTGGAAACTTTTAAGTTAGTCTGGGTATCCCTATGTCATAGAGTTTCAGTATTCAGTATTTTTTTACAATATATGTTTATTGTTATAGTAAAGCCACAATGAGTATAACATGTGTGTATTGTTATAGTAAAGCCACAATGCGTACAATATGTGTGTATTGTTATAGTAAAGCCACAATGAGTACAAAATGTGTGTATTGTTATAGTAAAGCCACAATGAGTACAATATGTGTGTATTGTTACAGTAAAGTCACAATGAGTACAATATGTGTGTATTGTTATAGTAAAGCCACAATGAGTACAACATGTGTGTATTGTTATAGTAAAGCCACAATGAGTACAATATGTGTGTATTGTTACAGTAAAGCCACAATGAGTACAATATCTGTGTATTATTATAGTAAAGCCACAATGAGATATCTGCTATGTTTACTGAGGAGAATTGAACCCCTGATTTTAACATTGTACATACGTTATAGAGCTGGGGAGTTTAACATTGTTACTTACGTACCTATTATTTAAGAATAACATGCCGAGGACAAGTATTAATTTTAAAATCGAATTCCACAACTCCCATCTTTCTCTTAAGTTTACTAGTGGTTTCACATCTAATCAGATATAGCATTTATGGTAACAGTTGTGTTTCACATATGTAGTTGGTAAGTTATAGTATTCTAGTTTGTTTCTTTTATGTGGAAATATGACTGTTAGACTGTGTTTGTTTGTTTTGAATTTCTGCGCTAGCCGTCCCTATTTTAGCAGTTTGAGACTAGAGTAAAGGCAGCTAATCATCACCACCTACCGCCAAATCTTGGGCTACTCTTTTACCAACGAATAGTGGGATTCACCGTCACATTATAACGTCCCAATGGCTGAAAGGGCGAGCATGTTTGGTGCGACCCTCAGATTACGAGTCGAGCGCCTTAATCCTAGAGTTAATTGTTGATGGCCCATGGTTGCATGAACGCATTCCGCACTACAAGTTGGACCGTATTGAAAGCTTTAAGTGTTTGTTTTGTTTAAGAGCAAGGCCATATTGGACTATCTGTTGTGTTCACCTCAGGGAATCGAATCCCGATTTTTGGATTTGTAATCGTGAAAACTTGCTACTGTTTTATTGTGAAATGGTGCACTATGAGTGTGATGACCAACTTCCACATTGCGTTTAGATAAGAATGGCCCGAGAGTCGTTCATCATTGCTGTCAACTAGTTGTTTTCCAGTGTACCAGTTCAGAATTTACACACCCCTTGTTTCCCATTATCTCCGTTTTTACGTAGATTTTACTCTCATAATTCTTTATCCAACAGATTTACTTTTACTATTTTCATACTGCTTTGTTATCCATACCACTTAAATTGTGTCATGATCAATGTTGTAAAAAATATTAATTTTTATAAACATTCGCTTTCTACAATTTTTGAATTATCTTAAAAATTCTTAAACTCCTGAAGAAGAGCAGTTTCTGGGTCTTTTGACACAAACTCAAAATTGATACCCAGTTATCTCTCTTAGTCCAATTCTGGTAAGTCTTCATTCAACCTATTTTCGTCTGAATACACTCTTTACACATTCATTCGATTTTTTTTCAAAGCTCTTATGACTGCAAAATACAATTATATACCCCAATATATATACATGTGTGTGTCTGTGTTTATGTAGAAGTGCAGCTTGCCATTACAGTATAAACATTCTATGTTGTTTCTTATCGAGATTTTACACAATTTTAACACTTTACTGGCCAATAGTGTCAAGTCAATATGTTTTAATTTGTTGTTGCACAAAATTTTAGAAAAAAACAAACTTATAGATATACACAATGGCGTTTGATTTTCTATTAAGATTTGATTGGAAAATTAAAACAGCCACGTTTAATATGATGTGTGGGTGTGTGTTTTCATTTAGCGAAGCCACCTTGGGCTATCTGTTGAGTCCACAGAGGGGAAACGAGCCCCTGGTTTTAGTGTTGTAAATCCATAGACTTACCACTGTAGCAGCGGGGGACTTTTAATATGGTACTAATGTTTCTTTGCACTGGTTTTATAAGTCAGAGCTCTTACGCTACTTTCGTATCAACTGAACATTTCAATCTTCAATGTTAAACTTTCTTCAGTCAGGCGTTTTTTTATGAGGGACGGCATGAATGAACGTTAAGGGTATTGAAACTGAACAACGCCGGAAAGGGCAAGTTAAAGGTTTCCACCTACAGACTGCAAGTTCACTGGGGTCAGCATATATGTCGCAACCATTTTTTTTTCTTATGTGTCTCAATAAATGCATCTACGTGTCTACACTTGTGTCTGAACATTTTCTTTCATTTTCAACTCTATGGATTATTGGGTGTGAATGCGAACGTTATCAGTAGAGATGGCTGTTTTATTATATAGAATAGACCCACCAGTACAGACGAAACGATCGTTATGAGAAACTATTTATCAATATAAAAGATGCATTCATTAAACAGCAGTTGTTTTTTTTATAATATATAACGATAACATTCATCATATATACATTTCAATTACTAATGTGTAACTCATTATAGAAATTAGTTATCGCCAGAAAGACGGCATTCAGTATACAGTAGATTTTATCACAGAAATGAAA
The DNA here is from genome assembly GCA_011833715.1 of Carcinoscorpius rotundicauda. NCBI lineage: Eukaryota > Metazoa > Arthropoda > Merostomata > Xiphosura > Limulidae > Carcinoscorpius > Carcinoscorpius rotundicauda. The sequence continues at coordinate 95,263,496 of CM022392.1, read as the reverse complement.
CACTAGTTTTATAGATGTGTTGTTATAAGTTTAATATCAACTTGCTATTCATTATTTAAATGTGTTTCATTCTTAGTTATGTAATTCAGTTTTGCACTGACAAAGCATATTTAGACAGTTGTTCTTTATTATATATCATTTGTACGTTTCAGAAGGGTTATTAATCTTATGAATGAAGTATTTTAGTGAACTTTGTTAATAACGAAACTACAGGGTGTTCGGAAAGTCACTGTTCACTTATATATTTATCAACAGACATGTTTCAATATAGAATACAGGAGGTAAATATGAATGACAATTATAAACAATGTTGAAAGTGACCCCTGTTTGCATCAATACAGGCCTGGATCCTTCTTATTTTGTTTCTAAACACCGCTGTCAGTTGCTGACTTTAAATAAACTGAATACAATATGATTACAAAACTGCACAGTGACTTTCCGAACACCCTGTGTTTTTTCATGAATTTGTATGCAACCGTTTATTACATACATAACTTACTTACAACAGGGCAGCATTTAAGCTTTGAGCTTATAAATTCACTAAGAACAATACATACGCGATCACACAAACCATTCACTATCGCTAATCGTTGAGAGCCTGTGCATGCGGCAAGAAAAATTAAAGATCATTTGCAAAATGATACCGGTATTTACCATAGTGAACAGCACAATTTGCCCTGTGTTAGTAAAACCATAGTTAGCTTGGGACACTAAAAGGAGTAATGATGATACACGTTATAACAAACCCTTGTTTGTCCGTGTGTTTGTCGTTAAACACAAATGGGTTATTTGTAGTTTGCCCACGGTGGGTTTATTGTTATAAACCAATCGTCAGCGTAATATGTCACAGTTAATTAACATTTATTTACATTAATATAAAACTAGGAACAGATGTATCAATTACAAAATCAAGCTTCACCAGGCATGTACTGTAAATAATCTAACCAATACCAAAATTACATAGATTATATAATATTTGCGGGACATTTCTCGGAAGATGTATCTGAAACTATTAGACAAATTGAAATTTTTATCTGCACATTTATCACAAGGTATCTTTATCGATGTGGGGATAACACCTCAGTAAGAAATGTAATCATTGAAATGAAACTTCGAGTGTAGCAACGTGAACGTGACGTAGAGAAACAAACGAAGCTTGTTTTCTTCTGTATTTAGTTTCTGTTTGTGGTTTTTTTTATTAACACTCGCACTGTTCTACTGAAAGCGCTTGATTGAATTTCAGATTATTACAAAGAACGTATTCATTCTCAAACCGCTTTCTTTCTCAGTGATATCCGAAATTCGTGATCTTTATGGAGAAATATTTTGAGCTACATTGCACCTCGGTACAAAATTGTGCTGTAATCAACTTCTAATGAAAGTACGATGTTCCTCGTGCTTTACAGTCATGCATTCCAAGAATAAAGTACCCGAGAATTACGCCTGGTTTCATGAGTCTTATAACAAACGACCGTAGGCTGGACTTGGCCTGTCAAGCTGGTCAATTGCTATAATGAGCCAAGGAAAAAATTAGTTTTCTCTTGTAGTGCCCAACCTATTTCCACAGCTATTAAGATTCACTGTCTGTCCCGTATTTCCTGCGTAAAACACGTACTTGTAAGATACAAGGAGGAGTGTTTGCGGTTAGGGTTACTTTGATCTGTGTGGCCGCCGTGGTCGTTGTTATAGCAGCTACTATACGTCCGTGACCCCTTTACAACTAAATAGCTGTAGTGTTTCAGGGGAGAGGGGTTCACGATAAATGACTGAAGATGGGTGATCGTGGGAAGCTGTACATGTTGAACTCTAGCTTGTTTTTTAGATGAGGTTAATTTTCGTAATTTGACAACTGTTTTCTGTTTCGTCCAAGTTTAAAACTTGAGGGATTCTATATTAATAACAGATTACGATCTATGAATTATATTGGCCATGTGGAGATAAGACTGACTTTGATCAACATTCTCCAAATTGTAATTTTAAATGTATATATCATGCGACACAACATTTTAATAAAAATAAAGTAGCAGGGGTACAACAATATTCAATCTAAACGTTCTTCTTAAACGAAATTTTTACACTTTCATTCTATCTCTTTCGATGAAAGATTATCAAAATTTTCCTGTAAAAACACAGAGAAAAACATTACAACTTATAATGTTACAGTAAATTCAAAGATTAGGTATGAATCTTTTATAGCTTAAAACTGTTTGATTTATTTTTTGTTTTGTAAATTAAAGCTGAAATATGCTTTTCTTATAAAACTTTTAAATAAAAAATAGCACACTGTTTTCATGAGTGAACACATTCCATATAAACTGCAGATAACGTCTCTTTATGTCCACGTTTTTATGACCCGGCCTGGCCAGGTGGGTAAGGCGCTCGACTCCTAATCTGAGAGTTGCGGGTTCGAATCGCACTCACATCAAAGATGCTCGCCCTTTTAACCGTGAAGACATTATGATGTGAAAGTCAATGCCACTGTACGTTGTAGAAGAGTGGCCCAAAAATTTGCGATGAGTGCTGATGACTAGCTGTCTTACCTTACTAAATTAGGGACGGCTAGCGCAGATAGCTTTGCGTGAAATTCCAAAAGCAAACATGAATTAATATGATGAGTTTAACAATCACGAAAGAAAAACAAACTCTGATGAAAGTGTTCTCGTCCTGGCCGTTTACTAATTAAAAAAAAAAACATTTTTATCGTAGCGTCCCCCCTTCCCTACAAGGATTTTAAACCCAGCTCGTGACCCTTCCTTTCAAGAAATACTGCACTACATAAACAACAAGTTTTGAATAAAGTGCTTTCGTCGTGTTCACCTACTGATGTAAAAATACTACTAACAACATTCGCGAAAAATCTCATATTGTTCATGAGCAAATAGGGATGATTCATTTACTATTCAAAAGAGGATAAAGTTTACTATTTTTCTGTTGCTCTTAGCTCATTACTACAAAACAGCTATAATTGTACGGTGCATCCTGGGAAGCCATTAAAAAGCATTATACGCCTTGTAAGTCTTAACGTTTTTCTACGGTTATAAAAATGGTTCGTTGACATGTTTGTTTTTCCATGGTCCACTAATCATTTGGAACAATTGTTTAAAATTATTTTTGTTTCATCTTTCCTCTTAACGATTGTTCTTCTGCATATCTGGTTGGAGATTGATAACGGACAATGATATGTATGTCAAATCATTCATTCGTAACTTAACTGTCAACACGTATCTGGAATATAACTGACATAAAAGGTATTTGACCTTTAATTATTTTCGTTATCTCTAAGCGGGCACGGCATGGCCAGGTGGTTAAGGAACCCGACTCGTAATTCTAGGGTCGCAACATCGAATCCCCGTTGCACCAAACATGCTCACCTTTTCAGCCGTGGAGGCGCTAAAATGTTACGGTCAATCCTACTATTCGTTGGTAAAAGAGTAGCCCAAGAGTTGGCGGTGAGTGGTGATGACCAATTGCTTTCCCTCTAGTCTTACACTTCTAAATTAGGGTCGGTTAGCCCACATAGCCCTCGTGTAGCTTTGAGTGAAATTCATAACAAACTATCTCTGAGCGATTGACAAATTTGAGATGGATCAAAAGTTCAATTTTCGTCCCTCAACAACTGTGACTACTCTTTTGTCACAAGTTACCCGAGTATTAAATATCATTAAAAAGTACTCATTTATACATGCATTTGGTTTAGACATCAACTGTTCTGTATTACGCTTATAAAACACTTGAATTTTGAGTTAATTTGAGCTATCACTTCAAAATTCGTTTGTATTCAATACTCAAACCTGATTTTTTTTATACATATTGATATATATATATACAGCTATTTAACTTTCAGGTCATCTAGACTAGAATATTTTCTAAATTTAGAATTGGTGCGCGGTCGCACACATTCAAATCTGTATTTGGGATGTCTTAACCGGAAAGTTCTGATTAATTAATGTTATACATACGTAGATCCTTATATATACCCTTGGGATGTCTGAGCCAAAAAGTACTTATGCAAGGTTTGAACCTGTGTAGCCTTGAAATGTCTGAACTAGAAAGCTTTCAGATACGGGTTGGTATATATACAGGGTGTCCCGGAAATCGCGCACCATATAAATTTTTATGTTAATACATATGAATAACACATTTATTGATAATAATCATAACAGATGCTCAAACTGTTCACCCTCTGCTTTGATACATTCATCAATTCTCTTTATAAAACTGTCTTTTACTTTGTTGAGGGTTGCAGTGCTAATCCTTTGACATTATTATATGTACGTATGGTGCGCGACTTCTGGGACACCCTGTATATACACATAAATAGGTATACCTTTTGGAATGTCTGAACAAGAAAATCTTTACATGAGGACTGGTATACATACACATAAATATAACATCATTAGGATTTCTAAATCAAACAGTTACTTTAAGGTATACGTACATTATTTTGTTAATTTTTGAATTTCGTGCAAAACTACACGAGGGCTTTCTACGCTAGCAGTCCCTAATTTAACCTTGTAAGACTAGAGGGAAGGCAGCTAGTCACCATCACCTACCGCCAACTCTTGGGCTATTCTTTTACCAACGAATAATGGGATCGACACATTATAACGCTTTCAAAGCTGAAAAGGCGATCATGTTTAGTGCGACTGGGATTCGAACCCGCGACCCTCAGCTTACGAGTCGAACGCCTTAACCTACCTTGCCATACCGAGCCATTAAGTACATTCCACACGCATGAAACATACTTAAACATGATACTTTACAGCACGTGAATTTGAACTTACACAATCTTCATTTATGATGTTTATGGGCATCTAAATATTTATATCATTAACACAATCAAATATTTATATTTATTCTGTTACTGATTCCTTACATTATGGCTCGGTCTAAAAGTGTTTATGATACTGTCACTTGTTGCTCGAATTATAACTACTTAGTAATGATACACCATAAAAAAAACGTGTGCACTAAAATCTTCCTCCGAGATACACAATAAATTTCATTCTCTCGTTAAAAATCAAGGCTTAACAATAACTTTTTACCGCTGCTTAATAAGATGACATTTGGCACTGTGAAAATATTGTACGTCTGTAGCTGTACGCACGTGCCTTCATAGACACAAGTCAGTCAGTGAAGTCTCACTCTCGGAACCTTCGTCTTCAGAATGGTTTTGTTAACAAGGGTGAAACGTACATTTTAATTTAACAATGGGAACCGAGTTGTATTCATTTATCCCATAATTTGAGAACTTGTTTCGAGAATGTATTGGCATAAAAATAGTTCAACTTTAATAAATATAATATGAATATAGTACTGTTATTTGAAAGTTTAATATAAATTCAAGCCTTGTTTCTATTGATTCTTATAAACTGGATGAGATTCTGAGGTATTGTCAAGACGATTAGTATGGAAAACAAATATAAACAAACACGAAATCAAAGAATCTCTACAATTAAAATAAAAATGAAACAAGTGTAAAAGAACACCTTTATACCTATACTAATTAATAACCTAACATCTCACCTCAACGCCCCCTACAATCCAGTACCCGTTTGCAAACTCTCTCTTTATCAACCTAAAAATGACCTAAGAAAGTTGGAACGTTATTCTCTGCTTTGTTTGTAAAGTTTTTATACCCATACCAGCCATCCTGAGATACATTTTAATACTTCACACACTAGAAAATAAATATATTTTAACACATGATTTCCATATTATTTTTCATTTTTAGTTAACCTTACTTTTTCGTAGTCAATTTGACTAGCATTTCTAGCTTCAGTTAGTCCATTTCTTTATTTCTCTAATTTTCAATTGATACGTAGTTATTTTATTGAACTATGTGTTGGATTTATATATACACTACTTTCTATGATTAAAGAAAAATTGACAGTTGCTTAATTTTGATCAATTGCTTGTTAATTTTTGAGATTATTAGTACACCAGAGAGGTATTACAGGATCTTCAACATTTGTTGTTGTTGTTTTCTGATCTTTAAACCTGTTTCGATTTTATTTCTTTGCCATAAAAAGAACTTGTCTTACTGACAGAAAACTAATCACTTATCTGTTAAACGTAATAGCTAGAGGCAAGGCAGCTTCCACAGTTTCCATTTCTTCACCATCTGATGCTGACATTTCCTCTTCCTTGCAGAATTTATGGTTAGAAGATCCCCACCAGGTGGCGTCCCCGCTGGGTGGACCTGCTATGAAATATATTAGAACAACTTTTCCAGGAGGCAAGCCGCACCCAGAAAGTTCATTTCATCCATACGTATTGCCAAATTAAAATTCTGTATTTTATGTTTCAAGTTATTAACCTTGAAAAGGAGGCTGATCACGCTAGTAAACACCTTTGCTAAAATATATATATATATTTACATAAAACGTTTTTCACTCTGTAAAATGTTGAGCAAGCCACCAGTTAGAGAAAAGTCTGGTACCAAGTCTAAACATATGTGAATTGTAATGTGAACTATACACTTAAATATAATATGGTCTAATTTAGTTATTAAACCATAGATAAATGTTACCATAGAAATATTTAAGCAACAAATTTAACGGTGCTTCAGAACTGGTTGATTTAATTATCAACATAATGATTTAAGATTTCTTGGTACAATATAGGAAATCTTAAACAGAATGAAAAACATTTCCGACTGCGTTTTTCTAGGTGCATTTTTTATCTCTTTTTCTCTTTACTGGACGCTACAACATGTACTGCTTCTAGAAGCCCGACGACAGAAAGGATTTCGGGTGCGCCGATGGAAGTTTGGTTACCGAGCGGAACTGAGAGACCAGCAAACACCATCTTCCTCATGCAAAGCCCAGAGTGAGACAACGAAATCCAAGGGATGTAACTTACGCGGTGTCTGTCTACAACATCGTCGTTGGCCATTGGAAGGCATGTTAAAAATTTCTTGCGCTGTCATCGGTATTGCAGGAGAAATGTGTGCTGCTTTTCCAACGGGAAAGTTCAGAAACTTGGAGGAAATTCAGCATGTCACCATGTACTGCATGTTTGTGCTATCTGGGATTGTTGACATCCTGTGTCACTCCAATATAATTTTTCCAAAAGGAACAAGTAATTTTATGCTAGCCCTTGCGTTTGGAATCGAGACTTTAATGTTTCTAAACATGGAAACAAAGTCATATCCGGAGAAAGAAGTGCAGTATCTCATGGTTTGTACAGTAATACTCTGTGTCATTTCTACTCTTGCAGAAATGCGCTTCCCCACCCACATTCCTCTGAGATTTCTGAGGTCCTATTTTACTTTGTTGCAAGGATGCTGGTCAGTTCAAATGGGATTCTTTCTCAAAAGTGCATATTCATCTACCCCGTATTTATCTCAATGGATTTCCAGTACAAATGAAACTGATAAGTTGTACATCTGGGTGTCTTTGATGTTTTCGTGGTACGTGGGAGGGACTTTCATCATAATGACCATTTATGCCTCTGTCATTGTCCTTATTAAACGCAAGAGTAGGTGTTGGCGTACCACAGGTACTTTGTGTAATGAAGGTTCAGAAGAAGTCGAAATACCCTCGAGTACCCCAGATGATTGGGAAGAAAGAGAACCTTTGCATCCGTGATCAGTAATGGAAAACATATATTTATCTAAAGAATCTAAGAGAATAAAAACTATGTATGTTCATCTTATTTTTTCTTTAAAGAACATTCTATAATATTAGTTATATTAACTCTTATCTTGTTAGTTTGAACTGAAATATCATTGTAACTGTTATACGTTTTCTGATTGTTTTGTGTCACCTTTGGCCACGTAATACATTTAATATGTTTTTCATAATATGTGAAATTAGCGAAAGTATTCATAATGAAACTACACTATGAAATGGTAATATGTTTATTCTTTTAAATTTAATAATTATTTCCTAATCAACTAAACGGTTGTTAGATTTTTTGTTTTTCCCTAATTCCTTTGTTAATTTTTTAGTATATGTGATATTCTATAAAAATATCTACTTGTTGTTACTGAAAAGACCTTGTTCATATCGTTCATCCATTTATTTTTACATCTCTTTATTTTCCATTTAAAAGAGAGGGTTTTACCTATTTGCTAGTGTATAATATGTAATAAGGTGGTATGTCCTACCGTTCTTTAGGAATATAAAGGGGATATTTATGCAAAACTGATTTCACTTGTAAGCTAAATGTGAATTATTCTGCAAACATAGCAGTCGTAATTGTGTAATTCAGGTATTTAGATATTAGATGTACTTACACTTTGTACTAATGTTTGAAACATGCTAAACATGACTGTACAATAGCCATCGTTATAACTCAAAGCACACTGAGAGTAAACTATATCTAAGTGTTTTTGTTGTTGTTGTTTTCAAATCAACATTTCGGTCAACGTGTGAGAAAATGTTTACCACAAAGTGTGGATTTCTTCCACAAATGGTTAATAACCAAAGTAGAAAGCAAGGACAATTGAGAGTTAAGATAACTTAATGTTGTTGTTTTTTTTAAATCCACTGTTCAATTAACATAATAAAGTGTTTATTTCTTCCATACACAGATTAATATCCAACACGGAGTTTTAAAAAGTTCAAAGAAAATTGAAAGTTAACTGTCTAGAAATGTTTGATTTTTGCTAATTTTAAATTCACCCTTTGGCTAATATGTTAAAATGTTTTTATCACCAGGCGTAAATTTCTCCCATGCGTGGTTAGTAACCAAAGCAGAGATCTAAGAAATTGAGAGTGAACTGAATCAGTGTTTTCTGGTGTGATTTTTTTGGAGCTTCCAAATCTACTCTTTGATCAATATGTAAGAGTATGTTTATAACTGAGTGTGAATTTCTTTCATGTATGATTTTGCTTGTCTTGTTTGAATGATACATTTTGTGATATTATTTTTTTTATTCTTTAAATTAATATTCAGGCTTAATATTTCAAGTAACTTGCTAAGATAGCCTTGTTATTTCCATTAACTAGTGAACTGCTTCTTGTTATATCTTCAGTAAGACCATATTATCCTTGTACAAATTAACTGAAAAAGAAAGAGTAAAGAATATGACAGATGATATACATATATCCCGAAAGACCTTTTTTATTATTGAGGGGTGGTATATCATTCAGTGCTTCAGAGTATAGAAGTTAGCAGTGCAATTGAATAGGATTCTGGCTAAGCTAATAAAAATATAATATTGTATAATGGGATAGTTAAAGTTAATAAAACAATTGTGTCGGCTAGAATATGTACTTAATAAGTAGTACTTTAGGTTTTTGGACTTTAGAAGATCCCCAGTGAATCAGCGGTTAGTTTACAAATGTACGGCTTTAAATCCCGAGGTTTGATTCCTCTTATTGAACAGTGCGCAGTTTTCCCATTGGGTAGCTTTACGGAACATCAAGAAACCCCCTAACCGTTCTTAGAAGGTAATAAACTTGTTTTTCTAATTTTTATGTGGTTTATGTGTTCTTTGGAATTATCTTACATAAACCTAAATTAATGTAGGTGTGTAAGTAATGTAAGGATATTGTGGCTAATTTATTATTCGATATCATACAGCGGACCATCTATTTAATGACAATAAATGTACATTATAGATTTCTTTTCTTTTTCACCAAAGACAAAATTGAAGAGTGAATCTATGACGTAGAGACTTAATCCATTCATTGTTAGGTTACACTCTCCCTCTTCTCCGTACTATAATTTAGCCTATTGATAACCAAGCTGTGCTGCTGAGCCTTAAAAATGCAAAACTTCAGTTAGCAGCATTGTGCAAACAATCAAGAAATGGATTAAGCCTCCTTATGATATTTTCTCTTTTCATTTCAAGGTATTCATAAACTTCTTAAAAATTAAAAAGACAATTTTTCGATTAACATTATTAACAAAACTACAGTGTGTGTTCCTTTTTTTTTTTTACAACAAAGCCATAACACGTTATTTGTTGTGTCCACCGTAAATCCAAAGACTTACCGCTGTCTCAGCGAGGAACCACAGATAAAGAAATTAAACATATAGAAAATAAATACACAACAAAATTGTTGATACAAAAAATAGCCTAATAAGAACTTTAGGAAGCAATTATAGTGACATAAACCAAAGTTCCAGGAAAGATGGCACAAAGGTATCCTCCTAAACAAACAAACAAAACGGGATTATTTGAACATCTAACAGCAATATTTAATTTGTCCCTAAATTCAGGATATATTCCAGTTTTTTGGAAACATCTAAATGATCGATGTTCCATAAGAAAGAAAAGTCAGCCAATAAACCAATTACTAACTCTTTTTTTAACCTAAAGATGACCTAAGAAGGTTGAAACGTTGTTCTCTGCTTTATTAATAAAAGTGTTAATACCCACACCAGCCGTCCTGAGATACATTTTTACTTCAAATGAATCTCTCGTCATCACGATTACTGACTTACCAATCAATCTGACCAGCTGTCTGGGCAAAACTCTTGAACGAATAATTAGTAATAGACTCTCCAAACTCCTGGAAGTAATATCTAAGTTACCTGAAGTACAAAACAGGCTCAGAAAATTCAAACAAACGTCCGATCACTTAGTTAGACTAACTGAATCCACAATAGACAGTTTGAATAAAAAAGAATGCAGTGTTGCGTGTTTTCTCGATATCGAGAAAGAATTCGAAACTGTATGGCACAACATTATCCGGTTCGAAATGACAGAAATAGAACTACCACGCGGAATTATCCGCTGGCTGTCAAAGTCTTTGGAAAACAGAAAATGGAAAAAAAAATGTCGAGGAAACCTTCTCAGAGTTATTTACTGTGGAGGCAGTCGTCCCTCAGTTGTGGATAGTTAGCTCCCTATCTCTTTATGGATAGATAATTAGCACTTTATCCTGTTCGCGGATAGTTTACACCCTATCCTCTTTATGGATAGTTAGCAACCTATCCTCTTCATCATGTTTGTTAACAAGGAGCTTCTAAAAGATCCAAATCACGAATACTTTTCACAGTTTGCTGATGACGTATCATTCTGGAAAAGTAACCCCACACCATCTATAGCAGCTACAAATTTACAGCCTCAGTTTAACATAATAAGTGAATATTGCCAAAAATGCACAGTTAAAATAAACATACCAAGAAAACCAATTAGTAGTTTTAACAAAAATTAACCAAAATAAAAAAAAGATTAACTAAAACTAAATTTGAATAGAATTTTAACACCAAATCCCTGACGCAGAGAGAGAGAGAAATCAAATCTGTAACATATACACATACAATCAGTCAACAGTCGGTCCGCTATATAATATCAAATAATGAATTCGGCGTAATGTCATAACATTGTTCACACACCTAAATTAGGTTAATGTATGATGAATTCTTCATGCACTAGAACAAAATATTCATACGAAAATCCGCAGAAATACCACCAGGAGAACAGGACTCATCGAATCTTGTGGAAGTAGTTACAATTTCCATGTTTGTATCTCAGAAAGGCTGGTATGTGTATTAACACTTTTATTGATAAGCAGAGAACAATGTTTTGACCCTCCTAGGTCATCTCCAAGTTACAGTTGTTCGCTGCTTGTCAATAAAAGTGTTAACACCCAACCAGGCTTTCTGAGATACATTTTTATTTTAAGTGGGTTTCTCGTCATCAAGAATCTCCATGTTTTATTTCACAGTTGTTTCCTCTACTACTTCAGTTTTAAAGTTTTAAAACATCTTCACAAACCTACAACAACGATACTCCCTTACATCTTTCATGTAAGTCTTATAAAACAATCTCAGCCAGTAAACACATCCAGACGGCCTTCTTTAAAAATCCAACGAGGAAAAGATTTACACACCCAGACCATGACAAACAAAAATAAGAAGTCATGAGACAAAACCACACATACACTGCAGGTAGATATCTACGACACAGGAACAACCAATGAAAATTCAATTACATAGGATGAACAGACCAAAGCAAGAACTTCGACCAAGAGTAAAGCAAGGTCAATGTTCACTCCTGAACTGGAGCAACAGTCCAAATTATCGTGACCTCTCAATCCATATACTGAATACCTCTTACCCATCTTGACTTGACCTGCATGTAGATTCACACTTCTACCACACTATGCAGATATAAATGATTTCTCTTTCTTCTGTCTCTCCTCTACTATAGAAATGAAGATTAACCCATGTTACACTTCCCTTCAGCCATCTCTTCATTAAGAAGAATTACAGATACACTGGTTATCACCAGTCTTATCCCTTCTTCTTTCTTTCTCATTTTGTCTCAACACAATTCGAGTTTAACCGGGTACTGGTTAAATAAATTATTTGGCGCCTGATCGGTGGATATCGGTTTTCTTGGAGTACGACTGCTAGTCATTGGATTTACAAATCTCTGACATCCTGAAGAACTGTAAGTCCAAAAAACGCCGTTGGTTAGAATTTAAAAAAAAATATTCCACGTATCATCAAAACCTATACGTGCATAACTCCTTATTCCCATCACAAGTGGACCGAAGAAGAACAGTCCTTTTTGAACGCACCAAGTTGTCTCCTAAGGCTCCCCCTGGATGTCTCAAACCGAAACAACTGCCATAAATTTGATTTGACTTGTTTTTATGAGCTATGTTATACTGATGAGCTTTAAATAGGCAGTCCACATCAAAGGGAATAACGAATCAAGGAACGCTTTCAGCTTCTATATCAGAGATTCTCTATTCAATTTTACATTATGCGAAAAAGAAATTTGTAACATAAATATACAATGTCTTACTAGTTGTATCCAAAACAGAGCACAATTTATAAAGATTAAAGCCTACCGTAGTGTCAAAGGAAAGTAGTTTTGATATAAATGGTATGTAAAGTAAGCTGCAATTGTTAAGCCAAAGTTTTTGACATAATGAGGTTGTCATCTTGAGATATGACAGTACATACCCAAAAATGACAAAAAATATATAACTCATACATTTAACCTGCAGCATGTGAAAAAACATACATCTCTAGAGAATTTTCAAGTATACTTATTAATTTCAATACTATATTATTGTATGTTCAAAAATATCTGTATCTGTATTTCTACTTGTTTTCTAGAGGAATTTCCCACAAAAGCAGGTGAAGCTAAGCGGGTGGTTAAACTCAAACACACACAGATATTCACCAACTAGCGCCCTCTATTAGACAAAATGTAATGTATATAAAACTTGGTTCAGATGTTTTTACTCTAATGGAATAATTTAGATCAATGTAATTTCCTGAAATAAATATAAAAACTTAGGTTTTATTTCTTGAAATTACAAATAAATAGCTAAAATACCAAGTACTAATATTGTGTTATATGAAAATATTTATTTTAATGAGTATGAAACGTAAAAACATTAACAGAAAATAAGAACAGTATCAGTAAAATAAAGGTTAGCGTACCTGCCTGAAGAGTTGAAACTCCAAGGTTTGCATCCTGTAACCGCAAAAAAGTGGTGCTTTATACTTTGGAATCTTGGCTACGGGAATGATGTTCATATTTCATCATTTAGTTTTTCTGTTTTTAATTCCACGCAAAGTTACTCGAGGGCTATTTGCGCTAGCCATCCCAAATTTAGCAGTGTAGAACTAGAAGGAAAGCAGTTAGTCATCACCGCCCACCGCCAACTCTTGAGTTAATCTCTTACCAACGAATAGTGGGATTGACCGTCACATTATAACGCCTCCATCGCTGAAAGGGCGAGCATGTTTGGTGTGACAGGGACTCAAACCCGCAACCCTCGGATTACGAGTCGAGTGCCTTAACCATCTGGCAATGCCAGGTTCAGGTATAAGTAGATGGTAACAGACCTGTTAATAAAAAACAATGAAAAATTAATTAGAAAAGTCACATGTTCATACAGAAATATTATGGCTAATACCTTAAGCCGTAATTTTGTTTTATTATTCTATTACTTTATAAACATAATTAACTCAGTAACACATCTCGAAATTTATAACACTTAAAGTCGAGTTTCGATACCACCATTAGGCAGAACAGAGCTAGCTCATTTTGTAGTTTTGGACTTAGCAACACAAAAACTAAACCTCAGTAGCTTGTTGATGGTGGATTTTTAATTTTAATTTTAATTTTAAATAAAGTAAAAAAATAAATAGCAGTTTGTAAAAATCTTCTGTAAGCAACAAATCACAGGTTATCAACAGAGTTATTTTTGGTACCAGTTGGTTTCCAGAATTAAAAAAAATAAACGTATTTTCATAATCAGAGAGGTCTGTTTGTTTGTTTCTTTTGAATTCCGCACAAAACTACTCGAGAGCTATCTGTGCTAGCCGTCCCTAATTTAGCAGTATAAGACAAGAGGAAAGGCAGCTAGTCATCACCACCCACCACCAACTTTTAAACTACTTTTTTTACCAACAAATAGTGGGATTGACCGTCACATTATAACACCCCCCGACTCAAAAGGGCAATTATGTTTGGTTTCACCGGTATTTGAACCCGCAAACCTCGGCTTACGAGTCAAAGAAGTCAGTATAAAGTCAAAATCAAAGTTTGTTAATAATAGAAAGACTAGAAAGCTGTTTTACGTGGCAGTTTCAATAAAGAACTATCAGTCATTTATTCTTAACGAATTAAACTTCATGTTCATTAAGAAGTCAATCAAGGAATATAAAAAGCTTATTGTGTTAAGTCTAAGGTGGCCCAGCATGGCCAGATGGCTAGGGCGTTAGACACTGCTAAATTATGACAGCTATCGTAAATAGCCTACGCGCAGTTTTGTGCAGTAAGTCTGAGATTTACAACACTGAAATCAGGGCTTCGATTCCCCTTGATTGACTCAGTAGATAGATTGATGTGGCTTTACTATACGAAACACACACACACACATACACAGCTTTGCACGAAATTTAAAAAAAAACTAAACAAAGTCTAAAGAACAAAGATCACAAGCACTGCAAGAAAACACATAATACCATACATACCACAATTAATAACAACAATCGCTGGATACCTACTATAAACGTAGATTCACATTTGTAGGTATCAACATCCAAAGTGCACTTTTGCCAAGAAGCACGATCGAAGACATAACACAAGATACTAACCCTGATATTATTATTCTAAATGAACCCCTGATCTATCCTAACAACAGATTTGAGATATGAAATAACACAACAATCAGAAAGGATAGAACAAATAACTGTGACATTAACAGAGGAATAATGTTGATATAAAAATATCCTTCAGTAACTGAAATTAAACTGAGCAGCAATAATGAAAATATAATTGTTGATATCCTGCGAGATAACCACTGAATTATAACAGCAGTAGGTATTTATTGTTTACCAACAAAATGCATTGATATAAACCTATTCCATGGCATTCCAACAACCAAATACAATTGTAATAAGTGATCTGAATAGTAAACATAAGAACTTTGGATGTAAATCTATTAATAGAAACGGAATACTCCTATTACAATTCATAGATAAAAATAACCTAGCCCTAATAAACGACGATACGTCTACGCTGTTTGTTGTTTTTTAAATTAAGCACAAAGCTACACAATGGGCTATCTGTGCTCTGCCCACCACGGGTATCGTAACCCGGATTTTAGCGGGTAAGTCCGCAGACATACCGCTGAGCCACTGGGGGGCTTGTATTTTTAAAGTGAATGTAAAGGGCTCATCCGGGACTTGAACGCGGGACCTCTTGCACCCAAAGCGAGAATCATACCCCTAGACCAACGAGCCGACGTCTACGCATCTTACCTATGCCATAAATACAAGTAACGTCTTGGACATCTGCCTCACCTCTTTTAACATAAGTCAGAAGCTACTGAAATTTAGTATGGGAGAAGATGTTGACAGTGATCACCTACCTATATGGTGTGTCTTCAATCTCGCCCCCTATAAAGATATAACCTTCAAACAATATAAATTCGACTATAAAAAATTTAATCTGCAAGAATATCAAAAAGAATTAGATAACATATTACCAGTAAATATTGAACATACAGCCAAAAACAAATTAACAGTTACAGTCAAATAATCACGGAGTACCTCCTGAAAGCAGCAAAGGACACTGTACTAAAGCAACAACAGAAAACTATAAATAACGGATGGAAACCAAACAAACAACTAATAACACTGATGAAACAACGAAAACAGTTAGGAATGCTGTTCGTGGCAACAAGAGATAAAGAAATAAAAACAAAAATTAATAGTATTAGAAATAAAATCAAAATAGAAATTAAGTTGCTAAATTAGGAAAAACGAGATAACTTCTGCTCCAACCTAAACGTCTCACACCTATAAAGACTCACCAAAGAAGCCGCAACAAGAAAAAACTCAACAGTGGAACGTAATAACACCTTAGTACACACCAACAAAGAAAAGGACAACAACTACAGAAATTTTCAAAACACATAACGACCCAGATATGAATAACTATTTTTAAAAAATAGTAAACAATCATGTACAAATAACACAGAATTATACAAACTATATTTCCCAGTCAGTATCAACAACAATAACACCAAAAATACAAACGGCTAACCAAAAAAATCGCACACAAGCAGTAAAGAACTCAAAAACGAATCACCAGGAAATAACGGTATACAAGCAATCCTCATCGAAAAAGCCACTCCGAAATTATTTGATCATCTACTAGCAAGCTTTAACTTATCATATTACTCCAGCTACTGTACATCCCAGTTTCTTGGAAGCTAGCCAATATACTAATGTTCCATAAAGAAGAAAAACCAGCCAATATACTAATATTCCATAAAGAAGGAAAGCCAGCCAATAAACTAATCAGCTGCGTAGACAAAATTCTTGAACAATTAATAAGCAACAGACTCTCCAAATTTTTGGAGATATCATCAAAATTACTTGAGGAACAAAACGGATTCGGAAAATTTAGAAAAGCGACAGATCATTTAGTTAGGTTAATTGAAACAATAATAGATAGCTTTCATAAAAGATAATGCACTGTCGCTTGCTTCCTCGACATCGAGAAGGATTCGACACTGTATGATATAATGGTTTCCGGTTCCGCATGAATGAAATGAGACTATCGCGTGAAACTATTCGCTGGCTCTCTAACTTTTTGAAAAACAGACAACGTAGGGCAAATGTAGAGGGAACTTTCTCGGAGTTCTTCACTCCAGAAGCCAGAGTTCCTCAAGGAGGGATGGTAAGTCCTATTCGCTTCATCATGTATGTGAACAAGATGTCACTTAAAGATGGATCATAGATATTTATTCGAGTTTGCTGATTATGTAACAAACTGGAAAAGTGCCTCAACACCACCAATAGCAGCCACAAACATAAAACCGCAATTAAATAGAATATATGAATACTGCCAAAAAATATATAGAATCAAAATAAACACAGCAAAAACAAAACTAGTGATATTTCCAAAGTCGACGAAACATCCAACAGCACAACCACAAATTTACATGAATGGAGTTACAACGCTATAATCAGGGGTTCGATTCCCCTCGGTGGGCCGAGCAGATAGCCCGATGAGGTTTTGCTATAAGAAAAACACACAAACACACACACATGAATGGAGCACTTCTCCAGACTGCTACATCTGGCAAACTTTTAAGATTAACATATGATTCTAAACTTACATGGACAGCCCCCCAGTGGTTCAGTGGTATGTCTGCGGACTTACACGCTAAAATCCGGGTTTCGATACCCGTGGTGGTCAGAGCACAGATAGCCCATTGTGTAACTTTGTGCTTAATTTAAAAAACAAACAAACAAACTTACATGGACAAACCATGTAGATAATATAAAAAATAAAATTTTGCAGAGAACAAACTATGCTTGGAGTCTAATTGGTAAAAACAGTAGGGCAACACCTGAAAATATACGAGACATATATAAGACCTGTAAAAAACTATGCAGCTCCAGCATGGATTCATGTAAGTAAAGAATAATTGAAAACCAAACTACAGTCATTACAAAATACACCAGTTATGACAGCATATAGAGTATCTAGAACAACCTCTTCAAAGCTTATGCGTAAATATTTAAACACACAAATAATATTAGATAAACTTCTACATAGTACAGTAAAATATTTTGATAAAAAATGGACTATTATGCGAACTCAACAAATACTACATATGTGATGAAGATGGTCCTAAGGATCTCTCCCCGATTAATTTATATATTATATCATTAAAATTATTAAATAATTGAAAAAGTTAAAAATAATAATAATAAATAAAATTTATATATATAGTATAATAATAATTAAGTACTGAAATAAACAAAGGCCATCTATGAGCTAGAAATTAGTGAGGAACTGTTGGTGCAAGATACATGGACATTGTCCTGAAAGGGACTTGAGTAAATGCGGATTACTGAGGCCCTCATGTAGTAATTATTAATATACTAAACAGTTCACACCAATAAAGAAAAGGAAGGAGGAAGAGGTCAACTGGACCTGACCTTCCTGGGTATATACATATATACACCTAAACAACAAGAGAGGGAGAGAGCAAACAAAGATCTTAGTTTTTAGCGGTTTGGTTTGAATTTCGAGCAAAGCTACTCGAGAGGTTTCTGCGTTAAGTTTTTAGTGAGGACAGAAAATGTGTGAATCGAGAAGAACGTAGTTAAAACAGTAGCTTGAAACATAGTTACATGAAATTTACAGATCTTTTCGTAAGATCTCTGTAAAGAAACAAAACTTAGACATAAGTCATATAAAAATAATATATTTTAAAACAATTCTGATTAAAACAAAATGGTTTTACTTATTCCATTTGAGTTTAAATAGTTTAAGTTTGAAAACATGGTTACTAATTGTTTAAACATTGAAAAAATAAACGAAAATTGATTCATCACAGATCATTTTTTTCTTTTTTATTAGCACATAGATACACAACGAACCATGTTCACCACAGAACCCGATTTCAGTGTGATAACTCTTCGATTTTACCTCTGAGACAATCGTAATAAAGTAAGCTATTTGATGTTATGAAATTCGTATACTTAAATATATATTACATTCTATGCTAAGTTCCGATAACTAATAACTCTCAGTTAAAAACCAAAATGATGATACAACAGGAAAAGATATTACTTCATCTTAATATGCCAAGCCCTAAGTTTACAGTAGGTCTGTCACTATCTACATCAACAATACGGGAAAGAACGCCTAAACCTTACAGCCCCTTTTTCCAGCAATAGTGAGTGTTCTATGGACTGTTGTTTTACAGTGCAAGTTTCACTACGAATTATGCAACGTTGTCCTCTCTCCTCTTTACTTATCTTCCAAAGTCCATCAACTGTAAATAGACGCGATTTCCTTTTGAGCAAACCCAAAAGAGTTGCTGAGAGCAGTGTAATAGATATTTACGTTTAAATTTGTACCTCGTGGAAAAACTAGCGTACTGACTTTGGCATGTGACTGGATGTTTTGTCTGGATATAACGTATACATGATTGATACTTAGTTCGTAAAAAAGTATTGTTTTGGTGCAGTGTTTGATGTCAGGAAGTTTCACTTCACAATGTGTAAGATCAGTCTTCAATTTTCCCCAACCCTCTGAGTGTTTAATTCATCATTACAATTGTAGATCGGAACCTCCATAAATCACTGAAAAATAGTTCATGATATGCTTTGTGTATGTTTGAAACACTATACCATTGATAAGACATTAATAAATCGCCAAAGTTTGCAAACTTTTAAATAGACATATTCTTGTCCCCCACTGATACAGCGATAAGTTTACAGATTTACAATACTAAAATCAGAGGTTCGATTTCCCTCGGTGGACTTAGCACATAACCCGATGCGGCTTTGCTACATATGCTTCATGTAGTGTGATGACATACTTTCATTTGTTGCATACCAGACAGAACTTGCGACAGTTAGACATTTGTTGCTACTCAGATGATTCTTTGTTTTATATTATAAATAATTTCGCACCTCAGTTGCAATGAATTATTATTTTCTTTGATTACTTCCATAATAATGTGTTTAACATTTTCATCACTATTGGTGTGCGAATATTAGCTGGTGGTGAATTAGTTTGTTTGTTTTTGTTTTTATCTGCTTGGTTTACTAGTAGAAATATCCATTTATTTCGATCATGAATACTTTATGATTTGTATTTTTTTTGTATTCGCAGAATAAAAGAATTTCATACATTCCGGAATCCTCTGACATCACCATATCAGAACAGGCCAACCTTAAGCGCCATCTGATCTGCACTCGTAAGTTATTGAAGTTCAAGTTTATTACACCAGAGAATCATGATTTAGAAAATGTGTGCCATAGGTAACAGTGATGCTTAAGGTCAAGATGATTAAATATACAACTTATTAACATAGAACGTAAAAGCTCCATGTAATAACTTATTTTACTGAACCCATTATTGTTTGCTCATATAAATGAACTTTATGATTTTTTTACGATGCAATTAAACAATTTTTAATTAAAGTTTTCTGAATGCTGTTATGGCCCGGCATGACCAAGCGTGTTAAGGCGTGGGACTCGTAATCTGAGGGTCGCGGATTCGCATCCCGGTCGCGCCAAACATGCTCGCCCTTTCAGCCGTGGGGGCGTTATAATGTGACGATCAATCCCACTATTCGTTGGTAAAAGAGTAACCTAAGAGTTGGCGGTGGGTGGTGATAACTAGCTGCTTTCCCTCTAGTTTTACACTGCTAAATTAGGGACGGCTAGCACAGATAGCCCTCGAGTAGCTTTGTGCTAAATTGAAAAAGAAACAAACTGAATGCAGTTTTCAGCTAAAATACAACTTTGGAACCAAATGTATGTACGTACATTCTCTATAACTAATATTTAATTCGGAGAGTTTTGCATCTCTTAATGAAACGCAAAAAAAAGAAAAATATATTTATCCACCAAACACTTTGGTAAAGGTATTTTTTTTACTAAAAACAGAGCACATTACCGAAATTTAAATATAATTATCGTTTACTGGACGTTAAGGATCAAAATATTAAAATGAACAATCGCTTTTAATTCCGAATGCAAATATTTTGAAAAAATCGTGTTACTCACATCTTATTTGATATAACATTTCCATATTTCATGGATACTGTTCATAAACTGATTATAATTTTTCAAAAACAATGATTCTCCAATCTCATTTTTAAAAAAAATTATATATAGATAGATTTAAATCAATTTTATGTTAAATTCAACAGTCATTTTGTTACCGATGTTGGGGTTAATCCTTTGACAAAATCACACAATTTCAAAACTGCCTTGTTGAAACCTTAATATCTTAACAATCTATTTAGAGTAACAATTAACGTACAACTTTACCAGAGAGACCGCCAATTGTTTTAACTGCTCATTATAGCTGTATAGCTATAATAACTTGCAATAAGCTGTATAACTTGTAATTATTGTTATTTTTAAAGTTTTATTATTATTGTTATCTTTGTAATATTTTATTATCACTTGCACCTGTTAGCTAGTTATTAAGGTTTAACCTCATCATATGTTTTTGGTATTGTAAGCTAAAATATTGCTATTAGCGAGGGAACTCTAACAATGAATCACTGTGTTCTATTCATAACTTGTTTCTATTTTACGATTTTGCGTACTTCTAATAAGAACATTATATTACTTTACCTGTGATAGTCAATTTTTACACATAATCTTTGTATGTATGTTAATTTGATCAGACGGCATTAGTAATGTGTAATTATCATACTCTTGGTGGTTTTCTAAATCCTTGCAATATTATTTACACAAGAGCTAACAACGCTAGCAAGTCCCTGATTTTGAACTGATAAAGTGGGTAGATGGTATCTAGTCAACAAAATCCATGGGGATAATTAAACATTGTAGGATTATTCAGAAGTACGATATTAGCATGTGGGAAGGGTAAGGGGAGCAACAGATCCCCTGATTAACCTTTCGGAATGTTTATAACTAATGTACAAGTAATACAAAATGGTGTTAAAAGAAGATCAATTAGTCATTTTATCATTTAGATTATATATACCGTCTTACAACTACAAAAAAAGATACGTAAGTACGACCTATAAAAGGGAACTATCATAACACAAGCAACATAGACATGAAATAATTAGTATTCTGTATTAAGCAAATATTTATGTATAAAAGGAGTATATGCTGTCGGAGGATGTTTAAAGTCATGGCATGGTGGTTCGAACGTTTGACTCGTGATTTGAATGTCACGAATCCAAATCCCCGTCACACCAAATGTGTTTGTCCTTTCAGCCGTGAAGGCATTGTAATGTTACGATCAATCCCCACTATTCGTTGGTAAAAAGAGTAGCCTAATAGTTGGCAGTGGGTGGAGATGACTAGGTGCTTTCCTTCTAGTCTTACACTGCTAAAGTAGGGACATCTAGCGCAAGTAGCCGTAGTGTAGCTTTGTGCGAAAGTAAAAAAAACAAGAACAAACGAAACAAACCTCTTTCCAATTAAATTCCTCTTTGAAAATAAACTGGCGCCATCTGTCATTAATGTTTAATATTACTTATTTTGTACAAAATAAGTATTCATTATTGGGTGCTAGTGACCTCTCTTGGCATATATAAATGAAACTAATGAGCAAAGAGCTCGGTTCAGCCTGAGGAAAATATGATATTTAATATTCTTGTTCAACTTTTTACTTGTATAATAGAATAACTCTCTAGAGAATTCGTTAGTATTGGCTCTTCTATTTCATTTAAAATATCAATTAAAACGTAATTAGTGAATTTGTTTATTTCTATAAAGAGCGATACTAGCTCCATTTTAAAAAAACAACAACAAGATATAATCTATCGTATGAAACATTAAATTAACAAATGTGATTTACTTATGTTTCAAATTTTACAGCAATGGATGTTACCCTTAATATCTCATTAGGTTCGCAGGAACTGTTTGTAACATAATTCATTTTATGATATTTTAATGTCAACAGAATAATAATTTATCAAATTAAAATTCTATGTTAATATTAATTTCATCAGCAGGACAGAAAATATAATTTCTTCGAGTCGTTTTGAATAATTATCTTGTTTTAAACCATCAGTATAAAGGGTAAACACCACTATTATCCGTTTTGTTTATTATTATTGTTTATTTCAACAAGCTTTTAAATTCAAGTAAAACAATATAATGTCACATTCAATTTTATTCTCAAACACCTTTAAACTACTGTCTCGCTTTCTACTTCCTGGGTTGCAAATAACAGTAATACTGGACAACGTCAAAAGCAATTCAACCATATCAAACCAGATAGTGTTTGAAATGATACTGCGCCCATTAAAACAAGGTATATATCTTATCAGTGAAATCTTGAAGAATTTCTTATCAAAATTATTCTGGAGTAAGTGTATAAGTGAGGTTTTGGTACCTGAATATGATGGAACTACAAGATAGTGTGGTGCGGACTGTAAGAATAAAATTCATAAATTAGTTTCAACCTGGGTTAAGGGGTCGAATGTCTTAACCCACCTGGACATGCCTGGATGGTTAAAAGTGTGTTTTTGTTTTCTTATTGGAAACCACATCGGGCTACCTGCTGAGCTCACCGAGGGGAATCGAACTCCTGATTTTAGCATTGTAGATCCGTAAACATACCGCTGTACAAGTGGGGGGCAATGATTACAAAAAAAAAATAAGTTTTAAATGTCGATGTGAGATTGGTTTCTCCTAGAAATGAAAGTAATGACATGATATATTCTCATGTACCTAATGAGAATTATAAAGTTTTTTATATGCAAAAACGGCTCGTTTGGGTTCAGAAAATATTTTAAATAGAAGAGCGAACAACGTTTCGACCTTCTTCGGTCATCGTCAGGTTCACAAAGAAAGAGGTAACTGACCGGAAGCTGACCACATGTTTGGAATGGGTTGTGTGACTGAGTGTCGCAATGTAGAGGGCGGTGTTAGATGTTTGAATCTATAATTTTGATATAGGCATAATGGCGTTCCTTTATATTGGTTTATTTTGAGTTTAAGGTTGTTGCATAAGTAAGGCTTCTTTAATTTTGCGTTTGTTTATGTTTGTTTCTTTATTTAGTATTTTAGTGTTTTCTATGGTTATGTTGTGTTCATTTGACTTGCAGTGTTTGAAAACGTGTGAAGGTGACTTTTTATGTTCTTTGAATCTGGTTTCTATTCTTCTACTTGTTTCTCCAATATAGAAGTCGTGGCAGTTATCACATTGTATTTTATAAATAATGTTGGTGTAGTGTTTGTCAGTGTAGTTCTTACATAGTATAGACCTTAGTTTTGTGCCTGGTTTTTGAATAAATTTAGTATTAACTGGAATGTTATATTTTGTTACTAGTTTTTGCCAAATGTTGGTTATTTGTTTGCTGATGTCAGGAATATATGGTATACAGCAGTATATGGTTTCGTGGATTTTTGATTCGTGAGATATATTTACTTTTGTTGGTTGATTTTGCTTTCTGTCTAGGTGTGTGCGTATAATGTTTTCTACGGTTTGTGGAGGAAACTTATTGATGTTGATGAAGTATTGTTTTATTTTGTCTAATTCATCGTTAATTTTATCTGGTGAGCATAGTTTTATGGCTGTGTTTATCTGGTTTCTTAGTATGTTGAGTTTTTGTTTTGTTTCATGTGCTGAGTCCCAAGGAATGTATAGTCCAGTATGGGTGATTTTTCGGTGGATTTCTGTTTTGAATTGTGTGTCGGTTCTTATAATTTTGAGGTTAAGAAATGATATTTGATTGCTTTCTTCCTGTTTACATGTGAAGTTAATGTGATTGAAAAAATTAAGTGTGTGTTCTGTAGATGTGAATCCCGCAACTGTGTCATCTACATATCTGTACCAGTATAATGGTGGATGTAATGCTGTATTAATTGCTTGTGTTTCAACTTGTGTCATAAAAATATTGGCTAGAATTGGTGATACTGGGTTGCCCATGCTTAGGCCATTTGTTTGTATGTAGTTTTGGTTGTTGAACATGAAGTTTGTCTTTATTGTGGTGAATTCTATGAGGGTTGCTAACTGGTTACTGGGAATGTTTATAATTGGGTTAGGGTCTCTGATATAGAGTTCTAAGGCTATCTTGCAGGCTTCTGTTGTTGGAACTTCTGTAAAGAGGGATATAACATCGAAACTGGCCATTAAGGCTTTTACCATCTGACCATGCCGGGCATTTTGCCTTCTAATCTACAATCCTAAACAAATGAATTTTCGTTCTTATGATTTGATTAAGGATTCCCCTCGAATTTGTAGATCTGGTCCACTAGACAGGTTTTGTAAAAGAGTGAGTTAACTTGGAAGATTGTTCTCCAAAGAAGACATATCTTGGAAACATCACTGCTAAACAAGCGCTAAAAAGTAGACAAACCCTGATCGCTGAGGAAATAGGGTGTTCGTACTATTATGTTGAACTTATTGTTCCCAAAATATATCAATGATCTTCCATGGAAGTGTTGCTATCTGTAAATAAAAAATGGTAGAAATTTACGGTACGTGTCGTAGTAATATGTATCTTAACTAAATAAGTACTGCGTGGTAGTAACATACACTAAGTCCTGCAGTGAGTAAAGGGTTTTCTCATAAATACAGTCTTGGTCAAAATATTTGCATATTTTACAACAAGTAAGAAAGATCATCAGCATTAAGGTAGTATACAAATACACTTAGAGCTGTTAAACTAAGAAACGCATGTTATATTAAACATCCATATGAGTAATTTGTATAATAAGACAGGTTCTATGAATATCGTGAACAATTTACTGGAAGATACGCAGAAAAATAAGTAATTCAGCCTTTCATCTATCACGACAAAACCTTACTAAACCATATATGGTGACATAATAAAGCTATTATAAGTATCGTCTGTAATTATATATCAGTTCACATCAAACATACAGCACGTAGTTGGTCCTCGTGATCTAATAACCTCCCCAAGGTGATCTACCAGTAGCACAGCGATAAGTTTGAGGACTTATAACACCGGAAACCGGTTATCAATACCTCAATAATCTCATCAACAGCAAGCCATGTTATCTTGAGATGTGTTTTTTTCTTCTGTTTCGTGATGACGGGAAACTCACTTGAAGTAAAAATATATCTCAGGACGGCTAGTGTGGGTATTAACACTTTTACTAATAAAGCAGAGAACAACGTTTCGACCTTCTTAGGCCATCTTCAGGTTAACAAAGATCGCGTTTGTAACTGACAATTGTCGAGCACATATCTTAGGGACGAGAGTGCAAACGTGTATGGGATTGTAGGAGGCGTACAGATATAAAAGTGTTCCTTTATATTGATTTAGTTTTGGTTTTAGTTGTTGCATCAGTATGGATTCCATACCTTTGTGTTTGTTTATATTTATTTCCCAACTTACTCATCTGGATGTTTACTATGGCTATGTTGTGTTTATTTGGTTTGCAGTGTTCAAAATCATGTGAATGTGTTTTTTGTGTTCTCTGCTTCCATTTTTTCTGCTTATTTCTCTAGTATAGAAGTCGTGGCAGTTATTGTATTATAATTTACAAACATTGTTGGTGTTGTGTTTGTCATTTTGGTTTTTGAATAAATTTGGTACTTACTGATAATGTTGTGTTTTGTTATAAGATTTTTTGTTGTTGATCTAGGTATATGTATATAATTTTTTCAAAGGTTTTTAGAGGAAATTTGTTGATGTTGATGAAGTGTTGTTTGATTTTGTTGATTTCATGGTTAATTTATCAAGTAACCATAATTCATTCCCTATAGTTTTTTAGTCTCTAAATATGTCGAGTTTTTGTTTTGTTTCATGTGCTGAGTCCCAGGAAATGTATAATCCAGTATGAGTGATTTTTCTGTAGATTTCTATTTTGATTTGTGCATCTGTCCTTGTGATATTGAGGTTGAGAAATGCTATTTGGTTAATGTTGTTTTTTTTTGCTGTTCACAGATTAAATGAATGTTGGGGTGTATAGAGTTCATGTGGTTGAAACAACTAAGTGTGTGTTCTGTAGATGTGAATCTGGCAGCTGTATCGTCAACATACCTGTATCAGTATAGTGATGGGTGTATGGCTGAATTGATCGCTTGAGATTCAATTTGTGTCATGAAATGTTAGCTAGAACTGGTGATACAGAATTCCCCATACTTAGACCATTTATTTGTAGGTAGTTTTGGTTATTGAACATAAAGTTAGTTTTGGTGGTAGTAAATTCTATTGCTAATTGGTTGCTGGGGATGTGTATCAATGGGTTGGGGTCTTGGATATAAAGTTCTAAAGCTACCTTGCAGGCTTAAGTGATTGAGATTTCTGTAAAGAGGGAGATTACATCAAATCTGGCCATTAAGGCTTTATAATTTAGTTGATTAATAATAGATCTAAAGTGAAAGAGTTTTTGAAAAAGGAGTCGGCTGTTGTTATAAATATAAACAAACGCAAAATGAGGAAATCTTACATATACAACAAATAAAACCAAAATTAAACCAATATAAAGGAACACCTTTATACCTGTACAAATTAATAACCTAACATCTTACCACAACGCCCCCTACAATCCTGTACCCGTTTACACTCTCGTTCCTAAGACATGTGCCTGGTAATGGTCAGTTGCAAACTCTATCTTTGTTAACCTGAAGATGACCTGTGAAGGCCGAAACGTTGTTCTCTGCTTTATTAGTAAAAGTGTTAAAACCCATACAGCCATCCTGATGATACATTTTTGCTTCAAGTGAGTTTCTCGTCATCAAGAAACAGAATAAAAAATCTCCCAAGAAAACGTGGCTTTCTGTTGATAAGATTATTGACGTATTCCACTGTGATTTTATTCCAATTTGTCGCGAAAAGGTGTTGCACCACAGATACATTTTCTAAGTTAGGATTGTGTCTATTAATTTTCTTACTCATTTCTGATCAACAGATCTAAATAGGATTATAATCTGGAGACTTTGCTGGCCATGGTTATCTAATAACATCTTGAACGAAATAATCGTGTACAATACAATACACGCACAGTAGACAGTGACATTGCCATCCTGGAATATAAAGGTATTGCCAAACCTTGTCCTAATAAATGGCAGCAGTATTGTCTCCATTTAATTCTTGTAAGATGCACCGCTGACGTGTTCTTGAAGAATATGAAAAGCAGTTTTCCATGATGCTGAATTGCTGCTCTAACATATATTGTACTTCCTCTTGTGTGTTTCTTGTAGGAGAGATAACTTTTTGTCATCTGTTTTCAGGAAAAACAACAAGCATGAATAATACCATAAATTTTAACAAGTTGGTAACATAATTCTTCTAAAAACATGTCACGTCACCAGTGTAAGTTGGCATGCTGTCTTGCTCCAGTACCGTGGCGACGGTAGTGAATTCTGATTAATGTCAGTTTGAAAAGTAATCATTTTTGGCTAGTCATTCTTCTGGAAACTCTGGAATGATTCTGTTCATGTACTTACTGTCGTAAGACAGTACAAGACTTCTTTTGACTTTAAATCTAAACAACAGAGTCATCACCTATATTGAGCTTGACATGGCCATGTGGTTAGGGGACTCGACTCGTAATTGATGTTACAAATCCAAATTTTCGTCACACCAAATATGTTTGCACTTCTAGCCGTGAAAGCGTTATAAAGTTACATTTAATCCCACTATTTGTTGGTAAAAAGAGTACCCTAATAGTTGGCGGTGGGTGGTGATGACTGGTTGCCTTCCTTCTAATCTTACACTAGTAAATTAGGGGCAGTTAGCCCAGATGACCCTCCTGTAAATTTGCTTCAACTTCCAAACAAAACAAACCATCATCTATAGCATCAAACAGACTCACGTAAACACTTTCATATTGGATAAACCGGGAGGAAAATAAACCTCAGACATAGAGAACATCTTCAAAACTTAATCCTTTAAAATTTCCTGGATGAATTTAGTAAAACACTTCATAAACACTTAACAAAAAGATGCCCATAAAACAAAATTTGACATCAGTAGAGAGAAAAGGCTTAACAAAGCTTAGAAACAAAGAAAACATCGTCACTCAAAGAGCCAATAAATGAAACTCGATCGTTATTTTACCAATCTAACAGCATGATTCCTTAATGGTAAATATGTACAATGATACAATAAAGCTTATTCAGTAAAATACTGACCTTAACCCAACCAAAAACAAAAAATTGAGAAAACTACTGAAAATACGATTAAAATAAAATGTATTCACTAAATTGTAATAACTCGAATATGAGAGAAGTAGGCTTAATGAAAATTCGTTCTTAGGTAACTCTCTAAAGTACCGAAATTCTATTTGACAATAAATGTAAAAATTAATAAAATAACTTTGCTCAGAAAGGGGATTATTATTTATAATTACTGTTTGTTGTTCAGCACCGAGCTTACAGAACTGTATTCTGTGCAAAGCGGGTAAGTCAACAGATTTACAACGCTAAAATCAAGGGTTTGATTCCTTTCAGTGGACTCGGCAGATAGCTCAATGTGGCTTTGCTATTATAAAACACACCCACACACTATATAAGCTTGACCTTAATGGTAATAATATCAGTGGATTTGTTTTTCATTTTAGTCCTCTAGAGAAGGAAATCAAAATAAATCAATAGTTATTACATTTGACTGAATTGAGTTTATTTTTCTGTGGACGAACAACTTCAGAAATATGGCTTCGATACCCGTGATTTACAGAGTACAGGTAAAATTTTACGCTTAACTACTAAAAAGACGGAGAGTAGGGTAACAAATTAAAAACAAATAAACTTGTACATAAGTAGAAAAACTGAATAGAATCTTTCAGGTTAAACTTCATTTTGTAGTCATAACGTTTGATATAAACGTACTTTAAGAAGAATTTTAACACTTTTTTGTGTACGAAAATGTAACTGTTTTTGTGTTACATTATAAACATCCAGTCATTGACGTCATCGAAGCGGTTATCATTTCAATTGTAAATAGCCTCCTTTACAGCCTGTTTTTTGTTTTTTTCTTATAGCAAAACCACATCGGGGTATCTTCTGTCTCCACCGAGGGGAGTCGAACCCATGATTTTTAGCAGTGGAAATCCGTAGACTTACCGCTGTCCCAGCGACTTAATCCATAAATGAAGTTTAATTAATATTTCCCGACATTTACTCATAAGATATATACATGAGAAAGATTTTTAGATAAAGATTAATTTATAAAAACTCTAAGAATATTCGCTATCAAACTCTAAAAACGAGTAATAGTAAAATAGGAAAGGGAAGATTGATTTTATATTTTTTTACAACAGTATAAAATATTTTTTGTGGTGATTAGCAGATAAAAATGCAAATATACAAAGTTTAGTCATTTTTGTGCGTGTAAAGACCATTACAAACTACTTAATGGGTATAATCGTTTAGATTGTGTAATAAATGAAGTATTCAGTATCATAGTAATTTTAAAATATAGCTTACTAACATCACTTGCATTTTGTAGATCTACAGGATATATATACATTGAAGTGTATTTATTAGATATACTCAACATAATATATTGAAAGAAGATTTCTTTTGTCGAGTTTATTTGCTCTTAAGCACTGATAGCGCATCGCATTCGACAATTATGTTAGAAAAGTCCTATGTTCTAAAGTTTTATCAAAATGATTTCCATAATTCTGGAAATATATTCTTTTACGTAAAACAGTACCTTTAAAGACATAACAGTTTTTTTTCGTTTTTTGAATTTCGCGCAAAGCTACTCGAGTGCTATCTGCGCCAGCCGTCCCTAATTTAGCAGTGTAAGACTAGAGGGGAGGCAGCTAGTCATCACCACCCACCACCAACTCTTGGGCTACTCTTTTATCAACGAATAGTGGGATTGACCGTAACTTTATAACGCTCCCACAGCTAAAAGGGCGAACATGTTCGGCGTGACGGGGATGCAAACGAGCGACTCTCAGATTACGAGTCCCACGCCTTAACACACTTGGCCATGCCGGGCTCTAAATTAGGGACAGCTAGCGCAGATAGCCTTCGTGTAGGTTTGCGCGAAATTCAAAAACAAATTTGGTACACTTTCAACATTAGTATCTTGCTTAATTATTCGAAAGATGGTATTACGGCAATGTTTAGGTGTTGTTTTTAAGTTATCCAATTCGACGTTTTTTCAGTAACATGGCAGATAGGTTGAATACGTTAGCTTTTGTGAAGTTTGATGAAGAATCTGTCGTTTCATTATTTTCACCTAAACCAGCAATTATTATAGTTAATTTTAAATATTTGTGTTTAAGTAAGAGTGTGCAATTTCATCAAACATTCAAAATTAGGGACGACTAGCACTGATAGCAGTCGGGTAGCTTTACGTAAATTTAAAAACAAACGAACAAAACCCTAATCTGTATAAACAGATTATGCATTTTGTACTCTAAGTGCTGAAGTCAACCCATCTATAACTGAACACAAACATATTTTGAAATACATAGTGTGCAAACAGTTTTCTATTACACATGGAAACGTGCAAACGATACATAATGTTCGTTATGCAAATTAGATAAACATTAATTTTAAGGCTTTTATTATTGCGGAAGTAAAAACTGTAAAGTTGATTATATAATTACATTGATATCTGTTAATCTATAACACTCTCTGGTGGTTCGCTCGCGATTTATCTATACTCTCATCATAGATGACCACATTGTTTTACACTTTGGTCTGCGTATTTTCACACAGTGGTATGTTTGTTTCGATATCCGTGGGGGGTAGAGCACAGATAGCCCATCGTGTCTCTTAGTGCTTAATTACAAACAAACTAACAAGACCTATTCCACCTATATGGAAAAACTTGAAGTTATGACGTCACAAACTATCTGCTCTTAATATCTTACATCTGGTAATACTTTCTCTGGTGTTATATAACTCAAGCTCTCTATCGCTTGAGGCAGCCAAGGAGCATGAAACAATATCATTTGAACGTTAAATACTTGCCTTACTGTTATAATAAAATGTAGTTTCAACCAAACCCCTCGTGCTGGGTCATATGGTTTCATAGAACTTCTTATACGACTCGTAATAAACTCTCTTTTACTTTAACCACAATCGTAATCTAATGCCATTATATTAAAACTACTTGCAGAACGTGGTGTTTAGTTAAAGAGTTACAATACGTTGAAACACTTTCCGTTTCTTTCTAGGGTTTATGACAGGATATTACCGCGATAAAGTTGAATTCGATACTAGGTTGGAGTTCTCACACAATTACTATACGGTGGAAACCTGTGAAAACATAACAAATAAAATATGACTTTCACGTTTAACAAAACAAAAACAACACGCCTACACCACGAAATAAAAAAGGTATGTATTGTTTTAAAACTTTAAGTTTAAGCAAAGTTTTATTTGAAAGTGCACGACGTTTTCGTCACCCATATTGTGTTAAATCGAAATATTTGATCAAGTTCTTATTGTTATCATGAGCAGTTATCGACAAATGCACATTATAATCAAAAAAATTCATGGTGGTCATAGATCGTTCGTTGCAGTTTGTTAGTGAATCAGGAACAACTGTATTATTTGAGGTTCTTTCTTCAATTCACTGAATTTCACATTTTAACAAGGAAAAGGAAAAATCATAAAGAGTCATTATTGTTTTTATTTTCTTGTTATAAAAAGCAGGAAATTTTGTTTTTCATTTGGACCTTGAAAGAAACAATTCAGCGTGTCTCACAAGAAGCTAATTACCTTTTTAATTTTATCTTTAATTTTATTTTTCACAGAAGTTATTAATATTACATCTCATTTATATGTCGCTTCTGAAGTGTATTTTTTTGGATTCATTGTTTCGATGTATACGTAAACATTACGTTTGTAATGTAATTTTCGTAATTTTTTTAAAGCCTCTCGAGTATCTTTTCCAAATAAAACAATTTTATGAAATGAATGTCGGTGAACTCAACAGAAATATATCATAATGCTCATGTGTATAAACAACGAATTAATTACTTTTTCGCAAAGAAATAATGCACTGTAGAAATCTATAAATAAACCATTAAAATATTTTTACTTTGTAAATCAAAAACTAGAAAGAAACGAGTGAGATATGGAGTTGAAACCGGTGAAACGTTTCTTTTTCATTTCCAACAAATATATCTTATTTTATTTTGATATTGTAAAGATTTTGTAGTTTAATTATTTTTTTCTAAAAATGAAAGTGATTACACCATGTCTTTGAAAGTTTAACCAAATTTCTTTTAACTATCTCACTCATTTAAGGAGAAAACATTGCAAAATCTTTCTACTACAAACGGTTTTGTAATCTCCTAGATCAAGAGAAATCACGAATAACTAAAGTTTATCTCCAAACAAGAAATCTAATCACGTACATAATAATGATGAAAATATTTTTGTAAATGGTACAAATCCTAAAATATTCGTAAGAGAATTGTACTGCTGTCTCACAGCAATGGTCGGGTATTTACGTATCTGAAGTGTTTTGAGTTTTATAAAACACAAACATCTTTATAAATTAATCCATGTGGACTGTTTATGAATAGGTGTAAAAAACTGCCTTCTTTTATGTTAACTCTATTGTATGCATTCTTTACAGGCATAGTAGGAAAGCGCTTCTTCATCCTTACTAGCAGACAGAAGGTAAACATGAGCCATATGCTTTGCGAGAAACTACGTATTTCGCTTGTTTTGTTTTATTTGGAATATTGTAAGATGTGAACTTTCAGTGGAATTTAAAGTTATTTTATTGAGCCAATCTAATGTTAGAGCCTGGATTAAGGAAAATATATTGCAAAAATCGCGGAGAAATCTAGATGAAAATTACTAGATACGTGTGTGTGGAGAGACCTTTGTTTTAAATATCCAAGATAAGCTTTTAGTTCCGATCGTCTGTAAATACTATTCTTTACCTTGTGCTAAATTCTGACTGGTTCGTGTTATTTTTCAATTAAACAATTGTTTAATAACTTTAATTTAACTGTATTAAACAATTTTAAAAACAAAAGTTGCCCAGTTCCCCACTGCTACTTCTTTAGTTTGTTTGTAAAAATTATCTCCAAGTAATTAAAAAAACACTTCTTTCACACATTAACTTTAGAAGTGAGAGTATAGAATGATGTATAACAATATGTAAGTAACAGTATATCTGATAAGTTCTTTTGGTTAGTACCTAGGATCATCAGAGTGGCTGAGACACGACACAACAATGGTTGAGGCACTATTTATATTATCCAATTTAAAAAACAACAACTGTTATAATGTGAAGATGGTTAAGCATGATATAAGGTTAGGACTAATAACACATTATAAATTTATTTGTTTTAAACTTTTTCATTACCATCACGTGGCATATTCCCAATATTGTATGTTGACGGTAGCCACTTTTCATTTTGTATAAGAGTTATGTATGTTTTTCTTTGTTAAATTCTAATATAATTAAGTAAGCCACTTACATCAAATTTCAATGTAATGCGAATTATGATGTCATCAGTATTACATGTAGATGTCATCATTTTAGGAAATAATTATTTAAAATTAGGTTAATAAAGAAAAGCCGACGTAGGAGATTAAAAGAGCAGGATCTCATTGAAAAACAAAGAGGGCACACTTAAACATCGCAAGATAGTGAGCCTATTTCTTTGGTGGGAAAACGCTGGTTATTGTTAATTGTCTATGGTGCACATGAGGTAAAAAAGACAAAAAACATACATATCCTCTTTTATCCCTATTCAGTTGGTCTTATAACCACTCTTAAAATCGAAAACTAAAGAGTGAATTATGACACTGTTTCAATAAGCGTGAAATGTTTGACAAATTGGTGTGGAAGGAACGCACATTGGAGAAGAATAAAGCAAAATGGATCATTTTTGTAAAACATACGTAAACATGAAATTAGCAATTAATATGAGTATAAATTGTTTCTACTCAAGTATCTGTCGAAATTTTGTGTACTTTAATATTTCTTTATGCACTAGAAATATATTTTACTGAAAAGGTTACAATTTCATCATAGAATAAAATATAAATATACTTATACATACACACTGTTATGTATATGTGTAAATATTTTGTAAACGACAACATGTCGTATTGTGTTTGAATTTTCATTTGTATTATTCATTTTTCCATATTGATATTATTGTTTAGAAGTTTAAACTAAAATATGTTATTTATTTAGGGTAACGTTTTAGAACTTTCTCGAATTAAGTAGACCAATCACATGTTTGTAAATGAGTGCTGGTGACTTCCTGTCTAGAGTGTAGTCTCGTGCAAGAACGGATATGCGTGTATAGCTCTGGAGTTGTATGGAAATTGCGAGATTGTTCGAGAAATAGGCCTATCGGTATAAAAGACGGAGAAAAGAGTGAGAGTGGGAGTCATCAGTAATCAGTTTTATTCGAGGGCGAGAGATTCAGTCATTAATTTTATTCGAAGACAAAGAGTGAGATTCAGACACCAGTTTCATTTCAAAAGAAGAGAGTTAGTTATTTGAGAAAGATTAAGTGTTTGCTGTGAATATTCAACTTGGATTTGTGATTGAAATTAGATCTACGGAAGCCGTGATTTTATTTCGTCAATCTCTACGATACTTCTGAATTACCGCTTGTGCTGAGAAACGGCGATTTCACTGAACTGTGAACTGTTTCGAAATCTCTTCGTGGGACCAAATTCACACCCTAGACTGGAATTTGAGACTTTAATTTTAGATCATTACATTAGATACAGGCCAGTACCGTTTTGTGTTGTGATTTATTTTGAAGTTTGAAACTAATATTATTTTGTTTTGTAATTAATTTCGAATGTTATAACTTAATATCTGTCTGTCACTGTTATTACATATAATTTGTGTTATATCTGTTATATTTGTTAGTAGTTTAGTGTAATAAATTATACAAGCTGTTATCTATGTTTTTCTGTTGCGTTTAATCTACGAAGAACTTAAAACATTTTTAAAAATACGTAACACACACAGATATATATCTTGGCCCTAATATTTCTTATTTATTTTGGATTTCTTTTCAACCATCATTGTCACTGTAATCCTCAGTTTAGTTTTAAATATCAGCGCAAAATTTCTTTGTAGAAGAAAAGTAAAACGGAATCGATTAAACCAACACTAAGACCGATTTATTACTTTTAGCAGGCTGCACAGAAACACCTCTGAATGCCTAGAGGTAAATATGTTTTTTAATTATATGAAAGAAACATTATATTTTGTTGTTAATAGCTACTGGCGTAACTATCTCTTACCTCCCGCTAGTATAGCGGTAAATCTACGGACTCAAAACGCTAAAATTGTAGGTTTGATTCCTCTCGGTGGGCTCAGCAGATAGCCCGATGTGGCTTTGTCATAAGAAAAACACATACACAAACTATCTCTTTTCTGAGTCATGAAGGAATAAAACAGTAGAAAACCTATTGTTACATGGTACATCTGAAAGTAAAAAGCCCACAGAATACAGGTAGATATTAATTGTTTCTTACTTAGCAAAATGTTGCGTCAGATTTTCACGTCTGTTTAAGTTAATGAGTGTTATGATTTAATTGATTTAAGTATAGTGAGTTTTTAATCAAGTATATATTTAGAAGCAAAAGGGCCTGGCATGGCATGCGACTCGTAATCCGATGGTCGCGGGTTCGTGCCCGCGTCGCGCCAAACTTGCTCACCTCCCAAACCGTTGGGGCGTTATAAAGTGACGGTCAGTCCCACTATTCGTTGGCAAAAAAGTAGCCCAAGAGTTGACGGTCGGTGGTGATGACTAGATGCCTTCCCTCTGATCTTACACTGCTAAATTAAGGAAGGCTAGCACAGATAGCCCTCGAGTAGCTTTGTGCGAAATTTCAAAACAAACAAAGAAGCAAAAGTTTATTGCAGATTTGTTTACATAACAGTATACGAATCGTACGTTGCATAATTGAATTATTATTGATACTTGTATTTTTGTATCACGTTACTAGAACCTTTTAAGTTTTTCTTATTGTTTCAATTGAATATTATTGTATTATAATATCTCTTAGTAAGTGGAACGTTCTAGGCCTCTACCAGGCTATAAATATGTGCACAAAAAGTAGTTTGAGCTAGATATATAGAATAAGTAGATTTAGATTGCAAGTTAAGCAACAAAAAATGTTTAATAGCGACTTCTGAGGTGAAATTATCCCAGATTATATGAAATGTAATAACAGAGTACAGTAGAAATAATTTGTCTTGTCAGTTGTTACTAACTGAAGCAACTTTTATAGACTTTGACGAAAAGCAAGAAATATTTAAAACTGTGGATACAACTGTGGAATCGAGTTGAAAGAATGTCTCGAGCCGCCAAGGAAACAATGGCTTCCCTCAAACCAGGAGGCAGTGGCAAGCGGCTGTTTCTCCCTTCCGGCTGGAGACGCAGTTGGTTCGTTGCACATGATTGCGCATACCCTTTAACTCTATCCATTGTTTCAGCCGAGCTCACCGGACATGTAAACTTATCACTGCCAAGATGCCTCCATAGTCGGCAAGTTCTTTGCCACTTGATGACGAGAAACCCACTTGAAATAAAAGTATATCTTAGAACGGTTGGTATAGGTATTAACACTTTTATTGATAAGTAGAGAACAACGTTGTTCTCTCCCTATCAATAAACGTGATAATACCCATACCAGACGTTCTGAGATATAAGTTATTTGCCAATTTCACAAGTAATTCTAGGTAGATAACTGCTGAATCTCACCATATGGCAAATTACTTCTTTCATCGACCGTTTTAAACCCGGAGTAACTGTTGACCCGAGAAAAAATCATTATCCTTCGACAAGATGGAGTTTTTATCCAGCTTTCTATCATAAGCGACCTTATCAATTTATGCAAATCGTAAAATGCTGACATTAACGCCTGGTTTTCCACCGCTAGAAGCGCTACTATTCTTTTTTCTGACTTCCTTAGAGACGTTCACCCTTCCATATCTCCAACCGACATCCAGTACTCACTCGAAGCAGCTATTATACCTAAATTGTATGCTGTTCATTGAATACGACAGGTGACTATAGGTCTCCCCGCTCATTCAAGTGGTAACTAATTCTAAACAAGTAGCTGACCACATAACATTCATTGGGTGTTTTCCGTTTCTTCCACTACAAAGCTGAACGTCGATTACCACAAGTTCTACAAAATTAGCAAGCTTGCTGCCCTACTCCCTTCAAATCCGATAACCCTCACGCTAACTTCATCTCTACCAAATATAAATAATTTCCTATTTATTCTACAGATGAAAGACAACACTACCAAGACTGACGCCAACAACAGCCTTCAGTCTAAAAGAACCAGCAAGGACCACAAATTCATCCAGACATCTCAGTACAAAATATATCTCACGATCCAAGGAGTACGGACCCACATCCAACGAAGCAAACTTCTACAGTCACTGAGTTCGTCACAACAGTTAGTCAAGAGTCCAAGATCAATGTTCCCAAAATAAAGCCAAGAAAACATAAACTGAAAAATAATCCGCAGAATATCCTTTCAATGGTTACAAAGCCTTCCTTTACTTCCGGGAACTACTCAACCGCAAGGTATACACCTAGCCCAGCCATAGGACCAGCATCCTACAACTACACATACGGCGATAACAACATACTATTCCAAGAAGATTTCGGCCAGTTATTCCACCCTTGTCTTACATTTCCTTTCAGTAAAGCTGTTGTATTCCTCGGTTTCTTTCTCAGCTACTTGCCATGAAAATGGACTTTCTCAGGATAAACTCATTTCTCCTAACAACAAAATTGTTGCCTTGAACTGTTGGATCCTGCTATAGCTCCTCTGAAACGGTTCCTTCTCAATTAAAGTAATTTAATACTAAAGTCATTCAAAATTCAAATTCAATAGTTAATCTAATGTCAAGTTTAAAATCCTGTTTCAGCCAATCACCTTATTATGCTTGATTTGTTAACCCAGGTACTTGCTACTTCACCACAGCCTTGGTCTCATTCGTCTTCCTTGGACTACCTAAATATCATTGCCAATCGTCCAAGCTTTTTAACCTCCTCTACTTTCGGTTCTGGTTTACAACCACCCCAAGTATTACAATATTTACCATACCTTTCTAGCATTATCATCACTTTATTTTAGTAGTACTTAGCCTTAATTCTACCAATGGAGCTGAAGTGAAACTAACGTCCTTGGTTGTCTCGCAAGCCCCTTCAGGGTTTGTGAGATATAAAACCAAAATCACTTCCAAGATGTACCATAATGTGGTAACCAACAATGTAACGTACGATCAGTGATGTCGAGAAACCCACTTGTTGAGAATTTTATATGCAAAAAAAAAAACGGCTCTTTTGGGCTCAGAAAACACTTCAAATAGAAGAGCGAACAACGTTTCGACCTTCTTCGGTCATCGTCAGGTTCACAAAGAAAGAGGTAACTGGCCGGAAGCTGACCACATGTTTGGAAGGGGTTGTATAACTGAGTGTCGCAATGTAAATATAACATTCCAGTTAACACTAAATTTATTCAAAAACCAGGCACAAAACTAAGGTCTATACTATGTAAGAACTACACTGACAAACACCACACCAACATTATTTATAAAATACAATGTGATAACTGCCACGACTTCTATATAGGAGAAACAAGTAGAAAAATGGAAACCAGATTCAAAGAACATAAAAAGTCACCTTCACACGTTTTCGAACACTGCAAGTCAAATGGACACAACATAACCATAGAAAACACTAAAATACTAAATAAAGAAACAAACATAAACAAACGCAAAATTAAAGAAGCCTTACTTATACAACAACTTAAACCCAAAATAAACCAATATAAAGGAACACCATTATACCTATATTAATATTATAGATAAAATTATATATTCAAACATCAAACCGCGCCCTCTACATTGCGACACTCAGTTATACAACCCCTTCCAAACATGTGGTCAGCTTCCGGCCAGTTACCTCTTTCTTTGTGAACCTGACGATGACCGAAGAAGGTCGAAACGTTGTTCGCTCTTCTATTTGAAGTGTTTTCTGAGCCCAAAAGAGCCGTTTTTTGCATATAAAATGTAACGTATGTAACTAAAATTGAAACCGATTTTCTTGTAATAATTCGTCTTTAATTGTGCTCTAAGGTTACTCAATCATCTCATGTGAACTTTTTGGAAAAGAGAGTTTTATTTAAATCTCTGTGTATAACTGGGGTGATCATCAACAGAGCGAATATTTGTTTGATTTGATTTAATATTTTAAAATAAATGAATTGTACGGTGTTCTTTTACTGTTGATTGAAATTTTCACCAATCATTCCCACATATTTAATTAAAGAAATCTGCCTTCCATACATAAAACCCAACTTACTGCCTCAGTAAAAATCCCTTTATACTCTTCCCTGTGGAAAATGATATCTGTAAATATATACCACGTAAGTCATTCTAGTTAAGCATTAAGTGGAGAATGTTTTTATAAACTTACCCATGTTTTGCATAAGTCATATTTTTAACCTCATGTTTGTATAACTGTTTCCCTTGTGCTTTTCAAGAGGTAGAGTGTCACAGAATTGGGTTTTAAATTTTGGTCTATTCGTGTTCGTTTTAAGTTAAATGTACGCCTGGCATATTGAAGTTCTTGTGAGTAACAAAATGAATCACAGGTGGTGACATCCATAAGTAGTATTTCATCGCCCCCCAGTGGCTCAACAGTACGTCTGTGGACTTACACGCTAAAATCCGGGTTTTGATACCCGTGGTGGGCAGAGCACAGATAGCCCATTGTGTAGCTTTGTACTTAATTCAAAACAACAACAACTACTTCATCTTGTCAGAGTATATTGAAAAGGCAATAACAACTGCCTTCTTTTCAGTTACATTTTCACCTACTTGATTTGTCATTATTTTCACCTAGACTTTGTTTTGTAAGCTGAGAGACGTGGCGTTCAACTTACTTTTGGTATATATAGTACTTCATAACGTTTGGAAATTGATGTAATGTGATCATAGACAATGAGGCCTGTTACAGTTTCTGTAAGAAAAAAATGTTCACATTACAAAATGTTTGAACCACAAGGTATGGTTTCATATCTCTTACCTGTCTTGGACGTTTCGAAATGACTAAAAAAATTGTTTCAACAGATACAACATGCATTGCATGACTGATTTAAATCTCTTTGCTTTGCTTTTTTCATTCTCTGTTGTTGAGAGCGACCTATTTCAAGGACATGCTTACTGCTTTCTTAACCTTTCATTCATAGAGAACGGATTTTATTTATTAGCAGGCTTTGCTGCTATCATTATAATGATAATAATATTTTCGCTCCTCTAGGTTGTTTTTGAATTAAGCGCAAAGCTACACAATGGGCTATCTGTGCTCTGCCCACCACGGGTATCGATACCCGGATTTTAGCGTGTAAGTCCGCAGACATACCGCTGATGGGCCGCTCCTCTACGTAAAAAAATTTCTCAACCCAAACGAGCCGTTTTTACATATATATAGAATTGTTTTATGTATGAAGCATATGTTCTTAATATAGAATGTCAGTCACTATGTTCCTGATACTCTTATTGTTCATAGAACTGGGTCAGTCAATTGTATATCATATGTACTGGAAAATATTGTTCCATATTGTATAGAAGGCATCAGTTATCTTTTGTTATTGGTATGCCAGGCGACTCCCCAGGGGTACAACATCCCTTGTTATGTAGTAAAAGTGATCACCAGTTATGTAAGAGGTGCTGTTACATGAGAGGAATGTCATTG
Source organism: Carcinoscorpius rotundicauda (assembly GCA_011833715.1). NCBI lineage: Eukaryota > Metazoa > Arthropoda > Merostomata > Xiphosura > Limulidae > Carcinoscorpius > Carcinoscorpius rotundicauda. Next base: position 95,221,922 of record CM022392.1, on the reverse strand, counting down.
TTTGTTTGTTGTTATGTATTCTTATGTTTTCTCAATCTCGAATAAAATGAATGAGAGAAATATTGTATAATTACAACAACTACCGATTTACGTTGAAATAAAGTGCACTCCAGTAAAGGTGCCACAATACACTTGCAATTTAAAACCTTGAAACAAAGACCACCATAATACAAATAGCCCTTTATCGTCTCAGTGGAACAAAAGTACTTGTAGATTCTGCAATATAATAACACAGCTTTGTGAGTTTCACCTTCAGCTCCTATTAAGAAGTAAACACAAAAGTTATTTGTACTTTATAAAATAAACTACTTAGAAATATTTTACCCATCAACAGGCTTCTGTGCTGAGCAGGTTAGAAAATTTGTATATGCTGTTTAGATTACTGTACCTAAATTTTAAACTGAAAAATGTATATCTAGATAAGATTCAGAGATTGATGGAAAAGATATGAGAACGTGTATTTTCATATTCTTCTTCGTATCTGTAACTTATCTTCACACTGCTGGTTGATAATAGGAACGCCTCTAGAGAAAGTGGTTCTGTGTTGTGTTTTTTTCTTTAAGTTGAAATTCAAAGGATAACAATAAAACCTCATATTAAATCTGTGTTCTTTTCACACTTAGGCACATAAATACTCATACACACAACAAACAATAAGACAGCATTTACAATACATATGGAACCATTTGTTGTAAACTTCTATCTTTTGCTAAAAAGGACTTACCTCTCAGTTTAGATCAACTAAATGTTTTCCAAAAGCTGTAACACATGTATTTTTGCTGTTTGACGAAAAGTGTTTTGTCAACAGTTATATATGCACCTTTGTGATAATGGAGCAGAGTAAGTATAATGATAAGCTTTTAAAAGAATCCTTTTCTCTGGAGGAATTTACTTATTTCGTGAGAATTTTTAAACGGTTTTGTTGAGATCAGATTATTTCGTTCTGCAATGCCGTTGCTTCTAGTAAGTTGGCATTTGTTGAGTCAAAAAGTATTTTGTAGTTCGGGTTTTTGAAAAATTTTAGATATATTTGTATTGTTGTTTTTTTTTAAATGCCTTAACCTTTAAATTAATAATATATTATAAGATTATATAGATTATAAGATTTTCTTTACCAGATTTTTCGAAATGTTCTTCCTAGATTGTTTTTTTAAGTGAAATGAAAGTCTCAAGATTTTACAGTTTCATTTAATTTTCTACAACGTTACAAATTGCGGATCTTTGACATGGAATGACAGATGATTGGGTTGGATATAAACAACTGCTTCTATGGGTCGTTTGGTTTGATTTATGACTGCTTCTGAGGGTAATTTGGTTTGATTTATGGCTGTGTTTTGTTTTCATTCTTAGACTCAAAAAGGATTGGCTTTAGTTTTTGATAGATTTTTTTGCTCTTCTGTTTTGAGTTTCGCGCAGAGCAACACAACGAAAGGCATCTAGTCACTGCCACCCACCGTCAACTTTTGGGATATTCTTTTACCAACGAATAGTGGGATTGATAGCTAAATTATAACGTCTCTACGAGTGAAAGACTGAAGATTTTTGATGGGACGGAGATTTGAATCCGTGACCCTCAGATTGCGAGTTAAGCACCCAAACTACTTTTTTGATGGAGCTGATTGTTTGGTTTTCTTTCAAATTAATCAGAAATATTTCTTTTTTTAAAGTTCGCACTATTTTGTTTCAGAATTGACCAGTTTTATGTTTGTATATATTCGGTTATTTAATTTTTGTTGATAGTGATTCTAGCTTTTTTATTTTCTATAAATTTCTAATGTTTTTATTTCAACACATTTCATAAGATTAGTATTAGATGCTTATTATGGTTTCGCTAAGTTGTTTTTCGATTTAAACTTGATGATAATATATCTGACGAATTTTTAAGTCAACAACGTCATAAAAAATTATGAAAATTACTCACTGATTTAGCGTTATTTCAAAAATAAATAGTTTGATGGAAAGCACACAAGAGTGAAAATGTTTCATACCTATGCTCTGAAAATGTTGTTTGTTAAAGTCCAGGTAATATTCATCTTAATTTCTGATAGATCTTATAATTAATATCAAGCTATTTGAAAAATGTGATTGTCAATTTGGATCACTTTACTTAACTTGTGTAATTGTATATCTACTTATTAATATAAGTTAAGCCTACGTTAAGATTACTGCTTACCCTGCTGTTATAACTTATAATTAATATGTAAATGTCATGTAAATGTTTTGTAAACGACAACATGTCATGTTGTGTTTGGATTTTCATATCTATTATTTATATTTCCACATTTATATTATTGTTTCGAAGTTCAAAACAATAAAATACGTTGTTATTCATTTAAAATAACATTTAGAAATTTCTAGAATTAGGTAGATCAATCATATGTTTATAAATAGAATGTGTATGGCGGCCTGGTGTCTAGACCACGAGTCTCGTGCAAAAACAGACATGCGCGGATTGCTCTGGAATTCTGTGAAAGTTACGCGATTGTTCGAGAAAACAGTATGCCTACTGGTATAAAAACAGACGGTGACGCGAGAAAGAAAAAGAAGAGTCACTCATTCGCTTTTATTTCGATTCAAGAGATATTGTCTTTGTTCGAGAAATTTTCAACGTTTCCTGTGTGTTTATTCAACTTGGATTTGTGACTAGAGCTAGATCCACAGAAGCTGTGATTTTATTTCGTCAATCTTTACGATTCATTCGAATTACTGGTTATACTGAAGGTAAACACGTACAGGACTGTTTAGGGGAGACCGGAAAAGTGGGAGAGCGACAAATTTGAGACATTCATCAAAAACATCGTAAAAAGAACTTCGTCGAATTTATTGAACTGTGAACTGTTTCTGGGACCAAATTCACACCCTAGACTGGAATTTTGGATTTCTGACCGGACTTTTGGACTTTCATTCTAGATCATATTATTAGATACAGGCCAGTACCATTTTGTATTGTAATTAATTTTGAAGGTTGTAACAGAATATCTGTCATTGTTATTACATAATTTATGTTATATCTGTCATATATATAATAGTTTAGTGTAATAAATTATACAAGCTGTTATCTGTGTCTTTCTGTTGCGTTCAGTCTACATAAAACAAAAAAAAACGTAACATTAAAGTCCAGGTAATATTCATCTTAATTTCTGATAGATCTTATAATTAATATCAAGCTATTTGAAAAATGTAATTGTCAATTTGGATTACTTTACTTAACTTGTGTAATTGTATATCTACTTATTAATATAAGTTAAGCCTACGTTAAGATTACTGCTTACACTGCTGTTATAGCGTCGACCAGATAATTCGATACTAAGTTAATAGGCCTATCTGTTAACTTTCAGATATTAAATTCTATTAGTATTAAGCAAAATATCTAACTTCACTGATTCACCCCCAAAGAACTTTTAAATTATCATTGATACTACATTAAAATATAAAAAAGCCTTATTATTGTTAATAAGCTTTCTTTCTCAATTAATGTAATCTAATTACGAAATCAAAATTCTTCACATAACTTAAAAATGAAGTAAATTCTGTAAGTAGAATTACACAGATTTTTATTTTTAAACTTTCAGGGCGCTTACCGGTCTTTATTGAGCAATAAAGTTCAGGGCGGTAAAAATTATTTAAACAAGCTGGTTCTATCATTCATCGTTTGCCACCGAGTTTTACCGGTTTTGAGAAATTCCACTCATGAGTAATAATAATGTTTTTTTATAGTGGTGCAATGTATATTTACGCATGTTTAGGTAAGGTTGTACTGCGAACTAAAAAAACATGCTACAACAAGACTCCTATAAATGTTCTAAATAATAACGATTTATTTTGAAAATAAAAAAGCGAAATTTTCTTAGCTTGTGTAATTATGTACCAGATTGTTCATGTTAGGTTGAGTTTGTGTTTGTTTGCCCTCTTTCTATAGCAGCGACTGGCAGGCTTAATCTTCAAATGTCTGTATTACAAGTTCAAAACCTTCTTTTCATAGGGAGAATAACAGAGAAATTTGAACTAAATAACATAGAAAATAGCAGTAAATTGCTACCGCCTGGTTGCCTCCATGCGGTAGGCGGTTAAAAATTACAGATGGCGTCACGTTATCTGCATTGTGCTCTGACAAAGACAAAGTGCGGAAGTCTGACTGGATGCAAGATAACTTGTACTGAAGATAACCTGCAACCGTTACAAATATTTGAGAAAGATAATTTACTCTTTCTAAAATAACGTCATTTCTTCAGTATTGGTGTAATAAAAGTGATATTTATTTTATTCCTTAATGTTTTGTAATGCGACACAATGTTTAACATATAGTAACAAAATTGTTTATATTTGCTTCTATTTATACACTTTTCATTGACGTAGAAATATTTACGTTTGTTTGGTTACTTTCGTAATTATATTTGAAATAAGTTAAACCCTAGTATAAGTTTCAGATAAACCTCAGCAAAAACAGTCGGTTAGTGTGTCATTAAAACCTGTTAAATATTTTTTTAAGAAATGCTAAAAGTGAAGTATGTAAGTTTTCAGTATCGATTTATTTGAGTAACCTGTTAAACTACTAATTTATTCGTGCACTGGATACAATATTTCTAAATGTTAGTGGCTTTGATAACAATGTAAGAAAATATTTTATTCATAGGATTATGCTTCAGGCTTCCTATCCTAATTTAATAAAAAAATATATTTAATTCGCCATTAAATGTTTTGATATGCAACATAACACATAATTTGTGAGAATAGAAATAATTTTTGTTTATGATTCGTTACATGCTTTTTACATATCTAAAAACAAAAACCGTGTCAAACTTATAACAAGAGTAACATAAAAAAGTGACCTTCAAATTATAACTGTAATACATTCAAATAAAAGCTGAATTAGAATTATTATTAAAATAATAATATCAGTTTATGAAGTTGACAAGCATACAAAAACGACGAGGTAATATCGTATTCAGTAAATTCAAGCTCAAAGCACATGACGAAAGCCGCAGATAAGTGAATAGAACATAAAGTTGGATATTCTTTATTACTTGAAGATGACACTGTGATTATATCCTGATAACACAATCTTTTATTGAAATGTTTATTATTTTGTTACATCAGAAAAAATAATTCATTAACCCAACACATACTGTAAGAACCAGCCATTCATACCAATTATCAAGTAAAACTTACTCAACAATGACCTGTTAGAGTATTAATTGAACTATCCCCGTAAGGGAACATCTCATTGTCCACTACAATTAATAAACACTAAAAATAAATAAAAGTATATTTTAGATTTCTCTAAATTACCACTTTCTCGACCTTGACCAAGATATTTTCCCTGGTTGAAAGAAGTTTAAAAATTAGAGACATATTATCCCATCTCGTGTGTATCAGATATTTACGAACTGAATCATGAACTGTGTTTTATTCCAATTATAGGACCCGTTTTCTGCGTTTTCTATTCTCTTCTTTATAGAGTTTTTGAAAGTAGAGTGAAAGCTGTTTATTTATTTAACATATAATCTACAATACTTGAAACTAACAGCTAATATTTATGTGTTACGTAAGTAATGTACACTCTGTTTCTTTATTGTTACATTCATTAACAGTATAAGTTATAATGTTAAATATATCTAGTTTATAATACTTTTATTACGGCTTTTGTGTTGCATTGTTATCTTGCGTTATATAAGTATATGCTCAATCTCTGATCAAACATTGATATTAATGTACAGAACATCCAAGTGTGTTAGATTTTAATAGCATCATGAAGATTAATTGGAAAAGGTAAATCAAAAGCACTGCTTCTTCCTTATTATGAAGATTTTACATTTATAGTATTATAAAAACCTCAACGATGACGTCTTTACTCAAACTAAAAATGTATTTATAATGTATTGCCAAACATTTTAACATTTATTTCCAAATATTCCGAAGTATGAGGTAACTATAAAAATTCACATGTTTAAAATTTACGGCAGTTGAATCGATTGTTGCAATCATTACTTATAAAGAAAAGTCCGGGAAAGACTATTCTTCACATGGCTTGATAACACGTGTGAAAATATTTTATCATATAAATATATTGAGGGTTGAGTACGTTATATAAAACGATTTTGAATATTCAAATGAGAAGCCACAGTAGTCTCGTGCCACCAAAATTGAGTGTTTTAAGGAAGGATATGGAAAAAAAACCCTTCCGACATAAAATATTCTTACACTCCGGTCGAAGTTGTGTTCAGATTGGGCGTTTAGAATATGTAAACAGAAATATTGATTTTACTTGGTGCCTTTGAGAAACAAAGGAATGATGGTTACTTGTACCATCCAGAAAAATATCTAAAAGTTGTACTCACGCAATAGCAAGGAAAGTATAGTGTCTTGTAGTAGGTGAGAACCTACAAATTCAAAGGTCAGTCCATTTGCCTTAGGCAACATTACACAACACAGTTAAGAAGACCTTCCGTCTGGAAAAGCAACACAAGTTTCTTCCACTAGCTTCCGTTTAGCTGCAGTATATCTTAAGCAGCTAGAGAATGAAACAAGTATTCATGCTACTGCATATGAAGATATACTGGTCAAATCGCTGAATGCTGTGCCTACGAATTTGTGCGATCAGAGTGTTGGCCTGGCGTTGGGAAACTATCGTCGTCATGCACGAGAAAAATAATGGAAAGCAATAAGGAGTGGGGTGCTTTTGGCATGACAGCATTACGATGCAGTCTTTTTGCAACGAAAATAATACTGAAGAACTATTTTCAAGATGCACAGTCATCAGTTGGAACACGAGCAGGCGTACCAACAGAAGTTGTAACGACGTGGTGTGACTACAAAATCGTGTTAATTATTAACGTACTCAATTTTCATATTATGTTTATGTTTCATTTTTTTTACACCTTTCATAACCAAAGTGTTTTACAGTAGATCGGAAGTGCTTTATAAGATGATCACTGTCAAAGAGTTGCATTCTGCATGTTTACAATTATAGGAAAAGAAACAGAAAACAAATAAATTTCTAGACTTCTTTTGTTGGCCCTAGGTTGATAATTACTTGTGGAAATATTAACAAAACATTGGTTGAAATAATACTAATCATAATAAGTCCTTATTTTAAAATATCATAAAAATATCTAGAGTAAAGGGTTAAAACAGCACTCTTTAATCTTAGTCTGATATTTTAAAGATTTATTTCTGCTTTAACTATAAAATGTACAAGTACAAGTGTCAGTAACTGGTTTATATATTAAAATTAAGTCTGATTCTAACAAATATTACGTCTCAGCTGACAAAATATAAAAACAACGAAGGTCACTATTTTTCCCAAAACCTAACAAATTTCACATTTCAACTTCAGTTTATTTTTCATTTTGGCTGCTGGCCTGAAATACACTGAATAAAAGAACCCTGTCTGAGTTAGACCGTGAACAACAAAAGGTGAAAACTCTACTTACAAATATATTTGACTGGTAATCCATAATGGGTTTACCATACAAAATGATTGTACTAATAGGAATATCAGCAGGTTACATGCTGTTTCATCAGAAGCTATTGCCTATCAAAATCAATTGCTTTTTATTGAACTAGAAGATAGGAACTTATGTTAACCGAATATTTTTTTAAATGACGTAATGTCCTTGAAACTGGAACTTTTTTTTTGAAAAACGAAACCGTTTGTTCGCATAAGTAATAAGTAAAATATTACTTTCGAGAAGTATGTTTTGTATTGGTTTTAACTAATAGAATTGAACTGCAATGCTACGAAAATAAAACATCTATCTTTCCCAACAGTAAATAAGATTTAAGTAATTGTATTAGTTAGCCTAACTGCCCCCTAGTGGCACGGCGGCATGTCTGCGGTCTCGCAGATATCCCATTGTGTAACCCGGTGCTTCATTTCAAACAATCAATCAATCATTTTAGCCTAACTTATACTATATAGGAAACCAGATTATGGAAAAATAGGTAGAATAATAATTTACTTTTCAGGTAAAAATGTGATTTGTGAATAAAAGTTTTTTTGAAAGAAATCCTGTTTAATTAATTATAGAAACCTTGAGTATATTTATTCAAGTATAACCAAAAATTTTTAGAGCATGTTATTAAGACTTACATTCAAGTAATAGCGTTAAGTCATGGTTCATATTTATTATTATTATTTCAGGGTTATGTTTGTTTGGAATTAACCACAAAGCGACACAATGGGCTATCTGTGCCCTGCCAACCACAGGTATCGAAACCCGGTTTTTAGCGGTGTAAATCTGCAGACATGTGGCTGTGCCACTGGAAAGGGAGGGAGCTTTAAGGGTTATAGAAAAATTAGCGTCATAATATATTATTTTGAACCTGAAATAGATATTCTAAATGATGCGAGTTCTGAAAAGCTTGCTCCCAAGTGGCTCAGCGGTATGTCTGTGGACTTACATGCTAAAATCCGGGTTTCAATACTCGTGGTGGGCAGAGCACAGATAGCCCATTGTGTAGCTTTGTGCTTAATTCAAAACAACAACAACTGAAAAGCTTCTCGAGAACTAAACCAAACACAAAATATTTAGGGCATATTCTTATGGTAAAAAAAAACAACTTTAAGTTTATATATGTATATAACACTAAAGCACAGTCATAAAAAAGAAAGAAAATGCTCTCAATATTTATACCTAATATGAAAGTACAGTCGTGAAAGAGAAAGGAAACATTATCAATGTACATATGTAACAATAAAACACAATTATAAAAAAACAAAAATTATGAATGCATATGAATGTAGCAGTAAAACACCTGTAAAAAGAAAATGCATACATGTAGCAACAAGGTACAGTCGTAAAAAAAAACAACCAAAGTACGTGTAACACTAACTTTTTTCGAATTTGTGTAAACTTTTTGACATCAGCTCAATTTTTTTTTCATAATCACTTGGAAACGGAAAAACGTTCTGATAAGCTGTAGTCATCAACTTCGTCTTCGAACAAGTGACAAAAAGAAATACAGGAGTTTTTGTGAGTCATTTTCGGTTATAATCATAAAATATACTTTTAAAGTGCAAAATATTTCGAGTTAATATGTGTGCTATGTCTCTACACTAATTTGATTAAACATCAGATATATAAGAAAGTATTAGAGGTCTTAAGTTTGTTTCCAAATTCTAAGTACTAGTTAAAATGCCAAAACACAAATGTATACCAATTATGTATCTCAGAACGGCTGGTATGGGTATTAAATCTTTTACTAATAAAACAGACGACCTAGGAAGGTCGAAACGTAGTTCTCTGACTTATTAGTAAAAGTAAAAAACAGTAAAAGGTATTCTTAAATACATTTTTACTTCAAGTGGGTTTATCTTCATCAAGTTATACCAATTATGTATTTCACCTAAAACACAATAACTAATACTTCCTATTTGTATTAACTACTCTTCAATAGTTTTATAACAAACATTGTACTGGATGTTAAAACTTCTATCTAGGCTTTATAATAACTGAAAATAAAAAATAAAGCTTATTTTACAATGTTAATTACATATTTACAGTTTTCTCATCCCAGATACAAAACTTACCGTGGGACTAAATATGTAATGTTCTTATTAAAAACTAATAAACAGTCATATAAAGGGCCATCTATTTATTACATACGCATAAAGGGAAGTGGAGTTTTTAAAACTGTTGTGCATACGCAAGGAAAATTTCATAAACTGATAATCAGTGATAATCGCAATGTATTTTCATACATATGCAATACAAACTGTACTCTGCACAAATTTGACAATAATAATCATCATTCGGCCTATAATGGTTACTAAGTCTTACGTTTTGTGGTTCTGCCTGTTTAATATTTACTTTTAAACCCTGCATGGAAGGTTCTAACTTTGATTTGATTAAAAGCTGTTGTGGCATTCTAGATTGAAGTCAAATAGATATATATACATATATATATATTAAATCTGTAGCACTCATTGATCTGGATTCACTGTATCAATTTTTTTCTGTCAATAAATGTCACATAAAAATTTATTATTTACATTTTCAATGATTACTGGTCAAATTATGTCCAAGATTGTTACAATATGAAATTCAGTTAAAATGGGTACTTCTGATATAATTAAACAACTTGTTCAACACGAAAGGGTGTGCACAACCACAACGAACATGCATGACAGATAACCTTAAAGAATTCATGACATTGCGACTTTAATATAATAAAAACGATTTTTATACTATGATTGTATTGTTCTATTTTGTTTTGTTTTCTTGATGAAAGCTAAATAGTGTAGATTTTATTGTAAACAAACATAACAGTATTCATAAAGACTTACGCGGCTGTGAACGTTTTAAAATTTTGAAACATTTGGAAATATCAACCGTTCGCTTATATTAATAGACTTCCAACTTGAGGTCTTTTCTAGACTGTGGGCACGTAAGGTTCTTTCAGGCGAAAGTATTTAAGCTTTCTCGTTCAGTTTGCGATGACGTTGATTAAAAACTTGCTAAGAGGTGTTGCAAAAAAAAAGTCCTTCTTTTCCTCGAACAAGAAAAACCTTTGCAAGTCTGAAGATCATGGCAAAACTCCCGTGGGATGATGTCGTGTCCTAAACGTCACTATCACAAAATTAACATATTAACATCATTTTTATGGCATCGTAAGTTATCATGGTGTTAAATAAAGTCCAGATTCGTGTTGCTTCCGTTGCACTTGGGTTTACACATAGACTATTAGCGGTTGTTTTCAAAAATTTCAAACCTTCGAATCGTCACACTGCAATGGTAAATTTGAAGAAACATAAGTAGAACTTATGGAAGAAACATTGAAAACTACTGATAATAAAATGTACAGCGTCAATGGAACTCTGAAAGTGTTTTTCAAAGCACTAGAAAAATCATAAAATAACTCACAGTCACATAACCGGGCATTACACCACTGTCTTGAGAGCTCTGAAACACGAGAAGTTTAAACCTTTCAAGCAGGCGCAAGTTCCTTTTGTTTTTGCAATGAACAGAGGATAAGTTTCTGGAATTTTTTGAGTAAAGACGAGTGCTTGCATTCCGCTCTTTCGGATATCTTACTTGTTTGTTCGCTTCAGAAACCAAGTTCTCAAAACATTCGTTGTTTAGCAATCAATCGCCGCGAAATTTGGGATCTTTTGTGCGCTCCATAACAACGACATTCAACATGTGTGCTTCACTTCAGAAGTAACAGTCTTTGATGTCAAAGAACGAGGAGTATCATGGAATAGCGAGTATTCCAGGAATCGTGTGCTTAAGAAAGTCGCTCTTTAGTTTCTGGTTCAGAGAGAAAATCAAGGGACATTTGAACAGTTGACATTCTTGCATGATTTGTCCTGATGCGTGAAATTGAACGAAACTCACGATGAGCATATGAAGATGGATTTGATGTCATCTGTAAAGATAGATTCGGCCGCTGGCCTAGAAATTCTTTGCATCTCAACCCACCTGAAAACGTCGGTGTCATCATTCAGCTGCACTCTGAAGAGATTTTGGACATTGTCTGATAACGAAAACTTTGACCACGACGTTTTGGTTCGTGTACTAATTCTGCGCGAGACCATCTCTGAAACTGCGATGTTTATTTCATTGTTCAAATAAATCAAATTTTGCTTAGAAATGGTTTAAAATGATAATAGTCGGCATATCGAGAAATACTGACTACATTCGTGATTACTTGGTTTGTTCATTTTCAGGGAAAAAAGGACATTCTTTTTGCAACCACCTTATATACTGTAATAGCTTCAAATTAGCACGTTCAGTGACACTGACGAATCTTACTAACGCTAAAGATGCAGTACAATAGCGGAAGGATTGTATCTAAGCCTTACAGAAAGGTATAGGAAAGCCTTCCCTGATACAACATAATAAATGTCAAAAACAAAAGTGGCGGAAATATGGAGAACTCTGAAAATACCAGACTTGAATACAGATGTGAAAGTTCAAGTTGATGTAAGGCAAAAGCTTGAATCAAAGAGTAAAAGTATGCTCATGTCATTTTGGTCAAAAATAATGTTTGTGTACGGTTTTGTTGCATTAAGTGAATTAAGATATTTCAGGCATTTTACCTCCAACGATATGATGTTTGTGGATGTACACTCATTGGCCACTTTATTAGATATGCCTGCTATTTAACGCAAACAGCCAAACAGCAAATCATGTGGTTATAACTCACTATATAAAGCATTTAGACATAGTCAAGGGGTCCAGTTGTTGTTCGACCAAACATTAGAATGAGGAAGAAGCGTGATTTAAACGACTTCGACCGTGGAATGATTGTTGGAATTACATCGCAAGATTACAAAGAATGGTGTGGCTCAATAAACAAAAACATCCAGTGAGTGGCATTTATGTGGGCGAAGGAACCTTGTTAAGGAGAGAGGTTAGAAGAGAATGGCCAGACTCGTTCAAGCTGACAGGAAGGCCAGAAATACTCAAATAATCATCTTTTACAACAGTGACATGCAGAAGGGCATGTCTAATTGCACAACGCGCTAAATCTTGAAATGGATGGACTACAGCAACAGTGTTCCATTCCTGTCAACTGAGAACAGGAAGATGGGGCTACACTAGGCACAGGATTATCAAAACTGGTCGATTAATTTAAAAGAAAAGTTGCCTGGTTTAACGAATTTTGATTTCTGCTGCGACATGCAGATGGCAGGGTTAGAATTTGGGGTAAACAGCACGAATATATACATCCTTTAAGCTTTGTGTCAACGATACAGCTGCTGCTGCTGCTAATGTAACGATGTGAGAAATGTTTTCTTGGCAAACATTAGGCCCTTTAATACCAATTGAGCACCTTTTGAATGACACCGCATACCTGAGCATTTTTGCTGATCATGTGCATCCATTTATGGCCACAGTCTACCCGTTTTGCAATGGCTACTTCCAGCAGGATAATAAGCGATATCCCAAAGCACGCATTATCTTAAGCTGGTTTCATGAACATGACAGTGATTTTAGTTTACTCCAATGGCCCACACAGTCACCAGATCTCAATCAAATAGAGCACCTTTCTGATGACGTGAAACGGGAAGTTCATAGCATGAATATGTGGCCAACAAATCTACAGGAATTGCGTGATGCTATTGAGTCACCATGTACCAAAATCCCCAAGGAATGTTTCAGCACCTTGTTGAATCCACACCATGAATACTTCGGGTTATTCTGGAGGCAAAAGGGTGTTCTACTCAGTACTAGATAGGTGTACCTAATAACGTGTTAATTAAGTTTACGTGTAAACGATGGCATCATATCCTCACGTAACCGAAGAGACCAGCATAAAAAAACTAAAAAGCTGTGCACGGCTACTACAGCTTCCAGAGACACAGAAAGTGATACTAGATAAAAAACATTCCAACTCCGACAAACACAGTTAGGCCCTCAAGCAGTAAAGCAGAAACTAGTGATGTAACTATCATAAAAGAGAATGACACAGCCAGTTGCAAAATTAACACGGAGAAACCACAACAGGATAAAACTAAACAGAATATGATTGATATTACGAAGAAAAATGCAATGTATTGTCAACTAAAAAACATAAGTGACATATGATCGTGGCTCAGAACAAATGTTTCTGCATTTCTAAGTATTGACGCAAGACACGTGTCTCCTTCTGGATCTTAATGTGGAAAATTCCCAAGATCCAATTTTGATGCATATGGAACGTAAAGTGCGCCTTCCACTCCACGATCTTATCATTGCACAGAGGCATAAACTTATACCATTAGTTTATGCTGCATGGGAAATAAAGCTCCAAATTAATTTAGGTGCGCTTACTTACAGTGGATTTACCTTCATTATTATTCGTTGTGGGAAGCATGACACAAGTAACCTGTAGAGCCATGTGTAAGACTGAGAATTTTTACTTGGCCAGAACTCGTTCATACCCTTGCTGAAAGATTCTGTTATAGATTTCGTCAAGCCCATTTGCGTTCTTATACAGTGTCGGATCAAATGTAAATATTAAATTTCCAGAAATTCTCACAGATGAAATAGAGTGCTTCAAAAAACATAACTTCGAAGTATGTATCACACTCACTTATGTGCCTGGTTATCCTGCCTATAATCGAGTAGAAGAAAAAATAGCACCATTTTTTTTTGAGTTGTCCGGATTAATTCTTTCACACGACGATTTTGGACCTCATCTAGATGGTGCAGGCAAAACATCTGATCCGGAAATTGAAAAAGGCAGCTTCAAGAAAGCTTGTGAAAAATTTGCCGAGGTATACGCAAGGATGAAGATTGACGGTCATTTAATAAAGGCAGATTGTATTAGCATTGAAAATTCAGAGTTTGAAATAAGCGAGCCAGATGATGCTTGATTAGAAAGACATGTGAAGCAATTAAATAACTAAGGTAGTAACCAAGATTGTTGTTGAGAGCAGTGTACTAAATAGATAGATATCACGTTTGCGAGATTCCTCCAATCTCCATTTCCTCTTACACAGATACTATTGAAAGATACCCGAACGTGAAGATTTTCTGGAACCTCAGCAGACTGTATTTGCAACTCTAGGTCAAAGACTTGCGTTATTAATGTGATTTTAAATGCAGCTTTACATGGAGAGGTTCTATATGACATATTTTTCCCGAAAGTTCGCAATGAGATGTATTCAAAAATATGTGAAACTTTGTAGAATATATTTTTATGGACTAGTTCAATGTAAGAGCATAGTCGTACTCATGAACTAAGAGCAGAGCTAGATGAGGCCTTGGAGAACCACGAAAAAGACCTCTACCCATCTTGTGACACTAGTCATGAATCGCTTCCACAAGACCAATCCATTGCAAGAGAAATAAGCGCTTGTGTGTAGCAATTTATGCGAGGCAACAATGTAACAATGTAGCAAGACAATAAGTAGAACTAGATTGATTTGATTTTTTTGGCATCACTTATTGACATTATTGTTTAATATTTCTTTTTCATATTCATTCATTTTTGGTTTGTTATTGTCAAAATCTCCGCTCCTTGAAAAAGTACAATTCGAAAATCAAGTAAAATCTTTGTATTTGATCTATTCAAACATACAATACACCTGCACACACACACAAACAATCAAGCACACATACAAAAAAATTAAATGTGTTTGGCTCATGATCTTGTTAAATTCATTAACAATTCATTTAGTTTTCCACTGATTAAAATATATTTTCTTACAATGGTCAACATATTTTAGTAACCTAATAGTAACATGCAGGGATTATTATAAAGAGGTTACAGCATATAAACTACGTACGCACGTACAGTGGAGAGGGACGTTGAAGGTACGTAATAAATTGAGATGGCACCGAATAGACATTCACAAACTGTAAATAAACAAGAGCACTGATAAAGGTTAAACTACAAAACTAAAAAATTAATGAAGTCCACTTACTAGCATCACATTTTATATACTTTGACTGTATTAAGCGATAAATCGTATTACGAAAATACTTCATCTTAGTTTTTAACTATATACTTGACTAGTCCTTGAAACTAAACATTAATAAAAATTTTATATATTTTGATATCTACTGCTAGGGCAAAGTCTAAATTTAAACATATTCCACGCTATTTATTTCCATTTGAATTACACAGTTTGAACTTCGAGTGTTCAGAAGTCATTCAACTTATTTTTTAAACTAAAATGTGAAAGGTAAAGTGTGAGATCAAAATTGAATTGTTTGTTTTCTTGCACAAGAAGTAAGTTTGAAAATTGTCTACGCAATAACACCTGCCATGCAAACTGTGTTACATATTCCATTTTTTTTCTCTGGAGAATAAACACAATGGGAAAAATTGCTTTCTTAAATACCTAATGTTGCTTTAGCAATTATGTTTCTTGAATATGTGTACACACATGCGCAGGACGTGTTAGAGCAAAAACGTACTAACAAATCACCCTGCTTATCACGCTAGTTTAAATATGATAACAGACGAAAATATTTCATTAATAGTTATTTTGGACTCAAAAAATTCAAAGGCTAATTGTTACGGAATGGGTCATTCACATTCTTCTAGAATCAAACAAAATTGCACATTAATGTAGGAAACCAGATTGAACCATACATCAGTCAGCTGGTTCAATATTACAACATGTTGCAAATTCAGGAATAAAACGGTTTTAATAGGTTGGTGGAAATATAGGAATTAAACTTCAACCAACTGAAAGGAATTTTATATTTACAGGGACCTAAATGAGATTAAATAAACAATAAAAACGTTATAATTTACCAGGGACGTGTAATACCACATTCGCCCCTGTAACTAAGAACGTTATTTGCTGCAAATACTATTGTCTACTGTTCAACCCACTTTATAATGATTATGGGATTGAAGCCACGAGGTTGGGTTGATCTGTATTTTTCTCCTTTCTGTTTAAGATATTTATTATGTGTTATTGGTTTTTACAGTGTTAACTTTCCTGTTTTGTCACCTCTCCTTCTTCGCATTAATTTCTCTTCTCTCGACTTGTACTTTGAGCAACAGAAAAACATGGATAGTTCCAATTGATATTGCAGAGACACTAATTGTTTAGGACCTTCTTTTTTTTTCAAAAGTAAAACTGAAACAATAATGATTGCACTTGATTTGCTGATACGAAGGTAATTGCTGTCTTCTAACATCAGCTGACGTGACTGAAAACGCTCACTGGCCTTTTTTGTTGTTGTTAAGTAAAAACAGTAAAGTGATTCGCTGTATGACTTAGTCTTTTAATCCAAACATAATCTCTAGAAAGCTCACTTGCTACGATCCTTCAAACGTAGTTTAATTGGCTCGCTTGGAGTTGTAATCATTCTCATAATGATTCCCACATCTTTTGTGTTAGCAGGCACCAGCTGAAAATTTTGAATTACCTGTAGAGACAAGGAAAGGCCCATAACTTACAGATATGTGTATCTATTTAATAATAAGATTGTATTGCCTTCACTAATTAAGACAATGATAAATCACATGATAAAATTCATAAATAAATAACGTTTTGGATAATCTAACTTATGTGTTAATATTTGTAACATTTTGTATACAGAGTAATGGAAAATTAAAGTACTGTTATTAGGTAAAATCAGTAATACCAGCCTTATCCAGTTTAGTTGCAAAACCTACTTGGTAGAACATTATTCTACTATAAAACTAACTTGTCCACTTTTAATTATAAAGTAAAAAAGTCATTACTACTTACTTTCGCAAGAAGAAACTGCATCTGCATTTCTGCCACTCGACGACCAATACAGGATCGGGTGCCAAATCCAAACGGTAAGCATGCAAATGTATTAATGACGTCACGAGTGTCACGATTCCGCAGCCATCTGTCAGGTTTGAATTCACTTGGCTCTGGGAAGAATCTAGGATCTCTTCCAGTTGTATACAAAGACATCAGGATAAGTTTCTAGAATGTTCAAAATTCTCTATTATCAAAGAGTTGTAGCACATCTTACAATTTATTACTTTTTTTTACTTTTCGTGGCATAATAATGGATCATATGAATAAATAATATTTCTAAAATCATGCGCTTTGGCAGAATTTTTAATTCTTTCATTTAATACTGTTTTAGGATGTCGACGAAAATTTAAGATTCCTGTAATCAATTAGATGATGTAAAACGGGAAATAAATT